>CM031239.1:653683382-655045882 GCA_018340775.1 Taxus wallichiana var. yunnanensis | reverse complement strand
TACCTAATAGGTAGGGTCCAAGGGCTTATTTTCATGCTAAGTGAACCCCTAAAACCAAAAGGGGTCACTTAAAATGCCAAAAATAGCCCAATTTCGGGTTTGGCACATTTGGACACATATGTAGAGGATGTGGGGCCCACTCAAGGGTGCTTATGTGACCTCAATCCTCTTTAATTAACAAACACATACATAAATACATACTTAATGCAAGTGGGGACCATTAAGTTCCCCAACCTAGTTTTCTAACAAAATTAAACCACCTAAACACAATTAATTTTACATGAAATACAACATTACAAATAAGGGTCACTCATGGTGCCCAAACAATACAAACAACCAATAAGGCCTCATACAACTAACATGGTTAGGACTTAGCCCCATGGGCCGCTTGTGCACAATTTGCGTAGCCACCCTGAAACCCACATTCTCTTGTGCCATGTCACCTATACACTCAATGCAAACATTAAATGCATCTACCCTATATAAGTGTAAATAAACTACTCAGTAAACGATCAAGTCTAAACATGAAATATTTGTTATCACATCATCAAAATGGAATCGTAAAATAGAAATATGCACAATTTCACACAAATTCACCAATTGTTAGCCATTTCCATATATGTAAATGACATATATCCATGCTATCATCTGTTCTCATCAATAATCGAATAATCTATATTATCAAGATGTGTAAATAAACTATGCATTAATCATTTATCAATTAGGCCCAAAATAACATAGAAGTATGTTAGTATCCACTACATCTATTAAAATGTGCTAACATATTAATCAAAGCAAAATTGGTACTACATACCCAAATCACCATACATGTCCATGAAGATCAAATAACATAACATAATGTCAAAAATATGTCAAAATCTCTGTCAAATCATAACTATGAGTAGGGATGTTAGCAGACAACTAAGGCTATAAATGTGAGCACTAAAACCCCCTCTCCTAAAATTAGACTTCCTCCTGGAAGTCATTGAAAGAGATAGGGATATCTAGCCCTCAATGGTATGGCATCCTCCCAAGTCATTGTTGTCTCATCGTATTTGTTCCACTACACCATAACCTGGTCCAAGTCTTGACCTAAAAGGTGAACCATCGGTGCTCCAATATACGTATGGGATCCAACCTCCACTGTCCTTTGTCCTCCACCTATAAGGTCGACCAATCCAAAACATGAGAGATATCAGGTACATATCTATGAAATACAGAAACATGAAACACTTCGTGGGCCTATGCAAAGCATGGTGGAAAAGCTTGGCGATACGTAATTGGACCGATGACCTCTAAAATATCAAATGGACCCATAAAATAAGGTGATATCTTAGAACCCTTTCCATAGTGGATTGAGCTCTTATGTGGACAAAATCTCAAGAATAATTTGTCACCCACTAAAAAGTGATGATCAATCCTCTTAGTGTCTACATACACCTTCTAGCATGCTCTGGCCTGCTCAAGACGCTACCTAATCAAAACAACTTTCTTCTCTAAGTCTTGTAGGTAAGTTAGTCACAGAATAATCCTATCATCTAACTTGTCCCAACTCAGAGGTGTCCTGCAAGGACGACCATACAAATCTTGGTAGGGATCCATACCAATGGAACTGTGATAGTTGTTTTTGTATGTGAACTCAACTAAATGTAGGTAATCTTCCCACTTCTTCTATTGGTCCATCACATACATCCTCAACATGTCTCATTAGGAAATAAGGGATAAAATATGCGGAATAATCCCTCACGGAATCGCAATGAGAAATTAATATGCAGAAATTATTACAGGATCTCAAATAAAATTGTAGAATAAAATAACACAACACAAAGAGAAGATTATTTAACGTGGTTCACCCAATTTGGGCTACGTCACCAAGAATCACTTGCTCGATTTTATTATAAGCCACTTTGCTCTCTCAATACAATACCCAGATCCGTTTGGAGCTATGCTCAACAAACTCTACTGAATTCACACCGAATTCAAAACACATCTAATACATTTGCTTGTGCATCTATCATATGCATAAGACCATATAAATAGACAATCGCTTGCAGCGGTTTGATACAAAACCGTGGGTATCAAAACCAAGGGCAAAAAACCAAAAAAACCATGGGCCCAAAAATAGCCCATAACGGTTACCCATTACCCATGGGTTAATAAACCACCCATGAAAATTTGCTTTGGGGGCTTCGCCCGAACCCTCGACCCGCTCGGCGGCGGCGGACCGCCGTAAAAATACCCGAGTGTAACACATAGAAGGTGTACCACACTCTAACATGAAAATAGGCTCCAAAAACATAACAATCTCCCACTTGGAGACTGATTTCCATTCTGAGCAAGCTTCTCAACCCTTCACTGTCATCCGTGAAGGCCAACCAAAGCTAAACATAGCTTTAGTTTATCCCTTGTGACCACCTTGGTCATCATGTTTGCAGGATTCTGACTGGTATGAATCTTCTCCAACTTCAACTTATCTTCCTCCAAAGCTGTCCTGATGAAGTGATATCTCAACTGTATATGCTTCATCCTGGAGTGGAAAGCAGAGTTCTTAGCTAGGTGTATAGCACTCTGACTATCACTATGCAACTTACATTCCTCCTGCTTATGCCCCAACTCCTCAAGAAATTGTTGTAACCAAATCATCTCTTTGCTTGCCTCTGTGGCAGCAACATACTCAACCTCCGTGGTTGACAAAGCCACCACTTCGTAGTCATGAAATCCACTCACCGATGTCCCACCTACAGGTAAAATATAACTGTCATGCTCCTCCTACTATCTACATCTCCACCATGTCGAATCTACATAACCATGTAAAGTGGTGTCTGATCCATTATAGCACAAAACTGTCCCCATGGTCCCTCTCAAATACCGAAGGATCCACTTTCTTGCTTGCCAATACTCTTTACCTGGATCACTCATAAATCTACTCACGGCTCCCACTTTGCATGGGCAATATCGAGCCTAGTGCACACCATAACATACATCAAACGCCAACCGCCGATGAGTAAGGTACCTTGGACATCTAGTTTCTTTCCTTCTCTGTCATGGGACACTTGCTCCTTCGATAACTTGAAATGGCACGCCAAAGGAGTCCCAACCGGTTTAACATCCTGCATGTTAAACCCGGTCAATACCTTCTTAATGTACTATTCCCGAGATAAAGTCAACTTCCATTCCTTCCTATCCCGAGTTATCCTCATACCAAGGATTTGTCTGCTGCCCCCCACATCCTTCATATCAAAGGATTCACTTAGTTTTCTTGAGTACTTTTATTTCTGCATGTTTTTATCTACAACCAACATGTCATCAACATATAAACACAAGATAATATAACTTCCATCCTCAAATTTCTTTGTATACACGCAAAGGTCAGAATGACATCTAATATAACCTTGCTCCATCACGAAGCTATCAAACTTCTTATATCATTGACGTGGAGCTTGTTTCAAGCCATACAAGCTCTTGTTCAGTTTACACACCATCTCCTCTTTACCTTTGACCTCATAGCCCTCTGGTTGCTGCATATATAGTTCCTCCTCCAAATCACCATGGAGAAATGCAGTCTTTACATCTAACTATTCTAAGTGCAAGTCTTTTGCTGCCACTATTCCAAGAACAGTTCTAATAGAAGTCATTTTTACTACAGAGAGAAAATATCTCATCAAAATCTATACCTTTTTTCGTGCAAACCCCTTGACCACCAACCGGGCCTTGTATCTTTTCTTGCCTCCTTCTTCCTCTTTAACTCTGTACACCCACTTGTTCTGCAATGCTCTTTTGCCTTCCGGTAGCTTCACCAAATCCCAAGTCTGGTTCTCCATGAGAGACTTATGCTCCTCATCCATGGCTTGCTCCCACTTCTTACTAGCATCTACCTGCATTGCTTCATCAAAGCTCTCTGGCTCTCCACTATCAGTGAGTAATAAATAATAAAGAGAAGGAGAAAACCGTTTAGGTTCTTTTCTTACCCTAGAAGACCTCCTCACTGTAGGAGTTTGGGGTTCCTGTTGAGTAGGTTCCTGAACTGATTCATGGGTCACTTTCCCATCCGGAAAGATCCTCTACCACTGCATATTCTTTCATGGATTCTTCCCTATTTTCCTATAACTGTTGCTTATACATGACTTTCTCATTAAAGACCACATCCACTGACCGAATGATTTTCTTGTCCTTAATACTCCAACATTTAAATCCAAAGTCATCACCGCCATAACCAATGAAAGTACATTTTTCTGATTTAGCCTCTAGCTTGGTCCTATCATCCTTGTCTATATGAACAAACACCTCACATCCAAAGACTCTAAGAAATGAATAATCAACTTTCTTACCATACCATGCCTCCTCAGGTATGCCTCCATCCAAGGCACTTGAGGGTCCTCTGTTTATCAAGTACACAATTGTGCTCACCGCTTCTACCCAAAAAGAAAGAGGCAGTCTTGCATGTAACCTCATGCTCCTAGCACGTTCCATTATTGTTCTGTTCATCCTTTCTGATACCCCATTTTGCTGCGGAGTTCTGAAACCGTCTTTTTTGCTGCTGGATTCCATTCTTAGAACAGTAATCATTAAATTCATTGCTTTGCAATACTCCCCTCCATTATCTGACCTGAGACATTTTAGCTTAAGACCTGTTTCATTCTCTACCAAGGCTTTCCATTTAACAAAAGTGTCAAATACATTAGATTTGTTTCTAATACAATAAACCCAAACTTTCCTTGTTGCATCATCAATAAAAGTAACATAATAACTTGAACCCCCAAGAGATGATACCTGAGCCGGCCCCCACACATCAGAATGTACTAGCTCTAACTTACTCTCTTTCTTCGTAGGTCCAACCTTGAGAAACCTTACTCACTTCTGTTTCCCATATATGCAGTTCTCACAGAAATCCAAACCTGTTTTTGTATATCCAGGAAAATTCTTCTTTATGATGTTCATGCCCTTATGGCTCATATGACCGAGCCTATAGTGCCATAATGTTGTATCTGCATCTGAAGCCACAAGATTACAATCATTATTATTATCAGTGGTTAAATACAAGGTTTCAACCTTCTTACCTCTTGCCACCACAAGAGCACCCTTGGTAACCTTCCAAGAGTCTACTGTAAATATCACAAGGTCAACCATCACTTCCCAACCGCCCGCCCGATATCAAATTTCTCCTTAATGTAGGCACATGTCGACATTCTTTAATAGCCATGTATTCCCATTCTCGCATCTTAACTGAATGCAGAACCTTTTCCAACTATGCTGCAAGGCTCATCATCACCAAGAAAAACATGCCCAAAATCCCCTTGAACATAATCAACAAAATAATGCCTATGTGGAGTAGCATGAAAAGAAGCCCCTGAATCTAAAACCCAAGATTCAGTAATATTGTGTAAAGAAAGAATCAAAGCATCCTGACATACATTACCCATTGCCACATTTGCCTCCTTGTTTTCTTCTTGTTGTTTCTTCTTATCCCGAAGCTCCCAACAATCCTTCTTTGCATGCCCAGGCTTTCCACAATTCCAGCATACAATCTTGTTCTTGGATTTTGACCTTGCCCGATCTTTTGATTTTCCACGGTTTCCTCTATTCTTCTGTCTCCCTCTAGTTTCCACTTGTCGAGCATTCCTGAAGTAGAAGATTCCCAGAGCTTTTTCTTCACATTTCCTCACTTAGAATCACCCTACAACATCCTCAAACTTCAACTTCGAGTTAGGCTGGAACCGAGTTACTTACCGCCATTACCGTGGCTATTCCACTCTCTCGGGTAAAGAGCACCGAATTAATAAAGGCCTAACTTCTTCATCAAATTCTATTGTAACCAAAGCTAGCATAGTCACTATCGTATTGAAATCATTTAAATGATCTGCTACTGAACTATTCTCAGACATATTCATATTAAACAACTTTTTCATTAAAAATATCTTATTAGAGGTGAGGGTTTTTCATACAACTTCCTAATGCATCCATTAGATCTTTTGTAGTCTTTTCCTTTGAAATATTAAATAATACCGAAGATACAAGACACAGCCGAATCATTCCAAGTGCCTTCCGATCCAACAAATCCCATTCCGCATCTGTCATACTCAAGGGTTTTTTCACCTTCTCAGACAACAGAGTATAAAGATCCTTTTGATAAAGGTAATCTTCCATCTGCATCTTCCAAAGACTAAAATTCTACCCGTTGAATTTATCAACCCTAGATCTTCCATCATCTGCCATAGCTCCCACTCAAGATAAAACTTTCCCTGTGATTCAACACTTCAGCAAACCAAACCAGGCTCTGATACCAATTGTTAGGAAATAAGGGATAAAATATGCGAGAATAATCCCTCACGAATCGCAACAATAGAAACTAATATGTAGAAATTATTACAGATCTCAAATAAAATTGTAGAATAAAATAACACAACACAAAGAGATAGTATTTAATGTGGTTCACCCAATTTGGGCTACGTCCACCAATAATCACTTGCTCAAATTTTATTGCAAGCCACTTTGCTCTCTCAATACAATACTCGAGATCCGTTTGGAGCTATGCTCAACAAACTCTACAAAATTCACACCAATTCAAAACACATCTCGCATACATTTGCTTGTGCATCTATCATAAGCATAAGACCATATAAATAGACAAATCGCTTAAGTAGTTTAATACAAAACCGTGGGTATCAAAACCAAGGGAAAAAAGCTGAAAAAAACCATGGGCCCAAAAACAACCCATAACGGTTACCCATTACCCATGGTTTAATAAACCACCCATGAAAATTTACTTCGGGGGCTTCACCCCGAACCCCCTGACCCACTCGGCGGTGGCGGGACCACCGTAAAAATACCCAAGTGTAACACATAGAAGGTGTACCACACTCTAACATGAAAATAGGCTCCACAAACATAACAATGTCCTCTAGTACCTAATTAACCCTCTCCATTTTCCATCAATTTCTATATGATATGTTGAGCTGAAATTAACTTGTGTACCCAAAGTGTCCTGAAAGGAAGTCAAGAAATCTGATGTATAAATGGAATCCATGTCATTGATGGTGGTCTTTAAAATCCCATGCAATCTAACAATGTCCTCCATAAATACTTTGGCAATGGCCTGTGCATTATAAGTGACCTTGGTTGGTGAGAAATACGCAACCTTGGTCGATTATCCATAGTAACCATACTGGCATCATGATGATAAGAAGAAATAGGGATCCCTACTACAAAATCCATCAAGATCACATCCCATTTCCACTTAGGAATATCATGCGGGTGTAAGAGTCCTGCGGGATGAGAATGCTCTGCCTTGACCCTCTAGCACTCAAGGTAACATGCTATAAAATCTTCTATGTCCGTTGAAGACCAAGCCAATAATATAACTCCCTCAGATCGATGTGTATTTTCTTAACTCCTAAATGTGTTGCATATGGGGCTCGATGAGTCTCTCGTAAGGATTAAGCTACGCAATCACACGACTTAGGCACATAGATGTGCCTATGGAACCAAATTAAATCATCTACCTCTAAGATGCACCCTAAAAATCTAACCTCTAATGAACCCTATGACTCATACATCTACCTAGCACCCTCATAAAACCCGTTCTCTAGAAGGTCTTTGAAGAATATTGCCTCTCAATTGAATTGCGAGTGTCAAGGATGCAAACACATGTCATCATCTACTAAGTGCATTTAGAATGAAGTTTTCCTTTCCTTTGATATATTGCACCTCCATTTCATAATCAATTAGGAACTCCATCCAACGCCATTAATGATCATTGAGGTTCGGATGTGAGAATATAAGCTAGAAACTACGGTGAACTGTCCTCAAAATGAATGGCCTACCCAAAAGGAAATGATGCTAATGCACAAGAGCATGAACAACTAGTGCAAGTCTAAGCCATGAGTAGGATAGTTAAGCTCATAATATTTGATCTTATGTGACTCAAAGGAAATAACTTGATGCTCCTGCATAAGAACTACTCCTAAACCCTCTAGTGATGCATTAATATAAACAAAAAAATCCTCTGTTGGGTCTAGAACTGCTAAGATAGGCACCATGGTTAACCTTTCCTTAAGAAACTGGAAGGCCTGCTCACACTTTTCTTACCAATCAAACTTCTCCCTTTTCCATGAAGGGAAGTAATAGGGTGAGAAATCCTGGAAAAGTCATGTACAAACCTACGGCAATATCCTACTAACCCCATGAAACTCCTCACCTCAGTAACTGATGTGGGCGCTAGCCAATCAAGAATCACATGTATCTTAGAGGGATCTACTAAGATACCCTCTCCTAATATGATGTGTCCCAAGTACTAAATCTCTATCTCGGAAGAAGCTGCATTTTTCCAAATTCCCAAACAACTTCTGCTCTCTCAAAACCTGTAGTACCTATCTCAAATGCTCCTCGTGTTCCTCCTCGGAATGAGAATAAATCAATATATCATCTAGGAACACTAAGACAAAGTGGTCTAGAAAGGTCTGAATACTCCATTCATGAGGCTCATGAAGATAGTTGGGGCATTGGTCAAACCAAAAGGACAACCATGAACTCATAATTCCCATAACGTATAAACGAAAAGTTTTCTTATGGATGTCTTGCATCTGATATGCGCAACTGATGATAACCTGACTTGAGATCAATTTTGGAGAACACCCTTACTCCCGTATCTAATAAAGTAAGATCATAAATCCTAGGGAGTGAATAATGGTTCTTTATTGTGACTTTGTTGAGTTTCCTAAAGTCTACACAAATCCTAAGAGAATCGTCCTTCTTCTTCACAAATATGACCGGCGCTCCCCAAGGAGATACACTATGGTGAATGAGATCCTTCTCTAACAACTCCTCTAACATTATCTTTACATCATGAAGATCTTTTGTCGTCATCCGATAGGTTTCCTAGAAACCGGTGTTGATCTGACACTAAATCAATGGTGAAATCCACCTTTCTATGGGATGGTAACCCTAGAAGCTCACCTAGAAACACATCTACATACTCCCTCAAAACTACATGATCATCTAAGGTGAATGCTCTAGAGTTCCCTCTAATCGATCATTGATGGTGATAACAAATAACTAACAACCTTTATGCATGCTCCACTTGAGTTTCTTAGCCAAGATCATGCATAAAGAGATAGGCCTCTACATCCCTATAATCACAACTAAACTCCCAAGATCATCTTGACACTCAATGACCTTATTCCTGCAATCTACCTTGGCCCGATGAGCCTCAAGCCAATCCATACCTAAAACAACTTGATAGGATCCTAGAGGTATAACTCGGAGGTCAAGTGTAGTGGAGAATAATCCCAAATAAAGTACGTAACTCTCCACATATGAAGTCCACGCATGGCAAATTTGGCCCCAAAGGCCAACTCAACTTGCTAACTATCTACTGCCTACCTACCACCACTTACCCACATTGATCTACTACAGAAGGAGATATAAAATAATATGAAGCACCTTAATCAAAGAGTACTGAGACAAAAATACCCCTGATAGTACTTTTCATCTCAATAGTTATGGCTTGATGCTCACCTTTAACAGCGGTTATCAACCACTGCATATACATAATGGGCAGGTCCTACATCACCCACTATCTACTCGAGATTGAGGGCTCTCTGCATATCAAGGGTAACAGGTTTTTATGGACACATGCGCACATAATGATCGGGGACCTAAAAATAAAACATTCTCTTGCACCCCTCTCAAATGGGGTCCCTCCTGTACTCTGGTGAACTGATCCTGTCAGCCCAACCCTAGTACACTACTTCGTGTGAGTGGTTATACCTCTTGAGTAACATGTCTCTTATCCTTGGCTCCACCAACACCTCCTCTAACTCCACCTCTCTATAAGCTCTGGGTTTGTCTAGTCCTCTGCTTTTTTGGTGACCCCGATGTTGTGTCTTCTATTGTTTATGTTATGGAGCCCTCGATATTGCTTGAGGAGGAAAAATCCTCCTCAGGGGTGGTGTTGTGCCCCATTCCTCTACGACTCAAATGGCCTACATCTTCTCTGATATTTTACCTTGTTCCTATCTCGGTGTTCATGTGCCCTAGTCATGTTCTCCTCAGCTAAGTAGGCCTTCTCTACAACCTTCTCAAGCATGGGAGGAGATAGCATCCTAACTGCTCTATCCTGCTATGTCTGTATTGAGACCCCGAATAAAACTGTTAACCTACAATTTTTCATCTTGTAAGTAGTCCACATACTACAAAAGATCCAGGAACCTTCTCTCATCTTGTGCCACTATGCTAGAGCCCTTTCGTAAGTCATGAAACTCATCAATAATCTTCTTCATGAAATTCTCTAACATATAATGAGCCTCAAAACTTCTCCAACAACTCCCGGGTCATTGTATCCCGAGTCAAATGGAGCTTCCACTCTTCATTCCTCCACCAAACACTCACGACATCTCAGAGGAGGTGTATGATGAACTTGGCTTTGACATTTCTCTCGTAAGAGTGTAAGGAAAAAAAATATCAAGGTTGAGGATCCATGATCTCCCTAAATCCATCCGTAGTGCCGGTGTACATAGGTGGCTGCAAGCGAAGAAGGTCTCTAATCACACTACTTGTATCACGATCTTGATGCTGCGGTCCAATAGGTGAATGTGGTCATCTATCCCCAAATGGTCCCTTAAGGCTATGTGAATGGATATGACGGTGTGAGACCACCCTCTCGTAGTGAATGCAAGGGCTACGCAACCTCTCCTACAACATGGTATCATGCTCTCGTGGCTTCAGTGTGTTTCCTCTCTTATCAGCTCCTTGTCTCCTGACTATACATCCTCCTCTCTCATCTTCTGCGGTGGTGGAAGGCATTACATTGTACAAACACCTACCAACTAGTGAAGAGCCCTCTAAAATTTGAGGTTCAAACTCGGGTGCCATGGCTCGGTGTAGGTGATCTACGTCCCAAGTCCCTAATGGATCGATGTCTCATGGGTGTCATCCTGTGTATGAAGTAAGAGAATGGATTATTAAGTTGTAGAAGGTTGTGGAAACGTTTTAATTGTTTTTCATTTAATGTTATTAAAACATTAATAACTAATTAAATATTTTACCTAGAGCGTCCACGTGTGTGAACCTCACTCCGATACTAAATGTAATACCCCATCTTTGGGACATAAAAAACCACACCTAGTGGTAGCTAAAATTGTGGGTGATTTTTTTAAGTAAACAAAATACTATACTTCTCCAATTCTCGTTATTAATTATTTTATACCAATTTGATTTACTCAATAAATTAATTACTTGTCCATTTCCAATTTTAATTGTGTTGACAAGAAATTTCCCCATGATAACTTTAATTTTATTTCCCATCATGGTTACTCTACTAAATATTTGTTAGGGTCACATTAAAAGTTTACACATCCCTTTTAATTTAATTATCCACCCCCACACCCTTCTTTTATTTTATTTCCCAATCCCACAAAATCCCATGACTTGAAAAGTGTAGGGTTAAAACTCAACCCTTGGATGCTTTTAATTTTAGCCCTTATATCTAAAAACGCTAAAGTTACCCTAACTCATCCTTATGTTTTCTTTCCTTTCTCATTTGGTTTTATTTTTGTTATTTGTAGGTTTGGGAGAGGCCATGGATGGCCATGAATAATATGAGTCACCCTTTTATTTTTTCTTGTTCTTGGTTGTTTAATGTGCAGGTTATGATGGAAAATGATTCTTCTCAAAGATTATTCCATCCTTGTTTTGGTTTTGGGGAAAAAAAAACCTAGGTTTCAATTTGTTTTTATTATTATTCTTTTTTGTTATTTTTCCTCTTCCAGATGAAGATCTCAGGTTGTGGGTATGTTATACCCCATTTTTTTAAAGAAAAATCGATGTGTGTGTGTGTGTGTGTGTGTGTGTGTGTGTGTGTGTGTGTGTGTTTAAAAATAAGGATCCCTAGTGCATTCTTACCCATAGGTTTTAATAGAGGGCGGCGACGGAATGAGGGTTTGGGTTTACGTTGGTTGAGGAGGGAGTTGGGGGTCCATGGTGTGTAGGGTTGGGAGTTTCTTGTGGTTTAAATTCCTAGAATCCACACCACCATAAAGTATGGCATCGCATTTGGGGGCTCGGCCCCTCCCAAACACATCTTTTTTTGTTTAAACACAAACCATTAATGACTTAAGTAGTGACAAATCTATGCCCTTATATATATATATATATATATATATATAATATATATATATATATATATATATTTATAATATATAGGTTCCTAGTTTCGAGGTGGTTTTTCCGTAGGCCACACCACCAATAAAATGACACAGGCTTTGGGGGACTCGGCCCCTCCCAAACCATCTTTTTTATTTAAAACACAAACCGAACACTTACACAAGTGGCCGCATTATATATGTATATCTATATGTATGTATGTATATGTATATATATACATACATACATTATATATATATAACATACATATCATCTATATATATGTATAAATATATTTATATATAGATATATGTATACATATATATATATATATATGTGTGTGTGTGTGTGTGTCATACACACACAGGTACACACACACACAAATATATATACTTCTCTATATATGTATGTATGTATGATGATGTATGTATGTATGTATGTATATATATAATGTATGTGTGTGTGTGTGTGTGTGTTTATATGGTGTATGTATTATGTACATACATACATACATACATACATACATATATATAACACACACACACACATATACATATATATATATATATATACTATATATATATATATATATACCGTATACATACATATACATATATATATATATATATACACATACATACATACATACATACATACATACATACATACATACATACATACATATACATGTACATGTATATGTATATTATATGATATACATATATATATATACATATATATATATATATATATATATATATATATATATATATATATATATATAAATTAATATATATATATATATTATGTATTTATTAATATTATATATATTTTTTATATACAAATAATATATATATATATATTTGTAAATTCTATATATACACATACACACACACACAGATATAGTGATACACACACACACACACACACACACACACACACACACACACACACACACACACACACACACACACACACACACACACACACACACACACACATGCACAGTGATTTCAGCTTATCATGTTTGTAAAATGCAACTTTAACATTTTGTGTTATCTCTATCAGATATACAAAAATTATATGTATATGTATGCTAATATAAATTGCAATTTTTTTTTTTTTTTTGCGATATAAAGGAGAATTTTTTACTTGAATTGAAGTAAATGGTATATCAAAAATAATTTACAAAGTTATTCATTCCAAATATATTAAAGGAAAAACAAAGCTTTGTGCACTTGCTTATCCACAATTCAAAAGAACTATTTAATTTTATTATTTATTTTAAATTTAAAGGGAAACTATTAAAACAGATTTTACTTTCAACCAAATCCTTATATAAACATTTAGTGGATTCCTACTAGAATTATTCCTTTCCTTAAAAACAATAATCAAATTCCTAAAGTTGTAAAGATATTAAAATAGCTTAAATCAGGTTTGTATTCAATCACTTACTTCTTAGTCATTGTAACACTAAGAAACTCAAGAGTAGTATTACTAAAAAAATAAGGTCTTTAAAAAGGAAGGACTCCTATCAAAATACTTGCATTGCTTTTCAAAGTATAAGATCTTTACAACATTCTCCCTGCAAGAATAGTTTTCATTACAATAAATCTTAAGCTCTCCAATACAACATATTTCCAAGATACTTAAGATTCACAAAGAAAAACATGACAAAGCTTTATACCAAGATTGAAGGAGGATACACAAACTAATGTAACACTAGTTTACAAAGCAATCCCAATCACAAAATGAGAACCTTACAAGGACATAGAACTTCCAACATAGCCATATCCACATGATTACAATAAGTAAAATTTTCCAAATTTTTGAGAACAACAAGATGCCAAGATATCAAGGAAATACTCCAACCATCTTCCAAACTTGAGCTCCAACTTTTGTGCTCTACATAAAATCCAACACATAGAGAAAGACTTGTTTTACCACCCAACCTATAGGCATCATTACATGCCTTTCCAAAGGTTGGAAGACATGCTAGCCTCCCCAAGCCCATGGGAGAGAGAGCTAGCTTCCACAAATGTGCACAAGAATAAGGGAGAAGTAAACACAAGCATATCACATACAAGACTAACTCATACACTAAAGAAAAACACAACAATTACCAACCAAAAAAAAAGAGGAGAAAACCATATTCATCCTCAACAAAGGGGAAGAGTAGATGAGACATCCAATAATGTCAAAGAGTGTGGTCCAACCATAGGATGCACACTTACAAGATCTTCAAAAACCTCTTTATCCCTCCAAAACAATCATCCCTCCTTATTGCTCCTCCCATTCACCTAAATTCCTCCTTGGGAGGATTTTCAAACCCATTGGGTTTCCTCTCCAAGGATGGGGAAGGGGTTCAAACCATATGAACCACCTTCCCCACCTCAAACCATATGAAGGGATAAAGAGAACCAACATGGCTTTCCCATCAAGCCATGAGGTTTAAGAGGAAAATCCCCCTCTTCCCCAATAAAACTCCCAAATCCATCAAGCCATATGATGGATGGAGAAAATAACAAATAACACAACTAAGTAACCATACAACACATGCAACAAGACAAAACTTTCAACCATAAGAAAATCTAAAATTCTAACATGCCAAAAACACAAAATAAGATCAAAGAGCCTACCTCCAAAAGCTCTCCAAATCTCTAAGCCTTTCCCAATTCCTTTTCCAAGCAAAACTCCAACTCCAAAATCCTCCAAGCACAAAGCAAAAACCAAAAAAAAAAGTCCTCTTTCTCCCCATGAGGGAGTATTTGAAGAAAAACAAATAAATTTCCTCACAAATGAGGGGGTGACATGTGTCACCCCTCTCTTCCCTCCAAGTCAAGATTCCCAAAACAAAATAAAGAAAATATAAACCCACATTTAAACACCCCTCTCCCAAATTACCCAAAAGAAAGTGAGACAAACTTATGTAACTTTTCACAACACACACATTCCAACCAATCTTACATGGATGGTGACAAAAGAGAGGCTAAATGGGAGGAAACTCCTCCATGCCTTGGAATTAAGCCCCCTACCTAATAGGTAGGGTCAAAGGGATTATTTTCATGCTAAGTGAACCCCTAAAACCAAAAGTGGTCACTTAAAATGCCAAAAATAGCCCAATTTTGGGTTTTGCACATTTGGACACATATGTAGAGGATGTGGGGCCCACTCAAGGTGCTTATGTGACCCAAATTCTCTTTAATTAACACACATATACACAAATACATACTTAATGCAAGTGGGGACCATTAAGTCCCCCAACCTAGTTTTGTAACAAAATTAAACCACATAAACACAATTAATTTTACATGAAATATAACATTACAAATAAGGGTCACTCATGGTGCCCAAACAATACAAGCAACCAATAAGGCTTCATACAAATAACATGGTTAGGACTTAGCCCGTAGGCCACTTTTGAACAATTTACATAGCCACTTTGAAGCCCACATTCTTTGGTGCTCTATAACCTGCACATTCAATGCAAACATTAAACGCATCTACCCAATACAAGTGTAAATCAACTACTCAATAAACGATCAAGTCTAAACATGAAATCTATGCTATCACATCATCATGGAATCATAAATGAGAAACATGCATAATTTCACACAAATTCACCATGTGTTAGCCATTGCAATACATATAAATGACATATATCCATGCTATCATGTGTTCTCATCAATAATCAATAATATATATCATCAAGATGTGCGACTAAACTATGTATCCATCATATATCAATTAGGCCCAAATAACATAGCAATATGTTAGTATCCACAACATCTATTAAAATGTGCCAACATACTAATCAAAGCTAAATTGTGCTTGTGCACCCAAATCACCATACATGTCCATGAAGATCAAATAACATAATGTATAATGTCCAAAATAGGTCAAAATCTCTATTAAATCAACTATGAGTAAGGAAGTCAGCAGATAACTGAGGCTATAAAATGTGGGCACTGCAGAAAGTTGGGATGCAAGTGAACATTAGCAAAACAAAAATCATGATTTTCTCCCTAAAAAGGAAAGAGAAGCAAATTAATTTTTTCTTTGAGGGGAGTCCATTGTAAATTGTTACAGAATATAAATATCTTGGGATTGATTTTCACAACAAGATGAGTTGGGAAACATGTAGAGTAAATATGATACAGGGAGGTTGGAAAGCATCTTACTTACTACAAAATAGGTGTAGGAAAGATGAACTTTGGGATTGGAAAACTAAGAAAACCCTCTTTGGTTTTTTGGTTACTCTGGTGGCACTTTATGGTTGTGAGGTTTGGGGAAGTAGAATGTCAAAGTATGGATGGAGATAATTAGAAAGAATCCAGAAACATTTAATCACAAGCACTCTTAAAGTTAAATCAATAGTCCCTTATGAGATCTCGTTGGTTGAAGAGGGTATCTTCCCGATGGAAGCTTCGGCAATAACTCGGATGATAAGTTATTTGAATAAAGTTGAAATCACAGACAATCATCACTAGAACAAAATGGTTATAGAGGATAATCTAGAGCGTAGAAAGAAAACTTGGATGAAACATAACAAAAAATGGATGAATAAATGGGGCATCAATTTTTAGGATTTTCCTAACAACAATAGGGAAATAAAAAATTATGTGATGGAGAAGTTTAGGACTGCCATGTGGATAGAGCAGATTGGTCGTAAGAAAGCATAATATATCAAATATTTTAACCCCACTTGGGAACATGATGATAAAGCTTATCTAGGGGCAGTTATCAAAGGTAAGGCAAGGATTCTAGTGGCTCAGTTGAGGACTAGATCTCATCATTTCCATTGTGAAACCGGTAGATGGACTATTCCTAAAGGGGATTGGGAAATGAGAACTTGTCTTTTCTCAGTACAGCAAAGGGGTTATGGAAACAAAATGGCATTTCATTATGGAGTGCTCATCATATGATGATATCCGCATCCAGTATGAAAATGATTTAAAAGTAGACAACTTAAATGACTTATTTGAAGAAACAAAACTCCAAAGGATCACTATTTTTGTGCTCAAGATTCACAGTAGGAGAGCTTATATTGCAAATATTTTGAAATCAACTTAATGTCTCAATTTCTTTTGGTCCCTTACACTCTTTAGACTCATGGCGTCAAGAAAATTTTCATTTCATTTCATTTCAAATGTCCAATGCGACACGACACATAATGGTTGCATAACTTGGATTCTCCAATGGTGAGCTCAATGTCTTGTCTCATTCAACACATAATCAACAAGTCTCTAGCAGGTCGTGCGAAAAAGCGGTCTAAGTAGGTGGAGCACTATGATTTTTGGAACATGTCATTGGTTTTCTTGTCACCCGCTCGATAATTTGCCATGTTGGCCACTACAGGGTAAACAAATATCCAATATTTCCAGTTCTAATATATATGTCTCTTCTGATTCTTCTCGTATAATTTGCACCAAATTCCAACTCCATAGTGAGAATTTAGGGATGCTACACAAAAAATAGTGAAAGAATTAGTTGGAAGATTTTGCACGTGTAGGGAGGCCAAGTCGCAAGTGAGCGGTGCACATGTCGGGATATTCTTGAGTTGGGTAGGTCATAGGTGAGATGGTCCACTCATAGCAAATAATAATAGACCTTTGAACTCTTGCGCAGGAAACTCCAATCGCTCTAATACAAATGATATAAAATAAAGAATATTATATTACATTGGATGATTATAAAAAAATATTATAGTTGTATATATTCACACTCGGGAGAAGAGAATATCTAAATGGACACTTGGGACATGAAAGGTCGAGGTCACATGAAGGTGAATAGACAAGTTTACCAATGAAACACGCCAACATAATATCTCATTATTTAGACTATGTGTGTGAAGCTTACCTGTTACACTTCACATTTTGTACTAGGGTTTCACTAGGAGATGATAAGTTTAATGGATGTAGTAAATATTTTCATTCCAAAGAAGACCGTGTGGAAATGAGAATATGTATGTACAGAACTTGGAGAATATTAATATACTTTTTTACTAGGATGTGATAAGGTCATGGTATTTTCACCCAAGGGATTAATAAATTTTATCTTGTCAAACTATCCTATGAGCCAATTTTTTTATAAGGGTTTTCTGTTCAAAATTGGCATTCATATGATTTAAATTTGATGGTTCATCCTCCCAATAAGGTTAATCTTTTCTGCATTACTTAGTTAACCTTGACCTTCAGATGAACTAGGTCAGAGAGATTGCAGCACAACAAATAGACGATAATCTATTTTATAAGGCAATAAACATTATTCATAACATCATTTATAATTATTCCCCAGATTAGAAGGCTTGGTAGCATGATTAACAAGTTGACAACACATCAAAATACAAAATTTTTAATATCTTTGTACTAATACTAAGTCAAGTGAATAACAAAGGATGAAAATATTCCTGAAATGTTGTCACTAAAATAGGATCCATGATCTCACCTAATCATGAAGTTGATGTCTAGAACAAAGACTAAACTCAATGAATATTAATAGCATCCTTTGGATAATGGCTTAATATAAGAATGCTATTTTGACTTTGGTGTTATGGATATGTTTTTTTTCTATAAATTTGCAAACAAGGATGAGGGAAATTAAAAAATTTGGCCTAGAAATATTCCTAGTATATTCAAAGAGAAGGTAAGTTGATTTGGATAAAATCTAAATCTTGAAGCCACAGGTTTAGTTTAATGCTTTATTTTTTCTATTCTCGGAAAATTTTAGCTTGCCAATCTATTCTTTAAATTCTTGCCAAGATTTCACAATAGGATGCTTCTTCTTTTCACAAGTGGTTAGATGGGTTTCCCACCAAACCAAAGTGTGTCCCTCCATTTTGAGATGTGCAAAGGTGATCCTTTGTGCCTCAGTGACATTATGGATGCTAAAGTAGACTTTTAACTGTTTTAACCATTTATCAAGCAACTTTGCATCTACTTGTCCTTCAAAGCTTTTAATATCAACTTTCGTCTCAACTTTAAAAGGAGTATGATCAGATTTTACCTTTTCTCTTGCGTTTGAAGTCTCTTCTTCATGCTCTTCCCCATAAATTTCCTCATGGTGGCTCCTTCCTATGCCAAACATTTTCAGCTAAGCCCCAAACCACTGATTCCATGGAGTCTTGCTTGACAGAAGTTGTCTTCTATAAATCAGCAAGCTCTTCTTGCCTTCTAAACATCATATCCATCATGGTCTCTAGCATCTCGATTCTACGGACCAAGTTCTCTTCCTCCATTTGTCCCTGAATTCTCTATTTCCACTTCTTTGTATAAATTTCTGGATCGCAAGGTAAAGCCTCTTCACCTTTAGATCTCGTCACTGTCATATAAATCCAAGAATGAATACCACAGTCTTGGATACTTGTTAGCTCTGATACCAAAATGATGTGTAAACTCTTCAACTTTGGAATTATCCATAGAATAAAAAAATAAACGTTGTTGTTCTACTTTCTATTAGAAAATGACAGAGATAACTAGTGAATGAATTATGCTTATGCTTAGAATCCACAATTGCAGGAAAGGAAAGAATTTAAGCTCATAAACACTAACAAATTTTATCCTGGAAACCTCCAAAGGAGGAAAAACTAGTTGGGAAGGGAAATTTCTCTTTCTTCCCACTTTTATTAGCCAATTCAAAATAACAAGTATAGAATTTACAATAAGTATGAAAGAGAAGTAGATAATATCTCACACTTCCTCCCAAATACTTGCTTTCTTTGTCTCAACACTCCTTTCTTCTACAAAACACAATTCCAGCACTAAGAACTTCTTGCTCACTTGTTTTCATGCTTTGATGATCCTATTCTCTTCTACAAACATGTATTTATAGCCTTTCTTATGTCCTCCCGTGCACTTTGGAGGAGAAGAGACCTGATAACCTTCCAAATTTTGGGTTGTTTGTTTCATATTTTTGTTTTATGTCTAAAAGATCTAGGACCACAGCCCAAAGTAAACCGGTGGTCCCAGGACCACCGCCTTGGTTGGGTGGTGGTTCCCAGTAACAGCCGCTTTGCACAGAGCGGTGGTCATGTTACTAAAAAGACAGAACCTCCATGTATTATTTTTTCCTTCTTCATGATGACTAATTTGATGAAGTAGAGTCATTTTGGATCCCTATGGATCACACCTCCCCTACTTAGGAGGCTTTTCATCCCACAAAATCTTAGTGGGGGAGTAGATGAGGAAATAATTCCCTTACTTTCTCCTTGGAGTGCCACCGGGACTGCCTTGGTGTCTTTCCTTTCAGTCCAATCTGCCAAGAATCCTGGGGACCTCTCCTAGTCTCTCTAACCTTCTATTGTAGCATTACATCCTCCTCCAATTCACCTAATGATTCCAAGACACAATCCTCAATAGAAGGTAGCAACTGTAGTCCTTCATCTTCATCTAGCATGGATGGCTCATATAGGCACAAGTTCTCATAGTTTACTACAGAGTGCATCCTCATAAATGAAGGTAAATCAAGTCAAAAGGAATTTTCTCCAACCTGCTCTAATATGGTGAAGGGCCCATATCGTAGTGGCTTGAGCTTACGTGCTTGACCTTATAGTCTCTCCTTGGTTAAGTAAAGCCAAACTCTATCCCCAACATGAAGTTTATGTTCCCTCCTATGCTGATCGTGCCTAGCTTTGTACTTGGCTTGAGATTTCTCTAGTTGTTCTTTGACTTTGAGATGGATTTGTCGGATCCTCTCAATGAATTTGTTTTCTCTACTCACCTTTGTGTCTTTTGTCTCATCCTCATCCTTCTACCCAATTACTATGTCCAGTGGATTTGTAGGTAGATATCCCAAGCATGCTTCAAACGGTGACTTCATAGTGGATGTGTGTACTGCCCAGTTATAGGAATACTGAATGTAGGCTAAGGAATCATCCCAAGTCCTTGGATATTTGATGTTATACCCTCCGATCAACTATATCAAAGTCTTGTTTACCACCTTTGTTTATGGATGTAAAGTTATGCTCCTTTGTAACCTGGTATCCATCTTGTCCCACAAAGTAGTCCAAAACTTCCCCAAGAACCTGGAATCCCTATAAGAAATAATAGACTTTGGCAAACCAAAATGCACCCATACATTAGCAAAGAAAATATTTTCTGCCTCATGTGCTTTTACTATCTTTTTACATGTCATAAGAATACACACCTTACTGAATCTATCAACAAAAACATATAGATATTCATGGCCATATTTAGACATAGGTAATCCTCCTACAAAATCCATAGAAATATCCTCCCACAGATGAGTAGGTACTGGAAAAGGAATATATAAACCCTCCTTCATAGTTTTAGGCTTGTTGATACAACAAAGTTTACATCCACATATAAATTTTGATACTTCTTATGGCATATTGGGCCAATACACGTACCTTTGCAAGTGGGCTAGGGTCTTACCAACACCGAAATGTTCTACTAATTTTGAGGTATGTGCTTCCCTCATCAATAGAATTATTTCTTCTTTTGACACACAAAGCTTCCCCCATCGGTAGAGTAGCTTTGTCCTTGAGATAACAATCTTCAATCCTATCCTTTTAGTCCTTGGGATGCAACTTCAGAAATGTCACCCCAAAGTCTCTGTCTTGGGCATATGCCTCTCTGTAAGCTTCCTTCATGAAGGGATCGATATGAGAGATAGTGACAAAAAGGAAAACATCTCATGTGTGGGTGGCCTGAGACAACATGTCTGCGCCACCAAGTTTTTACTACCCTTCTTGTATTTAATCACCGGATGGAACTACTTGAAGGAACCCCATCCATTTGTAGTGCTTTGCCTTCTGCAATTTAGGCTGCTTGTAAATCTTTGGAGAGGTTTGTGGTCAGTGTGCACAATAGTTTCTTTACCCAACAAATAATGCTTCCATTTTTTAATTGCTTGAACTAGTGCATACATTTCCTTATCATATATTGAATATCCTTTAATCTGCTGAAGTAAAAGTTTCAAAATGATAACATACGGGTTTACCTCCTTGAAGCAACACTGCACCCATGTCGTAATCACTAGCATCTATCTCTACTTCAAAAGGCTGCTACAAATTAGGAAGAGCAAGTACTGGAGCATGACTAATCTTGTATTTCAATAACTCAAAGGATTTGTCTTGTTCCTTACCCTAGTCAAAACCCTTACTATTTGTGGCCACCGTGTGTAGAGGTGTTGCGATCACGAGAAACTTCGAATGAAATTTTGCATGTCTTGTACTTCTCCCACAAAACTCCTAGTCTCTGTGGCTCCTGTTGGTGTTGGCCAATTAATGATGGCTTCTACCTTCTTTGGATCCACTCATAGCTCTCCTCCTCCCGACCATGTGCCCGATAGACAAGTGACTATTTGCAAATTCACATTTCTTCATATTACAAAGTAGTTATTTCTCTCTGAGAACTTGCTGCAAATGAGTTAGATGTTCTTCCCATGTGGCACTAAAAATCAATATATTGTTTAGATATACAATGACACATGAATCTATGAAATCCCGTAATACATCATTCATCAATCTCATAAATGTAGCAGGTGCATTGCATAACCCAAAAGGAAGTACTAACCATTCATACAAACCCTATTTTGTTTTGAAGGTAGTCTTCCATATATCCTCCTCCTTCATTCTAACTTGGTGATAACTAGACTTGAGATCCAACTTCATGAAGAATTTGGCATGTTGAAGCTGGTCCAAGAGATCATCTATGTGGGGAAGTGGATATATGTTATCTATGGTGATCTTGTTCAAATCATGGCAGTTGATGCACATTCTCCAAGAACCATCCTTCTTTAACACCATCGCTATAGGTGAACCACATGGTGAAGTACTTAGACATATCACCCCTTGGTCTAGTAGTTCATGGAGTTATTTCTTTACTTCAGTACTCTCAAGCAAGGATTTCCTATACAACCCGATGTTCGGTAGAGGGGACTCGGAAATAGCTGAATCTCATGCTCTACTTCCCATTTTGGTGGTAACCCACTGGAGCCTGAAATACTTCCTGAAAATATTGAATAATACTATCCAAATCATGCTTTCCCTGGTTAGAAATCTCTAAAACTTCTACCCCATCTTGTTTATCCTTTAACAAAATTAAACAAAATTGATTATGATTTTCCTGAATAAGTTGTTTTGCTTGGTTAGCACTCACCATAGTAACCCATGTCTTACGTTGGTGTTCCCGAATGTTGTAGTTGATCCCATCCTTGACCCATCTGTATTGGTTTTCCCTTCTCATAAATATAACATCCCTGATATACAAGTAAGGACTCTCGAATACAACATCAAAAGCATCAAGTGGAATAACATCAACTTCCAAAACATCAATATACTGGGAATTTATCCCAAACTTGACCTTACATCTTCTTGTTACCTAAATTTCAACACCCTTCTTCACCCAACCCAAAGGATAAGGGTGTGGATGCTCGTAAGTCTCAAGACCAAGCTTCTTTACAACTGCTTTAGAAATCAAGTTAGATTAAGAACCGATATCAACCAAAGCATTTACCTTAGTTCTCTTGATCTGGATTTTGATATGGAATAGTCTACTCATCTCCTCTTCCTGGCTGTCCATGTTGGTGCCCGTGCATCCAATCCTTTCATCTACATTAGATTCATCTTTGATTTCCACCTCCCCTTCTATTTTTACATCTATCATGGACTTCTTTAAGTCCTTGGTTTGTTTCTTTGGATGTAATTCTGGATGCAACTTCCAACATGTAGTGTTAGTATGACCATTAATATCAAAATTCTCTCAAAAATTCTTGGGATCTTTACAAGTATTCAAAGTAGTGGCAGCTTGTTTACCTTTCCCTTTCCACTTACCCTTGTTACTTTTTTCCCATACTATATTTTTTGCTGATTTGTCGACTGCTTTACCCTTGGCTCTACTTCCCCTTGCTTCTTTTCATCATCTATGTAGTATGCTTGCACACACGCCTCGTTAAGATATTTGAGCTTGGTGGAGATGAATTTTCTTAAAGGTGAGTGTGAAGTCCTCCCAAGTACTTAGTCATTAGTTATATTCCTGCACACTTTGACCACTTCCTTGTCTAAAAGACTGCCATTTAATCATTTGGTTAGTCTTGTGGCCAATAGGATAGAATTTAGCTCTAAGTAATTCAGCAAATTCTTGCCAAGATTTCACAATAGGATGCTTCTTCTTTTCACAAGTGGTTAGATGGGTTTCCCACCAAACCAGAGTGTGTCCCTCCATTTTGAGATGTGTAAAGGTGATCCTCTGTGCCTCAGTGACATTATGGACGCTAAAGTAGACTTCTAACTGTTTTAACCATTTATCAAGAAACTTTTCATCTACTTGTCCTTCAAAGCTTTTAATATCAACTTTCGTCTCAACTTTAAAAGGAGTATGATCAGATTTTACCTTTTCTCTTGCATTTGAAGTCTCTTCTTCATGCTCTTCCCCATAACTTTCCTCATGGTGGCTCCTTCCTATGCCAAAATTTTCAGCTAAGCCCCGAACCACTGAGTCCATGGAGTCTTGTTTGATAGAAGTTGTATTCTACAAATCAGCAAGCTCTTCTTGCCTTCTAAACATCCTATCCATCATGGTCTCTAACATCTCGATTCTACGGACCAAGTTCTCTTCCTCCATTTGTACCAATTCTCTGTTTCCACATCTTTCTAGAAATTTTTGGATCGCAAGGTAAAGCCTCTTCACCTTTAGATCTCGTCACTGTCATACAAATCCAAGAACGAATACCACAATCCTGGATACTTGTTAGTTCTGATACCAAAATGATCTGTAAACTCTTCAACTTTGGAATTATCCACAGAATAAAAAAAGAAACATTGTTATTCTACTTTCTATTAGAAAATGACAGAGATAGCTAATGAATGAATTATGTTTATGCTTCGAATCCACAATTGCAGGAAAGGAAAGAATTTAAGCTCATAAACACCAACAAATTTTATCCTGGAAAAACTAGTCGGGAAGAGCAATTGCTTTTTCTTCCCATTTTTATTGGGCAATTCAAAATAACAAGTACAGAATTTACAATAAGTATGAAAGAGAAGTAGATAATATCTCACACTTCCTCCCAAATACTTGTGTGCTTTGTCTCAACACTCATTTCTTCTACAAAACACAATTCCAGCACTAATAACTTCTTGCTCACTTGCTTTCATGCTTCGATGATCCTATTCTCTTCTACAAACATATATTTATAGCCTTTCTTATGTCCTCCCATGCACTGGAGAATGGGAAAGGTCATGGAGGAGAAGAGATACGACAACCTTCCAAATTCTGGGTTGTTCGTTTCATTTTTTTGTTTTCTGTTCGAAAGAGCCAAGACCACTGCCCAAAGTAGACCGATGGTCCTAGGACCACCGCCCTGGTTGGGTGGCGGTTCTGCATCCGCTGCTCTACACATAGTGGCAGTCCTGTTACTAAAAATACAGAACCTTCGTGTATTATTTTTTCCTTCTTCGTGCTGACTAATTTGATTAAGTACAGACATTTTGGATCCCTATGGATCAAAACCTAAACTCCTTCCACACGTGATCTATTTGTTTTCCAACCTCATTTTTCCATGATTCACACTTCCGTTATGGTTGCATCTTCCCTTCCTTAGTTCCTCCTCTGCTCTGTCCTCGACATTGTTATGTCCTCAACATCCTCTATCCTTAGCAACTCTACATGACTTAGGGTTTTCTTATTTTTAATGATCTCCACCTCTGAGGAAGCTACATTCGGCGAAGAGAGAATCCTTATTGAAGTATCCAAATAGTCATTCCTTAGGCAACCAAATTACTTCAAATTCTTTGAGAGAGGAGGCCAAGCTAAAGTGAAATGACTTACTAAAAATTATTTAGCAACATTTACAAGTTTATCCACAAAGGGATGTTTGGTATTTAGTATTGTTTAATGAGTGAGTGTGTATAGAGCGGTAGAATCCATTTTTAGTTAAATGATGCTACTAAGGGGTGTGGTATTAAATAGTGTTTTGTGAATGATACTTTTATAGAAGTAGAGGCAATTCCAAGATGCGAACACATATCTACATATTCATAACTCAACTAATCAACAATTATGTTAGGTAGAGTGCCACTTCCATTGTGGCATCACCTTTATTTGTGTAACACCTTTATTTGTGTAAGTATTGTGGTATATTGGGGTATATATGTTGTTGAGGCCAAGCCTATCAACTAATGCGAGATTAATATTTTTTATTGAATGAATATTTGTAGGCTCGTAGGTGCAATTTCAAGATTCACTAAAGAGACATGTTTATCTCCAAGTAGTAAGGCATGTATTTAGAGGAACTCACATTGGAGTTTTTTAATTATAAAACTATAGAGGAGAGAGGAAGGCCAAGAAAGAAAACTTTCTCATCTTGTAACCAATCAACCAACGTGTTAGTAAGTGGGCCACTTCTATTGTGGCTTCATCACTGTTTATATAAGGATCATGGTGCATATATATGGGAAAGTCGATTTACATTGAAGTTAATGTAGCCAAATTAAGAACAAACCAAATATGCTGCAAATATTATGAACTCCAAAAGAAAATAGATCTCCTTCTTTGTTCTCAAATAATGAATTACAATGTTTCCTAAATAGGAAAACAACTCCCAACTCGAGTTGCCAAGTAAACTCTAGCTAACTCTGACTAAATCTACTCTAGGTGGCGGAAATTACTATTTTTAGCAGTTTACTAGAACCTGCTATTCTTAGTAAGTTTGCATGCTTATTCCTACGGGCATAGAAATTGCCACGCATCTTCTACATCCCTAAATTAGAGGAATTGCCAACTTTCTAACTCATAATGCAATTAATAGACTAAAATTAACTAATGCTCAAAAATAGAAAAAAATCGAACTATAACTTAAATCCTAATTTTCGGCCTCAAGATGGCGGATTTAGGGCCCGAAAACATGTCGAAAACTTGCCCCAACCAGTAGGCGGATTGCCACTGCATTCGTCTCATCGAAACACGTGGTTTCAAAAAAAAACGGACTCAAACGGACACCCAGAACTCAAATTATGCCCTTGTCAAGTTCCTGCTAATTACAGCGCATCGAAGTGCAATAATTTACCTATAAACATGTGATGTATAATTATAATTACACTTCAAATATAGAATTAGATTGAATTACTAAGTTATATACAAGTTAGTAATTGATAGGAGAATTTGTAGTCAAGCAAATCACAAACATACATTATATTCAAGATATTTTTACCAGCCTATAATGAGAACTCGAACAACTTCCATAGAGTTGAACACTTTTACATACACATCAATACTCTATCAAGGATGTTGGTGCACCATGTTTAGATTGTCGATTCATACTCATGTGAACATCAAAAATGTTCTAGTAACTATCACACATGAAAATAATGATTTTCTAACTTTGCCTATTATGTTTGAGGCTTTAAAAATGAGAAGGAAGATCGTGATAGACAGATATAAATTTCAATAACATTGAAAGTGACAAAACACTCTATAATAAATCAACACCCTTTTTATGTTGTGCATGCGAGAAGAGGTATTACTAACACATAATTGATATCATACATATATTAGATCTGGTCCTTATTGTAGCTACGTTTCCTTACACACAAGTCATACATGTGATAATGTCACCCCTAGGAACATGATATCTTTTCATGGAATATTGTAATTATGCGGCGTCTGAAAGATATGTTCATACTCAAGAACCATTGCAATTGTTTCACCAAATGTAATAAATGAATATTCAATCTGATCAACTCACCTCTATTGACATACTTACATGACGTGTGGAATAATTGATTTACAATGTATAGACATCCATCAAAACATAATATAAAATTTTTTTGTTAGAAATTACTACATTGTTCACTCCAGCCCATCACACAAACTTAAAACAATTTAAAATACTATACATTTTAATATAAATTTAAACTCTAATAAACTTAACATTATCATCTAATATGCCGTAATTTACAAGTCATGTACAATGGACAGTCTATGTAACCTTAAATATTTCTCGTGAAGTCATCAATGACATATTCTTCTTTGTTGGGGTAGGTGCATATTTGTTGTTATTTTTTAATGTTTGCGATATGATATGGTATTTATTTCTTTGACATGGGAAAGATATATATTTGCCCCATATTTCTTCGTGGGACGCGTCACCACTCACGCATAGCTCGGTGAGATTAAAATACAGATGTGTCGCCAGTGATTGTCCACGGATTAACAACCATCTATAAATATGTGCTGCCAAGTTCTTGCTCTCATCCAGAGTCCTACGAACCATTTTTGTTTTATGTGGAACATGGCGAGCTTGCAACCACACAGGATTGGAACAATAATCTTAGCTAGGCCACTGTAATAAAGTGTTCAAAGCGGAACTATGGCGTTCGAAGCAGCTACTGTTACTGTTATTGTTCTCGCTTTGGCTGCCCTCTACTTGCTGACTGTAAATTACTACCGTAGAAGCAGAAAGAAGAAGCTTAAGCCACCACAACCTCCGTTGTGGCCGATAATTGGTCATCTTCATCTGCTGATAAAGAAGCGGCCCATTCACCGAATTCTGTCCTCGCTTTCAGAGAAATATGGACCCATCGTGCATCTTCAACTTGGCTTTCGCCCTGCCTTGGTTATCGCCTCTTCCGATCTGGCGAAAGAATGTTTTACAACTAATGACAAAGCCTTCGCTTCACGCCCGGCTCTCTGTGGAGGAAAGCATTTGGGATATGACTACAAAGCGTTCGGTTTGGCTCCGTATGGTGCCTACTGGCGAAACCTTCGGAAGATGTGCACCATCCAGATCTTCTCTGCAAATAGAATCGAATCCTTCAAACAGCTCCGCGTACAAGAAATCAATTCTCTCATTTGTTTCTTGTTCGAGAGTTGGCAGCGAGAGCCCGCCACTCCAGTCAACATGAAATCGAGGCTTTCTGATCTCACTTTTAATATCATGGTGCGCATGGTTGCCCAAATAAAAATCTCAGGACCTGTTTATTCCGAGGAAGGTCAAGAAGCGCGGCGCTTCAAGGAAATGATAAAAGAATCTACCATTTTAGTCGGAGCGTTTGAGATTGGAGATTACCTGCCATTTCTCAGGTGGTTTGATCTGCAGGGTATCATTTCCGCCATGAAAAAACTGCGGAAGGAAAGAGATGTTTATATGCAGAAATTGCTGAACGATCACCGGGAGGAGCAAGGGATACATGCGAAAGATCTAATGGATGTTCTCATTTCTGCAACTGACAACCATGAAATTCTGTCTGATAACAGAGACGACGTGGTGAAAGGAACCGCTCTTGTATGCTTTTTCTCCATGTTTTTATGCTCTTTCTTTGAAAATTTTCAATGGTTTTGAAATGTCAACATTTAAGTTGAATTTTTGAAGTGTTTTTGCAGAGCATGATAACGGCAGGAACAGACACATCCTCGGTGACCATCGAGTGGGCACTGGCGGCTCTGTTACAGAACCCACACATTTTAAGCAAAGCCCAACAAGAGATCGACACACATATCGGACGGGAGCGAATAATAGAGGAAACAGATCTGTACCGCCTCAAATATTTGGAGGCGATTGTGAAAGAAACTCTTAGGCTATACCCAGCGGCACCTCTTCTTCTTCCTCATGAAGCCACACAGCCCTGCACTGTTGGAGGGTTTCATGTCCCCGCAGGAACGCGGCTGTTGGTGAATGCGTGGGCAATTCACAGGGACCCCGCCGTATGGGACCGACCAACTGAATTCGAGCCGGAACGGTTTTTGATGGGGGTAAAACAATATGATGTAAAAGGGCAGGAATTCGAATTGATTCCGTTTGGTTCAGGGAGAAGAATGTGTCCGGGCATGACTCTGGCATTGAGTGTTGTTACGTATACACTGGGGAGGCTGCTGCAGAGCTTCGAGTGGAGTGTTCCAGCGGGGACGAAGATCGACATGAGTGAGGGCTTGGGACTGACGATGCCAAAAGCAGTTCCGTTGGAGACCATTATCAAACCTCGCCTTCCGCTGCATCTCTTCTCAGATTTTGAACACACTGTTTTCCAATAAACATAGGTAGAGTTTTAGTGTTGATTACATGCTACATTAACACACTGGTTTATCTGATTTGGATCTGTTGGCTTGACAATTGAAGAAAATTTGTGAGAGATAAAACACATTTTACTCTATAAATTGAGCGGTAATTATATGAATCGCCGCATAGAATTTACCTTTTTATCATATTTTATTAACGTTCTCTGTTATGAATTATAAAATTCAAACACACGTTCGAGATTTAGTAATTGTTCTCTGCCCAAACCACACAGTTTGGATCATACAATTTCTTTCAAAAACGAATGTTCCCTGTTCACATATTTACAATATGGAACACACATTCAATGCCATTCAATCTCATAACAGATTCTATATGCTGCTGTAAATGACTCGATGAACTGCCGATCTTCCATTTTCATGGCTCGGAGTTTCAACGATCCTTCATTTCATGACTCGGCAACAACCGATCCTTCATGTACATGACTCGGCAACAACCGATCCTTCATGTCTGTTTATGCATAGTATATTTTATATACTTGTTCTCATAACCTTCCCCGGTTATCGAAGTGATCCATTTAAGAAGCCTATCTGAATATCTCATTCACGATATTCATCTGACATCCTGCATCTTAAATTAAGTGATAAGGACAACGCAACCAGCAATTGCGATACTTTGGCCAAAGATTTTCACATGCTTTGCATGATCATATTCCTGAATGTGATACACATCTACGGAATACGTCCTTCACTTCACTTCACCTGTTATCTAGAATGGTCTTTCCTGGTTCCTACCAGTCCTCATTGTTTAAGTTCCGTTTTAAACTTTCGATTCCAGCCAGTAATATGAGCGGGTATAGGAAGGCACTCCAGGTAACTAAAGATACGCAGACATACGGTGTCGTTACCCCACGACTCCGTGTGTCTGATTACCTTTAGTATTCCGGAGTCACTCCGTATACCAGATCATACCCTATCCCCACCCCAGCTAAGATCTACACATTCAGCCTATGTATTCTAAATGTTTTAATTCGGGAGGGCATTGCTATATGTCACGACACGATGTGTGTCGTCATGAAGACCCCGTCTTCATGAAGACACCTTGCTGTAGCTGGCGTATACCAATGTCCTGCAGAATTCTCCCAACGAGAATACACATCCTGCCCAAGTGACTTAGCCACGAGTTAATAGTTTAAGCAATTTTCAGCATCCACGCTGATCCCTTGATCCTCGTTTCCGTTGCAGTTGTATATAACTAAGAAGGACTAACTGTCCTTTAGTTCGTTATGTATCGTCTCCTTCGTACCGAAGGGTTACATTTCCTTACTTGGTCCATTTCTTAATCATTAGATTAAGCATTCCGTACCGACGGACATAATAAGTTTACCTACTAAACTTAACCAAGATGTTTCCAACTGCAACTTATTTCAGAATATTAACTTATTAGACGTCATTCAAACGAGGTCTAATCCTTGAGAAATGAATTCATTTATTTCCCTTCAACGTTATATAGTTAAGGATCATTAGTTATGAACATATGCATCCAATAACCTTTATTCTGAATTTTATCAAACGGGATCATTAATGAGGTTCGAAAACGAAGTTCGAATACTCCCAGTTTAAATTGATATTCCTTAGCTCCTAAGCTAATCCTGAATACCCTCTGATTATAAAATCATATTCTTCTTAATCCTTTTTAATGTCAATTCAAAATTCATCTTTACCCAAGTATGAATTAATTGCATTGTTCAACTTAAAGGTTGTATTTAAGTAAGAATAAATATCAGTTTCAATTCAACATCCATCCGAGGATTATGAAACAATTCCAAATCAAGAATTAACACCTTATTCCCAATTTATATAACAATATCAAACTGATATAATTATTGAAAATATCACACTTATAACTGTATTCAATATTTCAAGTCATAATTTGTACATTTGCCAATCCAACTGATTGGGTATAACTTATACAAAGCCTCCATACAACTCATGGACAGAAGAATATATTTTCTTCGTTCACAATTCCTCAAAGAGGAATAAAAGCAACAGTTACAATTTAATTTACATTTAATCGAGAGACATCGTAAAAACCAAGTCTTCATTCTAATCAAATTTCATCTCGCAAAATGAATTGCACGGTCGGGCTTCAATGAATCGAGCACTTTAAGCACTTATCCTTAAAATAAGATGCTTCAACTAACTGTTTCAATAAAAGAACCCTGCTTTTATGAAACAACAGCAAAACATCAATCTCGAAAAGCACAAAAGAGAGATCAGCATACCCACTAATTCATCAAAATATCATCACAACCAGCCAAGGGACTGCTGTCCCGTTTTCACATAATCATTGCAAGTATCAATTTACAGTATTTGCAAAGTTAGGAATACAAGTAGCTTGCTGCCTACATAGCATACAGTTATCTTTTCCACGCCTTTCATTAATAACAATTGCAAGGAATGAAACTAACTGAAAATAAATCCATTACTTTCCTTTCCGTTCATGAAGCATGTTAATTTTAAGGCATTCAAGTACAACAAGAAAGCGAACAGCAATGCATATAGTAGCTCCCATCTTAAGCACTATAATTTTCATCATTCACGAATTCCGATTTCCAACTAAATGAAAGAAGAAAGATCATTTTTCTAAAACATTCATTCATATCTCCATTTCTTCCCACATGACTGTCCTAACAGTGGAATCCAAACGAAAATCAATTCCAGATAACAGTTCAGAGTGAAACTTACAAAATCCACTCGGAATTCACTTTCTGGCAGTGAGAATAGTTTCATTTATAAACAGCTTTAAAATGAAATCAAGAAGAATTCATCATCCATATCCATATTTTTTTTGAATCAGGCTCATATAAAGATCCGAAACAGATTAGTACAACATTCGGTACATCCGAGATCAAAATATAAGGTTACATACCATATATTTGTCATAATAAAGAAAATCGTATTTCTTTCGCTGCATACTAAACAGAAACAGTATTTCAATCATGCAATCACTTAATCACATAATGATCTAATTCTTAGTAACGTACCCCGTTCAGAATAACATTTATTCATTACTGTTACCTACAGCAATCCATTTTTCTCATGACGATGAATTTCATCAGGTTAGAACAGCAGGCAGAAAACAAAGAATTCATTCTCTTTTCATTTCACTATGAAACACCATTTGCTCAAACGAAATCGAACACCTAATCCGTGTTCATCTCAAACAAGACAACTTATTATAAGGATTACAGAATGCTGTTCAGATTGAAAACAACTCTAAGCCTGTACCGTTCAATCCAATATCACAAACAACTCATATTCACTGTCCATACTTTTATAAGAGCAAACCCGAACCAGGTGTTAATTGCATGAGCTCAGTAAAGCTAGAGTAAACTCAGAAAACAAATTAGATCCCAAAATTTTTTTCCATTTATTTCCACAAAGATCAAATCAAGTTCGCACTTTCCAGATAGTTCAACCAGAATGACAAACCTCAACCTTAAAACGCAATGAAATCCATTTTTCTATTATAGTAAATAGAAATATAACCATTCTTTGCATAAAATTCAACCAACAGTGGAAACTGTCATTCAATGTCCATCCATATAAGAAGGCCAAACAGCATTTATATATCACAGTGAAATCACCTTACTCTTTCAACAAGGAGAAACGAATTCCAGAGATAACTTTAAGAAGGAAAACAGTTATCTTTTACCCTATTTCACGAATACCCAATACGTAATCGCTTAGTTCCTACTCAAGAAAAGGTACAGAAATGATATTATTGATTAAACTCCCTATGGTTCGAGTTCAATTACTCATAGTAAACTCGAATGCCACTTCCATCCAAAACCCAAACAATACAAGAAGAAGGAGCTACTTTCTTTAAAGAAAAATCTATAAGAACTACTTCGTCAATCATTATTCTCTTCCTTTCCGTTTGTTAACAATAAACGGTTGTTCAAAAGTGGAAACAACTCATAAAAAGAAAGTTTACAGTCACAATATATATATACATATATATTCAACAAATTTTCCATTACTGTCAAACGTCCAGCACACGGGAAGATACATCATTCAAGAATTACAAGACAATAAAACTCAGCAGCTAAAACAATATTTCCATATTGTTTCCAAAATGACAGCAAGATTCAATGAAACCCATTTCATAGAAATATATATATGCGGCTGTTTCTCCACTTGTCTCCTTTTGTTTTCATGCAAGATCAGTTCCTCATATAACAGCAAGAAAAGATTGCAATTAAAGAAACAATTTCCCATAAAGGCGATTGCACAGCCTATTCCATTTTCGAACAACACGAATAGTGAAAGGAATATCCACATTTCAAACCATTTATACAGTCTACCATCAATACTGAAAATCATTTCCAACATGATTCGAGCAAGAACAGATCAAGGCCGAGCAACCAGAAGCAAACCTTCTTATCATTTTCCAAAGAAAAGAAGCAAGAACCAACAAAAATCCATTTCCAAATCAACTCAACAACAATCATGCAATCCCAACCCAAGAGCAGGGTTGTTTTAATGAAACATTTAATCAAAGCAAAGATTTTAAAGAGAAGGGCTTAACATGCCTGAGATATCTTTTTCAGAGCTCGAAGAAAACGTTGTTTGCCGCGTTTTTCTTCCACAACGGCAACACAATATTCCCAGCACTCCCTTCCTTCTTCTGGCTTTTCCACAGCCTCAAAACTTCCAAGAAAATGCCAAATGCAAGAGCTGGTTCGACTGAACCAGACCAAAGAAACCAAATGCAGAGCAACTTCGGCCAAACCAAATCGAAACAATGAAAGATCAAATTCCCTCATGCTGTTTCCAAGGCGAGCTGGTCGCGAGGACCAAAAACTATTAATGCATTAAAGGCTTTGCCTTTTTCCTTACTTTCTGCGCCACCGCCACTTGAGTTGGCGAATTCCTAATTTCAAAATTTCCAAGCAAAACTGAACTTGGCTCCATTCCTAAATGGATGCCTCTAGTTCCTTACCTGTCCCGCCAAAAATGGCGCTGTCCACGTAGGGGCGGTTTAATAAATGCTAATGAATACTCCCCTCCATCCTTATCCTCTCCTTCCAAGGGTCTGCGCGCCCTTTTTAGATTAGGATTAGTTTAGGTGGCATGTGTGTTCAACCTAGGCCTTAGTTTAGTCTTAGGTTTTTATTTTCCCCTTTTTTTTTTTTTTTTTTATTTAAAAATCCATTTAGGATTAATAATGTAGGATGCATGTTAGGACTTAGGATTAGTTTAGGTTTAATCCACACTAACCACTAACACTAACAATTTCCATCCCGCCCCTACTAACATCCATGTTAACACAAAGCAGGGCGTTCCGTCCTTCCGATTACATGCCAAGGCCACCCGTGTCCAGGCGTTTCTCGCCCCACAAGGTCCCGAATTCGACAGTACAGGGTTCAAGAATCGAACCCCTGTCGTTGGCATCTACGTGCTAGCTATTCACACCTGTAATCAGGCGCTGCACGCTCATAATAATCCTAGTCCATTTCAAGTGTGAATCAACATAGAAACACAAGAGGACCTCAGCATACTTGAATCAATGGAATTGATTCTGGGTATGCTGTCAATCAGCACAAGAGCAAGCAATTATACGACAATCTGTCGCCACATCAGCAAGCACACAAGTACAATATTTGCTGTTCCATGCAATAAATCACAATATGCAAGAATCCAAATTAGCAACACATTCTCTTAAGATCAAAACATATCTTAACATGTTTGCTTCCATTCCAAGAGCTATAACAGTATGTAAAACATTCACCAAGTTAACATACAAAATCAGAGTGTTACATTCTTCCCTCCTTAAAGAATCATCGTCCCGATGATCGATTTTACAAATCAAGGAGTTCATAGGACAAAATTCAGTTATTGTCCTTTCGTTCATAAGTTCATACCAAAAACAGATTCTCTCTTAAAAACAACGTTTTAAGACAACTGTACAATAGACTAATAATTGTCTAAATTTGGTAAAATTTTCAGTTCTCTGAATTTCATATTCAGTTAAACAGATGTGGAAAAGTAGATCTCATTTCTTCGAGATTCTCCCAAGTTGCACTTTCTTCGCTGAACTGGTCCCACTGGACCTTACATTGGTTCACTTCGCGATTTCTCAAGTACAACTGGCGAGTTCCCAACACTCGAATGGGCTTAACCATGATTATTCCTGGGTCTTGGACCTGCAAGGAATTCCAATTTAGCACATGTGATAGATCTGTCACGTATTTCTTAAGCAAAGAAATATGAAAAACATCATGCATTTGAGACAAAGCAGGAGGTAATGCTAGACGATAAGCTACAGGGTTGATTATTTCAATAATTTCAAAAGGTCCCACGTAACGTGGTGACAACTTGGCAGCCTTGCCAAAGTTATGGAGCTCTTTTTCGGCTTCACCCGAAGAAAGACCTTCTCTCCAAGTTTATAATGCCTGTCAACCCGCTTCAAGTCTGCATAGCTCTTCTGCCTATTGGCAGCCTCCTTTAGATGTTCCCGAATCATTTTGATTTGCTGTTCCATTTCCATAAGGATTTCTGGCCCAATTACCTCTCTGTCCTCAACGCTGTCCCAGCTGACAGGGGTTCTGCATTTTCTTCCATACAATGCTTCAAAGGGCGCCATTTTTAAAGAGGCATGATAGGTGTTATTGTAAGAAAATTCTACCAGCGGAAGGTATTCCTCCCATTTATACTGCTGGTCCATACAATACATCCTCAGCATGTCCTCTAAAACTTGATTAACTCTCTCAGTCTGTCCATCCGTTTCTGGATGATATGCAGAACTGAAGTTTAATTTAGTTCCCAAGGCTGCATTAAGCGTTTGCCAAAACCTTGATGTCATCCTCGGATCTCTGTCCGATATGATTAATTCCGGTATTCCATGCAACCTGAAGATTTCATGTACAAATCTTCTTGCTAAAACTGGTGCATCGTCCTTTAAATTACCAGCAATGAAGTGTGCCACTTTGGTCAATTTGTCGACTACAACCAGGATAATGTCATGTTTATTTCTTGACATAGGCAATCCTTGAACGAAATCCATCGTTATCACTTGCCACTTATACTGCGGAATGCTGTGGGGATACAATAATCCAGAAGGGTGCATATGTTCCGCTTTAACACGCTGACATTCCAAGCAGTGTGTTACAAACTCTACCACATCCTTTTTCATTCCCTTCCAAAAATATTGCTGCTTAAGATCAGCAAGCATTTTTGTGATGCCAGGGTGTCCAGAAAAAGGTGAATTATGGAATTCAGTGAGCAATTTCCCTCTTAAGTCATTGGCCACAGGTACATATACCCGGTTTTCAAATCTCAGAACTCCTTCGTTATCAAAACGAAATCCCTTATACCTGCTGTCCTGCGGGTCTGCAGCAAGTGCTGATTTGACTTGCTGAAAATAGGGATCTGATTCTAAGGCATCTTTTACCTCATCCTTAAACTGAGTTCTTAACGTTATAAGAGCAGAGATATGCTTCCTTCGACTCAGAGCATCTGCTACTCTATTTTCCTTGCCCTTAATATAGCTTATATCAAAATCATATTGAGACAGAAATTCTAACCATCTTCGTTGCCTTGCATTCAGATTTGGCTGAGTAAAAATATACTTCAGCCCCAGGTGGTCTGTTTTTAATTCAAAGGGCTTGCCAAGAAGGTAATGCCTCCATATTTGAAGCGCATGTACTATGGCAGCGAGTTCAAGATCGTGTGGAGCATAGTTCTGTTCATGTAACTTAAGCTTTCTGCTTTCATAAGCGATAACATGGTTATTCTGTAACAAAATACCCCCAAGGCCTTCTCCTGAGGCGTCCGTTACAACCATAAAATCTCCATTTGGATCAGGTACAGTCAAAATAGGTGCTGTAGTTAACTGCTCCTTTAACTTTTTAAAGGCAGATTCACATTTGTCTGTCCAGACAAATTTCTTTTCTTTCTTCTGCAACGAAGTGATTGGGGCAGCAATTTTTGAAAAGTCCTTAACGAACTTTCTATAATATCCAGCCAAGCCCATGAAGCTCCTTACTTCGTGCACGTTCTTAGGTGCAGGCCACTCAGTTATAGCTGTGATCTTTGAAGGGTCAACAGCTATCCCGTCTTTGCTTATAACGTGTCCCAAATAATGCACCTCTGCATTATAAAAGGAACATTTGGACAGTTTGCCATACAACTTCCTCTTTCTTAAGATTTCCAGCACTATCCTGAGATGTTCTTGGTGCTCATCGGCATTTTTAGAGTATATAAGAATGTCGTCTAAGAATACAAGCACAAACTTGTCTAAGTATTCTTGAAAAATGTTATTCATTAGATTCATGAAGGCGGCAGGTGCATTAGTCAGTCCAAAAGGCAACACCGTGAACTCATAGTGCCCATACCTCGTTCTAAAAGCTGTTTTATGAATATCTTCCTCTTTTATTCTTAGCTGATGGTATCCTGACCGCAGATCTATTTTTGAATAGACTGATGCTCCTCGCATCTGATCAAACAGATCATCGATTCTAGGAAGTGGGTATCGATTTTTAATGGTTGCTTTATTCAGCATTCTGTAATCAATGCACAACCTCAAGGTGCCATCCTTTTTCTTTACAAAAATTACCGGCGCTCCCCAAGGTGAGACGCTCGGTCTGATCAGCCCCTTAGTCAGAAGTTCTTGTAACTGAGCCTTCAGTTCTACCAGCTCAATGGTAGTCATTCTATAAGGTGCCTTAGATATGGGTTCTGTTCCTGGTTTGATCTCTATAGCGAAGTCAAACTCACGTTTGGGCGGAAGACCCGCAATTCCTCCGGAAACACATCACGGAAATCCCTCAACAATGGATACTTTTCCATGAAATCATTATCTTCTATTTCATTTTCTGTCATTTTTACCGCATACAAAGTGCAGCCTCTGTTTTTAGCCCTCTTTAGTTGCATAGCCGTCAGTTTCCTAACTGCAACTTCCCGTTTTACACCTTGAATGACTGCTGCTTTCCGCAGATCATCAAGGCAACAGATTTGTTTTTCATAACAGTCAACCTTTGCCTTATGTTCAGCCAACCAGTTAACTCCAATAATGATATCATATGATCCTAGAGGAGTGACATACAAGTCAACTTCGGTGGAGAACCCAGGCAGGTCAAGAATTGCCCCAAAAAGGCACATTTCAACTGTGTGGACAGCATTATTCCCATAATGCACTGTCCATGTTTTATCCATTCTCGCAGCCTTTCTTTTTAATTTCATAGCAAGTTTAGCAGAAATAAAACATTCTGTAGCTCCAGTATCAAAAAGTACAACTACAGGTTTACCGAATAGCTTACCAGTAACTTCTATGGGCGTCACTTGCTTTTCAGCTTGTCGGTTAGACACTGCAGCATGTATCCTATGCTGCTGTCCGCGATCATCCTTCTTCAGAGGACAGTGATTCGCATAGTGGTCCTTTCCACAGTTGAAGCATCCTCCAGCTGGCCCTTTTCTAGGTTCAAATTTGTTACCAGCCTTAAAGTTATCGTTCTGGCTTCCATAGGACTTCTGTCCAATGCCATTAACTTTTGGAAAGCTATTCCGCACACTATTTACAGGTCTGTTCATCACAGGTTTCTTGTTGTTATCTACAACAATTTTATTTTTCACACCAAACCTTTTCCAAGGTCCCCTTTTTGGTGCAAGAGACGAAGAAGGATTGGGAATCTTCTTCCTTATCTCTTCCCTGTGAGCAGAGATTGCTCTCAATTTCTGTTCCTGTCTGATTGCCTTTTCAACAACTCCATCCATGGTGGTTGGGCCGTGGACATCCACTTCGCCACCAATGATGGGATTCAGTCCCATTATGAATTTCCGTATTCTGAACTTCTCGTCAGCTTGGTACTGCGGCACATACTTAAGGAGTTTAGTAAACCCTTCCCAGTATTCCGTCACCGACAGCCTTCCTTGCGACCAGTTCTGAAATTCAGTCATTTTCCTATCAAAATAGAGTTGAGGCAGCCATCTTTGCCTAAAATATCCCTTAAATTGATCCCAAGTTATGTCTGATTCGACAATATTCAGCTCAACCTTACGGTTGTCCCACCAGGATGATGCTTCATGAGAAAGCTGATATGCTCCCCATATCGCTTTAGTCTCTTCAGAGAAGTTTCTTATTGCAAAGTATTTCTCCATTTCACTGAGCCAGTTTTCAGCTCCGTCCCCAAGAGTTGTTCCATCAAACTTTGGAGGACTTATTCTCTTTATATCATTTGTAAGTTCAGCTGCTAATCTTGCCCTTTTATTTTCAGGGGGATTAGGAGCAATTATATTATTATCATCAACACCCGGATTCCCTCCGTTGATGTTGTCCACAGGAGGTAGCTGATCATTTATTTCAGCTTCATTCACCTCCTCTTCATTGCCCATTGACTGCTGTTCCAAGATACCAAACGATCCTCGTATCAGTAGGGCATGAAGGATTTCATCCAGCTTTTGGGCGCTTCTTTGCTTCTCCACCCCGCAACGGGTTATTCGCAGATTCCTCTTGTCTCCGACCATTTTCTGCTCAATAAGAAAATGTAAACTTTATTAATAACGTGGACTCATTAGGTCCAAGAGCTGCAACCTTCACTCGATACCAAGATGTAACATCCCCATTTTAAAACACCAGAACAAGGGAATTTTTTTTAAAAAAAAAAAAATAACGTTCTCTGTTATGAATTATAAAATTCAAACACACGTTCGAGATTTAGTAATTGTTCTCTGCCCAAACCACACAGTTTGGATCATACAATTTCTTTCAAAAATGAATGTTCCCTGTTCACATATTTACAATATGGAACACACATTCAATGCCATTCAATCTCATAATGCATTCTATATGCTGCTTCAGAAATGACTCGATGAACTCGCCGATCTTCCATTTTCATGGCTCGGAGTTTCAACGATCCTTCATTTCATGACTCGCAACAACCGATCCTTCATGTACATGACTCGGCAACAACCGATCCTTCATGTCTGTTTATGCATAGTATATTTTATATACTTGTTCTCATAACCTTCCCCGGTTATCGAAGTGATCCATTTAAGAAGCCTATCTGAATATCTGTTACTGATATTCATCTGACATCCTGCATCTTAAATTAAGTGATAAGGACAACGCAACCAGCAATTGCGATACTTTGGCCAAAGATTTTCACATGCTTTGCATGATCATATTCCTGAATGTGATACACATCTACGGAATACGTCCTTCACTTCACTTCACCTGTTATCTAGAATGGTCTTTCCTGGTTCCTACCAGTCCTCATTGTTTAAGTTCCGTTTTAAACTTTCGATACCAGCCAGTAATATGAGCGGGTATAGGAAGGCACTCCTGGTAACTAAAGATACGCAGACATACGGTGTCGTTACCCCACGACTCCGTGTGTCTGATTACCTTTAGTATTCCGGAGTCACTCCGTATACCAGATCATACCCTATCCCCACCCCAGCTAAGATCTACACATTCAGCCTATGTATTCTAAATGTTTTAATTCGGGAGGGCATTGCGATATGTCAGCTGCGACAATGTGTCGTCATGAAGACCCCGTCTTCATGAAGACACCTTGCTGTAGCTGGCGTATACCAATGTCCTGCAGAATTCTCCCAACGAGAATACACATCCTGCTCAAGTGACTTAGCCACGAGTTAATAGTTTAAGCAATTTTCAACATCCACGCTGATCCCTTGATCCTCGTTTCCGTTGCAGTTGTATATAACTAAGAAGGACTAAACTGTCCTTTAGTTCGTTATGTATCGTCTCCTTCGTACCGAAGGGTTACATTTCCTTACTTGGTCCATTTCTTAATCATTAGATTAAGCATTCCGTACCGACGGACATAATAAGTTTACCTACTAAACTTAACCAAGATGTTTCCAACTGCAACTTATTTCAGAATATTAACTTATTAGACGTCATTCAAACGAGGTCTAATCCTTGAGAAATGAATTCATTTATTTCCCTTCAACGTTATATAGTTAAGGATCATTAGTTATGAACATATGCATCCAATAACCTTTATTCTGAATTTTATCAAACGGGATCATTAATGAGGTTCGAAAACGAAGTTCGAATACTCCCAATTTAAATTGATATTCCTTAGCTCCTAAGCTAATCCTGAATACCCTCTGATTATAAAATCATATTCTTCTTAATCCTTTTTAATGTCAATTCATAATTCATCTTTACCCAAGTATGAATTAATTGCATTGTTCAACTTAAAGGTTGTATTTAAGTAAGAATAGATATCAGTTTCAATTCAGCATCCATCCGAGGATTATGAAACGATTCCAAATCAAGAATTAACACCTTATTCCCAATTTATATAACAATATCAAACTGATATAATTATTGAAAATATCACACTTGTAACTGTATTCAATATTTCAAGTCATAATTTGTACATTTGCCAATCCAACTGATTGGGTATAACTTATACAAAGCCTCCATACAACTCATGGACAGAAGAATATATTTTCTTCGTTCACAATTCCTCAAAGAGGAATAAAAGCAACAGTTACAATTTAATTTACATTTAATCAAGAGACATCAGAAAACAGCCAAGTCTTCATTCTAATCAAATTTCATCTGCAAAATGAATTGCACGGGTCAGTTCAATGAACTGAGCACATTAAGCACTTATCCTTAAAATAAGATGCTTCAACTAACTGTTTCAATAAAAGAACCCTGCTTTTATGAAACAACAGCAAAACATCAATCTCGAAAAGCACAAAAGAGAGATCAGCATACCCACTAATTCATCAAAATATCATCACAACCAGCCAAGGGACTGCTGTCCCGTTTTCACATAATCATTGCAAGTATCAATTTACAGTATTTGCAAAGTTAGGAATACAAGTAGCTTGCTGCCTACATAGCATACAGTTATCTTTTCCACGCCTTTCATTAATAACAATTGCAAGGAATGAAACTAACTGAAAATAAATCCATTACTTTCCTTTCCGTTCATGAAGCATGTTAATTTTAAGGCATTCAAGTACAACAAGAAAGCGAACAGCAATGCATATAGTAGCTCCCATCTAAGCACTATAAAATTCATCATTCACGAATTCCAGATTTCCAACTAAATGAAAGAAGAAAGATCATTTTTCTAAAACATTCATTCATATCTCCATTTCTTCCCACATGACTGTCCTAACAGTGGAATCCAAACGAAAATCAATTCCAGATAACAGTTCAGAGTGAAACTTACAAAATCCACTCGGAATTCACTTTCTGGCAGTGAGAATAGTTTCATTTATAAACAGCTTTAAAATGAAATCAAGAAGAATTCATCATCCATATCCATATTTCTTTTGATTCAGACTCATATAAAGATCCGAAACAGATTAGTACAACATTCGGTACATCCGAGATCAACAATATAAGGTTACATACCATATATTTGCCATAATAAAGAAAATCGTATTTCTTTCGCTGCATACTAAACAGAAACAGTATTTCAATCATGCAATCACTTAATCACATAATGATCTAATTCTTAGTAACGTACCCCGTTCAGAATAACATTTATTCATTACTGTTACCTACAGCAATCCATTTTTCTCATGACGATGAATTTCATCAGGTTAGAACAGCAGGCAGAAAACAAAGAATTCATTCTCTTTTCATTTCACTATGAAACACCATTTGCTCAAACGAAATCGAACACCTAATCCGTGTTCATCTCAAACAAGACAGCTTATTATAAGGATTACAGAACAGTCGTTCGTATTGAAAACAACTCTAAGCCTGTACCGTTCAATCCAATATCACAAACAACTCATATTCACTGTCCATACTTTTATAAGAGCAAACCCGAACCAGGTGTTAATTGCATGAGCTCAGTAAAGCTAGAGTAAACTCAGAAAACAAATTAGATCCCAAATTTTTTTCCATTTATTTCCACAAAGATCAAATCAAGTTCGCACTTTCCAGATAGTTCAACCAGAATGACAAACCTCAACCTTAAAACGCAATGAAATCCATTTTTCTATTATAGTAAATAGAAATATAACCATTCTTTGCATAAAATTCAACCAAGTGGAAACTGTGTCAGCAGTCCATATAAGAAGGCCAAACAACATTTATATATCACAGTGAAATCACCTTACTCTTTCAACAAGGAGAAACGAATTCCAGAGATAACTTTAAGAAGGAAAACAGTTATCTTTTACCCTATTTCACGAATACCCAATACGTAATCGCTTAGTTCCTACTCAAGAAAAGGTACAGAAATGATATTATTGATTAAACTCCCTATGGTTCGAGTTCAATTACTCATAGTAAACTCGAATGCCACTTCCATCCAAAACCCAAACAATACAAGAAGAAGGAGCTACTTTCTTTAAAGAAAAATCTATAAGAACTACTTCGTCAATCATTATTCTCTTCCTTTCCGTTTGTTAACAATAAACGGTTGTTCAAAAGTGGAAACAACTCATAAAAAGAAAGTTTATCACAATATATATATACATATATATTTCAACAAATTTTCCCTTACTGTCAAACGTCCAGCACACGGGAAGATACATCATTCAAGAATTACAAGACAACAAAACTCAGCAGTCAAGACAATATTTCCCTATTGTTTCCAAAATGACAGCAAGATTCAATGAAACCCATTTCATAGAAATATATACGACTGTATCTCCACTTGTCTCTTTTTGTTTACATGCAAGATTTCCTCATATAACAGCAAGAAAAGATTGTATTTAAAGAACAATTTCACCATAAGGCGATTGCACAGTCTATTCCATTTTCGAACAACACGAACAGTGAAAGGAATATCCACATTTCAACCATTTATACAATCTTCATTCAATACTAAAAATCATTTCCAACACGATTCGAGCAAGAACAAATCAAGGCAGAGCAACCAGAATCAAATCTCCTTTTCATTTTCCCAACGAAAAGAAGCAAGAACCAACAAAATCCATTTCCAACTCAACTCAACAACAATCATGCAATCCCAACCCAAGAGCAGGGTTGTTTTAATGAAACATTTAATCAAAGCAAAGATTTTAAAGAGAAGGGCTTAACGTGCCTGAGATATCTTTTTCGAGCTCAAGAAAACGTTGTTTGCCGCGTTTTTCTTCACAACGGCAACACAATATTCCCAAAGACTCCTTCCTTCTTCCGGCTTTTCCACACCTCAAAACTTCCAAGAAAATGCCAATGCAAGAGCTGGTTCGACCAACTGCACTAAAGAAACCAAATGCAGAGCAACTTCGCCAAACCAAATCGAAACAATGAAAGATCAAATTCCCTCATGTCAAGCTTCCAAGGCGAGCTGGTCGCGAGGACCAAAACTATTAATGCATTAAAGGCTTTGCCTTTTTCCTTACTTTCGCGCCACCGCCACTTGAGTTGGCGAATTCCTAATTTCAAAATTTCCAAGCAAATCAACTTGGCTCCATTCCTAAATGGATGCCTCTAGTTCCTTACTCCGTCCCGCCAAAATGGCGCCGTCCACGTAGGGGCGGTTTAATAAATGCTAATGAATACTCCTCCATCCTTATCCTCTCCTTCCAAGGGTCTGCGCGCCCTTTTTAGATTAGGATTAGTTTAGGTGGCATGTGTGTTCAACCTAGGCCTTAGTTTAGTCTTAGGTTTTTATTTTCCCCTTTTTTTTTTTTTTTTTTTTTTCTTTTATTTAAAAATCCATTTAGGATTAATAATGTAGGATGCATGTTAGGACTTAGGATTAGTTTAGGTTTAATCCACACTAACCACTAACACTAACAATTTCCATCCCGCCCCTACTAACATCCATGTTAACACAAAGCGGGCGTTCCGTCCTTCCGATTACATGCCAAGGCCACCGTGTCCGTGCGTTTCTCGCCCCACAAGGTCCCGACTTCGACAATGCAGGGGTTCAAGAATCGAACCCCTGTCGTTGGCATCTACGTGCTAGCTATTCACACCTGTAATCAGGCGCTGCACGCTCATAATAATCCTAGTCCATTTCAAGTGTGAATCAACATAGAAACACAAGAGGACCTCAGCATACTTGAATCAATGGAATTGATTACGGTATCTTGTCAATCAAAGACAAAGAGCAAGCAATTATACGACAATGCAGCCACATCAAAGCAAGCACACAAGTACAATATTTGCTGTCCCATGCAATAAATCACAGTATGCAAGAATCCAAATTAGCAACACATTCTCTTAAGATCAAAACATATCTTAACATGTTTGCTTCCATTCCAAGAGCTATAACAGTATGTAAAACATTCACCAAGTTAACATACAAAATCGAGTGTTGTTTGAATATTTTGTTATGGGAAAGAGCACTCGACTCCCTTCATAACAAGAGCCGCAAAGCGGCCAGTTCCCGCCATCCAAGTTACATGTTTCGGTAGGAATCGGTAGTTTGACCATAGTAACAAAGACCGAAGATTAAAAGCATGTACAAGATAAAACAAAATAGCAGTTGTTGACATATATAAGAGAAATCTGTTGCAAGTGCATTGTTTTGATCAAAGTATCATGATCGAAAATAGTCGATATATGGAAAAACCTATAAAACAAAGCTACATATTGTTACATATGTGGAAAGGCATATGATGCCATTCCAAAATTGACAAAAACTAGTGGTGTTTATTAAAGCTATGTGTATATTATAGATCAAGTTTCAGTCACTTTCAGCTAAATGTAGAGACCAGGTGCTCTATGAGTCAGCACTTTGCAAAACGTCTATGATAAAATAGTAGAGCTTTTTATTATTATTGCATGGGCAAGGACATTACATGCCTAGCAGGTCGGCATTTAGTGAAACAGTTAACACGCTTTCTGTATCCTCTCACACTTTCCATACATGTCTACTATAGAACTTTGACAAAAATCCGCTTTCCATTATGCTTGGGTGGATGGCTATGTCCTGCTCTACAGCTCCCAGTTCGACACAGGCTGCAAGTAACGTGGAAAAGGTTTTGGAGTCTAGCTTTACACGTGTCAATTGCATTTGCATGAAAGTTTCCAAGTCCTTTTCAACAAACGCATTGTGTGCATATGTTGTAATCATTACAGTCCACAAGTCAAATAAGGGGCCAGAATAAGGGGCATAATTCAATCTCGTATGGCAACAACAGAAGCAATGAAATTATCAAATGTAGGATACAAAGTTAATAAGGAAAAATTGCAGGATCTTTCATCAAATCATGAACATCTTCAAGAAATCAACAAACTTCTTTGAATAAAACAAGGCATCTTGTATCATCGAAACAAAAGAGCAGAGAGCATAAAATTACAATTAAGATTCGTTATGTTGCAGGCATTTTTGTATGAAAACTTGAGAGGATGGAACTATTGTATTGAGACTCTAACTAAGGTCCGACTCCTCGGTACATTTTAGACTTGTAATCGACAAAAAGGCTCGGCGTGTTTCAGAAAATTAATAAATTGTAAATTTACTACGAAATGCAAATAATGTATAGTTCCAAGGGCCCTTAAAAGCAAAAATTGAATCAAGGGAATCTATATCTAAACTTGAAAATCAAATTCCGAAAAATAGATAGCTTAGGAAAGAAAATGAGAACATTATACGACATTGAAAAAACCATTGCATAATTCCAAACATCCATGATTAGTCTTATGCAAGGATATTAATTGATGGCACTCAAATTTTCAGTCCACTGCAAAGAAGAATGTAGTCATACAATAGCAGAAACGAATTGAACCATGGCAAGTCATAGTCAGCAAGACATGTGAGACAAAGGGCATCATTTTGAAATAAGCTTTAAGGTATTGGAGTATATCAAAAATCTTCATATACAAAACAACTTAATATTTGCATGGAAACACTTTTCTTTCCATTAAAACAATTTAATATTTGCACAGACACACTTGCAGTGCAAGAAATGCCTTTAAAACCTCAAATTGGGTGATTCCTTCCAGGAAAAGAGAATTTGAAAACTAAATATCAGAAAAGAAACAAAGCAGATAGCTAAACAAATCCACTGGATATCAATGAGGAATCAGCAACGTCTTCTCTCTCCACGAAGAGTAGCAGAACCCTTCCGGTTGAAGGCATTCACAAGCATGCCAGAGGCCTCCTTAATCAGACTACTGTGTTTCCCCTTTTCCTTAATAAGGAAGTCAACTTACAGAAGTCGAATTTAAAACATAAAGAACAACAACATAGAAAAGTATATGCAGTATTCTAAGGCTATATCATCAAGTTTTATGAAAAATAAGAGTGCTCGAAGGAACTTTAATGGAGACCATCTCCATTTCCATTAGATTTAATTAACATGCAGTCGGGAAGGCAATCAAAACGATTCTTTCATTGATTATTTGGTAATTCAACTGTGGCTATGGGAAGCTCATGATCAACTTTGTGCACCTGTAGCATGATTTCTTGTGGACTCAATCTTCCAGTGTTGGGCAATAGAAGCAAAAAGACCAACAGTTTCAGACTCTCAGACGGCAGAGGACCCTCTTTGGCGCAGTAAGGCATGTTGGTGCTTGTGTTCACTCCAAAGTAATCTAGTGCTCTGGAACGTCTCAGATTTGGATCCATACCCTTCTCACAGATGAAACTCAAATTTCTAGGGGGTGTCCCATGAAACCCATACTGAATTCTACTTTTTCCAAAAAATTCGCCATGCTTTAACACCAAATCAACGATCTCACCTGCGAAAGCCTAAATCTATGAATTTCTCATAATTTTTAAGCATATATAATTTTACTACAGTCATACGGATCTAAATAAATTACAGAATTAGTAATCACCTAAAAGATCAGGAATTTCGATTGTCTTCTTTTCCACCACATCCACAAAACGTGAGAATAGCATGCTTCCTCTTGCAGCATGCTCATTCTTTACTACAGATTCAATTTTATACGGAGATGTTTTCTTGTCTATTACACTTCTCATGAAATTTACGCCGCATAAATCTTCAACCAGAGTGGATAACAACTGCGAGCATCTCTGTTAGATGTTTTATAGATCATAACTTCAATATTCACCCAATTTGATTTATTTTTTAATACAATATTAACAGATGAGTAAGTCGAGAGGTCACAGAAGTATTTCACCTGGCGGCGTCCAAACGCAACTTCAATTTGGTTGATGGCATGTTGGCAAGGAATCTCAATAACAATGTCCGACTCTTTCTTGGTATCCATGTTAACGCGTTTCATGCTCTTGAAATCCACTGTAATGGGAACTTTGTTTGAAGTTGTATACCTCATACGTTTTTGACGCGAGCCCAAAGCGGCTGCAATGCACCCAGAAATATGAGGAGAAAATGGCAACAGGTGACCTCTGTCCTCGCCATAACAGACTTTAAATTCAACACCCTGTCATCAACCCCATTAATCGTCATTCACACAAACGAAACAAATATATATCACACTAATTATACTGTAAATAAATTTCTATCACCAATTTGGTTGATTCGACCCCTGATTAAACGAGAACTTCAGTTATTTTGAAAAGAAATAAGTGGCGTCTTCTCAAGAAAAAATCATGAAGGTAGGCGGTGGAACATTACTCCACAGGTCTTTTCAAAATGGCTAATATATTGTGAACAACGCTATTATATAAATGCTTGTCAAATCAGCATTTCCATGTCATATACTTACTTAGCCATGCTGGAGAAATTGCGAATTGACTGATTGACAGGCATTAATAAATGCCAAGCCACTTGGCTATTTCTTATTTTTTGGTTTAATAAAAAAGAAAACCTTGTATCTCAATAAGGGTAAAAATTAGTCAAATCATCCTTTCTCACCAATCAAAATAACAAAAAATGTAATTTACCAAAAAATATATTCATGTAATTGTGTCAATTCAAAGTTTACACATTAGAAATCTTGGCATAGCAGAAAAATTCTTGTATATTATTGGCTCACAACAACATGGATAATTAAATGACTTGAAAGATATAGTATTCATGCCTTGGCAGAACTAACAAGAGCAACAATGTTGTTAAGTATTGCTTCACTGAAATGATCATGTATGATCCTAAAAGTGAAAATTGAAGAGGGATCGGGAAATAAAGAGTGCATCAGATTGATATTTGGAGCCGAGAAAAATACATAAATTAAAAATGTTTCCCTGTTGTGCGATAGAATTACGATAAGTAATGCTAGAGTTAGTTGAAAGTAAGGGTCTTGGTGCCGATTTCATATGAATAACATTCACTATGCAAGAAATTATAGTTGATGGTGGGTGGAACTTGGTGTAGAATGGAAAATTCAAACTCAATAGATTAGTTGCTGGTTATGTTTATGCTTCATGGAGCAACCCTACGGGTGTTTTTTGCGCTACGTTCCTATGTTGACTTTTGACGGAATCTATGGTGCTTGGTTTCTCAATTTGGTGGGTAAAGCTTTTTTTATGTTATCCTTTGGTGAGATTACTACTTATTAGCAAAAAAAAGATAATGTTAGCATTAAGGATAGCTTTATTCCATACAAAGAGTAATGTGAATATTGAAAACATTCAACATTGTCATCACTACGATCAATCTGTAAATATTGAAGTCCACATATAAATTAATGCTAACCATTGTAATTAATGTTTAAAATTATAGTAATGGAGATAATGACAACCATTGTGGTAACTCACAAATCACCGATAGGAATCTCCATCTCATACATACATATATAGGTCACATTTAGGTATACATATTATAATCAGTTTGTAACAACATTATTACCTAGTTCGAAGATTATTAACTATAACAATGAGGGTGTTTTAGAAAGCTTTTCCGTTACTTTTGTTTACTAGCAATTGTACCGAAGGATGCAATGTAGACGCCGATAGGATGCAACACCTTCGAGTGTGAGATAACAGGAGTATTTTGAGTAATGGAAAGCTGAGATAGCATAATAAAAGTGGGGAAAGGGATGTGGAACATGCAGGTGTGTAGGCCAATGTGTTTGTAAAGAACATTCTAACATACTTTTTAGATGCACAAATATCACTCCCCAAAAAAATATGCAGCAAAATTGAGTTCATCCAAATTCCAAAAAGAAGTTCTTGCAAATGTACAAAAAAGTACCGGTAGGAAATAAAGAAATAACTACAACTATGATCATGAAGTGTTGATGCAAAGCTCACTATATTTTTGTCCTGATTTATTAATTGAACAGATGTGCCATTCCTTTGAAGAAATAAGTTCTAAGTGACACGTTTAGTTTCCAAAATGGCCGAGGTATTAGAAGGGTTTGTATTTCCCAACGCAAATAAAAACAATCTGGTTAATTTTTGAATTGTATAATAATATATTACGGGAATACTATGCTCAAAACCCGTTGTAGCAATGGCATATGTAAATTGCCAGGTAGTTTAGACCATACATTGGAGTCGCTGAAAATAAGTAATTGTGAATACAGGTAGGAAAAGAGGTGACTTGCTGAAGCACCTGTTGTACTTGTCACACATATATCCATATGTGAGGAACAAAATCATTATTTAAAACAAATGCCTTTGGAAGATTATAAAATATACCTGGCACAAAGATAAAATATTCTAATCGACATACCATTGTAATGAATGCCTGAGAAGATAATATGATAGGGAGAGAAAAATTTTCCGGCAGTTAAGACCATCCATTCGAAGCAGAGAAATAATAAATGGAGAGAAAAGAAACGTAGTTTAACAGGCCTGCAAGATGTAGGGGATAATAAGTTTCCTGAGAGATAAATGTTCTGCTATTTAGGGGGAAGAAAATAAACACTTGGAGGTTACAGCTTGTCACATTTTGTCAATTGTTTGAGGAAAGCATGAAAATCACACTATCTCATTACAATGCGATGTAAAACCTGAAACAATGCTATGGAGAATGAACTGAAAGGTTTACAAATTTCACCACAAATAGCGTGTGTTTATGCATGCAGTTAATAATTTGGAAACTTGGAAGATGTATTGATTCTTATAGCAAATGGGATGTAACCATTTCCCAAAACCACTGTAGTTCTCAATACTCGATTGTGGCAGTAGAGGATTACTGCCCATTATTTATTGGTGCATGGAGCGGCTGCCCTTGACCAAATGGCACTCAATGAAAGGAGACCCAACATAGAAACGTGCCCTAAAACTCGGCCGTCTGCAGCCATGCCTATGACGGCACACATTAAAATCTTGTCCCCCCATCCATAGTGTTTCAATTAAATGTATCATCTACCCTAGCAGCGCAATAGGGGATTACCAGGCCAAGGGTGTTCAGCAGGAGCCTCACAAAAAAACAGAAGCTTCACAGTAAATCCTCCGACGGCCCAAAACAATTCCATGGTCTTACGTGGCGTAAGAAAACCTAACGGCCGTCGATGCCAGCAGTGCAGGTAGGCTCGGGCAAAAGGAGATGCATATCAACGTGAAATATTGTATATATTTGTATTACTCACGATTTCATTGTATTTTATGTGATAGCTTTACGGTTATGTCAAATTGAGGCACTGAGTTCCGCACCCATAAATATAGAAGAATCTTCCCTCTAATGGGAAAATGTTGGCATGAAATATACAAGAACTCCTGCAGAATCCTTTCACTGTAACGTCTTCTTATGTTAGCACCACAAACATGGAATTCGAGCTCATTTCCAGCAGAGGCAGAGATTTTGATCTCAAAGTGTTAAACAAGAGCAGCAATTTCAGCCCTCTTGAACGAATTTATGAGGGAATACAAGATGTCTATCCTCTGCTTCTCGAGCCTTGCAATACTTACAACAACTTGATTAGAGTCTCCATTTTTTAATTTTCCAGCAGTTTTCCACAAGTAGAAACAGAGTGATTCTTGGCATTCACATGCCAATGTGCACCCCACGACTGCAAATGTGTCCCCCATAATAGATCGTTGAATAGGGCTAAAAAGAAAAGGATCCTTGAGATAAGTCAATACTAGGGGCTTCTATTCCATCAGGGCCGCGAGTTTTCTAATGTAGCCAACTGTCTCCACAACACCACCACAAAAGCTTTTTTCTAAGACATAGACAACCAATAGAAGTCTCGCCATTAGTGAAAGCCAAAGCTCAGGCATTTGATACAGAGTTGAAAATCCCCAAACACCTCAAACCCTAAAACCTTATAAATTAATCTCTGTATTGAACAGTAAAATACTATTTACAGTCCGTATTGATACAAAAAAGATTTTGGTTTCCCTATTGAAACAATGATTAAAACCCGAATGAGATGAAAAGGTGAGACAACTATTAGTATAAATTGGAACTGGAAATGACCGCGGTGATTAGATGTTTGAAAGCAATCGAGAGAGGATCCTCTGCTGGAAATGGCGCCAATTTTTATTTACGGTATCCCTGTCAATTCAACTGCTCTACTCTCCATTATTGGAGACAGCTGTAATGGTGCCCCTCCACTTGCTTTATGACACGTCAATCGAGCAACAACTACTTTTTCGTACGACGTCCTTGTTCCAGCCAGCCTACTTAACTTGCGGTGAAAACTCAACCACAGTGAAACTTGAAAGGTGTAGTTTACACACTAGCGCTTATCTTTGTGAATGGTGAAATGTGAAATGTGAAATGTCAGGGGTGGGGTTACACAGGTTGCAGTTGAGGTGGAATATTAACTGGTACATGAGTTCTTAAATAAATTTTAATAAATGTCATTATTTTCCCTCGAAAATGTTGAAGGCCGCAATAACATGTTAAATTTTAGGCCAATCAAATTTAAGATAAATGGAATTTTGTAATGATTTTGTTAAAAATTGTGCACTTTGCAAATATTTATCATTAATGTGAGAAGTGTTTATTTGTTTATGAAAATAATAACAAGCTCTAATTGGTTGAAAAGTACAAATACTAATAACTAGTTAAACAAATATGAAGACTATAGTAGAATCATTGGGGCAAGATTAATAATATATAAAAATAATATTTGAATATTTTATTTTTATTCAATGAAATTTAGAGATTTAAAAGATACTTTTAATATTATATATATTATGTTTTTACAATAATAGAAGATGTTTCTTTTAAATTTTTATGTTCTAAAAATATTCTTTCACCTTCCCTCACTTTCCTATGTCTACTATTTTTCTATTAGTTTTCAAATGTGACCACCACCATAGACATCAAATTACCTTTCAATAACGAATCGTTAGTTTTTCCTTTCACAATGTACATAAGGTTTATCAATATTATATCTATAAAAGGAAGATAGACTTATATGAAATATGTATTGCCCCCCTCCTAGTTAGCCGTAAACTTTGGCGAGGGATACCCTCCACTTAAAATGCACTCATGTATGTGCATTTTCACCATCGCCCATGCCATGTGCTATTTTACCCGGCGCCAGAGGGGGTCTTGTCAACGGTTGTACTCAACCTACCATCCCATCACCCATCAAACTCGCCAATGCATTTTCGAACATGTCAATCTCGCCAATAGCATTTTCGAGGGGCGCATTTTCAAATGTACTCGTTGTATTAACATCGCTAAGCGGAGTAGGTGGCGCCACTGGCTACGCATTTACCAATTCACGCCAATTCACCGCCAAAAACATGTTTTCAATGGCCAGCAACTACAATAAAAAACCCAAACATTCACATTACCATCATTAGAAACCAGAGAGGGAGCTAAAGGCGTGGAAGGTAAGCAAAGGAAGAATTTTTAGAGGATAAGAGGCGGCTCTCAGGTAAATATTTTCTTTGCAATTCGGTCTCTATCCACTACGCAATGCTATCAATATGATTTATACAGAGCCCAATTTATTTCTGTAATGTTAATTTACAAAGGTTAACATGGTTATTAATGTTTGTTAGAACTGAACATAGATAGAAGGCATGCTTAAAAGTGTAGATCATGACACGAATCTTACTAGCATGTTATTAAGAGCATGTTTTGATCCTTTGACCTGCACAGTTTTGTGTATATTAAGAATACAAAAATATTTTAATGGCTTACTCCAACCTTGTAGTTGGTATTTGAAATTTATGAAAATTTTGGTTTGAAAATTTGGGCCACAATTTAGGGTTTAGGTCTTCTTCATTAACTTCATTTACAAATCATGAAGAGAGGTTTTGACAACATTTTAATTATCCTAAACTGTCTAGAAAAGTGCTTCTCCTACCTTATAACTCTTCAATTGAAAATAAGTGATTGCATACCAATTGTTTTCCTCAAGGAATTTTCAAGCAACTCCCTACAAACATTTACTGAGGTCTTCTTCACAAGCTATGGTTGATGGTTGAGTTGCAAGAATTCCATGTTATGAGAAACAAAGTCTCTCAGGATATTAGAAGTTTAGTTATGGGTTGATTGGCATCATAGATTGCCTTCACTCTATGTAAAATTTGCTTGGAATGACTAAAGGAGGAAAGCTCCTTAAAAGTTCATTCTCCAATTTTCAACCAATGCATATGAGCACGAAATTGGGTGCCATGATCTCGATAGGTTTCTTCTACCTTGAGCTTATGCCTCCACTTGACAACCTCAATTTATAAATTATAATTAAGAGAAGACCTCTAACTCGTGACAATTGAAGGTGTTCACAATATGGTGCTTCATGGGTTTCACGAAAAAAATCAATTGCTTATTTTTTTGTATGCATAAGGGAAAGTTGCGGTTAGAGAAATTGCAATCCCCACCAAACTATCCAGACAACCTCCTCACTAGGCCAAGGAGCAAGGATCCAAATTCAAATGATATGACCATAAATCCATTCATGTTGGAGATAAACAATATTAAGGTAACATTAGAGTTTGACCTTAACTTGGGGTGTTGGCCATTTAATGCCAAATTTAATGGGGAAGTAGTATGAAAGAATCACTCCAAGAACCACATTAATTGGGGCGATTAAGATTATTTCTGAGATGTGAAAATATTATACTTTTCCAATACTTGACTTTATTGAATCTTCTCACCACTCTATTGTCGCCTTGTCGAAAACTAGACTAGTGAAACCACAAGGTGGTAGTGGGCAGTTGCCAATGGAGGTTGGGATCAAGCATCACAAGTATATTGTGTGCATCAAACATCTATTATGTTGGTGTAAAACCACGTCAATAGGAGGTGAGAAATATTGAGGTAAATTTGGAATTTGACCTTGACTTTGTGTGTTAAGCATTCAATGCCAAATTTATGGGGAAGTGGTATGAAAGAATCACTCTAAGTGCCACATTGAATAGGTGATTAAAATTATTTGCAAATGTGAAAAGATTTTGCTCTACAAATAACACTCTATCTAGTCTTATCACCACCTTATCACCAACTTGTCGAAAATTAGACTACATAAACCATAAGATGGTAGATGACAACTATCAACAGAGGTAAGGTTCACACACCTCAAGTTTTTTTCACATGTAAAACAACATCTCTCCTTTAATGGTGTAGCACTGCATCGAGATGAACCCCTTTTTATCTCCCTCAAAATCAACCATATCAAAACTACCACACATAGTAAAATTATAATTACAATAGTATGTCCAATACTCCACCCTTTCAATATCATCATTACTAATATAAATATTGACAATGTTGAAGAAGCATCTATCAAAACAAAAAGGGGTCCACACAATTCAATAAGTAAAGTCCAAAGCCCCAACTCACAATGTGCAATTATAAATGAGGTGCTAACAAATTTGGATGGGTTTTATAAAGTGATAATCACTAGAAAAAGTTAAAGAATTAAGTAATTATAAAATATAAGTGATGTGACAAATTTGGATGGGTTTTATAAAGCGATAATGACTAGACAAAGGTAAAGAATTGATATTTTGTTTTATGTAATTATCTTTAAAATATGTAAAAACATTGGAATTATCATGTGGATTCAATATGTAAAAAATTAAGTACAAGAAATGGTAGTTTTCCCAATTAAAAGCACTAAGTAAAATAATTAGTAGTTTTCATATTAGCTACTAAAGGTGATTTAATAAATCGCAATTTGTGTAGAGTCATTACAAATTTCAAATAATATATTATCTTTATTATTACAAATTTGTGTAGAGTCAATTATTTATTGTTAGTTTTATGTTATTGTCTTTATTTCAGTCTTATCATTCATTAATTTTTCAATTCTTAGTTATTATGGCTTACTTTATCAAACAATGTATGGTATGGCTGGCTTTATTTATTAATAGATATATTAATTTTTTTTAATGTTTCGATAGAATTCTTATTTCTTTCACTAAGACAAGCCCCCAAATACACCTCACCCTACCCCATGGCCCCTTCTCCCACACCCCGCCCCCACTTTTTATATTTTACAAGGTTTTGTTAGTGATTGAGGTTTGAAGGAAAGAGATTTGTTTTAGGTGGATCGCAAAAACAAGTAAGAAAATTTTAGAGCTCGAGAGAAGACAAACAAGGTCGTCAATTCATATTCATGGCATATAAAAGTTGTCATGACCATGATGTTATGGATTTGGTTGTGCCATTTAATGAGTGTTATGGTTTTGGTCGGGGTGCTTATTTTTCGTTGATCTTTTTTAGTTTGTTGTACCTCTTATGATGGTTTGTTTGTCATTGCATATTGTTGATGAACACTTCCATATTTACGATAACTTGTATACCACTCTAGAACCTTACTTCTCTAGTGTTCTCCAATAATTTTAAGTATCCGAATATTTCCATGTTATTTTATGTTTCTATATTATATGAATTTGTGCTACTAGGTCTGATTTATTATGTTATTTTTGTAACTAATCCCATTGTAATTAGATTTGGTTAGTTTAATGCAATACTAGGGGAAATTTATTTTCCACGTCTATATATACATATGAAGATCACACATATCATGTAGCCAATAAACCATTATATTAGTAATAAGTGACTTCCAATGTAGTATTACCTTCATTAACACAAGGATCGTGATATATTTGGTTTACGTGTTGTTTTGGAACAAGATCACTAACCAATGTGAGATTATTATTTTTTAATGAATGAGAATTTCATAATCAAGGAAGAAAAAATATAAGATACATATATTTAACGTGGAATAGTCAGGTATGCCAATTTCTAATGGGTAATTGGTATCATCTACAAAATTATTTTTTCAAATCATATGAAAGATCACTCTAGTCTTACAAGTTCTCCATAAATAATAATAAAGGTCTAATAATCTCACCTTTAGGTACCCAACAAAACAATTATCCATACCCATATTTGATTTGGATAAGAGATGTGTTAATCTCCCCTCTCTCTCTTCATTCTACAACCTTTATATGTCTTACCTTCATCTCTAGCTTGTAGTAGTTCTTATGAATAATAATAATTTTAATTCAATAACAATAATTAGAAATATATATGGTGTATATATATAAATAGTTCTTAAATTATGTTTTTGATATATTAAACAAGGGAAAAGGGGTCCTCACCCTGAGAGAATAACAACATCGAGACAAAAATTTATAATGCTAGCCTAATGGACCAAAAGAAAATCTAGAACTAGAAAATTACCACATCCGATTCCAAATTCAAACATTAATACAATTATAGTTAAACAAATTGAACACATTTAATGTTATAAGTGTTTGATATGATTCTTAATATTATCTATAAGTATAAATAAGTTCTAGATTTGCATGTCAATCTGTTACTATCGTAAGAAAATATAAAAATTCATTTAAATATGCATGTGATCTTCGAGCTCTTAGTTGTAATTTCATTGTTCCTAGCTGTGTTAAATGGAATACATTAGAAAAGTTTGATTTTTTGAATTCATTATTGTTGTAAAAATTGCTAATGTGTAGATCATTCGTATGTATAATTTTTTATTAGTTGTTAAATATTGGTAATTGTAATGTTTTGAATGTCTGATGAAAGTTGAAGATATAAAAATTATGTGATATCATACTCTGACTCTCAATTTGGCATACGGGGCAAGTGCCTCTACAAAGATAGGAATCAGTGCGTGTTGAAGGGGCTTGCCCCTTCGGATGCCACATCGATATGCCCAACTATCATTGTGTGATGAAGGGGCTTGCCCCTTAGGATTTCGCATCGATAGTTGGGTGTTATACTATGCCTTTGAAGAGGAGTTTAAAGTCGGCCGCCAACCTTCCACTCAAAAATGCACCCTCTGTAATATCACAATCGTCCCTTTTGCAATGGACAATTGTGATATTATGGGAAGGTGCATCTTGGGTGAAGGATAGCCGTTGGCATTTATTGATACTTGAATTTTTCATGGATATTAGATTTCTGATGTTGTGATTATTTTATCATAGTGGATGATGTTTATTTGATTTGACATGTATCCTACTAACGTTAATTTTATGCTTCTTTTGTGTAGTGAATATAATACCAGGAGCCTAGTTTCTCCCGATCTTGTTTGTAAAATGAAGACGTCATACAAAAATATGAGCTTCCACATAAACCGAAGATGAAGGGTGTTCGCATAAAAAGTTCAATTTATTAACAATTTAATATGTATATTATAGATAGTTCAGTATGCCAATGAATACTAGTTGTTCAAAATGTATAGCATATAATTTTTATTATGCTTCAAAATTTTTGCAGACATTTCTAAAATTCAAATAAAATTGTGAAAAATTTGAAATATCTATACTACTCAATTTTAGTTTGAAAGTTCATTTTTTCAAAAAGAAGGATATGTGGGTGTTGCGATGATTATTATTTTATTGTTGTTTAATTATTCTAACTTCGTTTTAAGATGTTATTAATATTTTAATATTTTCATGTTTTTTAATTGTAGACTTCTATTTTAGATAAACATGTTCCTTTTTCAATAGTTTTTATTGCTTTTAGCTAAATGTAATAATTTCTATTCTATATACATCATTTTAGAAAAAAATATTTAATAAATAAAATAAACACCATAAAATATATTATTAAATGATGTGAATTATATTTATAAGGTTAATTATAATATTTTATATGGAAGTTTCTCTCCACATTGATTAAGTGTATTTGACATTATATTAACTTTTGACAGTCTTTGTCTCATTATATTTATTATGTCGCATTCTTTGTCACATTATAGATGACCATATTGTGATATGCTTGTGCACTGGAAGCAGTAGGTAGTCCTATAAATTATTGTTTTCCTTGCATTTCAATATTGTCTTTTATACACGTGGCTTTTGAATTAGACAAAAATTTGAATGCTTCCAATGTTTTAAGATGGTATTCATGTTGATGATGATGAATCACAAGTCAAAATTTATTTTGGTAAGTATGAAATAATTATTTCATTAACGATGCAAAACTACATGTAATAATTTTTAGGATGGGAAGGAGGCCCAAATGGTAGAGCATGATCGATCTTCCTGTCTAAGAGATTACAGAGGAAAAGAGTCAGTTTTCATACGATGACCTAGAATGGACACCAATAGGGGATGAGACGAACATCGACATTTGTGCCGCCATACCGCTCGCAAGACTACATGTATTTCTAAAAGGGGAAGGTTATAACGAAACTTTTGAGACTACCTTTGCCCGCACAAATAACAAGTCAAAAATATAGAAAATCCAAAACCACATACAACCAAGTCATATTCTAGGTTTGAAAATTTGCTAACAATTTTTTTTTTTGTATGTTCTTTTCATAAACATTTGTATAGCATTTGATGTTACAATTTGTAATATAGTTATTGGTGTTCGTATGGTCCAGACGACAATAGAAATAAGCTAGTAACAAGTGACAAAGTGAGTAGGTGTATAATTAAAAGGGGTTGCCAATGTCATTTCAATGTGAAGGTTTTTTATGGGAGACCGATAGTGGCCATAATATTATACAACCATTTGTTTCATTATGATGTAAATGGTGAGTGTTGTCATGGGAGGAACGAAAATATCATTAATGATCCTCATATGAATGTTGCCCCGTACTTATCAAATGAATGCAAAGCTTATATCGAGAGTCTTTTGTTAATGGCAATCACCATGGACATGGTGTACGATAAATATATAGAGGATCCATCCAACGTGGGTATATCGAGCAAGAGAGACAAATAGATGACAAGAAAGGACGTGGTGAATGCGTGGAAAAGAGTTCATTGTAGAAGGTCTCAAAAGCATGTCGATGATGCCATGAGCGTGAACTTATGGCATGCGGAGAAAAAGACATATTTTTCTACTATCAACGCTCAAATGGAACCAACGTTCCATTCAATATGGGGTTCTGAAACACCATGGATGTGTGAAACAACATTCGCACAATTCCATAATCTCCATGGACTCGATGTTTGCTACCAACAAATATGGCGTAAGTAATTGGAATGAATTTTGAAATGATGTGTAATTTACATATCATTAATGTTATTCCTTTTCGTTATATTAAACCCCATGTTACCATTTGATGTCATATTCCTTGCAGTAACAATTATACACATTGCTGTTTTTATGAGCAAGAAGTCAAAAGTGCCGTAGCATGGGCCATTTCTTCAAGGAATAAAATTGAAGACATTTACGGGTGGTTGGCGGAAGTCCAAAAACGAGGAAAACACCTTCGTGCCGATTGGCAGATCAATGCGTTCATCACGGATGATGCATCGGCTGAAATCCAAGCCATCGGGTGTATTGGGTTGTCGTGTAGTGCTATGCCTATGGCACGTGCGCAGGGCATGGTTGAAAAACGTGCATAGGTATTGTAGCAAGGAGTCTAGGTGGAAGATTTTCGAGAGACTAGGTACCATCATGTATGGTTCTGAAATGCATCATGAGCACACATTTTGAATCATTCAAGACTTTTTTAATGAATTCAAAGAGGAAACTAAGTTCCTTGAATACTTCAGGAATACATGGTGTGAGAGAAAAGAACGTGTTGGTGAGTGCGATCCTTTGTGTGTTTCCTTATTAATTATCATCAATTATAATTCTTGGTTTATAATGTCACTGATTTTCAATCCGTGTCGCTTGATAGATATGTGGGCAACAAATTTTAGAAACTTCTCCCATGCAAATCAAGAAACAAACGCATCTATTAAGGCCTACCATTATTTTTTGAAGACTAAATCCTTGTGTGATAGAAAAAAGAAATGTACTCGCCGAATGGACTATTTGTTCTACACACTTGTGTACAAGGTGGAGCCATTTTACAAACACAAGAGGAAGTTGCAAAAATCTGGCTTCTTGACCAATTTCAAAAAGAAAGACATCTATTGATAGTGGTTGAGAGAGCAAAGAGTATTCCTGATACAGATTTCCTTACAATTACACCTGATTGCAATCAATTGTGGGTGAGGAGCCAAACAACTAGAAGCACATGGTATTTGGTAAGGCAATGCGGAGCCTTGGACGTATGCGAATGTGCTTGGGATATAAGAGGAAACACATGTAAGCACGTGTTGAAGGCATTGGATTTTTGCAAGCAATATGTGTCGATGTCATCATATCAAGCACCAAAAGTGACAGGTAGTTCAATGCCATCATATGTTACCGATGTAGATTGCTAAGAATAAGTCGTAACGAAATAAGCATCGTGTTGAATTTATTTTCATTTCACGTGCAGGAGGCAATACTTATGGGGAGACAAGCAGGGTAAATGAAGACACGTTCCGACACGACCCCTCTTCGTCGTATCCAACAACAAAAGTTAAAGGTAATTTAATGTCATTGTATATGGCAAGTAGTGATATAGATTGCTAAGAATAAGTTGTAATGAAAAAAGCATCGTGTTGAAATTGTTTTCATTTCTCATGCAATAGCCAATACCTATGCAGAGACAAGCACTGTAAATGATGGTATGTTATGGGATGGCCCCTCCTCACCACCTCGACACTCACCGAAAATTGTTGGTTAGTTGAACTAATGCCTTCAATCAATTAATTGATTCCAATGATAATGTTCATCACACATATTTATGATTAGGTGGCATTGTGTATTCATGTGTACAATGATATTGAAAAACCTAGTGTATAAATAAATAATTTTCTATAATGTCTTATACGTCACCTAACTCCTAAAATAGTTGGGGCTAGTGGTTTGATGATAGAAAGTGATTCATATTTTATGGAGCACACATCCAAAAAATTCTTGAATTCGAGTCTCTAATACATGACTAAGTACAGATCAACGAAAAAATATTCTTTGAATGTGTTCAAAGGTTTAGGAGAGACCTAAAAGCATCAAATATGTTGGATGTTGATTTCAAAGGGTATGCCAATGAGATTTCCACCACCCGCATGTGTCCATGGTTTAGTGAGAGTAAAAAATGACATCACAGTGTGAGTAAGAGGCTGTCATTGTAGAAGATTTGAACAATCACGCCAAGTCTACAAATGCTTCCAATTTCCCAACGGAAATCATGCAAAGAGGAGACAAACCACACAAATGGAACATACAGGTTAAAACATTGAACTATTAGTGTGAACTATTTGCAAGAAATTTTAATTGTGGAGGCAAAGACTAACATATTGATCATTTATTTTGCAGGTGGTTCAAATGCAATTGAAGCATCTCCCTGCCGCCGCTTATCTTTCGGCAGTTTAGCATCTGCACAAGGTGTGTATTGAATGTCCTTAATATCATAACATTTATTTATTGTATGTAAGGTAAAAATCCTTTGATACCTTGTCTAATATTTAATCCATTGTGTTGCAGATGCAACAGATATGCAAATGGTGTATCTTATAGAATGAGTGGGTTGAGCTTTGGAAAGCAAATGTATGGCATATTGAGTGGGCATAAATTATAATTGTAAACATTTCCAATTCATGTATATGAGATTGTACATTTCGTATATTTAAAATACATAAATATGGAACATGTACAACTGACCTACTGAACGTTGAAAAATGCACGGTGCTTTTCAGCACTTTAAAAAACCCAACCTCGTTCTCCAAAAGGCATAACCCCTAGTTCTCTTACTTATTGTTGTAAACATTGACTCCACATAAATTACTTGTCAGGTGGATAAGGGTTCAATTTTTCTAAAGCAATGGAAAACGGGGTGCATTTTCCGCCACGTTGAAAAATGCACGGTGTTTTTCATAACTTTGAAAAACTTGACCCCATTCTCCAAAAGGCACAACCCATGGTGTTCTTACTTCTTGTTGCAAACATTGACTCCACATCAAATACTTGTTAGGTGGTGAAGGGTTGAATTTTTCCAATGCGATGGAAAGTGGGGTGCATTTTCCACCACGTTGAAAAATGCACAATGTTTTTCAGCACTTTGAAAAATGCAATCACGTTCTCCAAAAGGCGTAACCCATGGCACTTTTCCTTCTTATTGTAAACATTAAATCCACATAAACTACTTGGCAGGTGGTGAATGGTTGAATTTTTTCAATGTGATGGAAAGTGGGGTGTGTTTTCCACCATGTTGAAAAACACACGGTGTTTTTCAACACTTTGAAAACGTGACCCCGTTCTCCAAAAGGCACAACCCACGATGCTTTTCCTTCTTGTTGTAAATATTGAATCCACATCAACTACTTGTCAGGTGGAGAAGGGTTCAATTTTTCCAAAGCGATTGAAAAAAGGGTGCATTTTCCACCACGTTGAAAAATGCATTGTATTTTTCAACACTTTTAAAAGCGTGACCCTGTTCTGTCATCACCAATTTGGCACTATGATAATTCACCACCAGGAACTCCTCATGCTATGATTATTTACTAATACACATGACTTTAGTTTGGTGGATGTAATATGGAAACACAACAAAAAACATAACACAAGAATACCATAGACTATGATAAGAAGGAATGATGATAAATCTGAAATATACGTGTAAATTATAATATCAACATGAAATTGTTACAATCTCACCCATGAGGTACTTCAAGTGTTACTGAATTCACTTAACTTCCAACAATAACTATAGGAGAAACTTCATAATTACACCTCTTAATGACTTCTTTAACATACCTTCAAAATGATGGCTACCTTTATACACTTACTCATACAATATTTCTCACTACTTCCTTCTATGCTAAATGAGGGGGGTGGCCTCTTTATTTATAGGAATTCAGGTTTATCCACCCTAACTCTAAGATAGGATAGGAAATCTCTTCCGGCCCAATCATATTCCATGCCTAAACTCTTGCCTTTACATGTAGGCTTATCTTCTAAGATAAGATAAACCTTATCATCTCACATGGGTTCCACCTTTTTAGACTTTTCCACAAATAAAATACACAAAATATTTATGACATCACTCTTTTTCCTTATTACAAATATAATATTTCCAATTCCTAATTATGTAGACCCTACTTCTCTACTTATCCCAACTTTAACATTTTAACATTACCGGACCACTTACGACAAATATTTACTTTTTACAACATTCCTATTGTACTTTGGTTAATTCTTATACTCTACATTATTGGTGGCACCGTGGAATGGTGCCGTTATCTTCTATTGGATGCCACTACTGAATTATACTTAACAACATCCTATTCCTAATACATACATTAATAAAATAGAAATTACGGAGGAAAATTTTAATGTCAACAAGATTCTCTCCAAAAGGCGCGACTGCGGTGCTCTTCCTCCTTATTATAACCATTAACTCCACATCAACTACTTGTCAGGTGGATATGGGTTGAGTTTTTCCAATGCGATGGAAAAAGGGGTGCATTTTCGCCACGTTGAAAAACACACGGTGTTTTTCAGCACTTTGAACCCGACCTCGTTCTCCAAAATGTGGAACCCATGGTGATCTTCCTCCTTGTTGTAACCATTGACTCCACATCAACTATTTTTCAGGTGGATACGGATTGAATTTTTCCAATGCAATGGAAAAAGGGGTGTGTTTTCTACCACGTTGAAAAATGCACGGTGTTTTTCAACACTTTGAAACACCCGACCCCATTCTCCAAAAGGCGTAACCCACGGTGCTCTTCCTTCTTGTTGTAAAAATTGAATCCACATCAACTACTTCTCTGGTGGAGAAGGGTTAAATTTTTCCAAAGTGATGGAAAAAGGGGTGCGTTTTCCACTACGTTGAAAAACGCACAGTGTTTTCCAACACTTTGAACAACGAAATCACGTTCTCCAAAAGGCACAACCCGCCGTGCTATTCCTTCTTGTTGTAAACATTGACTCCACATCAACTACTTGTCAGGTGGAGAAGGGTTCAATTTTTCCAAAGCGATGGAAAAAGTGGTGTGTTTTTCGCCACGTTGAAAAATGCACGGTGTTTTTTAACACTTTGAAAAACCTGACCCCGTTCTCCAAAAGGTGTAACCCATGGTGATCTTACTCCTTGTTGTAAACATTGACTCCACATCAAATACTTGTCAGGTGGAGAAGGGTTCAATTTTTCCAAAGCGATGAAAAAAGGGGTACATTTTCCGCCACGTTGAAAAATGCACGGTGTTTTTCAACACTTTGAAAAATGTGATCACATTCTCCAAAAGGCGCAACCCGCGGTGCTCTTCCTTCTTGTTGTAAACATTGACTCCACATCAACTACTTGTCAGGTGGAGAAGGGTTGAATTTTTCCAATGCGATGGAAAAAGGGGTGCGTTTTCCGCCACGTTGAAAAATGCACGGTGTTTTTCAACACTTTGAAAAACGCGACCCCGTTCTCCAAAAGGCGTAACCCACGGTGCTCTTCCTTCTTGTTGTAAAAATTGAGTCTACATAAAATACTTGTCACGTGAAGAAGGGTTCAATGTTTCCAAAGTGATGGAAAAAGGGGTGCATTTTCTCGACACATTGAAAAATGCATGGTGTTTTTCAACACTTTGAAAAATGCAATCACGTTCTCCAAAAGGTGCAACTGTGGTGATCTTCCTTGTTGTTGTAAACATTAAATCCACATAAAATACTTGTCAGGTGGAGAAGGGTTCAATTTTTCCAAAGTGATGGAAAAAGGGGTGCATTTTATGCCACGTTGAAAAACACACAATGTTTTTCAACACTTTGAAAAACGCTGACCACTGTTCTCCAAAAGGTGCAACCCATGGTGCTCTTCCTTCTTGTTGTAAACATTGAATCCACATCAACTACTTTTCAGGTGGAGAAGGGTTCAATTTTTCCAAAGTGATGGAAAAAGGGGTGCATTTTCCACCACGTTGAAAAATACACGGTGTTTTTCAATACTTTGAAAAATGTGACCCCGTTCTTCACAAGGCGTAACCCCTGGTGCTATTGTTCCTTTTTGTAAAAATTAACTCCACATCAACTACTTTTTAAGTGGAGAAGGGTTCAATTTTTCCAAAGTGATGGAAAAAGGGGTGCATTTTCTGCCACGTTGAAAAATGCACGATGTTTTTCAACACTTTGAAAAACGTGACCCCATTCTCCAAAAGGCACAACCCCTAGCGCTATTCCTTCTTGTTGTAAACATTGAATCCACATCAACTAATTTTCATGTGGATATGGGTTCAATTTTTCCAATGTGATAGAAAAAGGGGTGCGTTTTTCACACGTTGAAAACATACGGTGTTTTTCAACACTTTGAAAAACACGACCCCGTTCTCCAAAAGGCGCAAAAGGCGCAACCCACAGTGCTCTTCCTCCTTGTTGTAAACATTGAATCCACATCAACTACTTGTCATGTGGATAAGGGTTCAATTTTTCCAAAGCAATGGAAAAAGGGGTGTGGTTTCCACCACGTTGAAAAACACACGATGTTTTTCAACACTTTGAAAAAATGTGACCCCGTTCTCCAAAAGGCACAACCCACGGTGCTCTTCCTCCTTGTTGTAACCATTGAATCCACATAAAATACTTTTCAGGTGGATATGGGTTGATTTTTTCCAATGCGATGGAAAAAGGGGTGTGTTTTCCGCCACGTTGAAAAATGCACAGTGTTTTTCAACACTTTAAAAAACCCGACCCCATTCTCCAAAAGGCACAACCTGTGGTGCTCTTCCTTCTTGTTGTAAACATTGACTCCACATCATCTACTTGTTAGATGGAGAAGGGTTCAATTTTTCCAAAGCGATGGAAAAAGGGGTGCATTTTCCACCACATTGAAAAATGCACTGGTATTTTTCTACACTTTGAAAAACACAATCACGTTCTCCAAAAGGCATAACCCACAAAGTGCTCTTCCTTCTTGTTGTAAACATTGACTCCACATCAAATAATTTTCAGGTGGATATGGGTTGAGGTTTTCCAATGTGATGGAAAAGGGGTGCATTTTCCACCATGTTGAAAAACACGTGGTGTTTTTCAACACTTTAAAAATCGTGACCCCATTCTCCAAAAGGTGCAACCCGCGGTGCTCTTCCTTCTTGTTGTAAACATTGACTCCACATAAACTACTTGTCAGGTGGAGAAGGGTTCAATTTTTCCAAAGCGATGGAAAAATGGGTTCAATTTTGTAGTCTTAATGAATGGTAACACACATTTAAACTAAGATCATTCCATTGTAATGTATACGCAGTATGAAAATTACATGCTTCAACGAGAACTTGAAATTAAAATTCTCTATAATATATACATTAACTAGAAGTAACATTCACAATACTTACACATTTTAAATCTTTTATGTATGTTTTGATGGTATAACTATCATTTACTCTTTTAAAAACTAAAATATACGTTTAACCAACACCTGTTGATGTCAAAGGTCACATGGAAAGTGTCATTTTATTACAAAGTCATATTTTATGTCAAAGGTCACTTGGACAGTCTTCGGTGTGAGTGAATAGTACTTTTTCTTCATCAACGCCTTGGCTAGGATGTACATCTTCTTCCATAATTCTTTGTGACTTTTGTGAATTTTAACAACAAAATTAAAACTTACTACTTGATTTTCGAACACTTTTTTGTTGGATTCACACATCGTCTCCCAATTCTTAATTTCTAGTTCCAACTCTTGAACCTCAAGCTCCAACTCCATATTCTTCAAGGAAGCATCTAGTAATTGGTCTAATAATTCCTTATTTATCTTTGACAATTTTAAATACTATAGTTTAAGTATTTCACTCTCAATTTTATAAAATTTTATATTGTTCATTGCATGTTTCAGTTCTATTTCCATACAAACTGATGGGGATGACTCATATTCTTATCCAGCTTCAACATTTTCATTTGTAGGGCTCTCTACATTCTTTACGAACACATTAGTACTGGGACTATAGAATTTTGCGTAGTCTTTCGGTTCCAGCACTGGTGATGCCTTACGCTTTCCAAACTTCTTTTGTCTTATCATCTAATTAAACCTATATTTAAACAACCAATTAATATTTGTTAACATTCAAACGTAATTGTAACCATATACCGTACAGTAAGCAAAAACCCAACAAAGTAACCATATACCATATACCGTAATCCACATTCATAGTCACATTAATACATTAACCATATATACAAAGGACAACATCATTATTTATACAATAAATGGAATGTCACATAACAAGAATGAAAACCATTTAATGTGCTATAAACATGAACCACAAACCATATTCAATTGAACAAAAATGTAATACTAAATTGTAAATGTCAAACACGTTAAAGTAACAACCTCATCGAGACATATATATATATTATCTTCTAATCACACGTGTCTTCTAATCACACTTATACTACTCTTCCTTATTCATAACATTGCATACCAGATATAACAATTGAAATACATGATCTAAATACTAATTAATGTGCACATCATAACATCAACTGAAAAACAACCATATTAGTGTAAAATCACGTACATCTAATAATCATAATTTAACCACATACGTCTATCCATATCATCTATTATGTTAAAAAGGAAAAATTCATCAAATATAACTAATTTTTTGCATACCACATAATCAATATCTATACATATATGTCTAATATATAAGTAAAATTTTTCAAATATGTAAGTGAAATATAAAATTTCTATGAGTGGTATATTCATTTGTTATCATTGTCTTGGGTGGGAGTGCTTGGTGTTTTTTCCTAAATTGCCGCCTTGGCCTACATGTACATCTTCTTCCATACTTCCTTCTGATCTTAGTGTGTTTTAAGAACGGTATTAAAGTTTGCTACTTGATTTGTGAACACTTTTTTGTCCGCTTCATGCATTGTCTCCCAATTCTTAATTTCCAGTTCTAACTCCTAAAGCTCGACCTCCAACTCCATCTGCCTTGAGGAAATTTCTCCTATTTCATCCAATATTTCCTTGTTTTGTTTTTCGTAAAATATAAATTTTCCAATGCAAATCTTTCGCACTGGTTTTGATATATCTTTGTCTTCTTTGTTACAAGTTTCATTTCTAAATCCATACGAACCGATTGTGGGAAGGCTCCTCTTCTTGTGTAACACCAACATCTTTGTTTGTAAAGATCTTTGCATTCTTTTTGAATGGATAAGTGTCACTATCGAATGATTCATAATCATTTGGTTCTTTTACTGGTGAATTCTTGCACTTTCTAGTCTTATTTAGTCTTTCCATCTAAATAAACATGTATCATAACAACCGATTATTATCTGTTACCATTCAAAAATAATGTGAAAGGAAGCAATGCACTTAACTTATGCGTAACAAAATATTATCATGGATGAAATATATATGAAATTTTTGTAACCACATCAAACCCAAGTACGCATACATGGATGTAGAACACAACTATGTAACGATAAACCACAAGCCGTAATTCATAATACACAAATTTTGAAAAAAAAATTGTGAATTATTTGTGATTAAGTACTGAACATGTCAAACCCAAGAAGGAATACAAGGAATAAGAACTCAACTATGTAACCACATACCAAAAACCATAATCCACAATCCATAGTCACATTAATACATTAACCAGATACACAATGAAAACATCATCATTTATACAATAAATGGAATGTCACATAATATGAATAAAAACCATCTAATGCATTATAAACAGATCGTAAATGGATAACTCTATGTAACCCATAACAAAAAACCATATTCAATATATCAATAATGCAGTACTAAGTCTTAAACCTCAAACACATTAAAGTAACATCATCGTCATATACACATATCTACTAATCTGACTCCTCACAATCAATGTTATACATAAAGGTTTTCATCTCCTTCATTGCCTAGTGTTAGCGACAGACAATACTCCATCATAAAATATAATACATTTCTTCTCATTTCTATGAACAAAATTTGGCGTGATGCCAAGAATGGGTGGGGCATCTGATGTCTTTATCTAAGTATAGCACACTGTCTCAACATGTACCGCATCATCTTGAAAGCCAACCATATAGTAAATAAGTCAACGTAGATGAATCTCTTAGTTAAACACATAATTAAATTAAATCATTCATTACAACTACTTGCCTCTTCGAGTGTCAAGTTTGATATCGAGATCCCAAATGGCAAACCCTTTGACACACTCTGCCAAAGTGTTTACAAATGTATTAGGGTAGGGCAATGGAGCAGTGGGAACAATGGCCTCAGAAATAATCACTTTGACAGTAAATATGGGGAGTGTGATGCCATGACATTTCATGTGCGGGCTACTATCACAAACCACTCCTCTCACGACAACCATATCATCTAACATTAACTTGAATTCAGCCCCATCAAGAAAATCCTATAATAATGAAAATCTCAATTGCATTAATAAATTTTTATTAATTTCACCAAAAAAGAATACAAAAAAGAAAATGAAAACATTCAATAACTTACCATTCCAGTTCCACCATCTCTCATCTTTGCCAAAGAAGGGGTGTTTGTGTCCCTCTCCTTGTGCCTCCCCTCATCACCCTCTCTCTCCTTGACTGGAAAAGAAGTTTCAACTCTGGGATTTTTCATCTCTGTCTCTCTTACCTCATGCAAAGCTATCTTTCCAATAAGATCGAGACCACATGATGATTGAGAAGGGGGCATCTTATTACAAACGTCCACCTATAACAATTGAGCCATCAAGACAATCAAAGTATCAACAACATAAGGCAACATACATTTTTCAAGTGCGTGTTAAGTGGTTTTTGCCTCTCTCTGTTTCGCACTGCGAATCGAGTGTCTTTATCGGCGTAAGAGTTGACACAAGGGAATTTCATAATCCTACACACGCCGATAGTTAGTATATACAAAAATACACAAAAAATACATTGTATCTTTACTTATGAAAGACCAATAATTACTTACGTTCTCATTCGTAGGGGGTCAACATTTTTGCTACTTGTTCCACCCTCTTCTCTAGCTTCTTGGTCATGACAGAATATCAAGTTTTTGAGATCCAACCAAACATTATATATAAAATACTATACTAATCTTAAATTTACCTCTGTTCCAATATTTGAGTTTTTATTTCCTCTCACTCTCAATCAATGCTCCTCTCTCACCTTTCGCATCTCCACTGAATCGTAGTCATGCATTACATCATACACCTCCCTCTTTTCTTCTCGGCTCAACTCCTCAAATTGATATTTGCATTCTTTTTTGCAAACGTGATTGATAACCCTCCTCCACTGCAAGTAGAATCATTGCCTCAGGACATAGTTCACATCTGCCTCCCTCTTTTAGCATGTATGCCTTGCTTCTATCTTGAGATATAGGTGATTGTTTCCCCATGTGCTTATGGCCACACTTATGAGGTTCCATAGAGGGAATATTGTGTTCTACTTGGTGATGTCTATTTAGTCTATGTGACTTAGAAAACCTAACATTGCCACTATTAGCACAGGATCCATGCTGACAGACATAACGAATATGACCATTAACATATTCAGTCTTATATTCTATAGGTGGCTCATGGATATCTGAGCGAATGGGCTCTGAAGGACCATATGATGTATCACCATCAAATGTTGAGGATCATCTCCCTTTGCTTCCTCTGTGACGCTTGTGAAATGCGTATGCGCCATGTGATGTGAAGGTACTTGTATCTAGGGAGTCTAAGTGCATAACTATTAGCCCAACATAAAATATTAAGTATTTTGAAAAAGAAGTAATGTTCACATATTCGAATATTACCATCATGGAATGTGAAGAAACCTATGTGAAAAGACAACAATTTCATAATTATTATCCCAACAAATGACATTAGGTACATTACTACGACAAACAATTAATGTTCACAAAGTTATATATTACCGTCTCATTATTTATGTCTTCCCCGAAAACATAAGAACAAATTGTGAACATGGATCGACCCATGTCGCCGAGCTTCCACATGTTTTATTCATGTGCATTGTCATAACCATCATTGAAGCGATGCATTGTAAAACAAGTTAAACTGAAACAAATGGTGCACAAACTTATTTATTCGTATTTTGCATTCATATTGATAAAATCATGCACAATAAACGATTTGTGATGAAATTAGCCGCACACATTATTTTTTCAAAACTGGATACTCGACTCTAGATGTTTCCGAACTAAACATGAAATGTGAATTACATGTGTGTTAAAAGAGCAGATAGGATAAATCATGATGTATCCAAAATGTCCAGGTTTATTAACCAACACTATATGATGTATCATCATATTATCCACAAAATATAATATATACGCTAGAGACAATTCACATAATATCGATTATTCACAATCTAATAAATAATGTATGTATACCATTACACAAAAAGGAAATACACCTATATTGTATTGAAATGTCTTCCATGGTAAGTGCTAGCAAAGCTACCACTTCTTGGTTTATACTATCCCTATACACTTGACATACATCTAACCTACCTCTGTTAAATTTTACATGCACGTATGAACATTTCGTAATGCGAGATACACTCTCTAGCACTTGAACTTGAAGAATTGAAAGATTTACATTGTTACATTGGTATACACCAGTCATTTGTTTCACAACAAGCATATCATGAGAAAACACACAAATGTTCGAACATCGTGGTGTATCGCTTCCTCAAGACCCAATATCAATGCCCTATACTTAGCTTGGTGGAAGGTCATAGTGGCATTTCTGAAAATTGTACCTCTTTCTACTATCTTGCTTCCATCAGGGTCGTATAATATGAATGATGAACATGCAAGATTTTCGGAGGTATTCGACACTCCATGAATTTCCAATCTCCAAATGGCAACCATGCTTACCTTTACAATGGACAAAAATATATCGTAAGAAAACATTAAAAAAATAGAATGAACACTTCTAATTTGAATTTTTCAATACAAACATCTATAATTTAACATATGACAAGGCCCTAAAACATTTGCTCTGAGTTCGTTCATTAATAACGATTTCTTATTGGAGAGTCAATGGAGTTAGTACTTTGTCTAGAGACATACACTCTAAATGAGTTAACGTCATGTGTTCGTGAGCAACTTATTTTTGGGAACATTGTATTCTTTACAATACTAAAACTTTGTATTTCGTATGTTAGACTAAAGTGCAAATATATTGGAATCGTAATCACGGGTTTGGTTCCATTCCACTCATTTTCTGAATAGATAACTTTATGTTGCTAACATATAATTAATACAAACACAATTTACATTTTTTTAAAAATATGTTTTCCGATAATTATGAGTTTATAAATGTAATGGGTAAATATTAAATTTGAATAAATCACTTAATAAATTGATTAGTTTATTATGAATAGATAGATTTCAATCTATTTGCAATATCAATATCTATAAACATTTGATTAATTATAGTATTGCGAACGGCATTCCAATCATTGTTATAGCCTATAGTATTGCGAACGACATTCTAATAATTTTTATAGTTTATTCACTAAATAACCATTGTAATGTATATCTAGTATTAAAATTACATGCTTCAATGAGTACTTGAGTTCTCTAGAATTAACTCCTTTTCAAACAATATTGGTTTTCTATATTATGTATATTAAGTAGGCTACATGTGCATCTCTATATGAGTTGAACTCATATTACAAAACTCTTTACACATAAATAAACGATTGAAAATGCTAATTGCACCAATACAATCCTAAATTGGACAAATGATGATAATCCCATACTTAGTGAATTAGAAAATCGTTACCATTACACATTTCCTACCTAAATATAATTTTAACATAAATGAATTTTAATAATCTAAAATTTCTATAAAAATATCTAAACATTAGTAATTTGAAAACTATAATCCATATAAACATGTATTAATACTAAGGAAAACATATTTAATCCAATGCAAAACATAGTTCATATTTAAGCTCATGTGAATCAAGAATATATTCGAGCAATAAAACGAAATATATTTATGTTGGTGTGAAACGACATCCGACAAAAAAACTAAATATTTATATAGGTTTTCTCAAACACATCATAAGTTTTTAGAACAAAACATAAAAAATAGTAACTATTTTTTTAGTAGCAAACTTAGAGCTGCTTCCATGCAATCTTTTTGCACAATTTTTGGATCTATCACCGGATTTATGACCGGAACTCCCATCTTTCTCAGCTTATGTGGAGGCTCATCTTGTTAGTGCAAAATCACAGCACCCTGGGCGCACATCGGGCTTCTAGGTTGATGTTCGGGCATCCAAAGGTGTGATTGCACAACATGGAAACCTCTCTCAGCGTGGGACTTGTAAAACCGAGAGAGGAATCTCCAGAGAAGGCCTGGTGGTTCAGGAGAAAGGCTGCTCCTAAACTACACCGCCACAAGTTATTCCATTGCGCATGCAAGCTAATCTAATCCTAATCTAACCATGCCAAGGAGACAGAGAGAGAGAGAAAGGAAAAAAACAACAAAAGCCTACACTAAAACGGTGATACACCAGAGAAGGAGAATGTTGGACATCTATCAAAACTGCCATGGGACAAAGAGAGGTGAGCAATGGGAAGGATGGACAGATGCATCACAGGCCCAAGGATAGATTTCACACAGAAAATGTCCCAAAACTCCATGAACACGGCTCCAAACCTGCAATGAACATTCAAACATGCCTGAATGACACCTACGCAATGAAGAGAGGAAAGAAGAGGACAAGCAAAAAACGAGGAAGGATGGACGGATGCATCACAAAACACGTTTTGTTGCTCCAGAAGTTTGCCTGAGAACATCATTCCATTAGTAAAAGGCAAAAACGCCATTACGAGAGCAAGGGAGGAGGTTCCAACTCCATTTTCAACCCTAGAGAAGAAGAGAAGGGAGGGCCGAGCGAGAAAGAATGAACAACCCCCTTTTAAAATGAGCCAAATCGGCTTTTACATTGCATGGGTCGAGCCGGGGACGAAAACGTGGGAAAGCGTGTAAGCCCATTCCTCATTGAATACCAATGCATTAAAATGGCATAGGATACCTTACCAACCCATACCACTGCTATATTTGACCGATTTTGGAGGAGAATGTGACCCATTTGTATTAATTTGGCGCTAAAATGTCACTTCTATCCGTCGCGGAAGAAGAATGCGACCCATTAGCATTAAAACGGGTTGTTGAAAAGGTCGCTTCTGGCCATTATCACACGTCAGCGCCGTTCCTCCATTTTGTCTCTTTAGATTGCACCAAAACTTGAGATTGATCCCAGAATCATGTAGAGCATCTCACAAGCTTTCCGTTGATATAAAGAACGTGGAAATCCGAGCTCTGGATCAAAAGATATGGCGATCTGAAGATTTAGGGCACGGAACAGACCCAAACGGATTTTGAAATATTTCCCGCGCTCTGCCACTTGGATGACACGTGGCACGCTCTGATTGGTCACGTGATTCTCTCTCCCTCTACTTTTCGGTGGGCTGTCTCTTGAAATTTGACTTTTGGTGCTCTTTAAACTTGGACACGTGGCGCCATTTCATTGGTTCGGTTCAGCGCTCGATAACTCGTCCCTTTGACCTTTTGACTTTTCTCTTGTGAGGACACGTGGCACCTTCTGATTGGTCCTCGGCTGATTCGGCTCCTTCGCGTACTTCGCCTCCATTTGTCCCGGATGTCCCATTTGATTTGGGGCCCTTTGTGCTCATTTCGGCCGGTTCGGGCATTTCGCGTCCATTTGTCCCAGATGTCCCTTTTGACTTTGGACCCTCTGGACTCGGACTCATTTTGGCCGATTCGGGCATTTCGCATCCATTTGTCCCAGATGTCCCTTTTGACTTTGGACCCTCTGGACTCATTTCGGCCGATTCGGCCGGTTCGGGCATTTTTGTCCCAAATGTCCCGACTGCCCCTAGGACTAGGACTTAGTCATTTTTACGATTTTTTCCTGGATCAACCTACTTGCCTTTTACATGACTTCTTTTTCATTTTCTCGAGCTTGCTCTTTTCCTCTCGAGACAGGGAACTTAGAAAATATTTGAGGGGACTCTAGCAACATGATTTTTGGCTCTGAATCAATCAATTTTCCTGGGACTTGAATATTCTGATGCATGTTATCAAAATTACCCAGGGGGGGTGAAATTTTGACAACAGTTTGGCGACTCAGCGGGGTCATCTGCCTGCTAGATGAATGATCAGTAGCCTGAAGCATCCATTGGGCATGGAGTCATGAGTTGCAACCTGAAACTGATCTGAACTTTGAAAACCTCCCTCTGAGCCATTTGAAACCCACCGGGCATGGAGTTGTTCTCACCAAAAACCATTGAAACAAACTGTGCAAGAGCAAAACCAGCAACACCAAAACTATGTACAAAACTGAAAATCATACATGCCCCAAATGGAACATGCAGAGTGTGCACAAGCACTTCTTCTACTGAAAGCAAATCTACCTACTCTACTCTAGCTGGAAGCAAAGGCAAGCTAAACAAACCCTGCAACTGGTTGTGAGAAATAGCTTCCTTTCTTCAAAATTGGCAGCCATGCAATTGATTTGGTACTGATCATGGCTGTTTGGATGGATGGAAAATCAACAAGAAGCTGGTCTTCTATCCAAATCATCAAGGTATCAACTGAAAAATCCAATACCTCTTTTAGTTGCTCTGCATTTGGATTGGAGAGGTATGGCAGCTGATCCTTGGTACTTGGTAGCTCATACTCATGCTCGAAGCAAGCATGGTGGTTGTGGCTTCTCCTTTGGCTCGAATGAAGCCAAATACGATTGGGCAAAGTCGATCCGTTTGATATGCCCATAGCTCTGATTTTTAACTCCAGAATGGAGTCTTCTTGTAGACCCACTGAATGGATGATGTGGAAGAAATGGTGGAATCCTTCGTCCTTTCTCTTCCTCCAGATGAAGAACATGGAAGATTAAAATCTTCCAATTTTGATTCCAAAGAGTGTAAGAAGATGCGGTGCTGCTGCTGCAAATGAAATCTCTCCTTCATGGCGCGAGGCTCTGGTGTTTGGAATGTGGATGATGAAAGAGAGAATGGTGAAAACTCAACCGGCTCTTCTTCATCAAAACAGTCCTCCAAATCTGACAGGTAAACTGCCTCATTGCTATCTTGCTGCTCGTATTCAACTTCCTCCATGGTGTCCTCTTGATCTGCAACTTGACCACCATGGTTTCCTTCACTCTCCGATATTGGGTTTGAGAGATCAAACTCCTTTTCAGTACTAGAACTTGAGAGAGATGAAGTGGAAAGAAGAACTGAAGGTTCTCCTGTAGCCTGCTTTGTGCTCAAAGCCCTTGGATCTGCACTTTTCTCCCCCACAGCTGGAATGTGCTCCTCTTCTTTTGGATTTGGAGCAGCTTCTCCTCCCTCCAATGTTTGAAGGCAATCTTGCTCTTGATTGAACTCTTCCTCCAGCATGAAGTTTGTCAAGTCAAATTCTTCAATCTGCTGCTCTAGAGGACTAGTTGGGACTGCAGAGATCTTCTTCTCCAACAAAATCAGTCCTCACCACCATTTGTTCAACCTCGGCCTCTTACGTAGGGCTTAACCATCAAGGGATCTTTGTCATCCCAAATCTAAGAGCCCAACTCTTGAGGTCCATCTGTCACTTCTTTTCTTTTTGGCTCTTCCTCTTGTTGTCCTTGATGACTAATTTTTTCAATTTCTTCTTTCCCACATGGAATTGGGGATGCAAGAGGAGGGATAGGTTGAAACTCAACCGATTTGACAATTTTGTGTGGTGGTGGAGGCGGTGAAACCTCTTGTTTCTTTGGAGGAGGGGCTATTTACTGTTAGCTCTTGTGGAGGGGATGAGTGTTTGGAAGGGAAAAGGAAAGAAGAATCGAGATGGGGTGGAAGACTAGGGGATGGAGGGATGGATTCAACACATGGGACAGCGGATGGGAGTTTAAATGAGATGGTGCTGCTTGAGTAATGGAAAGAGAAAACCAGGATGATGGTGTAGAACTTACCCATTGACAAGGTTGTTCAACAACAAGTCTGTAGGCCTCTATCTCTGCTTTGTCCATTGTGCAAGTTGGGGCAGCATCTTTATCATGAAGTCAGCTTCTCCCGAGGGTTGTAGTGCCTTGAAAAGGTCCCACCCATGGACGGGGTGCTCCATAACCGATTCCAAAGCTTTCATTTGTGCTTGAGCCTGGGCGCACCATCCCCACCTCCATCTTTTGGATTTTCTCAATGCAGACCAGCATCTTGGATCTGATGGTCTTCATTGTATGCATACTCTTGCTCTTGGGAAGCTTCATTTGCCCAAACCCGAATTTGGCACTTGCTGTTCGATATGAGTATGCATGCTGATCTGGAGGATTTGTAAAAACATGTTGGAAGTGGAAAATCTTTGCTATTGTTGTAAATGTGAGTTCCATGATGGAAATGAAGTCATGGTTGCACAACTTCATGGAATGGAAAAGAATGAAAGGGATGGAAAGAAGGATGAATGAAAAATGGATGGAAATGAATGGAAAGGAAGGTGCAGCAACTTGAGAGATGGTTGTTGACCGGATGGAGTCACCGGATGTGTTTGCAAGTGCCTCCAAAGGCTGAAATCTTCACGGGAACACATCAACCTACAAAAGATGAAGTGAAAGACCTCTAAGGTCCCACCGTGTTGCCCCCAAACTGTTAGTGCAAAATCACGCACCCCAGACGCACATCGGGCTTCTAGGTTGATGTTCGGGCATCCAAAGGTGTGATTGCACAACATGGAAACCTCTCTCAGCGTGGGACTTGTAAAACCGAGAGAGGAATCTCCAGAGAAGGCTGGTTCACTGCTCCTAAACTACACCGCCACAAGTTATTCCATTGCGAGGCAAGCTAATCTAATCCTAATCTAACCATGCCCAAGAGACAGAGAGAGAGAGAGAAAGGAAAAAAACAACAAAAGCCTACACTAAAACGGTGATACACCGAGAGAAGGAGAATGTTGGACATCTATCAAAAACTGCCATGGGACAAAGAGAGGTGAGTAATGGGAAGGATGGACGGATGCATCACGAGGCCCAGGATAGATTTCACACGAGAAAATGTCCCAAAACTCCATGAACACAGCTCCAAACCTACAATGAACATTCAAACATGCCTGCATACCTGCCTGCAATGAAGAGAGGAAAGAGAGGACAAGCAAAAAACGAGGAAGGATGGACGGATGCATCACAAAACACGTTTTGTTGCTCCGTAGAGTTTGCACGAACATCATTCCATTAGTAAAAGGCAAAAACGCCATTACGAGCAAGGGAGGAGGTTCCAACTCCATTTTCAACCCTAGAGAAGAAGAAAGGGAGGGCGAGCGAGAAAAGAATGAACCCCCTTTTAAAATGAGCCAAATCGGCTTTTACATTGCATGGTCGAGCCTGGGGGACGAAAACGTGGGAAAGCATGTAAGCCCATTCCTCATTGAATACCAACGCATTAAAATGGCATAGGATACCTTACCAACCCATACCCTGCTATATTTGACTGATTTTGGAGGAGAATGCGACCCATTTGTATTAATTTGGCTGCTAAAATGTCACTTACGTCCGTGCGGAAGAAGAATGCAACCATTAGCATTAAAACGGGTTGTTGAAAAGGTCGCTTCACGCCATTATCACACGTCGAGCCGTTCCTCCATTTTCTCTCTTCAGATTGCACCAAAACTCGAGATTGATCCCGAATCATGTAGAGCATCTCACAAGCTTTCCGTTGATATAAAGAATGTGGAAATCCGAGCTCTGGATCAAAAGATATGGCGATCCGAAGATTTAGGGCACGAGCAGACCCAAATGGATTTTGAAATATTTCCCGCTCTACCACTTGGATGACACGTGGCACGCTCGATTGGTCGCGTGATTCTCTCTCCCTCTACTTTTAAGTGTTTCTCTTGAAATTTGACTTTTGGTGCTCTTTAAACTTGGACACGTGGCGCCATTTCATTGGTTCGGTTCGGTAGCTCGATAACTCGTCCCTTTGACCTTTTGACTTTTCTCTTGTGAGGACACGTGGCACCTTCTGATTGGTCCTCGGCTGATTCGGCTCCTTCGCGTACTTCGCCTCCATTTGTCCCGGATGTCCCATTTGATTTGGGGCCCTTTGTGCTCATTTCGGCCGGTTCGGGCATTTCGCGTCCATTTGTCCCAGATGTCCCTTTTGACTTTGGACCCTCTGGACTCATTTCGGCCGATTCGGGCATTTCGCGTCCATTTGTCCCAGATGTCCCTTTTGACTTTGGACCCTCTGGACTCATTTCGGCCGATTCGGCCGGTTCGGGCATTTTTGTCCCAAATGTCCCGACTGCCCCTAGGACTAGGACTTAGTCATTTTTACGATTTTTTCCTGGATCAACCTACTTGCCTTCTGCAACCTCTTTTTGCATTTTCTCGAGCTTGCTCTTTTCCTCTCGAGACAGGGGAACTTAGAAAATATTTGAGGGACTCTAGCAACTGATTTTTGGTCGAGCCGATTGATTTTCACACTTGAATATTTCCGGACGAATATTCGATGCATGTTATCAAAATTACCCGGGGGTGAAATTTTGACAACACATACTTCGGCATCCTCCATCGTGTCATACGCTAGATCATATCCTCGCGAATGTAGACCTATAATGAGGAACTTAGACAAATAAATAACGAAGTTTTGGGCAAATTGAGCCGAGGGCCTTAACCATCACTACAATTTCTGGTTTGTGAGGCTTATTCTCATGGTGATGATGGTCTATATAGACCACAAATGTGGACATCTTAAAGCATTCCTCCCTTTGGAATTTGGGAGTTGTCAACGTTATCCCTACGGGATTAGGAGGAATTGAGCTTTGTGTATTCATTTTCACCATGCAAAATACAAAATTTCAATAATACTGACAACACACATGCAAAAAAATATACAATTAATGTTAGTATGATACATGTCAAATCAAAATACGTCATCCATTATGATAAAATAATCACAACATTAGAAAGCTAATATCCATGAAAATTTCAAGTATTGAAAAATTCCAACGGCTATCCTTCACTCAAGATGCACCCTACCATAATATCACAATGATCCATTACGAAAGGGACGGTTGTGATATTACGAGAGGTGCATTTTTGAGTGGAGGTTGGTGAAAACTTTAAAAACCTCTTTCAAAGCCAAAGATACCACCCAACTATTGATGCGAGAATCCTAAGGGGCAAGCCCCTTCATCACACAATGATAGTTGGGCGTATCGATGTGGCATCCTAAGGGTAAGCCCCTTGACACACACCGATTCCTATCTTTGCGAGGCACTTGTCCCCATATGCCAAATTGAGAGTTAAAGTATGATATCACATAATTTTTATATCTTCAACTTTCATTAAACATTCACAACATTACAATTACCAATATTTAACAACTAATAAAATATATATATATATATATATATATAAAAATGATATCCACATTCACATATTTACTGACTATAATGCATCCAAGAAATCAAACTTTTCCTAATGTATTTAATTTAAAACAGCTAAGAGCAATGAAATCACAACTAACAGCTCGAAGATCGCATGCATATTTAACCAATACCAACATAATATCAACATAATTAACTAGTCTCATACCAGTGATTAATAAACACAAATTGTAGAAATTACAATCCTCTATCATTTATTAACAAACACATGAATACAATAATATCGTGATAATAAACTAGTTAACACTATTATTTAGTGTCTATCTACTAAACAAAATATTTGAACACGTCATTTGTTTTGAAAAGATGCTTCCAAACAATTGTTCGATATATTTGTACTTATGGTAAAGTTTCATGTTATATTTGTCCTTGTGTATATCAAACACATAGATATGTTCCTATTTACAAAGTATTAGGTAATAGATATGACATCAAATTGCTTCCTTTTCTTACGGTTTCAAATATATTAATTAATAATAATAATGAAAACTATAATTATTTTCTAAAATTTAAGGTTCAAGGTTTAGGGCTTAGGGTTTAGGGCTTGGGGTTTAGGGTTTAGGCCTCAAGGTTCGGGGTTTAGGGTATAAAAGTTGAAATATAAATATTGACATGAAATAATTGATCATATTAAAAACGTTATATAAAAGTTGTTGTGGAGTTAGGAAACCTAACAAATGCATTCCTACTATCTGAATAAAATATGAATGATTAGAAATTGGATTTAAACACCCTATTAAGCACAAGCCACCAAATCTACATAGAATGCAAATAAGTGGATATCAAAGTTAGAAACCCTATGATGCAAAAAGTTCCAAATATAAATAAATTATGGGTCCCATGTCCAATAATTGAAGCTAGAAACTTTTTCAACCACATGAATTTGATTCTTCCACATTGAATATGAAAATGCATACGAACCTTAGGTTGAATAAGCATTTCTCTGAATATGATTATCTAATATGTGATCACCTTTTATAATTTAGGATAAGCTAATAAATTTCACATTTCAAAAGGAAAAAATTAGATATAACATATGCAATAAGTTAAATTTTATTAAATCGCCAAAAAAACCATAAATATAGACATCGAGTGTTAGCATTTTTGGCATTCTAAGTCTTAAAATAATATTTCAATATTGATATCATTACACTAAGCTGAGTTTATTCGTTACCTCTTCCTCCTCCCCCAATGTTGGAGATAACTCCAAGGCCTCAACACTATAACTAGTAACTATGGTTCTTCTTGTAGTCTCCCTCATGATTATTTAACATATCTTACCGTATACTTAAAGGCAAGTCCACTAGTGTTGCTCGAATGAATGGGGATCCACCCACCATAAAAATTATCTTGTGAGCTTTGTCAACTCCCAAGATCATACTATAATTAGACAATATGCCCATGTATCATATGTCCCCATATACGAGCACCACATAATATCCCCTTAATCTCATATAATAACTTGCTAATGAATTCCAAGCCAAACACACAAATAAGTGAAACTTTGCGACAATATGTAGATGTTTCCCCATTAGTATATGCATCATGAACATCTTATAAATCCTTGTCAAAAATAGAATCAATAACCTAATCACCATATTTTATAGAGCTAATATATGATGAATGTCATAGTACAAATGTACCAAATTTATACCCATGTAATGTATTATTCCTTGATCTAGCACCACTTGACACATGGCTTTACAAAAAAGTGGAACATATTAACCTAACTTGTGACAAAATACACATGTCACCATAAGATTTATAATTGCCTTATAAATATCGATAATGGTTGCAACATATACATCCCTCAACCACACTAGGTAGGAATGTAGATTATAACAATATGGGGTTTTTCCCACCTATCTACTTCCTACCTTTGTATGATGTCATCTTGAGTGCCATAAAGCATGGGTGTACTGACAAATCAATTACCCTAATATTACAATTATAGATCTCTTATCGACAAACTAGAATAAACTTAAGATATTGCATGTAAGGTAATAATGATCTATAGGGATCCTTTCTCAAAATAGTATTAAATAAATGACCATTCTAGAGCTAACCCACAAAAAAATACCTAGCTCAAAAAGTGATCTAGGTTGGTAAGAAAAAGTTATGTCGAAAGGAGGTTATATGTTACTTTTATATACATTGTATGTCTTTAGGGTCTCTTGGACCTAATTTAGCCTTCCCTTTATAGTGTATTTGAACCTTTCCTAACACCCTTACCTTTGAGAGATATCTACATTGATTATACTTACTTTTTATAATCATTTGTATACATTGCATTATACTTTTCTTTGTAATCATTTATTATTAGTGTTACCATGAGTAATTTTTAAAATGTTACATGTGGTCCGGATGATGGATCCAACATCCATTCACTTGAACGTAGAAACTTAAGTAAAGGTATGCATATTTTATTATGTTTAACTTCTTAAGTTATTACTTATTTATAGTTATTTACCTTGATTTTGGTATAGTAGGTTCAATTCCCAAATCACCATCTCAAATTACACTATAATGGCATGTGATGAACTTTCCGTAGAGTATATGTATACACCTTGTTTTCACTTACTAAAGATTGAAATCGACAAAGTGGGAAAAGGCCAACTTTCCCAATCACTTACTAAAGTTTATAAATCTGCCAAGTGTACTTTGTTTATGTAGATACGATATTGTAAATTATTTACATGTGGGGTTTGGGTGTCTCTACTTTTAAGGCACACAAATTCAATTTTATTTACACTCCTACATAACTCTAAAAGTTGAATTTCTTCAAAATTCTTCAAATAGTCACAATTTCACTCCTCACAACTCTAAATGTTGAAATAGTTCATGTTGCACACATTCCCATTTGTACATATCCCACAATATCACATATTTATTTAGTCATACTTAGTTGGGATTTTTAAAATTATATTTCTAGAGGTTTGTGTGGATTTTTAAAATTATAATCAACAACACCAAAATAGTTTTTACACAAATTCCTACAAGAAAAATTCATTCATAGCACACATATCTTATCAAATCTCTTTGATGCACCATGCAATGTTGACAATGTATGGTCGAACAAAGGCTACCTTTCAACAATTTAAACATATAGTGAATTAACTACTATTGGTCAATTCCTATAAGGGAGAGATTGTACCAGATATTTCTCAATATCATCATCATGCAACTAAAGAGGGATAAATAACTAAAATGTTAGTTTATGGTGTTATTACACATAATTATGTGTTTTACATTACAGATTAATTATGAGATCTCGAGTTATTTTTAAATTTTTATTATCATTTACTATCGGTATCGGTATGCAAGAGTGACAGACCTAGATAGGCCGAGAAATGGAGCTTAATGCAACACAATGAAATTATGTTTGTGGCGTTGTGTTTGACTCCTTTGATAGTTTTAGTGACTTTCAACTATATACATATCAATTGTATGCTTGTTTTATGAGGTGGGTTTCGCTTGGTTAATGGTTGTAACTATTCGTTGTTGTTTTGGCCATATCAACACTTGTCGAGTTTTCGGGGTCTTTAATATTGTTGTGTAATTATACATGCCTTTTTTACTACACGGTGGTTGTAATAGTATTGATGGCTATTAAAGGATTTCATACCATTAGTCCCTTTCTTTGTAAGTTAATGTATATGTGAGGAAGTAGTAGCAAAGAAGGCTTGTAAAGTTTCAAGTCAAGTAGCAAAGTAGTCTCTCTAAATTTGTCTAACAATATTGAAGCAAAAGATAAACAACGTTAGGTTTTCTTATATGTTCAATCAAGAACTTAAACTCCTAAATGGGCATATTACAAAAATTATTGTGTTAGGTTTTCTTTTGTGTTCAATCAAGAACTTAAACTCCTAAATGGGCTAATTGCAGTTTCAATGAATTTGACGGAAATGTTCTGTTTTAATTTTATTGGTGAATGGTGATCATAAATATGCATATATCCAAGTGGGTTAATTAAAGTAGGAAATTCTGTTTCTATTGAGATTTTTAACACCCAAATTGGTTGAATGGTGTATAGATAGATTCTAGAGAGAAAGAGAGAGAGATCCTTTTGAATTTATTTTAAAACCAATGGATCCATGACTTAGACAATACTGATAAGGTGGGAATCCATATGCAAGGCACAAGACAGAGCCATATACCAAAACAGAAAGAAAGAAAGAAAGTGAATGCAAACAAGAAAACACTACCACCGACATAGATAACATGAAATATTTGGTATGAGCGCTTACGGGAAATGGGAATGGAAACCGTCTGCTACTCCTTTCTCCATCTCCTACTCCTTTCTCCGGCTTCGAGCACCTTCAACAAAGATAATCCGTCTCCTACTAATAGTGGCGACTAATGGGCTCAAAGGATATTCTCTCTGTTAACATGACTTAGTATTCTCTCTATTAACAAACTGAATACAACAACAATACAAATTGGTTCTTCTCTCTGTTCCAACGAAAACTGTGAGATGGCGTGTGATGGGGGATGAGAAACAAAGTTTGCATGATTACTAGAGGGATGAGGTAGAGGAAAAGACTATAATTTGGGAGATGGTGTTGTGATTACCAGACGGAGGCATTAGGAGTTTGAAGTGGGGGAACGTTTTCTAATAATTCAAATTTCGATGCATTAGGAGTTTGAAGCGGGGGAATGTTTTCCAATAATTCAAATTTTGAAGACCCTCCACATCATATTGCTTTGAGCCACATGAACAAGCCTTTTCGGGACAGTGATGACATCACCTTTCCGGTGGATGGGTCATGGGGGAGCTCTCTGTTCACCATACATAGGTGCAATTTCAGTGGAGGGAAGTTGTTGGCATCTTGGGTATAAAAAAATAAAACAATTAAATCATTTGCAGTCAACATGTTTTTGTGCATGAAAGTGATGGGTGGGTACACTTTCCTAAGGAATTCATGCACCTTGGAGTGTGGTGATAAAATAATATATAAAACTATGGGGCTGTGTGATGTCTTGGACTTTGGAGATATTGTGGTATTTTCTTGGATTTTGCTTCCCTGCTCCATATTCTTTGTTTTTCCTTTGCTTGCTAAACATTCCACCTTTTGATCATGAACTATCCAAGGCATGTACATATGGGGGAAATCAATGATGGAAATATAATATTAAACAAAATATCATTCACCTTCCTCGCAACTCTTGCACATGCTAATAAGTCAAACTCAACCTAAATTCCTTTGGAATCCTATCATTCTCCTTGCATAATAGGACAAGCACTTTATTTGAGATCCAGGAGTGTAACCATGGTGAGAGCCAAGTTAACGTTGTAAATTTAGCAAACAATAAATTAGTTGCATGATGGACATGGAGAAAAATATGTAATCCGAATGCCTTCTCATTCCACTTTATACAAATTGATTTATTGGATTTGTATCTTTATTATAGCGGTTCAATTGTGCAGAGAGGAAATGCCTATTTTGCTATTGGTTTGTTTGTTGTATTTAGCGAAAGAAGAGGATTAAGGATTAAGCATTGCTTCATTTAGGAATTTTTTCTCTTATTGATTTTTCTTTCTCTACTTCTAAAAGCCTATGTTATGTGCACTATAACGGTTGTAACATCATTCATATTTTTCCATGGGCTTCATCTTTTATATCAAGGAGATGTTGTATGGATTTTAGGCATTGAAATTGCCTCTCCAATTATCCCATTTATATCTCTATAAGATTTATCTTATTCATCCTTCCTTAAGCCAAAGGGAGCTGTGAGGGGACTCGAGGACCTTCCAGCGAACCCCGAGAGAAATGTAGGGTGTGCATGGTTTGGATTTGTTGAAAAGGCCTAAAAACATGCAAAAAAATGCTTTTGACAACTATAAAATAGAATTCCTCACACCTGCATCAAAAAGTAATCTAGTCTTTGTGGCTTGGAGAGGGGGCTTAGATATCTACCAAATCATAACAGATTAAGATTCATTTCAGATGTTGTAGTTGGTATTATGTCTGTATATGCAGGAAAGGTGAAATGCTTAGTCAGGGAACTCAAGTTGTTTGAGAAAATGAAAAAATCGAAATGCGACAAAAATGGTCTCATGGAATACCATGGTGGCTAGATATACACAAATGGATTTATAGAAAGGGTAATGGGAACTTGCGAGTGAATGAAAGTCACCAGACCTAAAGCCAAGATGGAAAGCCTCGTGTTGTTTTCCTCTTGCAAACGTCAAATACAGGTATGGTTTTCCCCTTTTTTCTTGCACTAAATTCCGCTTCATCATTTCTAGCTTTTTAAAATTAAATGATGAATGATAGGGAATTTAATCCCAACAATCAAAAAAATATCACCTTGACGTGAAGTCTTAAAAAAAATATCTCAAATGGCATGCACATGGAGCGCCACACCCAAACATTTCACCAAACCAAAACTCTTTGCATGACCCCTTGTGACATGGAACACCTTAGGGGACCTTAACTGAGTTGTTAGAGATTATTTAATGATCTTACAATTCATATTACTAAACACTCTTAGCTTATCAGTCACTTATGGTGACATGGATGTTTCAATAAAACGTGACCAGTTTCAACTTACAGTTGTCGCTTAGCTTGAGCGAAAATAAAAACAACTACCTCCTACCTCTAGACTACCAGCAAAAGGATCATAACCCACTTTCATTCTATTGAAAAATGACTTCGGAATCTAATTTTGCAAGTGGGTTTTGGGGCCCTATTGGTCATTGTGCGAGAAACGCCACTGACGTAATTACGATAACTAGCCTCAGAGTCTCCTTGCAACTAGAGCTCTGCTCGTCGTAATCAACTCTCGTCAGACATGATGAATTCTCTATATATGGGGGAATAAGTAGGAATCATCAAACTTTGTGATTGAACTTGAAATGAGTGTGATCAAGACCCAATTGTAAGCACTTTTGTTGTTTTGGACAATTTTCTCAACCTTAGCTAGAATCTCATTTTTGAGTCTCGTTTGACTTCTAGCCATGTGTGTGACCTCGTAATATTGTTGCAATGTATCTTTTATCTTGTATAAATGAATTTTAAATGTATGGTGATTTTTGTCTCCACCCTCTTCTCTCTCTAGAAACGATTATGAAACTTTGGTTGATTTGAAAATGTAAATGGATTGGGAAATGTAAATTGGTTTGAAATGAAATTAAAATGGACATGAAAGGAAAATGGTTATGATATTTTGAATGGAAGATAAAATGTCTCCTTACTTTCTCTCTCATCTTTACTCTCTCTCTCTCTCAATATCTCCCACCCTCTCCCTCTCTTTCTAGTATTAAAATGTTAAGTACAAATGAAAGTGAAAGTGTGAATGCATGAGAAATGAACTCTATCTTCTTCCTCCCCCTTCCTCTCCCTCTCTCTTCTATTTAAATGAAATTTTTAGAAATGATGAATGTGTGGCTTTATGCTTGAGTGTAGGGGATTTCCATACTCGGTCCTAGGACTGATGCAACATTGGTTACAGGTACTTGAACAAAAGGAGTAGTAAAAATGACATTTGTGTCTTTTATTAGCATGTTATTTGAAGGAAATGTAATTGTTTAGAATATTTCAGTGATATTTTTATGAATAGAATGTATTATTTTCATTATCTCCATGATGACAATGATAGTGTTGCGTATTGGGAAAATGTAATATTTTGTACGTAGTTGTACTTTTGCCTATTTAATGAATGTTACTCTTAGTTATAATTGTATATTATGTTAAGTTAATGGAGTGGATTGTACTATGTTACTTTGGAAAAAGATATCAAAAAATCCTTATTTTATTGTCAAAATAAGTATAGGAGGATGAAACTGGAACCTTGTCATTTAAAATGTTTATTGTAGCCAAAATAATTTGGATATGATTGTGTTATAAAATTGTTAGCAAGTAATTTAAAATGACGTGATTTTACCTATCTACTAGTGTTTGCAATGACTTAGGAAATCACCTAATCTTCAAATAAAAATATCAACTTACATTGTGTGTGTTTTCATATTGAGCGGAAAGTGACAAAACAAACATATAACTCGAAATATTTACCTTTGTTGAATGGAATGACCCTCTATGGTAAGCTCCAAGTTAGGCTAGCTCCAAACATCTTTCGTAGTCTTAGAGACTTAGAGGTATTGTATGTGTTTGTGTATTCCTCCCTAGAAACCTAGTTGAGAGCATTCACATAGGTATGAAAGTGTGTAAGATTCCTTAGTGTGAGGCATAACATCGTTTTAATGGCATACAAGATGACATGTTGAGCTTGAAATCTCATGATTCTTTTCGAGAGGCTAAATAATGTTATAAGTGGAATGTAATGAACAGTGGGTGTGACCACAAATATAGTTAGGTTGTGCATTAATTCACTATTAAGTTTTTAATTGTAAAGGAAAATTTGTAACTTGCCCTCATTTGGGAACATACCCTTGTGATGTCGATCTAATCATTTCAGGGGTCATGGAGATTACTTACAACATATTAAATATTTCTTATGAGGTGAAGTGGATGTGATTTGATCCATGCAAGAACAAGTGAATAAGAAAACATAGTTTCCCATTTAAGAATCAAACCCTAAATGTGAATATGATAGGATATTTGAAATTAACTATCAAGTGATATATTTTATTGGTAGTCAAATAAACAAACCAAATCTAATAGAACCATTTATAAGATAAATGTTAAATGAAAGTGAGAAAATGTATTCTTGGAATACCTCGAGTGGCACGAATGCCTTGAAAGACATGGACATTTTGATTTCTCTAATTTTATCTTGTGGTAAGGAGTAGATACCCTCAAGCACTAATAAATGCAATTTATCGAGTGACCGCTCTTGATGTTAGTGGACAAAGGGGATATGATGTACGAATATCAATGTTTGTAAATATTGCTTTAGAAGGCTATTGAACACATAAAATTTTATAGATTTTGCATTTGAACCCCTTTTATCCCTCTTAGATAAATGTGTCCCTTAGTATGTAGTAGTGGATTACCATGTGTTTCTCATATGGGGTAGTTTATCCACCATCCCTGAATGCTTTTGAAGTTAGGAGATTGTAAAGCCTCTCTTAAGGTTTTTGGTGAAGGAAATGCTAATGCTTATTCACACAATGATTTAAATTGTTCCTTGGAAGGAATTTGAGAAGCATATAGTTGTTGGGTTGTCTTGTTATATGCATTTAATACTTGATGGTCTAAGAGAAATGAAGTAAGTATTTAGGTGTAGTGTCATAACTCCTTGTAGTCATGAATCCCTAAGTGTAAATTATGTATCATTTGAATTATAATTGTTCAAAAAAATCAATAGTGAGACCAAAGTACATCGTAAGTGTAAAGAGTACATGAGTTAACGATATTTTGGGTTAGGAGTAATGTCATACTTGAAGTCCTTATAAATCAACTAGACATTTTCATGTTGTTAAAAATAAATAAGAATTTCTCTTGGTGAGATCAAAATTTCAAGCAAACAAAAGATATATATAAATCTAAATCAAATTTCTTGATGCAAAAATGTTGAATGGATTCAAACAAGTTTTTGAACTATAACAACTATAACATGAAAATAATGGTACTGTGATGGAAGGATGTTTATGGGAAGAGGTATCTTGAATCAAAACCACCCTTAAATCCTAAGAATTCCTTCCTTGACCTCATGATAGTTCTCTTGTCTAGAAAATGTAGATTTTAAACATCAAATATACGTCTCAAAAAGATAATCTTAACATCTTGTTTGTTTCTTTTTGTAACGAGGATAAAATTTAACGTCAATTACACATATTTTGAGAAATAAACCTTTAACGTAAGAATGAATATTAGGAGGCATATAGGTGTATAAAATGAATTTATTTAACAAATGACCTATGGATAACTAATGGAATTGGAGAAAGGAATCAACCGTGCATTCTCTGCTAAATACTAATTATCTGCAAAATAAAGTAATTGAGGTTTGAAAAATAGGAAATTGTAAACCTTATGTGTTTAATTCTCTTGAAAACTATAAGGTCATACCATGAAAACTTAAATGTAATGAATATGTAAACCATGAAAAAGCCATGTCGTCGAGTATGCCTATCATGTGTTTCTTCACGTAATTGGGTCATTATCTTGGTTTACGTTGTTTGAGTAAGACATTGATGTGTATCCTATGTTATCCTATTGTATGAGTGGGTTCATGTTTATGTAAGGGGGTTATGCGATGTTAAGTCTATCTATTGGAGCTCATGTGGTGTTTTGTAGTAAGCATTCAAAAAAAATTATTCTGGTATTTTTACTGTTGTATTTGTGTGTCAAAATTGTGGGCGTTATAATATAAATTGACCACTACCTATAGACATCAATTTTTTTACAATAATTACAATTTTCAATATTGCCCTTCAAATTGTATATAACAATTTGTAATGCCCGTCCTTGGGACAAAGAAACCACACCTAGAGGCAGTTAAAAATTTGGGTAATTTTTTTTTAAGTAAACAAATTACTATGCTTCTCTGATTCTCGTTATAAGATGATTTATACCAATTTAGATTAATCAATAAATTAATTACTTTTCCATTTACAATTTTAATTATTTTGTCAAGGACCTTCCTCATGAGAACTTTAATAATTTATTTCCCATCATGGTTACTCTACTAAAAATTTTCTAGGGTTACATTAAAAAGTCTACATACCCCTTTTTAATTTAATTTATTAGGCCCCCACACCCTCTTATTAATTGTTTACCCAACTCCCACAAAATTCCATAACTTAAAGTTGTGTAGGGTTGTATGTGGGCCATTGAATCTTCTAAATTTTAGCCCTTGATTTGAGTTGCCCTAGATTTTCCCTAATCCATCTTTATGTTTTCTTTTCTCTTCCTTGTTTTATTTTTATTTTCTTTTCGTTTTCCCTCTTTCTCTCTTGGTTTTATTTTATTTCTTCTTTGTGCAGGTTGTGGAGGAACCATGGAGGTTTTGTATTCATGGGGTTGCATGAGATATTGTCATTATTCTCTATTTTTTTGTATTTCTTTTACCAAAGGTATCTCTGGTTTCTTTTTGGGGTATGTATTATACCCTTTTCTTTTAAACAATACTGCATATATATAGGTAAGTGCACCAAGTTGGGGGGTCAAAAGGAGGTCTTAAGTGGATGCATTTTTCTGAAAAATAAAAACTTCAACTTGTACAAGTTTTTTGAAATAGTTACAATCAAAATTGGAAGATGTTGTAGAAATATGAATCGTAACATTTTGAGTCTAGTTTCTAAGCTACTAAATTTTATTGAAAACAAATAAGTTTAAGTGGGTCAAATAACTAAAATACCAACAAGTGCTCCTATTTTTGTTAAAAACATAATAGAGTGACTTTCGTGCCCCCACCATTTTTAGCACCATTTAGTATTTTTGAAAACCCTTTGGTAGAAAGATAGCTAGGAGCATCTAGTTTGTGTTAGAATTTTTAAAGATTTTTTAGCGATTATTTTTTTAATGATTTTTCTAGTACAAAAATTTTATGTTTTGAAAAATAACAGAGCTCTAACCGTGCCCCCTAACTACCTCAAAAATATCAAAAATTAGTTTTTTTAATATGTATAGAATTACACCTAGTTTGTGCCTAAAAACTTTTATTCAATTTCGATGAATAAAAAAGATACATGAAAAAAGATAGACATGTTTAAAATTCAAAAAATAGCTATAAAAGGCATAGTTAGAAAATAAATAATATGGAAACCTTGTATTTGTTAGAAAAATTGAAAAATAATATTTATACAAAAAAGAAACTCTGTTTTACATCATGGTATAACTTTTTTTAAACGAATCAATCGTTTGATGATGATTTATCATGGCGGAAATTGATTTTTTGCATTTTTATGCAAAAACATGCGATTTTTGTGTTTGTGCGAGTCCATGTCTCAGGCTTGGGGATCCAAACTGGATCCCAAGCCTTGAGGCATGTGTTGGAAAAGGTAAAAAACATAACATGTACGCAGCGTTATAACGTGTTATGATTTTTTTGTATATTTTGGCCCCCCAACATCCATTTCATCTCTTTCATGGGAATTCTACATATATTCTATTTGGTCTACAATTTTCTCTACATTCTTGCATGATTTTTTAGTAGTTCATTTTGTCCCCTACCCCACTAGTTGATTTGTTCTAATCATGGGTGATAAAAGTCAAGCTAAGGAAAAGAGGAAAGTCAAGAAAAAAACATCGGAGCAATTGGAAGGGATGAGAATAAAGAAATTGAAGAGAATGCAAAAACTTCATGCGCAGGCAAGGTACATCTACTATATCAAATGTAGCTAATGTATTAGAAAATGAAGATGGGATACATAATGAAAACGAAGACAATAATGATTTTGCAATGAATAATGATATTGAATTGAATGATAATGTTGGTATGGATGAAGAAATTGATATGAATGAAGAAATTGATATGAATCCAATTGTTGAATCCTTACCTGAGAATCCAAATGTTAACCCCAAACTTTGTATGAAAACACTTTGAATGAAGAAAATAACCTTGTAAATGAATCTTCACCTCTAAGAACGCCTCCTTCCATTTTGAGAAGAATACCAATTCACTTAATTAAAATTGATGAAAACATTATAAAACCAATGCCTAACAAAATGTTTGAAAGAAATGCGAGAAGAAAAGCTAGTGGAATTTGAGATAATTAATTTGAGAATTTAAATGACATACAAAGATGTCAATTATTTGTTACATTAATGAAATTAATTAAGATGATACCTATAATGAAGACCACAGGGTTAAGAACATCTAATGGTTGATCAAAATGCGTCATTGTTGAAAACATATATAAAATATACCAAATCGTAGGTGGAAAAAGACGCATCAAAGATAGCAATGCTACACGGTGTGTGCTTACTAATTGTATAATAAGTGATAAAACAATTAATAAACGCTTGATTATAAAAACAAACAGTACTTTAAAGCTAAACATAACAAAACTAATGAAAGAAATAGAGAGATGTAAACATCTTGAGTCACCAATAACACCGACTATTGGGATTTCTCTAGCAGACTTCCACGAAAAGACAATAATACATCGATATTCTACAAGGTTGTCACCGAATAGAAGAGATACAATAAAAGAAGAATATGTTCTCGTAATAGTGAATCATGTGTAAAATAATTCTTAGAAATGACTCAAACACAATTGTTCTCTAAGTTTAAGAATGAAAATCCACAAATTAACATTAGCCAAATATTCTTTGAAATGAGAAAACCCTTTTATGTGAAAATCAATCGCTCACGTACCACCACTGTTGTTGTAGGTATCATATTGAATTTTCAATGCATTATGATATTTTTTTGTCAAATACGTCATGTTTTGCATATTGACATCATGTTGCAGGAGTGTGGATTAAATGTCCCACCAAAATCTTCAAGGGAATTTATTCTCGACAATATTTTGTGAAAAATCAACTAGACAATTTTTTTATAAAAAACATGTTTGGATGGAACGTGCAATGTATGTGGTGGCTTGCCAAATCTGAAAAGTTGTATCTATGAGGAGAGTACATATTCAATAGGAAAAGAATTAGAATATAAATCGGTGGCATATCAATTAAAATATGGAAAAGAATCTAAGAGGTGTGAGCTTGTTATAAAACAATTACTTGTATCAGAATATATGGTCAAATTAAGAGAAATGTTTTATGAGTATGCAAGGCACACACATAGAGCTCGATGGTTGGATGAATAATTCAATTTAAGAAAGGAAACATTCTCACTTGGTACTATTGTTTTAGTAGTTGACTTCGCAGAGAATTACACATTGCAGCCACAAATGGAGGTTCAATCTCAATATTATAACTCAGTGCAAGTTGCTATTTTCATGCATATAACATTCATGCACTCTCCAGAAAGCATTGAGAAAGATCAAAAAATATTAAGAGATTATCATTTCTACATCAGTGATGATCAGACACATTCTATAGAATATGTACAAGGGTGTTTCCAGGTGTTTTATGTGAACTTGAATGAAAGGAACATTAGTTTCGATCAACATTACATTTGGTCAGAAAAATGCACATCATAATTCAAGAATGCATGAATGTTTTATTAGCTAAGCAGGATGCACAAAGAAAAAAATGTATAACATATTTGGAGTTTTACTGAGGCAGAGCATGTAAAAGGAGAGCATGATGGTGTATGAGCATGTGTGAAAAGAGCACTTGCAAGAGAAGAGTTAAAGTTCAAGGATGGTGCTAAATTTACAAATGTAAAAAATATTGTTGATTGGTGTGTCAAGAATATGGGACATGAATCTCAAGAGAGATCAACAGTTCGTAGATATTTTTGGTTGATAAAGGAACAACATCTGAAAAAATTTGAAGATTGTATGACACTTGTAGGATCAAGTGATATGCACTCATTCCATAGTTCAGATGCAAATGCTTAGACTATTTATACTAGGTGCATGGCATGTTTTTGTATATCATACATTGATTTTGCGTGGAATGAGTGTGAGTCACAGTAGTGGGTGGATGAATGGACTTGTAGACCTCTAACTCTACTCGACACACATCAAGTTCCACGAGAATTACAACTTACAGGATCTTTAGATCAAATGACAACATCACCTGAATTTGACCAAGTCTCTGATTTAGTGCAAAAAGGTACATACATATATATACATGCTATGTTTTATATTTATAAATTATTAAATGGTCAACTCTTAATGTATTTTAAATTTGACTTCCGTTTTACTTTGTGATGTAGTGCACGTTTTTTGCGATTATTGCGATGGAATTAAACGAAGAGGGAACAAACTAATTCTTATATTTTTGTGTAGAGGGGATTTATTTTTAATTCCATAGTCATTGATGGTGAAGACCTTGAGTATCCCACTAGGTCAGTGGTAGTCACTAGAACTTGGGTTCGATGATATCTTATCAAAAAATCAAACATTTGGTTGTTTGAAGACTATGAAGTACATCTAAAGATACTTACTATTCACATTTGGTCCTTGCAAAAAATATTAAATTGATCAAATATTAAGGTCGACCATTAAACAAGAATCTATGGAAGGTTCGTGAATCAGATCATGAAAAAATTCTTGCTACTATCAAGAGTAGAGTTGATCCTTGTGGTTCATTCGATTGAATTTGTAAAGGTGTGTTCTTCATGAATTTAATTTGAATATTTCCTTAAATGATTTTGTTGAAATTCTGTAGAATTTAAAATTCTATTTAATTGCTTACTAACATGCTTATGTAGGTTAGTGGTGCCAAAAGATCTTCCACCTTCATGTGGTTGACACTTTCGGTAGAGAATTTATTATTCTCGAAGCCAAGTGAAGCTAAGAGAAATTAAATATTAGAAAGGAACAACAAACAAAAATTCTCATTTCACCACCTATATTGTAAAAATATCTTATTGAAATTCTCATTTCACCACCTATATTGTTTAGGTGATTGCGTGTGGCAGCCTTACATTGACTCAGAATGCACTATCTCGCGCGTTTACAAACAATAGGACATCGAGAGAACATAATGGATATGGATAAAACCGCAAGATACTTTCGTAGAGAACCCCAACATGGAGGTTTTGAATCTGATGAGACATCTCTAGGTGCCGCGGAGTCTAAGAAACCACCCATCGAAGATATAACATGTTTTGGTCGTAGGGATCTTAAGGGACTATGCCCGGACAAGGTAGCTTGAAATCACAAGGAGCATAGGAAACCAAAAAAGCCTCCACTAGCATTCAATAGGCCATCTGCATGTGTTTACATAGACAGTTTGGTCTCACAAGCTACCATCTCAGAGTAAAATATAGTGTCTAATGTGACCTTACACTCGACTCGCAGACCGCACTATTTCACGCGTTTGCAAATAATATGACAGCGAGAGAACTGAACGGAGATAAATAAAACTGTGAGATTATTTCATTGAGGGACCCAACGTGGAGGTTTTGGAACTAACGAGACATCTCTAGATAACACGGAGTTCGAGAAATAACTCCTTGAAGATATAGCATGTTTTGGTCTCAAGGCTCTTAAGGGACTACGCTCGGACGAGGTAGCCCGAAAGCACAGGGAGTGTAGAGAACCAAAACAAAGCCTCCCTAGCATTCACTAGGCCATCCAGACGTGTTGGCATAGACAATTCAATCCCATTAGCACCGTTTGTAAAATATAGCATTTGGCAAGCTTACACCGATTCGAATCGCACTTTTTTTGTGTTTAAAAACAATAGGACAATTAGAGAACCGAATGGATATGGATAAAACCATGAGAGGCTTTCTTAGAGGTCGCTGACATGGAGGTTTTAGACATAACGAGACATATCTAGGTGCCACGGAGTCTAAGAAATCACTCGTCGAAGATATAATGTGGGTTGGTCTTAGGGCTTTTAAGGGACTATGCCTGAACGAGGTAGCTCGAAAGCACGGGGATCGTAGGAACTAAAACAAAGCCTCCACTAGTGTTCATCAGGCCATCTAGATGTGTTGAAGCTAATGGTTCGACCCCACAAGCTACCATTTTTAAAATATAGCGTCTAGCAACCTTACACTGACTCAGACTACACTATTTTGTGTGTTTGCAAACAATAGGACAGAGAGATCACCGAAAGGATATGGACAAAACCACGAGAGACTTTCATTGAGGGCCTTAACATGGAGGTTTCATATCTAATGAGATGTCTCTAGGTGTAACGGAGTTCGAGAAATCACCCATCAAATATATATGTATCCAATAGAACAATGAGAAAGTAGCCTTACACTAACTCAAACTACACTATTTTGCACATTTGCAAACAATAGGACAACGAGATCACTGAAAGGATATGGAAAAAACCGTGAGAGGCTTTCGTAGAGGGCCTTGATGTGGAGGTTTTGGATTAGACGAGATGTCTCTAGGTGCCATGGAGTCTGATAAATCACCCATCGAAGATATTTGTATCTAATAGGACAATGAGAAAGTAACCTTACATTGACTCAGACTACACTATTTCGTGTGTTTGCAAACAATAAGACAACAAAAGAACCAAATGGATATGGATAAAACCATGAGAGGCTTTCGTAGAGGGCCTCAACGTGGAGGTTTTAGATCTGACGAGATGTCTCTAGGTGCGACAGAGTCTGAGAAATCACCTGTCATATCTGAAACCTCCATACCAGAGCCCTCTACAAAATCCTCTCATGGTTTTATCCATCTCCATTCTGTTCTCTCGTTGTCCTATTGTTTGCAAACACGTGAAATAGTATAGTCTGAGTCAGTGTAAGGTTGTCAAATGCTATATTTTGCAAAGGGTAGCTCCTGGGACCAAACCATCTACGCTAATATGTCTAGATGGCCTTATGAATGCTAGGGGAGGATTTGTTATTAATCCGTACACTCCCTATGATTTTGGTCTATCTCGTCTGGGCATAGTCCCTTAAGAACCCTAAGACCAAAACATGCTATATATTCGATGAATGATTTCTTGGACTCTATGGCACCTAGAGATGTCTTGTCAAATTCAAAACCTCTAGGTTGGGGCCCTCTGTGAAATCCTCTCACGGTTTTATCCATTTCCATTCGGTTCTCTCGCTGTCATATTATTTGCAAACGTGTGAAATAGTGCAGTCTGAGTCAGTGTAAGGCTGTCAGACACTATATTTTACAAACGATAGCTCGTGGGACTGAACCGTCTATGTCAACACATCCGGATGTCTTGGTGAACAATAGTGGAGGCTTTTTTTGGTTCCCTACACTCCTCGTGCTTTCGGGCTACCTCGTACGAGCGTAGTCCTTTAAGAGCCTTGAGAGCAAAACACGCTATATCTTCGACAAGTGTTTTCTCAGACTCCGTGGCACCTAGAGACATCTCGTCAAATCTGAAACCTCCATGTCAGGTCCTCTACAAAATCCTCTCATGCTTTTATCCATCTCCATTTGGTTCTCTCACTGTCCTATTGTTTGTAAACACGCGAAATATTGTAGTTTGAGTCGAAAGCCGCAAGGTTGACAAACACTATATTTTACAAACGGTAGCTTGTGGGACCTAACCATCTATGCCAACACATCGGGATGGCTAGGTGAAAACTAGGGAGGATTTGTTTTAGTTCCCTATGCTCCTGTTCTTTCGGGCTACCTCGTCCCAGGCGTAGTCCCTTAAGAGTCTTGAGACCAAAACACTCTAGATCTTCGACTGGTGATTTCTCAGACTCCGTGTTACCTAGAGATGTCTCGTCAGAACTAAAACCTCAATGTTGGGGCCCTCTACAAAATCCTCTCATGGTTTTATCCATCTTCATTATGTTCTCTCGTTGTCCTACATTTGCAAACGCGTGAAATAGTGTAGTCCGAGTCATTGTAAGGCTATCGGGCGTTATATTTTACAAACGGTAGCTCATGGGATCCAACCATCTGTGCCAACACATTTGGATGGCCTGGTGATGCTATTGGAGTATTTTTTTTGGTTCCCTATGTTCCACGTGCTTTCGGGCTACCTCGTCTAGGCGTATTGCCTTAAGATCCCTGAGACCAAAACATGCTATATCTTCAACCGGTGATTTCTTGGACTCCATGTCACCTAGAGATGTCTCGTTAGATCTAAAAATCAATGCCGGGGCCCTCTACAAAATTCTCTCACGCTTTTATCCATCTCCATTCTGTTCTCTTGTTGTCCTATTATTTTCAAACACGTGAAATAGTGTAGTCCGAGTCGAGTGTAAGACTCGCCGAGACACTATATTTTGTAAACGATAGCTCACGGACCCAACAGTCTACACCACACATATAGATGGCCTGGTGAACTCTAGTGGAGAATTTTTTTTGGTTCCCTGTGCTTTCGGGCTACCTCATCCGGCGTAGTGCCTTTATAGCCCTGAGACCAAAACATGTTATATCTTCGACGATTGATTTATTAGAGTCTCGTGACACCGAGAGATATCTTGTCAAATCCAAAATCTCCACATTGAGGCCCTCTACAAAATTTTCTCACGGTTTTATCCATCTCCATTCTGTTCTCTCGATGTTCTATTGTTTACAAACATGTAAAATAGTGTAGTCTGAGTCAATGTAAGGCTGTCAGATGCTATATTTTGCAAATGGTGGTTCATGGGACTCAAAATTCTACGTCAACATGTCTAGATTGACTGGTGAATGCTAGTGGAGGCTTTTTTTGTTCCCTGCACTCCCCATGCTTTCGGGCTACCTCGTTCGTGCACAGTCTCTTAAGAGCCTTGAGACCAAAACACGTTATATCTTCGACGAGTGATTTCTCAGACTCCGTGGCACCTAAAGACATCTCGTGAGATCTAAATCCTCCATGTTGGTGCCCTCTATGAAATCCTAGCATGGTTTTATCCATCTCCATTCGATTTTCTCGTTGTTCTATTGTCTACAAACGCATGAAATACTACATCGATTCAATGTAAGGCTATTAGACACAATACTTTGCAAACGGAAGCTCTTGGCACCAAATGTACTACTCCAACACGTCGGATGGCTAGGTAAATGCTAAGGGAGGATTTTTTTTGGTTCCTTACACTCCTCATGCTTTCGGGCTACCTCGTCTGGGCGTAGTCCCTTAAGATCCCTGAGACCAAAACAAATTATACCTTTGACATGTGATTTCTCGAATTCGTGGACCCTAGAAATGTCTCGTTAGATCCAAAACTTTGTCCGAGAGTTATTGTTTAATGACTAGATTGGATTAATAATGAATTTGATAGGGGAATGTCTAAGAACACACAAGAGTTATCAATCACCTAGTAAATATTTCTTGTTTAGTTCTGAATGGAAGTCACCGGTGGCCTACATCTTAGTGACCTTCTATTCATTGATAATTTATGCTATGATAAACCCATGGACGCTTTCAAAAGCACCTTCAAAAGGATAGGGGTAGTCATCAAGCCTAGTGAAGGGTGTGATGTGATTTCCAAATAACTTGAAATGCCTACAGATTTAAAGGTAATAACATGAATTGGACAAGATTAGACAATCAAGAATCATTGAGTGTCCATTCATCAAAATGTCATTGCATTCGGAGACATTCTCAAGTATTGGAGTAATGCATATGGAGAGACATTCTCAAAATATCAACAGATGAAAGGCATCAAATTGTGATGAATCTCAGGTGTTTTAACATGGGAGAATACTAAGAAGAATTGAAGAATGTAGTAGGTGCATGATAATATAGGAACCAATACAAAGAGACCATGAGCAAGAAGAAGAGTAAGTAAGGTAAATACACATATAGACATTGATAAATTGAATGAATAATTACTCGATTAGGTAATTGTTTATATACATACATTATATAAATATTGATTTCCAAAGTTTGATGCATATTATACATTGAAAATGCTAGTACATGTACATCACCAATAAATGAAAAAAATCCATAATATCTTAAATATTGTCAAGTGCACATCATATTAGTTTCATGCAAAAATAATCTCGAAACGTAAGGTCTCATACAAAAATATCAAGTTCCAAATAGTATTTTAATGTGCATAATAAATATAAAAATGCCCAAATAGGTCATATACCATCAAGTTCAAATGCCATATAGGCATACATACAATGCCATGCACACAGACATAAAAAAAATCTCATGTAAGACATATATATTTTCTAATCATCAAAATATATCCCTCTCTTGGTCTTTCTCAAAGAAGGCTCTCCCTTAGACAAAGATGGAGATATATGATATGACTTTGGATCGTCCAAGCCCATGCTACGATTCCTCTTCCACTGAATACTCTCATGTAGATGTGCTTGTAAATCCAAACATTGTTTTTGTCAAAACTTAATTAATATATGTTTTCAACATGTATTTAAGACCATACTAGGATGAAAGTATTTACATAAACACAAAAACTTACCGCAAGTTATCGATCACGCCGAATCTTCATCTTACGCTTAGATGAGTCATCAGGAGATCTTGGAGTATGAATGGGGTTACGAAGATGATGAGATGGAGGAGTCCACGCCCTTGAAGTCAAAATGGAGGGGGATAAAGTTCCCTACATACACATAAGATCAAAAATCTATCATCAGAATTAGCGAAAATAGAACTAATTACATGTATGTGTAATGACAATATTTTAACTAATTTTATCAATATAAAACTATTGTTTTTACCCTGCCATGCCTATGTGAATCAAATGAATAGGGTTGCTTACCGTCACAGATAACTCCTGCATATACACAATGAAGAACATTATTAACATAATTTAATAATTCTACAGTGAAAGACATTACTAACATGTAATTTAACATAATATGAATTACATGAGAAATTTAACAAAATTTACATGTTGTTCAAGAACACCTCAGTGAGTTTCTACGCAGATGAAATCGCAGCGGCAACACCTTTCTCTACTTTTCGTAGAGATGGTGGGGTGTCTAGTCAAGTCAACATCTTTATCAAACATGTATCACGTGAGTTAGATGAACATACAAGAACATACATATATTTGACTTCAAAACTTTTATATATATATATATATATATATATATATATATATATATATATGTATGTATGTATGTATGTATGTATGTATGTATGTATGTATGTATGTATGTATGTATGTATGTATGTATATGTATGTATGTATGTATGTATGTATGTATGTATGTAAAAATTTACACAATTAACATTCTAAATTACCTCTATAAATGTATGTGTATGCAAGGTGCTCGCTGATTGTTGGTTGGATATTTTGTCACGACAAAATATGAGGTTCAACCACAATACATGGGATTAAATCCCTCCTCAAAGACAAGTGAGGCTGCCTATTTATTACTAATCTAAAACACAGTAAAAAGAATATGTACAACATTCAAACTAATCTAACCATTGGGGTTGGGATAGAATCCCAAAATCCATATCCATAATAGGTGAAGATATGCTCTTTCTAAATGAAATGGATTGAAAAGGAAATTACTATTATGGAAGACACACAATGGAAAGGAAATGAGAGAAACATATTTTCTTTCGAGTAAACACAGAGCACGAAATAATCATACGAGATTTAGATAACAAATGTAATGTTTGAAATGATTAGAACAATCAAGATGCTAAACAAAGAATAGCTTAAGATTATGAACATAAGAACAATATCTTAAGAAAGATACATCTCACAACACAAAGTTTGTAAAATAGCATCAGTTTCTATTCCTCAAATGATTAAAAGAAAACACAAAGTCTTTCTTCTTCACAATAAATCTCAATATTCCAAAAATCTCAACCATTTGGAATGCATAAGCGTCCCTTATTTATAATAAAAGGAGTTGAGAGAAAATAGGATAAATCCTAGAAAATAGTCTTTTTAATGAGAGTCCTACTTTGCTTGACTCTCACGTAGGAGACCAAGTCAAAATTTGCTTCCTATGTGACGAAACAAAAATGAAAAATACATGTTGATTTCAGGATTGAAATGACATGCAACATTGTGCCTATTATGTTTCATCATCCTTTTCTTCTTCAAAAATCCTTCTTGTCCCGAAATTCTTGGAACTTTCGGATTATAACCCGCATCTCATTTTCATCAAAGCGCAAAGGAATGATCACTCAGAACTTCACATGTTTCCTGAGTATCGCTAGCGTTGCCAGGAAGATTTTTCAGTCTCTTGTTGAGTTTCCTTAGGGTTTCCAAAGAATGTTCAATTTTCACAAACCTGTCAATGATTTCTAGGCTGAATCCATAAGTTGGTTCATGCTGAATTGATTCTTGGATCTACCTATAAAGATCATCAACAGCAGAATACCCAAGCTTTCACTCAACACCTTAGCACAAATCTTGACTAGCTCTTCTTCTATGTCATTCATGCCATCGACCAATTGATCTCTTGATTCCCTCAATTTTCTACAAGCTTCATTGAGAATCTTTATTCTGAATCTAATGGCTTTGGTTAGTTGAAAATGTTTGTCCCCATGTGGAATGATGCCTTCTTCGACCAAGATGTGGGATGGAACCTGTTTCAATGTTTGGAGAGCTTCAAAAGTTAACTCTAGGTTCCCGACCTCTGCTGAAAATTCATCATCCATTTTCTCTCCATCCTTCTTTATATCCTCTAAGGATTTTTAGACTTCCACGGTGTCCTCGATGACTTATTTTCCTTGCAGGAGCAGCCTTTGGATCCATTCATCGAACGTTCTCCCCTTCTCATTAATCTTCTCGATCATGGGTACCAATGAGAAATCGAACCTGATAGGAGTAGAGGATGATGGTGTTGACTTAGGAGGCTTTGAGATCTTGAGTAGTACTTCTGTCAGCTGTTGTACTTTCTCTTTTAACTCATCTCTGTTTGCCTTAGTTTCCTTTAGCTTCTGACAACACACATTCATGGTAGCTTGTGCATCCTGTTGTGCTCCCTCTGTTGTTACTTTACCTAGAGCCACCCTTGTGATTTGATAATCTATGACCATTATATCATCCTTAGTTTTATCAGCCAGCGGGAGTAGAAATTTCTACAAATTTATGCCTTGAGGCATCCACTGAAATCCTTGAAATTGTTTTGGGTTTCTTGGCCGACTTGGTAGGAGTGACCTTGAGGGAACTGAAATCAAAGGATGGTAATGGAACTACCACCTTCCTCTTCCTCGAGTCTGATCTACTAACCATTGAGGTGTATTGGAAGAATTTGCTCCCATTGTAGGTGTTATGGTCACATCTTTAGGTGGAGGAAGGTTAGCTTGTGGAGTGGTGACCACTGCAAGTGTAGCATCCATGGTAATGGATTTAGGGAATGAAGGTGCAGTAGGAGGAGGCATGTCCATGGTTAACTAGGGTCCAGTGGGGAGAGGTGAGAGACCAGAGAAGATACTAGCCATGGCTGAGGAACTTGGTGAAGAAATCTGAGGCAAGGAAGGCTGAATGGGAGGAGGAAAGGATTCCAAAATTAGAGCTTGAGAGATAAGAGGAAGACTTACCTCTGATGAACTATCAACCAAAAGAGGAATGGAAGGTTGAACAATCTCTTCTCCTGAAGGAGGATTTCCTTGTTCTGGTTGTGGAGGTGAATCAAGAACCTCAACTGTTTGTGGGAGAGTGGCCACTGGTGTAGTTACTTGATCTTCTCCCTTTCTGAAAAACTTAACCTTTATTGGCCTCTTGGAAGGGTTCTTATCCTTTTCCTTTTTTCCCTTGGAGGGTCCCACTTCCAAAGTATCTAGTTTTGAAAAACTCCCTTCTTTATAACTCATTCCCCAAGAAATGAGCCACACCTTAGTATGGGCAAGAATTTGAGCAACTCTCCCCGCAATAGAATATTTCTTAGTAATGGACCAATCAATGGCCGGGAATACATATTGGTCTTCGTTCAACCCATCATACGAGGCATCAAGGACACTCTCATTGTCTTTAGTGCCTTCTAGGATGTCAGATAAATCCAACATCTAGATTTATTCAATTTTTCAACCTATTATTGTCCTTTCTTCGGATGACAAACTCATCCCAAAGATCAACCCAAATATCTTCTATGATGGGAACATGTAGATATAAATTCTTGTATGATTTAAGGACTCCTCGGAAATCAAATCCATCTTTTTACTTCATGTGCTTCTTCAACTTGTCCTGAAGCTCGTGCACTACATTCTTATCTTTAACCACTTGTCGAGCATGTGTACCTTCCGATGGAAATAGGGAAGGATACGGCAGCCTTGTGTTTACTCTGTTGGAATTTGTGGAAATCCAACAATTGTCTTACCAACTCCATTAGGATCATCTTATCACCTGGGAATCTGGGAAATCAGAAAGGATCACCCGGGTACATGACCACCAAGGTATGTGAACTTCTTGAACTGTAAGAAGATACAACCCCATTTTGATACTTCGGCCCATGCTTCGTCAGAGACTCTTCTTTTCCTTAGATCAGGGTTCATCCTGCAGATATTTTCATAAAAGAAAGCATCGTTCACTCTTCTAAATTGATCCTCGGAACCCTTCATTGTCAGTTGAGGGAAGTATCAATATATGTGTTTTGTTACCCTATCTCCTTTTGCATCCAACCCTGGATAATTTCTCATGCCGGCTGCTACATAGGTGACATATGATGACATATAGAATTTGCCAGTAGTCAAGACTGTCTTCATCTGGGAATCAATCTCATCACTTATAAGACTACTCCAATCAATCCCTTGTTCATTCTTCTTCATAATGACCATGAATTGATACATCCATCCTTGGAAGTCTCTTGACTCAGGGAGTCCAAATACTCAACTCAACAGGGTGATGATATCACTGATTTCAAGGATGAAATCACTCCTGGGGACAAACTTGGGAAACCTAGAGACAACTGGCTTGGCCTTGATCAAGAAATTTTTATTCACATGCCTAATGTAGTCTTCTTGATCTTTGTCCCAAGCTTTATGTGCTAACTTAAGATCTACATCGACATATTCTTGAAAGTTGGGTAATCTTAAGAGGTCATCAAAGTAACCCCCGTCCAACTTCACTATGACTTCTCATGCTTGATTTTTCACTGAGCAAGAATCTAAGTAATAATTGGAAGCACAGGCCAAAATGAACTCGAGGCATTGAGCAGACATTGGGAATCCTATTGTAAGAGGGAGGCCACTATTGGTTATTGAATTCATCCAAGGATTCTGAGAAGAATCCTTGGTTCTATTCCAAAAGTCTTCCATGTCAATGTTACCAAGCTCCGTATCTCGGATGTCATAATTGAAATCTATATAAGAGGGGGATTCCATTTTTGGTACTTATATTTCATCTTTCCTAACCTGTCTGACTTATCCTTAGATGATCCAGGATCTGACATGAGAAGTCCTGAAGAAAGAATGCCTAGACAACTCTTGTTTGAACAATCAGACTTGGAAGCTTCTGAGCAACCCCACAGACCCACCACACTATCCAAACTTTAGAACTTGCAAAGCACCTAATGAAACCTAACACACTAGAATGTATGTTGGAAATAAGGTCTTGTCGAACACTTCACAAAACCCAATAGATTGTAGAGAGTGTCGGAACTTAGTAGATGTCGGACACCTTGTAAAACCCGGTATACTGGCAGATGTTTGAAGATGATGATTACTTTGCAAGACCCGACACAAAGCAAAGATTGGAAGATGTTTGGTACTTGGAACAACCTAATAGAAGGGCAAAACTTGGAGATTATTAAGCACTCGATGAATCCCAACAAACAGTGGAAGCAAGAAGATGTTGAACACCCTGTAAAACCTAAAACAAAGGAATCGGGTTTTTGAGGTGTCAAGACATGCAAAATTTCTGCCATTTCACTAGTTAGGAATTTTAGATTTTTTAGTAATTAACAGGGTATATTCCATGGGATAAAATAAAGAAACACCCTAGGGGTGAATTCCAAACAAGAACTTTCATTGGAATACAACATAAAATGAAGAAAACAATCTAAAACCCTAAACCTAGAGGAAAAATAGGAAAGGAAGGAGAACACCAAAAGAATATCTCAAATACAAATCCAAAAGACCTCAAATCGGAAAGAAAAGCAAAATACCTTCAGTAATCTCGAAAAATAATCGAAAACAGAACACGAAATCGATCAAGAAGCTCAATTGGGTTTGGAGGTCGTAGGCACAAGTACGAAAAATCCATGCGAGAAAAAGTACAACAGGTAAAAATGACGTGTAAAATCAAACTATTTATAAAGTCCTCACATTTATTACACTTCACCTGACACATGTGCCAACTACCTAAAAACTTGGCATTAATGTCGTGTCATCATGCTTGGAGTGCTTAAGAAAACCCAACACAAAGGATTAACTATCGGGTTTCATGTTTCGGAAGTTAAGCGACATGTAGCATTCTTTTTGCAAATCATGTTTCGATGTTCGTGAGTTTCAAAACCTGACAGACTGACTTGTTTTGGGTTTGAGTTTCGGGAAAAAAATTTCATGAAGCATGTAGAAAATATGTTTTCATGTTGTTGAAACCCAAAACCCGAAAATCTCCTCAAAAGGGCATTTTAGGAGATTTTTCCAAAAAAATTCTATGGTTATCTTAATTTTAGTTGGAATCACTAAAATGAGATAACAATTGGCTCCAGTTGGGGAATTTCTTTGTGACATCAAAGGAAGAGAACTCAAAATCTTTGGTTTTATCCATTGGGATACGAAGTTTGAAAAAGAAGAAAACTAAAAACAAAGAAAGAAAGAAAGAAAACAAAAAGCAAACACACGATAGAAAACAAATTATGTACAATGCAAGAGAGTATCTTGCATTACTGATGGAACAAATTCAGATGTTGACCACTGAAAGGTAGAGGGAGAAACTCTCCATCAAGATATAACAGACAGAATCTATTTTCACCATTCAGCTGATGAATTTTAAAAGGTCCTTTCCATAAAGAATCAAACTTTCCATGCATCCCTTTCTGCTCCCTTCTCTTATCCCAGAGAAGTACTAGATCTCTAATTTGGAAGTCGTGTTGCTTTGATTTCTTATCAAATATCTTCTTTATTTTTCTCTAATGATCTGCAATGTGATCGACCACCTTGCTTCGTTCCTCTTCTAGCCTAGCTAGGTACATAACCCTCTTCTCGATAGAATTTTGAAAAGTTTCATCTTCAATTTCTTTGGCCAACTGTAAGGCGGGAAACTCTATGGAGATAGGGATCTCAACATCAATTCCATACAGCACTTGGAAGGGAGACATCCCAATAGCTCATTTCGAGTAATCCGATCTACCCATAACGCATCATATAACGCTTTGTGCCATGTCCTCTGGTTCTCATCCACCAACTTTCTGATTATAGTAACCAGGTTCTTGTTGCTTGATTCAGCCTAACCATTGCCTTGGGGGTAATAGTCAGATGAATGAGCTAGCATGATCCCGAATCCATAAAAAAATTCTATCAACTCATGTGATGAGAAATTGGAAGCATTTTCAGCCACAATCTTGTGAGGCATGCTGAATCTGACAATTATATTTTCCTTGAGGAAGTTAGTAGACAGCTTCAAAGGTTGCATGCTTGATGGGTGCAACTTCCACCCACTTGGTGAAATAGTCCGTGGCAGTGAGCACGTAGTTGTGTCCAACACTAGAGGTAGGATTTAATACTCTAATGAAATCAATTCCCCACTGGTGAAAAGGTTCTTCAATCACCACAGGCTTCAGGGGAAGAGCTGCTAACTTAGGGTGACCAACAAAATGTTGACAAGCTTCACATTTGGACACCCATTCTACTGAGTCTCGAAAGAGAGTAGGCCAATAGTACCTGGCCCGTAGGATCTTATAAGCTATCACGGAGGAGGAGAAATTTCCTCCACATGCTAGATTGTGGAAGGACTCTAGCAACCTCACCTGCTGAGACTTATCAACACAGCGCAGGAATACACCATCAATACATTTCTTGTGTATTCCATTATCCCACATAATGTATCTTGTAGATCTTAACTTAACTGTCCTCTTCTCCTTTTAGCTTAAATACGGGGCATTCACCATAAGTTAAAAAGAAAGCAATATCTGTGTACCATTCGTCGGTTGTACTCAAAAAAAGCATCATGGGCTATTTTGAAGAGGTATCCTCAGTTTTTTCACAATCTGTCTTAGCATTATTTTTTGCAATCAATTGGCACAGGCCCCTTCCTCATACCAACTTTGTAGGTCTGATGTCCAAGTCATACTCTTGGACTTTAGCTATCCAGTTACCCCGTTGACTACCCAACTCTTGTTGAGTCAAGATGGATTTAACTACAATATCAGGAACAAGAACAAGGGTATGAGAACTCAACATGTAATACCTGAAATGTTTCACTGCTCTCACCACTACATAAGCATGCTTTTCAATTTGTGACATTTTCAATTCGTGTTATTTCAATGGTAAGCTCATGAAAGTGATGGGAGCTTCAATTCCTTCTTCATTCTCCTGCATTAGGATGGCTGATACTGTATGAGCGGAAGAATAGTTGTACATGACGAAATATTTCTTGAAGTCTGGACATACTAGAATAGGAGCGTGAGAAATTTCCCATTTGAATTCTTCAAACACAAGCTTCCATTCAGTGCTCCATCAAAATGGATTTTTATCCTTCATCATTCCAAGTATATCCTTGGTTTTATCTGCAAAATTAGGTACAAATCTTCTTAGGAAATTAACCTTCTCGAAAAAGGAGTGCACCCCAGTTTTTCTTGTGGGTAGGGTAAGGCTTTGAATGGCCTTCACCCTCTCTGGGTCGATCTTGGTTCCTTCTCTAGTCACAATATGACCCAACAACTTTCCTTTTGTCACTCCAAACATGGAATTTTTAGGATTTAATGAAATCCCATGATGCCTGCACCTTAAGAGTACCTATTCCAGGTGATCATAATGATCACTTCACTTTTTAGAGAAGACCGTCAAGTCATCCAAATACACAACTATGACCTTGCCCATTAAATCTCTGAAAGCTAAGTCCATAGCCCTTTGAAATGTGGCTCAGTGTTAATCAAACCAAAAGGCATTCTCCTGTAAGCAAAGGTTCCCCATGGAGTGGTGAACATTGTTTTATGTTGATCTTCAGCAGCTACCTCAACCTGATTATACCCCAAAAATCCATCAAGCATGGATAACATTTCTGCTCCAATGACCATGTAATACCTGATCCATGATGGGAAATGGATAATTGATGTGAATCCAGCTGCAAGAGGTTGAAATACCTCCAAAAACACACATAAACAGCTTTGCAAAATAAACCAGGAGTTTCAAAATAGCTTACTTCTCATTCTGGAATTCACACTGATCTATTACATCATTACAATTCTCCTTTTATTTCAAGACTACTCTAAAACCCTAAAATGCCAAAAAACCTAAAATGCAAAACAACTCGGATTGACCCCAAAATTTGCGTGCCAAATATGCATTCATAAATTAGGGCTCACGCGAAATTTGGACTTATTCTGACAAGCACAACAAAAGTTATTAAAGTTCTAAGACCTAGACAAAAGCAGAAAAAACATTCGGAGCCAATTTTAGACCACTAGATGACGGAATCCGAGCCCGAAAACGTGCCAAAATGAGCACAACCTTGCAGGAAAAGTTGTCCCCAGCATAGTACTAATGTATATCTACCACCCTGTAAAATTTCAGGACGATCCAACGGTCGGATCAAAAGTTATGGCCTCTGCAAGTTATGCTCCCGCATCAATAATTGTCCTTTAATGAAGACTAGTTGAGATTCTGGAAGTCAACACAAATTTGGATTTCACCATTCTTCTTTCTCACAGGGATAATGTTCGTAACCCAGGTGGAATTATGGATAGGAAAGATAATATTTGCATCTAACATTTTCTGAATTTCTGCAAGAATAGTCCCTGAGATCTTTAGGTTGTAATGTCTCTGCTTCTTCCTGTAGGGTTTAACTTCAGGTTTTAGAGGAATGCTATGTTGCACATCCTTGGGCTTGAAAGGCTTTATATTTGCATATGACCATGCTAGGGGCGTCCATATATCTCTTCAAGAGTGAAGAGAATCTTTCTTTTCCTCTAAAGAATGGTATTTGCCAATGTTTACCATCCGTAATTGATCAGCGGAGCCCAGGTTAACTTGATCTACCTCTGCGGGGAAGCACTTTTAGCTTGCCTTTTACCTTGAATGAACTGGTCATGCTTGTCAAACAGACCTTCCAGAGAAACTAATCCTTTCAAATCTTATTTCCTTTAAGCTGGATGAATTCACCATCAATTTCTTGATATGAATTCGAGACGGACTCACGAAAAGCCGATTCTGATCCTTCAAAATAAATTTCACTGAAATTATCAGCTTTCTCTAGAAAAGACAATACCATTGGTCATCATTAAACACCTGCCAATGAGCTGAGTTATCTGGAACACTTGGACAATACACAATCTCAATGGTATATGTGTCCTGTTTGAATTGTGGGTGAGGAAGAAGAAGAGATGCAGAAATAGCTAAGGAATCAACTTTATCATTGTAATCTCTTAAGATTGCTTTAATGGAAAAAACGTTGAAGCATTCTATGTTGTCCCAAACCTTGTTTCTGTAATGTTTTAGATGGTCATTTTTTACCTGATAAATTCCCTTTACTTGATTCACAATCAACTCGACATCTCCCTATACTTTGAGATTTCAGATTCCTTTTTGTCTTGCCATTTCTAATCCTAATAACAAAGCTTCATATTCAGTTGTGTTATTAGTATTATCAAACTTAACTTTGAAAGCAAAGGGAAAGATCTCAAAATATGGAGATATAAGAACTACACTGGCACCTGAACCAGTAGTTGAATAGCTCCCGTTGAACTCAAGGGTCCAAAAATGTTAGGATCTTCTTCTTTCACTTCTATAGAGGGAACCTTAGATGTCAGGAAATAATTACCCAAGCCTACATCTTCAAAGAGAATTTGAGCGTTAGGGTCATCTAATTTACTAAACCGGGTACTTTGCTTGCGCTTTGGGCTAAAGAACATGAGGAACTCCATTTACTAGGAATTTGAGCTTTGGTCCAATCCATGTTGATTTCTCCTCCAACATCTTTGCAAAATCCTCTTCCCAAAATAATCCCATAATTAGCCGGATATCAAAGCAACTAGGATAGTCATTTTTACTCTCTTTTCCAAAAATGCAACAAATGCAACTGCGCGCATCCTTGATTTGGCCAATCAAGGGGACTTGTTTAGTTTCCATGGAGTAACATCATCCATAAGATTTAGTTAGTGTGAGTCTAAGGGAATGAGCTACTTTTGCAGGGCATAACGTTATCAGAGGCTCCTGAGTCAATTATGTAATTGTTGAGTTTGAAACCGTTTATAAGTAAAGACAAATAAAACGGTTCAATCTTTCCTAAAGAAGTGATAGAGGTCATATTACTCTAAGGTAAAGGATGAGTGGGGCTAGGAAAAATGCCTTTTGAAGATGAAAGAATAATAACCTTGCTTCTAATGAATTTGACAAGTTTCTCAAATTGCTCAAGGTTGGACTGAAGGTATTCGGCTTCTGACATTTGGATTTTGGTTTTCTTTGTGTGATCAATGATGTCAAAAGTGGTATATGAAGGAATGATGGAGGGCTCAGTTCTAGTTACATTGGTCTGAGCTAAGGTACTATCCTTGAAAGTAGGAGAAAGAGAGTTGGAAGGTGAAGTTACCTTTTTCGTTATCTCCTTTTCAGTTTGTGCTGAGATGGGAGATCCTCTTTTCGCCATAACTATGGGAGCTTCCTTACTTTTATCCTTGGATATTTTAACCATATTTCTGGGGTTCTGAGATTGGGATCGAGTGAAAACTGCAAATGATTGTCCATCATGCTCATCTTCATCTTTCTTGTATTCTAAATAACTAATGCTGGAGTCGCCAGCTGAATCATCGAAAGACTCATCAGCATATCCTAAAGCTTCGAAGGCTTCATGAGATTTGTGATCTTCTAGTTCCTCATCCTCCTCAATTATTTCAACTACTACGTTGATAGGAGGAGCTTCAATAGCCAGCCTGGTGGGAGTAGCAATCAACCGATTCCTATCTCTTGTGGGAGAGCCATTGGTATTGTTGAAATTCCATCTAGGAATATCCCAATAAGGAATGTTGGTTGCTTGTTAAGACATCTGCTTCTTTAAAGTGATCAAGTCATTATCCATTTTCTGAATCATTGGATCAGTAGTACTCTGAGAAGAACTCTAATTTTTAGGCCTAGATGATTCTCTTCTAATCTTTTCGGCCAAAATAAGATTGTCTTCTATTTCAGTGGCTGTAGCTTAAGTGGTGGCCGAATCAGGGATAACAGATCTTCTCAACAAGAAGCTTACATCAGGGGGTTGAGCGTTGATGAAGAAACACTTCTAATTTTCCAGAGTGGGAACGGCTAGCTTTGGAATCTTATGAATCAGCTTGTTGAATTTGGCTATAAAATCCCATGGGTTCATAAGACTCCGTCTTCATGTGTGTAAGCTATGATAACAAGGCGTGAGAATCTTTAGCTGGTTTAAACCTTTCTTCAAATACATATCTCATGGTAGCCCAGTTGGTAATGCATGCATTTGGGAGATGGTAAAACCATTCCACTGCTATGCCATGTAATGTTTCGACGAAGAGTCGAATAAATACATCTTCGTGAGAAACCCCAAGAACATCGCATGCAACAAATAATGAGGTAATGTGTTCGTCAGGATGTTATTTTCCATCACCATTGAACTTAGGAATATTCTTCCATGATCCATGAGGTAGGTCATGTAATGGTGGAGTAAGGGAAAGAGGACCAATAGCTGTGCCCCAAGGCACAGGTTTTACTGCCATTCTTCTAAATGAATTGCATATAGGAATATGAATATCTAACAAGAATAATGCACAAAAAGTTGCAAAAACTCCTTGTTCTTGAGGAATCCGAGTCCTTCGGATGGGTGAAAAACTTCTTTCCTGGCTAAATGCAACACTGTTGGGTCAAAGCATGAAATTATGGTGTTGAAGAAGATCAAAGAATGGATTAGTTTCACCCCTGGATTAGCTTGACCAAGTGAAGATCTTCATGGCCAGCTTGAACTAGAAAATGGATCTTCTTGAAAATAAGGCAAATACGGAGTCGTTGGACACCAAAAGGATAAGCTTAGTCTTATCAATCCCTATATCCCAATGGAGTTGCCAAAAAATTTTGGCTGGATATTTTGTCACGACAAAATATGAGGCTCAACCATAGTACATGGGATTAAATCCCTCCTCAAAGACAGGTGAGGTTGCCTGTTTATTACTAATCTAAAACACAAAAAATAATGTGTACAACATTCACACTAATCTAACCATTGGGGTTGAGATAGAATCCCAAAATTCATATCCATAATAGGTGAAGATATGCTCTTTCGAAATGAAAAGGATCAAAAAGGAAATTACTATTATGGAAGACACACAATGGAAAGGAAATGAGAGAAACATATTTTCTTTCGAGTAAACATAGAGCATGAAATAATCATATGAGCTTTAGATAAAAAATGTAATGTTTGAAATGATTAGAACAATCAAGATGCTAAACAAAGAATAACTAAAGATTATGAACATAAGAACAATATCTTAAGAAAGATACATATCACAACACAAAGTTTGTAAAATAGCATCAATTTCTATTCTTCAAATGATTAAAATAATACACAAAGTCTTTCTTCTTCACAATAGATCTCAATATTCCAAAAATCTCAACCATTTGGAAAGCATAAGTGTCCCTTATTTATAATAAAAGAAGTTGAGAGAAAATAGGATAAAATCCTAGAAAATAGTATTTTTAATGAGAGTCCTACTTTTCTTGACTCTCACACATGAGACCAAGTAAAAATTTTCTTCCTATATGACGAAACAAAAATGAAAAAGACATGTCGATTTCAGGATTGAAATGACATGCAACATTGTGCCTATTCTATTTCATCATCTTTATCTTCCTCCAACAAATCCTACTTGTCCCAAAATTCTTGGAACTTTCAGATTATACCCTGCATCTCATTTTCATCAGGTGCGGTGGAATGATCAATCAGAACTTCACATGTTTCCTGAGTATCGCTAACGTTGCTAGGAAGCTTTTTCAGTCTCTTGTTGAGTTTCCTTAGGGTTTCCAAAGAATGTTCAATTTTCACAAACTTGTCAATGATTTCCATGCTGAATCCATAAGTTGGTTCATGTTGAATTGATTCTTGGATCTGCCTATAAAGATCATCAATAGGAAGAATACCCGAGCTTTCACTCAACACTTTAGCACAGATATTGACTAGCTCTTCATCTATGTCATTCATGCCATCGACCAATTGATCTCTTGATTCCCTCAATTTTCTGCAAGCTTCATTGAGAATATTTATTCTGAATCTAATGGCTTTGGTTAGTTGAAAATGTTTGTCCCCATGTGGAATGATGCCTTCTTCGACCAAGATGCGGGATGGAACTTGTTTCAACGTTTGGAGAGCTTCAAAAGTTAACTCTAGGTTCCCACCTCTATTGAAAATTCATCATCCATTTTCTCTCCATCCTTATTTATATCCTCTAAGGATTTTTAGACTTCCATGGTGTCCTCGATGACTTATTTTCCTTGTAGGAGTAGCCTTTGGATCCATTCATCGATTGTTCTCCCCTTCTCATTAATCTTCTCGATCATGGGTACCGATGAGAAATCAAACCTGATAGGAGTAGAGGATGATGGTGTTGACTCAAGAGGCTTTGAGAGCTTGAGTAGTACTTCTGTTTGTACTTTCTCTTTTAACTCATCTCTATTTTCCTTAGTTTCCTTTAGCTTCTGGCACAACACATTCATGGCATCTTGTGTGTCCTGCTGTGCTCCCTCCATTGTTACTTTCCCTAGAGCCACCCTTGTGATTTGATAATCTATGACCATTATATCATCCTTAGTTTTATCAGCCACGGGAGTAGAAATTTCTATAAATTTATGCCCTGAGGCATCCACTGAAATCCTTGAAACTGTTTTGGGTTTCTTAGCTAACTTGGTAGGAGTGACCTTGAGGGAACTGAAATCAAAGGCTAGTAATGGAACTACTACCTTCCTCTTCCTCGAGTTTGATCTACTAACCATTGAGGTGTATTGGAATAAGTTGCTCCCATTGTAGGTGTTATGGTCACATCTTTAGGTGGAGGAAGGTTAGCTTGTGGAGTGGTGACCACCGCAAGTGTAGCGTCTGTGGTAATGGATTTAGGGAATGAAGGTGCAGAAGGAGGAGGCATGTCCATGGTTAATTGGGGTCTAGTGGGGAGAGGTGAGAGGCCAGAGAAGATACTAGCCATGGCTGAGGAACTTGGTGAAGAAATATGAGGCAAGGAAGGTTGAATGGGAGGAGGCAAGGATTCTAAAATTAGAGCTTGAGAGATAAGAGGAAGACTTACCTTTGATGAACTATCAACCAAAAGAGGAATGGAAGGTTGAACAATCTCTTCTCTGAAGGAGGATTTCCTTGTTCTAGTTGTGGAGGTGAATCAGGAACCTCAACTGTTTATGGGAGAGTGACCATTGGTGTAGTTACTTGATCTTCTCCCTTTCTGACAAACTTAACCTTTATTGGCCTCTTGGAAGGGTTCTTATCCTTTTCTTTTTTTCCCTTGGAGGGTCCCACTTCCAAAGTATCTAGTTTTGAAAAACTCCCTTCTTTATAACTCATTCCCCAAGAAATGAGCCATGCCTTAGTATGGGCAAGAATTTGAGAAGCTCTCCCTACATAGAAGCTTTCTCAACAATGGACCAATCAATGGCCGGGAATACATATTGGTCTTCCTTCAACCCATCATACTAGGCGTCAAGGACACTCTCGTTGTCCTTAGTGCCTTCTGGGATGTCGTAAATCCAGCATCTAGATTTCTTCAATTGTCAACCTAATATGGTCCTTTCTTCGGATGAAAACCTCATCCCAAAGATCAACCCAAATATCTTCTATGTTGGGAACATGTAGATATAAAGTCATGTACGATTTAAGGACTCCTCGTAAATCAAATCCATCTCTATACTTCATGTGCTTCTTCAAACTTGTCCTAAAGCTCATGCACCACATTCTTAGCTTTAACCACTGTTGAGCACGTGTACCTTCCGATGGAAATAGGGAAGGATACGGTAGCCTTGTGTTTACTTTGTTGGAATTTGTGGAAATCCAACAATTGTCTTACCAACTCCATTAGGATCATATTATCACCTGGGAATTTGGGAAATCAGAAAGGATCACCCAGGTACATGACCACCCGAAGGTATGTGAACTTCTTGAACTATAAGAAGATACAACCCCAGTTTAATACTTCGCCCATGCTTCGTCGAGACTCTTCTTTTCCTTAGATCAGGGTTCATCATGTAGATATTTTCATAAAAGAAAGCATCGTTCACTCTTCTGAATTGATCCTTAGAACCCTTCATTTTCAGCTGAGGGAAGTACTAATATATGTGTTCTATTACCCTATCTCCTTTTGCATCCAACCCTAGATAATTTCTCATGCCGGCTGCTACATAGGTGACATATGATGACATATAGAATTTGCCAGTAGTCAAGACTTTCTTCATCTAGGAATCAATCTCATCACTTATAAGACTGCTCCAATTGATCCCTTGTTCATTCTTCTTCATAATGACCATGAATTGATACATCCATCCTTGGAAGTCTCTTGAATCAGGGATTCCAAATACTCGACTCAGAAGGGTGATGATATCACTGATTTCAAGGATGAAATCACTCTTGGGGACAAACTTGGGAAACCTAGAGATAGTTGGTTTGGCCTTGATCAAGAAATTTTTACTCACATGCCTGATGCAGTCTTCTTGATCTTTGTCCCAAGATTTTTGTGTTGACTTAATATCTACATCGACATATTCTTGAAATTTGGGTAATCTTAAGAGGTCATCAAAGTAACCCCCGTCCAACTTCACTATGACTTCTCTTGCTTGATTTTTCACTAAGCGAGAATTTGAGTCATAATTGGAAGCACAGGCCAAAATGAACTCGGGGCATTGAGAAGACATTAGGAATCCTTCTACAAGAGGGAGGCCACTATGGTTATTGAATTCATCCAGGGACTCTGAGAAGAATCCTTGGTTATATTCCAAAAGTCTTCCATGTCAATGTTACCAAGCTCCGTATCTCGGATGTCATAATTACAATCTATGTAGGAGGGGGATTCCATTTTTCGGTACTTATATTTCATCTTTCCTGACCTATCTAACTTATCCTTAGATGATCCAGGATCCAACATGAGAAGTCCTAAAGAAAGAATGCCTAGACAACTCCTGTTTGAACAATCGGACTTGGAAGCTTGCTGAGCAACCCCACAAACCCGCCACACTATCCGGACTTTAGAACTTGCAAAGCACATGATGAAACCTAACACACTAGAATGTATGTAAGAAATAAGGTCTTGTCGGACACTTCACAAAACCCGACAGACTACAGAGAGTGTCGGAACTTAGTAGATGTCAAACACTTTGTAAACCTAGTATACTTGCGTAAAGTCGGAAGATGTTGATTACATCGAAGACCCGACACAAAGTGGAGATCGGAAGATGTCTAACACTTGGAACAACCCAATATAAGGGTGGAACTTGGATATTTTTAAGCACTTGATGAAGTCTGAAAAACGGCGGAAGCAAGAAGATGTTGAACACCCTGCAAAACCCAAAACAAAGGAATCGGGTTTTTGAGGTGTCGAGACATGCAAAATTCTCGCCATTTCACCAGTTAGGAATTTTAGATTTTTTTAGTAATTAACAAGGTATATTCCATGGGATAAAATAAAGAAACACCCTAGGGGTGAATTCCAAACAATAACTTTCATTGGAATACAACATAAAATGAAGAAAACAATCTAAAACCCTAAACCTAGAGGAAAAATAGGAAAGGAAGGAGAACACCAAAAGAATATCTCAAATACAAATCCAAAAGACCTCAAATTGGAAAGAAGAGAAAAATACATTCAGTAATATTGAAAAATAATAAAAAACGAAACACGAAATCGATCAAGAAGCTCAATTGGGTTTGGAGGTCGTAGGCACAAGTACGAAAAATCCATGCAGAAAAAGTACAACAGGTAAAAATGATGTGTAAAATCAAACTATTTATAAATTCCTCACATTCATTACACTTCACTTGACACGTGTGCCAACTACCCAACAACTCGGCATTAATGTCGCCTCATCATGCTTGGAGTGCCTAAAAACCCGACACAAAGGATTAACTATCGGGTTTCGGGTTTTGGAAGTCAAGTGACATGTAGCATACTTTTTGCAAATCATGTTCCGATGTTCGTGAGTTCCAAAACCTGACAGACTGACTTATTTTGGGTTTCACATTTTGGGAAACAATTTTCATGAAGCATGTAGAAAATATGTTTTTATGTTGTTAAATCCTGAAATCCTGAAAATCTCCTCAAAAAGGCATTTTAGGAGATTTTTCCAAAAAAAATCTATGGTTATCTTAATTTTAGCTGGAATCACTAAAATGTGATAACACCGCTTGTGGTCGGGATGAAGATGCGCCTCCTACCCATTGTAATATTAATGCATGTACATGTATAAATACAATTATTTCAAAAATTTAACATATATAAGTAAATAAAGTACTCCAAATATTTTATAACACACATAATAAAACATAAAAAATACCTGGGAAGATGATGTTGATGACTGTAATCCAAATGTATCACTAAAAAAGGTATCTAACATAGTGACATTATCGTGTGCACCCCTAGCACAAAATCCACCAAAATCGGTACGCATGAAAGTATCGTCCTCCTCGGGCCCCAAACATATGCTATCACATGACAAGAAAAGATGTGGCCTCATGCTAATAGTCCCTGAGGGAATACTCTATGTACCTCTGCGAGCATCTGACCTAGAAATCTCCCTCATATGTCAAACAAGGGTCGCAGATAGCCCTTGAAGTGCATGGAGTGTATCAATTTCTATTGCTCCTTCACTATTGGAGGGATAGTATCAAGTGAGGGGGCTTCTGTGTGGGGACTCTACCCTGTTGAATAGGTGCACGTTGTGAACCTGGTCGATCTTGTGCAAATCCTTTTCCTCGACCCTGGAAATCTTGGAAATCAAAATAATTTGGGATCTTGTTGAGGATAAAATCGCAATAGAGTTTCCTCAAAAGTATAGTGGCACCTCGTTGTTATTGCAAGGTGGAAAATCAAACACCATCTACCATTGGTCCCAAAAATTATTTTTAATAAAATTATTATTGCACCAATGGATGGAAAACCATTTGCATGACAACGAAATAGGAAATTTAGTGCATAAGGCACATATGAAGTCTTTTGTAATTTATTTTTTCTTTACATCCACCTATGAAAGTTTTTTGGAATAATAAACCCTACAACTCTCTCTATAAGTTGTCCAATGACCAATTTTCCTCGTTTCCGCGTCAACTTGAACAAGTAATGCCTCCAATGTGTTTGCAAGAGAGGCACGGTGGGGGTTTGTAGATTGTGAATCCCTCATTATTTTTATTAAATCCTCAATTTCAATTTTGTTTTTAACTATGTGGGCTGATAAATCTTCTTGATTACCTAGGGGATGTTGAGAAATTATGGGAGGGTTGGGAGGGATGACAGGAATAACAGGGTTTGGTTATGGTTGATTCCCTCGACCTTGAATTATAATAATAAAAATGTATTCAATTCAAATTCTACTCTATAATTATCATATTTCAATGCAATTTTGAGAAAATAATTGTGCTTACCTCTTCTTTGTGGTGCCATCATCGATTCAGATCTTCCCAATGATCCAAAAATGATCCTTTGAGCTTGAGATCCAACTGAATGAAAAAACGTGAGGGCACGGTTAAGCTCTAAAACTCGCTTTTGAGGGAGATAAAATGATAGAGTCTCAGACCTCTTTCATTTTATCTATAACGGAAATAACGTGTATACGTTATGCTTTGGTAAATCCCAAACCTAAGAATTTAAAATGTGATCATATTATTATAGAACGTGTATGCATTTTTCTTTTTTTTGGGTTTTTGTCTACTTTTTGGCTCCCCAACTTCGTGTACTTACCCATATATATATATATATATATATATATATATATATATATGTATGTATGTATGTATGTATGTATGTATATGTATGTATGTATGTATGTATGTATGTATGTATGTATGTATGTATGTATGTATGTATGTATGTATAAAATTATATATATCGATTGTAGTAAAAAACAACAATATTATGTATGTATGTATGTATGTATGTATGTATGTATGAGATTAAAATGTTGAAGAAAAAAACAACAATATTCGGGTTGAAATGGATTGGATCGTGCATGAATGGCCATAGTGAGGGAGTGGTGGATGGAACATTTTTAAGGGGGTTAGGGTATGGTGGAGGGGTTTTGGTGTTGGGGTCTCATGGGGGTGTGGGATTGGGGAGTTTGAAGGGGTGTGCGGTGGTGTGGCCATAGGCCACACCAAAGTTTGTTGTGGTGTGGCCTATGACCACACTACCAAAGTTTCTACTTGGGTTTCAGTGGGGATATATAAAGAGGTATATTATTTTACAACAATATTATAGATATATCACTATATAATATATATAATATATACATTATTTTATAATATATATAGTATATATATTATTATATAATTTATATTATAAAATCTATTTATATATATCATACTATATAGTGACTTATTTCTCATTTTGTATTTGTAAAAATTATGCAACTTCAACATTTACTTTATCTCTGATATATAAATTTATATGTATGTGTATGCTAATATAAATTCAAAAATATTTTTGTAGGTAAAAGAGAGAAGACTTGAATTGAACAAGTAAATGGTATAACAACAAATAATTTACAAAGGTATTCATTCCAAATATATATCAAGGAAAAAAAAGCATTGTGCACTTGCAAATCCACAATTCAAAACAACCATTTTTTTTAATTCTAAAGGGAGTCTATAAAATAGATTTTACTTTCAACCAAATCCTTACTATGTAAACATTTATTTGTTTGCTACTAGAAGTAATTTTCCTTTAAAACAATAACTAGATTTCTAAGGTTGTCAAGAAATAAACTTGAATCAAGTTTGTATTCAATCGTTCTCTCCTTAATCATTTTCCATACTACCAAGAAATGCAAGAGAACTTCATATAGCTATCAATTTATTTTTTAAATTTCAAAGGAAGATTTCAACCAAAAAATAAGATCTTTAACAAGGAAGGACTCTTATCAAAATACTTGCATTGCTTTTCAAGATACAAGGTTCTTACAAATTTCTCCATGCAAGAATAGTTTACATCACAAGGAAGCTTAAGCACTAATTTTTTTAAGATACTAAGATGCACAAGAACATTTTACAATATTTCATCTCTAAGATTGAGCAAGGATTCACCAACAAATGTACACTACATTACAAAGCAATCCCAAATCACATTATAGGAACCTTACAAGAAGTAGAGCTTCCAACATAGCTATATCCACAAAGTCTCAATAAGAGTACTATTCAAAAATTTGGGAAAACCCATAAGATGCCAATATATCAAGTAAAATAATCCAACCATCTTCCAAACTTGAGCTCTAACTTTTTTGCTCTACATAAAATCCAACACATAGAGAAATACTTATTTTTCCACCCAACCTATAGGCATCATTACATGCCTTTCCAAAGGTTGGAAGACATGCTAGCCTCTCCCAAGCCCATGGGAGCGAGAGCTAGCTTCCACAAATGTGCACAAAGATAAGGGAAAATAAACACAAGCATATTACATACAAGAATAACTCATACACTAAAGATAAACACAACAATTACAAACCAAATAAAAAGAGGAGAAAAATATATTCATCCTTAGCAAAAGGAAAGAATAGATGAGATATCCAATAGTGCCAAAGAGATTGGTCCAACCATAGGATGCATACTTACAAGATCTTCAAAATCTACTTATCCCTCCAAAAAATCATCCCTCCTTATTGTTCCTCCCATTCACCTAAAATCCTCCTTGAGATATTTTCAAACCCATTGGGTTTCCTCTCCAAGGATGGGGAAGGGGTTCAAACCATATGAACCACCTTCCCCACCTCAAACCATATGAGTGGATAAAGAGAACCAACATGGCTTGCCCATCAAGCCATGAGGTTTAAGAGGGAAAATCCCTCCCTCTTCCCCAATAAAACTCCCAAATCCATCAAGCCATATGATGGATGGAGAAAATAACAAATAAACAACCAAGTAACCATACAACACATGCAACAAGACAAAAATTTCAACCATAAGCAAATCTAAAATCTAACATGCTAAATAACACAAAATAAGATAAAAGAGCCTACCTCCACAAGCTCTCAAAATCTCTAAGCCTTTCCCAATTCCTTGTCCAAGAAAAAATCCAACTCAAAAAATCCTCCAAGCACAAAGCAAAAGCCAAGAAAAAGTTCTATTTCTCCCACATGAGGGAGTATATGAAGAAAAAAAAAATTCCTCATAAATGAGGGGTGACACGTGTCACCTCTCTCTTCCCTCCAAGTCAAGATTCCCAAAACAAAATAAAGAAAAGATAAACCCACATTCAAACATCTCTCCCAAATTAGCCAAAAATAAAATGAGACAAGCTTATGCAACTTTTCACAACATACACATTCCAACCAATCTTACACGAGTGGTGACAAAAAGAGGCTAAATGGGACGAAAACTCCCTCAATGCCTTGGAATCAAGCCCTCTACCTAATAGGTAGGGTCTAAGGGCTTATTTTCATGCTAAGTGAACCCCAAAACCAAAAGTGGTCACTTAAAATGCCAAAAATAACCCAATTTCGGGTTTGACACATTTGGACACATATGTAGAGGGTGTGGGGCCCACTTAAGGGTGGTTATAAGAAAAAAATTCTTGGCCTTGAAAAATGTGCTTGATATACTAGGAAATGTGCTTTTCTCATATGGACGGTATTTTTGACCCATAGGTTTATGGGATGGTTTTGGCCCATGGTTTTGATACCCACGGTTTTGTAAAACTGCTTAAGCAGTTTTCTACTTATGTGGTTTTGTGCATATGGTAGGGTTCATGTAACATTGCAAATGTGTTTGAATTCAGGTGTCAAATCAGAGATTTTGTTGAGCATAGTTCTAAACAGATTTGGGTATTGTATTGAGAGAGTGATGGCAGTAATAAAATATGAGCAAGTGATTTTGTGAACGTAGCCAAAATTGGGTGAACCATGTTAAATATTGTCTCTTTGTGTTGTATTATTTTATTTTGAACTTTTATTTGATATTTTTAATATTTTCTACATATTATTTTCTACATATTATTTTCTATATTCTGGAGGGATTGTTTCGCATATTATATCCCTTATTTCTTAACATTGGCGAGAAATGCACAATCTTAGTTAGGTTATCCACGGTGACCATAATGGCATCATGATGATAAGAATACATAGGGAGCCTTACTATGAAATGTATGGAGATCACATCCCATTTCCACTCGGGAATATCATGAGGGTGTAAGATTCCTATAGGATGAGAATGCTCTACTCTGACCCTCTGGCACTCAAGGCAATGTGGTACAAAATATTCTATGTCACATCGAAGACCAGACCAATAATATAACTCGCTCAGATCGATGTGCATTTTATTTACTCTTGGATGTGCTGCATATGTGGCTCAATGTGCCTCTATAAGGAGGAAGCTATGAAAATCACTTGACTTAGGCACATAGATGCATCTACAGAACCAAAGTAAACCATATTTTTCTAAAATTCACCCTGAAAATCTACCCTCTAATGAACCTTGTGACTCAAACATATATCTAGCATCCTCATAACACCTATCCTCTAGAAGGTGATGAAGAATCCTACCTCTCAAGTCTGACTACTTTGTCAAGGATGCAAGCACATGTCATCATCTACTAAATGCATTTGCAATGACATTTTCCTTTCCTTTGATATACTACACCTCCATGTCGTACTCACATAGGAATTCCATCCAAAGAGCATTAAAGTTCGGATGTGAGAATATATACTGTAAGCTATGATGATCTATCCTCAAAATGAATGTCCTACCCAAAAGGAAATGATGCCAACGCACAAGAGTATGAACAACTGATGTAAGCTCTAAGTCATGAGTAGGATAGTTAAGCTCATAATCCTTGAGCTTATGTGGCTCAAAGGTAATAACCAAATGCTTGTGCATAAGAAATACTCCCAAACCTTCTACTAATGCATCAGTAGAAACAAAAAAATCCTCTGTTGGGTCTGGAACTACTAAGATAAGCGTCATGGTTAACCTTTCCTTAAGCAACACGAAGGCATGTTCACAATTTTCTGATCAACCAAACCTCTTCGTTTTTATCTCAAGGGAAGTAATAGGGTGAGAAATATTGGAAAAGTCATGTACAAACCCACGGTGATAACTTTCTAACCCCATGAAACTCCTCACCTTAGGAACTAACATGGGCATTGGCTAATCAAGAATCACATGTATCTTAGAGGGATATGTTGAGATACCCTCGCATGATATGGTGTGTCCTAAGTACTGAATCTTTGTCTGGAAGAAGCTGTATTTTTCCAAATTCCCAAAAAAAATCTTCTCTCTCAAAACCTATAGTGCTTGTCTCAAATTATCCTCATGTTCCTCCTCGGAATGAGAATAAATCAATATATCATCTAGGAACACTAAGACAAAGTTGTCTATAAAGGTCCTGAATATTCCATTCATGAGGCTCATGAAAATAGTTGGGGCATTGGTCAAATCGAAAGGGACAACCATGAATGCATAATTCCCATAACGTGTGTAGAAAGCTATCTTATGGATGTCTACATTTCTGATATGCACAACTGATGATAACCTAACTTGAGATAGATTTTGGAGAACACCCTCACTCCCCGCATCTGATCAAACAAGTCATTAATCCTAGGGAGTGGATACCGGTTCTTTATTGTGACTTTGTTGAGCTATCTGAAGTCTACACAAAGCTTGAGAGAACCTTCCTTCTTCTTCACAAATATGATTGGTGCTCCCCAAGGAGATACACTAAGGTGAATGAGACCCTTCTCCAACAACTCCTCTAACTATATCTTGAGCTCATGAAGCTCCGAGTTTTCATCCAATAGGGTGCCCTAGAAACTGGTTTCGATCCTAACACTAAATCAATAGTGAAATCCACCTCCTTACGGGTGGTAACCCTGGAAGTTCTCCTAGAAACACATCTTCATACTCCCTCAAAACTGCATGATCACCTAAGGGTGAATACTCTGGAGTGCCCTTTCATCAATCACAAATGGTGATAGTAAATAATTGACAACCTTTACACATGCTCCACTTGAGTTGCTTAGTCGAGATCATGTGCAAAGAGATAGGCCTCTACATCCATGTAATCACAACTACACTCCCAAGATCATCCTGACACTCATTGACATTATTCCTGCAATCCACCTTGGATTGATGAGCCTCAAGCCAATCCATACCCAAAAAAACCTGATAAAATCTTAGAGGTATAACCCAAAGGTCAAGTGTAGTGGAGAAAACTCCCAAATCAAGTATGTAACTCTCCACATATGAGTCCACGGTGAGTTTGACCCTAGATGCCAACTCAACTTGCCAAATTTCTGGCTACCTAGCCACCACTAGCCCACACTAGTCCACTACAGAAGGATATATAAAATAATCTGAAGCACTTGAATCAAATAGTACTGAGAAAAAAATACCCCTAATAGTACCTTTCATCTCAATAACCGTGGCTCGATGCTCATCCCCGACGCTTATCAATTGCTGCGCATATAAACGATGGGCACATCCTACATCACCCAATTTATTCTCAGATATACGGGCTCTCTACATATCAATCGTAGTGGGTTTGATTAGACACATGCGCACATAGCGATCAGGGGACCTATAAATAAAACATCTTCTTTTACCTCTCTAAGATGGGGTCCCTCTCATACTCTAGTGAACTAATCCTACCGACCCAACCCTAGTAGATTATTGCATGTGAGTTGGTTATACATGTTGAGTAACTTGTCTCATATCCTTGGCTCCACCAAAACCTCTTCTAGGTCCACCTCTATGTAAGCTTTGAGTCTGTCTAGCCCTCTACTGTTGGTGGCCCTAATGTTGTGTCTTTTGTTGTGTATGCTATGAAGCCCTCGATACTGCTAGAGGAGGAAAAAATCATCCTCTAGGGGGTGGTGTTGTGCCCCGTGACCTCTGACTCTAAAAGTCCTACATCTTCTCTTGATATTTACCCTTGTTCCTATCTCAATGTTGTTGTGCCATGGTCCTATTATCCTAAGATAAGTAAGCCTTCTCAATGGCCTTCTCAAGCATGGGAGGAGATAACATCCTAACTACTCCTTCTATGTCTGCATTTAGGGCTTGAATAAACCTGTTAACTTGAAATGTTTCATCTTGCAGGTAGTCCACATATTGCAAAAGATCTAGGAACCTTATCTCATAATGTGCCACTATGCCAGAGCCTTGTCATAAGTCATGAAACTCATCAATCCTCTTCTACATAAAATGCTCTGATATATAACGAGCCCTAAAACACTCCTCAAATAATTCCTAGGTCATTATATCCCGAGTTAAATGGAGCTTCCACTCCTCATTATTCCACCAAACACATGTGACATCTCGGAGGAGGTGTATGGCGAATATTGCTTTGGCATTGCTCTCATAAGAGTGTAAGCTAAAGCAACTATCAAGGCTAAGAAGCCATGATTCAGCCATAAAGCCATCCATAGTGCCGGTGTACATAGGTGATTGCAAGCGAAGAAAGTATCTAATCACATTATATGTATCATGATCCCGGGCTATAGTCCAACATGTGAATGGTGTCGTCTATCCCAAATGGTCCCTCAAGGTTGTGTGAACAACTATTACGGAGTGAGGCCACCCTATTATGGTGAATGGAAGGGCTACGTGACCTCTCCCGCCTCGAGGTATCATGCTCCGGTGGCTCCGAGTGTGCATCCTCACCTATCACTCCTCGTCTCTTGATTGGACATCCTCCTCTCTCGTCTCTTATGGCAGTGGAAGGTGCTGCTATATAAAACCTATCTGCTACTGAAGATCCTATAAAATCTGAGGTTCAAACTCGGGTTCCTACGGCTAAGGTGTAGGTAATCTATGTCCCAAGTCCCTAATGGATCGATGTCTCATGGGTGCCATCCTGTGTATGAAGCAAAAGAATGGATCATTAAGTTGTAGAAGGTTGTAGAAATGTTTTAATTATTTTTGTTAATCTTATAAAACATTAATAACTACTTTAATATTTTACCTAGAGCGTCCGCTTGTGCAAACCATCACCCTAATACCAAATGTAGTGCCCCATCCTTGGGACAAAGAAAACCACACCTAGAGGTAGTTAAAAATTTGGGTAATTTTTTTGAAGTAAAAAAATTATGCTTCTTTAATTCCCGTTATAATATTATTTATACCAATTCAGATTAATCAATAAATTAATTACTTGTCCATTTCCAATTTTAATTATTTTTCAAGAACATTCCCCATGAAAACTTTAATAATTTATTTCCCATCATGGTTACTCTATAAAAGTTTTCTAGGGTCACATTAGAAAGTCTACATACCTCTTTTAATTTAATTAATTAGCCCCCCACACCCTCTTATTAATTTTTTACCCAACTCCCACAAAATTCTATAACTTAAAGTTGTGTAAGGTAGTATGTGGGCCATTAGATCTTCTAAATTTTATCCCTTGATTTTAGTTGCCCTAGATTTTCCTAATCCATCTTTATGTTTTCTTTTCTCTTTCTTGTTGTTTTATTTTTTTGTTTTCCTTTGCCCTCTCTCTCTTGGTTTTATTTTATTTCTTCTTGGTTGTGGAGGAACCATGGAGGTTTTGTATTCATGGGGTTACATGAGATATTGTAATTATTCTCTATTTTTGTATTTCTTTTACCAAGTATCTCTCGGTTTTTTTGGGGTATGTATCATACCCTTTTCTTTTTTAAACAAGACTCGCATATATATATTCGCCAAGATTAGTTGTTGAAAGGGGGAATGGAATGCATGAATGGCCATGGTGAGGAGTGTTGGGTGACACGTTTTGAAGGGGTTAGGGTATGGCGGAGAGGGGGTTTGGTGTTGGGGTCTCATGCGGGGTTTAGAGTGGGCGATGTGGTGTGGCCTACGACCACACCATCAAAGTTTCTATGCAAGTTTTGGGGGTCTCACCCCACCCAAACATAATTAATTATATATTTAAAGAGGTATATTATTTTATAACAATATTATAGATATATCACTATATAATATATATAATATATATTATTTTATAATATATAGTATATATCTTATTATATGATTTATATTATAATATCTATTTATATATATCATACTATATAGTGACTTATTTCTCATTTTGTATTTGTAAAAATTATGCAACTCCAACATTTACTTTATCTTTGATATATAAATTTATATGTATGTGTATGCTTAATATAAATTGCAAAAAAAAAAAATGCATGTAAAAGAGAGAAGACTTGAATTGAACAAGTAAATGGTATAACAACAAATAATGTACAAAGGTATTCATTCCAAATATATAAAGGAAAACAAAGTATTGTGCACTTGCAAATCCACAATTCAAAAGAACTATTTTTTTGTTTAAAATTTTGAAGGGAATCTATTAAAACAGATTTTACTTTCAACCAAATCCTTACTACAACAAACATTTAGTGATTTCCTACTAGAAGTAATTTTCCTTTAAAACAATAACCATATTTCTAAGGTTGTAAAGAAATAAACTTGAATAAAGTTTGTATTCAATTGTTCTCTCCTTAATCATTTGCCATAATACCAAGAAATGCAAGAGTAACATTATTCTTTTTCAACAAACAACTTCATATGACTATTTTTTTTTAATTTTCAAAGTAAGATTTCAACCAAAAAATAAGATCTTTAACAAGGACTCATATCAAAATACTTGCATTGATTTTCAAGATATAAGGTTCTTACAAGTTTCTCCATGCAAAAATAGTTACATCAAAAGGAAGCTTAAGCTCTATTTTTTTAAGATACTAAGATGCACAAGAACATTTTACAAGATTTCATCTCTAAGATTGAGGAAGGATTCACCAACAAATGTACACTACATTACAAAGCAATCCCAAATCACATCATAGGAACCTTACAAGAAGTGGAAATTCCAACATATATATCCACAAGGTCTCAATAAGAGTAATATTCACAAAATTTGGGAAAAACCATAAGATGCCAAGATGTCAAGTAAAATAATCCAACCATCTTCCAAACTTGAGCTCTATTTTTTTGCTCTATATAAAATCCAACACATAAATAAAGGCTTGTTTTACCACCCAACCTATAGGCATCATTACATGCCTTTCCAAAGGTTGGAAGACATGCTAGCCTCCCCCAAGCTCATGGGAGATAGAGCTTTCTTCCATAAATGCACACAGGATAAGAGAACAATAAAGACAAGCATATCACATACAATACTAACCCATACACTAAAGAAAAACACAACGATTACCAACCAAATAAAAAGAGGAGAAAACCATATTCATCCTCAACAAAGGGAAAGCATAGATGAAATATCCAATAGTGCAAAAGAGTGTGGTCCAACCATATGATGCATACTTACAAGATATTCAAAAATCTCCTTATCCCTCCAAAACAATCATCCCTCCTTATTGCTCCTACCATTCGCCTAAAATCCTCATTAAGAGGATTTTCAAACCCATTGGGTTTCTTCTCTGAGGATGGGGAAGGGGATTCAAATCATATGAGTAGATAAAGAGAACCAACATGACTTTCCCATCAAGCCATGGGGTTTATGAGGGAAAATCCCTCCTCTTCCCCAATAAAACTCCCAAATCCATCAAGTCATATGATGGATGGAGAAAATAATAAATAACACAACCAAGTAACCATACAACACATGCAACAAGAAAAAACTTTCAACCATAAGCAAATCTAAAATCTAACATGTCAAACAACACAAAATAAGATGAAAGAGTCTACTTTCACAAGCTCTCCAAATCTCTAAGCCTTTCCCATTTCCTTGTCCAAGAAAAACTCCAACTCCAAAAAGTCTCCAACCATAAAGAAAAAGCTAAAAAGAAACTCCTTTCTCCCACATGAGGGAGTATTTGAAGAAAAACAAATAAATTTCCTCACAAATGAGGGGTGACATGTGTCACCCCTCTCTTCCCTCCAAGTCAAGTTTCCAAAAATAAAATAAAGAAAAGATAAACCCACATTTAAACATCTCTCTCCCAAATTACCCAAAAAGAAAATGAGACAAGCTTATGCAACTTTTCACAACACACACATTCCAACCAATCTTACATGGATGGTGAAAAAGAAAGGCTAAATGGGAGGGAAACTCCCTCCATGCCTTGGAATTAATCCCCTACCTAATAGGTAGGGTCCAAGGGCTTATTTTCATGCTAAGTGAACCCCAAAACCAAAAGGGGTCACTTAAAATGCCAAAAATAGCCCAATTTCAGGTTTGACACATTTGGACACATATGTAGAGGATGTGGGGCCCACTCAAGGGTGTTTATGTGACCCCAATCCTCTTTAATTAACACACACATACACAAATACATACTTAATGCAAGTGGGGACCATTAAGTCCCCCAACCTAGTTTTCTTAACAAAATTAAACAACCTAAACACAATTAATTTTACATGAAATACAACATTACAAATAAGGGTCACCCATGGTGCCCAAATAATACAAGAAAACAATAAGGCCTCATACAACTAACATGGTTAGGACTTAGTCCCGTACCGCTTGTGCACAATTTATGTAGCTACCCTGAAATCCACCTTCTCCTTTGCCATGTAGCCTGCACACTCAATGAAAACATTAAATGCATCTGCCCCAATACAAGTGTAAATCAACTACTCGGTAAACGATCAAGTCTAAACATGTAATCTATGCTAACACATCATCGACATGAAATCGTAAATTAGAAACATGCACAATTTCACACAAATTCACCATGTGTTAGCATTGCAATGCATATAAATGACATATATACATGTTATCATGTGTTCTCATCAACAATCGAATAATCTATATCATCAAGACGTATGACTAAACTATGTATCCATCACATATCAGTTAGGCCCAAATAACATAGCAACACGTTAGTATCCACAACGTCTATTAAAATATGCCAACATACTAATCAAAGCTAAATTGGCACTACGCGCCCAAATCACCATACATGTCCATGAAGATCAAATAACATAACATAATTTCCAAAATATGTCAAATCATAACTATGAGTAAGGAAGTCAAGTAGATAATTGAGGCTATAAAATGTGGGCACTACACAATTTAATAATTACAATACTTATAAAATAGAAAATATATTTAATATATCTATAGATAGATTTATACAAAACAATTATTTTTAATTCACATGTCTCAAAATTTTACGATTGTTTTAGCTTGAAGCAAACTTCAAATTTGATAGTCACTCATGCCTATCGAATTGTATATAATTTCATTAATGTTCACTAATAAAAATAAAGAGGCCAATTTTCATATTTTTTAACATTTTTTTTGTAAGAGATGGTGACATCAAAATTTTGTGAAGTATTTAACTAAAAGTATGCAAAAACTCTTTATGTTTAAAGTTCAAAAAATGGTATAAGGAAATATGTTAAATTCTAGTTGATCCTATTTCTAGTGTAATAGAATGGGATGTGTATTATTAAATCTTATCGATGAAACAATTTACCCAATACCTCTTACTTATGTGATAATCATCAACAACATAACCATATTAAAATAGTGATACAACCATTAAATAAAAAAACAATTATTCATTGAATAAAAAACATAAATTATATTCACACACACACACACACACACGAAAATAATTGTATTAATTGGTAATAATCATAATATGATTTATAATAATTCCAACAAGGGGGCACGGCATGTATCCTAAATTATATCCATCATAGAAATTATATTTTTGATCTCCTTTTCAGTAGCATAAACTTTGTACCAACCTATTATTTACAACTTCAATATCTCTATTCACAAAATTACAAATCCCCTTCACAAATAAATCCACACAACAATAATAATGAAATTTGTGTCATCTTATAACCTTCCACATCCAAGTCTCCTAAATTCACAAAACATTCCATGGGGGCACATGAACTAGTTCGTTGATATTAAAATTCAATCTATACATAAGTTTTTTTATGAAAAATATCATATCTTATATCAATGCAATAAGATACAAGACAACTTTCAACAAAAAATGGGCGGTATGAGAAAATGCCCCAAAACCATGAACCCACTAGGATGAGCCTAGAACACAAAAATTCAAACTAGGCCAGCCTTGGAAAATACAACAAAACATCATCCTAACAAAAGGAAAAAGCAAAATCAAGCAAATTGTAAAACATGCCCGAGGTGGGCGGATCCTGATCATCCAACCACCCCGAACAAGGTAGATCCTTTCCCGTGTCTAGAATCTCCCAGCCATCAGTAGTTTCTTCCTCAGGGCCTGCTTCCCTGTGCGTAGGAATGATGAGGTTGATCCAAGGGAATTTTATAGAAGATGGCAGGGGTGGCGGCAGTTTCCAGGTGGTCTAGTGTGAAGTGACAGAGGGAGAGCCCCAACCCCACTGGTGAGCCGAAAAACGTGGAAGAGAACCCCACCCAAGTTTCTGAGGTGGTGAGCCCCAACTCTACTGGCAGGCCGAGGAATGTGGTGGTGCGCCCTGACCATGACAACGCTTAGGTGAATGACTATGTTATGGCTCGGTCCTGGAGAATGACAGTGTGATTGAATGCACGACGTTGGGATCTACTGTGTTAGCCTCCATGAGTGGAAGGAGAGGATCGCCTGATGGGAGAAGGAGGCACCTAGGTAACATTGCACGGGACTTCCCCCAGTGTCGCAATAGATTTTGGAGGTGGTGCACCTCCATAGCCACCTTATTCACTTGAACTTAAATCTACATAAGTATATTGGAGATCACCATATATTTATTATAAATAGAGAAAGACTGATCAACTACAGAATTAACAAAGAAAAAAGTATTTCTTTCTTTCCATATCCAAAATAAAATCCCCCCTCTAAAAACCATGCCAAATCTAGGTGGACATAGGCAAAAGTTTGGGATTGTCTCTCAAGAGGATATGTTGCCAAGTGAAATAGTGGGGCCATGAGGGAAAGAAAAAAGTATGGATCCAGTTCCAAGCAATTTGAGCTTTAGGACAAAACTAGAAGACATGCATAATCATTTCCAGATGCCCATAGAAGGGGAATTTGGGAGCTAGAATCCCAATTTGAACAAGACGGGCCCCAATAGGAATGCCTTGGTGAAGAATGTACCAAATAAAATGAACAATTTTGGGCTCCACACATAAAGTCCAAACAGTCTCAAACTGTTTTCCCTAGGTAGACAAGGTGGCGTGAATTCCCCAGTGATTATTAAGTGTGTCCACAATGGGAAAATGGGGTGAGAGCCATCGATAGCCTTTGTTGGCTTTATAGTTACAAAAATGAGTATCAGCATACTAATTCCATTCTTTCCACCAAGGGCGAGAGGAGTGCACAACAATCTTATGTAGCATGTGATCAGGAACTAAATTGATCACAATATTGTAAGTATCCTAGTCTTGGTTGGAGATCTAAAACAAAGCTTTAAAATTTGGCCAAGAAAACCAAGATCTCTTGTTCTTATAGAAAAATTCCTTGATGGTATGAGTTTCACACTTGAAGAATTTGAGCACAAAGATTCTTGGGACCTCTACTAAGCATTGATCTTAGGATTGAAAAATCAGTGACCACCAGAGAGATTGTTGGTTAAGAGATAACCTATTGTGAAAGCCATCCCCTTTCCATAAAATCTAGAGTTTGACACATTCCCACACTTTCCAAATACTTTTAAGCACAAAGGTGCCCACAATTTTGACAGGCACATGAGTGATGAGAAAATTGAAAAATCCTAATCCTTTCCATGCAAGGCGGCCATAAGGAGAGCCTTCTATAATGCTATGTCATATGAGAAATTTACAAGCTTCTTGGCCAGTGATGCTTTTGATAATCCACTTGGCACAGAGAGCTTGCCCTTAGCGTTGAATGTGAATAAGCCCAAGGCCTCCAGAATTGCGAGGCAAACAACATATATCCCAAGCTACATGATGAAAATCTTTTCCAGTAGAAGCATTAGCTCATAGGAAAGCTTTGAGAAACTTTTCTAGCTTTTGGATGGAGGCCTTGGAAGGCACCCAATAAGACGAGTAGTTGATATGGGTGGCACCCAGAACTTTAGAGTAAATTTGGAAATTTCCAATCAAAGAAAAAGGCCTAGTAAGTAAATATTCTATTGTTTTTGCCACCCATCGAATGACTTAATGCCATAGATCAGTCAGGGAGGATTGAAAAGCAAAAGGAATACTAAGAAATTTGAAAATCTCACCATACTGCAGAATTTTTGAATCAAATGTGGCAAGCCAGTCCGACACAAGAAGCAAAGGTTAGGAAATAAGGGATAAAATATGTGGAACAATCCTTCACAGTATCACAATAGTAGAAACTAATATGTAGAAAATATTACAAATCTCAAATAAAATTACAGAATAAAATAACACAACACAAAGAGACAATATCTAATGTGGTTCACCCAATTTGGGATACATCCACCAAGAATCACTTGCTCAAATTTTATTACAAGCCACCGCCTCTCTCAATACAATACCCATATCTGTTTGGAGATATGCTCAACAAACTCTATAGAATTCACACCCAAATTCAAAACACGTCTACAATGCTACATAATATTTACCATATGCATAAAAGCATATAAGTAGAAAACTCCTTAAGCAGTTTTACAAAACCGTGGGTATCAAAACCATGGGCCAAAACCGTCCCATAAACCTATGGGTCAAAAATCCCGCCCATATGAGAAGAAAATGTTTCCCGGATATCGGGCACATTCCGTGCCTTCCCAAACCATGATGATGTTATCCAGATGAAGCGCCCCCTATGAAGCTTGTTTGCTCTAGGAAATGAATAATAACATGCAAAAGATTACGTAATCGTAGAGCTAACACTTTGGAAATGATTTTGTAAGATACATTTAGCAACATAATCAACTACTAACAAGTGATTTTCTCAGGATATCCTTGCGTAGGGATAAATTTTATGTTCGCCTTATTAATGCATGGCCCTAGGGAGTGGTTTTGAAACCCTTCAAGATAGAACTGAAAGAGGTCTTGCCCAATGGAATCCCATAGAGGTTTATAGAATTCACAAGGGAATCCATCACATCCAGGCACTTAATCATTAGCCATTTACATAATGGCTTCATGGAGGTCTTCAATAGTGAGCATTCTTTCACAGACCACCTTTTGAGCCTATGAAAGCAGATTCTTAAGCAGAACCCCCAAACATTGGTCAAGAGCAGCATGGCGAGCTTTGGAGGGTGGCTGAGCTTAGAAAACGAGACCTGTAATTTCACACAAAGGCTTGTAATTTTCTAGGTCATGTAATTTGTAGTTTGGTGAAGACAAAACGTTCTATAATCCTCTTAACTGTGAATAATAAGTTTTGGGTTAGTAATTTGAGCTAAGAAATATGTTGTCCATGATAGCTCGGATCTGTTGAGAAGGATTTCTAGCTCAAAGAGAAAGAAATAATTCTTTCGAAACCCGATCTCCAACCTTGAGCTAATGCATTCGAGCTCGAGATCTAAGCACCTCTGGCATTATAGTTTTCCGCAGTTTGGATTTGATGCTGGAGCATTGCAACTTGTAGTTATAGAGTGTCGAGAAGGGATCACCTTGAATTTCCACCATCGCCTAGCTAAGAGCTAAGGTGTTAGGGGTGCCAAATTTTTTCCAGTTGGTGGCCATAAATTCTAAGAAATCTAGTAGTACGACACAACACATATTCCCACCAAAGTAACCAGTTGGTTTGCATAGGTGGATGAGATCACTGACACTGACTAGGTCATGGAATTAAATTCTAAATCCACTTGATACGATTGACGACGGGACTATGTTTCATCAAGGTAGTATTAAGAAAGAATTGGCCTTTATGACAAAATGGGAGTGAATCATGCCAATAGATAAAAAATTGTATAGGGGAGTGGTCTGAAAGGATAAAGTTAGGCATAACCTCCACTGGCATGGAATAAATGTTATCAAACTCAAAAACAGTTTTGAGTTGACGGCATGGCCCTGTCAAGCCGTTTAAGGATGTGATATGTCCCTCCATGGAGATTGGACCATGTGTACCAAGCTACAGAGGTGGGAAATCAAGATGCGTTAGGATCAAAGAATCCAAATTTATTTCACATGAAGTACCAGAATTCCCTTTCACCAGGTTTCCAACTCATAGAAGGTGGCCACATTTATCATTTGGGGCTTTAACCATATTAAAATCTCCACTTATTACCTATTATGCATTGGGAATGGAGTGGGCTATCCACCGCCACAGATTGACCATTTTTCCCGCATCATTAGAGGCATAAATATTAATGAGCCCAAAAGGGTGGCCCTTAATATTAAATGGACCCATATGACAGGGTTGGTGGGGTCAAATCCATGGTCAATTAATAAGGGCCGCCATTTAGGGGCAAAAAGTGAGATTGATCCCCCATGCCCTACTTCATGATTGCTACAGAAAGCCAAGATTTCATGCCAAATGGATTTACATACCATATGGAACTGAAAACCTTTAATTTTAACTTCTTGCAAAAATAAAACATCTTGATTTACACATCATTGCCAAGTTTCACGCACTACATACTTACGACAAGAGTTTGTGATACCCCTAACATTTTGGGATAAACAATTCTTGGGAAACATTGGTCAAGAGTCATATTCCCATCCTCCAAACCCTCAAAGGCATCATATTGATTGTGTAAGAAATGAACAACATTATGCTGCAAAAAATCTTGCAAATCAATTTTTTTCCGTTCGGTGTACTCAATGTTGTATTCCACTTCAATGGAGTTCACACTCCATGCTGGGATATGGTCCTGAGAGATGCGAGATGGACTTTGGGGTCATTTAGAAGGCCCTTGTGAGTTTCTTGGAAGGAGAAGAGGAACTGAATCTGAGAAGGGGATGTGAGAAAAAAAAATTCTAGTCCATGAGAACCAACGCCGTAAGGGGCGTGCTGGAGTACTTTGCTAATGGGGTAGCCGAGATGGCAACAACAGTTGGCTCCTTAGTAGTAGTAGTTGGTTCCTTAGTAGCAGTTGTAGGCTTCTTGGCTAGAGTATTGTGAGAATGTTCCTTAGCAGCTTGGTTCCCGATGGCCATGGGAGCTAAAGGATTTGGATTGTTGGGATTTTTCTTGTTTCGCCACCCAAAAAAATTTCCAACCTTCCTCCTATTGGGGTTTGACTAGTTTGGGAGTTGTTTTTGCCATAGGGTAGTTACGGGGGACATAAAGCGGACAATCTCTGATCTTGTGATCAAATTCTTGACAACAGAAGATAGTGTAGAGTATATAGATATACATGACCCACTGGGAGTAGTGTTTATCACCCATTTGAATATACAAAAATTCTTTGAGGTCCTGCAAGAGATCAATCTCAACACATACTTGCTTCTAGGGATGAGCATGGTAAAACTTATCAGCTTCCAGGAAAACTACCCACCCAAGTGAAGTGGAAATTTGCAGAAATGAACACATGATAGAGGAAGACCAAGAAATTCAATCCAAACCATCACTTTAAGGGTAGTATACTTAGATACCACAAAGTCCTTATGCCAGGGTGTTAACACAAGCAATGAGTTACAAACATACCAAGTGGCTTGCTTAGCCAAAATATTGGGCGCATTAGCAGGGTCAGAGAAATGAAAAAGAAAGAAACCCTTGGTCATGTTTTGAACACTATCCAGATGGACCCCATGAGGGGTCTAGACTTGTTAGCCTAGGATTTAAGCATGCTTTCAAAGGGGATTCACCAAAAATACCCAATGAGGCAAAACCGTTCTAACCATTTACGTGCAACATCAAATTCATGAATGGGCAGAACTACAACCCAAGGAGAGAGATTACCTCGTGAAAAACCTTCGGGATGAACTTCCTGGGACGCTTCACCGACGGTTCCATTGATCGCTCCACTATCTCCTTCTGCAGTTGAAACAACCGGGTTTAAAGATGGTGAGGTCATTATATAGAGGACACCCAGAGGGCAAAAAACCTAGGAGAAACTATCGCAATTAATTCCCATAGAGCCTAAAAAGGTCGTGGTATGATGGTTAGAGGGGGAAACCCTAGAAGAGCCAACTCTAGTTTTGCGCCAGAGTTGTAGAGCATTTTTTTTCCTTATCTTTTCCTAAATTTTTAACTAAGATATACTACATATTTCCTTCAATTGTTTTTATAAACATGCCCATGTTAACTACAAAAATCACATCTTTTTATGTCCCAACAGAGATTGTTACTTAATATAAGTCACTTAATTACGAGGTCAACTCTCACACAAAAATATTTTCCCAATCTCACAATCAAATACGCATCAAAATTTTAAATTAATTATTGATTATTAACAACACACTAATAATTAAGATCACCATCAATAGTATTATTGTAACGTCCTCCTACACATTGATATATTAGTTTTAATAGATTAAAACACACCTTTAATAAGATTATTTGTTAGGTTAATTTATGCATCATATTACCTTAAATTATTTAATTATTTAATAAGGTAATTAGTTGATATATTGTTATATAGTTTTATAACAATATTTGTTTTATTATTGCATAGGTTATATTGTTACAACAATTATTATTTGTTTGTATTTAATTATTGTTTCTTCCCGATGTATTTTGGAAGTTGTTGTGATTATGGTTGTACCTGTGTAACCCATTTATTTGTCTACACATGGCTATTCAATTCCTATAAGAATTGCAACACTTCATTGTAATTTTGGTTGATTGATTTTAATATATTTTATCAGGCTTACCCCCTATTTTGTCAATCTACATTTGGTACTAGAGAGAATTGAAGCTCTTGACAAGGTTGGAGAAGGTTGCAGAGGAAGAAGAACTTGTGGAGAATAAATCTACTTCGTCGAGAGCCGTGTTGCCTCCTGCCTCAAAAGCTTCCCACATCTCCCTGCAATCCCACAACCTCCTATGTGAATTCCAGGTAAACATAAAGCAATTTTTTTTTTCGATGCCCTCTGCACCAAAAAATTTTCTCCTATAAGCTAATCATTTTTAGAATATTTAAATTTTTTTTTTTCCCCATTAGGGGTTTTACCTCTAATATTAGAGAATTTTTTTGGTTACTACTACATTCATTCTGGTATCTGCTACTAAATTTGGAGAAGTTAGGTTACATTGTATTGCATCACCGAGCTCACATAACATTGACAAGTTGTGTTTTTTCGTTATCTAAGTTATATTTCTTCTTCTACTTGGGCATTTTTATTGTTACTGAGCCACATAACCAGTGTGTGGTCGTTCACTTTGATCAAAGGCGAGTTCACTATAACTTCCATGTGGGGATCGATTCTTTGCAACATAAGAGGATGGGTAGACCACGAGTTGGGCACTGTTTCTTCTAATTGGATTGGCACAAAGCCTTCTACATGAACTCCTCTTGCAAGTAGCAACTTGGACAAAAGTTGATCTCTCCAAATCGATCCAAAGGCATCTCTGAGGCACTTGCATAGCCAAGCAAGCAAAATCCATGAGAATTTAACATAGCATCAACAAAAATAAATGCACCCTCCTCTCCACTTTGTCTCCTACTTCATGTGATACCGAAAAACAATACGGTGGTTAAATTTAAAAAACGTAGAAAATCGAACCGCACAAGCAAAAAAAGCGGTGGAGGAAGATAAAACAAAAAGGATATTAAGAAAGTTTCAGATCCACGTATTCAAAAAAACCTAATCCGCCAAGAACATTCATCCAACCATGTGGATCATCCAAAGGAGCCGCATCACCATTTTAAAAGGTTAGACCATTTCTGTAATTTAAATAAAATTTGATTCATTTCATTACCCAAGCACACATAATGCCTAGTTGGATAAGTGGAAGCAACTTGGGAGTGGTAAGTGTATGGTTTGAATCACACAAAACAACACAAGTTTTTGAAATTTGAAATTTGGCGGAAAATTTGGAGAAACCGCCATAGTTGGAGGTAATCTGGTGGAAACACCACCTCTAAATAGATAGTGACATGACTAATTAGCCCTCTAAATTTTAGTGAGAAAATCCCTATTTTAGGGTAAAATGTTTTTTTCTCCTATTAAGCCTATTTTTCCATTCCAAGCAACTTTTTCTAAAGGGGGAATAGCTAAAAATTACATTTTCAGCTAGTTTTTTTGCAATTCTTTGCATTGTGGGTCGAATTGGGCTCTGGAGGCCACTAGGGCCTATAAAACAATTTTTTTTGCCTAACATTCAATTTTTTTCTAAAATTTTGAATGTAATTACATGCTTTAATATATTGTACTAATTTTTAGGTTGCCATAGTCAACCACAAATATTGTAACTACTTAGAAACTGGCAGTGAATTGTAATCCAAAATAGTAAAAATTGGTTCTGTAACACTCATGAGATCCTAGATCTCATTCACAACATTCGGTATATACGGTGCCTCAGGAAGCGCTTATGGGTAAAGATGTCGTGACTACTACTACACTTAATGCCTAATATAGCTGCAACAACATCATCTGGGCATCGACCCTTTAAATTGACAGGAGTAATAAGGTCACAGTGCACACACTATGAGCCATCCCATCCATCTGTGAATGATTGCATGACATAAATCCGGACTGAGAAATTATCCAAGTATATAGAAAAGTTACGTGCGCGTATGAGGATATTTATTTGAGTCGGTGTCAATAATCACACAAACCCCTTTCAGTATTGTCTTGGTACCACGTATTGAATTCTTTCACGTATGTTAACACCTCTTTCACGTACCGCTTATGTATATAGAAAGGGCGATATTCTTCCACGCACCACCGGGTATATCGGAAGGGTACGTATATAGAAAGGTTTGGTATATTAGACTGATGGTATATAGATTGGGAAACCTTATACCTAGAGTGATAAGAGCCAAACCATATCAGTGTTTCTACAAAATGGGCACCAATGCCCCCAATTTTTTTCTTCCAGATTCACAACTACTCAGAGGAAACAACTATGCTACATGGAAGACAAAAATCAAGACACAACTTGAGTTTGAAGAGATCTGTCCTATTGTGAATGGTACTATGACAAGATCAACTACTGATAACACACAAAAATGACAGTTTGATAGAGCAGATCATAAATCCAAACTCATCATCTTGTTTGGAGTGTCTGATGATGTGCAACCCAACATTTGTGATTCCACAACAGCCAAAGAAGTGTGGGATAATTTGAGCATGATGTATGAGGCCAAAAACAAGAATGTCATTCTGAATTTGTAGAGTCAGTTACACACAATGAAGTTTAAACAAAATGAGAAAATCAAATCTTTCTTAAGAAGAGTTACAAAATTGAGGGATTCACTTCTAGCCCTAAAAGAAGTGGTCAAAGATGATGCTCTCATTCCCATTTTTCTGAGAGCACTCCCTTCTTCATACTATATTTTTGTAACAACACTAAACTTGTCAAATACGACAGTTAGTTTTGACAAATTGGTAAACCTACTATAACAAGAGGAAGCAATGCACAATAAGGATGATGAAGAGGAGCAGAAAATTTCTTCACATCAAAAATGGAAAGGAAAAGGTAAAGGAAAACCTAATTCCTATCAAAATTCCCAACATCAGAATCAGTATCATGGGGACAAACAACAGAAGAAGCAATGTCCAATTTGTAAAAGAGGACATGACCTAAAATATTGTTGGTACAATACTTACAAGAAAGGTTCATCAAGAAAATCTGGACCTCCACAAAAATATCACAAGGGACATTCTAACTACAATCAAGGGCAGAAAAAGGGGAATGGAAAAGAAGACCCCATCAACAAGGAAATATTGTTGAGCAAGAAGAACATTTAGATAATGAAGACTTCTTATACACTACTCGATCAAGTGAACCATCCATGTCATCTAGTGATGTCTGGTATGTTGATTCAGAGCCACTCAACACATGACCAGCCACAGAGACTGGTTTACTTCAATGAGGGACACGCCATCAAAAATCATGTTTCGTTGGGAGATGATTCTTCATATACAGTTTAGGGGATTGGGAACATTTCTCTACCCCTTGGTTCACACAACTACATACTATCAAATGTCTTATATGTCCCTGGGTTGATAAAGAATTTTCTTTCAGTCAATCAACTCCTTGATCACAACCTAAAAATTGACTTTGATAGTCATTTCGGCAAGAAAACATGTTTAATTCAAGATAAATCACAAGGCTCGAAAATAGTTGCAAAATCCTCCAATGTGGGACGCATGTTCCAACTTGATTTTGTTCACAGAGATGATCAAGAACTTGTGGCTAAGAACTCTACCTCAGCACAATTGTGGCATCAGATACTTGGTCATGTTAGTTTCAAGTATCTCGAGACACTTCACCGTGTAATATGGTACATGGGCTTCCATATCTTCAGAAGGATACAGACAAGTGTCCTCACTTCCTATAGGAAAACAACACATAGCCTCGTTCCAAAAGAGTACATTTCGAGCTCATGGAAAAATGGACCTGGTTCTTACCAATCTTTGTGGTCTAATGCAACCGAGTCATTCTGGATTTCAGTACTTTATGCTATGTGTTGACGACTATTCAAGGAAAATGTGGATTTTTTTGTCTTTGCAAGAAAATTGAAGCTTTTGAAACTTTCAAAAAGTTTAAAGTAGCAGTCAAGAATGAAACTAGTCATCACATCAGAACTCTCCACTCAGATCGAGGGGGGGAATTCACTAGTAATGAGTTCAAAGACTACTTACAAACTCATGGGATTCATCGACAAATGCTCCTCCACACACACTGCAACAAAATGGTGTTGTTGAGAGAAGAAATCATACTATCATGGAAATTTTGTGATGCATGATCAATGACTCTGGAATTGTAAAGAAATTTTGGGTAGAAGCAACAAAGACAATAGTGTATTTGTTGAACATAGTGCCCATAGTTGCTCTTAACAGAGTAAAACCACAAGAAGCATGGTCAAAATGGAAACCATCTATTACACATCTCAGAGTATTCGGGTGCAAATCAAGCATGGACATACCAAACTAGAACAAAAATAAATTGGACATGAAGTCACAGAAACTCGTCTTCATTGGGTACAATGAAGAGACTCTTGGGTACAGATTGATGGATCAAAGACTAGAAAAGTCTACACTAGCAGAGATGTTGAGTTTTTTGAGAAGAAGGAAGCAGAGTCTCCTCCTCCAGATTCACTAGATGTAGATTTTTCACCAGTTGTAAAAATTGAAGCTGATGTTCCTACAGATGATGAAAGTGAAGATGAGGATGATGGTGTTGATCAGATAGAACCACGACCCATGGGAACAGTTCAATGTATGCCCAAGTGGTGTACTAGCACATTACGAGATGTAAGAATGGATGCTCCACTGATACATCCACCCCTGGACCACGGACTCATAGTAAAGCAAGAGAAGAAGTTAACTTTTCTTTAATGAGTAGAGTAATTGAATTTGATGAGCCCTCTACAGTCCAGAAGCCCTATAGTCAAAAGGTTGGAAAGATGCCATGGATTTTGAATATCAATCAGTGATGAAAAATAACACTTGGCAACTTGTCGATCTTCCACCAGAGAAGAAACCCTTTAGATGTAGATGGATATTCAAAACAAGTATAAAGTAGATGGGACAAAGTGGAAAAGTATAAAGCAAGACTAGTAGTAAAGGGGTATGCATAAAAATAAGACATTGAATACGAGGAGACATTTTCTCCCACAGCTAAGATCAAAACAATCAGGATTATCTTTGCTCTAGCTATATAGTTTGGATGGAAAGTCCATTAGATGGATGTAAAAATTGCCTTCCTAAATGGATATTTACAAGAAGAAGTATATATGACTCAACCCAGGGATATGTAGTACCTGATCAAGAAGCAAAGGTATGTAGACTCAAGAAATCTTTGTATGGCCTCAAACAGGCACCCCGGGCATGGTACATCAAGATTGATGAGCATATCGTACAACATGGATTTGTTAGAAATCCATACGATCCTAATCTTTACCTCAAAATCAAGGGGGTAGATTGTGATTGTTGTTGTCTATGTCGACGATCTATTCATCACTAGAATTTTAATGAGGATGATCGATGCAATGAAGAAAGATCTTAATCGATCGTTCGACATTACTAATCTCAGGCTGATGAATTATTGTCTTGGATTGGAAGTATGGCAGAAAGAGAATCACATTTTTGTTTCTCAGATGAAATATACCAAGACAATGCTCAATAAATTTAGGATGATGGATTGCACACCAATTGCTACACCTATGGAGAATAGATTGTAGTTATCTCATTCAGATCCATCTCCTGAGGTAAGTTCCACTCTCTATCAACAGTTGATTGGGAGTCTCATTTACCTGACCTACACTAGACTAGATATCAACTTTGCAGTAAGCTATCTATCCAGGTTCATGCAGGAACCCAAAGTTTGTCATTGGAAAGTAGCAAGGTGCATCTTGAGATATCTCAAAGGATCAGTAGATCTTGGTGTAGAATACAAGAGAATGACAACTTCTTCTTGACTAATATTCAGATTCAGATCATGCAGGAAATATTGATGATAGAAAATCCACTTCAGGATTTGTATTTTTATGGGATCTAGACCAATATCATGGGGAAGCAAGAAACAACACTTTGTTTCTCAATCTTCCATAGAATCTGAGTATCGTTCTGCAGGAGAAGTTGTTTGTGAAGTGATTTGGCTACATCGCATACTCAAAGGACTTGGAATACCACAGAAAAACCGACCACCATGTATGTTGACAATGAAGGTGTTCTCAAACTTGTTCGCAATCTAGTGTTTCATGAAAGAAAAAAGCACATTAAGGTACAAGTTCATTTCCTATACGTGAGCATGTGTTGAAGCACAACATCCAACTTCAATTTTTTCCAACAAGCTGAACAACGAGCAGATATCTTCATGAAGTCACTTGCACGTGACAAGTTCGAATTTTTCAGAGAGTTCCTCTCCTCATCCCTTAAGGTAATGCAAAATTAAGGGGGGGAATGTTAGGTTAATTTATGCATCATATTACCTTAAATTATTTAATAAGGTAATTAGTTGATATATTGTTATATAGTTTTATAACAATATTTGTTTTATTATTATATAGGTTATATTGTTACAACAATTATTATTTGTTTGTATTTAATTATTGTTGCTTCCCGGATGTATTTTAGAAGTTGTTGTGATTATGGTTGTACCTATTCAAGCCATTTATTTGTCTGCACATGGTTGTTTGATTCCTATAAGAATTGTAGCACTTCATTGTAATTTTGGTTGATTGAGTTTAATATATTTTATCAAGCTTCCAACCCTATTGCTCAATCTACATTATGAAGAAGTTTACAGTGAGGGTCGTAGTTTATAAAATAATAAAAAATGATTTATTAGATTTATTACAAATATTTTATTCTTTCACGCTATCAAATTTATCTTTGATGTACCTAATAATATTACATAAATACATTTAAACTAGTAATCACACATGAGTTGAAAATTATGCTGGAGAGGATAGTTGGAGTTGTAATTTATAGTGACGTGTATGTAAACTTAAAACTAAACAAAAAAACTTTCTACAAACTAAGAATAATCCAACACATGACACATTATAATAACTCAAGCCTATTTAATTAGATTGCTTCATTTAGCATCACCAATAATTTCCACAAGAATATACTCCCTTTTTTAAAATGAAGGAAATGGTTCCTATTTCTCACAACAATTTCTCTTGCAACAATCTTAGAGTTAATTTTTGTTGCAATGTGGCAATGAGCACATAATCAAAGGTTCTTGACAACTGTAATAGTTGTTCCAGGGGGGCGTGTTTAACCAACCAAATGCAGCTTGCCAACTTTTTACTATGGTGACAGAGAAATAATTTTTTTCCTCCACTTCCACATCATTAAGTAAATGCATTTAATATGAAAAATAACTTGTTGCCTTCATCTCTCAAGCCATTTTCTCCAACTTTTCATAGATCTCCTCTGTTTGTAGATGCAATCTATGATTTATGATATGTCTACTAGCCTTCAATCCAATTACATCCAAGGATCTTCTTAATTTCTCTATCTTTCATCAATCTCCGTATCATTTGAGCCTCACCTCACCTATCGACGTATGCATAGATGTTTGAGAGAAGAAAATAAGTTGCATCATTTTTAGGAACCAAATCAAAATGCATTATGGATGTAAATACTCCTAAACCTATATTCACATGTGAACTATAGGAACCAAGCAAACACTTCCACATGAACTGTTTGATAAAATGGCTCAGTGGTGTCATGGAATGCAATAACTCATAATATGCACAAAATGGTGTTCTTGATAAGGCTTTGAGTCTTTTCAAAAAAATGTGTCAAAGAGATGTGGTTTCATGAACTGTCATGATTGCAGGATCTGCACAAATGGGTTTGTTGAGAAGACATTGGAAACCTTTAAGGAAATGCAATTGGCAGATGTGAAGACAAATTCTACAACCTTTGTCAGCATCCTCTCGGCCTGTGCTAAAATGGGAACTGCAATACATGTGGGCATAATCAAATGTGGATTTTGAGAAGATGGTATAGCTATAAATTCCTTGGTAGACATGTATGCAAAATGTGGAACCACACATGAGGCACGTGAACTGTTGGATAAGATTTCCGAGAAATAAACCCACTTCTACAAAAATAATTCCGCCAAATTTCTCTTACCAAAAAATTTCCAATGTGCTTGCAATGGTTATGATGTAGATCCAAACCAAAATATAAAGGACTGGGAGCATAGGCTTGAACAGGATCGAGAACCTTGACCACTGCATAATCTAAAATATTAGAAATGCAAAGAGAATAAGACAGAACAAGTTTATTTGGGAACATGAAAATATCAACGAATGATGAAATATTTGAATGAAACCCTACTTAAATAATCCTGCAGTGTGATATTAAGCCACAAAAAATGAAAACTTACAGGCCATCCAGAGCTACTGAGAATAAAAATGCTTCCAATTTATAAAATTGAGCGAAGCTGAAATATTTCAACAATCCAGACCAAATCAAAAAGGCCTTAGGTGGCTGAAATATTACAAATAATCCAGGCCAAATATGAAACACCTGAGAATATTAGATATCTTACAAAGTACCATTATTTTCCCACAACCTTGCTGACTTTGCTGCTAAAGCCCCAAAATGAAGAAATCAAATTTTTTAGATTTCAGCTAATAAAAAGGCCCAAAATGAGAAGAATCAACCTCTTTCTCTAGAATTCCACAATGCCACAAATAGGAGTCATATTTTTCTTGCATACTCTTATAATAATTGGGCCTTTCATAGACATTTTTCCCACTTGACACCACCATGTGCCCAATATAATATCTTTCCTTCACTGGAATTTGACTAGTGCATATCTGCAAGACTACAACTACGAAGGAAATGATTTCTCTCATTACATAGTCAAGAATGGCCAAGCAGATTGAAGATTATATACAATCAAAAATTAGTTAAAAATTGTATCCTAAAAAATATAAAGTAACACAATCAGATCTTAGATATTATTATGGGAAATATCTAAAATCTGTGGATATTTAAGATAGTACATATGTAGGAATGTAAAAAAATTCTGAAATCCGACACCCTGCAAAATTAAGATTGCCGGAATTTGACACTTTCTAGCCAAAGATTCTTCAAAGGTGGACTGAAAACATATAAATATAAATTATAATAAAATAATATTTATTTACTAAAGAATATATAAAATAATTTTTTGTAAATCATTATATATTTTTATATAGGAACATGTGAGAGAGCATATCATGTGCATCAATATACTAGCAATTACACTTGAATTGTAAATTAAGTGTGTCTATACATAATCTTGTATGTGAAATTCAATCCCATAAAATAATCAAGAGATGGTTTGTCCACCATCTCTAAGCATTATATTGATTTAAAACCCTTCTCTCACATTCTCTTTCAAAAAAATATCTTTCCATCTCCTTCGAGGACACCCCTCTTTTTCTTTTTTCTTTTTCCTTTTTTTTTCCTTTTCTCTACCTCCCCCAACATAGCATCTTAAATGTGCAATTGTTTTTAAAAACAGTTTAATGTCAAGATGGTCTAGATCTCCAAATGTTTAAAAAAGGAACCCATGAATATTTTTGTCCCCTTATATATCATTGTAATTCGACATGATTCACCTTTTTATAGAGACAAAGTTGGTTGCATTGTTGTAGTCAACATATAGGTTCTCAAAAAATGCAAGAGTTGTCCGAGGGGCATTTTTGACAATCCAAACATAGTTTCCAACTTCTCACCGTGGTAGAAGAATAATTTCTTTTTCTCCTTTTCCATTTCACTCAATATATGTTTTGAATTTAAAAAATATCATATTACCTTCATGTCCCAATATATTTTTTGAATTTTGCATAGATTTCCTATAGTTGTGGGTGTGATTTGTCTCCTCCACAACAAGCATGCACCATTTTTATATTATGTAATCCAAATACATAACATTATCATTTTAATTCTTATATCCTTCATTAATATCCTTATCATTTGAACTGGCTCACCTCACCATCATACTTTTACAGAGAACTATTAAATAGAAGAATATAACTTGCAACATTTTGAAGTTCCAACTCAAAAAAAGAGTTGTAACTTATCATGGCTCCCTATAATTATGCATTCTGCAATGACAAAGAAAACACATCCACATAACTACTATAGGTGTGATTAACATGTTGATAATAAAATTTAGATCTTCATAAAGTTATCCAACATGGACAAAAATGTCAACCATGCAAACTATAGTTCCAAAAATTATATATCTAAAAGCATAGTTTAAAATGGGGTGATTTTTTTTGTTAACAATTAAAATCACCTACTACAACACAACAATACTTAAAACAATTGGGATAAATTTTAAGAGCCCTTTAATAAATTTAAGGTGCATTTTTCTAGATGTGTTTTGAAATTATGTGAATAATGACAAGGGACTTAGGTGACTAGGTATCCCGTGTCGGATAAGTTTTAACATTCATGCTCCACCTAGGTTCAAACCCCACTAATTCCATACAAGGTGTGGGGCCTGCCTTCGAGTAGATTGAAGCTCCCACACTACACAAATTGTGTAAAGAGAATTCAGCTAGATGCATGTACCATTTCTATATTTAGTTTAATTCTTGCCAAAAAACATAACAATAGTGGCCAACACACTCCATTCAAAGAGCTCAGGAAAGCTCTTTCAATAAAGGTTGAGAAAAACTCGTCGAATTTTTTTAACGAGACAGATCAGAGGGGAGTCTATCTCAAAATGGGGAAGGGATGTTAACATAATTTCATTTTCCTTATCCAATAAATAAAAATGAAGCACAAGAAAAAGAAGAAATGAACCAGATTTGAATTTCAACACGGGCTTTTAATGATAAGGGAAAATATCCCCATGATTGTGAACCAATATAAATTTTAGTGGCTAATCTTTGTTAATTCACAAATATTTGGCATTTTGAAATTTAGATTTGGCTAATTTTGAGGGTCTATGTTACTTTCTATTTCACCTAAATTTTGTGGGTACAAGTTAATATTTAGGGTTGATTTTCCTAGCACTTACAATATTATCCAAATCTTTATATCCAAATCACTTTTATTGTATGCACAAAAGAGAAAATTACTACCGGTCGGTAGCCTAATGTTATTATCTCGACGATTGATACCAATTGAAAACCTTTCATTTCAATTCGTGGCATTGGCCAAGATTTTGAAAATCATTTATAGAAATTTGCCAAGTAATATATATGCCTATTTTTAGAGGGGTCTTAAAATTTACCCTATTGTGAACACAAAAATACAAGATTCCAATGGTCACTTTATCATATGAATTGAAAAGTATCCCGAGAAGGTATTTTGGGGGTATAATTAAAATGGTTGAGCTTTACATGGCTATGATTTCATTAATACCAATATTGTGACGAACAAACAAATTCCTTTGAGTTGGAGTAATATTTTGTCTATTTTTTTATCTTTCCCAATTGCAATTTGATTTTTGGAACAATGTTATATGTCTAGCTTTTGCACCTTCATTTTATTAATGTCTTCTTTTAAGGCCAAATTCACATGGCATTTAGGGGAAATGAGTCAATTATTGTGAACCCTAACTTAAGGGGTTACCAGAGAAACTTAATTATCATAATTTTTTCTTTTAAAAACCCTTTAATAGATCATGATTTTTCAATATACAAATTTCCTTTTGAGCATTAAAATTGTGTGGAAAACATATTTTTAAGGGATTTAAATTAAGTATTTTTGAATACAAAGAAATTTAAGGTGACCCATTACTTAGGAATAAAGTCACCATTTATGGACTACCTATGTGTCACCATTTCATTGGTTACTTTATTGATGTGACTTGCTTTATTGGCTAGTTTATATTTAATTTTTAATTTTGAAAGTGACATGTGCTCACTTTAATTGAAACAACTAATGGTACTTTATTTCACATATGCACTCATGATAATTGGCTCATACACGGTCATTGGCTTCTTTCCCCTATGTCAAAACTTGTTTGGAGTTAAAATTAGATTGCCATTATTAACCGTTAATTTATATTTTTACTTTTATCGAGCATCTGGTTTTTTAGTCAAAAATTATCTATGGTTGCAATCGATCGGTGGCATGTCCACCCATGTCTACACAACTGGTTGATTGTGATTTTGATGTGGTGGACGCAATTGTTGGAATATGCATGTGTAATCCATGTAATTTCTCATGTGAATGAAGATTAAGTTTAGAAAACAACAGTTTGAATATTACATGCAATCTATAGCTTGTTAGTGTCTAGTTTGAATTAGAGTTCTATTTTTAGAATAGATGAAGATAAATAAATAAAAAATTTTTTTATGCATGCACAACATTCGTTGATTTTAAATTGTAGTTTATTTCTTGAAAGATTTGTTTTAGAGTATTTCATATTTAATTTTAGGAGGATTATATTTTAAATAATGTAGAGTAATTATAATTGTTGGGTAATCTACATATGCAGCAATACAAAGTGTTGCACACAAAACTTGGATTGTAATGAGCCGAAGCTTTGACAAAAGTAAATTAATTAAATTGTTTACGCACAATAGTGTTGGTGTGAGTAAATAATATTTTTTTATGAAAGTTATTTTATTATTTTTTATGTTGTTCATTTCTTAGGACTGCATAATTTCTACAAATTGCTATCAGGGCATGTTTTTCCAGTAGGTTATTAAATTAGAAGTAAGCTATGGATTTTACATTCGGTATGCAAAACACCACAATTTAATGGAAATAATTACGAGTATTGTTCATTGACCATGAAGGAAATATTCAGATCCCAGGATGTGTGGGAGATAGTTGAGAATGGGTACACAAAACTCGTAAATGTAGCAACATATACTACACTTTCACATACAGAGAAAGACACTTTAAAGGAATTAAGGAAGAAAGAAGAAAAATCTCTTTTGTATATTCATCAAGCAATGCATGAAAGCATCCTTCCTAGATTGGCAGCATCAAGTCAAGAAGAAACCACATGGGACACTCTCCAAGTTGCATATCAAAGTGAGGAGAAAGTGAAAACCACCATGCTATAGATACTTCGTAGATATTTTGAAAAAATGTCAATGAAAGATTAAGATTTTGTAGAATCTTTCTTTACTTTCCTAGTTATCTTAGTTAATAAAATAAAATCCCGTGGTGAGAATATTGAAGACAAAAGGATTATTGAAAAATTGCTTAGGATTTTCCCTATGAAATTTGATTCTTTGGTTGTTGCTATCGAAGAAACTAAGGATCTAAGTCAATTTTCAATTGATGAGTTGCATGCATCACTAATAAATCATGAACAGAGGATGAATAAATCACACGCAATTATAGATCAATATTTTTCATCTCAAACAATAGGTATTCATGGAAAAGGAAGAGGAAGGTTCAACCCTAGAGGTAAAGGAAGAAATTCATCTAGAGGATGCACCATCAGTTAATCAAACTCAGGTCAAAGAGGACAAAGTCAAGAACACAATCATGGTCAAGACAAGATAAGTCTCATGTTCAATGTCATTATTGTAAGAAGTATGGGCATTATGCTTATGATTATAGGAAAAATTAATATGATCAGGATAGATGGAATCAAAATTAGGTTGAAATCTCTACTCCTAGATCTATGTTTATTATATACACAAGGATTGTTGAAGCAATACCTTTTTATCCCATATTGAGCGTAATTTATCAAAAGAGAGTCCATGTGATGTATGGTATTTGGATTCTGGTTGCAGTAATCACATGTCAGGTAATTTAGATTTATTTTCTAGTTTGGATGAATCAGTGAAGAATGATGTTACTCTTGGGAATAATAATATTGTGTCTGTAAAAGGAAAATGAATAGTTTGTATTCTAACTAAAAGGGGGAACACACGATTATGCATGATGTTTACTATGTTACATGTTTTAAGCACAATCTTATGAGTATTGGACAGTTGGTACATGAGGGATACATAGTTTATATGTAAGACAATGAGTGCATGATCATGGACAAATCCCCTAGAACTCATCTAATTGAAAAAGTGAAGATGAGAAGAAATAAAAATTTTCCCTTGATATTAAAACCATAAAAAAGAGAAACTCGGACCTATTTGCAACAAAAAATCAGCAGCTCGGTTCACGCCTAAGTCCTGCACTCAAGAAAACAAGTCATGTGCTAGTGTTAATGAGTCATGCGCTAAGGTAAATGAGTCCTACACTAATTTACAATTGAGTCATGCACTCAAGGAACACAATCAACTTTTCAATCAGTCATGAAATATGAATCATGGATTTGGCATCTAAGGTATGGAAATTTAAATTTTGAAGGTTTAAATTTGCTTCATAAAAATAATATGGTTAAAGGTTTTCCATTAATTCATAAATCAAAAAGCTCATGTGAAGGTTTTATTTTAGGGAAGAAACAAAAAGAATCCTTCCCAGTTGGTAAAACAACAAGAGTAAGTGCACCTCTTGATATTTTTCACTTAGATTTATGTGAACCTATGTAAAAAACTTCTATTGGAGGTTGTTCATGTTTTATGACATTCATTGATGATTATACAAAGAAGACATGGGTATATTTTTTGAGACATAAATAAGATGTGTTTGATATATTTCAGCAGCTCAAGTCTTTACTGGAGAAGCAAAGTGGATACTACATCAAATTTCCGAGGATAGAAAAAGGAGGTGAGTTTGTTTCCAATTTTTTCTAATTTTTGTAAATATCATGGTATACACAAGTAGTTTACTACTAGGTATACACCATAAGCAGAATGGCATGGTAGAGAGGAAGAATAGAACCATTATGGAAATGGAAAAAATATGATGAAAGAAAATCATCTTACAAATGACTATTGGGCAGAAGTTATAACAACTGTTGTTTATATTTTAAATAGGTGTCCAACAAAAATTGTTAGGAACATGTTTCCTCAACAAGTTTGGACTACTTGAGAAAATACAATGTTTCAAATTTCTAAATTTTTGGTTGTGTGGCATATGCACATGTTCCTGATGAGCTAAGGAAGAAGTTAGAAAATAAATGACAAAAGTGTATATTTTTTTGGTATTTAGAGAATACAAAATCATACAAGTTGTACAATTTGGTCACTAGAAAGGTCATGATCAATAGAGATGTTCAGTTTATTAAAAATGAAGCATGTGATGTAAGTATAGAGAAAATAGTTATTATAGCGGAAACTATTCCACATGGTGATATGACGGATGAAAATTTAGAGCAGAAAGGTAGTGCATCTTCGAATCTTGGACATGTATCCCAAATTACAACACAAACTACACCTCCATCTACAAAAATAACATCTTAAATATTTTAGTCATCTTCAGCCATGCAAGAGACACCACAAAGAACACTAGAAGTAACTCCATCACCAAAAAAGAATCCATCATCTGATAGCCCTTTGTAGCGGAAAATACAAAGTCTTCGTGAGCTTTATGATGTCGATACAACTAATTCATTTTCAATTTTTGCACTATTTTCTCAAGCTGTTGATCCAATATATTTTGAAGAGGATATAAACAATGAAGTTTGGTTTGAAGCCATGGATAATGAGATAGATGTTGTAGAGAAGAATCAAACATGGGAGTTGGTGGATCTTCTAAAAGGAAAGGACATGATAAAAGTCAAGTGGGTCTACAAGACCAAATACAATGTTGATGGAAAAGTACAAAAACATAAAGCAAGGCTGGTTGTAAGAGGTTTTACACAAAATATGGAGTTTATTACAATGAAACATTTGCACCAGTAGCACAATTGGACATGGTAAGAACGGTTTTAGCAATTGGAACTCAAAACAAATGGCCTATTATTAGATGGATGTAAAATCAACATTCTTGAATGGTTTTGTTGAAGAGGAAGTTTATATGAATCAACAAGAAGGTTATGAGATTGAATGTCATGAGGGAAAGGTATACAAGTTGAGGAAAACACACTATGGTCTCAAGAAATCACCTAGAACTTGGTACATTAGACTTGATTCTTATTTGATTAAAAATGGTTTTAGTAGGAGCAACAACAAGCCTACTCTATAGACAAAGATAAATGAGAAAGATAATATTCTAATTGTTTGTTTATACATAGATGATTTGATCATTATTGTAAATCTATCTACAGATTCATTCAAATAATCCATGAAGAAATAATTTGAGATGACATAGGTCTTATGCATTAATTTTTGGGAATTGAAGTTCAACAACTATAAGGTGGAGTTTTTATTTCATAAGAAAAGTATGCTAATGATGTTCTAAAGATATTTAACATGTTGAATTGTAAGCCAACACCAACACTAGTTATAATATGTTTGAAGTTAAGAAAAGAGGACAGTGAATCATGTGTGGATCCAACATTGTTCAAAAGGTTAGTTGGAAGTCACATTTATTTGACGGAAATAAGCCCTAATATTATGTAGGTGCGAGTCTCATCTCAAGGTTCATGGAATCTCCAAAAGATTCACATTGGAAAGCTGGAAAAATAATTTTGAGGTATGTGTGTGGAGCAAAGAATCATGGATTTTGTATTCAACTTCATATGAATTCAAAATCATTGGTTATATAGATAGTGACAGTGCTAGAAGTATAATGACAGGAAAAACACATCCGGCTATACTTTTCTCTTTGGAACAGGATTGATTTCATGGGCATCAAAGAAGCATCCCATTGTCACTTTATCTTCAGCAGAGGTAGAGTATGTAGTAGTAACAAGAGTAGCATGTCAAGTTGTGTTGATGAGAAGAGTATTGACATATTTGAGGTACAATCAAGAGGATGCTACATAGATTTTTGTGACAACAACTCAACAATAGCATTTTCCAAAAATCATGTTTTTCATAAGAGGAGAAAGCATATTGATACGAGGTATCATTTCATTAGGGACTTGGTGAACAATAAAGAAATTTGTCTCAATTTTTATAGATCCAAAGATCAGTTTACAAACATTTTTACGATGGATTTGGCAAAGGAAGTTTTTGAATATTTACGAAGTTGTTTGGGAGTTTGTGATCTTGAATATTGTAGATATGGAAATACAAACTTAGCTCTAGAATAATGAAATCTCCAAGGTCAAAATTAAGGGGGAGTGTTGGAATATGCATGTGTGATTTCTCTTGTGAATGAAGACTAAGGTTAGAAAACAACAGTTTGAATATTACATGCAATCTGTAGCTTGTTAGAGTCCAGTTTGAATTAGAGTTCTAATTTAGGAATAGATGAAGATAAATAAATAAAACAATTTGTTTTATGCACGCACAACATGCTTTGATTTTAGAGTGTAGTTTATTTCTAGAAATATTTGTTTTAGAGCAGTTTGTAGTTAAGTTTAGGAGTCTTTTTATATAATGTAGAGAAATTGTAATTGTTGGGTAATCTACATGGGTAGAAATATAGAGTAATCTTGCACGCACATCTTGGATTGTAATGAGTTGATGCTTTGAAAGAAGTAAATTAATTAAATTGTTTATGCACAACAATGCTGATATTAGTGGTTAATTTTTTTTTATGTTCCTTTTATTATTTGTTTATGTTGTTCGTTGTTTAAGAGTGTATATTTTTTTATAGTAATATTTCCTATACTGATATATTCTGACCTTTAGTTAGATGGATGCATATAATGTTCACATTCAAATGACTCCAATGACCATTGTGTGTTGTTGTGGGGTAAGTACATAGAAATGGGGGGCCAAAGGGGGGTAAAAAAGGGATACATTTTTCCTGAAATCAATAAAACTTGAACTTCATCTAATAATTTGGCATGCATGTGCTTAAAATTTTACAAAGTGATAAGAATAATTACCATAAAGCTCGGAATCTAGTTTCTAAACTACTATTTTTTTAAATGGTGGAGATTAAAAGAGTCAAATGTAGTGCACACACAAAGTATGTCTATTTTTGTCTCAAAAATATAAGAACCTATTGTGTGTGTGCCCCCATTTTTTGAGTTTTATAAAGTATTTTTCAAATCCCTTTGGTAGAAAGTTAGCTAATACCATGTACGAGGTCCCACTAATTTTTTATAATTTTTGGATGAATATATTATTTTTTTACTAATTTTCAAAGTGCACACATCCCAAAAATGAAATATTTGTGTGTACATCCCCGTAACTTTGAGAAAAAAATGTCATTTATTTGTTTTTTTAGTGTGTGTAGAATGGATTTTAGAAGAGGAGTTTTTTTGGAATTTAGATGAAAAAATCATAAGTTGTGTACAAAAACGTATGCATACATTTTGACAAGAAAATAGGGCACTAGTAAAAGAAATTAAGGATGAAAGCCTTAAAATAATCAGATTTTAGAAAGAAGTATATCGTCACAAAGGTAAAACCAAGCTTGACATCGTATTATAATTTTTTTGGGAATATTATGTTATAATGCATAAGATATCGGGGTGTACACGTGAGAGTTTGATGTTTTTTTGTTAAACACGGATTTATTCACGGATTACACAGTCCAAGCCTTAGGGTGGGATATCCAAGGAAAATCCAAGCCTATGGATTGGGATTCCCAAACCCATAGAAGATGAAACACGAGCGCGTTATATTGCGTCATGCCATAACGTGAGCCCTTTATAATGCGTTGACGTTCTTATTTGTTATGCGGTATATGTGTTCATGTGGTATAAGTTTTTATTTTATTAATCTTTATACTTTATTATTTCTTATACTTTAAATTTATTTTAGTAAATATAAGAAGTTAGGGTCACTCTGCACCTTATGGAACTAGTCTCATAACTCCATCTATCACGATTTAGAAGATAGTTTTTCATATTCTAATTTGGTTAGTGCATAGGTATTTTTCAAGATTTCAGCATTTAGCCTTTAAGCTTTTAGGGTTTAAATTATACAATCGATGTATATTTTGGGAAAGAATATAGTACTTTTTTAGGTTTTGGGGCTTTTGGATTGGGTATTGAAATTTGTAGGAGTGTTAAATGTGTCAAAATTAGAATTTACAAACCTCACAACTCCCAAAGGTACTGACAACTAATTGAATATATGGAATCATGAATTTTTCCATGAGCATGGAGTTGAATCCCTAATTTTGTCTTAGAATATGGTAAAATTATACCATGGATGAGTACATATTTTACAAGCTTAGGGAATGCATCTTTCGCTTCCTTGTCAATGGTGCATCCTTCTTCTAGCCAACCTACTTCAGTACCATTGTCAACCTAGATCAAAAGAAATTATTAACAAGGTTTTTTTAAGTTTGTTTCAATGTGCAGGGATGATTGGATACGATGATTGATGAGTTCAGTGTGACTTGATGGAAGATAACTTCATCTAGAGGCCTAAAAAGGCCATTTTGAGCTAATCAAACACCCCCTGTGAGAGTTCAAGAAATATATTAAGTATCTGGAGGTGATGTCAGAGAATCTTGGAAGTGTTGGAGGAAATTTAGGAATATTGTTTAGGGATTAGGGTTTATAGTTTAGGGTTTAGGGATCATGGTTTAGGGTTTAGGGTTTAGGGTTTAGGGCTCATTGAGTAGGGTTCGATGTTTAAGGTTTAGGGTTTAGGGTATAGGGCTCAAGGTTTAAGTTTTAGGGTTGAGGATTAGGGTTTAGGGTTTAGGGATTATGGTTTAAGGTTTAAGGGCCATGGTTTAGGGTTTAGGGTTTAAGGCTCGGTGTAGGGTTTAGGGGTTAGGTTTTCATGGTTTAAGGCTCAAGGTTTAGGGCTCAAGGTTTAGGGTTAATGGCTTAGGGTTTAAGTGTTAAGGTTTAGGGTTTATATTTTATGGGTTAGGACTCGGGGTTCATGGAATATGGCTTAGGGATTAGGGCTTAGGGTTCAGGGTTTAGGGTTTAGGTTTTAGGGTATAGGGTTTATAGGCTGAGGGTTTAGGGTTTAGGGTTTAGAGTTTAGGGTTTAGGGTTTAGGGTTTAGGTTTGAGGGTTTAGGTTTTAGGGTTTATGGATTAGGGGTTAGGGCTTAATATTTAGGGTTTAGGGTTTAGGGCTCAAGGTTTATGTTTTAGGGTTTAGGTTTTAGGGTTTATGGTTTATGGTCTTAGCACTTAGGGTTTAGGGTTTATAGTTTAGGGCTTAGGGTCCTGTAGTAAAAACATGGTTTAGGCTTTAGGCTATAAGGTTTAGGATTTAAGGTTTAGATTTAGGGTTTAGGTTTAGGGTTTATGGTTTAGGGATCGGGGTTTAGGGTTTAGGGCTCAAGGTTTAGGGTTTAGGGTTTAGGGTTTAGGGATTAGGGTTTAGGGTTTAGGGCTCATGGTCTAAGGTTTAGGGTTTAGGGTTTAGGGTTTAAGGTTTAGGGATCATGATTTAAGGCACAAGTCTTAGGTTTTAGGGTTTAAGGCTCAAGGTTTAGGGTTTAGGGTCTAGTGGCTAGTGTTTAGTGATCAAGGTTTAAGGCTCAAGGTTTAGGGATCGTGATTTAGCTTACCCATTCACTCATTGTAATGTTATGTGTCTTACCCATTCTTATTAGTATTGACAAAGAGTATTCAACTAAAAATAGTTCATTTGTTTTGTAGGAAGAACATTAAAAGAGATTTATCACAATTTGATGCCTTTCATCTGTTGATATTTTGAAGGAGGGAAATGTCATATATCTAAGAATTATTCGTTACAAAGAAATGTTACCCAATACAACTATCTTCTTTTTTGTAGCTTGTGAAATATTTGGAGCTTCAAGAGTGTTATAAATTGAGAATAACAAGTCCAGTGGTATTTCTGGAACCTATAAATTAGGATACCAAGAAAATTTGATCATTTGTATTCTCTTTTGAATAATTCTTTTAGTTGTAAGCTATTGGGAATGAAGATTTCATTCAAATAACAAAGCTTGACATGTCCAATGCTTATGTAAGCATAAAATTTGAGAGGACTTTTTAGGTTCAATTTTATTTTCCAAGATGCATACTCCAATGTTTGAAAATGTTTCGCAAATGCAACGACATTCTGATTTAGAAACTTGATGATTCTTGAATGTCCAATCCTTCCACAGACCCCAGTAGTCCTCGATCCCTAGATACATGGAGACACCGTTACTGGGCTTCCATTTATAACAATAGAGATATTTATAAATTCTTGTTATGGCCTCTAAATTTGTATGCATTTCAAGTTGTTTGGAAATCACATCACACCCTTCACTAGGCTTGATGACTACCCCTATCTTTTTTAAGGAGCTTTTGAAAGCATCCATGGGTTTATCATAGAAGGAATTATCACTAAGTCGTAGGCCAACTAACTCCCATTCAAAACTAAACAAGAAATATTTACTAGGTGATTGATAACCCCTATGTGTCCTTAGCCATTCCCCTACTGCTATGATTATTTTGAACACTTCAGGAAGTTCTGTCAAATTTTCTATCCATTTCAGTAGAAAAAGAGCTTTCTCTTTCTCTAAAGGAGAGGATATTGTAGGAAATTCAGTTTTGATCCTACACTTGGGTAAGTGCACCAAGTTGGGGGGCCAAAAGGGGGTCTTAAGTGGATGATTTTTTCTGAAAAATAAAAATCTTTGACTTGTATGAGTTATTTGAAATACTTACACTCAAAATTGGAAGATGTTATAAGAACATGAATCATAGCATTTTGATTCTAGTTTCTAAGCTACTAAATTTTATTGAAAAAGGTTAAGTTTAAGTGGGTCAAATACCTAAAAAACCAACATGTGCTCCTATTTTTGTTAAAAAAATATAATAGAGTGAATTTCTTGCCCCCCACAATTTTTTTAGAACAATTTAGTATTTTTGAAAACCCATTGGTGTAAAGATAGCTAGGAGCATCTAGTTTGGGCTCCATTTTAAAGATTTTTTTAGCAAGTGTTTTTTTAATGATTTTTCTACTACAAAAATTTTAAATTTTGAAAAATAATGGAGCTTTGTCCATGCCCCTAACTACCTCAAAAAATATCAAAAAATTAGATTTTTTTCAATATGTATAGAATTAGGGCCTAGTTTGGGCTAATATAATTTTTTTCAATTTTGATGAGCAAAAAAAAAAGATACATGATGAAATATGGATGTGTTTTTTTGGAATTAGGGTAAAGTGAGGGTTTTAGTAGGTCCCACAAACTTTACAAAAATCCCATTTGACCAAGTAGAGAAGTGAGAATTACATTGGTGATACCCAAGAATATTCCAAAAAAATTGAACCGAACAAAATAGAACAAAAAAAGAACATAGAAAAAAGTACAAATGATCATAAGAGATTTTTCATCTCTTTAACAATATTCTTAGCTTTGACCGAACCAGACTTTTCGGCCAACAAGTCAGCCAAGGCAATCAACTTAGTACAATATTTTTTGATGGCAGCCCTGGTATTGTCAGTGTAAGCTTCCCAATCCTTCAAGATAGTAAAGGCCCTCTAAAGTTTAGCAAGGATGGAGGAAACCAGATCCACCTGACTATCCTCAGTCAACATATTATCTTCAATTGCAATTTCAACATTTACACCCGAATTATTCCCAGTCTTGGTGCCTTCCACTTTTGGTGAGCTTCATTTAACATATCATGTTGAATAGCTTCAATTTCGGTCATTTGAACATATAAAATCTTAGGTTGGACATTCTCTACATCAATGAGAAGCTCCTTTTCCATAGCTACAAGACCATTATCAGGAGATTATGGGTACAATACAACTAATCCCAACAAAGCATTAGAAAGAGGTAGCTCCAGCTAGAAACCGGGGTAGTATAAGGAGCAAGAGCTAAAGGGGTTCCAACAGTAGTAGATTTGAGATAGGGCTGACCAAGAGAATGGGTAGGGGAGATGCTACCTGAAGGGAAATCAACACCCACGAAGGAAGAACCAACAATGGCGACCTCAAAATCATAATTAGAAAAAACTTGCAGAGGGTGAAAGATAGGCATGTTTAAACGTCAAAAAATAATAATATGAAAACCTCATATTAGTCATAAAATTTGAAAAATTATATTTTTAGAAATAATAGATTATTATCTACATTGTATTCATATTTTTTAATTAAACGAATCGATCGTTTTAATTTGATTTATTATGGAAGAAGTGGCATTTTAGCATTTTTCCAAAAAAAAACGTTGTTTGTTGTGTTTATGCAGTCCATGCATCAAGCTTGGGATCTAAGCCTTGAGGCATGCCTTGAAAAAAATGGAAAATTATAACGCTTGATGACGCGTTATGTTCTTTACATATAAATTGTGGGCCACCAATGTTGTTTTCGCATCTTTCATGGGATTTATGTCCTCTTTCTATCTAGTCTATAGATTCATGTACATTCTTTGTGAATTTTGAGTAGTTCATCTTGTCCCCTACCCCACTATATATATTTTTTCAATCATGGGTGAAAAAAAATGATGTAAGGAAAAGAAGAAAGTCGAGAACAAGACACCAGAGAAATTGAATGAGATGAGAATAAATAAATTGAAGAGGAATCAAAAACTTCGTGCAGGGCAAGGTGCATCTGCTATATCAAATGTACCTAATGTTTTAGAAAACGAGGATGAAATATATAATTAAAATGTAGAGAATAATTATTTTACAATGAATATTGATATTTAATTGAATGATAATGTTGGTATGGATGAAGAAATTGATATGAATCCAAATGTCAAACCTTTCAAAGAATCTTTACCTGAGAATCCAAATGTTAATCCTGAAATTTGTATGGAAACACTGGATGAATAAAGTAACCTTGTTAATGAATCTTCACCTCTAAGAACACCTCCTTCCATTTTGTGAAGAAAACCAATCCAATTAATTGAAATTGGTGAAAACATTATAAAACCAATTCCTAACAAAATGTCCGAAAGAAATGCAAGAATAAAAGCTAGGGAATTTCAGATAATTACTTTGAGAATTTAAATTACATACAAAGATTTCAATTATTTGTTACATTGATGAAATTAATTAAGATGATACCTACAATGAAGACTCTGGGGTTAATAACATCTAATGTTATTGATCGAAATGCATCAATTGTTGAAAATATACATAAAACATACCAAACTATAGGTATTAACAGACACACCAAAGATAGTAATGTTACATGACATGTAATTAATAATTGTATAGTAAGTGATAAAATAATTAATAAACACTTGATTAGAAAAACAAGTAGAGTTTTAAAGCTAAACATAAAAACACTAGCGAAAGCAATAAGGAGACGCAAAATTCTTGAGTCAGTAATAATAGCACTGACTATTGGGCATTCTCTAGTAGACTCCCATGGAAATACAAGAATATGTATGATATTATAAAAGAATTACTTGTAAAGTATTGGAATGAGAACACAAGGGTGTCACCAAATAGAAGAGATACAATAAAAAGAAGAATAGGTTCTCATAATCATGAATCGTGTGCAAAAACATTTCTTGGATATGACTCAAACACAATTGTTCTTTAAGTTTAAGAATGAAAATCCATAAATTAACATTAGCCAAATATTATTTGAAATGAACAAACCATTTTATGTGAAAATCAATCACTCACGTACCACTTATTGTTGCAGGCATCATGTTGAATTTTCAATTCATTATGATTTTTTTCAAATACATTGTGTTTTGCATACTGACATCATGTTGTAGGAGTGTGGATTAAATGTCCCACCAAAATCTGCAAGAGAATTTATTCCTACGATATTTTGTGAAAAAACAACTAGAATTTTTTTATAACAAAGCATGTTTGGATAGAACATGCAACGTATGTGGTGGCTTGCCAAAATTAAAAATTTGTATCCATGAGGAGAGTATAGATTCAATAGGAAAATAATTAGTTGGTTTCAACAAATATAAATCAGTGGCATATTAATTAAAATATGGAAAATAATCTAAGAGGTGTGAGATTGTTTCAAAACAATTACGTGTATTAGAATATATGGTCAAATTCAGAGAGAAAATTGTTTATGAGAATGCAACGCACCCACATAGAGCTTAATGGTTAGATGAACAAGTCTAGTTAAGTAAGGAAACATTCCCACTTGGTACTATTTTTTCAGTATTTGACATCCCATATAGTTACACATAGGATCCATAAATGGATATTTAGTCTCAATACTATAACTCAAGACAATTTTTTGTTTTCATTCATATAACATTCATGCAATCTTGAGAAATCACTTAAGAATAATATCAAAAAATATTAAGAGAATATCATTTCTACATTAGTGATGATCGGACACATTCCACGAGAATATGTGAAATCGTGTTTCCAGTGTTTTATGTGAACTTGAATTAGAGGAACATTTTTTTCAATCAACATGACATTTGGTCAGACAACTACACATCACAATTCAAGAATGCACAAATGTTTTATTGGCTAAGCAGGATATGCAAAGAAAAATGTGTACAACATATCTATATTTTTACTAAGGCAAGGCATGGGAAATGAGATCATGATGGTGTAGGATCATGTGTGAAAAGAGCATGTGTAAGAAAAGAGTAAAATTTCAAGGATATTGTTAAATTTACAGTGCAAAAATTATTTTTGATTGGTGTGTCAAGCACATGGGCCATGAATCTCAAGAGAGTTCAAAATTCATAGATATTTTTGGCGAGATAGAGGAATGACATTTGGAAATTTATGAAGATTGTATGAAATTTTTAGGATCAAGTGATATGCACTCATTCCATAGTTCATATGCAAGTGCTTGGACTATTTATACTAGGTACATGACATGTTTTTATATATCATGCATTTCTTTAGCATGGAATGAATGTGAGTCACAAAAACGGGTGGAAGAATGGAATTATAGACCTCTAATTCCACTCAACACATAGATCAAGTTCCACAAGCATTACAGTGACTTCACATCATATGGAAACATCACCTGAATTTGACCAAGTCTTTGATTTAGTGCAACAAGGTACATATGTATGTCATGTTTTAGATTTATAAATTATTAAATGATCAACTCTTAATGTATTTTAAATTTGACTTGAGTTTTACTTTGTGATGTAGGGCACGTTTTTGCAGTTATTGTGATAGAATTTAATGAAGAGGGAACATACTACTTCTTGTCTCATTGTGTAGAGGGGAAAAAATTGACTTCCACAGTCATTGATGGTGAAGGCCTTGAGTATCCCACTAGGTCAGTGGTAGTCACTAGAACTTGGCTTCGACGATATTCTATCAAAAAATCAAATACTTAGTTATTTGAATACTATGAAGTACATCGAAAGATACTTCATTATTCACATTTAGTTCTTGCAACAAATATTCAATTGATCAAATATCGAGGTAGGCCATTAAACAAGAATCCGTGGAAGGTTCATGAATAAGATCATGAAGCAATTCTTTCTACTGTCAAAAGTAGATTTGATCCTTGTAGTTCATTGGATTGAATTTGCAAAGGTATGTTCTTCATGAATTTAATTTGAATATTTAATTTAATGATTTTGTTGAAATTCTGTAGGATTTAAAATTCTATTTAATTGCTTACTAACATGCTTATGTAGGTTAGTGGTGTAAAAACAATTTCCACCTTCACGTGGTTGGCACTATTAGTAGATAAATTATTATTCTCGAATCCAAGAGAAGCTAAGGAAATTAAATATTAGAAAGGAAAAATAAACAAAAATTCTCATTTCACCACCTATATTGTAAAAATCTCTTATTAAAATTCTCATTTCACCACCTATATTATATGAACCACCTATATTATTCACGTGGTTCGCAATGGAAAGTCTTACACTAACTCAGACTGGACTATTTGGTGCTTTTGCATATAATAGGACAACAAGAGGACCAAATCGAGATGAGATTTTGTAGAGGGTACCAATACGGAGGTGAAAGATCTGACAAGACCTTTCTAGTGCCACGAAGTCTAAGAAATCACCCGACAAACTTATAACATTTTTTGGTCTTAGGGATTTTAAGGGACTACGCCTGGGTGAAGTATCCCAAAATCACCGAGAGCATAGGGAATAGAAAATACGCCTCCCCAAGTGTTTATCAGGCCATCCCGATATGTATGCATAGTCGGTATGGTCCCACGAGCTTCCATTTACAAAATATAGCATCGACAACCTTACACTGACTCGACAATTGGACTATTTGATGCTTTTGTAAAAAATAGGACAACAAGAGGAATGAATTGAGATGGAGAAAAAAAAAAAAGATGGTATTTCATAGAGAGTACCAACATAGAGGTGTAGGATCTGACGAGACCTTTCTAGGTGCCATGGAGTCCGAGAAATCACCCTGAAACTTAAAGCATTTTTTTGTCTCGGGGTTCTCAAGGGAATACACCCAAATGAAGTAGCCCGAAAACACCGGGAGCATATGGAACCAAAACAATGCTTCCCTAATTGTTTACCAAGCCATCCCAATGTGTGTGCATAATCGGTTCAGTCCCATGAGCTTCTGTTTGCAAAATATAGCATCAAACATTCTTACACTAACTGAGACTGGACTATTCGGTGCTTTTGAAAATAATAGGAAATCGAGAGGACCAAAATAAATATGGATAAAATTGAGATGGGATTTTGTAGAGGGTACCAACGCAAAGGTGTAGGATCTAACAAGACCTTTCTAGGTGTCACGGACTCTGAGAAATCACCCAGCAAACTTATAACATATTTTGGTCTCATGGATCTTAAGGGACTACACTGAAAAGCAATGGGAGCATAGGGAACTGAAAAAAAAAAATCCCCAAGCATTTACCATGTTATATCCGACGCGTGTGTGAAGTCAGTTTGGTCCCATGATCTTTTGTTTGCAAAATATAGCATCAAACAACCTTACACTGACTTAGAATGGACTATTCGATGTTTTTGCAAACAATAAGACAATGAGAGGACCGAATCGAGATGGAGAAAAAAGAGACCAGATTTTTGTAGAGGGTACCAACGCGGAGGTGTAAGATCTGATGGGACCTTTCTAGCTTCCACAGAGTCCCGAAATCACCCGACAAACTTATAGCATTTTTTTGTCTCAAGGCTCTTGAGGACTACACCCAGATGAAGTAGCCTAAAAGCACTAAGAGCATTATATACCAAAATGACACATCCACAAGAGTTTACCTAGCCATCCCGACCTATGTGTGTATCGGTTTGGTCCCATGAGATTTTGTTTATAAAATATAGCATCAGACAACCTTACGTTAACTCAAAATACACTATTTAACACGGTTGTAAACAATAGCACAACGAGAGAACTAAATCGATATGGATGAAACCGAGATAGAATTTTTTAGAGGGTCTTGACTCGGAGATTTAAGAACTAATGAGACCTTTCTATGTGCCACAAAGTATGAGAAATCACCATCGATGTTATAATAGTTTTTGCCTTAGGCCTCTTAAGAGACAACGCATGTACGAAGTAGCCCAGAAGCACTGGGAGCATTGGATACCAAAAATATGCCTCAAGTTTTTACTTGGTTGCCCGAACATGTTGGCACAATCGGTTTGGTTCCAAGAGCTTTTGCTTACAAAATATTACATTGGACAACCTTACACTAAATTAAACTACATTAGTTTACATGGTTGCAAAATAATAGCACAATGAGAGAACCAAATCGAGATGGAGTAAACCATGATAGGATTTCCTAAAGGGTCCTGACATAAAGGTTTAGGATCATACAAGACCTCTCCAAGCGCCATAGAGACTGAGATATCACCCATCAAAGTTATAACCTTTTTTGGTCTCAGGTTTCTTAAGGGACTACGCCCAAACGAAGTAGCCCGAAAGAAATGAAACCATCTCGGAACTCAAACAAAGCCTACAAAAGTGTTAACCTGGTCACCTCAACATGTTTGCATAGTCGGTTCAGTGCCATGAGCTTCCATTTTCACTTTGAAAAATATTGCATTGGACAACCTTACACTTACTCAAATTGTAGTATTTCGTGTGGTTGCAAACAATAGCGAGAATGAGAGAAAAAAATTGAGATAGAGTAAACTGTGATATGATTTCCTAGAGGGTCCCAAATCAAGATTGAGAAACAGGGATGGAAGCCTGAACAATTTTATTAATCTCAATCAATCAACTATTACAGAGAATGGGCTGCAATATTTATAGATATTGCACAGCCAAATACAAACAAAATATTAAGTTGCACAGGTGAACCAAATTCCTAAATATACAGGCTTCCAATAACATCCGGGAAGCACAAATGAATAAATACAAATATATTGTTCAAAACAATATAACTGCATGAATAAAAGACAAATATGGTTTATGAACCATATAACAAAATAACCATTATTATTTAATTAATAAAATTAATTAAATAATTAAACTATGCATAATTAAATATTAGGATAATAATATTTTATCCTAACATTCCCCCCCTTAATTGTGCATTGTCTGAAGAGATGAGGAGAGAAACTCTCTGAACAACTCGAACTTATCACGTGCAAGTGACTTTGTGAAAATATCTGCTCGTTGTTCAGCAGTTGGACAAAATTGAAGCTGGATGTTGTGCTTCAACACATGTTCGCGTATGAAATGAACCTAAACCTCAATGTGCTTTGTTCTCTCATGAAAAACTGGATTGCGAACAAGTTTGAGAACACCTTCATTGTCAACATACATGGTGGTTGGTTTGTCCTGTGGTATTCCAAGTCCTTCTAGTATGCGACGTAGCCAAATCACTTCACAGACAACTTCTCCTGCAGAACGATACTCGGCTTCTATGGAAGAGCGAGAAACAAAGTGTTGTTTCTTACTTCCCCATGATATTGGTCCAGATCCCATAAAGAATACAAATCCAGAAGTGGATTTTCTATCATCAATGTTACCTACATGATCTAAATCTGAATATCTAGTCAAGAAGAAGTTTTCATTCTTCTTGTATTCTAGACCAAGATCCACTGATCCTTTGAGATATCTCAAAATGCGCCTTGTTGCTTTCCAATGACAAACTTTGGGTTCCTGCATGAACCTGGATAGATAGCTCACTGTAAAGTTGATATCTGGTCTAGTGTAGGTCAGGTAAATGAGACTCCCAATCAACTGCCGATAGAGAGTGGCACTTACCTCAGGAGATGGATCTGAACGAGATAACTGTAATCTGTTCTCCATAGGTGTAGCAATTGGTGTGCAATCCATCATCCTAAACTTCTCGAGTGTTGTCTTGGTATATTTCATCTAAGAAACAAAGATGTGATTCTCTTTCTACCATACTTCTAGTCCAAGACAGTAGTGCATAAGCCCGAGATCTGTCATGTCGAATGATCGCTTAAGATCTTTCTTCGTTTCATCAATCATCTTCACTGAACTACCAGTGATGACTAGATCATCGACATAAACTACAACAATCACCATCTCCCCCCCTTGCTTTTTGAGGTAGAGATTGGGATCGTATGGATTTCTGACGAATCCATGTTGTACGAGATGCTCATCAATCTTGATGTACCATGCCCGAGGTTCCTGTTTGAGACCATACAGAGATTTCCTAAGTCTGCATACCTTTTATTCTTGACCAGGTACTACATATCCCTCAGGTTGAGTCATGTAGACTTCTTCTTGTAAATCTCCATTCAGGAAGGCACTTTTTACGTCCATTTGGTGAACTTTCCATCCAAATTGAGCAGCTAGAGCAAAGATCATCCTGATCGTTTTGATCTTAGCTGTGGGAGCAAATGTCTCCTCATAGTCAATGCCTTCTTTTTGTGCGTACCCCTTTGCTACAAGTCTTGCTTTGTGCTTGTCCACTATCCCATCTTATTTGTACTTAGTTTTGAATATCCATCTGCATCCAATGGGTTTCTTCCCTGGTGGAAGATCAACAAGCTGCCAAGTGTTATTCTTCATCATTGATTGATATTCAGAATCCATGGCATCTTTCTAAACTTTTGACTATAGGGCTTCCTGGACTATAGAGGGCTCATCTGATTCAATAACTCTACTCATCAAAGCAAAGTTAACTTCTTCTCTTGCTTTACTGCGAGTCCATGGTCCAGGGGTGGATGTATCTGGTGGAACATCCATTCTTGCATCTCGTAACATGCTAGTACACCACTTGGGCATACGCTGAGCTATTCCCGTGGGTCGTGGTTCTATCATATCACCACCATCATCCCCATCATCACTTTCATTATCTGAGGGAACATCAGCTTCTATTTTTATAACTGGTGGAATGTCTACATCATGTGAGTCAGGAGGAGGAGCCTCTGCTTCCTTCTTCTCAAAAAACTCAACATCTCTACTTGTGTAGACTTTTCTGGTCTTAGGATCCATCAATCTATACCCAAGAGTCTCTTCACTGTATCCAATGAAGATGAGATTTTGTGACTTCATGTCCAATTTCTTTCTGTTCTGTTTGGGTATGTGCATGCTTGCTTTGCACCCGAATACTCTGAGGTGTGCAATGGATGGTTTCCTTTTTGACCATGCTTCTTGTGGTGTAATTCCATCAAGAGTAGTTGTGGGCACTCTGTTCAACAAATACACTATTGTTTTTGCTGCTTCTGCCCAAAATGTCTTTGTAAGTCCGGAATCATCGATCATGCATCACACCATTTCCATGATAGTACGATTTATTCTCTCAACAACACCATTTTGCTGCGGTGTGTGTGGAGGAGGCATTTGTCGACGAATCCCGTGAGTTTGTAGGTAGTCTCAAACTCATCACTGGTGAATTCCCCCTCGATTTGAGCGGAGAGTTCTGATGTGATGACCAGTTTCTTTCTCAACTACAACTTTGAACTTTTTGAATGTTTCAAAGGCTTCACTTTTCTTGCGAAGACAAAAAATCCACATTTTCCATGAATAGTCGTCAACACAAAGCATGAAGTACTGGAACCCAGAATGACTTGGCTGCATCGGACCGCAAAGATCGGTATGAACCAGGTCAAGTTTACCATGAGCTCGAAAAGTACTCTTTTGGAATGAAACTCTGTGTTGTTTTCCTGCTAAGCAGTGAGGACACTTTTCTGTATCCTTCTGAAGAGATGGTAGCCCATGTACCATATTACACCGGCGAAGTGTTTCAAGATATTTGAAACTTACATGACCAAATCTCCGATGCCACAACTGGGCTGAGGTGGAGTTTTTAGCCACAAGTGCTTGATCGTTTTTGTGAATGAAATCAAGTTGAAACATACGTCCCACATTTGAGGCTTTTGCAATTATTTTCGAGCCTCTGGATTTATCTCGAATCAAACACGTTTTCTTGCCGGATTGACTATCAAAGTCAATTTTTAGGTTGTGATCTAGGAGTTGACTGACCGAAAGAAGATTCTTTGTCAACCCAGGGACATATAGAACATCTGATAGTCTGCATTTGCATGAACCAAGGGGTAGAGAAATGTTTCCAATCCCCTGAACTGTATATGAAGAATCATCTCCCAACGAAACATGATTTTTCGATGGCGTGTCCCTCATTGAAATAAACCAGTCTCTGTGGCCGGTCATGTGTCGAGTGGCTCCCGAATCAACATACCAGACATCACTAGATGACGTGGATGGTTCACTTGATCGAGCAGTGAACAAGAAGTCTTCATTGTCTGACTGTTCTTGTTGCTCAGCAATATTACCTTGCTGGTGGGGTCTTCTTTTCCAGTTCCCCTTTTTCTGCCCGTGATAGTTGTTTGAATGTCCCTTGTAAGATTTTGTTGTTGTGGTCCAGAGTTGCTTGATGAACCTTTCTTATAAGTGTTATACCAACAATCTTGTAAGTCATGTCCTCTTTTGCAAATTGGACATCGCTTCTTCTGTTGATTGTCCCCATGATACTGATTCTGATGTGGGGACTTCTGATAGGATTTAGGTTTTCCTTTACCTTTTCCTTTCCATTTTTGATGTGAAGACAGTGCCTGCTCCTCTTCATCATCCTTATTGTGCATTGCTTCCTCTTGTTGCAGTAGGTTTACTAGCTTGTCAAAACTAATTGTCGTATCTGACAAGTTTAGAGTTGTGACAAAAATGTGGTAAGAAGAAGGGAGAGCTCTCAGAACAATGGGAACGAGAGATTCATCTTTGACCTCTTCTCCTAGGGCTAGAAGTGAAGCCCTCAACTCTGCAACTCTTCTTAGGAAAGCTTCAATTTTCTCATTTTGCTTGAACTTCAATGTATGTAACTGACTCTGCAAATTTAGTATGACATTCTTGTTCTTGGCCTCATATATTGTGCTCAGCTTATCCCACACTTCTTTTGTTGTTGTGGCATCTCGAATGTGGGCTTGCACATCGTCGACACTCCAAACAAGATGATGAGTTTTGCTTTCTGATCTGCTCTATCAAACTGTCATTGTTGTGTTGCATCAGTTGGTGATCTGGTTAGAGTACCAGTCACAACAGGCCAGATTTCTTCAAACTCAAGTTGTGTCTTTATTTTTGTCTTCCATGTAGCATAGTTGCTTCCTCTGAGCAATTGTGAATCCGGAAGAAAAAAATTGGGGGCATTGGTGCCCATTTTGCAGAGATCACTGACAGGGTTTGGCTCTTATCACTCCAGGTATTAGGTCTCCCAATCTATATACCATCAGTCCGATATACCGAACCTTTCTATATACGCGCCCTTCCGATATACCCGTCGGTACGTGGAAGAAGCTCACCCTTTCTATATACCCGACGTACGTGAAAGAGGCGTTAACGTACGTGAAAGAATTCAATACGTGGTACCAAGACAATACTGATGGGGTCTGTGTGATTATTGACACCGGCTCAAAGAAATATCCTCATACGCGCACGTAAATTTGCTATATACTCGGATAGTTTCTCATTCTGGATTTATGTCTTGCAATCGTTCACAGACGGATGGGATGGTTCATAGTGTGTGCACTATGACCTTATTACTCCCCATCGATTTATAGGGACGATGCCCAGACGATGTTATTGTTGCTATATTAGGCGTTAAGTGTAGTAGTAGTCATGATGGCTTTACCCGTAAGCGCTTCCCAGAGGCACCGTATATACCGAATGCTGCGAATGAGATCTAGGATCTCGTGAGTGTTACAGAACCAATTTTTTTATTGTTTTTTATTACAATTCTACCAGTTTTTGAGCAGTTACAAAGTTTGCAGTTGACTATGGCAACCTACAAATTAGTACAATATGCAGCAGTATACAATTTACATTAAAAAAACTGGACAATTTGAATGGCAGGCAAAAATAATTCTGTTTCGCGGGTCCTGGTGGCCTCCTGAGCCCAATACGACCCAAAATGCTAAAAATTGCAAAAAAGAAGCTGAAGATGCAATTTTTAGATGGGTCTCCCTTTGCAAAAAATGTCCGAAATGAAAAAACAGACCAGATGGGAGAATTTTTTTTTTTTTACCCTAGCTTAGGGGTTTCTCCGCTAAATTTAGTTAGTTATAACTAAATTCAAAAAATCTGCTAAATTTAGCAGTTTCACCAAAAATTCCGCCAAATTTCAAAAAGTGAGTTTTTGAGTGTTGGGGCAGGATTCGACCCCCAGACCTCTCACTCCCAAGGCGCATCCAATAACCAACTTGGCCTCTTAGGGCGCTTGTGCTATGAAATGAAGTAACTTGTATTTAATTAAAGGTAAAATCGACTTACCTTGTTTGCATGGCGACTTGGTTGAGTAGATGCCACGTGGCGCTTGCATGGAGCGAACTTGTCGATGGTTTTAGGGTTTCACTTTGCTCAAAAAATAGATCACAAAGCCTTTTAATCTCCTTTTTGATTTTCCTTTGGCCGCTTTACCTTTGGTTTTGGCCGCTTTTTTTTTTTTTTTTTTTGATCTCCAAATCGCCAACTAAGTCTGCAACCTCCACAGTGGCCATCCTCCACATTTTTTGGGATTACAGGCAATAATGGCCCCCGGTGGAGATTGAAAATGTGGGCGATGTCGTCGTAGGGGTCTTGACACCGGAGTTTGGCCTGAGATTCGCAGCTTCGCCGACGCCGGAATGAGGCCCGTGCCTTCGCATTGGAAGGGCGAGTGTGAATTAGGGATGTTCAATGCTTCCCACTGTAATAAAAAGCTGATCGGCGCAAGATTTTTTTGTAAAGGCTACGAGTTTAGATCGCCGAGAGATCAGGACGGTCATGGCACCCACACGGCTTCGATGGCTACGAGGGTCGATTGTGATGGATGCGAGCCTGTTTGGCTATGCTAAAGGCACCGCCATTTTTTATTTTTGTGTGCAGGTCTGCTTTGGCTTGTATCAGGTCTGCTGTTCGACTCTCTCACCCCTATACAAGGGGGAATCGAACCTGGGTGATTTACCCGTCCTCACGTCCTGGCCTTCGTTGGTCAATAACTCACGCGCCTTCATTGGTCGATGATGAACCCGCCTTACTTTTCTCTGGCTTTATCAATGCAACCAGCTCAGTAACCCTTGGATGGGGAATTTCTTTTTTTTTTAAATATATATGCCTGTAGCGAATTTTTCCTGGTGCAACCAGCACCAGTGCAAAAAAAAATTTGCCTTCCAAGCACCTGGAAGGAACAGGAGGATGTGGGGGAGGCAGGGATGGGGCTGGGAGTTTGCACGAGGCTACACAGGCTCTCAAATGTTGCAAACACTTCTCCAATCTCCTCTCTCTTTCTGCTCTCTCTTCCACACCTCTACAGGTCCAGATTCTCGCTCTGGTACCAAATGAAGATTGAGAAACAGGGACGGAAGCTTGATCAATTTTATTAATCTCAATCAATCAACCATTACAGAGAATGGGCTGCAATATTTATAGATATTGCACAGCCAAATACAAACAAAATATTAAGTTGCACAGGTGAACCAAATTCCTAAATATACAGGCTTCCAATAACATCCGGGAAGCACAAATGAATAAATACAAATATATTGTTCAAAACAATATAACTTTGCATGAATAAAAGACAAATATGGTTTATGAACCATATAACAAAATAACCATTATTATTTAATTAATAAAATTAATTAAATAATTAAACTATGCATAATTAAATATTAGGATAATAATATTTTATCCTAACACCAACATGGAGGTGTAGGATCAGACGAGTCCTCTCCAAGTGCCACGGAGACCGAGATATCACCCGTTGAAGTTATATCTTTATTTGGTCTCGGGTTTCTTAAGGGACTATGCACCGGATGAAGTAGCCCGAAAGAAATGACACAATCGACACCAAAATGAATCCTTCATAAGTATTTAACTAGCCACCCTAATGTGTTGGTGTAGTTGGTTTTGTGCCATGAGCTTTCGCTTGCAAAATATTACGTTGGACAACATTACACAGACTCAAACTGTAGAATTTCACATGTTTGCAAACAATAGCATAATGAGAACCAAATCGAGATGGAGTAAACCATGATAGGCTTTCCTATTGGGTCCCAATGTGGAGGTTTATGATCAAATGAGACTTTTCCAAGTTCCATGGAGACCGAGATATCCCTCGTGGAAGTTATAGCCTTTTTTGGTCTCAGGGCTCTTAAGGGACTACGCCCAGACGAAGTATCCTGAAGCAATGACACCATCAATAATTGAAATGAAGCCACCAAAATTTATTACCTAGCCATCCCAACATGTTAGTCCAGTTGGTTTGGTGCCATGAGCTTCTATTTGCAAAATATTGCATTGGATAACCTTATACTAACTCAAACTGTAATGTTTTACATGGTTACAAACAACAATACAATGAGAGAACCAAATTGAGATGGATTAAACTGTGATAGGCTTTCCTATAAGGTCTAGATGTGGAGTAGTAGGATCAAATGAGACCTTTCCAGGTGCCATAGAGACCTAGCTATCACTAATCAAAGTTATATCCTTTTTGGTCTCAGGGATCTTAAGGGACTATGCCCGGACAAAGTACCCCGGAAGCAACGGCACCGTCCAACACCAAAAAGAAGCCTCCAAAATCATTTAATCTTGCACCCCGACATGTTGGCGCATTCGGTTTGGTGCCACGAGTATTTTTTCAAAATATTGCATTGGACATTCTTACACTGACTTAAACTACACTATTTCGCATGGTTATAAAAAATAAAAAACAAGATAACCAAATCGATATGGAGTAAACCATGATATGATTTCCTAGAGGGTCCTGACATGGAGGTGTAGGATCAAATGAGACCTCTCTAGATGCCACAAAGATTGAGATATCACTCATCAAATTTATAGCCTTTTTTAATATCAGGGCTCTTAAGGGACTACGCCCAGATGAAGTATCCTAGAAGCAAAGACACCATTAGGCACCGAAATGAAGTATCCAAAATTGTTTACTGGACACTCTAATGTGTTGGCATAGTCGTTTTGGTTCCATGAGCTTCTATTTGCAAAATATTGCATGGCAAACCTTACACTGACTCAAACTACGGATTTCACACGGTCGCAAACAATAGTACAACGATAGAACCAAATCAAGATGGAGTAAAGCATATTTGGATTTCCTTTAAGCTCCATACATGGAGGTGTAGGATTTGACGACACCTCTCCAAGTTCCATGGAGACCGAGATATCACCCATCGAAGTTATAGCCTTTTTGGTTTCAGGGCTCTTAAGGGACTAGACCCATATGAAGTAGCCCAAAGGAAACGACACCATCTGACACTAAAACAAAGCCTCCAAAAGTGTTCACCTAGCCACCCTAATGTGTGGAATAGTCGGTTCAGTGCCATGAACTACTGTTTGCAAAATAATGCATTGGAAAACCTTAATCTAACTTAAACTGTAGTATTTCGTATAATTGCAAACAATAACACAACGAGAGAACCGAATGGAGATGGAGAAAACCAAGATAGGATTTTTTATAGGGTATCACCATGGAGGTGTTGGATAAGACGAGACCTTTCCAAGTTCCAAGGTGTATTTTGGTGGTAATGTCCCTCTTGTTTTTCTCCCTCAACTTTTTCCTTTATCTCTCCATCGTACTCTTCTTCATCATTCTCCCTCTACGTCCACACACACTGCTCTAAATATAAATAGAAGATATGTCTTTACAAAAAATATATATAACATGATCTATTAACAAAATAAAAAAGGACAATGACCATGTAACATTACCAATAAAGGAGTTCATACTAGTATTATGGTTGGATGAGGGTCGAATCTCGAGGATCATATTCATATTCAATGTGTATCGTTTTCGAAGAGGGCAGCTCCCCTGTCAAATCGTTTATTCAGTATGATGTGGAAGATGACTAAAGAAAACGAAATCTAGAGAATTATATTTCATTGGTAATTAGTACTAAGTATCAACAAGACTAATATGGCTTCCAACTTCCTATCAATGTAATCACTATACCTTGAAAATTAAAAATTTCGCATTGTTACATAGTAATAAGAACTTGTAACTTTTGTACTAATCGATTGGGATGGCATGACAATATTAGGACCATATTTCCTAGTCTCTTTCTTAGAACCATCATTGAGTCTTCTTGTACAAAATAAGCATAGCAAAAAGGGAATGGATAAGAACACACAAGGGGTTATCAATCACCTAGTAAATATTTCTTGTTTAGTTTTGATGGGAGTCAGCTAGCCTACATATTAGTGACCTTCCATTCATTGATAATTCAATCTATGATAAACCCATGGATTCTTTCAAAAGTGCCTTAAAAATATAGGGGTAGTCATCAAGCCTAGTGAAGGGTGTGATGTGATTTCCAAAAACTTGAAATGTATATAGATTTAGAGTTCATAACATGAATTTACAAATATTTCTATCATTATAAATGGAAGCCAAGTAACGGTGTCTCCCTGTATCCAAGGATTGAGGACTACTAGGGTCTATGGCAGGATTGGAAATTCAGGAATCATTGAGTGTTTGAATTAGAATGTCATTACATCTGGAGAAACATTCTCAAACATTGGAGTAATGCATCTTGGAAAATAAAATTGAACCTCAGAAATCCTCTCAAATTTCTAATCTAGGTCATGGTTTAGCTCATGTTCTTGGTCTTGTTTCTGTTTCTGCTTCTGCTTCTGGTTGTGGTCATCGAATATGGAATTTTCAGGAAAGGAATCCACACTAGAAGAATTATTCTCATTTAGATTGTTGGCAATGCCAATGGCAGTGGTAGTTCTTGCAGAATTTGGTTGGTGGAAGGTGGGGTTGTGCCCTTACTAGTTGTTTCTCATGGCATCATAGGTAGCCTTTCTAGGATTATCGGAGAGAACTACCCATGCTTGTGTGATAAGTTTAAAAGCTCCTTGGCTCCTGGGAACTTGTTTTTATCAGGATGCAATAATAAGGCTATTTTTAGTGGGTATTAATAGAAAAAAAGAAAAAAATGACTGGAATTACCTACGAAATGCATTCCTTTGCTTCGAGCTTATCTTTATAATTGAAATCCAGCTTTCCAAGTTCTCCGTATTTGTCAAATTTGGGGCAAATTGACATTCTGACCTCTAAAAGCATGAAGAAAATGGCAAGTTCATTTCCCCCAACCTTTCTTGAAGTGAATTTAAACGAAATGAAATTTGGAATTTAGAGGTGACACGTGGTAGACATTGATTATACTGCCACCTATTTACTTGTTGATTAATTGTTATTAGTTGGATTTAGTTTCCATTATTATGATAAGTACATTTTTGAGATTTCCAAATCACCATTAGGTTTATTCATAAGAATACAATTATTATTGTGGCATGGTGTAGGAAACTCCTTAAAGCCTCCCATAATTATGAATAACTATAATATGGAAATGAACAAAGATTAATCCCCCCAACTCCTAGGAATTAGTTAGATATATGAAGTAAAGAAGAGGCAAAGAACCTTGTGTATAGAAGAATGATGATAATTGCAAAAAGTGGCATAACTTTTCACTGGAGTTGAGTTAGTACTTGAAATTTGACATACACCTTAATGAGGATAATGGGTGCCTAAAATTCTTACCAGTCAGGTATGAAAGCTTTTGGTTTGCAAAATGTGTCAGAATTTGTCTTTTTAGGGCTACAAGGACTAGTGAGGGTCAAAAAGGAAAATGATGAAAGATGGATTTGTGAAACTAATTTGATGGTTTGAGCAAGTGTAAATAGGGTTTTTAAGCATGTTTAAATATTTTTTTGTTAGGTTTCAGTGTTCTATTGTTTTTGGCATCTTGAGCTAGTATTTGCAAAGAGTGAACTATTGAGTTAGTTCTTCAAGAGACAAAAGTGAAAAGGTGAACTTTAAGGAGTTGCGGTATGAGATTTTGGGAGCACCTTAGGGATGGAAATTTTTAACTAATGAATCTTGTAAGATTTTTTGGGTATCCTTAGATCCTTCTATCCATGCTTTTTTACAAAAAAAATTGTCTTAAGGGGCATAATTGACAGTTTTGGAAAGATGAACAATAGTGGTGTTTGGAGCCTTATGAATCAAGTTAGTGATGGTCCTGATGATTTTATGAGGTGTTTTCACATGGGATAATATTTAGAAGCATTGAAGAAGGAATTAGGAGCATGATAAGATAGGAACCAGTACAAAGAGACCAAGAGCAAAAAGAAGCGCAAGTAAGGTAAATACACATATACACATTGATAAATTGAATGAATAATTACTCAGATTAGATAAATCTTTATATATGTTATATAAACATTTATTTCCAAATTTTCATGCATATTATACATTAAAAACTCTAGTATACAACACCAATAAATGAAAAAACATCCATAATGTCTTATATTGTCAAGTGCACATCATATTAGTTTCATACAAAAATAATCTCAGAAATGTAAGGTCTCATACAAAAATATCAAGTTCCAAATAGTATTAATGTGCACAATAAATATAAAAATGTGAATAGGTCATATAATATCAAGTGAATTCCATATAGGCATACATATAATGTTGAATGTGCATACAATGTCATGCACATAGGCATACAAAAATGTCATAAGACATAAGACATATATATATATATATATATATATATATATATATTTATTTATTTATTTATTTATTTATATTTATATTTATATATATATATATCCTAATCATCAAAATCTATCCCTCTCTTGGCCTTGCTTGAAGAAGGACCTCCCTTAGACGTAGATGGAGATATGTGAGATGACTTGGGATCCCCCATGGCCATACTACGAGTCCTCTTCTGCTCTAAACTCACTTGTAGTCGAACTTGTAAATGCAAACAATTTTTTTGTCAAAACTTAATATATAAGTTTTTCAACATGTATAAGACCATGCTAATGAAACTATTTACATTTACACGCAGTTTCTGCAATATATCGGTCACGCTGAATATGTATCTCACGCTCAGATGAGTCATTGGGAGCTCTTGGATCATGAACAGGGGTATCAAAACAATGAGCTCGAGGAGTCTCTTGCCGTTGAAGTAAAAATAGAAGGGGTTGAACCCTACATACACATAATATTACAAAATCAAACATCAAAATTATCTTATAGAACTATATTAATAATAATTTTTTGAATGTAGATCTAAACATTTACACCAACTAAGTACATGTATGTGTAATGACAATATTTTAACTAATTTTATCAATATACAACTATTGTTTTACCATGCCACGCATGTGAATCATATGAACAAGGATACTACTGTCATAGGTAACTCCTGCGTATACACAATACAATCACGTTGATTATGTACATGATGCTACACTGAAGGAAATTATTAAAATAATTTAACATAATATGAATTACACAAGCTATTTAACAAAAATACATAGATTTTATACCTCAGTGAGTTGTTGCGTAGATGAAATCGTAGTGGCAACACCTTTCTCTACTCCTCGCAGAGATGGTGGTGTGTCTAGTGAGGTCATCAACTTTATCAAAAATATGTCACGTCAAGTTAGTTGAGAATATATAATATATATACAAGAAAATACATATATAGACATATATTTGAGTTCAAAAGTTATATATATATTTTCGTACGTGAAAATTTTACACAATTAACATTCTAAAGTACCTACGTGAATGTTTGTGTGGGCATGGTGCTTGCAACCTGAGGTTGGGATGATGACATCCCTCCCACGTGTTATAATATTAATCCATACATGTACATATGTATGTGTAAGTTAATAAATTTGACTAAGCTCAAATACAATTATTTTAAAAATTTAACATATATAAGTAAATCAAGTACTCATATTTTTGTAACATGTAATAAAAAATAAAAAATACCTCGTGAAGGTGTCATGGATGTCTAGAATCCAAATGTATCACTCAGAAAGGTGTTAGACATAACCACATTCTCATGTGTACCATGGGCGACAACTCCACCAACACCAGCGTGCATGAACGTATCATCCTCATCGGATCCCCATAATATGCTACCATATGACATGTAAAGATGTGGCCTCATGCTAGTACTTCCTGGAGGAATACTCTGTCTATCTCCATGAACATATATATCAAAAATCTCCCTCATATGTCAGACAAGGGTATCGGAGAGCCCCTAAAGTGCATGCAGTGTATCAATCTCTATTGTCTCCTTTACTGCTATAGGGACAGTCTCAAGATAAGGGGGATTGTGTATGGGGAATCTACCATGCTGAATAGGTGCATGTTTTACACCTGGTATATCCTGTGTAGAGCCTTTCCTCGGCCCTGAAACTCACTAAAACCAAAATAGTTTGGGATCTCATTAAGGATAAAATCGTAATAGAGTTTCCTCATAAAGTATTGTGGAACTTCGTTGTTATTGCAAGGTGGAATATCAAACACCATCCACCATCGGTTCCAAAAATTATTCTTTATCAGATCATTATTGCACCAATGAATTGGGAACCGTTCGTTTGACAACTGAACAAGCAAATTAGTTTTGGGGTCAATGAATAATGCACATATGTGGTCTTTTATAATTTGGTTTTCTTTACATATGCATATGATAATTTTTGGTGTAAAATTCCCTACAATGCTCTTTATAAGATGTCTAACGATTAATTTAACTCGTTACCGCATCAACCTAAGTCAATATTGTCTCCAATGTGTTTGATAGTGAGAGACAGTGGGGGTTTGTAGAATGGGAATCCCTCATTGTTTTAATTAATTCCTCAATTTCAATTTTATTTTCCACTATATGGGCTGTTAAATCCTCCTGACTACCTAGGGGATGTGCAACAATTATAGGAGGGCTAGGAGGGTTCAAAAGATTTATAGGGTTTTGTTGTGGTTGTGGTGCAACTGTAACAATAAAAACCATGTTTTTAATTAAAATCTACAATAAATTTACCAAATTTCAATGCAATTCAAAGAAAAACAATTTTCCTTACCTCTTTTGCTCTTCTCCATGGTGCCATTGTCGATTCCAATCTTCGCAGCGATGATATGCGAGATGATATTGGGAGTTGGGCTGCTTAAACATAACTGTGACTATAGGTTTTTGCTCTCAAACTCACATTTGGGGGAAATTAAAATGATAAGGGCTCGGGTTTTTTTTATAGATTCACAAAATGCGTACGCATTTCAGAATCAAGGATTACTAAACCAATAAAAACATAACGCGTATACATTTTTCTTATTTTCAATTTTGTGACCACTTTTTGGCCCCCCAAATTGGTGTTCTTACCCACCTCCATGTTGGTATACTCTTTAATTTTCTTCCATTTCCTTTGAGATTAATTTTTGTGTTGCGATGGTGGCCATAAAATATGTATATAGGGAGCTCTTGAAGGACCTATTTAATTAGGATGACTCTAACCTACCAATGATAACTAAAGAGGTCAGTCCACTGGTTGGTTCTTGCATTCATAACAATGTTGTGCCTTAATAGTTTCTAGGATAGGATGATCTTTGAAATTTTAAGCTATGTAATTTATAGTTACAAATTTATCTATTAGTATTGAAGATCACCTGAGACTTGATCTCATAAATAACTTGTACGGAGGCTCAGATATATGTCCAAATTTAATTAAATAGCTTATTTCCTTGGCCAATTGCGATGATCCCAAATAATTACCTCAAACATTATTGATATCCTTTGAATATTTTCTCTTCAATAAAATACAAGGATCATTTTTATAGTTTGGACTCCAATGTTGAACATCTATGTGGCAACAACCATATTTGTCATGAGAAATGTGAAGTTTCTAGAGTATGTGTAATCCTTATTGAGTTAGTGAGACAAACCAGGAAGTTTCAAGGAAGAAGATGTTCTTGTGAATATGAACATGTATCAAAGTGAATCATGAATGTGAATATGAACATGTGGTTATTTTTTCCAGCTTCCAGTGGGTCATCCTGGCTCGCATAATACCATACATGGAAATATGAGAAATGTGAAATTTGTTTCAGAGTGAAGAAATTCACATTCAAGAGCACAAGTATATGTGGGGAGAAACATTTTTTTCATAAATGTGTAATATGCATTGCAAGGCACAAGGTATATGCCATATCCATTTAGTTACTTGTCCCACCTCTCATAAACAAGGTGATTCAATTAAGAGAGTGGCTTTCTTAGTGATTCAATGCAATTAGAGTTTAAGAAGATGGATCTCACCCTCAAACAATCCTTAAAATCTCATTCAGGGATTAGTCCTTCCATATAAAGGAGGAAAACATTTCCATGAGGAGTAATTGAGAGAGTATGTGTCCAGATACTAAAATCATGTTTCCACTCATGTGATATCTTGGTTAGGGAAGTGAATTGTGAAGTTAAAAAGGGTGTCATCATGTTCAAAGGTGAAATGGGAAGCTCATAGAGTAATTTGAGGATCATCATATCTTGACTCTGCTATCATGTTCAAACCTCTTCAAGGAACAAGCCAAGATGAGATAGTCAAGCTACTGAGGCATTCATGACCATCATGTGTGAAGTATTAAGGCATCATCTAGCTCTATAAGAGGTATATAAGAAAAGAGGTGTATGAGTATCCTGAATTTGATTCCATCTGAGGAGAATTGTGGAGCCAGGAGGGGTAAGAGGATGATCTTCATATATAGCACCATATATGTGAGAATGAGAAATCATCTAAGTTTCACTTGATGTCACTCACTTGGTAGTGTTCTTAAACACTCATTTGAACCTTGTAGTGTGATCACACTTCAAAGGAGGAAGGACATTACAACCACCTAATTTTAGTCTAACAAGTGGCCACATGACAAGAATCTCATTCAATGATAAATCCTTCCATCTATATAGTGAATACTTATTTCAGTAAGTGATAGATAATCAAAAAATGGTTTAAGCATCATGGAGTTGATTTATGGTCACTAGGGTTAATTGTGGAGGCCTTGAAAACTAGGGAGTTTAGGGCTTCGAGCTTAAGGATTAGGGCTTAGGGTTTATGGTTAAGTTTTAGGGTTCAAGGTTAAGGGTTTAAAGGTTTATAGGGTTTAGGGTTTAGGGTTTAGGGTTTAGGGGGTTTATGGTTTATGGTTTAGGGTTTAGGGTTTAGGTTTTAGGGTTTAGTCTTTAGGTCTTAGGGTTTGGGGTTGTGTTTTGAAGTGATGAAACTTCTAACATGAAAAATTGGTAAAACATAAGTTACCATGAGTTGAAAATATGTTTCTAAAACCTCAAGTGATGAATTAAGTGTTTAGAAACACTATTATGAGACCTACATTGTGATGGGAATAGGATGCTCTCTTCTAATTACAAGGCAAGAGCGAAGTTCACTCTCTTATTTTTAATGGGCTCCACAATTAAGCCTAGTGATTACAAATCAACTCAATGATTCTAAAACCATCTTTTTATTATCTATCAATTATTAAAATAGGTATTCACCATGTAGATGGAAGTATTTTTCACTGAATGAGATTCTTTTCATAAATCACACATTAAAATTTTACGTAGATAGAGAAGGCGTAAATGAGTATCTAGAAAACCCATCAGTATAATATGAAACTCCCCAAATTGAAAGGTACACTAGAAAATGCACAAAACCACAGCTAGAAGAGAGTTAGTAGGCTAAAAATTAGAAAAGGTGATAACAAGATAAGTTTAAAATGTTGAAATTTTAAATTTTTCATGCATTACACTAAGCCTGAAGGGTATCTGAGGATGTGTTTTTTTAGTTGTGGATATGAATAGATGTGCATAATCATGGATCTTGCATGGGAATGGCTCTTGAGATCGAAAATAGGGAAGAATTGATTAAACTTGGAAGAAGTAAATATAATTTAAAATAGGAATGGATCCTTCCAACTTTTTTTGAATGGTTTTCATGTTAGTCCGAGAATGGTGAGACACTATAAAAAGTTGAAAGGAGAAAATAGAAGCAAAAAAATCTAAATTTGTACTTGATATGGAATTAGGACACTTAAATCTAGTGAGAGGAATAGAGTGGAAGTATGAGGAAATGAGGTTTTACAAGAAAATGAGTCATTTTAACAGTTGATTGGGCTTGTGTACAAAATGTGAGAACATGATATGGGGGTTAGAAGGGTAAGTTTTAGGTTGATTGTGCCATTTTTGCATATTTGAGCCTATAGAGCTTGTTGGAAAGACTTATAAAAACAAGATACTAATGAGAATGATTGAAATTGGTTGTTATGAGTTGATGAATGCATGCAAATGTGTTAGATCTCTGCATCACCTCATGATGTTTTAGATCCTTCATAGACCTCATGATGACTATTCCTTGATTATTTGAATTGATAAAAACTTACATATGTGTTTATATTTATTATGTGTTATAAGGAATTACATGAGTCCATATATTCGATCAGTTGTTGTTACCTTTGGGAGTTGTGAGGTTTGTAAATTCTAATTTTGACACACTTAAGACTCCTACAAATGTGAATAACCAATCCAAAAGGCCCCAAAACCTAAACAAAGACTATATTTTTCACAAAAAAATATCGATTGTATAATTTAAACCCTAAAAGCTTGAAGGATGAATGTTGAAATCCTAAAAATACCTATGTATTGACCAGATTAGAATATGAAAAACTATCTTCTAAATCGTGACAGATGGAACCGTGAGAATAGTTCCATAAGGTGCAGAGTAACCCTAACTTCTTATATTTACTAAAATAAATTTAAAGTATAAGAAATAATAAAGTATACATATTAATAAAAGAAAAACTTATACTTTAGTAAGTATATACCTCCCATAAACACATATGCCACATAGTAAAGAGGAACACGGGCACGTTATAACGACAATGTGTTATAATGCGACCCTGAATTTTATTTTCCGCATTATAACGCAACTGAGCCATAACATGAGCGCGTTATGGCCAAAATGGCCAGAAAACATTTTGGTTTTTTCTTTTTGGCCCCCATCTTTGTGCACTTACCCTTTGATGCGATTACAAAATAAGTAGTTTACTCGCTATAAGGAAATTTCCACCATATGAATGAAATTGAATTTTTATCTCTCGAGTCTTGTTCAATATATATATATATATATCATGGCAAATGCAGCCATGTTTACTCTTTTTAAGATAAATGTGTGTGTATAGACCTTTCTAAAGTCAATTTTCTTTGTAAATCCCATCTTCATCATCATTTTCATCGTATAATATGTTTAATTTTATTTTCAAAATAGATAAAACTCCACCTTCTTCTAATCACAATGGCAGAAGAAGAAGACAATTCACCTTCTCCTGGTCATAGATATCTCAAGATGAACTCTTGACTATGTTATGTTTGTGGAGCTTGTTTTCATGTTAGAGTGTGGTACACCTTCTATGTGTTACACTCGGGTATTTTTACGGCAGTCCCGCTCACCGATGAGCGGGTCAAGGGTTTGGGGGTGAAGCCCCAAGAAAATTTTCATGGGTGGTTTATTAACCCATGGGTAATGGGTAACCATTATGGGCTGTTTTTGGGCCCATGGTTTTTCGGTACCCATTGTTTTGATACCCACGGTTTTTTGCCCATGGTTTTGATACCCACGGTTTTGTATCAAACTGCTTAAGAAATTTTCTATTTATATGGTCTTATGCATATGATAGATAGACAAGAAAATGTATTGCAGATGTGCTTTGAATTCGGGTGTGAATTCTGTAGAGTTTGTTGAGCATAGCTCCAAATGGATCTAGGTATTGTATTGAGAGAGTGGAGGCTTGTAATAAAATTTGAGCAAGTGATTCTTGGTGGACGTAGCCCAAATTGGGTGAACCACGTTAAATCTTGTCTCTCTGTGTTGTGTTATTTATTCTACACTTTTATTTGAGATCTGTAATATTTTATGCATATTAGTTTCTACTGTTGCGATTCTGTAAGGGATTATTCCACATATTTTATCTCTTATTCCCTAACACACTATTCATCCAAAAATGTATTAAAAAATGTTAATGCTCTCCTTTATGCCTTGTATTTCATTAACAACACTTTCCCATATATTTTTAACATTTGTCATGATTCATTTGGCTAGGGACCAGATGTTGGAAACAACCATTTTCCGTATTCGTCCTACTTTTGCAAGTACAATGGTTATGAAGAATTTACCAATATCAATGAAAAATGTTACCTCTATAATATATTCGTGAAGATATTAACTTTGATTTTGCGGGGGATATTATCTAATTTACTCGTTGATTTTGCAGGGTATGATTAATTTTCTAATATACCTTTGATTTTGTATAACATAATTCAATTTGTAGGTCTATTATTTGCTTTTCGCCTATGTTTTTCACTCGTATGATTGATTTTTAGCTTAGGATTAAGCTTATTTTTGTGATATCCTCCCTATTTTCATAGGGTAAGTTAGGATTCATTTTGTAAGGTAGGATTAGGCCATTATTTTAATTTTTACATGTTGTTTCACATGGCAGATTGATTTTGTAGGGTAGGATCTGGAAAATATTTTTTCTCTAGTATTTTTGCTCCATTGATTTTAAAGTCGTATATAATTTGGATTTAAATGCATTTAATTTGTGACTCATTATTTATTAATGATATGTGGAAGGTTAATGGCATGCTAAAGTTATAAATTTGCAAACCAGGATTTGAAAGCTTTTCCTTAGACCTGCAGACAGGGTATAAATTTTCTTACACTTTCTTACTTTATGTAGAGATAATGGTGATAGTATGTAGTTGTATGCAAGGATTCAGTGAGGTATTTAATGGTGAATCACTACATGTTCCTTGTACATGTATCATATATACTGCATCTTGATTAGTTGTTAATTGTATGTTTCAAATAGAAACATAGGCTTTAGCTTAATACTAAAGGGCATTTTGTCATTTAGGGGTTTGAATACTTTGGTTTTTAGTAAATACATTCGATATTTGAGTATTTAATTTCAAGATGAATGGGTGGTTGCTTATGGTTACCTTTATTAAGGGTTTAAAATAATTATTGCAAAGGATGAAACCCTATATTAAGCACGGTTCATAGTTTGTTTTCCTAATCGTGCTCTTCTAATGGTCATATGATATAGAAGTTACATTATTTGGTTGGTAATATTATATAGATCAAGGTTCAAATAATCCTAATGACCATGTTTTTTATAGAAGTTGCAATTTTTTTCTTTATCTGCTTCTGTTGTACTCTGTTTCAACAATTTGTATAGATAAATGTATATTATTTTTCTCATGTTTGTTTCTCTATGTTTCAACAATATCTATAAATAGATCTTGATTATTTAACTTCCATATATGTTTAGAATAATAAAAATACACAACGCTTTATTGAAACTTTAAAGGGGAACTAGCGGTAGTAAGGGTGAAAAAATTTATACTCGAAAAACAATGGGCAACAAATATTCATGTTACTTTAATGACATGATTTTTCTGCTCCATTAAGAAAATCCACAGTAAAATGGGCTAATACAATACTATTTTATTTGAAGACACTATGCAGAGATCTAAATACACCCAATATTCTATGAAAAACCTTGTTATATGCTCTTAGGTTATTTTAGATTATGAAAAGGTTAGGGAAAAATTGGTTACCAACAGATTTAGGTGTGTGTTTTCAAATGAACTTATAGTGTAGCTTCTGACCTCACCCAGTACCTTATTTTTTATTAATGGTAAATGGTTATTTGATGGAGACCATGCCCCAATACAAAAACAAGGTCAAAACCCAAATACAACAATAAAGAACATAAGGAAGAGGGTCTCGAGAACCTAGATTTTAAACAACAACGCACCAAGAAAAGAGGTAGCCAAACTACCCAACAAAATAAAACAAGAAAAAGAAGGCCCATGATCGACCCACAACCAACCAATGACATGATATCAATCGAAAAATAGTAGGCCTCTAGCCCAGATAAAGCAATAAAAGTAAAGAACTGGAAAAGACTCATACCTTGTCTCAAACGATGGTGGGTTTTAATTTGATGTGACCTTTCTTTCTCTTATCCACCACCGTCCAATCCTCATTACCATCTTCTATGAAAATTGGAAGAACAACTTCAAGATTTTTGATAGGAATGTGATCCTCAACAAGGGAAAACTGGGCATGATCCTTCATAGAATCAATAAAGCTCTATTGGGAAGAATAATAATGCATTTTCCCAGATAAGTGAGAAGATTAGAGTTATGTGGCTCCTTCTCTGGAGTCATCAGGTATCCTTCCTTGTTGTCTTCCCTTAAGGGGCTTAATGATTCCTCTATTGGATCTGATTGGGGCTTGATTGTGAGATGTTCTGGAAGAGATTCCTTCCACCACGTTGGTTTTTCATTGCATCTGCAATACTCATGCAGTCATCCAAAAGATGGCATGTTTGAAAGCATCTTTGGCATCTGAAGGCTAAACCCTCATAGTTTAACCTCTGCACCCAATGTCTATCACTGATTTAAAGATTAATTTCTGCTGGAAAAGCTTGAGAGGTATCAAGATCTACCAAGATTCTAGCAAAAATTGTATGATTCTTACTAAAGGTTTTATCATCAACTTTCACAGAGGATCCTAGGTATCACCTATAGCAATAAGGCATGATTTGTTCCAGAGTTGTAATGGGAGTCCTGACAACCGAACCCAAATAGGGTAGGTATCAAAGGTTTATTTTAGAGGGTAAAAAGACAAATACCATGGCTTGAACATGAGTCCATGTTCACCCCAAACTCAATATTGGTAAAAATCACATCCATGTCCTCGGGGCTTTCAAATAAAAAAATAAAATCAGCTTTAGCACAAGGGTAAAGCTCAATCTTACCCTTAATATGTTCCCTCCATCTGAGAGAGATCCAGTCATGGAGTTGAGATAACTTGGTCCAAAACTTGTGGAATATAAAAATGAGGCCAAGATGGGAGAGGTTCACCTCCTCCTTGAGAACCTTTTGCAACAAATATTCCTCTATCTTTAGCACTTGAGTCTTCTATGAGGGTTTTAAAAGCTTGTATGTATTTCTTGTGCTATCCTTTGTCTATTTGAAGACCACGATAGTAAAGGACTTAGAGGATCCTCCAACCCCCACCGTTTTTGCTCCACATCTAATACCTTCTTGGATGAGGCATGGTTTCTATTTTATCGGATAATTATGGTTTCTTTTTTATCTATTATTGTAGGGATCTAAACTAGATATACTCGAGTTTTTCAACTAATTTAACTAGGTTTTGAATTTTTGTTAACTTGTTTTCTTTGGTTTATCTTATGCAAGATATGGATTGACTTATTTGTATGAATTAATTTGTAGTATTTGGGGTTTAGGTATTACCCATGACTTTTTGTTTGTAGGAGCTGGTGTTTGATGATATTTTGATGTAGATTTATCAAACATGATTATTGTTGTTGTTTTAATTTTTTCCTCTTGATATGGTTGATTAGTGTTTTCTTGGTGTTCTTTGTGCTACAACAAATAATCATAGATTTTTCCATCTTTAATTCTATTTTTTTCTATTTTTCTTGATATTTTTTTATTGGGCATGATTTTTCTTGCTATTTTTATACATATTTATTGATATGGCTGATTGGTATGTTTTCTAGGTGTTGAGACCATTATCAAAAATTTTGTTGTAGAGATGTGAAGGTTTTCTTTCCATTTAATTTACAATATTTTTCTAAATCTTTTCTTTCTGTATAATTTACAATATTTTTCTTGGGTATAGTTGAATGGGTTATTTGGGGGTTCTTTGTTGCATTGAATAAATGTCTTGACATTGTTTTAATTCACATATTGTAATTATTGTGAAAATTTTGAATTTAGTTATTACTTCTTCAGAATATTAAGGAATATTAATTTTTTATCTGTAAATCACAAGCAATACCTAGTGGAAAGATTCCATCTCGTGCCATTTTGAATTAAAAAATAGCTTGAAGGGTGATCCAGATTCAGATCTTGATTTGAAATATTCAGTACCAAAAACACCAATCATCGAACTAGTGGCATCTTCTAAGATGTATAAATCCAGTGAAGGTTAAGGAGAATGTTCCACATATCTCTTCTTTCTAAAACAAAATTGTTGAAACAAATTTCAGTGAAGCAACCATTGAAATTGTTCCCCTAAATGAAAACATATATAGGTCGATCAAAGATCTTGAAGTCATGTTTCATATCAAAGATGTATTAGATGGCTGGAAAATAGTACAATGAAAGAAAAATCACAAGAAAACGTTTTCTCATACCTAGTTGTTTTTCGTTGATAGGAAGTTGTTCTTATTTTGATTTTTGTAGTATTTAACGTTGTATTTGGGCATTCAGGAAGTTTTTTGTTCCTGGGTTAGGCCCTAGTCTAAACCCACCTTTTACCCTATATCAAAAACAATTAAGGCATATTCAAACCGACCCTTGTCTTGATTTTTAAAATTTCATATAACCTTATTAAGATTAAATTTTATGATGAGTTTCTTGTACCTTTACCATATAAAATTATGAGATATATAGTTGATTGGTTTTTTTAAGGGTTTTTTTGTTGCTTTGAATAATCGTTTATAAATATCTTATTATTTTATTTTTTACTTAGCATACTATGGAGAACCAAACAATTGTCCTTGTCTGTATGGAATGAATAAGTGCTCATGAATGAAATGGAAAAACTGGAGTTGTGCTAGGAAACGTTCATTTCATGGATGGAACATCTTTTTAAAAATTGTTTATGTGTTTCATGAATGTGCTTGTTCTTTGTTTTCTGCATAAGGGGCCATTGGCTTCCGTTTGTTTCTCTGTATGCTTAAATAGCCATTACAGTCTTGGATTTACTAGCAATCCACTAGATTGTATCTTTTGCATTACCATGCATCTTACAATAAAATACATGGCTTGTATTGTCCATGTATATTGTAGAATGTCTTACAATAAATAAGAAATCCTTTTTTTAATTTATGTTTACTATATTTTCCTATTTATTTGGGTTCTATTTTATTACAATTGTTTCTTGATTCTGATTGATACAATTGTTTCTTGATTCCGATTGTATAATTTTTTCTTTAATATTTTATAATTTTGTATAGTTAAGTATGAAAAGGACAAGTAATTGACCGATAGGACTTTCTTGAGTCAAAATTCTTGAAAACACATATCTTAATCATCTTCTTCATTCCTCATTATACCCTTTTTTATCTCTAATCATCCCCAGTGTCGTTTCCTCTCCGTTTCCGCCAAATTTTATATGTAGACAAAGATCTTACTCTCATCACCACTATGTTGCCATTGTGGGTACGCCCACCATTTTCTTGGAAATATTTCTATTAAATGTCAACATGTACTACACCATTCTTTCAAAAACCCTCGGCTTCAAAGGATAGAAAGAAATTAAAGATTTCACAGTGGTTTGATCCCTCACTTCATCGCAACAACCAAACTCTGCAACATGCCTTCTAGGATTCGACAGAGGAAGTCTGTTGTTTCCATCACAACTCGGCAATGGAGGCAACCATTTCTCCATACTTCACTTTTCCACTCGACACATTATCGACTACACTCTCTACATTATCACAAGGTGTGCATCTTCTAACTACTTTATGTTAACGATTATTCACTCAACAACATTAAGTGGGGGCAAATGTAGACACAAAAGCATGCACTTGGGTATATTTTTAGGTCCTAAAATCATATTATCATTTACATGATTCATAAGTAAGAAAACTAGTGGCTAACAATGCTAGCAAATTAATATGTTATTTTTATGCCTATGTAGCATTTAGTTCCTCCAATTGGTCAACGGTTCCCTCCTCTCCAACCGTCCCTTTGCTTGTATATATCTGATGTTTTTTTAGTTAATGTATTCAATCATTTACATTGGTTTATCTCAATAGTGGTATCAAAGTGGGGAAGATGGTGTGTGGGAGTTGTGGGGAAAGGTTGGTGAAGACCTGCTTAAAACCGCAACGACCAGTGTGGAGCAGGCAAGCCAACAACCTATGCAAGATCTTGCATCTTTGATCGGCGTGGCTCTGCTTTCTAATTTCAGACCCCAATTAAAAAACAACGGTATTCAATATCTGTAGCAAAAACTAGAGGGCCAATGAAACAAGAATTGAAGAGATGCCTGATTATCTCACCAAAGGTGGTGAGGCTGGTATTTTCACGTTGATGCATCTGATTATCTGTGGTAAGCCAGACCCGAAGTATAACCTCATGTTCTGAGTCCAGGTGGTGTATTTGGCTGGGGTTGTACTAGACTGGTTCATCAATTCCCAATGTTTTCGTTGCCGATGAATTATGGATTTTTTTACAGTTGGAGCTAGAATTGGAGAGTTATAACGTGAAGACCTATATTCCCTATTTTAACGACGACCTGTAGTGGTTTTCTTGACCAGTGACCTGAAGATAAATATGACAACCTTCGTAGAAGAGGAGGACGTGTTTTGCAAACATCTGCTCAAGAATGAATCGAAAAAAGAGACCAAGCAAGCGTGGACGTAACAATGCCCACCGAAAGCCTAGGCATGCGTGGGAAAACTCCTTCGCCAGCATGTTCTCTAGTGATGTTGCGTGAATTACATCCATCTTCTTTGAAATTTTGAAGCAAACAACCTTGGGCGACGATCTAAGCATTGGAGTTTGTGCCTCTAAAAAACCAACATTCAGATAAGGACGACATTGGCAAGTAAAATGGACCAATGTGCCTCCTATAGGAGATTACAGACGTGCAGATTGTTTGAATCATAATGAGCCTCAAATCCATATTTTCTAACTAAGTAGGAACTTATTGGAGGCTGTAGGATATATGGAGGTTGGAGGACAATTAACATCTTCTCATTGGTCACCTACGATGGTGTCGCATCATTACTTTGGCGACATTTTTGTCAGTGTTTTATTTGTTATGTGTGGTGTTGTTTTGTTATGTGTAGTGTGTTTTTTACTAAAATACTGAGAATTATTTTCCAGTATGGTACCTACTTGATGAAGAGAATTGTGAGGAGTAAAATCACTAAAGTAGCACTTGGTTCTTGGAAAAGGGTTTGTGGAAATATGAGAAACCACCGAAGTGTATAGTTGAGACATCATGTCACCTCCAAGTTCATGGTCAACCTCAGATGAAAACCATAGGGGTTTGTGGTAACGTGGGAAACCAGAAACCATCGAAGGTGTTAGCAGAGAGATGTACTCATGTCACTTCCAAGTTTTTGGTAATCCTACAAGGAAAAACCAAGGTGTCACCAAGACCATGAAGCCACAAAGATGGCATGCCACCTCAAAGGTGAGCAAGCTACACGAGAGTGTAAAAACTTTTACCATGTTTGAAATAAGGGAGGTCCACTATCTAGAAATATGATGTTTAAAAACAATGTATTAAGGGGAGAATGTTAGCAAATTAATATGTTGTTTTTAGTTATTCCTATGTGGCATTCTGGTTTCTCCTCTGCAACCGACGGTTTCCTCATTTCCAACCGTCCATGTTGCTTTACTATATATATATATATATATATATATATATATATATATATATATATATCTGTGTGTGTGTGTTAGCGCATTAGTTAATTAATAATACATTGTTACTTGTTAGTTAGTGAACATTTACTTAATTGTTCTTCTCCTCTCCTTCCTCACGTAGCCTATATATTGGCTTGCATTTTTGTATTATTTGAAGCAATAAATAAAACATTGTGTTCTTCTCCTCTCCTTCCTCACACATCCTATATATTGGCTTGCATTTCTATATTGTTTGAAGCAATAAATAAAATATGATGTTTAAAAACAATGTATTGAGGGGAATGTTAGCAAATTAATATGTTGTTTTTAGTTATTCCTATGTGGCATTCGTTTCTCCTCTGCTGCAACCGACGGTTTCCTATTTCCAACCGTCCATGTTGCTTTTATGTGTGTGTGTGTGTGTGTGTGTGTGTGTGTGTGTGTGTGTGTGTGTGTGTGTGTGTGTGTGTGTGTGTGTGTGTGTGTGTGTGTGTGTGTGTGTGTGTGTGTGTTAGCGCATTAGTTAATTAATAATACATAGTTACTTCTTAGTTAGTGAACATTTACTTAATTGTTCTTCTCCTCTCCTTCCTTACGTAGCCTATATATTGGCTTGCATTTTTGTATTATTTGAAGCAATAAATAAAACATTGTGTTCTTCTCCTCTCCTTTCTCACACATCCTATATATTGGCTTGCATTTCTATATTGTTTGAAGCAATAAATAAAACATTGTTCTTAGCCATCATTGGTATCAGAGTTGTCCATCCTCTGCTTGCGTAGAAGATTGGAAAACAGTTCCTGGCGTTTCATTTGGCATTGGAGGCATTTGTTTGTAGATTGGAGACTGGTCCCATCGCGTGGAGAATTTGCTGAGCCTGTTGAGTGTGTGCCTGCACTAGAGGAGGTTTGTTGTTCTTGGCTGGAGCGACTTCTGCTGCATGGAAGACCTAGAGCGACTTTCTTAGCGTGGACAATGACCAAGGAAGAAGCATTGAACAGAAGATTTCATTTGCTACTTGTCTTGGCTTATTCAAACCTGGAACATACATTTTGACCTGCTTTGCTGAGCAAACGTGTGTAAGCAAAACATGGAGAATAAAAGGAGCGTGGCAGAAGAAAGAAGAATCCAGACCTGCGAAGCGTGCCAAGGAAACGTGAGGCCTGCGTGGACCTCCAACCATGGTTCTCAAAGCATCCCCACCTGTGCAGTGAAGAAGAGCACCCAAGAGCCAAGGAGAAGCCAACACTACATGACGTTGAAGTTGTGGCCAACATCAACAAAGCCAACACTAGCAAAGTGATCTCGAAATGAGGCCAGCCCACGTATGTCACAAATTTCGGATGCAGAAAGCACCACGAGCAATGCACCAAATATTTGGGCATTGAGCGACAACAAAGACACCACTGGACTATTCTTTGCCTTGGTCAACAAGCTCCACAACACTGGGAATATTCTCTTTGATGAGATTGTGCACCGAGGACTGTTGGAGTATTTTTGGTTCGACGTTCGATGTCAAGCATGATGGATTCGTGCAGAACTTGAACGTGGCTATGATGCAGATGATGAACGCGAAGTAGAACACCCACAAGAGCGTCCACGTCTCACTGCACAAGCCTATAGAGCCCATCTTATAGATTCCTTTAGTAAGCATTGTAGCCATTTTTGAAAAATAAATAAATAAAATACAATTTTGAGTTTTTGAAAATGTCTACTCCAAAAATATTGCTATCCGATGCCCAACTCTTGAAAGGGCCAAATTTCACATGGAAAACCAAGATGCGAGACGATTCTTCAGTTTGAAGATCTTTGGGGGATCGTTTCTGGCAAAGACGCCCCTCCCACAGACGTTGATCTGTTGGCTAAATATGAAAAGGCCGATGTAAAAGCACTAATGCTTATCACCCTGAGCCTTTCTGATGAGGTTCAACCTTACATTTGGGAAGCAACCACTTCCTCTCAGGCATGGATAACGTTGTGTACCATCTATGAAGCCAATAATCTGATGACGAATTTACATCTTCAAACTAAGCTTCACATGATGAGTATGCATGATGGCGAATCAGTAGAAGCCTTCTTGCGGCGTGTGGTCAAGTTACACGCCGAACTTTCTACTCTCGGTGAACCGGTGGACGATAAGTTGCTAGTCCCGCTCACCTTACGAGCTCTTCCTTCCCGTTTTTAGGACACTGATCACCATGTTGACTATCACTCAACAAGAGGTGAGTTTTGCCACACTGGTGAATTATCTCCAATAGGAAGAAGCCATGCAGAATGTTCAAGAAGCCTTCGAAGACAAGGCTCTCATCACGAGGCAAAAGCATAAGCCTCGGAAAGGGCAGTTAGCCCCCAGAATCAAAAGCAGCATCCTCAACAACAACCTTCTCAGCGGCCACCTCAGAAGCAGCAGAACAACAAGGCGGATCGATGGTGCCACATTTTCTCCACGGATATGCACACGACTGCGAACTATTATTACAACGGTCGCAAGTATGGAAAATCTGGTGAAGAGAGCACTTCTGGCCAAGGATATTCCAAGAAATCCCGATGGCGTGCTCGTAATCAGAGGCAGAAGGGTCACATTTCTGCTCAGCAGGATGCCACCTCTGATGAAGAGGTTCCAGACATGACTCATTCTGACATTGTTCTAGTCTCACAGACTTCGCAGCCATCAGAAAATGTCTGGTTGATTGATTCGGGCCCCAACAAAATAATGACTGGCAATAAGAAGTTGTTCCATACTCTGAGTGACCGGCCCACTGGATATCGGATCACCATCGTAGACAATCAAGAGTATATTGCGGCAAGGATTAGTGATGTCATCATTCCTCTTGGGACACGAAGATGTACACTCATGAAGGTGATATATGTTCTAGGTTTGACCTCAAATCTCTTATCTGTGAGTCAACTTCTTAACCATCAAATGCAAGTTGAATTCTTTGTTGAGAAAGGGGTCAAGTCCTGCATCATTTCCCAGGGAGACACAGTAATTACTTGAGCATTTCTAAAGGGTCGCCTATTTGCACTAGATGCGGTCACTTCATCTAGCATTGCTCTCTCTGCTTCAACGGTGGAGTCCACTGCACTATGGCACTTTCGATATGGTCATCTTTCTCTGAGGCTCTGCATCAACTCAGTGCTAAGGAAATGGTAAGAGGGCTTCCTCCACTCTCCCATTCCTTACCTGTTTGCTCGGGATGTCTTGCGGGCAAACAACACAGAGGTCCATTCAAACAGAGCTCTTATCATTCTACGGAGCATCTTCAGGTCGTACATACCGATCTGTGTGGACCCCTGCCAGCTAGCTTCCAAGGTTTTGAGTACTTCTAGCTCATCATTGATGATTACTCACGAGAAAATGTGGGTATATTTCCTCTAGAAGAAGAGTGAGGCATTTTCCAATTTCCAAACCTTTTACCAGCAAGCCACCAGGCAGTCTGGGAAGCCTCTCCTTCTCCTCCACTCAGATCGAGGGGGGGAATTTGTATCAAAGAAGTTCTTAGCATACCTGAAGCAGCATGGCATTCAACAACATCTGACTGCACCCTACACGCCCCAACAGAATGGGATTTCTGAGCGACACAACAGGACTGTCATGGAGATGGCTCATTGTATGCTCTCCACCGCCAAGTTGGAGGATCAGTTTTGGGCGTAGTCCAAATAGCAACAGCGGTGTATCTACTCAACCGGCACCCATGAAGATCTTGTAGAATAAGACACCTAAGAAGAGGTATGGACTCATCATAAACCTTCTATTCATCATTTGAGAGTTTTTGTTGTCTGACCATATATGCATATTCCATGTGAGAGAAGGAAGAAGATCGATTCAAAGACACTGCCATGTCTTTTCTTGGGGTATAGTACTACCTCAAAGGCATATCGTCTCATGGATCCTGAGACGAATAAGATCTACGAGAGTCGAGATGTGGTGTGTGATGAGTCATCCTTTGACTCCCTGCCACACAATGGAGATCTAGTACCGACCTCATCATATAGATTGCTCACACATCCAGATGATGGGCAAGATGATTCTTCTCAGAGAGAAGAAGAGCTGAGTGGAGACTTGTTCGTTGATCTAGGTACACTGGAAAACACATCTTCACATCAATAACACCAGCACTAACATCCGAAATGGGTCAAGAATACTATCAAGGATGCACACCTGAACTCACTTCCAGATACTTCTACGGGAGTCAAAACATGAAGTCAAGCCAGACATGAGGTAAATTTTGCACTCATGAGTTCAGTTGTTGAGAGAGCACCGAACCACACTGTTCGTGAGGCATTAGACCAACCACGGTGGAAACAAAGCTATGGATCTTTGAATGATTCCCTAATTCAGAATCAAACGTGGGAACTTATCGATCTTCCTCCGGTAAAAATCCATTGGCTACAAATGGATTTTCAAAACAAAATGTAAGGCGGATGGTTCAATCAAAAAACACAAAGCACGACTTTTTGCAAAGGGTTATGCTCAGCAAGAAGGAATTGACTATGATGAGACCTTTGCACCCATTGAGAAGATCAAAACCATCGAGTTTTTCTATGCATTGGCAACACAAAATGGATGGAAACTTCAACAAATGGATGTCAAGAGTGCTTTTCTGAATGGTGATCTAAAAGAAGAAGTATACATGGCCCAACCTGAAGGGTTTGTAGACAAGCACACAAGGTATGTCGTCTGATAAAGTCTCTTTATGGACTCAAACAAGCACCTAGGGCATGGTATATAAAAATTGATGATCACCTATTGCAGCATGGATTCACTCGTAGCCCCTCAGATACAAATTTGTATATTAAGAAGGTAGGAACAAAGATTGTCATTCTAGGTTTTGTATGTAGATGATCTTGTGATCACAGGAAGTTTTGACAATCTTGTGGATGATGTAAAGAATGATCTGAAGAAATCCTTCGACATGACCGATTTGGGGCTACTTCACTACTGTCTTGGCTTAGAGATATGGCAGAAGAAGAATCATATCTTCGTCTCCCAAATGAAATATGCCAAGAAACTCCTGAAAAGTATGGAATGTCAGATTGTAAACCAATGTCCACACCTATGGAAAAGGTTTACAATTATCTAGATTCCAGGATTCACCATAGGTAGATGGCACTCACTACAGGAAGCTTGTGGGGAGTCTCATTTACTTGACTTATACCAACCAAATCTTTGCTTTGTAGTGAGCTATCTCGCTAGATTTATGCAGGAGCCAAAGAAATGTCATTGGATAGCAGCAAAGCATGTGTTGAGATATGTCCGAGGTACAGTTGAATTTGGTCTAGAGTATCAGAAGAACACTTAATTCTTCTTACAGGGATATACAGACTCGACTATGCAGGATCCGTTGATGACAGGAAATCCACTTCAGGGTATGTTTTTCATCTCGATCTAGACCTATCTCATGGATTAGCAAGAAGCAAATTGTTGTTGCTCTCTCATCCACTGAGGCTGAATACCGTGCCGCACGAGGAGCTATGTGTGAAGTGATTTGGTTACGTCACATTCTTGTAGATATAGGGATTCCTGAAGAGAAACCTCCCATCATTCACTGCGACAATCAAGGTGTATTGAAGCTTGTGAAGAATCATGTTTTTCATGAACATACGAATCATATTGAGGTGGAATGTCACTACATTCGTGAATAGGTCTTGAACCACTAAATTCAGCTCCAGTATTTCCCTACTAATTTTCAAGTTGCAGATATTCTCACCAAGCCTCTCAAAGAAGGTGAAGTTTGATTTGTTTAGGGGGTACATTTGTAAGAGCAATGTATTAAGGGGGGGAATGTTAGCGCATTAGTTAATTAATAATACATTGTTAGTTGTTAGTTAGTGAATAGTTACTTAACTGTTTCTTCTCCTCTCCTTCCTCACGCAACCTATATATTGGCTTGCATTTCGTATTGTTTGAAGCAATAAATAAAACATTGTTCTTGGCCATCAATATATATATATATATATATATATATTTTTCTAGTTATTGTATTCAATCATTTCCATTGGTTTGTCTCTAATAGACAACTATCTTTGGCCTATTTTCTTTGTCTCTTGCTTTCTCTTTGGTCTTACACACCTTACATGCCATTCAAAACATTACTTATTTATATCCTATGGCTGCAGACACCAAAGTGCCCACCTACGATAACAATTCCCATGTGCTCATGTCCTTTAAGGGAACTCCTAACCCTTTCTTACCTTACTCACTCCTTTTAGGTTTCTTTTATCTTTTGGGCAAATTTTTTATTTAAGATAAAGGTTTTTTGGTAGGGGACCCTACCCATTTACAATTGGGCCAATGCCTAGATAATACATTATAAATCCCAATAAAACAAAACAAGACTGAAACAAACTAACAGTCAGGAAGAACCTAAAATACAAAACAAAAAAGCACAATGTAAGCACATTGTAAGAACCATATGAGCAGAAACACACGTAGGAAAAATAACAGAAAGAGTCCAACATCAAGAGAAGATTCACCTGAAGAGTAATACTTCATTATCTTTTGAAAATTCTTCTTGATGTAGGAAATTCCCTTGTTGATCTCATTAAGTATTGCATCCTTCATGAATTTATCTTTTCCTTTGTGGTCTCACCACTAAAAACATTCCTTTCTTTCATGGGCCTTCACCCTTTGAGACCTAAGGTTCATCTTAAGAGGAGCATCACATGTTTTCCCTTTCTTTTTTCTATTCATAATCATCCATCCTTCATCCTTATTTGGATCCTCATTCTCATCTAGATGAACACGTAGAATAATTTTAATATTCTCCTTGTTTTTGGATTATGAATCATCGTGGATCTAGGAGGATGAGGGATAGAGGCATCCTCCTTCTCTTCAAAATTCTTCGGTGTTATCAATGTAGGAGAGTGCAAAAACGTTTGAGTGAGTTTATTCATAATGAAGTGTGTATAAATACATGAGAGAAAGTGGTTAGGAGGTAACCTCCTATAATTGATAGGTCGAGTTAGATATAACTAACCCTAATAATGTATTAATTATGATAACACTCCCCCTTAATACATTATTTTTACAAATGTACTCCCAAATCATCATCATCATCATCTATGGATTCATCATCTTGTTACGTCACGATGTGTCCTATCTACTTCATGTGGAAAGGAATTTGTCTAGATTTATTTGAATCTATGTGACAGATGTGCTCTCATTTGTAAAAGAACACAGATGAAGAAGTGATCTTAGATTCTTGAGCGGTGCAACATAGATGTGCCTAAGGGCATTTGATCTCATGTGTGTCATCTCGCATCGTAGCCTTCTACAAGATTGACATGAATATTCTCCATCTGGATGTCAAACAAGACTCAATCCATTATGTCCTCGAATTGCAAGTTTTGGAGACCGCGGAGAGGAGTAAATATTGGTGCTCTTGTGGGCTTAACTTCTGCTCTCTCAAATGTTGTACATTTCTATGGTTACAAGATTAGAAAATTTGATGAATGAATGAATGGGTTTGAACTCATGTTATTTCGATTGATTCAAACTATTTTCACATGTTCTTGATCTCCTATATGTTCGCCAATTTCATCTTTTGTCTACAACAACACCTTCCATGACAATGGTTTGTGGTGGCTTGATACGACTTCAAAATGGTAATGTAGAGGGATGCTCTCTGAACAACAGTAGAGACATGTTAGGGGAAGGAGTCTACCAACGCACGTGTGGGCTTTCGGTGGTTAGTGTCACTCATGTCAAACTCCACACAGTGCTTCTATATTGGTCGGTGGTCACTGACACATGCTCTCTTCTCCCTTTGTGGTGACACATTCTCCTTTAAATTCTTTGAATGCTTGTTGTACCATGGGTTTCCTCCTTTGACTATGCTCACAGGGTGTGACTATTTTCTCTTTTGTCACTACGATGCTACTCTCACCGACTCCTCCCTATCCTTGCAATAGTAAATGCTCTCCACACTTTCATTAATGGTCTCCAAAATGCTTTGAAAAGTCTCAAAATGCCAAATTTACCAAGATTTTCCTTACACAATGGCTCACATATGAGACTATTAGCATGTTTGTGAATTGTTTGAAGGAGAAGAGGATGTAGTGCACAAATTAGTGAGGCAACATATTTTGTAGGTATCTCATATATAGCAAGGCTCGACCAATCAATATTGCCAATGTCAACGGATTGTTGTTTATAATATCAGTCCTTGTGATTTGTGGGTAGTTAGAACACATGCAAATTTAAGGGGAATTCACTTTTCATGTGCCTTTGAAAACTTTGGAGATAGGGACATCACCACTACTAGAAATGTTATTGTAATGTGGAAAATATTACTTAGTGAGTATAAGAAAACAATTTTTTCCCTATGCTAATCCTTTCAAGAATACCTCATGATTGAGCAAGAGATGTAAAGGGGAGAGAGAATTAATACCTACACTTACCAATAAAATGTAATACTCCTCCTTTGTTGTATTGGACTTTCTCAAAGATGTATTGATTGCTTCATATTTGTGTAGGCACTTGGGCAACACCTCCAATGCCAATAGTTGTTTACAATATTAATCTTTGTGATTTGTTTTTAGTTAGAAAACATGTCAATTTAAGGGGAATTCACTTTTCATGTGCCTTTGGAAACTTTAGAGATAGGGACATCACTACTATTAGAAATGTTATCTTCAAGATTTGAACACACACCCTATCACTTCTTTTATAAAAATTACCCCACCCATGACATGTGTCTAAACCGCATAGTCTAATTATCTTGAAGTAGAGGGAGCATATAGTAATGTTGTTGCGTGGTACATACAACATGGGTAAGAGAATTTTGTGCATAGTGGAGGGTATAGCTATGAGGACATGTCCTCTACCTGTCACATCACAAATGTTTCCATCATCGATCTCATTAAATTGGATGTGGTTCAGGTCAATATAGATTCCATGATGGTGTGGGTAGATGCTAGCACAATTATGGGCCAACTATACTCTATGATTGCATACAATATTACACACTACAGTTTCCCTATTGGATTCTACCCTATTACAGGTGTGGGGGTCTATTTGAGTGGAGGTGGATTCAGTTTTCTCACTTATAAAATGGCACGTTTGTGGAAAATAAATGTGTTTCATAGATGAGGATGCCAAATTGTCAATATCGTGGCATGGATTTGATTTTATTCCACCATCGAATAGGATTTACATGCTTACAAAGGCACCTCTTTAGATACTTTGCACAATCCTTCTCCTTTCAATAATTTTCCTAACTCACCTTCTCGGACCTATAATATCATTGCTTCTATCATTTGTCTTTGACAAGATTTAACATACTATTTCTATGTCCATATCCAAAAATATGAACGTCCCTCTTTTCACCACATCAACATAGTTGTTGGCGACATGTCAAGAGGACATCAAATCCTCTATAGGCCCACATGGATAGTAGCGATACAAACCATATGTTTATTACCAAAATAATTCTACATTTATCAACATGTGATCATCACGTCATTTTCTATTTTTGGAGATAGCATTACATATTGTCTTGCAAAGCATGTTTATCAATAGCCAAGTTATGTAACACATAGTCAACCACAACACCCCTTCACCATGAATCATACATATCATTTCCTCTCACAAGACAATATTTTTAATGCTATACCTTGTAAAATCACAACACTCAATGTAAATATGAATGATGAAAAATCTAGGTAAATAAAAGGCAACACAAATTTTCAAGAAAAACAATGAAAAGGGAAAAAGGCATGAATGCATCCTATATAAAAATATGATGTAAGGTTGTGGCATGTCATTTATGTTATTCTCTCCACTTGTAATGCACATTATCTACAGCCTCCCACCACCTTTCACGCCTTGATACATATAAGTAGGCACAATATTTTCTCGCCTCCCAAAAGAGAGTATTGCATTGACTCCTATATCTTTTTTGGTTAGGTGATGAAGGTTAACATTTCATGTTTGACATCCATGATTTTGATGACGGATATATTGTATTCTCGATATCCAGCTCAAAATTGTGCCCCATAATACATTTGTTAATTAAGAATTCAAATAAGTCTCTTTATCTCCCTCTCTTGCTTAGGGTTTCACATTTATATGCTTGTTTTCTTGTGTCATTACTGTATTTTATCATTTGTACATCATTCATTATAGTAGTTACTCTCTGACAATAAGATTTAATACCGTTATATTAAATCAACTTAAGACGAAGACATGAATCAACAATTGGAAATAACATGGTGGAAATTAAATATGTACTTTCCCCACACATATTTCATAGCTTAAGTTGTTCCCTCATAAATAATAATTGTTATCTATGCTCCACTTTACAATTACAATCTCATTCACACTAGGGATGCAAGAGATGGTGTTTAGTTTGGTAGGTAAGTTAAACCCATGAATGGGAAATTAGGAAAAATAAGATGGAAATTAAATATGTACTTTGTGTTGTTCCCTCCCAAATAACATATGTTATTTTATAATTTCATTCTCATTCACACTAGGGATGTGGGTGAAAAACAAACAATCATTGTTAAGTAAGCTTGTTCACAGTTCATCATGTGAGTGACATAATTTTTCGTTTGAATTTTACTTTTTTTTATGGCTTCAATTCCATCTATTGGATGACGTTTAATTTGACAAGTAAGATGAAGACACGAATAGACAGTTGGAAATAAAACGATGGAAACTAAAAAACCTATATGTTATGCACCTATTATATAGCTCATGTATTGTTCCCGCCCAAATAATATTTATTATCTATCCCACTAATGTATGTTGTTTGTGTTTTACTTTATAATTGTGATCTTGTTCGCACTAGGGATGCAAAACATTTAATTTGGTAGTTAAGATGAAGACATGAATCAATAATTGGAAATAACATGGTGGAAATTAAATATGTACTTTCCCTACACATATTGCATATATATCTCAGGTTCTTCCCTCACAAACAATAATTGATATCTATGCTCCACTTTGAAATTGCAATCTCTTTCACTCTAGGGATGTAGGTGATGGTGTTTAATTTTGTAGGTAAGTTTAACCCATTAATGGGAAATTAGGAAAAAAATATGGAAACTAAATACGTACGTTCTCCACACCTATTTCACACTTAGATTATTCCCTCCCAAATAAAATATACAATTTTTTCTCCATTTTTATAATTTCGATCACGTTCACACTAGGGACGTGGGTGAAGAATGAACAATCATTGTTAAGTAGGCTCATCCAATAGTTCATCATGTGAGTGGCATTATCTTCCGTTTGAATTTTTCTTTTTTTACGGCTTCAAGGCCATCTATTGGATGATGTTTAATTTGGCAAGAAAGATGGAGACATAAATAGACAGTTGGAAATAACAATATGGAAACTAAAAACCTATATGCTTTGTACCTTTTCCAAAACTCATATTGTTCCCTCCCAAATAATATTTTCTACCTATCCCAAATAATATATGTTATTTTTGTTCCACTTTATAATCGTGATCTCATTTGTACTAGGGATGCGGGAGACAAATGAACGAACAACCATTGATAATTAGGCATGTCCAACAATTTATGGTGGGAGTGACATTATCTATTGATTGAATTTTGCTTTGTTTACGGCTTCAAGGTCATCTATTGGATGACATTCAATTTAGCATGTAAGACAAAGACATAAAAGGATTGTTTTAAATAACGTGATGGAAATTAAATTCCTATATGCTCCACACATATTTCACAACTTAGATTGTTCCCGCTCGTATAATATTTGTTAGATCTATACTCCACTTTGTAATTCCTACTTCAATCACACTATATATTAAAAATTGTATTATAAAGTATTTATATTATATACTATATATTAAATAATCTATATTTAATGCCACCTCATATTAAAATAATATTTGATATTATAAGCTAATTAATTACAAACTATGTATTATAATATTTATTTACCCAAAAAAAAAAAATCACAATATATATTATATGAATGATATATTAAAAAGTATGTAGAGATATTATAAACTATATATATTTTTTGAAAGTTTATTTCTTTATGAGACTTTGTAAAATGAAGAAATCTTGTACGACACTAGTTTGTATGAACAAATGAAGTAGATGGTGGCGAATGGAATGAGCTTGCATGAGTATTGGGCGTAGTTGGTAGACTTACGGAGATACCTTCTCGATTATTTGACACAACCAGATTATTATTTTCCATGTTTGATTTCAATAATATTTGTTGAGATGTGGATGGACACGATGAATTTTACATTGTTGATAACGCCTACAAGATGGATGGCCAAGATTGTTTTGCGTCAATACGGTCGTTAAATGCACTCCAGGTTTTTACCTATGTATATGCCTTCATCGTAATAACTATTTGTGAGTTGTGTGAACAACTCACGTAAATAGTCATAAGTAGTAATGTTAAGGATAGTTAAGATATTCTAGGAGATATGGTTGAGGGATTTAGGGGATAATTGATAGAGTTCGACTCCTAAATTTTAGGGGCTTCAACATTTTAATATGTAATCTTGTATAATGAATGATTATCTAGAGATTAGTGTTTTATCTTGTGTATGTGCTCTACTAAACATAATATTTAAGAACAATTGGAAATGATGATAAATATTTATATTCATGTACGGATACAAATACTTTTAGATATTTGATATGGAGAATCAAATATTGGATAAGTTTAGAGTTGGTTACTAAGTGGTTGATGGATTGACTTCCTCCTAATCGTAGATATTTAGGAGTGTACACTAAACTCAACATTGTAATCCAAAATATAGATAGATATACTAACATCTATATAATCTAGTAATTCTCAATCACAAAATATATAAACAATATTTTAAAAATTAATGGTAATAATAATTTAAAGACATTAATTTAAAAAGCCAATACCAATTTAAAAACTCTCATTTTATTATATAACTAAATTCAACAACCATATATAATAGAAACAAATAAAAACTTATATGAAGTCACTGATTTAAGAAGGAAACCAAATAGAAAATCTGTCTTTTATTATAACTAAATTGAACAACCTTATAATAGAAACAAATTAACTATATATGCTTGCAAACTTTATATAATGTGGTAGGAGCGGAGACTCCTTAAAAGAGAGATACAGAACCCGAGGCACATATCTTATAAAGCAGCTGGGATATAGAGCTGTTATAAAAACAAAGGAAAATAAATAAGTCTAGGTTTATATGGAAATGCTTGTAGGAATTCCTTTAAAGGAGAGGCCACCAGTCTTACTTTCATCCGAAGTGTTGGGGAATAATAGAGTGTAAGGAAGCTTTACAGCGCCACACCTGTTTTTCAAATCTGGGTTGACATTTCTAGTCATAATTTGCTTTTCAATGCCAAATAAGTTGAGGCGAAATTGCTGAAAGAGATTCTCAACTCGACTGTCTTCAACCCATTCTGTTGTTGAACCCTGCCCCAAGTATATCTCATCACTGGAATGTTTGGACAGAATCTCCAATACAGCCATGGTAGTGGTGGCGGTCTCAGGATCTGTCAGAGTTTTTAGGAAATATGCTTCAGGCTCCTTGAGAAGTTTTGAGTATTCCTCTGATCCTTTTTGTGGGACAAGCCTTCGGGTGGTAGTGGGGAGATTGGGCATGAATCCGGCGTACCCATATTGTCCAAAATTCACAGCAGCATGGTGAGCGGAGGCAACCCAAATGAGGGTGGTGATTGCTTCGTTTAGATCATTGAGAGTGTTCATCTTGTACCATCCTACCTGGTCATGCTTCTTGTCTCCGTGCCCAACTTCAATGATCTCTTTCCACCATGCTTGAACTTCTTCATCACTCTCCACAGTCTGGTCATCCCTGTAATAGAGTGATGTGTAGTCACACACCCAGGATTTCAAAGCACCCCATATTTCAAGGCCGTCAACTGCATATGGATAATCTTCAACAACAAGCTTTAATCCATTTGCTTCATTTGTTGGATCTGGAATAGCCATACCCCTACACATTGAACAAACAGTCATCAATATTACATCCAATGAAAGGGATAAAAGGGAAAAATAAATTACTACATATTCTATTGGCTATTGGCTATCTATCTATCAAACACAATGTTCTATTGGGCTCATTCTAAAGGACACATATGTTTGCAAGGTTGACCGGTCAACTAACTAATTATAAATCCATCAAAAAAGTGGTAAAGAGTCCATTGGTTGGTTGGCTGGTCAGCCTTGCAAATATATGCGATAGATAGACTCTTCTATTTTATTATCGATAACATAGATAAAAAAATATACCACGAGGCATATGTAAACTTAGGTTTAAGGTATTGCCTATCCATTTACCAATGTTCCAATTTTAAGAGATACTAATAAATAAGGGATGAGGTCAGGATCATGCCCTAGGTTAATTTGGTAGAATGGAATCGCCTCAATCTTAAGCGGCTAAGCTTAAGAATTTTGTGCATCTACTGATGAATTTGTTTCAAAGTTTGATATCATTGTTTATAACTTCCAATTACATAGATTTTCTAAAATGTGGTTTAGGTTATGTCTTGAGCAAAACAATAATCCACGTACCTTTTAAGGAGATCACCGTGAGACCTTGCTCATTAAATCTCCACTCCACGTATGCTTTGGAAGAAATTTCCATTCCAAATGGGCCGGCATCAAACATTTCTCGATCACACCTCCTGCATTGATTAAGCTTTGGCGAGTGCACGATTGATGTCCATGGTGTTGCGAAAGTGAGGGACAAGTAATTTATGAATGGGGTGTAGTTTGCTCATGTTTCTATGAGTGGCGATAATAAACGGCTCTACCGCGGCATGTGTTCTCGACCTCTGATCATGTAGTGAATAAAAAAATAAAATAAAAAGTTAAATGATATGATGAGAAGAGCTTATAAAGTTAGTAAATTATTTTTCAATTAGGAAAGTGTCGACTCTTTCCATGAGAGCCATGATATGATATTATTCCCTAATACCAAATAGATATACGTACTTACCAATGACTGACTATCCGGTGATAACCGAATCGTTGGCCTTTACGTGAGCTTTGGCTAATCGCCATGACCACCCCTTGTCTTCACCACTAGAATCGGGGTGAACTTTACGTGAGCTTTGGCTAGTCCACGGATGTGGGAGGTAAACCACCCCTTGTCTTCACCACTAGAATCAGGGGTGAACACACGTCTCTCACCAAGTCCCACAGATGTGGGAGGTAAACACAACTCAATGGCAATAGGCTTGAGAGTTCCATCAGACAAAAGGGGGTGAAAGAATTTATTAATGTTTTGAATCGGTATTGGGGGTGGGAGATGGCATAGACTTTTAATATAAAACTTAAAGCGTTTGAACTCGTTGATTGTAAAAGGAGTGTGGTCATAAATTAAATTATAATCTCTTTTTAATAAATAAATCACATAGGGCATGTTGAATGCATCATGATAATCCAATCTTAATTATTTGAAGAACTAAAAATGTCTCTTCGATTCAATACCCTACCAACATAATCATAATGAGAAAATTGAATACCTATTGGCTATAAAAGAAAGGGGTTAAAAGGTCTTAAAAATAAGAGAGAGGGGTATTTTCATTCTAATAATATAACGGAGGGGGTAAATAGCAAGTGCATTCGTGAATCCCCGTGGCATTCGTGTTGCTCCGTGTTAAGTGTAGACTAAGCGTTTTTTTGGTTTTATTCAATGTTACAACCCTTTGTGCTCAATGCCATTATAAATTTATGAACTCGTTGACTATTTACATAAGGCCAAAAATACCTCGTCCACGAAGATACCATCCAAGTATGGAAGTAAGTGTTGATCGGTGATGGAACTCTCTTGTGGACCATAAATTTGTATGTTCAATTTGCTAGATGGTGGCCATACCTACCAAATGAAACACTTCATCAAGTCAATAACACTAAATATCAAAATATGAAAATAGGTTCTTTGTTAATAAAATTCATATATTTATATTCCTAATTATACTTTGTCAATTATTAGTAATTATATGATGAAGAAACTTAGGAATGTGACCTATCACCTTGTAGGAATATTGTAACTTTTTGTTAAGCATTTTTGTGTGTATATATGATTCACATATATTAAATTTCACAAGTTAAATATAGAATAAGTATAATATTATATATGGGCGAATATGAGAAATGTGATATATAGTTTAAATTAGTTACGTTTTGAATAGTATATATGAAATTTGTAATATACTTACTTGTAGACATTGAATAACTATGGGATTGGCTCCCGATAGTGTTTGACGAGCAAACTCCTCATCTTTCATCCATGCAACATCATCATCTATATCACATATAAAATTCACATTCACTTGATTAGTAAGTATTAATAAAATTTACATTCAAATTGTATGTTATCCCCTCATTTCGAATAGAATGTTATAGTATTATAAAATGTAAATTTTACTCTACTTACGATATATAATATCGGAATCGGAATTTTAAAATTGCTTGGTCCTTTGTGTCCAAAATCCCTTTTATCATCCGAAAGGGCATGATGTCTTTGACTAAACTAGCTGTAATGTCAATTGGTAGTGAAAGTCCCTTACTATAGAGATTCTTAATCTCCTTCAAATTTAAAAAGTGTTTTTTTAGCACATTTAAATTTGCAAAGATCACTTATAATTTTTTTGAGAAAGCTTTGAAAAAATGGGCTCAAAGCTAGCAAGACTATAATGAGGAAACTTCTCATCTGGTGGAACATAGAACCACGGCGTGAAGGACTCGGCAAGATGCAATGTAACTTTCGAGTCTCATAAGCTTGACTGCATTAACAAAGAGTAATTTGGATGTTTTTTCAAATCAACAAGAAATAAAAAAGCCCTTTAAACCTTAAAAATATTTGAAATCCATATAAATTCACATCTAATTTTTTCCAATAGACATACTTCTCAAGATTTTTGTATGGTCTTATGTTTTGTTTGAAAAGAAAGGAGAAGGATACCAAAAATTGAGAGTGGTGTATTGGGAGTGATCTCTATTATCATTGATATGGATTTATATAAAAAAGAAGAAAGGTCCTTTCATAATTTAAACTATTATTAGAGGTGGTTTATAGTATATTGGGATATCTTGTGCTCCTAGATGCATATATACATTAATCCTTGTAAGATTTGAACATGCAATCTCTTTTTAAAAAGCAAAATTCTTCACCACAAAGCTAACTTATAACTTAGTTATAGATATGATCTAGTTATATATGTGTTGGCCAAATAATTTATAAAAACTTTAGTAACTAAACATCACATGCATTCTACATCTGAAATATTGACCACCTTATAGAAGAAATATGTATTTAAGATGTTCTAAATACACCATTAGGTGGTAAATATCTCTACTTATGGAACATATACAATAGACAAGCTCTTTTCTTGAAAAGACTTCTATGTAAATAGTGTACATAAGTTCAAAAACTAAAATGTTGACAATGCAATAAGTGAAATACATATAAGATACACTGCTACCTGAACACATATTCAACAATTGAAATATTGACGACCCAATAAAAAAATATAAGGAAAATTTGTTAAATGAGTCATTTGGAGGTCAATGTTTCTATTGTCGGAGAGTCGGAGGTATGTAATGTGTTCCATTGAAAATAGATTTGACTTTACTTACTTGTTTTGGTACGTTGACGACCAGTCCTACATCTACGAGGATATGGGAATTCCTGAGATCCACCCAACACCGTTCTTTGAAGGTTCTTATCATTGTCAGGATCACCCAGATCATTGTAAACATCGTAGTCATAAACACGATCCCATGTCTCCCTCTTGCCAGTGCCATCACCTTTGAGTCTCACCAGCTCTGCTCTCCTCCAACTCACTAGTCCCACTGGTGTTTCCTCCGGAAGATAGCTCTGCACACATGCCTTTTATATATGAGAACCTTTTATGTGGCCCAAACCTGAGAATTAAAAAATAGTTATCAATATGTATCATACATTATTTGCAAAAAGACTCGTTCAGCCGTGAAATTTGAACAAACTTTCCCCATCCATGTGGGATAAATCCAAGAGTTGCATAGAAAATTAATATCCCCATGTCCAGCGAATGGATCGAAACGTTTTTGAGAAAAAACTCTCGAACATGCTTGTTTGTCACAATTATTGCTCCAGGAGTTCCAAACTCAGGAGGCCAATAGAAAGTGATTTTGTGGGTTGTATCCGTAACAACTGTACCCAAAGAGGGCAAATTCCAGTTCAAGTCAGCCTTATGAGGGCTAATTTTACCATTGCCAGTTTCTGCAATAAAAAAGCACAAATGTAAGTTAAATTGTCTGTTGGCTTAATAATCGTGCTACATAAACAGTCAGCGCGGTCACATTGAGTTTCAACACTCAAAAGAAAAAAGGGAAAATGAAAACAGTGGCTGTTTGAGCCGTTTACCATTATCCATCTGGTCAGCACTAACTAACTGAAAAAACACCTTTCTCTGCATGAGCTCGGAAAGCCTATCCACAACGCTAGCTCCGAAATCTTTACATTCCAGAAATGATGCTTTTCGTAAAATTACAGTGCCTTCGATCTTGGTAAGTCCTTTCTTGTTATGGCGGTTCTGAGGCAACAACCGATTCATTTTGGCAGTGTCAAAATGGCTTGGCGATTCACCTGTTTTGGTAGGTTGTGAAAAGCATTGCACAAAGAGTGAGGATTTATAGATGATCACCACCGTGATGATGTAAAAATTATTATGTTGGCTGACGTAATTTATCAATTTCTAATTCGTAATCTTATCTGCTTGACCCTGAAGTCATGGTTTTTCCTTGCCCGGCCCATGATGTATTTATTATGATGCTGCCTGATGTAATTTGTCACCTTCTAAGTGGTCCTTATCTTTTCAAGATTCCATAGAAAATTATTGAAAATTTTGGAGGGGTCTTTGTCGACAAAGCTGTTTTTCCTGCTACTCACTTTTGCAGTCGAGCTTTTTCCTTGCCCGGGCCATTCCTGTAACTTTCAAAGATAATTAAATTTTGATTTTAATTTTTAAAGATTGTTAATCAAATTTAGCAAAATAGGAGGAGTTCCACAATTGTGACGCGACATTCGAAGTCAATTCAGGGGTTAAATTTGACAGCCGTTTAGATGTTTTTTGTGATTTTAGTCGTAAAATACTTGTAGATTTCTGAAATAATTGTCACACAAGATTTGTATATTTAGAATGCGACTGTCATTTTTAATATATATGTATATGTAAATTATATTAATATATAATAAATATAGTTAAATAAATATAAAATAATCTTTTATATATTTTATTAGTATAGTATAAATAACCTTTTTTTGAATTTTTGAAAAGCAGTATTGGAAAATTACCGTCAGAGAAAAATTGTTTGCCAAGTATAGGTGGCCGTCAAATTTAATCGCTGGAAGCCATATACAATCTTCCATAAATAATTAATAAATTATTAAATTGTTATTACACCGAGGTGTCTCCTTTGAAGATGACCCTGCTGGAAAGCGTCAAATTCCGGCGGGCCTCTTCACGGAATTATTTCTGGCATCCCTACTTCGAAGGAAAAAATTACCCGCATGTGTGGTGAGCAGGTGCAGCACATTGGAAGCATCTCTTCCTCCAGACTCTTCATTACGCTAAACACAATCTCCTCGTCTGCCACAGTCCCTTCTTCTTCGTCTTCTGCGTCTGCATCCTCCAGCAGGCGGATAAGCTTCTCCGCTTCAGCGGACATCCCGTGAAAACGCTCCATTCCACTTTCTTTTTTTTTTTTTTTTGTCTGTGCTGCGAGTGGCCTCATTCCTCCTATTCCGTCCACATCTGCCAGAGCCAGAGGCGCACCCTTATACGCGAGCTATTAATGTTATCGATGCCATGAGCAATAAAACCCTCATTCAGAGTATGTGAGTTTTTTTACAGCCTTTTCCCAAGTGCAGGTCGCCTTGGCAGTCAGTATTGGCGAATCTGACCTGAGTCCAACTCTGTCTACTATAGACCAGGCAAAAAGAAAGGCCGCTTCCCACAATGATAGCCCGGGTCCAAACCCCAACATTAGGCTGTTTTTTGCATTACATGCCTACCCTCGCAGATTACAGAAAATTCTGGAGCTGCTGACAGCAAAACGCATTGGCAATCCTTGTCTTCTTTTCTGTTTAAGTTTTCATTTCTGCATGGCTTATACACCGAAAAAAATTGGGCCTGGAATTTAAAATTAACAGTGACTGTCAAATCAAAATTTGTTTATAAGATTTGTTTATATAAGATAAATAGGTTTATATTTTAACCATACACACACACACACATATATACATATATATACAAAGAACTACATAAATATTTATACGTTTTTAAAATTTTCAGTCCATAATTATGTATAGTTTCTAAATGTTCCCAGCAGTAATATACGGTTAAAGACACAGAAAACAGCGTAGAGCCTGTCAATTTCTAGGCCCCTATGCCTATCAAGAGCATTTGCCCAATTTCATTTTTCCAACAAATCCATTTGTAACTGTCGTAGTTGTCGTAGAAATGTATGCAAAAGCACAAGGCATGTGGACTGCTGGACAATGCCTTGAGGAAATGCAACAGTTGCAGGATAAATGCTTTTCTTGACAAATCTTAAGACTATTCAATGAAATACCTTTTCCATAAGCCATCTCAAAATGACAGCTTTGGAATGGGCATCCATCAAACAGTAATAGAAAGCGGATATTTGTCGGATGAACAGAATATGTATGCATACTGAGGACATGCAAAATGTTTAGAGAAAATGTAAACAAATTCACTCTGTCATTACTTGGGAATCAATTTTTAACTGGGAGGTTTGTCCACAAATCCAAAACCTTCAACTTTTAACTATGTCAATAGTGTGTGTAATTTTGAAGGAGGACACATGTTATTTGAGGTCTCGAAGTCCTTGCCAATTTTTCCAATGCCGAATCTGACGTGAGTTGATGAGAGCAAAAAAATACTTAGTTTCTTAGGGCATTCCCCATTTTCCAAATAAATATATAAAACCCTAAGAAATAAGCAAATTTAGCGTTTGGTGTTACGAATGTTTTTAGTCAATTCAATAAAAAATTGTTTCAGGCAATCCTTGTCTTCTTTGCTCTTGAAGTTTTCATTTCTACATGGTTTATACATCAAAAAACATAGGTCATGGAATTTCAAATTGTCAGTGACTGTGAAATATATATATATATATAAAGTTGTATAAAATATTATACATTTTTTTAATTTTCTGCTTGTTATTATGTACAGCTTCTTAATTTTACCACGGGTAATATACGGCTAAAATCACAAAAACCGACCGAGAGCCTGTCAATTTCCAGGCCTCTATGCCTGTCAAGGGCATTTGCCTTATTTTGTTTTTTCAACAAATCCATTTGTAAGTGTCGTAGTTGTCGTAGAGATGTATGCAAAAGTACAAGGCATGTGGACTGTTTGACCAAATGCGTTCAAGAAATGCGATCTCATAGAATGCAACGATTGCAAGATAAATGATTTTCTTGACAAGTCTTGACACTTATCAAAGAAATGCCTTTTCCTAATGCCTTTTCAAAATGATAGCTTTCGAACAGGGTATGGACATCCATCAAACAAAAATAGAAAGCTGATATTTATCAGATGTACAAAATATGTATGTGTACTGAACACATGCGAAATGTTTCGAGACAATGTAAACAAATTTAGTTTGTCATTACTTGGCAATCAATTTTTAATTGGCCTGTTTGTCCAAAAACTCGAAACATTCAAATTTTAACTAGGTAGCCGGTACGGCCCCTAAGGGTTGCATGTTTGGGTACAGTTAAATGCCAGTACTGCACGGGTCCGGTCCGGGCCAGTTCGGCACGAGTACGGGCAGGGTTCTCCCTGCAGGGCCTGGGTACGGCTGGGTACATCCATAGACATACCCGGGCCCTGCAAGGAGAACCCTGCCCGTACCCATGCCGAACTTGTTGATCTTTTACGCATTTTTAATTTTTTTTTTTGTTTTTTGGTCAAAAAAAAGGTCAAACCGACTTTATAAACATTAAAATATTCTTTTCAACCCTAATTTGTGGCCCTCGCCGTGTTGGCCGTTCTGGCGAGCAGAGTGGAAGGGTTGGTCGAAATACAGAAAACCTGTGCGAATCCAGTGCTGGTTAGGCTCCTAAGATGTCCCGCTTCTTCAAGAGCGAAAGAAAATGCAATAGCCGTTTTGGTGGCACTTTGCCAAAACGGGGGCAATGATATTGTGAACGAAGTGGTGAGCATTCTGTCGCTGGTGCCGTCAATGTATACGTTGCTTATTTATAGGGAAACTTCACCCCAAATAACGTATACTCTGGTAATGGAGATGCAACTTATCATGTCAGTCTGTGAAAGTGTTGTGTGTATAATAAACATGGTGGTCTACAAGGATATCCCTGCTATTGTGAGAGAGGCCAATGCAAGTCCACTGGGCGAAGGTCTATATTATACTTCGCTTCTTGCCTGTGTTGTTTGCTGGCAGCTTTTCTTTATTGGGGTCTTTGGTATCATCTTTCCTCAATTGGTTGCAAAATTTCCATAAGATTAATCCCGCTTCAACTCATGTAAAAGGTGTGGTGATTTGGGTATCGAATACCCATTTGGCATTGACGATGGATGCGGGAGTTATGGAGTACAGATCTTTATTCGTGTGTAGCAACAACACCCACTTGAATCAAGGATACTGATTGGTAGATATGTCGTCGCAAATATCAGCTACGATGCATATCCCTGAAATTATTTAATTCAAATACCAACAAATTTCCTCTATTTCAATTGCAACCACACCTCTGTACTACTTCAACCTCAATTATCTGAGTCTATGTGTAACACTAACAATTACCTATGCAAGAGGTTCATTGAGTGTCCCACTCATGCATTATCTTGCTTCTACTATCCACAGACTTTATATTAGTTGAGATTCATGCTTGAAAACTGTGAATCATATGTCGCTATATATTCTACGGATTCTCTTGAATTATGAGATTCCCATCATGGCTAATACTCACTGCCTCAATTGTCGCTAAAGATGAGGGAGTTGTGGCTACCACACCCAATTTTCCACTTTTCTTTGTCTTTGCGATCGCACCAATCTCACCCTTACTCGGTAAGAGCATGGTCCCATGGAGGGGGGCTCCATAAATATCTGAGCGGGGGTTGCTGAAAAAATTTAGGAGCATTTTAGTAGTTTTAAGGTCTCATGTTCTTTTATTAGTTTCCTCAAGAATACCCGTTGAGATATTATAGGATCCCATTGCATTTTTATATTCCACATAGACAAAAAATAGCCTAAACTATAACGAAAAACTCCTAGCCCCCCCCTCTCCAGCGGCCGCTTGAGTTTAGGGGACAAAAAAATTGGAACTCCTATTTTTAGGCCTAGATTCCATTATTCCTGAGCACATCTTTCTAGGTTCTTCCTCTATAATCTTTGTTTTTCTTTTATATGGACGATGACGTAAGCGGGTGTTGTTACAGATCACCACAACCATGTTGGAGTAACAAGGGTGGGTATAGCTACACTCCACACACTTTGTTATGCATTTCAACTTTATATGCATGTTTTACTTAAGTATATTTGATGTTCGATGGCAGCAATAGGTGTTAGTGCAAGGATTTTTCTCGTTTGCTATTTTATAAAATGTAGAGCTAAGAGAGTCTGTTTGAGATTGGGAGTTGTCTACACCATTCCTTAATAACAAACTTGAATTGGTCTAAAGTTTGAAAATAATTCGATGTTAAATCTTATGCCAAGCTCATAAATGTTAGTTCACGGGTGAGGAGGGTGATTATGGAGCCAAGGTACTTATTCTGAATGATTTATAATAACGAGTGCCACATTTCACAATGAGAGATTTACACACGGCATGCGAAATCTTCAATGTTAGTCAAATGTTGACATTGTTTCACCTTATACAACCAACATGTGTCTAATCTTTTTCTAGCACATGATCACATCCTGTGAGAAAAAAGGAGCTTCAAAACAGTCGTGGACTTTCACCAAAGCATAATAAGAATTTTTTTCTTTCCAGATGTTGTAGTTGTACTATATTTCTCCCCACCTTATAATATGAACTTGAAACAATTTAAGATAGCATATATTTCACCACAAATTGTAACTCCAAAAACTAAACATTGTTATCCTCTCCTGGTGTAATTTGCAACTCATTTGCAATTGCTAGTGTATGATGTTTTGCGAATCTTCTATTGTTTCAAAGAATATACCGAAAATACATACATAACTTCGTTATTGAGAACGGCCACTATCTAACTTATTTAATATAGTGTGTACGATTATTTTCACGTGGATATGCTCCGCCATTCCATCTAAAAAATCAGCTTTGTTTAGTATGGTGCGAACCTTTGAAAGTAGTTTTGATATGTCCACCTTGTCAAAGCAATATGAAATTTATTCGGCATTTCCTTGTGTGGTCAAGATTAAGTGTACGATTTTTAATACCAACTTACATTAAAATAGGGTTTCCATCCTTTAGGTAGGCTAGCTTTATCTATTTAGACCTCAATTAGTTATTTGTAATTTTGGTTGTAAATGGTGGTGAATGTTAACGATGCTTCTTACAATCATTCATTTGATATGTTATAAGTTGTAGTCTAGAGAATTTATAAACTAGCAATTGTACATGAGTTGTAAGTTACGCTGGGAGAGATGTAAATATGCAGCGGGTTAATGGAGCATGGAAATTTGTACTGTTTATGCCCCAAATTTGCAATAGTCCTGTATCACAAATATTCGTATTGTGTGTTATATTCATATTTGTTTTTTTCTTTTATTCGCAAATATTCAAGGTGCACTTATCACAAATATAAAAGTTTTACTTTTTAGAACAATACCTACTGTCGTTGATGGTGTGCTCGGGCGGGGGTGTGCAAAGTGGCCTTGGTTAAGCAGACGATGGAAAAGTGACATGCGAGGATGATAATCGACAAGTGACCTTCCCCGTACCCGACCTCCCGAGGTCATGCCGAGACAGCCGGTGGTTTGAAATGCGGGTGACTTAGATGAAGTCACAGCCGGGATTATGGTCAGTTTTCTATGATAGAAAAGCTACAAGCGAGGATGAGAATCGGCAAGCAACTTTCTTATGGCTAACCATGGGAGGATCAGTGACTAAGATCTGGTAGTGTGATCTCCTGGTAGTTAAAATGACAAAGGGGAGATTTAGAGGCTATGAGCGGGTAGCATAAATTCCCTAGTGATTAATCCTCCTAACTAGAATTTAAGTGTTTAATCTAGTTATGAAGTCTCCAAATTAACTTAAACTGAAAATAACAATTTATACTACTATTGAAAGGGAAACTAATCTAAACAAAATACACGATTGAAATATTATAATTACAAACAACTTATTAAACTAATTTATACTAAAACTAAACAAGCGAGATAACCCGGTGTGGTTATTCACCTGTGCAGATGTGTGAATCTAAATAAAAGAAAGCTAATTAAATTAATTGAAAACCTTCAATCCTACCTCAGAAGTGAGGAACAAATCATAGTTTCTCAGAAACTATTATTCCCCACAGCTTCCCTGGCAATATTGAAAGCGAGCTTAACTGAAATAAAATGATTCACTACTCTATTTGATAATAACTTTGACGATTTAAACCTGGAGTTTACTGAGCAGAGGCAAATCCAGTTGTGTTGTAGCTTGTCCCCTCAGAGTGATCTCTTCGTTCTTGCATGTTCACGTGAATCCAGAAAGAGTAGGAGTATAGCAACATCGGCAAGGGAAGGCACTGGGACGACAATTACTTTGAAGTAAAAATGGCACAAAGCACAAGTAGGAGAGGGATGGCGCAAGTGAACTGGCTTGGCCTATGCGATTCCTAGCAGGGTTGTTGCAGCAATGATGAAACAAAATGATAAACAACAGGTACTCAAACAATGAATAATAGCAGCTTCAAAGAAATACAACGAAGTACAAGTAGGAGAGGGATGGCACAAGAGAACAGAGCTTGGCCCATGCAATTCCTAGCAGGATCGTTGTCGGTGTACAGTGAGGCATAACTAAATACTCAGAATTCTAAACCATGCTAAAGATAAAATGATTCATAAAATAAATCTAGGACTGAGTATGAAGACTGAAGCTCAAGAATGAAGAGTCCAGACTAAAGAACCAAGACCATTTTCATGTAAACAAGCTACATATTTATAGCATTTACAATGACTAGAAGGCAAGTTCAAATTGAACTCTCCCACTATTAAACAAAGATAAATCACTGTTCAGTCGGCAAAAACATAAATACAAGCTTTAGTGGTTGAGAAATGCGAGTGAAAATTGAATTTTCACGCTTGACGCGATCGTCGGAACATTCTGGAAAGCGCGTATAGGACCGCCGCCTTCTTGCAGGCGACGATTCTGGGACCGCCGCCCTCGCACAGGTGGCGGTTACAGGACCACCTCCCCTGGTGGGTGACGTTCTGGGACCGCCACCCCGGGCCGGGTGACGATTCTGACCGCCGCCCTGGCTTGGGTGGCGGTTACAGGACCGCCGCCCTGGCAAGGAGGCGGTCATGTAAATAACAACAAAACAAGGAGGAAAAAGAGAGAAAAGGCTAGGACAAAACGTGTAGAGGCTAGACAAGGATTCTTGGGATGCAAATGTATACTCAACAAGATTTCTGGATTCCGAACACCTTGCGAAGAGATCTTAATCATCATTGGGGCATGTGTAACATCTTTCTGGTGGTGTAGTACATACAATTTTGGGTACGTACATTAACCCAAAGATATTTTTCCCTCTATTTCAATACTACATACCGTTGCCCATTTTATCTGATTGCACGTCACCAAAATATTTCAATAATCACAAAAATCAATATTTCAATAATCACCAATATATCGATGGGAGAATGGTTTTGGCTATTCCCACGAGCACTCCAGTTCTGATGCAGTTCTCCCCAAGAGCTTTGAAAATCCTCCCGACTTTCCAAACGCCTTTGGCAACTCTTTACAAATTTGATCACCATAAAAGTTCCAACTCATTGAATTTGGCAATGTTTGTAATTCCGATAATTACTACAATCACAATAGTCCAAGTTGAGTGCCCTGAGATTTTCCATACAACATATCCAAGTTGACACTGCAAACCCAATTAGCCTTTTATTGGGTGCATAGAATATTGTAGAATGTTCCAATTTAAATTGATTTGCATGGGTTAACATGCGCTAACTTGTTGGCAAAGCATCCAAATAGCCTTTAATTTGTTTTGGCCTTTCGTAAACATTACAGATCATTGTCATTACTGCATAACAACATTCCTTTCAAATGATATTTTTGTAGATTAGCCAACTGATAAGGAAGCCAAATAGTTCACTCTATCTTTGAGTTGGCCTACGCTCCTCATTATTACTCGGTGTGACGAAAAATGCCAGTCAGCTGACGGTAAACTGCAAAACAACTATAAACACTTTTGTCGAAGAAATAGGCCCCCGGTCACATGAGCGGTCACATCTTTACCAACTACGACAGGATCCCTTCTTCCATCCTTTTCAATTGCAATTCATGGGTAATAGTGAATCGTATTGCCTGCAATTGTGTCATATTAGAAACATTTTCTAACCTTAACAACTTGTCATCCTTTTTAATGGACAAAAAAATTAATCACAACGTTCGTAAAGAGAGCAGATTTAATATTTCCTTTGGCACACGATATACAGTCCAAAAAGTAGATACAATCATATTGTTAGATATTATTATAGGAAATATCTAAAATTTGTGGATATCTACCATAGTAAATATCTAAGATGGTAGGAAAATATCTAAAATCCGGCAACTTGCATTAAAGTTAAGACAACAAATATTGGAGCCACCGGAATTTGACACTTTTCAGCCAAGCCATCTTCAAAGGTGGACGCCTATCGGTGAACTAGTTTATTTTTGAATTTTTAAAAGTGTGCAATTAAATGTGTTAAACAAAGCATAGAGTTTACACAATGGCATCATATTAGGATATATAAAAGGAAAATACCCAAATCAGAAAGAGATGAAACATAAATTAGAATAATATTACTATAACAAACTAATAACATAAACCAAAATCAGATCAAAATCCAAAATCAACCTTCAACACAATTTCTTATATGAATTTATGTATTCCAAGGTGAATATCAACTTTTCGATCCCTTCATTTTCCCTTTTTCCAACAACAGAGATTGTCCCCATTCTCTTTAAGCTTTGAGAGAATTACATCTCTTCTATGTTGTCCTATCTAAACTATGCATATACTTTAGGTATTGCATAATATACAAACTTACACGAAATACATCAAATTTAGCTTTTGGATCCCAATACACTCGCAACACTTCCTTGGGCTTAAATAGTTGTCTCATCTTGAGACAAAAGAAGGATTTGAAGGTGTTGTGTCTTCATTCTTTAGCCACTGATGATGTTTGTTGCACTAGGCTCTAAGTTATTTTGTTTACACTCAACATAGGGAATGTTGAACTTATTTGTTTTCATCCTTGTGCATTATGTAACCACCCTCACAAGTTTTCAATTAAATAGATTTTCTAACAAAATGCCCTTTTGATTTTCAACCGTGGAAATTCCTCCTAGATCACCCTTTCGGGTTTTAAATCTATGCGGGTTTGTTTATAGATATTGAACTAAAACTGTGCAATCACCTTCAAAAATATACTTCTCTTTAAAAGTGTGTTACTACGAGCTCAGATATCTTGCTTAAGTTGTCCAAATGGATCTCGTTTTTAAATTGGAATTAAACTTTGACTTGTGCACCCCCTTTCTCAAATAACCTAACCTTACATAATCCAAGAAATATCTAGCACCTTGAATGTTATTTTGGTCCTGCGTGGTTGAAGAAGTGGGTAATCTTCTTGTTTTTCATATTTCCTCTCTCCCCTTTTCTTCTTCTATAAATGTAATTAATTTTTAATTGAAAAGGATTCTCTTGTAAATACAAGGTTATTCTACCCTTTGTGTGGCCAAGTCATCTAAGTTACAAACTTCTATATTGGTCTTGTGCATTGCACTCAGTGCCTTACCCATTATTGTAATGGATTGTGCATACTCCAATCAATGATATCATGTTAGTGTGGTCCTCCTACTATTTAACTTGTGTTATTGTGTTCTTGTCTTCTTATTATGTTATGACATGATGCATGTGAGTTATTTTTACACGATTTCAAACATTTGTGTCAATTATGCTAGAATCATAGTTTGGTAAAATTATAGATTTGAATGTAGTTAATTAGTGCTCTCTTAGATTTACATTTGTCATCTCTTAGAGAGAATCCACTTTCACTTTGGTGCATCACCTTATCTTTCATTCAATATTTCATGTTTTATGAACCCTAGTGCCTTGGAAATCTTATATTAGAACTAATTAGTAATAAATTACAGTGTTGGTTAAATTAGTTGAAGTGAACTAGACTGGAAGGAACCGTCATTTTCCGTGGAGATTAACCTTAAAGGATCTATTGTCCCACACTTCAAAAGTTACTCAATGCTTCACTAAGGTGTTGAGTATAGCTTCAACGAGGGTGAAATCTCAAGTGACAATAATTCTTGACACACTCGATGGGAATTATTTGAGTCATTTTTAACTCATTTTTGATAAATTTCACTAATATTGGTGTGTGTGTCTTAGTGTTACCTATCCTTTAGATAAGTGTCAGAGTATGCTCAATGGTGCATATTTAGGCATAAAATCACTTGATTCCCAACCCACCTCACCCCCCACTCACACCTCCATCCCTGATTTCACATCCCACAATCCCCCATCCCGTGTCCACCATGCCCAACTCACGTGACTTAGCCAGTTGTCCAGCCAACCCCTCACTGAGTCGCTATCGTGCCTCACCCCGCCCACCTTAGCATGCCATACTTGACTTGTCTTGTTCTCCACCCTCCATGCACCGATTTTTTCACCCCTCCCCACCCCAACTCAACACTGTCTAGCCCTCTAACCTCGCGACCCTCCTCTTCGCCCTAGTCTCATCTCGGTCACACTTGTGGCCGAGCTCACCCCCGAGCTAATTACTACCCCACTCTGTCACCACCCTCCCTTCCCAACTCGCCGAGTCACCCATGTGACTCATCCACCCAACTCAACTCGTCCATCTCACCCCACCTCCCACTCACCGAGCTCTCTAAATAACTCACCTACCTCCCCAACCAACTTTCCCAATCCGAGACAACTCACCAACCAGCTCGCCTAACTTAGCCAACTCTCCAACCATCTCACCCAACTCGGCTAGCTCTCCACCCAACTCACCCCACTTGGCTATCCTTCTCCTATATCCCTTCCAACTTGTCCATTTCGACGCGACTCACTTCCACCCCTTCCAACTCGCCCAACTCGCCGCGTAGCTCACTACTTAGCTTTTTTCCTCTCCCACACCACATCACTCGCCACCTCACCTTCCTAGCTCGGTCACCATCAAGTTCAAGTCAATCAACTCAACTTATTCACACCAAAACTCTCAAATCTTGCATTCACCTTTGTATATACCCATCATCACTTTTGCACATGCGCGTGACTGGGGAAATATTGTCTTGGTTCTCACTCAACATGCCTTTTTCCATGGTTAATCTCCTACCTAATATTCAATTGCCACTTTTTCATTCCACGTTATGATGGGGCATCTTATAGTTTTGAAAATTGTCTCTTGAGGGGGGAATCATACAACAAAACCTTCTCGTATGATTTTACGACACCCACTCAACATTCATCAATCAACTGACTCTATAGTCTCTGCCTTGCAAAATCAACCTATTGATTCCTTCACCGATTCTAGTTGAAGTGGCCCATCAATCACATTTTTAGATTCTTGTTTATCTAGTCAACCATCTAATCCCGTGATTGCGGTAGCCACCATCATATGGTTAGATGACCCCCATCTCATTTTTAGTTTTTATGTTGTATGTTTCCTTCTAGCAATATGCAACCTAAAAAAGGGGGAAAATCTAGACATGAAAAATGAACCTTGCACATAAGGTCCCTTATTTAAAAATACCAAAAACATTATATAACACAAAAGACCAAAAAAGTCAGAAATCCCCACAAAATGGAGCTAAAATACACCTCACCACCCATTTACTAACCCTCACCTACTCACATTTAATTTTGTCCATCCCACCTACGCATGTGCATCCCCAATACACTATGGACCCTATCATTGCACCATGTAGACACAAAATCTATGCACTTGGGTACATTTCTAGGTCCTAAAGCATACTAATATATACATGATTCCTAAGCAAGAAAAATTGTGGTTAACAACTTCTTTAGGCTCCTTAGTTACTATCTCTTTCACTTTACTTGCCTTATGCATATTAAAACTTTGTCGACACTTGACCAATTTATCTTTTGATGGCCTCAAACACTAGCGCCCAGTTAGGAAAAAAGCACCCAAGCACTCATGTCCCTCTTTTCCTTCTTCTTAATCTTTTGGATATTTTTCACTTCTTGGTCACCTTTCTACACTTTTTGTCACCATTTAATTGCCAATTACGAAATTCAAACAAGGGAATCATATATATATATATATATATATATATATATATATATATATATATCTCTCAAATAAGAGGCCAAGCACTATAAGTGTTATCTGTCATCATCTAATCTTGTACAAAGGCATAAGATCATTATAAGGCATACATCTAGCACACTCATACAAGGTATTGGGGCTGTATTAATCTCGCATACACAAAATAGGAGGGGAGTTCATTCTATTTCATCACACACATCTCACATACTTGGAGTAGTCTAGATCTAGCCCACTATCATTGTACAACTTTCACAAGGGCAACCTAGGCCATCATTACACACACAAACACATATAACTACATGGAGTCTGAGATGTAGTATAATGCCCGATCATAACTTCACTCTTTGGGTGAGCGTTGGGGTTAGTCTGAATCCACATTCTGCATCTTTTTTATTATATTTGATGTGGTTTGTGGGAATGTACGGGTATTTATATATTTTAAGGTTAGATGTATGACAAATGACATAGTAGAAAAACTAGGGTGATAAAGAGAGATCAATAGCGAAGCTCCTCCAACTCAAAAAAGACCAAAACCTAAGCATCTAAATAGACACAGATGCAAAGTCTAGTCACTAGTGCCTGGGGCACTCATGTCCTCCTAAGGGCCCTTATATCCCTAGCATTCCTAGGGTTCTAAACCCTCATCAAGATTTTTCAACATTGTTCCCAACCGAATTCAACAAATACTCGGTCCCAATCATCTCCAGGTTGTACAGAAACAACTAAGTTATCTCTCTCTCTCTCTCATTTTCTTAGGGATTTACATTGTTAAATGCTATCATTTGTGTCTCACTATACTTAGTTGCATGAATAACACATATTACGTAGTTAATCTAAAATTAAGGTTTAAATCAATTTAGATTAAATCGTTTGGTGAACTCGTACCCTCATTCAAACTTTAAATCTTGATCTTGTATTTTACCTCTATCTTTCTTTTCACCCTCGATACCATTGAATCCTTCCATTTTTACCAATATGAATGTCTTTCTCCTCGCTTTCTTGCAAAACAATCCCAACTGTGAACAAAAAATATAATTTCCTTTTTGTCTAACACTTACATTCATCCCAATACTTCTCCTAAGTATGTGTATCATAGATTCACTACAAAATTATCTTTTAATGAAGAGTGTATTACCTTTACATTTGCTGAAATTTCTTGTCATTTGGTTTTAGATAATGATCCACCCCTTTATATCCAAGTTCATATTAATAAAAAAGGGGTTAAAATAGCTTTAGTTGATAATGGATCTAGGAGTAATATTTGCAATCTTGAATTTCTTTAAGAATTGGCCTTTCCAAAGCATCCTTAACCCCTCATCTATTTCTTTATGTGTCTTTGATAATATTCATAAACGAGTCTTAGGTACTATCACACTTCCCATTATTCTTGTTGGAACATGCACTTTTCTTGTCCCATAATATGTAATTCCTTAAAATCTTAATTATAATCTTCTTCTCATATTACCTTGGATTCATACCATGCATGTGGTCCCTTCAACCCTTCATACATGTCTTAACGTCCTATACCAAGGTGTGGTCTATGAGGCCTTACTAGATCCCTCCCCATTTTCCTTTTGCAACACTAATGAACATTCACCTGAAGCTCCCACTTCTACCACATCTCATCCTCATTTCACAAAATATGGTCCTATAAATCATTATATACTTTGTTCTGCTTTCATTTTCACCGGCACCGGATTAGGTAAATATGACAAAGGAGTCACATAGCCTCTTTCCATTCCCACACAATCTACCAAATTCAACATCAAATATCTTCCTTCGCATACTCCTTTTATTTCCATCAAATCTTCTTATGAGGTTTAAACTACTTCACATCCTCTAATATTCCCCTACTGTACCCTGAGCTTATTGGTGATCCCGCTTATTTGACTTGGCCTAAATTGTATACATTCCTTACTAATGATTCTCTATTAGAATACATGGGAACTTACGACCATCTCCACCTTACCATCACAAAAATAATTTTCCATCTATTCTCAATACTACCGCTTACCTTGATGAATATGATCCTCCTAACACTAATACTGATACCCCAAACACTAATCCTACCGATCCCTACATAGAAGTCTCATCCACCCTCTTATATGAGGAAACCATTCAAGATAACCTCGATACCAATGAAAACCCTTGTATGGTTCTATTATTTACCTCTATTACGCCTTCTAAACAAACTGATATTAAACAATTTCTTCAAAAATTTTAAATATATTTACATGGGATTATAGTGATATTCTGGTATAGATCCTTTTATTTCCATGTACAATATATTCCTCAACCCTGACATCAAACCAATACCACAAAAATCTCAAAAATGCATCGTATGGTTGCATTATTAGTTAAAGAAGAAATACAACAAATTTTGGATACTAGATTCATCTATATTGTTGGCTACTGCAAATGGGTTTCCAATATAGTTTATGTTACGAAACCAGATGGAAAAGTTTATTTTTGTACTCATTTTTGTGACCTTAATAAGGTTTTCCCAAAAGATAGCTTCCCACAACCCCACATTGATGCCATATTTGAATCTACTATAGATATGCCATTATTTCATTCATGGATGGCTTCATTGGTTATAATCAAATTAATATCAACCCCGTTGATCAAGAAAATAAATCATTCACCACACCATGTGGTACCTTTCTCTACACTATCATTCCCTTTGGCCTTAAGAACACCGGGGCCACATATCAACGTGTCATGACACATATCTTTCATGAATATATACACAAAATAATTGAGGTTTATGTTGATGAAATACTTGTCAGGTCACAACATCACACCACCCATGCTTGAGATCTATGCACACATTTTTAACGAATGTGACAATATAACATACACCTAAATTTGAAAAAGTGTCTTTTTGGAGTTTTTGACTGGAAAACCGCTCAGTTATATTATTTCCCATCACTTTGAATTGAGATTGATCCATTTTTTTGAAATTTCATCTTTAGACACAAACAATCATTCATGGGATAAAGTCCCTCATCTTTATGAGGAGGTTCCCTTATTCACCAAAATTTGGAAATCTACTTATTTATAAATATACAAAATAATAATCATTAAATGAGGATTTTGGTATAAAGAATGTCTTCATATTATTATTACCTCAATACAAAATATTAAAGAGGGAGAAGGCTTTGGAGGAGGAAACAATAACTTGTATGAGTAAGAAGAGTGAAATATGGACACAAAGTTCTTCACACTATAGAAAATGGATTGAACACACAATTTCTATATTCAAATATACTAGATTCACATTCACAATTGCAGGAAAAAGAAACATAAAGAACATAGACAAGAGGGAGAGAACTTCTTCTTTTGTATTGATTTCAATTTTCTATATCATTACATTCAAAAACACCAAAATCCAACCCCTTTATAATGAAAAAGAAGCCTTATATAGGATGAGGGGTGGTTATAACCAACTTTCTAACTAATTTTCATTTAATTAAGTGCTAACACTTAATTAGTCAATTACATAGTTAGTGTTATCCATATTTTGCCCCCTTTTAAAATGGATTAACCTATAGGTCTAGGCATTGATAGTTAATGGGGAGCAGTTTACAAGGGTATCTCACGGCGAGCTTGCTCACCGCAAAAAGGTTTGGAGTTGGGTTTTTTTAATGGTCAAGATGGAAAAGTGTATAGATTGTCGCCTTTTTTCGCACGTCAACTACCTTCTTGACGTGCGTCAAGAGAACTAACTTTCGCGTGCATCAACTTCATTCTTGTTGCGCATCAAAAACTTTATTACATGTCATCCACCTTCTTGATGCATGTCAAAAACAAATTTTCACGTGTCAACCACCTTCTTGACATTCATAAATAAATAAAACTTCATGTGTCAACCACCTTCTTGATGCGCATGTCAACAATTTTTTCACATGTTAACCGCCTTCTTGACGTGCGTCAACAATAACTTTGTCACATGTCAACCACCTTCTTGACGCATGTCAACAAAAATTTGACACGCATCAAAAACAAATTTGACATGCGTAAACCAGCTTCTTTATGCGTGTCGAAAAACTTTGTCACATGTCAACAAAAAATTTGTCACACGTCAACATTCCTTCTTGTCACACATCAACATTCCTTCTTATCGCACGTCAACCATTCTTCTTATCATGTGACAACCCCCTTTTCTAATCAGTGGTGAATCCTTTCATTCCTGTCAAGATTCATCAAGGAGTTTTAGGTACGTCCTAGGCATTAATGACATCATATAAAGTAGCTCAATAACCGATTTAATGAGGTATGGCACCCATGTTCACCATGTAATAAAAGTACCATTGGAAAGCAAACCAACATGGTCACCCATACCTCCATGCAGGTAATTAATGAAGGATGTCGGTTGGTAGCTCCTTTTCTCTATATATATGTAATTTCCCCTTCATTTGAAGGGGAGATATATTCTAGAATGTAAAGGAACTCTGCCAAAATTGTTCCAACACTTTTGTGAGCTACAGCCTCAAATTTATGCATTTTGTAAAGGATTCTTTCCTTATGCCTATATTGTAATGGATTGTGCATCATTTTAAGAAATAAAATTTTTGTTTTGTGTATTTTATTTCCTAGATCATGTTGATTTCGTCCTTTTCCTTTCATTGCATTTTCAGGTATATTGTGCATGTTATATTCTTTTACATGATCTATATATGTTGTGCTCCACGAAATTGAAGGTTTGAATGTGTTCTTTGAACTGTGGCACTTTTCTACCCTCTTCTACCTCATTCCTTCCATTTTCACTCACTAAGGATATCTCCAACACCCCCTTTTCCTTGGTGCTATCGCATCCCTTAGTTTAGGATTTTCATCTTACGCATCTCTTTCTTCCCTGGTCCCTTAGAAATTCTAGGTTAGTATTAGAATAACTCCATTTCCCTTTCTAGGAATAGTTTTAACATTATAATAGGTCAGAACCAACCTTCTCTGAAGTTTTGTCTCAATCACAAGGGTCCCACACCTTGAGACAATCCCATGTTAGTCAAAAGTAGGGTTTTGTAATGTGTAAATCCCAAGGTGCTACTTTTCGACATAACAGTTTTGGCACGCCCGGTGGGACAGAAGTTAATATTTTCATTTTTTTATCAAGATTAGGTGTGTGTCTTGGTGAATTTATAGCCTTTAGAGGCTTTGCAACAACACATCTAGTGACTCCATCATTCAAATCTATTGGTTTCAACAGCCCAAGTTTATCAAGTTCATGAGAAGAGTGTAAACCCGGTCTAGAGCAAGAGAAGAAGGTATCTTTGAATACTTGTAGTTATCTCCAGGTAGAGGAAGGAGAGGAAGAAGAGTACAAAGGTCTCCATCTCCACCAAACAAAAATTATCCACACCTCCACCTGGTAGACCCTTTCTTCAATTGACTAGAGTTCTCAAGCCACTCAAGATGGCTCATCAACAACCACTAAATCAACCACCTCCAAACCCCTATGCAAATTTCACGGAAGAAGTCCACTTGCCCTTAATGCACAAAATCTGGTCCCAATAACATCATAAATAATATCCCATACTTCACTAGAGAAAATCACACAACTCCCATCGACCACATTCAAGACATTGCAAATGTTTGTGTCATACATGAGATTGTTGATATGGATGTTATCAAGTTGTTGGCTTCTTCTTTCAAAGGAAAAGCATTGCAGTGGTTCAAAGGCTTGGGAGAAGGATTAATTCAAAATTATGATCAATTATGCACAAATTTCTATGGTCATTTTGGGGAGAGGGTTGACAACTTATCCCTTTTGGAGTACATGACTACAATCAAAAGGGCACTAATTGAGAAAATGTTAGACTTCAATTCTAGATTCTAAGGAACATGGGAGAGGATCCCAATTATGGTCAGACCAATAGATGAAGGTGTGCATTTATCTATTTTCTTAAATATCTAAATTTTGATATATCTGTTATGATACAATCTATGAAGGAATAACCCTACTAGATGCTTATGCCATAGCCATTAGAGCTAAGAATTTCCTAATTCAAGCCGATAAAATTGCACCTAGGCCACCTATGCCTCTCTATCTGAATATGGGGAATCCTAATCCTAATCAAACACCTATAATATCCCCCATCTCTTCTTCCAAGAAATTAGAGTTCAAATGAAGCTTCCACTTCTTCTTCTAGCCCTTTAAATGAACTCTAGGAGGTTATGAAATAATTGCAAAACTTAGGAAACAAGTTGGTAACTCTTAAGAGGAAACAAGCTCAAAATTCTAGACCTTATCAGCCTCATTTCCAACCCAATAAACCTCCATATCAGCCAAACAGGCCACATGTTCAAGCTACTAACCAAAACCAAGGACAACCCCAAGTTGCTAAGCCATTCCAACATCTAGGGCCTTGGTTCCAACTCAAAACAACATAGCACAAGAATATGAATGGTGTTTCCCATGCAGCCAACCACACAATCAGAAACATGCTTCAATGGTGCTTTAAATCAAGCATTGATGGTGACTATGTTGGTATTCCTCAAGAACCAAACCAAGAATAAAGTCAGCAACATGTAGCTAATCAAGAAGTACCTCAAATGAGACAACACTTGTGAATTAGCAAGCTAAGGATTTATGTGGAATAAATTAGTCCCCTTCTCAAAGTGTGGCAACCAACACGAGGTCTAAGAAGATGAATATAAAGGAAGGGAAGTCATCTAATCCAAGTAATTCTCAGCCTTCTATCACACTTTGGGGTATTAACAATCCAAGTGTAGCCCCAAATGTTCAAAATCAGCCCAAACTACCTTCTAATCCAACTCAGGTACCGATTGTAGTAGCCCATGTGTAGGAGAAAGTCATGTTGAGTAAGGGGCAATAGAAGGAGAATCCATCTCCTTTTAACATTATTGATCAAATGAAGAATACCAATGTAATCATTTATATGTGGGAATCAATGAAAATTCTAGGCCAACGGGATTTATTACAAGTAGTAATGGAAAATTGTTCAGCATCAAACGAGTTTTCCAAGAATCAAGAAAAGGTGCTCACTAATGCAGCTCCAAGGGAAGGAGTTCATGGAGGTTAGAAAGATAAAAACATGAAGCCTCCTCCATTCTATATAACTTTGATTATTTGGATCAACCTTGTACACAATTGCATGATTGACTCAGGAGCTAGAAGTTTGGTAATGCTGAAACAGATTACAAATCAATTGGGCTTGAAATATGACTTGGTTTCCAAAGGAGTGGTATAGTTAGATGGGATAGTAGTGGGAACTATTGGGATCATGAAATGTTAAAACCTCACATTGAATTTATTTCCTAATGTCACGGTTCAACAGATATATCAAGTGATTGACTTGCCACCACTCTTTTCATTTTGTTTGTCAAGAGACTTCACTACCAAAATTGGAGGCTACTTATCAGCTGATTGGTCACATATGCTCTTCAGAACAAGGTATGGAGCTAAGGCTACAATCCAATATGAACCTATTGCAAATTTCCATATTGAGCCTCATGTACCAAGCCCAATCAATGCAAATTTCTTAGCCTTTGATCAAGAGGATTTCCCAAACACTCAGGAAGTAGATACCAAAGTTGGGGGCATCCTGGATTTGAATCTTGATGAATGGGAAAAAAATACATGAATATGATCCATACAAGGAAATAGAGGAGGATGAGTTGGGAGTTTATTGTTTGCACAAGGAAAACACACCTCTTCCTAGCCTCACCAAACCGGATGATAAGGGTGATAATGAAGTATGGAAAATATTCTTTGATGGCTCAAGGAGTAGGCAAGGCACTAGAGGAGGAGAAATGATTTTTTCACCACAAGGTATGAAGTACTACTCAGCTTTTTGTTTTTAGTTTACTTGTTCAAAAATACAACTTTGAGTATGAAGCTTTGATACATGGATTGAATTGGGAAAGAAAGAGGGGTATACAAAACTTGCAAGTGTTTGGGGATAGTGAGTTAATTTTCAACTAGGTTAGGGGAAAACATGCTACTAAGAATGATCTGCTCAAATCCTACAAGAATCGGGTATGGGATCAAATTGATGATTTTGAAGTGTTCAATATTCAAGCCATACCGAGGAAGAAGAATGAGGTCAGAGATAGCTATGTGATATTGGAGCAACATTTGATGTGGTGGAAAATATTAAAAGAGATAAAGCACAACCACATATTCATGTAATTGTGAGGCCAGTTGTGCCAAAAAATAACATGAGATGGAAGGTATTTGAGAATGATCAACAGATCATTAATTTCTTGCAGGAGGAGGATGAGTTCTCCTCAAAAATTAGGACAGATTGAGTAGCGATATGGTGATCAAGTGGTTCAGATTGAGGAAAAATAAGCTACCAAAGGGCCTAGTGACTCTTGAATCCATCTTCAACCCCAATGATCAGTTCTAGAGGGAAAGAGAAAACATTCAGGTCAAAGGCAAAGATTCAGAGCCAATTTTAGTTGGAGAAGAAAAAATGCTTCAAGTTGGAAAGGTGAGCACGAATCAAGAAAAAATTAAATTCATACATTTTTTCCAAGAATTTATAGATGTATTTACTTGGAGCTATAAGGATTTGAAAGGGTTTAATCCTAAGTTGGCACAACACACGATTGAACTGGATTCGAGAGCTAAACCCATTAGATAGAAGAAAAGGCTAGTCAATTCTCATATCAAACCTCTCATGAAGAAAGAATTGAATGAGTTCACAGAGAAAGCATCATCTTCCCGATCAAACAATCTTTATGGGTAATGAATTTGGTGTCGGTTAGGAAGAAAAATGGGGAAATCAGGTTATGTGTGGATTTTGAGACTTAAATAGGGCCTCTCTCAAAGACCACTATCCACTTCCTTCCATGGATAAAATATTCACTTCCTTCCATGGAGTAAATCTTACAAGTAGTAAGTGGATCAGAAAGGTTTTCACTTTTAGACAGCTACTTGGGCTACAATCAAATCATGGTGAAAGAGGAAGACCAATTCAAGATAGCCTTCACTACAAAGTGGGGCACATATGCTTATAAGAAGATGTCATTTGGACTATCAAATGTTGGAGCCACTTTCCAAAGGGCAATGGATATGGCATTCAAAGGGATGATCAATAAGATAGTTCTTGTATATCTAGATGACATTACTTGTATTCTCCAAGAACATAGCAAGTCACCTCTTTCACCTTAGAAAAGTATTCCAAAGATGCAGGAGGTTTAGAGTTTCTTTGAATCCAAAGAAGTGCATATTCCTATCCCATGAAGGAAAGCTCTTAGGCCACATCGTGTCTAAGGAAGGGTTGGTAATTGATCCAGAATGAGTTGAAGCTATTCGAGCATTGCCATTGCCAAGTCATAAGAAGTCTCTCCAAAGTTTTTTTGGGGAAAATTAATTTTGTTAAGAGGTTTGTTCCTAACTTTTCCCATCTTGTCAAGCCACTCACATTGATGTTGAAAAAGAACATGGTTTTCAAATGTAATATTGAAGGTATTTTGAAGCCATAAAGTAGGATGTTGCACAAGCTCCAACCCTCATTAATCCAAATTTATCGAAGGACTTCATTTTATATGCTTTTGGAGGCATGAAGTGCAATATCTACTATACTTGGTATAACCAAATCAAGAAGGAATAGAATAACCTATCACATTCTTCACCAAGGTCTTTAGGATTATGAGGTGAGATATTCATTCATTGAGAAGTATGTCCTTACTATGATTAGAAGTTTAAATAAATTTAGGCATCTAGTGTCAAATAATAGAATTCATCTATTAGTTTCACATGCTGGTGTAAAATATTTTATTTTGAACAAGGACCTTAATGAAAAGAGAGATTGTTGATAACCAAGGTCATGGAGTATGATATCTATATAAATGTGACAAAATTAGTTAGGGGAAAGGGTTGTGTGAGCAGCTAGCTTCAAAAAACATGTTGAATCAAGAGAGGAGGCATAAGCTGTTATGGTGCTACAAGATAATCAAAAATAGACCACAGGTGGCATACCCATTCCTTGTTAGACTTAGGATATTGTATATTTCCTTCAAACAGGTCAAAGTCCTCAAGGATTGAGTAATTCCAAAAGGAGGTATTTCAGACTTCATTGCATCCCATATGTGCTTATAGATAATATTTTGTTCAAAAGGGATGTGAATGGTGTCCTCCTAAGGTGCATCAAGACAGATCAGATAGAGAGGGTATTGCATGAGTTTCATGATGGAGAGGCAGGTGGTCATTTTTCCCCAAAACAACAAATATTAGAATCATGAGGGCTGGTTATTACTAGCCTAATATTTTCAATGATTGCTACTCATGGATCAAGAAATGCAAGAAGTGTGCCTTCTTCACAGGTAAAGAGAAGCTAGCAGCCCTCCCACTCCATCCTATCTCAGTTAAACAACCTTTCATGCAATGGGGGATAGATTTTATTGGGATGATCAATCCAAGTTCCAGCCTAGGTCACAAATGGATTCTTACAACCACGGACTACTTCACTAAGTGGATAAAGAAGAAGTTGCACTTAAGGAAGCAAATGAAGCCAACATTTTGGATTTCTATGAAGGTATTGTAACAAGGTTTGGTGTTCCTTCCACTATAATATCAGATAATGCCTTAGCTTTTCTTGGAGTATAGATATTTAATTGTCCTGTTAGAAATGGAATCTACTTGAGAACTTCTTCTAACTACTACCCCTAGGGTAATAGGAAAGTAGAGTCCACGAACAAGAACTTGTTGAGAATCATAAGAAGAACCCTAGATGAAAATAAGAGGACTTGGCATACCAAATTAAAATCAGCCTTTTGGGCTGATAGAATCACTCCCAAAAATTCAACTAGTTATTCCCCTTTCAAGTTTGGTTTATGGAAGGGAAACACGACTACCAATATCCCTTGAGTTACCAGCCTTGGAGCTTATCAAAAATTAGAGTTGTTTGAGTTTCCAGCTATGGAAGTCAAGTATGCAGATCTCATGGATATGGAAGAGCTAAGAAACCAGGCATGAAAAAAATGGAGAAGGACCAAGCTCAAATCAAGATGAGCTTTGACAAAAAGGCCAAAAAAAAAAATTTCCAAGAAGGAGACTTGGTTCTGAAATGGGATGCAGATAGAGCCAAACCAAGAAGGCACTCCAAGTTTGATGCAATATGGAGTGGCCCTTACTTGATTTCAAGGTGTAAAGAAAACAATGATTTCTAATTGTCAAATTTGGATGGAGAAGAATTACAAATTCCAGTCAATGGGATCTACTTAAAGCATTATTACTAAGGATGAATCTCATTTCTATACATACTAGTTTAGGTTCTTAATTCCTCTAAGTGCTTACAGATACATTATTTTTTTGTAGTTAGGTTTGATTTCAGATAAGTGATTGTGCACTCTCTACATGTTCCATGATTTTTTTTTTATTTTAGATAATTCTACTTTGTTTCAGCATTACACCTTTGAGCTTTAGGTGAGGTCCGATGATGAAGTAATGTCCCACCAGTGTTCTAGAGAAAGAAGAGGTTTTGGACATCAGCCAATTTTCAGCAATCAGGTGACTCCATGCCCAATGGATGTAAAATCATTGGTCTTTTAGATCTAGCAGGAAGATCACCCCACAAGTCACCCATTGTTATCCATTTCCTCCTTTCAAAATGTATTAACCTACAGGTCTAGGCATTGATAGTTAATGGGGAGTAGTTTATAGGGTATCTCACAACGAACTTGTGAGCCGCAACAAAGGTTTGGAGCCACGGGTTTTTTTTGATTATCAAGATGGAAAAATAAATGGATTGTTGCCTCTTTGTTACATGTCAACCACCTTCTTGACGCACGCGTCAACAATAAATTTCTCGTGCATCAAACTCCTTGACGTGTGTCAAAAAAAAATTGTTACGCGTTAACCACCTTCTTAACGCATGCATCAACAACAACTTTTTCGTGTGTCAACATTCCTTTTCGCACGTCGCATTACTTCCTATCGTGCATCAACCATTCTTCTTGTCATGTGAAAACCCCTTTTCTTATCGGTGGTGAATACTTTTGTTCTGTTAGGCATCAACAAGGAGTTTCAGTACGACTAGGCATTAATGGCATTGTACAAAGTAGTTCAACAACCAATTTAATGAGGTATGACACCCCTATTCACCATGCAATAAAAGTACCATTGGAAAGCAAACTAGCATGATCGCCCATACCTTTGTGCAGGTAATTAATGAAGGATGTCGGTTGGTAGCTCCATTTCTCTATATATATGTAATTTCCCCTTCATTTGAAGGGGAGAGACATTTTGGAATGTAAAGAAACTCTACCAAAATTGTTCCAGCACTTTTGTGAGCTACAAGCCTCGAATTTATGCATTTTGTAAAGGATTCTTGCCTTATGCCTATATTGTAATGGATTTTGCATCATTTTAAGCAATAAAATTTGTGTTTTGTGGCTTTATTTCCTATCTCGAGTTGATTGCATCCTTTTCATTTCATTGCATTTTCAAGTATATTTTGCATGCTATATTCTTTTACAGGATCTAAATTCATTGTGCTCCATGAAATTGGAGGTTTTAATGTGTTCTTTGAACCATTACACTTTGGTTGCCATATTCTACCTCATTCCATTCCATTTTCACTCACTAAGGATATCTATAGCCCCCCCTTTTCCTTGGTGATATCACCTCCCTTAGTTTAGGATTTTCATCTTATGCATCTCTTTCTTCCCTAGGTCCCTTGGAAATTCTAGGTTAGTGTTAGAATAACTGCATTTCCCTTTCTAGGAGTATTTTTAGCATTAGAATAGGTCAAGAACTAACCTTCTTTGGAGGTTTATCTCAATCGCAAGATTCCCACACCTTGATACAATCCCATGTTAGTCAAAAGTAGGGTTTTGTAATGTGTAAATCCCAGGGTGCTACTTTTCTGACATAACAGCTTAGCTTTATTTACAATTTTGTATCTTCAAAATGATAAAGTTAACTTCAAAATATAACAATTAGTGATAAATGACTAAGAACTAGAAGAAGGGGCATTGGTAAGTGGTACAGATGGTATCTTGAATTTGAGCACATGCAACTTGAATTTTTCCAAAGCAATAGTAATCTCCATGACCTTTGGAATAGTCATGTTTGTTGTGGCATTCAACCAACTACCAAGAGAGTATTCCATTTCTTTAGCAATGCCTCCATTTTGCAGCTTGCTTTTGGTGGCCTCTAAAACAATGTTGTGTAGCTTTGTGATCTCCTCCACCTTTTCTTTTTTGATAGATTCAGCCTTAAACAAATATTCCTTGAATAGTGCACTGAATTTTTCCTTGACTTCATCTACTGAGTAACTTTCCTTAGAATTTTCCTAATATATTTGACATCTAATATCTCTCACATCAACCAATATCTTAGATTGAAAGGCCTCTCCTTTCTGGAACATGTTGTTGAGTTTTGTGACTACTTATTTAAGCAATTTTATTTTCCATTCAACACTGAACATCCACTTCGGGAAATATTAATATTAGATTCATCAAATATTTTATGAGAAAAGAGGATTTTCTCATCAGTGGTGTTCATGATCCTCAAGTCTTGAATGCATTCTAACCATAGCTTGAGTTCTTTCTCTGATCCTGTGATAATTGTATTGAATTGATTCTAAGCTACATAAATATTTTCATATAATTTGTAAGATTTTTAAAGTAAGTTCAAACTAGAAATCAAAATTCCTTCCACCAATGCTTCAATAGCTCTACCATATGAAGCATGTCTATGAATTTCCTTGATGGCCTTGACATCTTCTTCAGATAAAAATAGTGGGAGGAGGCATTGAGGAGAGAGGAGTTGGATCAATAACTTTATCACTTGAGAGAAAAGACTTAATAAAGTTGGAGAGAACTTGAACTGTTCTTCTTCTAGTTTCTCCTGTGTTTATTTGTCCTCACTCTCTCAATCACCTTGGAAACAATCTCCTTCAAATTTTGAACCTCTCCTTTAGGAGTAGATTCACCAAGTGGAATTCTAGTCAGTTCTAGGTCTGCAAGAGTGATATATTTTTCATATTTTTCTCCCTTGGTTTTTAAATCTCCAAAAATTATTTGTCCTTTGAATCAGAAACCAACCTTGAGGTTGTCTTGGCTCTTTTCGGTGGAGTTGGGGTTGTGCCAAGAAAATCAGCCACAACATCAAAACCAAGAGCAACTATCTTGGGAGTAAAATTTCTTTCCTTACTATCAATCATGGGTTAAACCCATGTGAAAGAGTCACTTGAAGATGGAGGAGGAGGTGGTGCCAATGCCAAAACACTAGGAGGACCAAGAGACTGAGTAGATGGATTTTCTAGAGTAAGTACCTCAACATAAGAGGAAGATACTTCTTTGATTGGTTATTTGGGCCTTGAGATACTTACTTTCCTAGTGTTAGGATTTATGATCTTCGCATCATCTTCTTCATCATCTTAACCCTCTTCACTTTCTTCCTCATCAACACCTTTATCTTGATCATTCTTTTTTTGTTATGTGCTGGCCTTTTCTACATCATCCTTTCCCTCCTCAACTATTTTCATTTATTCTTCCATTGGTTGTGACACTTGTTTAGGAGTAGAGGCAACTTCTTCTATTAAATTTTGAATTCTTTCCTCTTCCACATTTTCCTTAGGAGTTTCTTTAATGTTCTCTGTCTCTCTTTGACCTTGTCTTTCTTTATATAAACCTTGGTTGCAGAGTTCAAAGGTGAGGAAGAAGGATTTGATTGAGCTTGTACCTCTGGAGGTGGAATGGAAACCCCTTTATGTGATGAAGAAGCCTCTTGGGAGGAGGATTGTGTCACATTCAAATTGTATGCCCTTATCTTCTTATTAAACCAAACTTTTGTTCTCACCAAAATTGGATTGATTATTTTAGAGAGATCATCCCTCTCCTTTTGAGACCAATCAATGGTAAGAAGGGGCATGTGCTAGATGGTTTTGATATACTCAACAAAATACATATCCTCATTTTCATCTTGAAAATCTTATGGGACTTTATACACCTTGAAATTCTGACCTATTGTAAAGAGAGTCTAGCCAAAATACCTTCTTCTTACCTCATATTCATTTGAAAATCTTCCCAATAATCCTCAAGAGAAGGCACATGATAATAAGACATTCTCAAATGATTAGAGATGAAACCTTTTATATCAAAAGAATATATTTTGTGATATGAGTGAAATTTGAATTCAACAATTGTTCTTTCAACATTTTGAGCATCCAAGGTAGTTCTGTAGGTATAATTTCCCAGGAGATAGGAAATTGGATGCATGTAATCTTCTTATCTCTACATGTCCTATGTAATATGTCCAATTGTCTGCATAATTCCACCAAAACCAATTTTTCATTATAGTACATAGGTAGCTTATTGGGTGAACCCTCAAATCCAGCTAACCTAATGTAAGAAAATCTTCTGAATTGAATGAATAGGCTACCATATGTTGAAATCAATTATTTTTCTTCAAAAACACTCTCTCAGTTGTATTTCCTTCTAGTAGTAATTACTATATACATAGTAAAAACATCGTTCACTCATTTGAAATGAACTTACTTGCTCTCTCAAGGATGAGCTATGGGTAATACTCATAGACTAGTTCATTTTTCTTATCCTCTTGAGAAGACAATCCTACCCATACCTTGTAAGTTGTAATTGTGTACATGAGGTAGGAATTCATGTAGAATGTTTTACTTTGTTGCACATTAACTAGTTTCTCACTGAGATTTTCACAAATTATTTCTCCCTAATTCAGGCTCTGTTTTCCCTCACAGATGATGTTGATGTAGACACACATCCAAAATTGGAACTCATTGGTGGAAGGTAGGCCCATTAATCTAGCTAACAAGGTGATCATGTCAGATAACTCTTCCTTGAAGTCTGACCTATACAGGAATTTTGGCAGTTTGGAAGCTCCTCTCTTTTGGGACTTAAGGCATGATTTAGCTATCATTTCCTTGTACCTATATTTCTCTATCTCAAATAGATTATCATCCTAAACCTTAGTTAGATTGTTGGAATCTTCAATAATAGGGATCCTCAAGGGGATGCATTTATGCAATTGGCATCAAGCTTGGCAATAACCTGGCCCTGAGGATCTCTAACTTATTTGGACATAGGATCAAAATAAGAGGCACAAGCTAAGATAGTATCTGTACATTGAACAGAGAGAGGGAATCCAACAACAAAAACAATTTCACTATCTTTAATACATTGGGCCACAGAGTAGGGGTGGATTCGAGATACGGAACAAAACTCATCAAGGCTAATGTGTCTAATATCACTATCTCCAATGTTAGGCACATAAGTCTCCAAGGAAGAGATGTGTTCATACCCCTGTATTGGAATTTCATGGTGGCGAGATGAGGAGAGAAACTTGGAAAAATGAGGATTTAACAATGGTTTCAGGAAAGACTAAAGAGGATGACATGAAACTCAATTTTTTTAATCAAAACATGATCAAAGAAGTATAAAATGACTCACTTATACTATGGGAATAACATTGAATTTTCCATGACTCCAATGCACTTTGAATTTTCAAAAATGGATGAGAAATGAGTAAGGTATGACCAAATACAATAGCTAAGGCACGAGAGTGGAAAACAACAATGCACAGTCACAATTCATGATATGGTATGGTAAAAATGAATTACTATATCCTTTTATAACAACAAAGCTTGAGGAAATAAGTTAATTTAATAAAACTAGTGCAATGTGAGCATTGGAGAATGTCTTGGAACTCATTAAAATCCATTTTTCTCAAAGTTTTGGATATGTCGGTTTTTGGGAACTGGAGACCCAAGGGAACAAGTACCTTGTGTTCCACAAATGTTTGAAAATCCCAAAGTACAAAGGATAATTAAAATGGTATGGAAGGAAGGATCCTATGGGGAATGAAGGCTTAGAATGAATAGAGTCGAGTACCTAAACATCCACAATACCCACACTACAAAAAGACACCCTCATGAAAGGAAGGAAAGGCTTGTAGATGGGAAGCAAGTGCGGGGAACAAGGAGTTGTAAAGAACAAAGGCCCAGAAGGTACAAGGGTCATGAGTACCATGAATACCCATAATGTTTGCAATGCAAAGGGTTTTAATAGAATGTGGATGATATGAGGTTACGGAGAACAAAGAGTAGTGAGGAATAGTTCTTCCCGACATAAAGGATTCTCCATAACTATAAAACAAAGGCATGCGAGTTCAGGTGCCATGCGGAGAATGATCAAGTGCGGGAATAGGGATCGAATGGATGGATGGAACATGAAGATACACAATACACTATGAATTAAAAAAATGTGGGAAAAGTGGAGATGCGAGAATCAAGGCAGGCAAAGAAACATGTTTTGTATGTTCCTCCAAAACCTAAAATCTCCACAATACACACATTTAGACCTCATAACCTCAAAAATGACTAACTATTATGGAATATTTCACTCTTCAGGACTTCACAAAGACAAACAATCTTGGTGAAGAGATCACTTGACCAAAAAATTCAATTTTTAAAAAATTGCATGCATTTTCTAGATAGGTGACGATAATCCAAAAATGATTTGTGCCATAGTTGACATGCATCCCCCATGAAATTTACACCAACTAAGTTCATTACAAGGAAAAATCCAAGTCATCCACCACTTCATTTCCTAGTTAGCCTACAAAACTTATCCCTTCACACACCTCATGAAAAAGGATACTAAGTTCATTTGGGATGATCACTGCCACCATGATTTTGAGGCTATCAAAACATATTTGTTAAATCGCCTTGTTCGTGTGCCTCCCATGATCGATTAGCCCTTCTGTTGTATTTCTCTACTACATTCCATGCTTTAGGGGCCCTTTTTGCACAAAATGATGATTATAACCGTGAACAAAATGTTTATTACATTAGTCACACATTACTTTCCTATGAGTGCAATTATAGCTATATTGAAAAATTATGCCTTGGCCTTATAATTGTTGCGGATAAATTGCAACATTATCTTCTCAATAACAAGATTCATATTATTACCAAAGTAGATCCCTTACGATACCTCTTATCCTACACACACCACTTTGGATGCCTTGCTCAATGGGTTATGTTACTCATGGAATTTGATTTCAAATTCATCGCACATAAATCCATTAAGGGCCAAGTCATCTCTAACCAACTAGCCGATACCCCTCTTTCTAATATTTCCCATATCTCGTGATAATTTCGTGATAACTTCACCACTTATGCAATCGGTACTAACACTTTGAGACAATGTATTTTCACAAATCTCATTGTATCTCAAGCGTCGTGATGGTATTGTCTTCATCACCCCACATGGTGATCATCTCCCATTACATAATGCTTAGGTTTCTCTTGTACAAACAATATTTCCGAGTATGAAGCTCTCATTCTTGGCCTAACTATCGCTTGTAATATACTTATTCAAAATATTCATATTCATGGTGACTCCCAACTCATTGTAAATCAAGTCAACGAAACATGTTAGACTAAATAAGAGTGTCTCATTCCCTATAAAAATCTTGTAAAATCCCTATTGGCTACACTCTAATCCTATTCTATCACTGCGATCCCTCGTAAAGATAATTGTCATGTTGATGCCATTGCTAGTGTCACCTCCATCATCCCTCGGGGGATATTAATGATGAAAAAACCACTTTTATAATTTGTCACTTATGAAAACCATCCAATGATAGTCTAGCTTTTAACCTGCTCTATTACATGCGATAATGATCATCTAGAATGGTTCACACAAATATATAATCTCTTATATCAAAAAACTATCCTCGACGACATTCATCCCAACGAAGCCCATCATTTGTGATGGGAATCCACATTGTATATAATTATTAGAGCCCCATTATTAAAGAGGTCATTCTATGGTCATTTGTTATGATGTTTAGGCATTGATGACATCCCTTTGGTTGTATCTCGATTCCATGATAGCCTATGTGGCAGGCACTTCTCTGGAAAATCTATATCTCATAAAATTCTACGATAAGGTTATTATTGGCCTACTATGGAACAAGATTGTTTGGTATATGTAAAACATTGTGACAAATCCCAAAAATATCGTAACCTTCATCACACAACCACCTATAAACTCTATCCTATTGCATCCTCATGGCCATTCTCCCTTTGGGTTTTTGACCTCATGGGTAAAGTCAATCTTGAATCTACTGATGGCTATAAATTCATTATTACTACTACTAAATATTTCAATAAATGGGTTAAAGCAACACCATTACCAACCACTACCAAAGACTTCGACATTTTCCAATTCATTACTACTCACATCGTCGCATGATTCGGATTCCCTCGACCATTGTCACTGATAATGGCTCTTCATTAAAAAACAAGGATGTCAAAAGGCTCTACGTAAAGTTTGAAATAAAAAATCCTTTTCTACCCTTATTATCCACAAGGAAATGATCAAGAAGAAGCCACTAATAAGACCATTTTAAAGATATTGTGCAAAACTATTGATACTAGTGGTATTGATTTGAATAATCAAATTTTATATGCTCTTTGGGCTCACTACACAAGCATTTGTACTCCCACAAATGTTACACCTTTTCACTAGTGTATGATACTGAGGCTGTCATTCCCTTAGAACTTGAAATAACTTCATTACGTTGTATGCTTCACGATAAACCTTTCCATGCACTCTCACATATCTGGTACACATATTGTATTGTCATCACTCAATGCCACACTCTTGTTCTATGGTTCATATTTGCTTATTGAGTGAGAATTCCTAAATGAAACTCATCTCACACACATATTCTAGAGGGAAACACAACTCCCCTCATCTGCACACCTTGCATATCATAGGACACCATCACTTTTGCATAAACATTCACACATTTGTTGTATTTACTCTTGATAGCTTATATTATTTACATGTCACACTTATTTTCCCATGCTAGTTGGATACTTAGTATGCCATTATGTTTTGATATACACACATATGCGTTCACGTGGTATCTTTAGGTGATTACAAGACTTTTACATATTCTTACATAGTGCATGATTCTTGACACAACTCTTTACCTCTCTTGTTGAGCCTCATGAGGGCATCTACCTTTATCTACTCACATACTACACACTCACATGTCTTATTGTCACAAAATTGATTACTTCTTATCAAGTATCACTCACTTTTTGTTGATCTATACATGCTTTGACATACTACTTATCTTTCTAACATGTTAACAGGTGCTTCATGTGTATAATTTTCCTTACAAAATTCTATACAACCATCGTTATATGTTACCTCTTGCTCACTATTATTTGTGGTCTATGCCCTATGTATTGTTTGATCATTGTTTTCTTATGACCGAATCAGCCCTAATTTTCTTATGAAATTGTGAGAAATGTCCCATATATGCAACCTGCTTTTCATTGTACCTCTTGTCTTCATAGTTACTTATTACATTATATTATATTGCATGTTATCTCTTTACACTAACAATATCTTCTATCCTACATTGTTTTCATGTGTCTTGGTTTCTACGATGCACATCCCTTACCCCTGTAGGTATCCAATCTCAGATATGCATATCAAAATCAGGTCCTCTCCTTTGGGCCGCATCCTCCAACATTTGTCACATGCACTTCAAATGAGGGGGAATTCTATTGGGTGAAAAATCACCCTTCAAGTAGATCAAATCTCTAAACATAACAAAATAGTAGAGAATGGGCACATGCACACAGTTACAGAGTGGTCTAGAATCGGACTCGGATCGAAGCATAGAGTAGACACTAGCACCCAGTGATTCATAAACTAGTCAAAATTTTCTCCACCAACATATCCTTATAGGAAAATTATTTTAATTCCATTTAAACCCCAAAATAAATCAACTTTAATAAAATAAAATGCAAGAGAAATAACCGACACTACATAGGAGTTGATATTAGATTTCATCAATAACCTACATCTCTAGATTCATTAAACGATGAATTGATTCATTATAACGTTATGATCGTAAGTAATAATTTACTTATAATACTAGAATTAATGTTCCATCTCACCTCAAAATCTGGTTTCAATCGGGCCTATAGAACCCAGATTGGTCTTAGAAATATTTTCAATGTTCTAACATTAATTTCTAGCTTTACACCTCTTGTATACTTCCCTATTGTTGTACGACCTCCATCCTCTACATAGAGATAAGTAAGATAGTGTCCGTTGTTGATGAGTTCCACCCTCCTATAGACTTCCCTCTGTTGTACGACCTCTAGTTTCTACTCGAGCTAATTTGAATATGTTGTCATCGACAAGCTCAACAATATGAATCTATTATGTGGCCTTCAAGTAATATAAATTTGGCTATACATGCACATATAAAGAATCATACCTCTTGTATATACTTCTCTAATGCTTGAAAACATCCTCGGCTCCACTCCTAAGCTCCAAAACCACGAGAAGACTAAGGCATAATAATAACCTTTTCAATAATGTTGAGATAAAAAATAATTAACTCAATTAGTACAATGCCTATAAAAATATGTCTTATTTTTTTTAAAATGCCTTAGAATAATTTTTAAGGCTCTCCTTACTCTCCCTCCTTTGTACTTGGATTGATAAGTGCTTGTGTTAAAATGAGGGGGGTGGGGGGTTTATATAGACATCCCAGCCCCAAAATCCTTATTTTAAGGCTTTATTGGCCAACTCTTATCTAACTAACTCAATTGGATGAGTTTGTTTGGTCGGGCATCTTGCAAGCAACTAGTGTAAAATTCGAATCTCGCCCACATTTTCCTTCTCCATAGTTGCACCTATTTGAGTCTAAGTTGTAGTATGATTCGCCAGCTCGACCCCATCTATTGAGCCCACCAATTCTATCACGTGATCCTTTGCCAAGTTTTCATTGCCATGCCACATGTCCCATCTATGCCATACTTTTTTGACCCCACATTGTCCACTATAATCTCGCCATATCCACGAGCTCTTGGTTTGTTGCTTTTTTGTCATGGATCATGGGTTTTTAGTCCACAAAATATTCTTATTCTCTACTATGCATCCAAAACTTTATGTTTCCTCAAGTAGATCTCTACAATACAAAATTTCTACTCCTTCAATCATATAATCACCCTATCGTTTGATTTTGGGACTTATGGTACATGGGACCACTACCTTATGTTGCACCACTTTGATGTTGACATTTCTAAATCGGGATAGATAATCTTTGTCTAGTATTTTATAAGGACTTCATAATAGATATTTACTTACCAATTTTTACAAGAAAACACTAGGCATGATAAACTTGTTGTAAATTATTCCCTTACTTAGTGATCTGGTCATGTGTCTCCTCCTTCAAAAAAGGTATATTTTTCCTTGTCTTCATTGGCCATAACCCTCTTGGCATGTTTATTTTATTTTCCACACCAAATCACACAATGGCTATTGGATCCATAGTAAGAACATGGATATGTCCACAATAACTTTGGGGTTATTATAAAACATTTCTTTAATCAAAGAAGACGTGGGCATACCTCTTAGGGATGTCAAATTTGAAAGGCTTACTAGAGAAAATTGAGCCTTCTTTTCTTATTTTGGCTTCATGATATTTCATGTGTTCCTTAGCAATATTATTCTCTAGACTAGATGATCTCTCCCTTGGAATTTTCTACTTACATTTTCTCTCACCATTATTTAGAGTCTCGGTCTATACTTTGCTGCTGATCGCTTCGGGAGGGCCGGTGGCCTAGGCTATATGATTGATGTTTGTTGCACTTCGAGTGTCTTAGAGATTTCTCCTGCCTCATTTTTTCCATGGCTATAACCTATACCTACATATCAAGGTATTTCCTCCACATGGATAGGGTTAGTTATACCTTGGCTATTTACACCAAGGCCTTTTCCTTCATATCCCATTTTAAAAATCAATTTTGATCTTATACCTCTAGTGTACTTTTCAAAATCACCAAAAGTAGGATTTACAACTTCTTGGGAAGGAAAATTCAATGAATCACTTACAATGTTTTTATTGGTGGTCGTATCTTTCTTTACCACCTCTTCACCATCCTGCAATGTTTCTAGGAGCTCTTCCTTAGCTTGTAGTTCATGTTGTAATTCTGTGATTACTCCTCCAAGGAATTATTCCTAAGACTCAAACCTATCTTGTAGCTCTTGCTTCTCTGATTCCATGAGTTGTAGATGTTTCCTCAATTGAGAATCATTTTTGGGCCACAAGGTCTATGCCAAGTCAGTAGCTATAGTAGGTTGGATGTTATTGTTATTTATCAATGCCTTTCTACATTCTACCATTCTACATTGGAACTACCTTCGTTATTTGTCTAGGAATAAATACCAACATTGTTCCATATCATGCCTAATCATATAGCAATGTGCACATACATGAGGACCATCCCATTCTTCTTGGGTCCCTTATTAATGATGTTCTTCTTGTAACATATAATGTAGGAGTTCTATGTTCCATCTTAATTCAACAATCTAAAGTGACTGGTCTCATCGATGTAGTATTGCCATGTGTAGTATAGTAACTAGTACAGTGAGCACAATAAAACACTGGATGAACTGGTTAAAGTCTATTTCACTGCAACCTCAAGTGACAAACCAGCTTTGATACCAAAATTAATTTGGAGATAACAAGTTTGTAGGAAAGATAACCTACTCTAATACACAACTTGATCAAGAAACTACTCAAAAGTTTTCTCAACCAATAGATATTTATAGGAAAATTATTTTTATTTCATTTTTAACACCAAAATAAATCAACTTTACGAAAATGTAATGCAAAAGAAATAACCAAAATTGTATAGGATTTGATAACAAATTTTAAAAATAGCCCTTTCTCCGTGTTCACTAAATTTTGAACCGATTCATTATAGCATTCTGATCATAAGTACAAATAAAATTACAATACTACAATGAATGTTCCAGCTCACCCCGAACTCTGGTGTCAATTGGGCCTGCAGAACCCAAACTGGTCTTGGAAATTTTCTCAATGTTCTAGCATTGCTTTCCATCTTTACACCTCATGTAGACTTCCCCTATGTTACACACCTCTTACCTCTACATACATCTAAGTAAGCTAGTGTCATTTTTGATGAGTTCCACCTTCCTATAGACTTTCCCTCTATTGTACAACTGTAATCTCTACACGAGCTAAGTCAAATCCATGGTGTCATCGACAAGCTCAACAATATGACTCTCCTTGTGGCCTCCAAGAAATATGAACTTGTCTATACCTCTAGCATATGAAGAATCAAAGCTCTAGTATATGCTTCTCTAGTGATTGATAATGTCCCTCGACTCCACTACTGTGCTCTGGCCCCACACGAGAATACTAAGGCACAATAATAGACTTTACAATAATGTTAAGATAAAAATAATAATTAACTCAATTATTATAATGCGTATAAAAATATGTCTTATCTTCAAAAATGCCTTAGAATAATTTTCCAGTGATCTCTTTACTCTCCCTCCTTCACACTTGTCTTGATAAGTGTTTGTTTTCAAATGAGGGGGGTTTATATACACACCCAACCTTGAAATCCTTGTATAAAGGCTTTATTTTCCAACTCTTATCTAACCAACTCGGTTGGCTGAGTTAGTTTGGTTAGGAGTGTTGCAAGAGACGGTTTCTTGGGTTGAATCTTGTCTGCGTGTTTCTTCTTTGTTGTTGTGTCCCTTTAAATATGAGATGTCATCCAAGTCATCAGATTGACCCCATCTGTCGAGCCTACCAAGTTCGCCGAGTGGTCCTTCTCTAAGTTGTTTCTATCATGTCCACTACCACACCACATGTCCCATCCATGTTACATCCTCATCGACCCCACACTATCCATTAAAAGCTCACCATGTCCACAAGCTATTAGGTTGTTTTTTGTTGTCATGGATCTTGGGTTTTATCCCACATTATGTGGGTTGCTGGTTGGTGAGGACTTTATATATCCCAAAACTACCATTTTTATTTGTGGCTTTGGACACACTCATTTATCCACCATTTTTCTTACCCCATTGTTGGGATCACCGGTTTTTGTGTGGTGATGGTTGGTTATAACCGGGTCGAACTCGCCAATGAGCTCGGTGATTGACTCAACTCGCCATGACTACTCTATAGCTTGATCAAATTTATTTCTAGCTTGGTTTGTGATCTCAGCTCATTTAATTAGCTTGATGAGATACTTGGAATTCTACATCGAATTATACATCAGTCAAGTCCCCTCTAAAACATGAGTAGACCCCAATGTTACACACCTTTTATCGATAGTTGAAGACCGATGGTGAAAAACAACTTATATTTTTGCTTTATGATTCTATGAAACCCATTTTCCATTACACTCGTGTCTAGTAAATACATCACCTCTATTCTAGATTTGTCCTATGAACACCTTATTCTTACACGGACTACATTGGGTGTGTACAATATCCTTTTTGTGTGTTATAATATGTGCTATAAAGCTCTAGACATGTACTTTTGTAAGGAATAGGTTCAAAGATATCTTGGGAATTTCTTATACTTAATGTTGACTCAAAATCACCTAGTATCGGACATGAACTGTGGGTGATTTTGTCTCACCTGGGTGTTTGTGTCCTTGGGGTAAAAATAAATAGTCTCTCATTTCATCACAGTTTCTATCAATTCATAGTATGGATCCATAGTATCAGTCACATGGATTTAGCTACATAATTACTACAATATAATCATAAATCAAGATGTTCCATTTTCATTGGTGCTTATTTAACAAGCATCATGGATGGAGAGAAAAATATACCTCTCTCCCCAACACTCTTCTCTTAGCATGAGATCGCCTAAAAACTCACTCTTGGTGTGATATCACCCAAAAAAACTTAGGATTTGCGTGAGATCACCTAAAATACTTGCTCTGGCATGAGATCTCCCAAAAACCTCACCATCGACAACAAGGAATTCAAATCCAACAACATCTTCAAAGTAAACAAGATAGTTTTCTATCCTTTACTATTTTATACATCAAGTTCACTCTTTCTTTGACTCTTACTTTTTACACACTTTTACTTACTTATACACATGTTACTCTAATTTTTCACATACGAAACTTTGACTACTCTTTTTCTCTTATTTTATAGGCCCATCCTTACAAGAAGCATCTCACATCAACAAGCACAAGCTCTAGTAGCACGCTACTACGCATACTCTTCACCCCTAAGGTATACCTCCCTTTCTTAGTTTCCACGTTCACATTACGATCACTTCACGCTTCACATAATTACTTGTCCACTGGCATGCTATCAGCTACACTTCTCTCCGTTTATAAGGTACGCATCTTCTATCTAATTTATCCTATCAAGTATAAATCAAAACATAAAGTGGGGGAAATGTAGACACAAATATATGCACTTGGGTACATTTCTAAGTCCTAAAGCATGCTAACATATACATGATTCCTAAACAAGAAAAATAGTGGTTGGAAACTTCTTTTGGCTCTTTGTTTACTATCTCTTGCACTTTACCGACCTTATACATCTTACATATCTATTATAACTTGATTGATTTATCTTTTTATGGGCTCAGACACTAGCGCCTAGTTAGGACAAAAGTGCCTAGGCACTCCTGTCCCTCTTTTCCTTATTACTTTTTGGGATATTTTTCACTTCTTAGTCACCTTTGTACACTTTGGGTCATCCTTTCGCTTATCAATTATGAAATTCAAACAAGGTAATCATATATTTACTTAGTTACTTCTCTCAAATAAGATCTCAAGCACTATAAGCATTATCTATCACCACCTAATCTTTCACAAAGGAATAAGAGCATTACAAGGTATACATCTATCACACTCATACAAGGGAAAAGGGTTGCATTAATCTACATACACAACATAAGAGGGAAGTTAATTTTATTTCATCATACACATCTTGCATACTTGGAGCAATCTAGATCTAGTCTAATATCATCGTGTAACTTGCACAAGGGAAACTTAGGGCATCATTAAACATACAAAAAATAGAACTACATGGATTCTAAGATGTAGTGCAACACTCGGTCATAAATTCACTCTTTAGGTGACCACATGGTTTATGCTAACTCCACGTTCTACATATTTTTATTAGATTTGATGTGTTTTGTGGGAATGTGCGGGTAGTTATAGGTACAAATGATGACATATCAAAAAACTAGAGTGACAAAGAGAGATCAACAATGCAGCTCCTACAACCCAAAAAAACTGGAACACGAGCACTATAACAATAATAAGTGCCCAATCCAGTCACTATCACCTGGGACACTCCTATCCTCTTGTGGGAACTTCTATCCTTGACATTCCTAGGGTTCCAAACCCTCATCAATCTTATTCAACACTATTTATAACCATATTTAACAAATAATTAGTCTTGATCATCTCCAGGTTGCACAAAAAAACTAATTCATATCTCTCTCATTTGTTTATGGATTTACATTGTTAAATTCTCATCACTTGCACCTTACTGTACTTAGTTTGTTGAATAACACATATTACAATAGTTACTCTAAAATTAAGGTTTAATTCAATTTATATTAAATCACTATGGACTCATCTCACCTACCCATGTGTATCCCCAATGCATTATGGACCCTATCATTGCACCAATGTGTGTCCCAATTCCCTATACATCCCAAATCTATAAAATCACCCTCATCCTCATCATTTCATCCTTTGATGCTCTCTTAAGAACTCTTGACATCCTATACTTGAGTTTTCTTTCTCTCTTTCTTGCACAAATCAATTTTTCAGGTCTTGAATAAGGAAAGGAAAATTTCAATGGATAGATATAATATGATGCAACATTGTTCTAGAAAAATAACAACACAAGAAGGAATTGTAACTATGATTGACTTGTGATCTCCATTCGATTCTTGACAAAACGTAACTATGATTATCCTACAATTTGAGTCATGCCTGCTTGTCATTTCATTTATTGTTTTTGCATTTTGCATCAATAAAATGTATTTTATATCCTTAAAATAGTTAGGGATTTGTTCGAGATAGCCCCCCTAACCACAAAAAACAACATACATTTTCCAAGTGTGTTTGTGTGCATGTTTAGATTCATATATGAAGAGTTTTACCCACTTTATTCAATGAAAGAAACCACAATTGTCCCTCTTTTCACAATTGCAACATAAGTCCATTCTATTTTAGTAGCATTGATTTGGTTGAACTATTATTTGACTAATCCATCTTGCAGGTGATCCAAATCTAGGCATACAAGATGTTATGCAAGGGTTTGTAGTTGTGTTTGTTGCATAATGTATGTTTCATAGAATTTGTGCACAAGAATGATGGTTATGTGAATTATTACTATGTAGGATGCCTATGTACATAGTGGTTATATATTTTTATGAACTGGTGTGATAGGTTACACAATATGTTACTTGAGAAGAGTTGAGAACACGATGATGCTCCGAGAAGTTCATCTCGAGGCATTGATAAACATATGTTTGCCAATATATTCCAGGACTAGGGATGTGTATAGTATCTTGTGACCCCCTAACATTGATCTATTATGGTGCATTTTGTAAAAACAACATTTTCCAATAGTTTTATGTGAATCTTTAAAATCCTCTTACTGTGTGAACATTACCCATTGATTTCTTGTTATGTGTTCACACTTCCATAATAAAGGCATGTTATATGATGATGCATGGAGTGCATATAATAAAAATGTAGATACATAGATATTATATATTAAGTTGCAAAACATTGAATTATGTTAATTTATTATAAAAATTAACTCAATATAATTAAAAACATTTATTGTTCAAAATTTTTAATCAAAAGGAATATTTTAGGTGAAATCTTGTGTATTATGTGTGTATGTCATTTTTGTGTATGTTTTAATATTATTATATCATAGTTCCTCTTGTGGTTACTTTGTCACATGTAGGTCTTATCCCTAAGAGTAAAATCACTCTTCATTAAAATTTCAATCATTGAGATGCAACAATAGAAAGACTATGAAGAATGGAATTAACTTTAGTTGTGAGTGAAAATGTATCAAATTAATCAATTCCTTCGACTTTTGGAAAATGTTTGCTGCTAATAAAACCTTATTATTTTCAATTTTTCCATCCTCTAGAAACTTTCTTCGATACATCCATTTATTGTGAGCCAAATTTTTTGCTTTTATGAGATGAATCAAATCCTAAGTGTTGTTCTTCATCAACAAACTATATCTTCTTTCACGTATTTATCCCATTTTTTATGCCACTTCTAGGGGTGTTGGTAAAAATTGGCAATAACATGTGTGATCATGGGATCCTAAATACTACTACTTATTTTTAGGATTCACAACTACATCCTCTCATTATTAGGAATACCTCTTACACTACTACCATTATTTTAAAAATATACCAATGTAAGATTTGAAAATAAAAATCACCCATGGATGATTGGATATGTTATGTACCACCTTTCCAAGGTGATTTCATTGAGATACCACCTACCTATTTGAAATTCTAAGGATCTCATGTTGCGGTAAAAATTCATATGGAAATTAATGGTAACTTTACCATGTGTGGAGCGTTGGTTTGATCACCAAAAATAGGGCTTGTTTATTCATGGGTATTTTGAACCCAATAAGGAAGTGGAAAAGGTTCAAGTACAACTGATGGAGGGTTTTCCTCAACAACAATGATATAAACACCCCTAGTATCAATGTTAGGTGAGGAATCCATATTCAATATGGAATAAGTAGAAGCAAATTTTGAATGTGGATGTTTTCCATCAAATGTGACACACATATTATTATATTTACCATCTTAGCTTACAAATATTTTGGTAAACCTAATGTGAATTTACTCCACCCTTTATTAAGTCTTATTCATGTTTTATGTTCTTCTCTTAGCTTCTTAACATTATTAATTTTTTCAATTATACCTTGCTTTCCAAAAATAAAATTTCTTCCACCTTTAGAACCCATAAAGGTTATCATCCAATTCCTACAATGGATTATATTTATACTTTGCTCAAATGAAAAATCTTGATTGGGCCTCCTTCAACCTCTAACCTTTATATGTAGATTACAATATGGTTGATTATAACTCTAATAAGATTATGCCTACTACTTCTTCTATGGTTCTTATTAGATCTCAAATTAACCAAATCACATCCTTGAATAATTAGAGGATGAAAATTAACATGATGATTATTCTAATTACACACACCCAATAAAAAAATTCATTCAAAACTTTCCTCAATATGTTTGGAATCTCCCGATACCATCCAAAAGTATATGGATGATCTCTTAATAAATACAATCTCGTTAATATATTTTCAACCATTGAGGTAAAAAAAGTATGAATTTCCCATTCTCCTCATGCTCAACACTACCTTTATCTTCTTAAACCATGACATATGATAACCTTAACAATATAACTATTTAACCTAAAAATTCTAATTAAAACCCCTTATGGACTCTACACAAATGATCATGAAAGTGTTGAAGTGAATGGTCAACATGAAAACTCTAAGAACAACCAATTCATGCAAATGAAAACCAACTTAGATCAAATGAGTAGTAGACGTTATAATATTCAATGATATGTTCCAAATCATTGTTTCCTCATGCACAGTCATTTGATAATCATGAGAACCCAATATCACAACCACCCATTCATAAGAAAATTACTTTAATAATTACAAAATAACCTTTAACACTTTATATTTTCCTATGGACATTGGGGAAATAACCCCAACTATCACCATGATAGATTAATTGATCATACCCTTCATATTAAGGATTTTAGGAATATCTATAGGGACTAGCTCAAAATAAACTCTTATATAGCTATTAAAATCTTGCCAAAACCATTACGGATGATGTTCTAGATTGGTGCCATCAAATTAAGCCTAACACAATCATAAAACTAGAAGGTTTAGTTAACACTTTACTTCAATAATTCTAACATTACAATTCACCTAAAAATCATGAGTAACTTCATCAAGTATAAATTATTAAAAAATGAGATGACATGAGAATTCATGATGTCGACATAAAATAAGAAATATTTATAGTTAATTAACTTCATAAAATTCCTAACTAGAGTTGACATTGTGTAGAGAAGAATATATTGGTAATTACTTAAAACCTAAAATTGAAGTGGGCCCATTACTTTAACATAAAGCACATAGTATAACTTAGATAACACATATATTTCCCTAAAATAACTCCTCTTTATTCATATGTAACTCAAAAATTACATTACAATCCCTATGTATACTCTATCTCATACCACCAATGACATATATGAATCCACATACATTAATAATCTCATATATTCACTCACACATACCACTCCCTTCTATGTCTTTTACACTCTTCTTTTATATACACATATTCTCTTATGGATGTATATATTATATACCTTACTTTACATTCTTGAAAATCCTTGAAAGGTCAAGATTAAACTTTTTCACAATGTATTACCTTTCATAACTATACATTTACATTTATTTATTTATTAACTAATAAATTGGATATTTTCCCATATAACATAGTATATATGCATTTTGTTTGTATAAACTATAATGTATAGCTCTAATACCACTCTATTTGTTATACCCAAGTCAAGTTGTATACTTTGAAATATGAAGGGATATATTCCTTCGATGTTTCTATTCATTAACCGGGTCTATAGAATATGCTATTGAGATCCGTCTGGTTCCACACACGTCTTAAAATGTTTTTTCCCTTATTTATCTCTATATGCCTCCATTATCACCGTGATATGTTTCTAAATCCGACATCACTTGCAAACACTTCCCTAACCTTAATAATCATCCATTCTACATCCATGTACATCCACAAAGCTTTTTCTAGTACAAGACATTTTCTTAGTATCACTTATTTTGCCTATGTATTTCCATTATTATTGGTTGGGACATCTGAAACTTCCATAATATACTAAAATTATCCTCTATTGTACATTTAGATTCTTATTTCCAGACCATGAATCACCATCAAACACTATGTGATACCATCTATAGTTCGTGACATAGAATATCTTGTGGTGTATTTTGAATCTTCAACAAAGAATATGTTTCAATTAATCCCAATGAAGAACCCTTCTAAATTCTCCCAAGATTTAAAACCTTGTACCATCCTTTATAAAATATTGGATGAAGAATTTTCCAAAGTATTGAAAAAATATACACTTTGTCTCCAATCAAATATGGTAAGTAGGTCTTGGGAAACGACATACCATCAATTTCCCAAGGACTTATGCATATGGTATAAGGAGACAAAGTTCCTCCACTTGAATTGTTTGGTTTGGTATGTGGGATGGAAGTTCCCATTCTTTAATTTTTTCATATTTTCACCCTTCTACTTCACCAAATAGTCTTCCTTTTTCTTTTTATCCCCATTTTGGTCTTTGCCCCATTTATTTTATCCTTGCTTGATTTTTGTTTTTGTTTTTGTTTTCCAAAAGAAAATTCTATTTAAAAAGCATTTTTATTCTTTTCCATTATCATCTCTCAAAATTGTTTTGTTTCTATTTCTCCTCAAGATTTCTTTTTTATAGTTTAATCATATTTCTATAATATTGTACTAACAATTCTAATAATCTCCTAGTTTTTTTCTCTTTCGTAATAAATATAAGAGAATAAATGCTTCACATAATATTTGAGATATACAAAAATATAGAAATGACATACACAAAATAACACAATACATAAGATATATCATGGGAAAACCTTTCCGGAAAACACCCTATGTAGTAATTTATCTCTTTATTATATTAACTCAACTATTTTACAAATAATAATGTACTTCTCAATTATGCTCTATCCTACTGCATGTCCAACTTTATGTAAGCGCATCAATAGGTAACCATCATAGTGGTATTATACAAAAATAGGTACCGGAACCATGAGCCATGAATACAACCCATCAATGTTCCCCAATAACATGAGTTATCTAACCACCCATAATAACATAGATTAAAAACACTTGTATAGGTCAACAATCCTATAAGGGGACCCAAAAAAAAAAATTCTCAGGGGCTATCCTCAAAACTCCCAGCTGGGGTGATGCCCAAGACCCCATAAAATGTGTCAAGATGTAAAATTTAGAAGAGTGTAACTTATGGAAATCATATAAAAATTCCAACAAGTATCCTTTGTATTTTTTTTTGTAACTTCTACTCACCTTCTTTTATATCCATATTACGGTAACTTCTACTCACCTTCGTCTATAGTATGGTATGCTTATTTTATAGAACCATTTCCTCCTTACGCAATGTAGTATTATTTTTCTATAGTATAATATTCCTCTGCCATGGTATCATATTCTTGTTCTGCAATATCATATTTTTCTACCACTGTATCATATTCTTCTTTCATGGTATAATATTATACTCCTATAGTATAATCTTATTATTTTACACTATACTCTTCTTTCATGGTTCTTTCCTCTTTTTCCATGAAGTACTCTTCTTCATTCATGCTATCATGTTCTACTTCCACCAAGTGATAATTTCCTTATGTGGTGTAATCCCTTTGGTTTTGCAAACATCGTTACCTTTTTCTTGTTTTAGTGGCATCATCTCTTCATTCCATGGCCTTCTATATTTGTTTTCTTGCCATGACATGGTTTGCTTATTTCAAAACATCATCTATTTTTGCTATATTTTTCCCATGTTCATATTGGATCATTTTACTCTACCATGGAGCAGTATTTCATGTTGATAATATCAAAATATTCTTTTAAGGTTAATAATCTTATTCTGATATGTCATTTATGTCTTTCACAACATTTTATCTTTTCTTCGTGATTACTTGTGGTTTTAATCCTCATATGTAGAAAACAATCTTATTTTCCAATATTGATTATGCATTTTGTGGCATCAAGTTCTTCTTTTTTTTAATAATTTTGCATGTGTAAAATCATGCAAACCCTTATCCCAAGCTCCTATCTATCTCATCACTCATTCCCATTGGATAGGAAATTTTCTTACCTTTAAGGTGATATAAAAGCCCTCTAACTCCTCCTAAACTCAAGATATGAGCAAGCAGAGTTTAGGGGTCAAATTTTCCCCAAGGGGGACACATGTCAAGCAGGGGTGAAAACCCCTTTGGCATGTTGGCGGGTCACGGGGCGGCTTTAGAATTTTTTCCTTGCGTGGGAGAAATTTCCCAATTGCGCTCATGCCTCCGTGGGTCCTCCAGGGACACGTGGCGGGTTCTGATCCAAAGCAGGGAAGGGGTGAGGAAAGGGCGGAGTGGTGGGGGTTTCTTTACCGGACATTTCGCCAAAGGGAAGAAAAGCCAACTTGGCCTCCACGTACCCACAGGTCTGCCAGGGACACATGGCATTCCACCATTTTCCAAGGGAAGAAGGGAGAGGGAGAGGCGGGCGACGGAGGGTCTAAGGGAAATTTTCCAAATAGAAAATTTTAAAAGAAAAAGGCTGTGGCTGCAGGGTCTTCACTACCCCTTTCAACCCCCAAGCTATGACATGGCACTCTACAATTTGCCCACAAGCTGGTGGGGAGAAAGGTGGAATTTTTTCCAAATTTTCAAAAGGTGCTTAAGGAAGAAAATGTGCCGCACCTCCGCCGCTATCCCGTGAGGACACGTGGCAGCCTCTAATTGGCTATGGGCCAGCGGAGGAAAAAGCTAAAATTTTCCCAACCCAAAATTTTTTTAAGGATTTTTAATGGGAATTTTTTTTCTGTTTGTAGGTAGTCAGTGCCCGCTTAGGAAAAATTTTCCCAAATTTTCCCGCCAAGGAAAAACTTCAAAGTGCCATAACTTTTGCTAGGAAGCTCAGTTTTGGGAAAACGAGGACTTTTTGGAAAGCTCTCGATGCCCTCTTTGCAAAAAAAATATAAAATTTACATTTTGATAAATTTTAAGGTGTCAATTTTGAAAAAATGATCTACAGGATTTTAATAAGCCAACTGGTAATTTCCAACTTTCCAATTTGATTAAATTGGATCTCCTCCTTCACTCAACATGCCAAATAGGCATGGAGAATTGATATAGGGAGATTTTAAAGTGTTTTAGGAAGGTAAATTTATTCCATTGATTTTAATATGCATTTTTCCATCAATTGACATGAAAAAAAACGATTAGAGGATTGGATTCGATTTTGCATTAATTTAACTTGTCTTCTTAAGTGTTCTTTGTCAATTTGAGTTTCTTAATATCTTAGCATGCTAAAATATATCATTTTCAAGTTGATTAATGTGTGCAGGTCCAAACTATACAATTTGATTAAATTTGTCAGTTTTTAAAAGTCACAATGCCAGTGATCAAATTTTAAAGGATCTATTTATCAATTTTATCATTTAAGTGTGGTATATAGTTTCTAAACTAATCCAATGCATTTAGTTGTTTCTAAACAAATCATTTCCAAGTTAAATTGTAAAATCTGATTTCCAATTTAATATATTTCAAAAGAGACAATGCAATATAATTCTTACACACGTATTTCTTATTTTTTCATTTTCTAAACAAGATTCCAATCCCAATTTTGTATTTCCAATTTCATCACAAAGAATGCAAATGAGAGATGAACTTGCAATTCCTATTGTCTTCAATTATAAAACTTACATCTTTCAATGTTTGACAACAATAACAAAAATCCTATTTCTTCCAATGTATAGAGCATAAAACAAATGGCTTTCTCAATTCAAATATACATTCCCATAATCAATTACAACATCATTTCTCAATAACATAACTGTTACAATTTCATCCACATCATGTGGGAAAGGATTACAAATAAATATGTTTTCACAAGGGAAAGTCTAACTGTATTTTTCCATTGCTCTAGGAAAGCAACATGCACATTTTCTCTTTCTCTAAGTTGATCACAACAAAAGAGGGGGAAAGGCAACGCTCTCCACCCAACCAAGACATCCAATGAAAGGAGAATCCTTCCTTCATCATTGGCCCCGAGGCCCCAACCAAAATACAATCAAAGGTGTAATTCAACCATGGCAACAAATGGATTCCACAACACAACATTCTTTCACATACACATTTATTTTTTTAAAACAAAATTCAACACAAAAATAGCAGTTCACAACTACATTTAAAAACATTTCAAAACAGCACACAGGCTTGATCATGCAAAGCCAAATGAGCAAGGACTATGGGGAAGCTACTTATGCCTCCCAATTGGAAATTTGGCATCCACCTATAACATACCACCAATATATCATATCATATCCCATAAAACTTATGTCTCCCAACCCCTCCTTATGCCCCCACAAATTTCCCTTATGTCCCCCATAAGAAGAAATGCAAGCTATTTCTTTTCCATGGTGGATCCCAAACCCAAACTCCCTCCACAAAATTCCGATGCCACTGGCATTCCCTTATGCCCCCCACATGGATTCCCCATATCCTTCTCCTACACCATTCCTATGGCAGTCTTCCCAACCAGCCAACAAATAAATCAAACCATGCACCATTCACACAACACAACAATAAAATAACAACATATAAGAAGGACTAAACTCCTACCTCTCCATGGTATCTTTTGTTTCCAAACAACATGCTTCAAATGCAAAAACATTTAAAACAACAATCTCTAAGCTTGCAATGTTTCTCCAAACTTCCTCCAAAAACAAGAGCTCCAATAAGAAAATGCACCCCAAGGAGAATGCAAAATGATTCAACAACCAAGCAAAAAGAATCTTCACCCAAGCTTCTCCAAAGTAAGAGCTCCCAAAAACACCAAAAAATGTGCCCCAAGCTTGCATAACCAATGTTTCAACAACCAAAGACAAGATTTCATTCTCCAAAGCTCATTAAAGAGGTGGGTGAAAAATGACAAGTTACTTGCACACTCCAAAAATTCCCACACCTCAAGGGACAAAAAATTATTTAAAATGTAAGAGAGTGCAATTAAAAACATGCAACATGACTATTAAAATTCATTATAAAAGTCACAAATCACATCTCCATTCCATAAGTATGGTTGGTAACATAAATTTAGAGGCATGGGACAAGTTTTACATGTCCCACAAGCCTCCAAAAATATCCCCAAGGACAAATTCAATTTCCATGGAGGTGGAGTATTTCTTACTCACAAATATGACTTACACAAGCTCTTACACAAATTACACATCACTTAAATATTTAATACAAGGAGCCAACACTTCCATTATTACTTTCCCATATCCCAATTTGACTTATTTAACTTTTAACCATATGTTTCCTCACATAATCCATCACAATTTTAATTAATTAAAAGAAGGGAACACATTACTAATAAAATACATGCAACAATAATAACAGAAACACATAAACCCATGGTCACATATAAAGGAAATCCCCATGGGAATCCCTAACAAAATACAACACACGCACAAAAGACATGTTGCCATGGTGACCGTGTCGAATTCACCTAGAATTCCATTGTGGTTGGTCTCCGATCCCCCGATGTTTTGTTGTGATATTTTTAACCTACAAAATACAAATACCTCCTTTGGCCTTGTGGCCATATCAGAACATCCAATATGATACAATTAAAATCACAAAATCATCTAAGTAAGTGAATCACAACAACATCGAAGTAACAACTACATCAATTGCATTTTTAATCAACTTATATCCTCATCAAATAATATCCATTTTCTAGATCAACTCCTAATATCCAAATCACATGTCTGAACAACATCCATAAACATCCTTGTCAAATAATATATCATCATCCACATATAAGGTGTCTCTAATAAACATCATGCATCATAATCAAATCTAGATCAATGACAATCCATGATCAATTTCTAACAACATACTAAATCAAAACATAATAATGTCCATCATATAGTATACAATATCATGATTAGTAACAAAATGGTGCCAAAGGAAAGTGGGCATTACATCCCCCTCCCCTTAGACTCGACTTCCTCCGGAAGTTAGTGGAAAGAGAGATAGGAATAACTCAGCAATGACAGAAAAGGATCACTCCCATTATGGGATTTCTTGCTTCAAACAAGTGTGGATCTACTAACTCCATTTTGGTCCAATGTAATTTAACAAGAAGAAGGAGATTGCAAGGGATGAGTTCTAAAATTTCTTCATGCAAGGCTACGAGCATTTAAATCTAAGGAGTAACTTTACGCTATCAAACAAGATACAACACATAACAATATAACATGAAGAGTTTCAAAAGATTATTAAGAGTAACCACCATGTAAGAGAATTTTAGGGAGAATTTCCATAACTTGAGATGACCACATAGTTTCCCATTGATACACATACCACATTAATAAAACTTAAGGTTCCTACACATGTTTAAGCCATGATTTCAAGGTTTCCTATAGTCTGATTTTTACAGTTTTGTTTTAAGAATCAACACACCAAACAACCAAACTAAAGAAGTCAACCATTTAGCAAAAGAAAATATATACATATACATTTATATCTCCCCTAACAACTAACATAACAATACAAGTACCATACCTTATATCACAATGAGATTTATTTATCTTATTTCCTACTCAAGCTTGGAATAACCATAAAGGGAGCACAAGAAACATCAAGGACCACTCAAGGTCACTAGGGAGAAGAACAAGTAACACGGGGTCCAATCAAATCCAAGGGTGAATAACATCATCTTGCACTTTCCATCCTAATGGGAAAAAGGGCTACAATAACAAGGTGACCCAAGAAAATATGAAGAAAAGAAGACTTCCTGAAGTTATTTTATATCCTTAACATATGTTGCCTTAAAATTACAATACTTAGGTCTCCAAGGACAAGATAACATGCAAGGAGGTTTCTTCTCAAACAATAGATAAGTCTCAAACCAAAAGGACCACAACTCACATCCATCAAGCTACGGGACAATAAGGGTGTGATGACCCAAAAATCCCACAAGAAAGGCACATGCATCTATGGACAAGAAGTAATAAGCAACTAGAACACATTACTATCCTCCGGTGTTTCACAATTTCAGGTAGACGACAGAACTATAGGTTCAACTATACATTACACTCAATACACATAAATCTTACTTATTTTTATAAATCAACTTATTAAGTCAAAATTTATAGCTTTTCTTGTTAAGAACATTCCTTTCATGCTTCCTTAGTTACAAACTTCCTTCCATTATGACATCACCAGTTTACGTTATAAAGAGCACCACTAAGGTGGGCATGATGTCTCACCATTCTTTATAGGCAGAGAGCATTTAGTTTACCCACAAGGAAGGTGGGTGGACAAGGTTTCCTTCCTATTCTTCTACATGGTTTTTATTTCTTCTATTAATCTACCAAGGGTACAACAAGGATCACTTCCCTTTTTCTATGTTCAAGTTTATTTGTTAAGTTCCAAGGTCAAATCTCTTTAATTATAGTTTCATGATGTTTTGGTTGAGTCATCTCATCAATCAAATTTTAATGAGGAGGAAGGTTCAAACATATCACATAATTACTTTTATGGGAAGGAGATATAAATCAACACACCACATTTTAATTCTAAAGGAACAAGAGACATTCAACATAGAAAACACATTATTAATTTTTGTAAGAACCAAGAAACAATGAACCAACATGAATCACACCAAGATTTCAAGGATTCACCGAATAATTTCAAGCATCATTAAACATTCTTAGTGGGTCTCCACAAGTCTCACAAGAAGTTTTCAAGGAAGGCTCATTAAAGAGGTATAATCTTACTTTTACGAATCTATTAAGGTTTAACAATTTTTGTTGTTTAGGGTGGTAACATTTTACTCCCCTAATAACCAAAGAAGGTTTTCCAATCAATTCTCATGTCCCCACAAGATACCACCAGCCAAGCAACCAGATGACAATGCAAATTTACTCCAAGGACACCACATCCACACTAGAAAGCATCAAATGCAATGGGGCAACCAAATAATTTACCAAATCATGGACTTTACAACCAAGAGTTACAATTTTTTTAAAAGAGGAAGTACAATATAAGCACCATCAAAATTAACTATTAAGATCTACCAAACTAACATTTCTAAGAGGAAGATCCAAAAGACCCAAAGCATCCATAAGTGTTTCCAAGTAACCCAAAGATTAATAGGTCATAGAATGTTATCCATAGTAAAGGAAATTTAAGGTAAGGGTAGACCTATTTATAAGTCAAGAGAGAAAAACAAGTACACTTAAATAACACACTACCTAAAAAGGGATTTAATCTATCCATAATTACCAAGATGCATACATTCCATGAGTCAAAACTTTCTATGATGTAACCAGAATCCATGATACAATTTAACATGCCATTGATGAAACAACACTTTTCCACCAATATTTACAAGTCAACCAAAGGCAATCCAATCCTAACAAAATCTAAAAGCCCATAATTAAAAACTCCTACTCGATGAGGGTCAAGCTCTTACTAGATTGTAAGAGAACCACCACTACCGTTGAGACTTCCCTCTAGACCGCACTACACAACAAACTTTCTTTCTAGCAAGGTCAAGCAACGAAAGGGTCACTCTAATATCTTAGACACACTCAAGGTTTGTGCATCCATAACCAAGGCATAAATTTAAGCACCTTAAAGGACATTCAAGGCACCTGGGTGTACCCCCATACGAAAAATATTACGAGACAAAAACGTAGGACCAGCTCAACAACATGCAAGTGAGAATCACATAACATTTGACTAAGTATCCAACAACATAATGAGCTCCGAGTCACTAATCAAAATAAAGTCCAAGAAATATCAGCAATAAAGAAAAGTGGCTAAGTAGCTGCATTGCAAAGTTTGAAAATTCTTGCAAAAATTATAAATAATAAAAGATTCTCAGAGCTTCTCAATCCAATAAAAAAATAAGATGCTGGTCCTTGATAAAATAATCATAAGATTACAAATGTAAAACATAAAATTTAACACCACATTCACTCCATGCACCTTTCACTCACCAATAGCTAATAGGGGTACTCTACCAAGAACACATACACAGATTGGGTCCTAAATGACACCCAAACTTAGTGTCCACCCTCTCATACGGTAACAAAATGGAAAACCGACAACCAGACCCTCTTTCCTAACCACTCAAGGAAGGAAGCTCTCAACAGCTTCTAATTAACTCTTCCTAACCCAGAACACAACCACTACTACCCAACCACAAGAATCACATCATATAACTTATCATTCCAATAGCTCTAATAAGGAAGGGTCTCAACAAAGGGCTTAATGCATCATACAATTAAACCAAGTTTTAGGACTTGTAAAATCAACACATTTTCAAAGGGGAACCAAGTTTCCATTATACTTAGAAGTTCACCAAAAATCAATTTAATCTAACATTCTTAGTTACCTGGGTGTAGCCAAAATACCACTAAGCAAGCACAACAACTCAAACAACTTGTTATTTTATTATGATTTTAATTCTGGCAGTTCAAATGTACAGAGTAATGTAATATTTCTTCATACTTTTTTTTTTCAATTTTGAACAAGGTTGTTTTCTATATTTACAAGTGTGTTAGGTTTACTGTTCATGTCTCAAATTTTCTAGTGTGCCCAATGGTCCGAGCTTTCGAACCACTGCTCTGATACCAAAGTGTGATGCCCATTTAAAACAACCCACTTGAGACCCATGAACAACCTAGGTTTAGTTATAAAATTATGGAATAATTTTTTTTTTTGAATTAGGAGTTAATGACCAAAGTCTCAAAGACAATTAAATTCAACTGATAACTTTTCCCATTATAATAATTACTAATTTCACATTATAAAGCAACAAGTGTAATAGGTCCACACCTAGCTCAAATCTCCCTAGGGATTAAATTAATCATTGATTACATTGACAAATTAGCTAAATATTCCTTGATTAAAAAATTTAGGGTTAAGGGACCCAAAACAATTAAATACCCAAGGTATTTAATTCCACAAGATCAAGACAAGAGCAAGGTTAAATTACAGTGAGGAAAGGAATACCTATTTAAAACATTAGAGTAAGGTCTCACTTACCCACTCCCCGAACTCGATTAAGAGTGTCTATAACCAGGTTACAAGGCAACAACTGCCACTAACAGATTTTAGAACAAGTCTAAAATTACTAGATCATACTTTCCATTTATTAACAATTCTCAAAGGTCACAAGGTCCAAAATTTAGGGTTAGAAGTTTCAGTTAGGTTCAAGGAGAAATCTACCCCCACACCTACTCTCTAACAGGCTCATAGTTTCAACTTGATTTTTCTCACACTTAACGCCTAAAAAATTTACCTAAATCATTCCCATTGGATAGGAAATTTTCTCACCAAAGTGTGATGCCCACTTTAAAACAACCCACTAGAGACCCATGAACAACCTAGGTTTAGTTAGAAAATTATGGAATAATTTTTTTTTTGAATTAGGAGTTAATGACCAAAGTCTCAAAGATAATTAAATTCAACTGATAACCTTTCCCATTATAATAATTACTGATTTCACATTATAAAGCAATCAGTGTAATAGGTCCACACCTAGCTCAAATCTCCCTAGGGATTAATTAATCACTGATTACATTGAAAATTAGCTAAATATTCCCTGAATAAAAATTTTAGGGTTAAGGGACCCAAAACAAATTAATACCCCAGGGTATTTAATTCCATAAGATCAAGACAAGAGCAGGGTTAAATTTCAGTGGGGAAAGGAATACATATTTCAAAACATCAGAGTAAAGTCTTACTTCCCACTCCCAAAACTCGGTTAAGGGTGTTTATAACCAAGTTACAAGGAACAACTACCACTAACAAATTTCAAAACAAGTCTAAAATTACTAGATCATACTTTCCATTTATTAACAATTCTCAGAGGTCACAAGGTCCAAAATTTAGGGTTAGAGGTTTCATTTAGGTTCGGGAGAAATATACCCCCACACCTACTCTCTAATAGGATCAGAGTTTTAACTTGATTTTTCTCACACTTAACACCTCCAAAATTTCCCTAAATCATTCCCATTGGATAGAAATTTTCTCACCTTTCCGGTGATATAAAGAAGTCCTCCTAACTCCTCCATAAACTCAAGATATGAACAAGCAGAGTTTAGGTGTCAAATTTTCCCCAAGGGGGACACGTGTCAAGCAGGGGTGAAAACCCCTTTGGTGGGTTGGTAGGTCATGGGTGGCTTTAGAAATTTTTCCTTGTGTGGGAGAAATTTCCCAATTGCGCTTCGCGCCTCACTGGGTCCTCCAGAGGACATGTGGCGGGTCCTGGTCCAAAGCGGGGAAGGGGTGAGGGAAGGGCAGAGTGGCGGGGGTTTACTGGACATTTCACCAAAGGGAAGAAAAGCCAACTTGGCCTCCACACCCGCGGGTCCGCCAGGGACACATGGCACTCCACCATTCACCGCAAGAAGAAGGGAGAGGGAGAGGCGGGCGACGGAGGGTCAAAGGGAAATTTTCCCAACAGAAAATTTCAAAAGAAAAGGTTGTGGGTCTTCACTACCCCACTTTCACCCCCAAGCTACCACGTGGTGCACTCTGCGATTAGCCACGGGCTGGCAGGGATAAAGGTGTAAATTTTTCCAAATTTTCAAAAGGTGTTAAGGAAGAAAAAGTGTCGCGCCTCCGCCGTTGTCCCATGAGGACACGTGCAACCTCTGATTAGCTACGGGTGTGCAAAGGAAAAAGATAAAATTTTCCCAACCCAAAATTTTTCAAAATTTTTTAAGGATTTTTAATGGGAATTTTTTGAGTCATGGGCCGCCAGAGGAAAATTTTCCCAAATTTTCCTGCCAAGGCCAAAAAACTTCAAAGTGCCATAACTTTTGCTAGAAGCTCAATTTTGGGAAAATGAGGACTTTTCGGAAAGCTCTCGATGCCCTCTTTGCATAAAAAAAAAAAATTTTATTTTGATAAAGTTTAAGGGGTCAATTTTGTAAAAAGGATCTATAAGCTTTTAATAAGCCAACTGGTAATTTCCAACTTTCCAATTTGATTAAATTGGATCTCCTCCTTCACTCAACATGCCAAACATGCATGGAGAATTAATCTAGGGAGAGTTTAAAGTGTTTTAGGAAGGTAAATTTATTCCATTGATTTCAATTTGCATTTTTCCATCAATTGACAGAAAAATGACTGTTAGAGGGATTGGATTCAATTTTGCATTAATTTAACTTGTCTTCTTAAGTGTTCTTTGTCAATTTGAGTTTCTTAATATATTAGCATGCTAAAATATATCATTTTCAAGTTGATTAATGTGTGCAGGTCCGAACTGTACAATTTGATTAAATTTTTCAGTTTTAAAAGTCACAATGCTAGTGATCAAATTTTAAAGGATCTATTTATCAATTTTATCATTTAAGTGTGGTATATATTTTCTAAACTAATCCAATGCATTTAGTTGTTTCTAAACAAATAATTTCCAAGTTAAATTGTAAAATCTGAATTCCAATTTAATATATTTCAAAATAGACAATGCCATATAATTCTTACACATGTATTTCTTCTTTTTTCATTTTCTAAACAAGATTCCAATCCCAATTTGGTATTTCCATTTCATCACAACAATGCAAATAAGAGATGAACTTGCAATTCCTTATTGACTTCAATTATACAACTTACATCTTTCAATGTTTGACAACAATAACATAATTCCTATTTCTTCCAATGTACAGAGCAGAAAACAAATGACTTTCTCAATTCAAATATACATTCTCATAATCAATTACAACATCATTTCTCCATAACATAACTATTACAATTTCATCCACATCATGTGGGAAAGGATTACAAATAAATATGTTTTCACAAGGGACAGTCCAACTGCATTTTTCCATTGCTCTAGGACAACAACATGCACATTTTCTCTTTCTCCAAGTTGATCACAACAAAAGAGGGGGAAAGGAAAATCTATCCACCTAACCAAGACATCCAATGAAAGGAGAATCCTTCCTTCATCATTGGCCCCCGATCCCCAACCAAAATACAATCAAAGGTGTAATTCAACCATGGCAACAACTGGCTTTCACAAAATAGCATTCTTTCACATACACATTTCTTTTTTAAAACACAATTCAACACAAAATAGCAGTTCACAACTACATTTAAAAACATTTCAAAACAGCACTCAGGCTTGATCATGCAAGCCAAAGGAGCAAGGACTATGGGGAAGCTACTTATGCCTCCCAATTGGGAATTGGGTATCCACCTATAATATACCACCAATATATCATATCATATCCCATAAAACTTATGTCTCCCAACCCCTCCTTAAGCCCCCCACAAATTTCCCTTATGCCCCCCCACAAGTAAGAAATGCAAGCTATTTATTTTCCATGGTGGATCCCAAACCCAAACTCCCTCCACAAAATTCTGATGCCACGGCATTCCCTTATGCCCCCCCACATGGATTCCCCATAGCCTTCTCCTACACCATCCCTATGGCAGTCTTCCCAACCAGCCAACAAATAAATCAAACCATGCACCATTCACACAACACAACAAGAAAATAACAACATATAAGAAGGATTAAACTCCTACCTCTCCATGGTAGCTTTTGTTTCCAAACAACAAGCTTCAAATGCCAAAACATAGTTCCAAAACAACAATCTCCAAGCATGCAAAGTTTCTCCAAACTTTCTCCAAAAACAAGAGCTCCAACAAGAAAATGTGCCCCCAAGGAGAATGCAAATGATTCAACAACCAAGCAAAAAAAATCTTCACCCAAGCTTCTCCAAAGTAAGATCTCCCAAACAACACCATAAAAATGTGCCCCAAGCTTGCATAACCAATGTTTCAAAACCAAAGACAAGATTTCATTCTCCAAAGCTCATTAAAGAGGTGGGTGAAAAATGACAAGTTACTTGCACACTCCAAAAAGCCCACACCTCAAGGGACAACAAATTAATTAAAATGTAAGAGAGTGTAATTAAAAACATGCAACATGACTATTAAAATTCATTATAAAAGTCACAAATCACATCTCCATCCATAAGTATGGTTGGTAACATAAATTTAGAGGCATGGGACAAGTTTTACTTGTCCCACAAGCCTCCAAAAATAGCCCCAAGGACAAATTCGAATTTCCATGGAGGTGGAGTATTTCTTACTCCAAAATCTGACTTACACAAGCTCTTACACAACTTACACATCACTTACATATTTAATACAAGGAGCCAACACTTCCATTATTACTTTCCCATATCCCAATTTGACTTATTTAACTTTTAACCATATGTTTCCTCATATAATCCATCATAATTTTAATTAATTAAAAGAAGGAACACATTACTAATAAAATACATGCAACAATAATAACGAAACACATAAACCCATGGTCACATATAAAGAAAATCCCCCATGGGAATCCCTAACAAAATACAACACACACACACACACACACACACACATGTTGCTAAGGTGATGTGACCTGACCGAATTCACCTAGAATTCCATTGTGGTTGGTCTCCAATCCCGATGTTTTGTTGTGATATTTTTAACCTACAAAATACAAATACCTCCTTCAACCTCGTGGCCATATCAGAACATCCAATATGATACAATTAAAATCACAAAATCATCTAAGTAAGTGAATCACAACAACATCGAAGCAACAACTACATCAATTGCATTTTTAATCAACAACTTATATCCTCGTCAAATAATATCCATTTTCTATATCAACTCCTAATATCCAAACCATATGTCTAAACAACATCCATAAACATCCATGTAAAATAATATATCATCATCCACATATAAGGTGTCTCTAATAAACATCATGCATCATAATCAAATCTAGATCAATGACAATCCATGATCAATGTCTAACAACATAATAAATCAAAACATAATAATGTCCATCATATATTCTATAGTATCATGATTAGTGACAAAAGGTGCCAAAGGAAAGTGGGCATTACATTTAATGTTGGAAGTCACCCTTTTGGCCTCATTAATATTTACACCTCTAACGATGTAGTTAAAACGACCAATCTATGATGGTAGATCACCAACTCAATTCCCAATGCATATTGGGTCATAAGTGGAGATTTTAATATGGTTGAGTCACCCATTGATAAATGTGTCCACTTGTCGATGAGGTGGACACCTGGAGAAAGGGAGGCATGGTTTTTTATGTGTAATAAGTTTGGGTTTTATGACCCTAATGCCTCTCACTTTCCCACATCAAAAGCATGGTATACTTGGTCCAATCTTTGAGGAGGAACATATCACATACTTAAATGACTCAACAAACCTATGCTATTAGCTCAATATTATTTTGATTTTGATAGCATTTATTCCATGCTAGTGGAGGTCATGACTAGCTTTTCCTATTAGATCACTCTCTAATATAATTTCATATCAATCGGCATGATATGCACACTTTTTATCATAAAGGCTAATTCTTTCTTAATACTACCTTGATGCAACATGGGCCCATAGTCAATCATATCAAGCATGTGTGGAACTTAATTCCCCAGCCTAGTCATTGCCAATGTTACCATCCACCTATGCAAACCAACTAGATTCAATGGTGGGAGGATGCGATGACTCGGACAACTAGATTCCTTAGAATCTATGGTAGACAATAGCCAAAATTTAGCTCCACTCATACTCCGCTAGCACCTCGGCTCTTAACCAAGTGGTAGTGGTTCTTCAAAGTGATCCCTTCTCTGAAACTCTACAACTTCATGATACAAACCTTCACCATCAAATTAAAATTGCTTACAATTACAATGCCAGAGGAGCACAGATCCGAGCCTAAATGCACTGGCTCAAAACTAGCGATCGAGTCTCGAAATAATTTTTATTTCTCTCGAGAGACAAGAAAACCTTATCAATAAATTTGAGCCATTATGGATGGTGGCATTCAGGTTACCGATCTTCAATTTATGTTGCAAGCCTTTCTACGTTACTATGAGCTTGTGTTTCAAAGTCAACAACCTTTTGTAGCTCGTCAAGTTACTCTTTATACATGTTTGGGTGTTGTGTTGTGTAAATTGTGTGAGGATCAAAAGGTTACATGTGACCGAATGCTCACCATTGAGGACCTTCATGATGATACCATGTAGATGGCCAATGATAAAGCTTTAGGATGCGATGGATTCCCCTTTAAATTATAAAAATTATTTTGGGATTCAGTTGGTCATGACCCTTTTGAATTTTATCTTGAGGGGTTTAAGAACCAGTCTTTAGGACTAAAATCAACAAGGGGAACATCAAATTCATCCATAAGTAAGGATACCTAGAGAAAATTACTTCTGGTGGCTGATCACCCTGTTGAATGTCTCTTACAAAATCATTGTTAAAGATTTGGCTATGCGGCTTCACAATATCCTCCTGAATTTTATTCATCTAGAAAAACAATATTCATTCAGGGATAGTACATCCTGGATAACATCATTGCTATTTGGGAGGGCATGGAATGGGCTTACAGATCCAATCAGTCTGCCATGTTCATAAAAATTGATTTTGAGAAATCTTGTGATAAGATTGAATGGTCATTTATTCTTTCCATGCTTCAAGCCCTTGGCTTTGGCCCCATTTTTATTCAATCTATTAATATAAATTTTGTAGATACCTCTGCTCAGCTCAGTATCAATGGCATTAGTTGAGAACCATTTGGCATTTTTCACTCTATTTGCTAAGGTTTCCCTTTGGCTCCTACACTTTATGTGTTAGCTATTGAAGGATTTGGATACTTACTGGCCCACACCAAATCTCAAGGGATTGTTAGGGGAATCTTTCTACCTTCTGCACCCATTCTCAATTGCTAAATGGTCATTTCACAGATGATTCCTTTCTTACGCTCATTGAATATGAAGCCAACATTTGCAATGCCATGCAATGCTTGGATACTTTTTCTTAGCATATGGCTCCTCTATTCAATGTCAAAAACCTAGTGCTATCGGCTATCCTTCCTTCCTGCACCTGATTGGCTCGCCACATTTGAATGGAAGGTTCTGGCTTATGGGGAAAATTTTAATTTCCTAGGTATTCTTTTTTCTTTTTAAGCCACGTCGAGATGAGATTTGGCAATATGTTATTTAAAGGGTGGCAAAAAAATTGGAGTATTGGCTTACCAGACCTTTATCATTAGCTGGGAAATTCCAAATATGTTCCAAAGTTCCTACGGTCACACACATGTATTACTCGTCGTGTTGGGTTACTTCAAAATCCTCTATTCAGAAGTTGGAAAAGCTACTCAAATCCTTTTTATCGGCTAACATCACTACTAGAAGAGGATTTCATTGTGTGGCTTGGGAGATATGTTTCCTTCCCTATAATTCCAGGGGATTGACCTTATTGACATTTAACGTCAAGGGTGGGCACTTTGCATGAAATAGATTGTTAGAAGTATCATTGGCCAAGAAGCTTGGAAAATTCTCATATGACATGGTATTAAAGAAGGTTCACCTTATGGCCACCCTGTATAGAAAGGATTGGGTTTTATCAATCTGCTCATAACCCCAGTGCTTTTCAAATTACTTAGCATGTTTTGCTTAAGAGAATTTGGAAAGCATGGGAATGCATCAAACCTTAGCTCATATGGAAAGGTGATAGCTTTCATAATGGGATTTCTGTTAATCATCAATCCATCTGGTGGTCACCAATTTTTCAAGCGTAGGATAAGTGTTTGGAAGAAGCTTCAAGAATAATATCACGCTCAAATTATTTAAATGCAAAATTCACACCATAATAGACTTATTCTGAAAACATGCGCAATCCTGGCTCCTTGGTTAGAAATTAAAACTCATTTTTGGCTCTCCAACCAGAACTAGGATACTTATAATGCAGTGATCAACTCATTCCTTGACCACATGCTGCATAAAATTGTTTTGCATTCCTCTTGCCCTTGTTGGAAAAATTATAAATGGTATGTGGATACTTCATTTCATAATTACTCAACCAGTAAAGGTTACCATTGGCTTTTGCCTCATTTTCCCATGGTGGATAAACTTAACATGAGATGGGGAATTCATTCCACTCTATCTGGTTGGAGTACGTGATTTGTATTTATTTGGACTATCTCTGTGGATTATCTCAGTAAACTCTTCAACTTTGGAAATATTCACAAAATCACAATTAATCACTGTTGTTTACTTTCTATTAGAAAATAACAAAGATAGCTAGTGAATGAATTATTATTGTGCTTAGAATCAACAATTGTAGTAAAGGAAAGAATATAAGCTCATAAGACCAAAAATTTCATCCTGGAAAACCTCCAATGGAGGAAAAACTAGTCGGGAAGGGAAATTACTCTTTCTTCCCACTTCTATTGGCCAATTCAAATAAAAGTATAGAATTTACAATAAGTATGAAAGGGAAGTAGATAATATCTCAACACTTCCTTTCAATTACTTGCTTGCTCTATCTCAACACTCCTTTCTTCTACAAAATACAATTTCCAACACTAAGAATTCTTGCTCACTTTCTCTCATGCTTCGATGATCTTCTACACTTCTACAATCATGTATTTATAGCCTTTCTCATGTCCTCCCATGCACTGGAGAATGGGAAAGGTCATGAAGGAGAAGAGAAACAAACATCCTTTCAAATTTAGAGGTTATTCATTTTGAATTTTTTTATGTCCTTAATGGATAGGATCGCCACCCTATGTAAACCGGTGGTCCTAGGACCGCCGCTCATGCAGCTAGCGGCGGTTCAGAATCTTCCCCTGAACTAGGTGGTGGTCATGTTACTTAAAAGACATAACCTCTGTTTATTTATTTTTTTCTTCTTTGTGTTGACTATTTCTGATGAAGTAGAGTTATTTTGGATCCTATGGATCAAACCTCCCCTTCTTAGGAGGATTTTGGTCCCATAAAAGCTTAGTGGGGGAGTAGATGAGGAAATAATTCCCTCACTTTTCCTTCAAATACCACCGGGCCTACCTTGGTGTTTTTCCTTTCAGTCCAATCTGTCAAGACTCATGCAAACCTCTTCTAGTCTCTCTAACCTTCTGATGTAGCACTTACATCCTCCTCTAATTCACCTCGTGAATCCAAGACACAATCCTCAATGGAAGGTAGCAATTGTATTTCTTCATCTTCATCTAGCATGGATGGCTCATATAGGTGCAAGTTCTCGTAGTTTACTATAGAGTACATCCTCATGAATGAAAACAAATCAAGTCAAAAGCATTTTCTCCAACTTGCTCCAGTATGGTGAAGGGTCCATATCATAGTGGCTTGAGCTTCTATGCTTGACCTTGTAGTCTCTCCTTGCTCAAGTAAAGCCAAACTTTATCTCCAACATGAAGCTTGTGTTCCCTCCTATGTTGATCGTGCCTAGCTTTGTACTTTGCTTGAGATTTCTCTAGCTGTTCTTTGACCTTGAGATGGATTTTCTAGATCCTCTCAATGAACTTGTTGGCTCTAGTCACCTTTGTGTCTCATGTATCCTCCTCATCCTGTTGTCTAATTGCTATGTCTAGCGGATTTATAGGTAGATATCCCAAGCATGCTTCAAATGGTGACTTCATAGTGGATGTGTGTACTACCCGGTTATAGGAATGTTGAATGTAGGCTAAGGACTCATCCTAAGTCCTTGGGTACTTCTTTGTTATACCCTCTGATCAACTGTATCAAAGTCATGTTTACCACCTCTATTTGTCCATCTGTCTGTGGATGGAAAGTTGTGCTCCTATGTAACTTGGTATCTATCTTGTCCCAAAAAGTAGTCCAAAATTTCCCCAAGAACCTGGAATCCCTGTCAGAGACAATAGACTTTGGCAAACCAAAATGCATCCATACATTAGCAAAGAAAAGATCTGCCGCCTCATGTGATTTTACTATCTTTTTACATGCCATAAGAATACACATTTTACTAAATCTATCAACAACAACATAGAGATAGGCATGGCCATGTTTAGACATAGGTAATCCTCCTACAAAATCCATATAAATGTCGTCCCACAAATGAGTCTGTAGAGTCTGGTAAAGGCATATAAAACCTTCCTTCCTAGTTTTAGGCTTGCTAGTACAAAAAAAATTTACATCCACGAATAAATTTTGATACCTCTTCTTGCATGTTGGGCCAATATACATACCTTTGCAAGTGGGATAGGGTCTTACCAACACCGAAATGTCTCACTACTTTTGAGTTATGTGCTTCCCTCATCAATAGAAGTATTTCTTTTTAGGCACAAAAGTTTTCCCCATTGGTAGAGAACCCGTCCTTGAGATAATAATCTTTAATCCCCATCTTTTCAGCCCTTTGGGATTGCAAATTATGAAATTTCATCCCAAATTCTTTGTCTTGGGCATATGCCTCTTCGTAAGCTTCCTTCATGAAGGGATCGATCTGAGAGACAGTGGCCAAACATGAGAAATTTTTTTGTGTGGGTGGCCTAGACAACATTTCTACCACCAAATTTGTACTACCCTTCTTGTATTTGATCACTAGATGGAACTACTAAAGAAATCCCATCCATTTGTAGTGCCTTTCCTGTTGTAATTTAGACTGTGCTTGTAAATAATGGAGAGGTTTGTGGTTAGTGTGCACAATAGTTTCTTTACCCAACAAATAATGTTTCCATTTTTAATTTCTGAACTAGTACATACATTTATTTATCATATACTGAATATCCTTTAACTACTAAAGTGAAGGTTTCAGAATGATAGCATACGGGTTTACCTCCTTGAACAACACTGTGCCCATAGTGTAATCACTGGCATCTATCTCTACTTCAAAAGGTTGCTACAAACTAGGAAGAGCAAGTATTGGAGCATGACTAATCTTGTATTTCAATAACTCAAAGGATTTGTCTTGTTCCTTACCCCAGTCAAAACCCTTACTCTTTGTGGCCACTGTGTGTAGAGGTGTTGTAATCACCGAGAAACCTAGAATGAATTTCACATGTACTATATTGCTCCCACAAAACTTCTAGTCTTTGTGGCTCCTGTTGGTGTTGGCCAATTTTTGATGGCTTCCACCTTCTTTGGATCCACTCGTAGCTCTCCTCCTCCAACCACATGCCCAAGATAGACAAGTGATTGTTTGGAAAATTCACATTTCTTCATATTACAAAGCAGTTGTTTCTCCCTGAGAACTTGCAAGACTTGCTGCAAATGCATTAGATGTTCTTCCCATATGGCACTAAAAATCAAGATATTATCTAGATATAAAATGACACATGAATCTATGAAATCCCATAGTAAATCATTCATCAATATCATAAATGTAGCGGTGCATTGCATAATCCAAAAGGAAGTACTAACCATTCATACAAACCCTGTTTTTTTTTGAAGGTAGTCTTCCATATATCCTCCTCCTTCATCCTGACTTGGTGATAACCTGACTTGAGATCTAACTTTGTGAAAAATTGGCATGTTGAAGCTGGTCCAAGAGATCATCTATGCAGGGAAGTGGATATCTGTTCTTTATGGTGATCTTGTTCAAAGCACGGTAGTCGATGCACATTCTCTAAGAACCATCCTTCTTTGGCACCATCACAATAGGTGAACTACATGGTGAGGTGCTTGGACATATCACCCCTTGGTCTATTAGTTCCTGGAGTTGTTTCTTTACTTCAATACTCTCAAGAAAGGATTGCCTATATAACCCGATGTTCGGTAGAGGTGACTCTGGCAATAACTGAATCTCATGCCCTACTTCCCGTTTTTGTGGTAACCAACTAGGAGCCTGAAATACTTCCTGAAAAGACTGAATAATATTATCTAAATCTTGTTTTCCTTGGTTAGAAATCTCTAAAACTTCTACCTGATCTTATTTATCCTTTAACAAAAGTAAACAAAACCTGATTATGATTTTCTGAATAATTCATTTCGCTTGGTTAGAACTTACCATAGTAACATGTGTCTTATGGTGGTGTGCCCATATGTTGTAGTGATCCCATCCTTGACCCATCTATACCAATTTTCCCTTCTCACAAATATAGCATCCCTAACATACAAGTAAGGAATCCCGAATACAACATCAAAAGCATCAATGGAATAACGTCAGCTTCAAACATCTATATATTGGGAATTTATCCCAAACTTGACCTTACATCTTCTTGTTACCTAAATTTCAACACCCTTCTTCACCTAACCCAAAGGATAAGGGTGCGGATGCTCGTAAGTCTCAAGACCAAGCTTCTTTACAACTACCTCAGAAATAAAGTTAGATTGAGAACCGATATCAACCAAAGCATTTACCTTATCTCTCTTGATTTGGATTTTGATATGGAATAGTCTACTCATCTCCTCTTTACTATCCATAATGGTGGCCATGCATCCAAGCCTTTCATCTACATCAGAGTCATCTTTGATTTCCACCTCCCCTTTTGTCTTTACAGCTATCATGGACTTCTTGGAGTCCTTGGTTTGGTTCTTCGGATGTAACTCCGGATGTAACTTCCAACATGTAGCGTTAGTATGACCATTGATATCACAATTCTTACAAAAATATTGGGATCTTTACAAGTATTTAAAGTAGTGGAAGCTTGTTTACCTTTCCCTTTCCACTTACTCTTGTTACTTGTTTGCCCATAATCCTTTTTCTATTGATTTTTGACTTCTTTACCCTCGTCTCTGCTTCTCCTTGCTTTTTCTCATCATCTATGTAGTATGCCTACACACATGCTTCATTGAGATCCTTGGGCTTTGTGGAGATGACTTTTCTTCGAAGGTGAGTGTGAAGTCCTCCCAAGTACTTGGTCAAAATATCCTCATCCTCCAAATCCATGTTTAGCAACATGGCTTGCCTCCAAAACTCCGTAGTATAGTCCTGCACACTTTGACCACTACCTTGTCTAAAATACTGCCATTTAATCATTTGGTTAGTTTTATGGCCAATAGGATAGAAGTTAGCTCTAAGTAATTCCTTAAATTCTTGCCAAGACTTCACAATAGGACACTTCTTCTTTTCACAAGTAGTTAGATGAGTTTCCCACCAAACTAGAGCATGTCCCTCCATTTTGAGACATGCAAAGGTGATCCTTTGTGCCTCAGTGACATTATGGATGCTAAAATAGACTTCTAACTATTTCAACCATTTATCAAGTAACTCTACATCTACTTGTCCTTCAAAGCTTTTGATTTTGACTTTAGTCTCAACTTTAAAAGGAGTATGTTCAGATTTTACCTTTTCTCTTATGTTAGAAGTCTCTTCTTCATGCTCTTCCCCATAATCTTCCTCATGGTGGCTCTTTCCTATACCAAATTTTTCGGCTAAGCCTCAAACCACCAAATCCATGGAGTCTTACTTGATGGAAACCGTCTTCTGCAAATCTACATGTTCCTCTTTCCTTCTAAACATCCTATCCATCATGGTCTCCAACATTTGATTCTATGGACCAAGTTATCTTCCTCTTTACTCCTTGAATTCTTTGTTTCCACTTCTTTGTAGAAATCTCTAGATCACAAGGTAAGGTTTCTTCGCCTTTAGATCTTGTCACTGTCATACAAATTCAAGAATGAAATACCACATTCTTGGATACTTGTTAGCTCTGATACCAAAATGATCTGAAAACTCTTCAACTTTGGAATTATTCACAAAATCACAATTAATCATTGTTGTTTACTTTCTATTAGAAAATAACAGAGATAGCTAGTGAATGAATTATTATTGTTCTTAGAATCAACAATTGTAGTAAAGGAAAGAATATAAGCTCATAACACCAAAAATTTTATCTTGAAAACCTCCAATGGAGGAAAAACCATTCGGGAAGGGAAATTGCTCTTTCTTCCCACTTCTATTGGCCAATTCAAATCAACAAGTACAAAATTTACAATAAGTATGAAAGGGAAGTAGATAATATCTCAACACTTCCTTTCAATTACTTGCTTGCTCTGTCTCAATACTCCTTTCTTCTACAAAATACAATTTCCAGCACTAAGACTTCTTGCTCACTTGCTCTCATGCTTCGATGATCTTCTACAATCATGTATTTATAGCCTTTCTCATGTCCTCCCATGCACTGGAGAATGGGAAAGGTCATGAAGGAGAAGAGAAACAAACATCCTTTCAAATTCGAGGCTATTCATTTCAAATTTTGTTTTTTGTCCGTAATGGCTGGACCACCACCTTGACTAGGTAGTGGTTCTATAACTGCCACCCCAACTAGGTGGCGGTCTTGTTCTTACAAGATAGAATCTTCATTTATTGTTTTTTTCTTCTTAGTGCTGACTGTTTCTGATGAAGTAGAGTTATCTTGGATCCCTATGGATCAATAGAGCCCAAGATTTCCCACTTCCTCTGGTACATTTTTCACTAAGGTCTCTCTATCGGGGTTCGTCTTGTTCAAGTCGGGATCTCATCTCCCAAATGCCCATTTTGTGGCCATTTAGAATCTATTCTACATTTTTTCTAGTTTTCTCCTAAAGCTCAACTTTCCTAGAACTAGATTCATTCATTTTTCTTTCTGCTAAGATAGCATTGCTTTACAGCAGGCATATCCTCTTGAGAGACAATCCCAAGCTTCTGCCTATGTTCACCCAGATTTGGCATGTTTTTAGAGGGGAAATTATTTTTTGGATATGGAAAGAAAGAATTTCTTTTTTCTTTAATAATTATGTAGTTGATCAGTATTTTTCCATTTATAATAAATTTATGGTGATATCAAATGTACTATTGTAGATACAAGTCCAAACAAACAAATTCATGCTAGAGGTAGACCACCTCTAGACCTTATTGTGATATTGGGGGGAAGCCCCATGTAACGTTGCCCATGTACCACCGTCTTCTATTAGGTGCTCCCACCTCTTAGCCATGGTGGTCGATGTAGCCATTTGCAACAATGTGCTTTTAGCCGGGCTTAGACTTCCTCGGAACCTCTTCACCAAAGAATTTACTCTCCAACTCATTGGTGTGGCTAGGTGTCACTGTGACCTCACCAACACAAGAGTCCTTTCGCTAGCTTTCCAACAAGGTTGGGGATCACCGGCTTTGCTAGATCGGGTGGGGCTCTCTTGTTGCCACCACACAACACAATGTTGATGGATGGACTCTACCGCCACCACCGTCTTCTGAAAAATTTCCTCATCTCGCCTCACCATCTCCACTGGGGAGAGGCACACCCGAAAGAATAAAATCCTACTAGCCAGGATCTCCCGGATCTAGCAAGGACATATCTGGCTTGGGCTGGCCGATGATCATGATCCACCCACTTTGGGCATGTTTGCTGCTGCAACTTGACTTGGGTTTTTATTTTCTTCTAAGTGCTACCTAGATTTTGTGTTCTCCTAGGCTTGACCTAGCTTTATTTGTGGTTTTGGGGCATGCTCTCATATCACCCACTTTTTTGTTGAAATTTATCTTGTATTGTATTGAATTAATATAATATAAGATATTTTTTATCATTTTTTTTTCAAAAATCCCCTCAAAACTTGTCTTTCATATTTTACTTTTGTTTCTCTTGATGTTTAAGCTACCTATGTAGATTTTGACTGTGAAGATTGTGGAATGCATTTAACACAACAAGAGAACATATGGGGTGATGAAAATGATGAGTAATGAAGACAAAATACGAAGAAGGTGTGGTTTCTAGTGGGATTGGGTATGAATTTCTTAGGTGAACAAAGAATAGCCTAAGTGTTGGGCACGGTAATGTAGGGCACGGGAAGAGTGTGTGGTGCTATAGTAAGGTTGAAGCGTCCAGGATCATAACTTAGGCACTTTTGGTTGTGAAGGATATTTTTGGAGTTAGCATGTGCTGAGCACACATAATCATGAATAATTATGGCTCATGCAGGGGTATTTTGGGAATCAACATCAGTTCAAGCATCATGCATGGTTTATTCTAATAATAGGGTTTTTTCTTGGAGTTATCTATAGGAAGTCTATTATTAGAATACTTGCATGCTTTGTAAAGATGCATGGCTATTATTAGCATGTAACCTATTTTGAGAAAGTGCATGGGTGGTGAAGGAAAGTGCCCACCCCATATATATGGGTGGTGAAGAGAAAGTGTTGGGTGTGGGAATGTAGGGCGTGGGAAGAGCGTGTGGTGCTACAGTAAGGTTGAAGTCTCCGGGATCATAACTTAAGCACTTTTGGTTATGAAGGCTATTTTTGAGTTATCGTGTTGAGCACACATAATCATGAAGAGTTGTGGCTCATGCAAGGGTATTTTGGGAATAAGCATCAATTCAAGTGCCATGCATGGTTTAGTCTAATAATAGGGTTTCTTCTTGGAGTTATCTATAGGAAGTCTATTGTTAGAATACTTGCATGTTTTGTAAAGGTGCATGGCTATTATTAGCATGTAGCCTATTTTGAGAAAGTGCATGGGTGGTGAAGGGAAAGTCCCCACCCCTATATATATGTATTGATTTGCACGGTTTAGTGTGTGCTAATTATTGTAGAGTTATGTTGCTGGTTATGTTGCGCGCATGACTTATGAAGATAATTTTTTGATGTATAAATATTTTGTGTTTTACAATTCTTTAATATAATGGATCATATTGGATAGCTAATGGTGTTGAACATGACTAAATGTGGTTATGCATGGTAACACTTATTATAGTCTTTGTTTAGTTTAACTTTCATATATCCTAGACCTAGATCTAGTTATGCAATGTGGATTGTTTACTATCTGTCATGAATCTGAATATATGTACCAAAGCTAACTCTAAAGAGGGACCTAACACCTTTACGTGCTTTGGGTGAGATCTCAACTCGGTGAGTGATGTGCTAGTGCACCTAGGTCATTTATAGTGAATCCTAGGCTACATTATTGGTTCCATTTCCGAGACCTCTTTCTCATCTGTTTTTAAGATGTTGCATAATGAAAACATACTTTGGTTGACCTTAGCAAGTGTTGAGGACTGGATAATAGATCTAGAAGAAAAATACGCTCGGAGGTTCAACACTAGATCTCATTTTAATACACCAACATGGGTTGATTAGAATCTATATGATTGATTATATGAGAGATTCTTTGTTATATTTCCCATAGAAATATATGAGTGGTTGGTTTCTTATACGTCTAAAAGGAATTGGAGGTTTCACACACTTGTCTAGATGCAAGAAAATTTTTAGGCCATCTATGATGTTGATCTGATTTGGACGTGCACTGTGGATACTTGGTTCCATGGTGGTTTGAATAGATATATTTTAGAGTATGACATTTATACTTACTCTTGTCTAGAGGTAGTTGAGATTCAATTTTTATGTTATGCCAGGGGATCGTATTTGAATGAAATTCCACTTGGGATCAAGATCTTGATGGTAACCTTGAATTTGGAAGAGAATTGATGGCTAACTAAACCCCACCATGCATGGGGGCAGGAGTAGGTGTGGTGAAAGATAGAAGACCTAGCGGAAAAAGGAAAAGAAAAGAAATGTGTCTTAAGTCCAATGAGGCATGTGAGAGGGATTTAGAGAAGCAACACAAATTTTTAGAACAAATGGTGTTGTGGAGAGAGATGGCCCATGAAGGATTTAGATCTCATGTAGAGGACATGGAGCTAGAGCATTTGGAACTCCACCATTTGGGAAAGCATGATAAGGAACCCTCCTCGACCTCTTATGAGAGTGCACCGAAGAGAAGACATCGGTCACGGGCACGCATCTACTTCCACTTGATGATCTAGCCTTTAATACTTAAAGGAATAGTAACGAAGTTGGAAAAGAAGAAGGCATAGCTGAAATTCTCCAGGTGGATGTTGATGATCTCGAAAGAAGTATGCAAAATGCTACGTCGGGAGAACATTATTCCATTATTAGGGAGTTGGTTGAAGGGGAACACTCTATAATAGTATTGAGAATGGACGAAAAATTCTACATGTTAATCTCCCTCCTTATAGCTTGGATTATGATAAGGAGATCACTATGAATGTTATTGTGGATGGTTGGTTTTTGAGTAATATTTTGATTGAAATAGGTGCGGAAGGGAGTGTACTTACTTTAGATGCATGGGTGTAGATGGGAAACCTCCATTGCAGCCATATTCTAATGTAATATTTATGGTTAGCCGGACAAAGGTCACGCCAATTAGAGTCTTGAAGGACTCATCAATTACTATACAGGGGCAAGTTCATTGTGGATTTTGAGGTTTTGGCGCTTGCGAGCAGCGAGAAAATTCTCAGCTCTACTTGGGTTCACTTGGTGTTATGCAAATAATGATAATCTACATTTCAATAAGGGATATATAAGTTTTGAGAATAAGGAGCGAGTTATTATCCCTTTGATAGATGGAAAATATGCACCTTATGTCGAGCCTTTAAGTGAAGAAGACTTGACCAGAATTTATGTACACACCATTCGAGATTCGGTAGTGCTTGAGCCATTTAAGGAAGGAGTTATCTCTCGGTATAATGCAGAATCCATCGGTGATACTACAAGTGTTTCTATGAAAATTGGGCACATGGAACTTATGATATGGTTATGCATGAGGTAAGAAGAATAGCTACATGCGTAAGTAGGCTGTTGTGTTATGTGGTTAGGAAACAACCAAGTACCTCGATACACTGTTGAAGGAAACTCTGACGTATTCTTGTGGGCTATGGAAGTATAGTGGATGGATCAGGTGGAAAGAAGGAATGTGTTATTTTATACCTTACGCGAGATAGTAGTGTGTTGGTGGATGGTTCATAGAGATAACCTCATAAAATGGAGAGAAGTGAGAATTGCCTTGTCAGCAAGGTTTCTCAGAAGTAATGCACCTACTCATATCTATGAATATCATGGTAATAATTATGTTCGGCACCACGTTCAATAGTGTGAGAGACTCTGGATAGAGGGCAAGAGGCTTTACCACCTTCTCTATGGGTACACAAACTCTATTTCACCTTGCGAGGTTGTGCACGCACATGGTATGTTTATGTGGAGTTGAATAGAGAGACTAGAAATTGGCAAGTATTAATTACAGGTATGATCCAAACTTTTGACTATTTTTCTACTAAACCTCTGATAAATGAGGCACTACAAGTTATGAAGCACTTGACAATGAGAGATAGTGCAAAAGATGAATAACTCCTTTAGGAGTTACTCGATGAGTCGACTAGTAGCGCGCTTTGAAGAATTAGAAGAGATAGATGCAGAATATTTTGAATGTGCTTGCCTAGAGAAGGAAAAAGGAAATATGGTCTACATGATGGATGATGAGGAAGTGGAAAATTTGGACATAGATCATTCAGAGGGTACACACGAGGTCTTAGATAGTGCGGATGAGAAGGTGCGTGCCTACCATGAGCCTATGAAGACAAATAAAGTGAACATTGGAACAAATGTTGAACCTAAGGAGGCCATCATTAGAGATTATTGGTCTGATTCTGAAGTGGCTAAGATAATTGAGTTACTACGTGATTTCCAAGAATTGTTTCCTAGGGGCTATCACAAGTTGAAAGGAGTGCATGAATCTTTGGGAGATATAAAGATTAAGTTAAAGGATGGTGCACACCCGATTAGGAAGATACCTTATAGGATGAACCCTAACATGCACATAAAAGTTAAGGAAGAAATTGAAAAGATGTTGAAATCTAGCATCATTGAGCCCATAGAGGAATTAGAGTGGGTTATCCCTATAGTAATCAGTATAAAGAAATATGGAAGAATATGGATTTGTGTGGACTACAGGGAGTTGAATGTTGTATGTTTGATTGATCCTTTCCCTACACCATTCAATGAAGAAATATTGGAAGGCATTGTAGGGTGCACACTCTCATACTTATATCTAACTCTATATATCTCATACTACACATACCAATACATATTTATAAGGGTGGGGACTTTCCCTTCACCACTTATCTAATCCCAAAATAGGCCACATGCTATTATTATCCATGTTTCATTTGAATAATAGCCACACATGTAAGTGTGATAACAAAATACTTCTTCTAGTTGAATGTCGGTAGTAAATTTATTCTCGCATGTACCCATGCAAAGCACTTCGTATCTAATCCTCCAAAATATCCAATGCGTGTCACGCAAGTCTTTAAATGGTTTTTGTGCTCAACATGCTATCTCAAAATTTATCTTATACACGTGAAAATGGCTAAGTCCCAAATTTATGCCTCTTCTTCGCACGCGATTCTTTCTGATCCTTCCACACCTTTGAACATGCTTTGTTCTTTCACACGAACCTTCGTATGTTTTTGCTAAGTTCCATATTTTTATTGACCAACAACGTGACATCCTTGATACATGGGCTTCTACAGGCATAGACAATGTTAGTGTAGGAGCAAGCATCGAGATTATCGATACACAAGGGCGGTATCATGCCGGGAGACAAGTGAGGCCTACATATTAGTATTAGAGGTTTGGGTGGATATAGCAAAGGGAGAAGCTTCGGGTCTAATTCTAGAGCCGCATCATTGGCACAATACTTATATGCATCTAGTCAAGATCCATCAACTAAAATTATTGGTTGTGTAAATACCCAAAATTGGGTCGCAACCCTCTAGGCCTCACCCTTCCACCTTATTAATTATATACCCCCTTACCATGACCCCTTTCACACATTTTTATTAATCTAATTATCAATATTAGGTTAATTACCACCTCACACCTCTCCACCTCACCTTGGACCCATTCCAAGGCCATTTAACCACCTAAGACTAAGTCATCACTTCCCCTAACTAATTGAGACTCTTTCTAAACCTAATATTTATTTCCAACTACCTCTCCCATCAATTTCCCACATGTTTAAATGAGAATCAAGACTCCTAACCCATTTCCATTCTTGACCCACACCAAAAGGGAAGAAATGGGCTATTTTGAGCAAATTTGACTATTTCTCCCTAATCAACGCCGGTTATTCCTCGGTCGGTTCCGGTCAAGGAACCACCATCGGTCCCTTTAAATAAGGATTTTTAACTCTTTTCCCGGGTTCTTCCTTTGGTTATCTTTGTATTATTCATTCGCATCATGGCATTTGATTGGCATTCTAATGATCAACTCAACACCAGAGCATTTACATCCTTCACTAGTGACTAACCTACTACTCCATAGCCTCAAACCACTCGCACAGAGAAGCACTTAAGAAATGTTTCGTGGCATTGGATCTTAGCTTGTCTCTCCTACAAGCACCCACCAACCACTATCATCTACCAATCTCCATATCTTCAGATAAGTATCTTAACCAAGTTGTTAGTTCTTAACTTTGGTCTTAGATCTCTTATTGTCTTCTATTGTACAACTCCTTTCTCACTTGAATACCATCCATCACCCATCTACCCAATACCCTACCAACCTGAACCTCTATGTTCCTCCAACCACCCCTTTTACCCATGTTATACCTTCACCTAAATCCCTATACCCTATCCAAGACCTCCAAATCCCCTTTTCAATCACAAAGAGCCCAAACCAACCTCCTTTCTTGCCATGGGCACCTAATTTCCCCTATCATGATCAGTTAGCTAATCGATCCCAGCTAAAAATAGTGACTGGCATTGGTTCCCAAATTAGAATTGGTCTCTATGTCTTATGTTTTTTCCCCAAACCAACAAGCTCATTTACCCATCCAAAACTCCTCAAAACCTCCCATAACTTCACCTAGACCTCCATACTACCCCATGCCTCACTTATAGACCTTGATACCCACCACCCTCTTTAAATTTAATCTTGTATTCACTATTTAGATTAGATTTGAATTACTGTGCTTGTGTGAGATACCCAAATTATACAACTACAAGGACTCTCTCTTTCATGTTATTTATCAACATTAATTTTTTTAAAACATGGATTAACAACCTTTGAGGAAGCACCCCACTTCCCAAATTTAGATTTTGCTAGAAATCCACCAACCAATGCTTTTAATTCTATCTTTTGGTCTTTCTTTACTTCTCAAGTAGTCCTTCCTAGATAAAAACAGGCTCTCGATCAGTCTTCACAACCTCCGTGTATTCATCATCTACCTTACCTTTACCTTTTAAATCGTTTTGTCATATGGTACTCCTATGTGGTGAAACATGTTGACCTCCATCTAAGGGAGGGGATGTTTGAGGGATGGTTTCTTTTATGATGTTTCAAGATATATGATGATTTATAAAATGATTCATTTTGATATACATATGAGATACCATTATTTTTCAATATCTTGTGGATTGATGTTAATGTGTGTTTACTTTTACAATTTCATTTCCTTATGTATACATAAGTGTATGGACATTTATTATTTTAAAAATTAAATAATAAAAGGGTTTTAGGATTGATAGAGTAGGTATTATGGATAAGATAGAATAGGATGGGGACCAATGATATGTCATCCCAAATAATGAGAGATAAACCCAAGTGTGAGATGAGAATAATTTGGTGACCATAGAATCCAAAATGGGAAGCCATGGCCATATAAACCTAAGTAGGATGTATAAACCCAAGTAGGAGAGAGACATTAATTACCAAAGTAAATAAGATAGGAAGCAATAGCCATATAAACCCGATCAATATGGATAAACCAAAGAGGTAAATAAAAGAGAATTACTGAAGTATCCAAGATATGAAGAAATGATCGTATAAACCCAAGGGGGATGGGTAAACCTATGTGGGGGTTCAAAGAAAAAATCAAGTAAGATAAAATGTCTCAATGATGATGTATGAATGGTTGGTATACATTGTTGATAATTTCATCTACATAATTAAGGATTTTCTAGAAACTATAAATCATAAGGTCCTTAAGGTTATCTTAGATGATATTGATACCTTGATGTACTTTTTATTGTGTAGAAAAGAGAGAATCATCGGTCTGTTAAAAATCCATGTGAGGACACCACAATGGATATTGTTAAGGGAGATATGAGAAGGATAATGATGGGAGATAGATGATTACATATAATGATTTGATGGAGGGGATTGGGCTTGACGCTTAGGTGCACAAGGAGAAGGCTCTTAGGTTTGGTGTTTAAAAGAGATATCTTGACAAGTGTCATTTATATGTGATAAAAAACCATGATGAGAAGTGAATAATGGTGCAATAGAAGAGAGTTGTGAGGCGTTTTAACATTGGTCTTGCCTAAATTCCACCTCAAGTTTCTTCATATACCATCTATAATATCTACAATCAAAAACATCATGTCTGGGAGACTTGTGTCATGTGTAGTATGACTTAGCCATTGACGGGATAGGATCCATAATCGTAAGTGGAACTAGTGGTGATATCGTATAAGGTAAAGGTATATTGGTATTTGGAGAAACAAGAGGGGTAACAGAGGGAGATGTTGAAAGAGGAGTTTTAGTAGGTCTAATTAAAAGTATATTGCAACTCAAGCATCAAATCACTAATGAGGGAGTGTCATTCATAAGCTCATCCTTGGAGTCAAATTCAAAATAGATATCTTTATTTTCCATAAGATCATCAACCTCCAGGTCAAAGTTAGGATGTCTATTTTGTGTGGATACAATGATAGTATTGATGTTATGACTAAAGGTAGAGTGTAAATCAGCATTCTCATTCTTGTCTTGGGCATAGACAACTAAGATGAATTGAGATAATAGCCATCGTTATAGTTAGGTGTAGTAATATCAATAGCACATGAGTTGATGGTAGTATTAGGTTGGATGAGATGCTCTATAAGAGGACATTGAGTGCAAGTGATAGTGAAATAGTCATGGTCAACATCCTTCTTACATGTTCATGGTTGAAAGGTGGGACGTAATTGAGCAATAATGGCATCAGGAAGATTAGAGGCATGAATTCAAAGTTTAATTTCATCGGGCTCATCATCATTGAAATCGATAAGGCTAAGTAGAGTACAACCCATGACCACGAGATGATCATTATAGGCATGAATAGAATCTAATAGATAGTTAAGTGTTGATATTCCTAAAATGGTATGGTAGGAACTTATTCAAGGGTATAAATTTTTAATGTCCCATGTTATTGCAATAGGTCAAAATTTCAAGGGTTTGTGTTACCTTGTACCTTATAGATAACTCCTAGGTGTGTGAACTTAACACATTGGTAGGTGGATGATGTGATTGTATGCATGCAATGATTCCATGATCACCCTATGAGGATATTACAATACAAGGGGAAATTAAATACCATAAATTTGACATGAATGGTATAAGGAGGCATAATGATAAGGAGCCAAATGTAACCCATATGGGGAATATGCCTATGATCATAGCCCTAACACATGATTTGGGTGGATTTTAGATTTTTTATAGTGTAACCTAATACCTTGATGAAGTTAAGAGATGTGATGTAAGTTTCAAACCTTCCTCTGGGAGGGCCCTCTTAACCATAGTATGGCCAATCTTAACTAAGATAAAGAGGGGAGGATTTTCATTATGAAATATAAGCTCATCAGGGATTATGGAATCAAGAGGAAAGTATATACATGAAGAATGATCAATGGAAAGGTCAGTGGAAATGGATAACTCTTTACATTGTCACATGATGCTCTCTTGAACTAGGTAGGGAAGGTTTTTTCCCAAGGTAGTTAGAAAAGGAATTCATAGCAAAGAGTGTAACCATGAGTCACTCACAATGTTGGGGTGAAGTACAAAGGAGTTCTAAAAATGGAATTTGGGTAGGGAGGTGAGAAAGTTCTCTACAAAAGGATCTTAATCTTCAAGGCTAGGTTATGTAGTGGTTTGAACACTGGTGAGGATTAGCCTAAATGGATTTTGAAGTAGAGGGACTGGAAAAAGTTTTGGAAATGGATTTTTAACATTAATTTCTATGGTATCAACCATGGTATAAGGGCTACCACGGGGCTGATGGCATAGGAAGGGAATAAGCTAGGATAGACGGATTGACCTTATAAGAATGTCTGCGTATGGGTCGATGGCATTAGCTTGGATTGAGGATTTGGGTATGAAGGGTTCTTCGTGAAGTGTTTATGTGAGGAAAAGGATAGATGGTCATGTAGGAGATAACCTAAGATGAATAAGGATAGGTTGGTTTAATATGTGTGAAAATGTGTTTATAAATTTCTATATGAATTGTACTTTTAATAGATACGCTAGTAGAGGGATAGGAAGTATTGACAACATTAGTGGTTGTCTTACCGGTATGATTAGTATCAGGTTTTTCATATTTATATTGATTGGGAAGGGGGTCATTGTATATTTTGAGATGTTATTTTACATGATGAATTGCTTCATGTCAATCACATTATTGGGCTTTGTCACATGCCTTGATGGATTCATCTAACCTTCATGAGCGATAGATTCATGATCAAATTTATTGCCAAGGAGAAACGTACATCCACAGGATCAAAGGGAAAAAAAAATTCATATACATGGCCCCAACTAACATGCCACCAATAAAATTTACTCTCATCGTGTCATTGAGGGAGAGGGCAAGAGGGGTGTACCACCATGGTAAATTGGTGAGGAAGACATTGTCACAATTCTTCTTTGGATAGAGCTTGGTGGCAGTCAGCATGGGAGGAGGTAGAATGTGATTGGGCATCAGATCAATAAATTTTATGGATGGTCTTATTAGAGGAATCTCCTTGATGAAGAGTATTTGTGACTTTTTCATTAGTGACAATTTTGTTTCTAGGCACGCATGAGGACTTGGATGTTCGTAGGGGATTCATTATTTAGAGAAGGATTTTTAAACTCTTACATGAGATAATCTTGACATTTGGCCTATTTGAATGCTTCTTCAAAAGAGGTAGGGAAAATGCTCAAACCTTGTATTGAAGGTGAGGCTCAAGTGCTCTAAGGAACAGTTGGAACAAGATCCCATCATGCATGTTATGATCATCCTTAGGGGACAAGGTTTTCCAACATTTTATGAATTCTTGGGAATACTCGTTGTCCATTTACGTGCAATTGATGAAGTCATAATTGCTTTTTAGGAAGATTGTGATATTGATATTCGTTGACTAGAGTAGTTTTTCAAACTTTCTAACTCAATAATGGAGTTGGTTAGGAGGGTATAATACCAATCTAGAGCATCTCCTATAAGTTTCTTAGCTAGGATCTCGATGGCGATAATATTTATTCTTGACCCAATCCTTATAGATATTGTTGAAATCCTTGATGTGGATAGTGGGGTTAATAGAACCATTGTAATTGATGTAAGGATAAACACCTCTAATGTTCATAGTATCAATGTAGGGAACTAATGGTTATATTTGAATATCTTGAAGGGTCTTGTTGTGAATGGAGGTTGTGCAATGGGAAGTCCATTGGGCCCAACCAAAAGTGGAGGAGGATAAATTTGTTTTTCCATGCCCTAAAATACCGTTTAAATTTGATTGACAAGATGAGTTAGGCTAGTTTGAAACTATAGAAACTTATTTATATACATAGTTTTTTATTGATTTATATGGTCAATGAGATGTGTGATGAGTTTGGTAGAGTTTATATTACAAGGAGTATTGGTATTATCAAATGAATTAGGATTCAATCCATCTAAAGGATGCTTGGGATGGTTAATATTGACATCCAATTTGTGATAAAAATAGTCCTCAACACGCTTGTATAGCATTTTTAGATAATCTCCTATATACTCAAGAAATTATTGTAGAAACTTTTACATACTAGGGGTATAATCAGATTCAAGTACATCCTCATGTTCCCCCTCTTCTTCAAGATTAAATATAGGGTTTTAGATGTTGGATCTATTTTTTATGTGGGGATTTGACTTCCTTTTGTTAGTTCTATAGCAAGAAGGCAATCAATATAATGTGGAACTAGCTTAGGAATGCCATGATTTTGAGACTTATCATAATGAGATAGATGATGGGTTGTTGTAAATTCCAATCATTTAATCAACTTGTTCAAATGTTGATGTCATTATAAACCAAGGTTGTGTTCAAGGTTGTATGCAAAGAAGTGATATGCAACTCAATACTATGGTGGTTCTCTCTTTTTGGGGGGTTTTGTTTAGTATCGTTTCTTGTTCTACACTACTCAACTACGGAAATAAAATACAATTCTAAGCTACTGAAATGGAAAACAGAATATAGAAAGTGTGTTTAATCTATGGAAACAACATTTTGGAATGAAATGCTTTTAAAAGGAAATGCTTGATCAATTGAAATACTTGCTCAAAGGAAATAATAGTAAGGAAATCTGCTAAAACAAGGAAATACAAGATTGCATTCAAATAATCATTCAAACCAAGATACTGAAACTGAAACTTAGCAAATATAAATATCATGCATGAAATACCAATCCTCCAATCTCCTTAGTCGAGTGGGCCCTTTCTCTCCTTCTGGGATTGAGGCTCTTAACACGAATAGATACTCAAAATAGCATAGATTATATTGATCCAAACAAGTTCATCACATATTCGAAACTAAAAATAACTATCAACTGATATAATACTATATCAAAAATATCTAACTAACTAAGTAACAGATTCAAGGAGGTGTCTTATAGACACGATTGAGTACAACAAGTGCCATGAATGTAGGCAATATATTAACTAATAACAACCTCATAAATATTCCATGACACCCTATAATTCTACTAAAAACAGGGGTCCTTGTTTGTAGATTGTTATGAGTAAATCCTCCAAAATGTCGTAGTGGCAAAGGACTCGGTCTCCTTGGCTACAACGACAAAAGTGGTAGAAAATGCACCTTATCAACTCTGCACATGTCATTAAATCACTTAACAAGGCAGTTAGTGGGAGTTCCATCAATCATTAGTTCACATGAGACAAAATAAGGAGAAATGCATCACTTTTACTTTGGATACAACTATTTAGAACATCCCCATGCATTAATTAACATGTTTAGGAGAAAATTCTATAGTTATATGGATGTTATAACAAGTAAATTCATGGACTCGTCAATAGATATGAATCAACAGAATAAGTAATAGAATAACCGAATAAGTATTCCATGGTGAAGTAAAAATGCTTAAAGGAATCTTATTGGAGATGATTTTCATATGGGATCAATCATGTAATAGTCATGCACATGGTTTGATGATGTTGGGAAGCGAAGATGTGATGAAAATGACAAATTTCAAACGGGATCTTCCCTATAGGAAATTTTCACAAGATCTAATGGCATCTATAATGGAAGGTTTATGTTCATAGTGGATGGTTGTGCAAAGTAGGGTTATGCACAAGGGTTGAAGACATTCAGGAAAGTAGGAAAAATTAAAAAAGGAGTGAAGATGGCCTAGTTTGAGGCATTTTGGTGAAATAATTTGTCAAAGGAAAAATTAGTAGTTTTCATCAATGCTCCGGACTAGGTCCCTCCTCTTGGGAATGGGGAGGCTCCCATTTATTGAATGAAAGAAATAACAGGATATGGAGTGTCTCATAGGTAAGGTATTACACAAGAGTACTCCACTAAACCTGTGGCAAATTGCTTGTATGGAATACAAGGGAGGAATTTTCTTGAAAAGAGGTAAAGGGGAGATAGGAAAATAGGGAGAGGGTTAAGGTTGTGAGTAGGAACTTACAAATTTCACAAAAATTAACCAAATTAGGTCCACATTCAATAGGAAGAGAAAAATTTGTGTAAACAACAACAAGATTAACAAATCAAAGACATAAAGTTCTATTGATTTATTCCTCAAAGACACAAAGTTTTATTGATTTATTCCTCAAAGACCCAAATCTTTCTTGGTTGTTCAAGATTACAAAGCTTGCATCATTGGAAAGTAGGAAGTAGAAGAACATTTATAAGGATATAGAATAAAATAGCTTCTTTCTTGTAGTAGTAGGAGAAAAAAAAATAACCCCTTTGGAATGAAGAATTCATTCCAATATATAGCCTTACAAAGTGTCTCTTCATCTCCGCCCAAATGAATTTTCATATTCCTACCACTTGTGACCTTTCATATTCCCGTAGGAATAAAAATAAGTTATTTTCTTATTTATGAAAAAGAGATTTTACAATGCAAAATTAAAATGTCACTTAAGTGAATAAGATGAAATAGCCAAAAATTACGTTCCCAACAAAGAATTAGAATGTAGAGAGAGAAGAAGAGAGAAGTGATAAATCTGAAGATGAAGAAGCTTATGATGATGAAGAGATTACTCTCGATGGTGTCTATGGAAATGATCCACATATGAAATCCTTTCCTTTGACCTCTTTGTTAAAACAAGTTGCTACGAGTGCAACTTCCTTTTCTTGTGGGATGCAAACATACTCCAAAGGTTTGACCAAATATAAAGAATATCACCAATGGATTTGCATTTTGTGAACCATACTTATGATCTCATTTAGTATTAGATATGGAGCCTCTAATCTCTGCGATGGATGCCAATATATCCACATTGAATGAGAAAGGGTATCTTATATCTTTTGGACAAATTCTTGGAAGGAATTTAGGAGTCCCTCTAAGGATGAATGTTCACTGAGTGAAGGGGATCCAAGATTCTGCACACTTTTACTGATTTCTTCCAAGATGTCAGATGTGTGCTCCTCACAAGACTCAAGCTCTGAAATTGCATTATTCATCATTTCACACTTGGCATTCATTGTGTGCAACTAAAAGGAGACAAATTATCAATGGTAGATGCGAACAAATTATTTCTCACCAAGGAGTGAGAATCAAGACAACTCATCTCAGATATCAATGGGAAAATAATATCCCAATGGGATCTTTCTTTCTCGATCTCAACCTTTGTCATGAAATAGTTCCTTCCCTTTTTGATGATCTTGTCCACCAACCTATCATTTGATTCCCTTTTGTGAGTTATATAGTCTTGAAAATATTTTGTAGTCTCTTCTTCCATTACCATGTTCAACAAGACTATTGCATTTGAATATGCCTCATGGAATTCACCTCGAGACCAAGCTTTAGGAATCCGTGAGGGCTTCCTTCCCTGTTTGAGCCATGATCCAACTACTAAACCTTACAAATATGAATTCATTCTTGCCCATTCTTAAGAGGAAAATTCCTGAGTGATGATCACCATATTATTACTAGTGGGAATTTGTAGGCATTGAGAGATACCCTTTGGAGTGAGAACTGCTAACAATGAATTATCATCCACCTAAATTGTAATCGAATTTGGGTCATAATTTTGGACATAAGCTCAGGTCAAGATATTTTATTTGAATGCAAAATGGACGTCTACCACTTTGAATAGCCCACTTGAGAATATGTTTTCTCCACATCTTCACAGGGTTCTCTCAACATCCTTGTTTTTAGGTCCTCTAGATCCATGTTTGTCATATCATTATCACTTACATTATGATGCTCAATGTTTATGGTGAAAATTGACTCTAAACATGAGTATTTGATATTCATGGTGATGAAATTTAGTGAAATGGATGGGAGATGGATGGATATGAACAATTTGACCAAAATCCCAACACTTTCTATTTTTATCAGGTCCCACCTCGAATGTTTATTTTTATAATGTTTCTCTAATTGGCACTTTTTAGTGGTCTTGACATGAAATGGGTGACGGTGACTCGGAAAGTGAATTATTTTCAAAACTTACTAATTTTATTATGTGAGAACCTAGTAAAACTTACTATTTTAGTAAGTGGTCTTCTGGATGTCGAAATGAGATGGGAGTAGTCTCAAAAGTTTCATTTTCATGTCATGATGCTTTACTCTAAATTTTAGGGGTTTTTAACTAACCAATTTTTGTATATCTAAGAAAGAAAAATTTTATTAATGTATTTTTGTTATATCAATCAATAATTGTTCAAACCATCAATGGAGGCAAGATTGGTACCAAAAGAAATTCATTTTTACAAGGAAGGTGTTGAAAAAAATTCAAAATATTTTGATGCGGGATTTTTGAGTTATGAGAAAATATTCATTTTCAAGCACGGAGGTTTTTGGAAAATTTCAACAACATAACGGCATGTATTTGGTGTTTGTATTTGGAGTTTCAACCCTTTCTCTTATTTAGCACTTTAACTCACCATTAACCCAACATGACTTAAATCGGGTCATCCAAGCATTAGAGGGTGAGTTACACCCATGAAAAAGGGGGAAAATTTAGGTGAGAGAAAATGGGGACACTAAAGTGCACTTTGCATGATATTGTGACAAGTGTCACCATGTGGGAGCAAGGAAGATAGATGCAGGGGCTAAAAACAGGCTCTTGGGAGCTGAGATGGGGTTCTTCATGTGACTCGGGACACTTGGATGAGTTTGGGTGCTTTTTGTGTCCTAACTATCCCATTGGATGTTAAGACAAAGGTAAAAGGGATTGAAACCATGAAAAATCATGCCAATGGTAGCCTTTGTCATGAGGAAGGGCCAAATTGGTCTAAAACTCGCTTTACAAATTATTCTAGTAGACCGGGATGTCACTTAAGTAATGAAAAATATTCTTCCACAAGGGGAAAACTTTTGTGCCCCCACTATTCCCTTACACAAAGGGACAATGGAAAAAGGACATCTAAGGTAAAAAAATCCCACCATTCACTTAAGTGGTGTGTTGATGTCATCATGTCAACATGAAATTAGAACATGGGAATGTCTTTTCCACCCTAGGAGAAAACTTGGAGTTCCACGGTCAAAACATATATGATTTTAACTCCAAAATACACATCAATCCATCCCAATCATTTAAAATACTTGATTATTATTTCATGTTGATTTTTAGGCCCAAACACCTTTTTGGCACAAAGAAGCTGCAACAGTGACCTAGACTACCACAAAGAGTAGTGATGCCTAGGATTAAAAATTATGTATTTACCATATAGAGGACTCCAATATCTTTCCATTTACTATATTTTTAGCTCATAAATGCCCCCTAGAACTCCTATAACCTTCAGAACAAGATCACTTTCTTCTTTGAAGCTCACATCCCATGCACTTATAGTTACCCAGTCTTGCTCAAATGGATCCTAATGCCACATGTATCCACATATTTCCTTCAAGTGTCATGGATATCTTTAATTATCCCCTAAAAATCCTCCGATGAATTGAACCCTTGCAGACAAATTCTAAAGGAAGTTTTCATATTGTAATATGGCTAAAATAGCCATTTTAGTGCTTCTAGGAGCACTTATCCACCTCGTAGCTTAGTATCTTCATGAAATTCACTTAGATCTACTTCCTTGCACATGAATCACACTTTAAATTCATATTATAATGTTCCTCTTAGCAAAAATAAGGATGAAACAGACTCAACCGGGCTATATGACTCGATAGGTTGGTTGAAGGAAGGAAGGGTTCACAATGACCACATGTTGGTGAAATAATTTATCACATGCACAAATTAGTGTATTTCACAACGCTTCAGAAAAGTTCCCTCCTCTTTGTGAAGGGGGATCTCATTAATCAATGTAAATAAAACAAAGTATGTGGGTGGTTTTGAAGTCGGGGATCACACATGACTACTCCACTAGACATGTGGAAAATTATTTCAGCATCTAATACAATGGAGGAATTTTATTGAGAGGTAAGGTGAAGGGAGTAATAATGTGAGGAAAGAGGGTTAAGTTCATGGATATGAACTTACAAATTTCCACAACATTAATCAGAATAGTTCTACACTCAATTAAAAGAATATAAATTTCCTAACAAAGTGACAAGACACAATAAATCATGGACATGGAATTCCATTAATCCATTCATCAAAGGCAATAACACCTTCCTTGGTTGTACAAGATCATCATGTACACAAATCTAAACAAGTAGAGAAATACAGGAAACATAGAGAAAGGAAATGAAAGAGTGTTATCTTTTCCTTGCTTCTTAGTAGTGTAATATCTATCTACTTAGAGACTCACAATTGACAACCCTTTAGAATGAGGAATTCATCCAAATATATAGCTTTACAAAGAGACATTTCATCTACCCCCACATGAATTTTCACCTACCTCATTCACTTGTGACCTTTCATATTCCTAGGAAAGAAAAGTGAGTCCCTTTTTATTAATTAAAGAGAACTCATTACAATGTTGAACCATAGGTCACATTTAAGTGAATAAGACAAAAAATGAAAAGTACCTTCCCAACGGAGAATTAGAACATGAGAGAGAAAGGGAGGATGAGAGAAGAAGAGGGAGAGAATCATGTTAATGGAGATGATGCATCCACCGATGAATAACCACATGTTGATGAACTTTGTGGTAATACACTTGGGAAATTTTCTTCATTATTGAAATCCTTATTAAAGGGTGTTGCTACAGCGCCACTTTCTCTATTTGAGGGATATGCACATAGTTGAGAGCCTTGATCCAAGTGTCGAAGTAGTGGCTTGATGTTTTTACATTGTTTGAAAACTTTTGATGATCCTTAGTAGTAATGGAAATTGCACACCTGATTTCCACAAGAGATTCCAAAGTGTCCTCATTGAACAAGAAGGGATATCCTGCTTCTTTCCTGACCAATTCCTCAAATGGCTTTAGAAGGTATTCAATCGATGAATTATCACTTACTATAGGTGCTCCAATTTTCTACACTCCATTGCTTATGTTTTCCGAATCTATGAAGTGATATCTTCACAAAATTCAAGATCCTTGAGGGCATGGCTCATCATTTTATATCGAAACCAATGTTTGAGACCAAATTGGGGACATATTATCAGTTATAGAATTGAACACATTTTTTCCCACCAACACGAAAGAGTCAAGGTTACCCATTTTTGTCACCAATGGAAACACTTGGTCCCAATGATCCTTTTCCTTTTCAATTTCATCTTTTGTCATCTTTACACTTTTGCAAAGAGTAGTAAGAACAAAATCAAACATTGAAATAATTTTAAGCAACATAGGTTTACCTTTCTCAATAATTTTTTCGACCTCTTGATCATTAGTTTGTCCTTGCATAAAATGACCTTGAGCCCTTTTTATTTTGTGTGGTCAAAGCTACTAATAGGAGTGACATCCTTGGATGAGAGAGATGGAATTGAACTTGGATTGATCTGAAAATACAAGTTAAAAAAATTTGTGACCTCGGACCCCTATAGGAAATTTAATTTTTCCAAAATCAACCCGTTTAAAATTAACTTTAAATCAAATTCACATCAAAATGATAAACACATTGCACACAGGTTGATAATAGATTTTGGAAGAATGCCTACATCTCTGGGTTTGTTAATCGAACTGATTTATTATCCACTTCTTAATTGTAACTCGGGTACAAAATTAAAATAGAATCTATAATAGATCTGAATACAAGAGGAACAAAAACATTTTTCCATGACCATCGAGAAGATACTCTGGATTATGAAGTATATTCGATCCTCATTTTCTCCTCCACAGCACAATGCCCTTTGGCTCCTCGATCAGAATTCCGTGCTCGTGCTTATGAAGGTGTGGCTCAATGGACCAATTAGTGAGTTTATAATAACTCCTAATTTTAATACAAATTACCTAAGTATACTAGGACTTAGCTCCCACAATATTTTCCTATTTGAAATAATAGGACTTTATCAAAATATTGCCTTTTTACTAAGGCCTTATAATTCTCACTATTCTCGCTACTTGCCTTTGAAGAGCTTAGAAGCTTATTATTTTCATTGTCTAGAGAATGGTGTGTATGACGGGCCTTTTATAAGCCTAACTCAACCCATATATTAGGCTCATATATCTTATTGACGAGCCTATATATCAACCAACTCACCGGCCGAGTTGATTGAGTCGTTGTTAGTGTATGGGGAGGTCAAGGGTTCGACTCCCCTACCCCCTACGTTTCTTGTTGGTTTGAAACTCGACCCCAAATGCTTCACCGTGTGAGGGCCTCTCGAGTGCCACATCACCCTTTGCAACTGCCACATGCTCCATGACCGCTCCAACCATGTTTGAGACCTTTGCGACATCACATGGCCTTTCCACATGTTCTTGATCTTGTGTTGCATCATCCACTTTGACCTCCCCATGTCCACGAGCCCTCCTTTCCATACTCATGTTAGTCGTGTATTTTTGTTTCCAAGCCCACCTTGTCACCTTATCCACCATGATGTGGATAATCCCACGATCGCATGGGGAAAGATAAGGAATGGATTTAAAAATCATTTTTCCAACTTCATACATGGTGGCTTCGAGCCACATCCTCCGCTTTTATCGACCAATGTTATATAACCAACTCGCCATATGGCTCGACCGAGCCGTGTGTATGACTCTTCCTAATTGTGAACTCACCAAGGCAATGCAAGAGCTCTCCGAGCTAGTAGAAAATGTCCCTTAGCTCGACCAAGTTGGGAAATATGGCAATGTGAATTAAGTGGTGGAAAGCCATGTGGTGGCTCGAGGACCCACCACGTGGAAATTATTTTGTAATCATTGACAAAGAATCATGTGTCAAAGACCGAGACTTAAAACAATAGTCCAATTCTATCACCTTCGCACAATCTTGCATTTTTCCACTTGTCATGACTTGTCAGCTTCCCATTCTTGTCCTAAAGATTGATCTAATTTTAACTAGCCACCATTCCCAAGTACAGATCTCTACTGTTTCTCGTGCTCATATAGTCACCAGAAAGCTCTCCTGAGTGATCTTACATACTTGTATTGATCATGGAAGATTTAGGAAAAAAATTTACTTGATATTTTCCTCTGGATCATTGGATCCATGAATGACTAAACATAAGAAGTGAGGATTCTCACATGTTCTTCCAATTGCTCAATTTTTTGTTTATACTCTTCGTTCCTTGAAAGTAAATGAGCAACAAACTCTTTGAAAAAATGTGCATCTCGCTTCATGTGTTTTTGGACTCATAGGAATTTTTTTCCTTTCATAGTTTGTTTGATTCATCTCCTAAATGGGTTTTACCACTTTAGGCATTGAAATTTCTACATATTTAATACTATAAACACTTCAAAAAGTAAGAAGTTACATATGCTTTCTTACCCTATTTAGGATTTACAATCTTTGAGATGGCCTCAAATTTTGGTACCGCTACCTATTGCACTATTCTCAACTCACTTCCGATCAATGCTTGGATCTATGGGAAGATCTCTTTTACAGTTCAACACTAAGGATGATTTCACTTTTAGGTCCATGATGAAGAACCACTTCCTGCACTTAATGAGTTGACACGGCAGCAGAAGAAGAGATACTTGGAGATATGTATGGAACAAGGGGTTGTGAAGGATCAATTTCTCCTTGCTCAAGATCCTCGATGAGATCATTGGTGACTTTGGCCTTCTTGTGAAGTATCTTGTAGTGAGATCATTTTGTGTCCATTGACTTCCTTTTTATAGGCTCCCCGAATGAGTGAAGCTCGTAGCTTTCTCAAATGCCTTGAAGGATGATATATGAGATGCTTGTCTCAAGAGGGTTATAAGACCACGAGATTCTATGAAAGTAACCCTCTTTCTTCTAAACTATTCTTTAGACCTAAAAATCACTTTTACATTTCTCTCAATGATACCCCTAGTTCATGAATGCTCCATGAGATGGGCGAGAGAGGTGAATACTTTACCAAGCTTGATATTCTTGATTGAACAAATCAGGTCTATCATCCTCCATACCTTCACTAAGCCAATCAAAATCAAATCTCCTCATTTGATAAACATTCAATCTCATATGATCTCTTTTTCTTACCTCAAACTCATCCAGGCAATTGACCCAAACTTCTTCAATCTAAGGAATATGGTACAAATCAAGGAGATTAAATTTTTAGGATTAATTCTGATTAGGCTTTGAGATTTGAGGCATATGTTTCACCGCATTCTAGGTAGATTCATGAAACAGATAAGGGTAGAAGGCCAAGTAGGAATACATGTTGTAATGTTGGTTAAAGGTTGTGGGTGTGAATCGATTTACTAAACAAATTTATTGTGTGAGCTTCCTTTGGCTAGGAGGAACTACTTGAAATGCAAAGCAAGACCAAAAACATAGTTAATAGCAAAAGGTTAGTGGATTTTCTAGCATGAGCTAGATCTAGGAAGTGTGATACTTCCTCGATGGTTGTCAATCCACTAATATATATAATTCAATATAAAGTAAATGAACATGCAACTAAAAGAATCTAATGCTAGTGTTCTGATTTAGGTATCTCAGATTACTATCAATGTTAATCCAATTAGATGCTTTAATAATTAAACTAGTAAATTTTTGGGTCATGTTGCGAGTGGGTAGGTGGTCCGAGGTCACAGAAGATTCTGGGTAAGACTTGGTGAAGTTTGGGATTGATTTGGGGAATTATGAGGCTTTTTGGTCTAAGGCATTCTACCAGATACAGAGACCGACGTTGGTCAATGTATGATTGATGACGGTTTAGGTAAGACTAATACCAGCTTTAAGATGACCCATATCGCTTCTCGTGGGAGTCATTGAAATGTCTCAAAACAGTGTATCTAGGTTTTTTCTATGTCTACACAAAGAGTTAGGAAGGTCTATGGTGAGGTTATAGGTGGGGTACTAGGTTTTGGCAAGGTTTTGTGAGGTTTTGGGGTGTTAAGGTCAGTTTAGTGAAATTATGACATGAGACATAATAATCGACATTGATCGGGTGACCGATGCCGATGAAGAGGAAACCAACAATGGTTAAGGTAACCGCATTTGTAGGGGAAATTTGGTGAAAGTTGATAAAAGGTAATTTTGGGATTCTCTAGTGATTGCACAAAGAGTGAAGGAGGGATGATTGGGTTCGTAATAATATGAGGAAGACTCAGGAAGGTATAAAGGATAGGTAGGGAGAGCCAGAAGGTTGGGGGTGGCTAGATAGGTAGATGGGAAGGAAGGTGGGGATGGAGGAATGTAGGGAAGAACAAGATCTAATAACAAAAGATAAAGAACCTATTAAGTAAGTACAAAAATGATGCAAAATCAAATGTACTTACTTGTATTTGCAAGCCTAGTTGGTGAAGTATGGTGATGGTCGATCTGAAGAACTTGGTGGTCGAAGGCACATTGAGGAAGTGCTTCCCAAAGTGCTACCATGAATGCCAATACCTTCAGATTAATCTCAGGTACTTGTTTGGGCCTCTGGCTGAATGTATTTTGTCATCTTGATGCTTGAGAAAACTTTGGTTTGTGCTTGAATGCAAATAGCTCTCTCAAAACTCAAGTGACCAACCTAGGAAAAAGGTTACAAAATTGTATATATGGTAACTAATGACGGTCAAGGTGATCAGCATTAGTTGTGGGTTAACCGGTGTCGTTAGGGTGGGAAATCCTAGGTTTACCAAAAATAGCAGATCTTGGCTATTTTTGGTGTGCTCTTCTTATCAGTCTAGGTCTCAAGTGATGGTTAGCGCTTAGATAAGCGGGGAGTGTTGTTGGAGAAGGGATAGGAATTTAATGTTAGGGTTAGAATAAGTCCCAGTTGGTTAAGATAAGTAGATACTAAGTCTTAGTTAATTAATAGGCTAAGAATAAGTCCATGGTGAGGTGTCTAGGTGATGTGGCTGGGTGAGGTGTCTAAATTAACTAAAGTGTAAATTAACTTAATTAAATTAATAAATAATGTGAGGATGAGCATTAATTCAATTGTAAGTAATTAAATTAATATGAATGTGGGGTAAAGTGGTCATGGTTAGGTGAACACGTTATGTTAATTAATTAAAGGGTACTAAGGGGAGTGTGACCCAAATTTGGTGTCTACATTTGCCCCTTTTTTTGCGTAGCTTGTTTGGTAAGCGATGCTAAAAAATAGGAAGTGGTTACCCCAAGTATAGGTGAGAGTGGGTTTGCCCCAAGTAGGGTTAAGGTGAGGTTTCCCCAAGTGTGGGTGGAGATGATCCCCCTCAAACCAAGAGCTAATGAGGTGTTAGATGGAGTCGATGAGTGGTTTGATAAATGGGTAAGTGATGAAAGTGAGGGTGGGTGCGTAATGTAGGTAATGGGTATGGTTAAATGTGGGTAATGGGTATATCGGGTAATGGGTAATGGCAATCAACACACACACACGTATAGATTGTGACATGGTACCAAGTGGAAGAGATTGCAAACTCTATGTCGTCCAAATTTGATAGGTTTATCCAAATGAGGTTGAAGTGATTCAGTATCCAAGGTATAGGATATGGTCCAAAAACACAACTTAGGTTAGGTGCAAGAATGTTTAGGTATGATCTGGTACACCAAAGGTTTGGTCAAGATAAACAACACGGCAATAGGAAAGGTAAGGTCATTAGGCTAAACAACACGGGTAACAACATCACAAGGTATAGCGAGTACATAAATTCCAATGTCACAAAATGTGGTTCAGTCGTGGGTATATAGGTCATGGCATGGGTAAGGATGAGGTATAGGTAAATAACATGTCCCTAAACACAATTAAGGAAATGTATAGGTAATTTAGGCTTGTGGGTAGGGTATAATAGGTGTTGGTAAGGTCAAAAGGTATTGGGTCAATAATGTTTTTTAGGCAAAATGGTTATTAGGTGGGTAAAAGATAAAGGGAGGTGATCGATGTTGGTTAGGGTATAACCGACGTCGGTTGGCTAGGGCACGACATGACCGATGTTGGTCATGTTTATTTGGGTCTAAAACAGAAAAAATTGTGTTTTACGGATTCATATTGATTTTTCCATTTGTATAAAATGATAGAGAGGTGGTGAGGAGTGAAAATTGATAGACGAGCGCATTGAGATAAGTTGGCGAGCCACATAGTTGGTGATTGGAGTTCGATTGGTGGGTCCCAAAGATAGGGTCAAGGTGAGGCTACTAGTTCACGGAGGCTAGGCCCAACTGAGGGCCAAGTGGAGATTAGATCGAGACCCATGGAGGGTGGAGAGATGTTGGCAGAGTGATAATGTGATAGTCAAGAGAAGGACACAAGTGAGACTGGCCCGGAGGATATTAGGTGGGGTGATGTGTAGTCACTTGAGATGATCAATGTTTTGATTTTTGATATATATACCGCCTATATGTCGAAGATAGTGAGGTTGTATATGAGATTTTTTTGATTTTGAGTTTTATATCGGCATGCATGTTGAAGATAGTGAGGTTGTATCTGAGTGATTTGAGATACTTGTATTTATTTGTATCTATGTATATATGTATTGATACACAGACTTTCTCATTTATATATAGTTGATGATGTTTATGTATTAATGATGTACTTGGTTTTAATTTCCATTGTTATTGTGTATTGATGGAAACTAGGTGAATTAGGCATGATTGAGTCGAGGTCATGTAGGCATGATTGAGTTTAGGTCAGTTAGGCATGGTGGAGTAGATGTTAGGTGGGTAGTCAAGGTGAGTTAGGTAGTAGGCAAAGTCATGTAGGAGCCATGACAAAGTCGGTGATATAGTTGGTTTGGTCATGTTTTTGGGTTTGATTTAATTTCCAAGTTATTAGTAGTATGGAAAATAAATGATGATGTATATGTATGTTATGGTGTAAATTTCCAAATATTTGATGTCATGGAAATGTGAAATGATTGATTAGATGTTTTGATGATGTGATAAAATGGTAGGTATGTATGTTTGTTGAGTGTTTAATTTCCCAATTTTGTGTAAAATGGAAAACTAAGGTAGCATGTGAATAGAAAAAGGGGAAAATGGGTTAGGGTAAAGAGTGGTCGAGCTAACCTCTAAGGGCCCCATGCCCTCGGAGTGTTGCCTACATAGCCCTAATGAAAAGGGGCCTCAAACCGATGTAGTTCTCCCATAAGCTAAAGAAGAATATGATGAGCTAGAGGGATGGGTTGGTAGGTTTTGAGTCATGATTAATTCTAGGTCAGTTAGGCATGGTTGATTTTAGGTCATTTTAGGCATGGTTGAGTTTAGGTTAGTTCATTTTAGGCATAGTTGAGTTTAGGTCGATTTAGGCATGGTTTAACTTTTTGGTTAGTTTAGGCATGGTTGACTTTAGGTCAGTTAGGCATGGTTGATTCTAGGTCATTTAGGCATGGTTGAGTTTAGTGAAAGAAGAATTCCTAGAATGTAGGTGTTGTCAGTCTGGTCCTGTATAGGAGGATCAATAAGTAAAAAATAGGTGTATGGTAAAAAGAGACAAAAGCCACCTAATTAATAAGAACCCTAATGAGTCTATCATACCAAAGATTGGCTTATGAACGTAAGACCCTAAAGGCGTTGCATAATTGACTATTCTAAGGGTGAAGAAAGTCACATGATCACGAAATGTCACATTTACGGAAAGTCCCTTGAGAAGGTAGAAAATTAGAGAGAAAAGGTGGTGAGGTGAAAGAGGTTGGTTTAGCGTAACCTAGTGAGACAACATGCCTATTTGGCAAGAGACCCAAGATCAAAATAGGCAAGTCCATGAAAAAAAAAATTTATATTTTTCTTTTTGCTTTTGTTTTTATAGACTGATCAATGATGGGAAGTCTATATGGGATGAGTAGATTATCTCCTTGAGGTCTTCATTGAAGCTAATCGATGTGGGAAGCTTCAAAATATTTATTTTTTTTTTTGCAAGAATAGTCTTCTTTTTATGATAGACTATGTACAATATGGCTAGCTTTGTATAGTTGTCCTTTGAGGGAGTAGTCTATTTATAGTAGTGAGATAGAAAGAGTAGATGTCCTTTTTGAGGGAGTCATCTTTTTTTGAAGTTTGACTCAAGGAGTTGAATCCCATTTTACTTTTGAAATTGTTTTATTTTTGGAATTTTAGGTCATGGACAAGACTATAGAGAAAGATAGGCTCTTGTTGAAGACAAAACCATAGCACACAGAGGTTAACTATGAAAGAGAGGGTTTAAGGAATGAATGACCATGGGATTCCATCTTGAAAAAAGATGAAAAGTATCCATGAGAATCATGCCATGAGTAGAGTCATGGTACTCATATTGAAGATAAGGTTAAAAAGTGATGGGTAATCACATGATTCTTGTTTAGTCGTTGATCCTTAAAATAGGTAAAATGGAAGGTGAATGGTGCTCAAGGGATGAGCATTTTAACTAGATAGAATGTGATATAGGACTTGATTCAACAATAGAATGGTCAAGATGTAAGGCATTGAGGGGCTCAGGTTCAAGTTTACCTTCAGTGAAGATAAATGATAAGCACCTGATCCATAGGTATGAGTAACGATATAGGGTCCAAGCCAATTAGGAGAAAATTTTCCCCATTTACTTTTCTCCTCTTTTGTTACATGTTTATTTTCCTTTAGGATGAGGTCACCGACCTAGAAGGTTCATTCATGGACACATTTATCATAGGCACATTTGATACATTTTTGGTAGATTTGGAGGTGATCAAGAGCATTGAGACAACATTCATCTAATAACTCGAGTTATGCCAAATGGTCTTGGTGAAATTCATCATCATTGAGCATATCTTTAAGTGAGATACGAAGAGATGAAATATGGACTTCAAGAGGTAGAACAACCTCTATACCGTAGACCAAAGAGAAAGGCGTGTAGTAGTTGAGGTATGAATACTAGTGTGATAAGCCCATAAGGCAAAAGGAATGTGCGTATGCCAATCCTTTCTAGTATCATCAACTACTTTCATAAGAATTTTTTTAAGGTTTTGTTGGTTGATTCTTCTTGGCCATTTGTTTGAGGGTAGTAAGGTGAAGAAAAATTGAGTTGAATGTCAAAGGCATCACAAAGTTTCCGTAGGGTTTTTTTTTTTGAATTGTTTTCCATTATCAGTGATGAGAGGTGAGGAACACCAAAGCAAAAAATGATGTGATGGTTGATGAATTCACATATTTTCTCATATTTTGTAGAAATAAGAGGTATGGCTTCTACCCATTTAGTGTAGTATTCAGTAGCGGTAATAATCCATTGATGACATTTGGGAAGAATGAGGATTGATCTCTCTCGACAAGATCCAAACCCCATTAAGAGAAAGGCCAAAGGTCTCGTGTGACCTGTAAGGCGTGACTAGGTGTGATGAAGATTAGCATGTTGTTGAACTTCACACAACATTTGACATAATCACAACAATCACAGTTTAAGGTTGGCAATAATAGCCCAAACAGAGAATGCATTTAGGAATGACAGCTAAACCACTGAAGTGACCTCCACAAATTTTGTCATGAACTTCCTTGATGGTGTAGGGAACTTTAGAACTTGTAAGGCATCGTAAGAGGATACCATCAAAGCCATGTTTATAAAGAAGACCACCCATGATGACATAGTGAGAGACACTTTTGAGAAAGGCTCATTGTCCATTATGAGTAAGATCTGAGGTAGAATTGAAAGGAAAGGTAGTCCACAAACTGTTTATACCAAAGGTCACATGGGTCAGGTTCAATGGTTTCGACAAGGTTGACATCTCAAATAGATAGGAAGGTGATTGCAGCCTTTGTAATGTGACAAAGATTTTGAGTCGGAGGTGAAGTGGGATTTGAGAAGCAAGCAAGGAAGGCCATGGGTGTCCACAAATTTATTAGTGGAACGTGGGGTGGTTTGAAGTTCATAATGGTCAAAGGTAGTCAAAAGTATGTCAACATGATGCTTATACTTTTGAGTATCTCATTACGACACTTGGTATATACCATTAACTTGGTTTACAACCAATTGAGAATCACCAAAGATATTAATCGATTTAATGTCTAAGGCATGGCGGTTTTGAAGACCTAATATGAGTGCTTCATATTCGTGATATTGTTAGTACAATCAAAATCTAGTTTGAAAGATAATGGCATAGGCTCACCATCAAGAGGAATGAGGATAACTCCTGGCACCACCCCCACGCTACATTTGGAACCATCAAAGAATAAGGTCATCTGGTAAATGGTATCATCCAAAGAGAGGGTAGCAATGGATTCATCTAGGAAATCAAAGTTAGAGGATTGATTTCTGGAGAGGGTGCATCTTCCAGTTTTTCAATGATGGTTTTTCCTTTGACATATTTTTGATGAGTGAATTTAAGGTCTAGGTTTGCAAGAAGAATCATGAGCCAACGTGCAACATGTTGATGTTGGTAGGGCTTAGCGTACATGTAATGTAAGGGGTCAGTATTGGTGACAAAAAAGTTTTGTGGTTGAGTAGGTAATGTCAAAGTTTAGTGGTGACAAAAACTAAGGCTAAGAATAGTTTTTTGGGTGAGTGTATCTAGTTTCATAGTCCAAAAGGGTATAACTTATATAATAAACCGCTTGCTTCCCTATGTTTCTCATCGCATGATGAGTGAGCATGGCACCCAAGGAATGATCAATAGAAAAATGTAAAGGTAAAATGGTTGGTCATCCTTAGGGGAATGAGCACAGGTGGTTGGAGGAGGTATTGTTTTAAGGCCTCAAAGGCTTTGTGGCATTCATCATCCCATTTGAAGGAGACATCCTTTTTGAGGAGATGATGAAATGGGTGGCAAGCGGTCAAAAAAGTCATGAAATAAAATGATGAATAGATTACAACTTTCCTTGCAAACTACGTAAGTTGATGAAGGTTAATAGGTGGAGGCATTTCGAGAATAGCCTTGATTTTAGCGGGATCAACTTCTATGCCACGCAAAGAAAAATAAAACCAAGGAGCTTTCCAGAGAGAATAATGAAGACACACTTCTTAGGTTAAGGTGAACACACAATATTTGATGAGACAATCAAAGATGACCTTAAGGATGGTAAGGTGTTCGGCCCGATGTTTGGATTTGGCAAGAAGATCATCAACATAATCTTCCAATATGTGATGCATAATGTCATGAAATATATAATTCATAGCCCGTGATATGTGGCACCAACATTTTTAAGGCCAAAAGGCATGACATGATAGCTAAAAGGTCCCCCAAGGAGTGATGAAGGTAGTTTTGTGTTGATCTTCTCGGGGCAAGTAATATTTGGTTATAACCTCGAGAAACCATCCATGAGTGATAACATCTCATGGCCGGTGGTAAGATCAACTAGTTGGTCAATACTAGGTAGAGGAAAGTTATCTTTAGGGAAAGCTAAGTTAAGGTCACGGAAATCCATGCAAATGTAGAGTCCCCCTGTCACTTTTGTGATAAGAATGATGTTAGAGATCCATTGGGGATAATCAATGGGTAGGATGAAGGAAACCAAAAAGAAGGCATTGGAGTTCTTCTTTGATAAGAAGGGCAATGCGAGGATGCATTTTCCATAGCTTCTGTTTTACAGGTTTGGCTTTAGGAATAGTTATGATATTGTGGACCACAATGTTTGGGTCAATATTGGCATATCAACATAGGACCAAGAAAAATGTTGCTATGATCCCAAAGGAAAGAAGTAAAAGCTTCTTGTTCAAAAACATCTAAATATTGGCCTATCTTTAGAATGTGTGGGTCATCTTGAGTGTTAATATTGATTTCGATGGTCGATTCATTTAACATGGTTTGTGTCTCATAAGGTAATGACCGATGAATATAAGAATCTTCTGCACCAAGGTAGGTGAGAATAGACTCATCATCCTGACATTGAATGACGACATTAATAGAAGGTGTATCATCATCGATCATGTCAGGATACATGAAGGGAAGAGAAGAGGGAGCCTCATCATCTTGTTGATAAGTCAGAGGTCCCAGGAAATGGTGTTCATGAAAAAAAAAAAAGTTAGGAGGAATGGATTCTGATCCATAGACTTCATAGGTGAAGGTGGTGAAGTTGGTAAATGGGGTGAAGGAAGGTTTCATCATCCTCAATGAGTTTGATGTGGGATTTCTTGGAAGATGGTTTGAAAAAAGCCAATACCACTTCATCTTTATGTTTACGTGTGGTGCACAGGATGACAATATGGCAACCTTGTTCATAGAAACCAAAGCCAAAACCCTTCCATGCACAAATGATGGAGGAAGGTGTGGGTGAAGTGGCGGTTGGTGAGAGATTGAAGGTCAGATGAAAATGGTCACATTTGGGTAGGTGGCTCGGGTGAGTAGGTAGAAGTATCAAGTCCCCCATACGTTAAGTTGGTGTGAAGGTGGGGAGGACCATAAGGGAAAACCTCACCTATGCAGTGATCATAAATGCGGGATGTTGGCGAAGGTTACCATACTCTTGAGGAGTAAGGAATGTGTCAATGTTGTATAAAGGTACTCCCCAGAGTGAGACGTTGAAAACACCTTCTAAGGGATCGGTAGTTGGTATGTGGGTAGTAGAAATGGATGAATTACTAGGTGGTAAAGAAGAAGAAGAAGCATTGGTTGGTTGAGAAGTAGATGGGTTAGTGGATGGGTTAGCTGCAAAGGCTGAGTGATAGTGGGAATAGAGGAGTTAGGTGTGGGAGAGGTAGTGACAACGTTGGTGGAAGGGGTTGTGGGTGAAGGAGAGGTGGTGGTGGTGGAAGATGCCTTAACTGGTATAAGGACATCATTAGGTCTATACAACATGTTACAAGTTTTGAATGGTGAAGGGTCAATTGAATGGTATAGTTATGTCCTTCATGTTCAAATTTTACACAACGATGTAAGGTTGAAGGAACACAACCCATGACGCGGATCCAAGGTCATCCAAGCAACAAGTTGTACTAGAATTCCCCTCTAAGACATAGAATAATTCTAGAATGGTACGAGGGCCCATGCAAATGTGGAGAATGATGGTGCCAAGGGTCAAAGTTATGGCATCATTGAATGAACGCAACATAACTAGGTTATTATGCATGCAATTGGTGGGGATGCACATTTGGTTGTATGCATGGGAAGATATAATGTTGATGTTGGCACCACCATCAATCATAATGCATCAAATGCGTATATTATCAATGTAGACGGAGATGAAAAGGGTGGGATCAGATCATCTGATTGAGAGGTACAATCTCATCATCAGAGAAACTAAGAGTGGCTACTTGATGAGTGGTAGTGGGTGTAGAGGAAGGGGATGAAGTGGTGAGAGATGCCACATGGTGAGGAGTGATCATGGATGCCACAGAGTTAGGTCATTAGGTAAAACCTCAATAGATTACAGAACCTCCATGAGGGCCTATCGATGAGACTCGTAGAGGTTTGGACAAGGTCATATAATGACATTTTGAGAGGAGATTGGTGCAATTATTTGATCATTATATGATGGGTGACCCCATCAGAAATAGGGTATGTGGGTCCCCAAATGGTAATTCTTGGTGTGGTGTAGATGGTATATTAACATGATTGGTAGATGGGCTAGTTTACTTTCTCCTTTCCTTTGTCTTTCTAGGGTGCGAGTGGCAATGCTAACCATATTAATATGGGGTGAGGGAGAAGCGATGAGTCATGATAAGTGTAGTGACAAGATAGGAAATAGAATGATGAGGGCATATACTGTGTTGTGTAAAGAAAGGCAAAGTGCACATTGGCATTTAGGTGGAGGTTTGGCTAACTCTCTTATGCACCATATTGATCTCAAATTTTAGAGGAGGATAAAAGGGTTGTGGAGGTGGAGATGAAGGTCATTGAATAGGTAAGGGATGAGGGTGTGTGGTGATAGGTGAAGGGGAACAGGGTCCTCATCTAAAAGATCATCATCATCAAAGTTTTCTTCAGAGGAAATAATTGAGAAGAATGGTTTTAGAGCCTTACAATTTTCTACATCATGCCCTGACACACGATGGTAGGCGTAAATTTTTGTATCATCAAACCCTATTGGTTTAGGTTTGAGTGGGTCATAAGGTCTAAGTGGTGGCAATGTGATGACAATCAGGTCTCTAAAAGGTTTGTTAAGATGTTGGCATAAGATCCCTACCAATGGATCACAATGTGAAAGTAAGTGTGGGTCGAGATGGAGGTGTGAGTGATTTTGGTGGGAGAGGCACCACGGAGGTGGAATTAGAGGTGGAATAGGTTTGACCACTGGTTTGGTAGGTTGTACTATTTTAGGTTTGGGTTGTACCTTCTTGGGTAAAGGCGTAGTAGATGAACTAGTGATAGAAGGTGTTGTAGGTTTGACTACCTCTTTGAGGGTAGTTGGTTTTTCAACTTTGGTCACCCTTCCTGGGTAAAGGTGAAGATGACATGTGTGATGTAGAAGGGAAGGAAGATGGTGGAAGGGGATGGGTTAGCCAAGGTGATAACGAAGGTGTGGTGAAGGTTTTTGGAAGAGGCAAGGTGGAGGGTATTGGTCGAAGAGTGGGGAATATCCATAGGTAGAGATGAGGCTACTAGAAAGTGGTGTGGGTATAGGTGGTAAAAGGTTACAGGTGATGGAAAAGGTGTACGATGTGTAGGTAAGTTAGGTGTAATAGAGGCTCATGATGAGGGGATGGGATGTTGTGTTTTTATTTACCTTGGGTAGGAGGTTGCTTGGCCAAGGTGGATGGGTGAGGTCCTAGGATAGATGGAAGTGGTGAAGGTGACAAAGGGGTAGTAGGTGAAACCGGTGTATGTGGCCTAGAAGGTTGGGTCTTCCTTTTAGGTGGAGGTATGGTTTTTGCATGGGTTTGTGAAGATGTGGCTAAATCCAATTTGATAGAGGATGGACTAGACTTGATGTTGGCATGACTCCCAATGTGGTGATGGTTCTGGATGTGGGGAAGGTGTAGGTGCAGGTAGGTTCTTAGGCATAGGAATAGGTTTGATTGTTGGTAAAGGTTTAGGTATAGGTGAGGGTGATGAAGAAGAGGTCATTACAATAGGCTTGGGCATGGTTGGTTTGGTTGTTTGAAATACCTTTGGATAAATCATAGAGGTATCAACATGATGACATTTACATTTGGGTTGAAAAAGGTAGCCAAGGCATCCCCAAAGCATGGAATTATCAACATAATCCAAGTGGTCAACTAGGCATGAAAATGACATTGTTGTAGGAGGAGATGATGTTGACTTAGTAGTAATCCCTGTAAAAAATGTTTGTGAGACAAGGAACTGTTGGCTTTGGACTCTGTGGTAAGAGAGATGAGAGAAAATCAACAGGTCCTTAGAAGGCTAATGGGGAATGGTCACCAACAGGAAGTGGTACTTCTAAAGGATCCCCTATGGGTAGGGGAGATGATGGGTAGGATGAGGTAGGTTCCTCTTTCGTGGAGAGGAAGGTGAGCATGAATCTCCCATGGGTAAGAGAGTTAACACCAGGTTGTTCATTAGGTTGCGAGGTGAGTGGTGAAATGACATCAGCATAGATATTGTGGACTCCTCCATGGGTGAAGGGGGAGATGAAGGGGACTCCTCTATGGGTGAAGGAGTAGATGAAATAGGTTCCTCCGTGGGTAAAGGATGCTCATGCAAGAATATCCTCGATAGAGGGGATAGGAGGAAATTGAGGAAGGGTTGGTATGACTTTGAAAACAACATGAACTTCATGGAAATTACTATCATTAGTCAAGGTTCACCAGTTTGGTTAGATGATGGGTGTGATTAGGAAATGGCTTCTTGAAGATATGTAAGTTTTGATTAGCTAGTGTGTTTGGGTTGTCCAAGACAAGATCTCCATTGTCTAACATTTCCTAGACAATGTTTTTTAAGGTTATACAATTACCATCACTATGACCTTTAACACGATGATAGTTGCAATAGAATCATGTTCCTTATACCATGCAGGCATAGGATGAGTGGGGTCAAAACCAATATGTGGTTTGATGGGTGGAAGAGAAATTGCTCTAAATTTTAGAATTTTTTCTAAAACCGATGAATAGGGCTCTCCTATGGGAGTGTACTTTCGTTGCTCTCCACCTGAACTGGAAAGCTTGAATGGGAGAAAGGTTGGAAGAAGGTTTTGATTGATTGATGGGTGAGATGGGCTAGATTTTAAAACTACCACATTGGTAGATCCTTTAGCTTTGGAATAATTGTTTTGGGGTTTGGAAGAGGAAGAGGCATCATTTGACTTAAATGCAACAGTTTTTTATTACAATTGAATTTTCTTTTCTTCTCTTCTATGGCATGGATTTCAAGTTTTCTAGCCATGGTGAATGCTTCATCAAATGTATGGAAGGTTTGACTTGAGAGTTGGTGAGATGTGCCTAGCACAAGCCCTGGTGAACAACTCTATAAGCTCAGTTTGAGGTAGTTGAATGTAAGTTGGTTGATGAGGCTTCACCAACGAGTGACAAAATCTATGATAGATTCATCTTCGTATTGTCGTGTTGAGTACAAGTCGGTCATGGTGACCTTCTTGACGATATTGATCAAAAATGGTCCAAGAAGGCTTGAGCCACTTGGTTAAATGAGTAAATGGAATGTCAAGGTAAACCACTATACCAATCCAACATAGGTCCTATTAAGGACATTGGGAATGTCCGCAAGAGTAGAGTCATCATGAGCGATTAAATAACACCCATGTTTGAAAGACCGCAAGTGTTGTTGTGGGTCTTTGTTGTTGAACCGGTTGAATTTGGGAATTTCCCAATGCGTAGGGTATGGATGAATGGGAATAGATGGATGAATGGGCTCATTACAGATTTTATCATATGTCAAAGAGTTACAAGAGCCAAAAACCGATGCTTCCAATGTTTACATCTTTTCCATCATCATTTTAATAAGGTCATTGGTAGGTTGTGATGATTGGGCACCCCCTGTAGTATAAGGGGTAGATGGTGAATGTATGATGAGGACAACATCCCAATATATGGTGGTGCCAAGTATGAGAACTGTGAGGGGGAATAGATGCAGGTGGAAAATATCCCGAATAGGTGATATACGAGATAGGGGTTATTGATATGTGTAAGTAGGTGGGGTGGATGTAGTGATTCTTGTAGTGATTGGAGGTAAAGATTGTGGGATGGAGAGGATGATGTTTTGGAATGGAGTATGGGTTTTCGACACCATGGGTGGTTGTGATGCAATAGGTATATACAAGGTGGCGGGTGTAGATGGGGCTATGCTCAAGGTGGCTGATGAAGGAATGGTTGACACCATGGGAGAAACTACATCAAAAGTGTGACCAATGTCATAGGTGCCATAGATATTGATGATGTGGGGTCAAGTTGGGATACTATGGGTGGTAAAGTGGAAGAAGGTAAGGTTGAGCTAGTACTAGCCGATGTAGAAGTGGGGTGAGGGCAGGGAGGGGAATGGACACAAGCATGTCATATACCAACTGTCCTGATGAATCTCGAGTGGATGAATGGGCGAGATAATATTGTAAGGCAATGGGGTTTTGGTCAAGGAGTCTTACAAACTCCTCATCACCAATATTGATGATAATGGGTTGAGTAGGATCCATAGGTGATAGGATGGAAGGTGGCGATGGGCTAGGTGGAGGAGTAGTTGAAGGCTTACATGGAATACAAGGGCATTGGCTTGACTACGAGTCAAAACCATGTGAGTTAGCATAGGCTTGGCAAATATGCTCTTTGTAAATGACATAGAAAAATAGAAGAAATGAAGAAAAATAGTTTTGGAAGGTGAAAACTAATGTTGTTTTAATTAAAAATTTAAAACACAGGAACCGACGGCAATTGGGTTAACTGATGATGGTGATAGAGGGTGACCGATGATGGTTAGGGTGACCGATACCGATTATTGTGGAAAATCAAAAGTTTTGCAAATGAGGCAATAACTGATGAAAATGAAGTAAAACTAGATTTGATAGTGATTTCAAAGATCCAGAGGTATGATGATGTATCTGAGAAACCCCAGAAAGAATAGAAATATGATGAGTGTTGTTTTGGTGAAATAACCCAAAAAAAGTAGGAAACCGACAATGGTTAGGTAAACCGATGATGGTCAATGTAAACCGGTGATGGTCGTTGACCAACGCCGGTCACTATGAAATTTGAAAAGATGAGAAAAATGGGATTTAGTGACTTAGATCGATAAAACCAAACCAAAAACCTGAGTATGGTAATGATGAACCCTGACACACTCAGAAAAATCAAAATACACCAACTATGATTATGGAGCATGAAAGGAAGAAAGAAAATGGAGAAAATGACCTCTCAACTCAAAACACAAATCAAGCAAAAACTAAGAAACATGAAATCCTATTGGTGAATTTTATGTTTTAGCTTATGTTATTTAGGACTGACTTGTGAATAGAATAGAGTTTTTGGTTTGATAGAAGGTACCCTATGAAAATCCAAGAACTAAGGATGGTTTTAGGTAAATTTTGGGGGGGTGGTCCTTTCTCTGAGATAATGACTGGACAGAGAAACCAGCTAGACATTCATTGTCAATCCTTCGATCGTGTGATCATAACAAACTTCTTCCGTAGGATGATGTTTAAGAAGATGTGTAAATTATTTAAGTGGTTTAGTATAGAGAGTGTGCAAAGTGAACTACGATTAAATTATTCAACCATCAGTTGGGCATGACTTCCAACATATAGGTTGCCCTCAATTAATGTGAGCTACAATGCAACAAACTAGAATGAAATGAAAATGTTTTAAGCCCAAATCCATAATTACATTCATGTAGAAAATGGAGAATAGGAAGAGGAATGCTCTTTCACTAATGCAATGCAATAGAAAGAAAGACGTGTTCTTTTTAAAGCACCAAAATTATGATTTCTTTTAGATAATAGAAAGAAGGAGAATATTCCAAAGAAGAAAATTAATGTGAATACTTTTCAAAGGGAAATAAACACACAATTTTTACCTAGGAATGAACAAATGCAAACATAACCCCTAATGGGTCCCACTGGTGTGCCAAAATGTTTCACCGGATTCTTGTAGATTAATGAAATAGATAAGGGTAAATAGAAGCCAAGGAGGAATACTTGTTGTAATGTTGGTTGAAGGTTGTGTGCATGAATCTGATTTCCTATCCAAACTGATTGTGTGAGCTTCCTTTTGGCTAGGAGGAACTACTTGAAATACAAAACAAGACCACAAAACATAGTTAATAGCAAAAGGTTAGTGGATTTCCTAGTGTGAGCTAGATCCAGGAAGTGTGATACTTCCTCAACAATTGTCAATCCACTGATATATATAATTCAATATAAAGTAAATGAACATGTAAATAAAATAATCTAATGTTAGTGTTCTAATTTAGGTATCTCAGATTACTATCAATGTTAATCCAATTAGATTCTTTAATAATTAAACTAGTAAAGGTCTTGGGTTAGGGTTACAGTAGGTAGGTGGTGGTGGAGGTCACAAGAAGGGTCTGGGTAAGACTTGGTGAAGTTTGGGATTGATTTGGGGAATTAGGAGGCTTGTTGTTCTAAGGTAATCTATCGGGATACAAAGACCGACATCGGTCGTGTATGACCAATGATGGTTTAGGTATGACCGATACCGGTTTAAGATGACCGATATCGGTTCCTATGGGAGTGGCCAATGTCGAAAAGTATCTAGGTTCTCTCTTTGTTTGCATAAAGAGTTAGGAATGTCTGGTGAGGTTATAGGTGGGGTACCAGGTTTTGGCAAGGTTTTGTGAGGTTTTGGGGTGTTAAGGTCAGTTTAGTGAAAGTCTAACAAGAGACATAGAACCAAAGTTGGTCAGGACCGATTCTAGTGAAGGGAAACCGACAACGATCAAGGTAATCAAGGCGTCGGTATGGGCAAAATTGGTGAAATTTTATAAAAGGTAATTTTGGCTTCTCTCGTGATTGCACAAAGAGTGAAGAAGGGATGATTGGGTTCAGTAATAATATGAGAAAGACTTAGGAATGTATAAAGGATATGTAGGAAGGGCCAGAATGCTCGGGGTGGTTGGATAGGTAGATGGGTAGGAAGGTGGGGATGGAGGAATACATGGAAGAACAAGATCTAATAACAAAAAGATAAAGAACCTATTAGATAAGTACATAAATGATGCAAAATCAAATGTACTTACTTGTATTTGCAAGCCTAGTTGGGTGAAGGATGGTGATGGTTAATCTGTGAAGAAATTGGTGGTAAGTTCCACGTGAAAATGCTTCTTGAGTGCTAACATAAATGTCAATACCTTTGGATCAGTCTCAGGTACTTATTTGGGCCTCTAGATGAATGTATTATGTCATCTTGATGTTGAGAAAACATTGGTTCATGCTTGAATGCAGATAGCTCTTTCCAAAACTCAAGTGACCAACCTGGGAAAAAGGTTGCAAAATCTGTATATATGGTAACCAATGATGGTCAAGGTGATCAGCATCAATTCTGAGTTAACTAGCATCAATTAGGGTGGGAAATCCTAGGAAATCCTATTTTTTTGCATGCTCTGCTTGTTAGTCCGGGTCTCAAGTGATGGTTAGCACTTAGATAATAAGCGGGAGTGTTATTGGATAAGGGATAGGCATTTAATTTTAGGGTTATAATAAGTCCCGATTGGCTAGGATAAGTAGAGACTAAGCCTTAGTTAATTAATAGGCTAAGAATAAGTCCATGGTGAGGTGTCTAGGTGAAGTGGCTAGGTGAGATATCTAGGTGATGCAGAGCTGTAGTATGTCATATGGAATTCTAAGGGGTTAGGTTTGATCATGAGAAAACTTTTATATCCCTATGTCCCCTTAGAGACATGAGGGACATAAGTGTTGATAAAAGAATACTTGTCAAAGATCACACAAGGAGTCCACGTGGGATAAAAGGCCCTGAACCAAGGGCGCGAAAGGATAGGAAGGACCCACACGTAGAAGGCAAGTTTAGATTTCATGACTTAGCTGATTTTGAGCATGAAGACCTATTTTTAGAAGATGGCGTGCGAACACATCAACGATGCAAAGACGTGCACGCCATGCATTGTCTATCTTTGGAGAAGTGGATTGAAGTGTTTTTGCATGGAGACGAGTTGAGAATAGAATTGACACTTCAGTTAACTACAAGAGGACTATAGATAACACACTTACATGTGTGGCTATGATTGTAAATGGTGTGTGGCTATCAATAGCATGCGGCCTATTTCTAGAATAGATAAGCGGTGAAGGGCAAGTCCCCACCCTATATATATGATGTTAGGTACATAGTAGAAAGAGAGATGTATGTATGAATGTGTGAGGATGTATGTGTAACAGAGAATATACAGAGTGTGTAGTGTGTGTATACGCATATGACTGAATTATTGTATCAGTTCCATACACGCATTGGTATAGATTGACAATACTATAAGGAGCTTCTATATTTATTAATAGATGGAAGATATTGGTTGAATCTAAGTGTCATTCTGTGTGTAGTTGAGTAGTGCATGTTATTAATTCAATCATGATTACTGTTTAAGCTTTTTCTTTCATCAATCTGAGGGTAGCATGCATTGTAGAATGATGGATTAGTTATGAATCTATATGTTTCTTCCTTCATCATGTTAACATCCTATTACAAAAACCCTAAAGAGGGACCTGGTACCTTTGCGCGCTTTGGGTGAGCACTCAGTCTAGGCTGAGTGATGTGCCAGCGTGACTAGGGTGTTATCTAGTAAAATCTAGGCTACATCAATAAGGGACACAAAAGTGTGCCTTGAAGCAAGGTGGTGACATGTGGTATGGTGGAAAACTGGCTAAGTATGGGATTTGTAACTTCTCCTTCACTCACACTCTCCTTGACTCAGATTAGACTCAACCTAGGTTAACTTTATTACATATTTATTTCTTGAGAGTTAAAAAAATGTCATGGGGTGAACTTCCTTGTCCCTCTTGTCCCCTTGGATAATGGGGACAAAAGGGAGATGATGGACAAGAGTATGGACAACAAGTGTTAAAAAGTGTGCCTTGAGGAGGTGTATGAGGGAACACTTTTATTTCCCTCATTTTCCCCATGTCCCCAAGGGGAAAAAATGGACAGAGGGGGAAAAATTGCACCTTGCCTCATTTGGAAAGCTAGATTTTACACTAGTTTTAAAATAGCCTCGAACTTACTTCTTTCACCCCAGAGGCTTAAGATAATGTTTTGGAGTCAAATTTTATATTAATTGGACTCAAAACCACATTATAAGACCAATGGAGGTGTTTTTAAAACTTGAATCTTCCTTCAAATAAAAACATGGCCCCTTTTTGTTCAAAATCTGCGAGGTGCTCCTACGTTGTCTGGAATGTTTCAAGAAACCATAAAATATCAAATAAAAATTACTATTTCCACCATCTATAAAATTCTTCAAGATTTCCTATGCCTATTTTATTACCTCCTAAATCCTTATGGAGCTCCTGGAATCATCAATAGAATTTCGCTTTGCTCTTGGACTATCCATTCCTTACAACTAAAAACCCGATGTTGAAAAAAATTGACCCTAAATGGTAAAAAAATTCCTAAATATTCCTAAAATAATTCCAACACCTTCAAGGCTCTTCAATACCATCATTTTATGCTTATTACCTCTTCATAACTCTTTCCATGGTTGTACACATGCTCCATAATGGCCAAAATCAGCCTTTCTAGGACTCCAAGAAAATTAGTCTTCATTGAACTTCACTAAAAGGAATGATGAACCTTAATACACCTCTTTGAACACTAATACATGTTAATCACATGCATTAGGACCGTTTCCAAGGCCAAGGTGATGAATTCTTAGGAAGCAAATTGGCCAGAGGAAGACCCGGAGGATTAGGAATAAAAATTTACATTATGGCTTAGTTGTCATGGTTTGAATTTTACAAAAAAATCGAGTCATCTATTTTACATGACAACAACTAGCTCTTACTTGGGGAAATTGGACCACAAGGGGAAATAGAGAACTACATTTTTCTCATTGATGAGAAAACTAGTCCTTTTCACATTGGCGAAAAATTCTTTATCACAAGTAATAGACACAAACACACACGAAACACACCAAAATTGGAAAGGAAATACACACACAACTGAAAGGAAATTATGGTACAAGGATTGGGATGACCAACCTCACTTCTGTAGAGTTTCGGTGTTTCCCATTGTGAGAAAAATCCAATGGTGTTTCATCAAGGTAAGCCAAGTAGTAAGTATTCTCTCCACGTAAATGTTTGATTTTGAATGGTCCAAGCCAGAGTGAATCAAGTTTCCCACGACTTCCTTTGCGATCTCTTCTTATCCCGCAGTAGGAAAATATATTTAAATTTGAAGCTTCCATATTACGTCTTTGGATCGAATATCTTATTTACCTTGGATTGATTTCTTTTCAATGTGTTAATTTTTACCAACCTATATTCGTTCAAATTTTCCAAGTAGCGAGATATACTTATCAAAAGCATCCGAATACTCACAAGTTTCAAGGAAGGTAACTCTTGAGAAAAGGGAATTTGAGCCTTAATCTTGTATAACATCTAGAAAGGAGAGGTCCCAATGGCCTTTTTAGGAGTGATCCAATCAGCCCATAAGGCATTATATAGTTTCTTATGTCAATCCCTTTGGTTGACATCCACTAACTTTCGAACAATAGTGACAAGATTTGTATTGCTAGACTCTACTTGGTCATTACCTTGTGGGTAATAATTGGTATACTGAGGCAAATAAATACCATGGTTATAGTAGAATTCCATCAACCCAACCAGAGAAAAATAGGTAGCATTGTCTATTATGATCTTGCTAGGTACTCTGAATCGACAATGATGTTCCCTTTCAAAAATGTGCACATTGTCTCATAATGTAGATGTTTTGCTAGAATGGCTTCACCCATTTTTTTAAGTAGTTTGTGGCAATAAAGAGATACATATGGCCCATACTAAAATGTGGGTTTAATACACATGAAATCAAGACCCCACTTTTGAAAATATTCCTCGATGACCACAGTCGGAGGGGTAGAGTCTGCAAGCCGTGGCCTTCTCATGAATTGTTGGCATGGATCAAATTTCCTGACCCATTTGTATGCATCACAAAATAGAATAGGAAAATAATAGCCATCCCTTAGGATATTTTGGGTTGTGACCATCATAGAGAAGTGACCTCTACATGCTTGATCATGGTATGCCTTAGAAAAATTCTTTTGTTGTTCTTCCTTTACACAACTTAAAAATGTGTCATATAATCCTTTCTTGTACAACACATTTTCCAAATGACATACTTCATTGTTCATAGGCACAGAGCTATCCTTTTATTTTTATCAAGGCCAGTAAGGTAATCTCCATACGTTAAGAAATAATCTATGTCAGCATACCATGTATTGGTTATACTTACAAAAATACAAGAGGAAGATCTTTGATCAAGTAGTTGTAACAATTGAGCAGCCTCCTCCCATTCTTCTTAGGCAAGAAGCTCACATAATCCATTTCCTCGCACCATCTTGGAGGGTTTGATCTCAAGATCATACTCCTACACCTTCAAGACCCAATTTCATCTTTTTCACTTGGGTCTTGTTTCATTAGAATGGACTTAACTATTGGACTTAGGACCATAACAACTACCCGAGAATTTAGAAGATAGAATCTAAAATTTTTCAATGCTCTTACCACCACATAAGCATGTTTTTCATGTTGTGATTAATTGATCTCATGTGCCTTTAGGGGAGCACTCATGAATGTTATGAGTGATTGTACTTTACCTTCATTTTCTTACATGAGAACACAAAATATTGTATGTTCAAAATCATAACGGTAGAGGATGAACTCCTTACCGAAATCGAGGTGTACCAAAGTGGGTTCTTTTACAATGGAACCTTTAATAGATTCAAAGGCTTCCTTACCCTATTTTCTCCACTTAAAGGACTCCTTAGGCTTCATCGTATTTAAAATATCCTTTGTGAATTCAGAAAATTCGGGACTAACCTTCTCAAGAAGTTGACCTTACCAAAGAAGGAATGTACACATGGCTTGTTGGTAGGAAGAGATTGTCTTTGAATGCCCTCCACCATCTCCAACTCAATCTTGGTGTCTTCCTTTCTCACAATCTGACCAATAATATTTCATTAGTAACCCCAAATATTGACTTCTTCATGTTTAGGAAAATTTGGTGCCTCCTGCAATGGATTAGAACTTGCTCAAGTTGTTGCAAATTTTCTTCTCTTCTCTTGGAATATACTATCGATCATCAAGATACACTACAATACACTTTCCCTTCAAATCTTTGAAAGCCAAGTCCATGGCCCTCTAAAATGTAGCACTCACATTGATCAAGCCAAATGGCATGTGATGGTAAGTGAAGGTGCCCCATGGGGTAGTGAAGGTAGTTTTGAACTGATCTTGTTTAGAAAATTCAATCTAGTTATACCCCAAAAATCCATCCAAAATGGACATCATCTCTCGAACCATTAACTACTTACAAGATATGGTCCATGACTAGAAGTGGGTAATTTTTCTTCAAAGAAGCTTGGTTTAGATTCCAAAAATCCACGTAGATGTGCATTTTGCCACTCTTCTTCCTTATCGGTATAATATTGGATATCCACATCAAGTGGTGGATAGGAAGATGATTTGCGCATTAGCAGCCTTCTCAACCTCTGCTTTGATTGTTCCAAAATTTTGGGGTCAGGTTGTCTTACCTTTTCTTTTACCAAACGTGTTTTTCATCAAGCTTCAAGGGTATATAATGTTACATGGACTGTGGCTAGAAATACTTCAAATCATCATACAAGTATGTGAGCACATGGGAATATATTTTTAATAAAGCAGTGAAATTCCTTCGTCCATCAGGTGAACAACATTTGTCTATGTTCACCATCCTCGGTTGCTCACTTGTTCCAATGTTGATTTTCTCATATTGTGATGAATACCTGGTTGATTTTTTGCTTTGCCATTAAGGAACCTATCATGTTTGTCAAACAGTTATTCAAGATACACTAGTCCCTTCAAGATCTTGTTTCCTTTTAATTGAATCACTCTTTCTTCACCCACTTGATCAACTAAATTATTGCCATTGTCATTATTGGAAAAATCCTTGGGAGTGATTCACTTCCCTCGAAATACATAGACCTAAAGTCCCGTGTCTATTGAAGGAAGGACAAAATTTGGTTATCATCATCAAAAAATGGCCAGCTCTCTGAATTATCTAGCACACTAGGCCAAAAGACCATTTCCACCGAGAATATTTCTCCTTTGAATTTAGGGTGTGGAATCATCAATGATGTAGATACAACCAATGAATCAACTCTAGAATTATAATCTCTAGGGACTTTTTAATGTCAAATGCATCAAAGGATTCAATACAGTCCCAAACCTTATTCCTATAATGGCGGAGATGAGAATTTTTACTTGAAAATGTCTCTCACTTGTTTCACAATTAGTTTAGCATCACCTTAGACAATGAGTTTCTTAATTCCCATCTCTTTAGAAGGTTTCAACTGAGAGCAACAAAGCTTCATATTCAGCAAGGTTGTTGTTTGTTGGTACCCAAATTTTTCTCCTTTTCATCTGAATAGCATCAAAGATACGGCATGAAGCTTGAAGATAGATAGATCATGATGTATGTCATTTTGTAGCCAGGGATGTGATCTAACTGACCCTAAGATTTGTGGAGAGATGGATAGCAATCAAATAGGAGTTGATCTTGTCCTAACTATTTTAGGTTGTGCCTCTCGACCAAGGAAAGAGAACCTATTTTATAACCCTCAAATGGTGAAGGAGATGAAGATATCCCTCAATTTATGCAAATAGTATGAAGGGGCCTTGGGAAAATATGATCAACACTCCAAATCTGACTTTCACAAGTTGTCACTTCCAAATTATGGAGATACTTTCAATGCAAGGCAAGGGTTATTGAAGAAATTTTGAAATCTTGATCTGTTCTACATACTTTAGCAAATGGATTTTGATCTTCTATGGGTATACAAGTCAAAACAGGGGTAGTATGGGGTAGGATTAGTTGTTTAGAATGATTTTTGGTGGGATATTGACAAGACAAACTTGACTATGCCAGATCTTTGACAACCTCTACAACATTTGAACAACTATCAAATAAAATTCTTCAAAACAGTCAAGATGTTCTTTCAACTAGAAGAGATACACAAATGGAGGCCCAGGTTTGCACTCTTCACACAATATTTGAGACCTCAACACAAAGATTGAGTTAAAGGACTCAATTAAACATCAAAATCTTTGATCAAATCACACCTCCTAAGGTACCCCCAAAGGCTTACAAGCAATCTATGTCAACAAATAAAGGTGAAGTGATTTTAAATTGCTTATTTTCAATGACAGATGAAAGCTCTTCTCTAAAAAATGAAATTATAAATTCCACTAAACTATCAATAAGGATGAGATTTGTGTGATTCCTAAAGATTTCAATGCAAGATTACAACAAGAACAAGGAAAATTGTTTGTAGACATTTAAACATGATAACAAACATCATATTGCCCAAAATAACATAGATTAATTCAAAAGCTTGTTAGATTCATTAGCAGGGGAGAGTTTCAGGAACAATCTCAGAGCTGTGTGATGGCTATACACTTGTAACCAACTCAACATGAATGAAGATCTAACACAGAAGACATTAACCAGGTTTTTGGAGGGTTTCTCAGAAGATGAGCTTCTCTCAAAATTTTCTCGTGATTTTCAATTTCCCAACCTTTTGCATGTCAAAAACATGCATTATATAACATTTGTTTACATTTGATCCTTCTTTCCCAAGAAAAGGATATCCCAAGCATCAAGTTTGTTAAGTTACAAAATTCCATCATGATTCGCAGATAGGGGACGTTTAACATATTTGCACAAAAGTTTCCAGTGTTTCAAAAGGTGAATCAATGAGGATTTTTGCATCATTATCCATTATAGAGGCACGTTTTTCATCTTCAAAGCATATAGACCCCCTTCCTTTCATTATTACGTCTTTATCCCTCCAAAATTTGACTTTATAACTTTTGGTTTTGATATTTCACATTTTTAGGCGGGTTAGGGCAAAAATTTATTTCAAAAACACCTTTGATCTTCAAATTGGTCCTCAAAACTGATTGCATTGGTCCTTACAGTACAAATGACATGAATTTGCCAAAAAATTGATCAAAATCGATGCAAAAATGCATTTCCACACTTCCCGGAGCAAAAATGGTGGCCAAACTGAAAAATGCACAAGCGCTACCATTAATCTACCTTTCTCCCTTCAATTTGAGCCCTCCATGTGTCACAATTTGATTGAAATGGGTTTGGGATCACTTTTTGATATTTTAACATTTTTGGAAAAATGTAAAAATTTGACATTTTTCTCCGCCCCTCCGCCCTATGAAAATGGGCCTGACATGTGTCCCAAAGTGGGCCCCATTGGAAACGCGGCTCAATTTTACACATTTCCACCTTTTTTGGAAAAAGGAAATTTTTCACAATTATCCTCGTGGACCCACACCTCTACTGTCCCGACACGTGGCGATCGCTGCTTCCCTACAAGGCCATAACTCCCTTTTTTGCTTCGTACCTCCTTCAATAAAAAATTAAAGTTTTCAAAACTCACCAGCGGCCCGTACTCCCCTGTGCCATTTGATTTTGACACGTGTCTCCCTCTAATTCGTTGCAAAGCCATGCTTCAAAATTACCACTCTAACTCATTTTGTAAAAGGGTAACATTTCCTTTTTCCCCGACACTGCTGCACTCCCTTCGCCTTGATCCTACCACATGTCCTCTCCTGATTATCCCGACGGAGCCACGGCCTTTTTCACAACTTTTGTTCCCATTCGCCAAAAAGCAAAATTTTCTAAGTCCTTTGCCAACCTTCCATCCCACTTTTGATGAAAACATGACACGTGTCCACCTCTGATTCATTGAGGGCCTACACTCTGAAGCCGCCACGTGTTCCATTCTATTTCGTTGCGGGCCTGCGCTCTGAAGCTGCCACGTGTTCCATTCTAATTCATTGCGGGCCCTAGGCATTTTCTTTGTACTTTAACTCTTTTTTCCAAAATGCCTTAAGGCACAAAAAGACCCGCCCATCCACCTTCACTCTGCTTGTGACACGTGTACCTCCTCTGGGACTGCGCAGAGTTGTGGGGGCAACATGCACTTTTTTCCAAAACATAAAAAACGTTAAGTTTTTCGAGCAGACCGCCGAACCTTGTCTAATCACAAACGGCCACGTAGGAGAAGATTTTAAGCTAAAATTTGATGGGAAAAGGATGCCCGTATGACCGTCAAACAACACAAAAATTGCCAACAATGCCCTAGAGTGTTGAAGATGAAATTGACGGGAAAATGACACCCGTATGACCATCAAAACACAGAAAATGCCAGGATGCCCTAGAATTTGATTTTTTCACTAAGGACAACAAATTTCTCAAAATTGAACCAACTAAAACATGTTTTTAAAGCATTTTTTATCATGGAATTGGATTTTCAAAGGCATACAAGTGTAAATCGATCAATTTTAAACTTCCACGATCGGGCAAAAAGGAAAAACGGTAGAGCCCGCAGATTTTGGAAAAATTAGGGCACAAAAGAGGGCACACATGCTGATTTCATTCAAATTGGGGCAAAATAACAAGTTTGTGAGCACTTCGAAGCATCCAAGCAAGAGGGGAAAAGTTGCAGACCACGGATTTGAGAGAAAAACATTTCAGAGCACGCAATGAAGGAAAATTAGGGCAAAAGCTTGCAGGCTCAAAAATGGCACCAACATTGTTTATGTTGGAGAATTATAACTTGTATGCCAATGGGAACAAGTTTTCCTAAGACTTTGTTTTCTCGTGACCCATTGTAGAAAAAAATTCCATCAAACTTCATGTTCCAAACCTTATTAGCAATGTTTTTCAACCTTTCCTCCAGTACAGGTATTCTTCACTCCATTCAGAACTCATGAATTAATTACCATTACCTATTTCTTCATATGGAACTTTCCTTGACTCCTCAAATGAAGCCTTTCCTAGATCTCTTCTTTAAAATAGTATGGTGGCTCTAGGGTCATCTAGCTTCTGCATCATGTGTACTTAATCTTGGGCTTAGGAAGAATTTTCTTCATCTCACCCGATTAGTACTAATGCAGAAGACCAATCCATTTAGATTTCACCTCCCATATCTTGGTAGAATATTCTGCTAAGGATCATTCCATATGTAGTTGGCATGTTAGCTACTAGGATATTTTTCTTCACCTATTTTTCTAGATAAGCCACAAGCTCCAACACTGCATCTTTGATCCTCCCTACAAGTGGCACCTATTTGGACTCCACTAAGTAATAATGTCTAAATGCTCAAGAGAGACTCAAATTGAGGATTTGATCAACCTTAGTGGGCATGACATTATCGAGGCAATGAAATCGATGATATAATTATTCGATTTATATCCATTTATTAGTAAGGAAACATGGAAGGGTTTAATCTTGCTTTGGTGGAAGAAGGGGAAGAGGATAAAAAATTTCACTTGGAATCGGATCGAGAGTAGGAAGAGCGTGCCTTTGGAAGTAGATGATACGGCTTCCACCCTTGATGAACTTGACAAGTTTCTCAAATTACTCAGGATGGGTTTGTAAGTATTCAGACTCTAAGATTTAGACCTTATCCTTTTTATGTGGTCAATGATATCAAATTTTGAAGAAGGTTTTTAGGAGCATGGGAAACATTGGCTTGGTTTGACTTATATGAGGTACTTGTTGATTTCTCATCATTCTTATGCTTTGCAAAATTAGAGACACCATTTGTAGCAAAGATTTGACTTAACTTTCTTGGAGGATGCCTTGTGATGGGATGCATCTTCAGGATTATTCTTCACAAATTCTAAAGATGGGGGAGTGGAGATCCTCTCTTTGTTATGATATTTTCAGAAGTAGAGTCACTAGTTGAGGATATTCTCTCTCCTTATCTTTATGCTTAGAGGACTTCTCCTTCTCGAGATTCTTTGATCGAGTGAAAACAACACAAGAGTGACTATTCATATCAGCCAAAAATTCCTCATATTCATCATCTAAAGAGGATGCATACTCATAAAAACCTACCTTTATAGATCTAACCTCTTCTATTAGTAACTCACCTTCTTCTTCTTCACTTTCGAACCTGCTTCTTCTTCACTTTCTTCATCGATTGGGTCCCACATGTTGTGTTCATGGGAGGGGCTTCAAGAGAAAGCCTCTAAGGTGGAGGACCAATTATCTATTTGTTTAAGAAGTTCTTTCTTAGAATGTCCTTGTACATAGAATTCTGAGCAAGTTACTTTTTGAGAGAAAGAACATCATTAGCTAGTTTTTGCACTAATGAGTTTGTGGCTCTAGATTTTGAACTCTCACTTTTTCCTTACTTGGGATTTTCTTGATTTTACCATACATTAGTTGATCATCTTCTACATCAACTGCAAGTGTTTGCACTTCATCCAAAGAGGAAGGTTGGATCCTTCTTAGCATGAAACCAACTTCAGGAAATTTTTCATTGGTGAATAACCTTAGTTGATTATCTTTTATGGGCCTAATAGCATCTAGTATCTTGTATAGCATCTTGTTAAATTTGGCTACAAACACTCTCACAGGTTCATAGGTATCCTTCTTCAATTGAGACTACTGGGTGAGGAGAGCATGGGCATCTTCAAATGGCTTAAATCTATCATCAAATTTAGATTTCAAACCTACTTAATTTGTGACTAATATTCTTGTCAAGTTATAAAACCAATCTACATCAACATCTTGTAGAGATTCCAAAAATATACCTTCTAAAACATCTTTGTACTCCACTCACAACATCCCACAAGTCATTATGAATGATATTATACGATCATTGGGATGTTTTTTTCTCTTGGAATTTTGGAAAATTCTTCCTAGATCCCTTTGGTAGGTCATGCAATGGAGAATTCAAGGCCAACATGCTTGTGTTATGTCCCCAAGGCACGGCGAAGCCATTATCTCTTCTTCTTCCTCTAGTTCTTCTTCATCTCCTTCTTCTTCTGGAGGAATGAGATCTAACAGATTCAACTATTAGTTATTCGATGTGACCTTAAAGAGGAAAATTAGGATCAAACTCAGGAAAATACTCTTGACCGGTTCACCTTACTAGTTGAGTAATGGGAAGTCTGAAATCAGCTAGCTTTTGTTGCTGAAATAATTTATCGTATGGTAAATTATGGGTTTCCATCAATGCTCGTGGGGCTATTCCCTCCTTGTGTATGGGGAGGTTGTCATTATTGAATATAACTATCATAATTTTATCTAACTATTGTGGGGTGGCCAAATAGGGCAGGGATTACACATGCATACTTCACCGAACTTGTGCAAAGTGCTTGACGGTACAAGGGAGGAAATTGCAACAATGAGGGATAAAGGAGAGGAATTAGGAGAGGGAGGTTATCATTGTGATTTCACACCCAATATTGAAGTATTTCAACATTCAATTGGAGGAAATCAACAATGAAGCACCTAGTGATACTAACAAATCCAAACACACTTTGTTCTTTAGATTCATTTATCAAGGACACCAAATTTCTTCTTGATCACCATACTTGTAAAGTTTCAGAAAAGAGAGAATAGAAGAAACATGAGTAAAGAAAAATAAGAATGTAGTTTTCGTTTCTTGTGTAGTGATGAATACAAAGCATTAATAAATCTACCACAATTCAAAGTTACTACCAAGAACTAAAATTCAAGATCCTTTGGAATGGAGTAGCCATCCCAATTTATATCCTTGTGAATTAAACTTTCATCTTCCTCCACATGACTCTTCATGCTCCTATTCTACTTATGACCTTTCAATTTCCCCTAAGCGAAATGAATTTAATATCTCTCTTATAACCTTGAGAGAATACTTTTATAAATTAAAAATATTGTCACTTAAGTGAATATGATGAAATACATTGATTGTGTACAATGAAAAATTAGAAGAAAGGGAGAGAAGAGGAGGGAAATTTATTGACTAATATGTTGAAGAAGCTCCCTCTGATGTAGAACTTGCCGATCTGAAGCGTGATGATCACCATTTTCTCCTTCTACAGGATGTACAGACACCTCGGACCGCCAAAAGAGTGTTGAGAAACACTTTTGCAAGACTTCATGAGGTGAGATCCCAAAGTAAAAATGATGAGGTATTTCCTATATCACTTGAATTAACCAACTTGTTGGCTTACCTAGTTCACTCGAGCTCAACTCACTTATCTCACTTCAACCCACCCAACTCACCGGTTCACTGAATCTAAACTCACCGAGCTCATTTCAACCAGCTCACCGAGAGATAATGATGGATCCAATATTCTATGTTAGGATTGTGGATCTGAATTGCTTCACAATTAGCATGATTTACACATTGTTGGTTTGCGCATGAACTAGTTTCGGTCAAGCAACCATCACCGGTCAAGGTAACGGTAATCGTTCATGGTAGAACCGTCGCGGTTACACATACGTGAAATTTTATATTTAACTCATGGGAATTTAATCTAGCTTTTGTTTTAAAGTTGATTTAAAGGTTGTAAATGCATAGCTAAGGTGCCCTAAGTTTGTCTAAGCTTATATAAGCTAGAACTAGGGTTAGAGAGGTGAGATGAGAAGAAGAGCATAATCCTTGGTTGAAAGGATGAAGAAGAAGAAGAAGAAGAATAAAAAAATTAGACTACATGAAGACATGATCTTTCATAGAGATAAGTAAAACAGAAGGAAAGTGCAGGTACACTGTTGGTGAGAAGATGGTATTATCTTCTATTGTATTTCCTTTGTATTATTTAGTCTCATGTAATGGCTTGCATAGTATGCAAAGCACTTAGTGTTTCTTCTTGTTAGATCCACAGGTTGTTGTGAGATCTTTTTATTGCTCATTCTTGTAGATCCATATGTTGTGAGATCTTGTATTACAGATCCATGAGATCATGATGTATTGTTGATCCATAGGAATCTAGTATTATAGAGGAAGTTGTCTTCATGTTTGCACAGTTGATGTAGTGATGGAGGAGAGAATTACTTATTGGTGTATGGTTATGTTTGCACATTGGTAGACCCTTCTAGAGGTCTTGTTTGCAGATTCACAATACAGTGAGAGCTTGGTTGCACAATGGCAGATGCAGGGTAGCTTCAAGTATGTGAGATCTGGTGGTGTTTGAGGCACGGTTGCAGTGCACTCGTAGATATGGTTAGAGATCTAGAGGAAACACAGGTGGTGGTATGGAGGCAATGTTTAGTGTACTCGGGAAAATCCAGAGTTGGAGATTTCTGGAGGAGGAGATACTCTTATAGAGATACATGTACTCTTGTGCAAAAGAATTGGTTTGTAATCTCTTGCCATATTATATATATAACATCACTATCTTTAGTGGATGTAGCCCATGTTGGGTGAACCATGGTATAAGTTGTGTTATATGTGTGTACTTTTGTGTGATTTGGATTATTCTTGTTTATACTTCCACTTCTTGTAAATTTTGTGGGGATTGTTAGATCCGTATTTGCATCGTTTGGATTTGATATTATATAGTTGCAAATGTTTCCACATAGACCCATCCCTAACATTTTCCAATGAGCTATGATAACATATTTTGATGAATCAATGGATTCCTTGATACCCTTTGAATCTTTTCCAATTGCTCAGTGATCTGAACTTTCCTTTATTATGCTTTGTCATGCTCCCGGACACAATTGTGATAAAAAGATGCTTCCAAGACCCTTATGGAGGTTTCATTTCTCCATTTGAGCTATGATATCATCATATAACCCTATGAAGATTTCAAAAATTGGAAAGATGAGTGAAAATGAAGCCAATTGCAACTTTCTACATCTAAAACATAGACTTTCTATTTTTATAGGTAAGACCAAAACCTACTATTTTGGGACATATCACCTGTTTGCTCAAATATGACCTTCTAAACCTTTTGGAACATTCCAATTCTCCTCTATTGATTATTATTTCCCATTTTTAGCCACTTTCTATTTTTAGCAAGTGCTTTTTCCAGACCTGCTATTTTGGGAAAATTTGCATTTTACCTCGCCGCTCACCATTTTGCATTGTTTTTGAGTGTTTTGGGTGATCGAGCTTGAAAATTGAGGGAATTAATATTTTTAGCATGTGGAGGGGAATAAAATATTCTATTTTTATTAAGTGATAAAATTTTCCTTGGTTTTCAATGGAAACATTATTTTTAGATTCGGCTCTGCGTTGTGATCTCGTGCTCCAAATTTCACCGTGTTTCACCCTCCGTAATGCTTGGAAATAAAAAATCAAATTTATAAGGTTATGGTTTCAATCCCAAAGCTTCCATTTCATTCTTTAATGGATTCACTGAGCTTCCTTCATCAAATATATTCTCTGGAGAAGATAACTTAACTTGAACTCTTGGTACGATCAATTTCTTTGTTTGTCAACAATGAAAAATATTCATTCTTGCAACCATGGATGATCTGAGAGAAATTTGACAAGGTGATAGATGAATTTTCAGGTTCTTAGATGTTTTTACACATCACAAATGAAGTTATGATCAAAAATGCAGTGGGTAGGATCTATTTTGAGTTATTACAACTGTCAGCCAGATGACTTGGTTCACGGGAGAGGAAAAAGAGAGAAAGCAACAAGGTAAAAAGACTTAGCCAAATTTTAGTTTGCAACCTTCAAAGTATGGGACAAATTTTTATGTCCTCACTATCCCTACTATCCTTAGGACAGGTTGGGACATAAAATTCACCTCCATGTGAGCTTGACACTTGGTATGCTTTGATTACACGAGGGGGGAAGAGTAAGAAATCCATTTTTAGCTCCTGTGGGATGAATCTGGGTTGCATGGAAAACCAAGGAAGGGGATAAAAGGGTGGGGCACATTTTTCATATCCTAACTATCACCGTTGTCCTTGGGACAGTTAGGATAGAAAAATGCACCCAAGGGTTTTCATTGAAAACTTAGCCAATTTTTAATTTTCAACCATTTAGCACTTGTCGGGAAGAGAGAGGGTCATATGAGCGTCCAAGAGCTACAACTAGGGGGTGGCAAAAAAATCATCCCTACTGTCTCTATTTTCCCCACTCTCCTAGAAATTTGGGACAATCGGGACATTAAAATGTGTCACCCATCCAACTGTGAAAATGACTAACTCCTAAAAACTTGAAATCACTTTTCTCGAGTTCCAAGAACTCTTTTTAGGAAAATTTTTATATCACTTTAAATCCCAAGATTGATTGGATGGTTTTCAAGACCTGATTATTCCTCCAAAAATGCTACTTTTTCATTCGGGATCACCAGGTGAATCTACACAAACTGATCTACCTCTTGAGAAGAATTTTATGATTCCATCATAAAGAGGGTTCTTAAAGATTTCTGATGATATCTTGTTTTCCTCTTGAATCATTCCAGAGCTCCCGAATCCTCCGTTGAATTTCATGTACCTTTTTCCACTACAAGCTCCTTAAGCCTCCAAAACCCGCTTTCATTGTTCTTGTTCTAAAACTAAAACTTTCCTAAATATTCCTAAACATGTTTCATTACATTTTTAACACTTGAATAATATCTTAGGATGGTTTTCGGTCTTTCATTCCATCCTTGAGGATGAGCACCACCTTGGAATGGCTAAATTACCCTCTTTAGGCCCGCCGAGAAACTAGCAGTTGAGAACACTTCGCCAGATGAATTTTCTGATCTTGTCACATCATTCCAAACACCCATACTTTCTTATTCATCATCTTGAGAGTACTTGCAGGGTAAAACTAGACATGACACGGTTGACATATTGACCAGAGGGGGCTTTGGGAAGACTTGGGAACAAAATTTTCAATTTGGGTCTAGTTGTCATGCTTGAAAATTTGAATTTTCATGTTACACATTTACATGACAACAGATTGGCTATAGCTTGGGGAATTGTTCGAGGGTCAAGTGTAATGATGATAGGATAAGAATAGACTCTAGAATCTCAAGACGCCATGTGGATGAGTGCCTTATTTATTGGGCTATAGAGTGACTATAAAGATACACCACACAATTTCTTAATTAAAAACACACACATGAAAAAAAAATATAAACACATAAGATGAGAAGGGGAAACACAAGACGAGGATGGAAATACACAACATGAGGAAAACATGAAATGGTAAATAAACCAAATAACAAAAGGAAACATCATAAATCACCTATATACATGCAAGGGACAACCCACTTTCACTGAAGCACAAAATTAAACTGAGTGCTTACCCATAAACAAGCATCACCGAATATCATTCTTCCACAAATTTGTTGATAGGTTCACTGAGGTATGAACCTCTCCTCAGCTTCTTGAGAAATCTAGGATGATTGCTAGTATAATTGATGATCAACTCACTCATTTCATGGCCTCTATTGCTTCGACATGTACTTTGCATTTTCTCATTGATTCCCAAGCTTGTCTCACTTGTTTCTTTTCCATTGCTATTGTGGAGATGAGACTTGATTGTGTTTTCCTCATCATTTACATGCCAAGGTATATGTTATTCATTAATATAAATTTGTTCTTTTCTTGTCACATGCTTCATGATCATTATCATCATGAGTTGATTCTCAACCGATGTTTGAAACCTTGACATCGTCATCAACCTCTGATATTCCTTGTTTCTCAATTGTATCAAGAAATCATCTTCCTCATACCTTAGTTCTTTTGTAACATGCTTCCTTACACAATGTGTCGTAGACATTGCATCATCCTCTTGGAAAGAGAATGAGCTCAAGATTGGGTATGCAACATGGAAACTATCATCTTCTTCTCTATGTTTGTTTTGGGCTTTGTTATACATTTTTATATTGAGAGCATCCTTCTCTTGGGCGAGTGAGCATTGAAATGTTAAAGTCTATTAAAAATGTTTCCATTTTGAACAAAACTAGAGATAGTATAAACCAACATTTACTTTCTCCATTTTTCATTGAAAAATTTTCCATCCTCGTGAAAAGGGAATGAGCAAAACACTGGAGCTGAAATGTTGTCATTATCATTTTCCCATTCTTGATCACCGAGAACCAAGAAATCCATTTCCTTGATGAAATCATCATCTCCTTGAATAGGTTCTCATTCATGAGGTAGAAACATGTTGTCATTCTCATATTTCTTGTCATCTTCTTTCAATGAGAAAGAGAATTCTTCATACTCACAAGAATACTCACGTATGGAACCTCATACTGAGCATCAAGAACATGATTGGAAATATTGAACTTACCTATCGAGAAGTTGTTGAGTATCACTCCTTGATCCACATTTCTCTTCACTTCAATATTTCTTTGTTACAAGTTGAGGCTCTCATCACCATCATCAATGTCCAATGGAGCAACTTCATTTATGCTCTCATCCCAAGGAAGTACACACTCTCAAACTCTGATTTCATCAAATCATCATGATTTTCTTAACTGGCTCCATGGTTTTGGACATTCTTCTACCAACATGGGTAGCTCAAGATCATCCTCGAAGGTCATGAAAAAATTGTAATATTTGGAATTTTTACATAGGATGTATGTCGTTGGGTCATCTAGTTTTTGAACAATATACTTCATTTTTCTTATGGGAATTAGTTTTTTTGTTTTAACATTGACCTAGACATTGGTGTGAGACCAATCCAGCTATATATCTCTACCAACATCTCAATATAAGCTTCATTCCAACAACATACCATATGAGGAAAGCATGCCTACTACAAGTATTCTCATAGTAACTTTCTTGTCGGGGAAGTTCGCCAATGCTACCACAACATTTTTAGTTGTGCAATGAGAGGTACTTGCTTCATTTCCATGAAGAGGAAATGTCCAAAGGTAGGAGAGACAGTGACAGAGGACCAAGAGCTTTAGCAAATTTTATAGGTATGACATTATCTCGAAGTACCAGAGTCAATGATGTGATTTTTTAGCTTATACCCATTGACTAATAAGGTTGTGGAGAAATTTTATACCTTCCTAGAGGTGGAGAGTGTGGAAGTGAGACAATTTAGATATAAAGTGGTTTGAGATACATGAGGTGGTTCTTTGATGGTGGCATCTTTAGGACATGAAACAGAGCTTTTTCCTTTGATATGTTGAACAAGTTTCTCGATTTTCTTAGGATGGGTTCTCAAGTACTCAAATTTGGAAATTTGGACTTTGAATTTTTGAAATGGTCAATGATATCAAATGATGAAGAGGTGGTAGGAACATCAGGGGTTGTGGCAGCTTTGACATGGATGTTCTTAGGATTTGTGGAAATTGATTTTTCAAGAGAAGTTGGAGGGGACTTTCTTAAAGAGGAAAAATGATTCTTAATTGAAGTATCCTCGTGCTTCTTCTCAACTGACCCTATGGAAATGGAATTTTATGATCCTCCTTTCATTATTATTTCTTTTAGATTCGCCATTTGAGGATTTATTTTCTTAGGTGGGAAGAAGAAGAAGAACCTTCTTTCTCCTTTTGTAATCAAGTGAACACTACATATGAGTAACTATCTGTGGATTCTTCATCATCAAGTTTTCATTCAAAAAAAAAAATCTGAGAACATTCTTATTCTCTTTCATCTTGACTTCGATTCAAAATTCTCTTCTTATATATCTTCATTGATCTTGCATATTGCATTAACCGACCTTCCAAGGCAAGCCTTCGGGGTGCTCCTGCAATCGGTTCCTATTCATATTTGGATGAGGTGCTCATTAAGAAACTTCCTTTTCAGAATTTTCAATTCATTTTCCAACTTTTACAACATTTGATCATCTTTGGAACCTTGGGACTTATCCTTTGTTGAAGGATTCTTGATCTTACCTAACAATATGAGGTCATCTTCCACCTCAACAACAATTTCTTGAGCATTGTCCAAATCTCTTGGTTAAACTCTCCACATGATCTGAAGCTTACTTCGTAATTAAGCATTCATAAAGAACATCTTAGATTATTTGCAATGGGAAGAGCAACAACAAAAATCTTGTTGATCAACTTGTTAAATTTTTCCACAAAGTTTCTCACGAACTCTTGTTGCTATTTCTTCATTTGAGTAAGTTGAAAAAGGAGGGCATGAACATCTTCGGTGGTCTTGAATATGTCTTCAAAGTTCCTTTTTAAACCATTCTAATCAGTAATTGAACACGAAGGAAAATAGTAGAACCAGTCTATCATGACATCTTGTAATGATTCCATGAACAACTATACTGCAACATCTTCATGTTGCACTCCAAGGATGCCATAGGCTATGATGAAGGTTGTAATATGATCATTGGGACATTGCTTTCCATCTCCATAGAATTTTGGAAAATTATTTCTTGATCCTTATGGAAGTTCATGGAGTGGTGGAGCCAAAGCCAATAAACTAGAGTTATGTCCTGCTGATGCAGTGTTTGTGTTACCATTTCATCCTCCTCTCTTTCATCTTCTTCTCTTGAGAATTCAAAATTCAAAGGTGGGTGAAAGACATGAGAATTTGTAGGATTTTCAATAGGTGTTTGAATAGGGTTCTTTGTCTGTTGAACATCACCACATGACCTTGAAGCATGCTCAACCTCTTGAGGTCATGTCAAGACACCGATGTGGAATGAGTGGATGACTATGTGTAACATAATAAGGAAAATATATGGAATACTCGAGAATGGGTGAATGTGGATTATAGGTTATCGGGTCAATCTAATGTTCTCTAGATGAACTAAAGGGATTTTCTTGTCTAGGGCAATAAAATTCTCTCTTCTTAAACGGGTGTAATGGTACGATCAAGAATGATACACACACGTAAGATTCTATTGATGTTTGTGTGTGAAAATCTCTCAACTAGTTGTGGAATGCATGGAAATTGTCCTTCATTCACCTTGTAGAAATTTACGAACAAGGTCATGGAAATACTAGAGGAAACAGATGAATAAGGACAAATGAGTGGGCTATGGGCACTAGTTTTCCCCAGGTTGGTTCTACCAAAAGTCGTAGACTTTTTTTGGCTTATTCATTAAGGACGTGTAATTCTTTGGATGATGACAGGTAGAACTAGTGAGGATCTAAAGACCATAATCCAAAGGCTTGTATCAATGTCAGTCTCAAGATAAGTTACATTGGGATGAGGGACTCTAGGATCGTATACCTCTTCTCTCGGTTTTGTGGTCCCTAAATGGTAATGTGGGACAAATATCTATGGAAAATGGGTAGAAATGGCCAAGTGATCAAGGCAATCTATTGATGCAACCTAGAATCTAGTGTGAATAACCCGGTTGTGCTAGGCACATCACCCATCCTGAGCCGAGTGCTCACCCGAAGCGTGCAAAGGTACCAGGCCCCTCTTTAGAGTTACTTATGCAGGATGTTAGTGTGATGGTGATAAAACATATTCAGATCCATAATTAAACATAAACATTCCACAGTGCATAATCCAGATCTAGATCTTAGAGAATCATGAATTAAACAATAACTATAATAAGATTGATCATACATGAGCCAGATTCAGTTGCGTTCAATGCCATTATCCATCCAATGTTACCCATTTCATTAAACACTGTAAAACACATAAGCTTCTTACATTATAAAGTATATCCATAAGTCATGCGCGCATCAGATCCAACAACATAACTCTACAATAATTCACACACACCTATAACTACACAGTTCAATACATATTTATAGGGGTGGGGTTTTTCCTTCACGGCTATGCACTTCTCAAAATAGGTCACATGCTGATAATAGCCATGCACCTTTATAATAACATGCATACATGCAAGTATTCTAATAATAGATGTCTTATAGTTAACTAGAAGAAGCAATCCTATTATTAGCTCAAACCATGCATGGCACTTATCATCCGCTTGTTCCCAAAATACCATTGCATGTAGTGCAAGTCTTCATCTCTATGTGTGCTCTGCATGTTATCTCCAAAAATAGCCCTTATCCAAAAAAATGGCTAAGTCCTGAGCCAAACTATTCCAAAGCACGCATTTCCTTTCCTATCTTCTCACGCCTTCAAATGTGCCATGTTCCCATGCACGCATCTTTTGATTGTCTCCTTTTTAGAGCAACATTCATTTTGCTTAACATTACCCCACACTAAAGTACATTGTCGTCCCGACAATGTGAATTCTTTCTGATGTTCCCAAATAATAAAGAATAAGTGATGAAAGAATTAAAGAATCATTATACAAAAGAATGAATCTTTACTCTACAACATCCTCTTCTTCAACTGGGAGGATCAACTCTAGATATTCATTTTTGATCTCAGCCTCCAATGTTTGCCAGTCATTTAGTGCAGTCCTTGTCTTTTCTGGAATATTTGTGGCTATGGCATCTAGTTCATCTGAGTGATATTTTCTTTCTCATTTTGTAGTACTTGGACAACATTAGCCATACCTGACATCATTCCTTCCAGAAGATCCATCTTCTGTGCTATGAGCTTCCCAATCTCATCTATTCTCTCCTTATGCGGGTTGTCGAGTGCTGCGAGGGCTTCATACTTTTTTTTACCAGGTGCGATCTATTTGTGTGCCCTAATGTCTCATCTTTCATCACTGTCAAGACTTCATTATCTTCAACTAGAGTCCTAATCCTTATTATTGCCTCTGGTGCTACACACAAATTAAGAGCTTGGTCTGATTTCTTCAGCTCATCCTTTAAATTTTAGAGCAATGCCTCGTAAGTTGAAATTTTCTAATCATAGAGGCCCATGATCTCTTTGCTTCTTCTTCAACATCTTTTGGTGCGAGGCATTCAAATTGGTCCATCTTCTAACACCAAATCAACCAAAGTGCGCACATAATGCATAGTAGAAGGAAAATTTTCAGGTACCTTAGGTTCTAGATGAGGCCTTGCTTTCAGAATGTGATAACCAATATCCTCAGTATTCCAATGAAAGCCTTATTCTTTTCTCATTCTCATTCCTTCTCTTCCTTTAGGTGCATTATCTCTATAGTTTTATCCTTGTTTTCTTCCATTAGCGCTCGAATGGTGGCGTCCTTATCAAAATTTCTCCTTACCGCCTCATTATATACCTTAATCAAGGCATTTTGACCTACTCATCAAACATTAGAGTAGGCTTTATCATCATGTTCATGCTTTGGGGTGCCTTCTTTAGTCTTCGTGAGATACAAGATTCTTCACATACATCAAAGTTTGGTTCGTCCATATGGGTTCGTATGGACCAGGATAGCTACTTCCTTATGAGCATAGTGGATATATCTGGATCCATCATCTCCCATCTGTATAACTCCTTAAGGCCCATAGTACTCTTAAATCAAGCGTGGATGATTTTACTTTTGTCCTCAACATAGCCCATACTAGGGACAACATACTCTTCACTTGTTCTTTCTCTTTTTGTTCTTGGCCCCTTAAGAACCTAGGCACTAAGGTCTGAAGTTGGTCCTTCTCCTACCTAAGTCATAATAGGCACATTGGGCTATTCATAAACATGATTTCTTCTGCTTCTTTCACCCCTTCCTCTTCATCTCTCATTTCTCCATCCCATGGTTTCTCCACATCTTCCTGGTTAAAATGGGATTACGTGTGTGCTCTCTTCGGACTCCTCTGCCTCCTCATTAAGCTACAATTTTCTTCTTTTCTTTTTCTCTGGTGCTTCTTTATGAGGGAGAGTCGAGGTGACCTTCATAAAGGTTGTGATGTTCCTACGCCTTGGGTCCTGGTTCTTCTGAACACCTTCTTAAATTGGTGTTCCTCTTAGATTGTATCTATGTCTAAGTCTTCCTCTTCCTCTTGCACTTATGGTGGAGTATCTGCGTGCTCACTTTCCACTTTATATATGGGCTACCTCGGCCTCTATGGTCCAAGCCTCCACTATCCTCATGTTCTTCTTCTTCCTCTATCTCTATGGTCGAGGTAGGCTTTAGAGCTTCCACATTCTCAACTATGTGTTTGCCCTTAGGCGGCCCTGGGAGCATAAATTCATTCTCCACATACTTTTTATTCTCCAACCTAGGCTTAAGTTGAAGATATATGAGCATGGCTCCACTATCCCCAATAGCCAAACTTACTAGCTTCATATTTATAACATCATAAATGAGCCTCTCAATGTAGGTAGATCAACCTTGGATATACATAAGTTTTCTAAGAGTATGGTAGTCACAATCTACCTTGTCCACATTAAATCTCAACCGGTGCATCAGTAAACATGTGTACTAAGGCCTAGAAATAGCATGTTGTGAAGGCATATGGCAGTTTGCACCATGGACTCCATGTCCCATCCTTCATTACAAACCACGTGATGAAAAAGTGTTGATACACCGCGAATTGTATTGCCTTACCTACTATTGATGGCGGCGCTATTAAGAATACACCATTCCTCCTCAAATGTCATGTGCAGTCGATCATACCATAGTTATGCCCTTTGTTTGAATAGGTCACTCATTGTTCCTTCACACAAGTACTTCTCAAATCTCTTCGCGAGGGACTTCTTCTCCATGGGGTATTCCCAAATTTTGTTCTTTGGCCCATCGAGCACTCCAATTTCTACAAACACAAGAGATAAGAGGATAGCACCAAAACTTATCTTTTCACCTATGCATGCTTCCTCAGTAATTTTCTCTACTATGTATCCTACTAAAGTATAGACTTAAACTTATGACATCTTCTTTATGATATGTAGGCACATTATATTTACCTACGATCATCTCTCTTGATCATTCAGTTTAGTGAGTAGATGTGTGGTGACTGTACCACCAGGTACTTCCTCAATTTGTAGATGTCCATTCCACGTGGACCCTTGGAGTATCCCAACTCCTTTCTTATGGCTATAACAACTGCCTTATCAATTAGATCACTAATAATATTTGTCCCTATGCCCTTCAATCTAATCAATGTAGCAATTAGGGCCGCTATGATTCTTACCCTCCATCCAGTAAAATAGAAGAAGTCCTCAAGGAATCTACTCATAATCCATTGGTATAAAGCTTCGGTTTTCCAAAATATGGGAGTTTATATAGCTGATAAACCCCTACCTTCTTGAGAAACTTCTCCCAAAGTGTCATCATACACATGCACTTGTTGGTCTTCTTATTCAGCAAAGCATCTAAATCTCCCTTGTTTTTGGTGGTGTGGTGGTTGTAATCACTTACTTTGCATATGTGGATATGGGAATTCTAATCCCCTCCAATTATAAGCGCTTACGGATCTTCATCTCTGAAAAGATTTCTCTCGGGAGTAACTTCAACCTCAACTTCCACCTTTTTCTTCCCCTTCGTACCTGTTGTAGATGTTTTCTTCGGTGCCATGGTAAAAACCTCACCTTTTCCTCTCTACCGAGTAATCCTTTGTGCCCTAGCTCAAAAACATGTGCCCTAGCTCGAAAACCTATGCCCTAGCTTGAAAACACGATCCCTAACTCCTTTTCAATGCTTCTGCTTCGCTCAAACCCTTCTCTAATGGGGATGTAAGCCACTTCTGCACACAAATCCACTCTCCACGTCTGGTTTCGTAACTCTCCGCACCTCAATACATTTCGCTTGCTCGGTCATGCACTAGCTCACTCGAATACTTGTGATCACAAAGGTAAAAATGAACCCGCATCATGTCCTTATATAGATTTTTTAAAATTAATTACATTTATTGCTCCTTCACCTACCACTAATCCTCTCATTAATTGACCATTTTACCAACTTCCACGCAACATACATTGTTGCAAATCAGTAGCACCCCTAGATGCAAATTAGGTTTCTAAATTGATGTTTTAGGCATCCAGTGTGATTGCACAACATTGAAACCTCTCTCCAAGTGTGGGACTTGCAAAAATGAGAGAGGAATCTCCATATTAGAGGCTGGTTCCTCAAACTCCTCTGATTAGATCTATTATTTGCACAACTGCAGAGGTTCAAATCCTAATTTTATCCTAGATTGCAAGGAGACAGGGATAAGAAATGTAAAAATTGAAACTAAACTAATGATGGTGATGCACCAAAGGAGTGGTGAACATTTTTGCTCATGCAAATAGACACAAATAAGAAATTGCAGCATAAAACATCATGCACAGGTTGATAATCTATAATCAAAGGTTTGAAATGAAACAAACAACACATGCAAGAGTTGAAAAGCATTCACAGTCGTATTGTGATTTTCAACGTCAAAATCCTTGTATTCCAACACCAAAGAGGTAGAAAAATTTGTTCAATCCTGGAAGGTCGATACTTGCCAAAATCACTTGTTGAAAGTGAAAACGAAGCTTCTTTGTGCAAAAAGTGTTCCCCCTTTGAAAAATGAGCCAAATCTGGCTTTTACAGTGCATGGGTCGAGCCCAGGAGAGAGAAAACGTGAAAAAACATGGGATCCATTCCTCATTGACCAAAATGCATTAAAAATAGCATGGAGGTCCTTACAAACCCATGCCCTGACATTTTTGACCATGATGGAGAAGAATGCAACCCATTTCGCATTAAAATTGGTTGTTGAAACGTCAATTATGTCCATGGGCGCATACCAGAAGCATTTTTTATTTTTTTCTCTCCAAACTAAACCAAAATTCAAAATTGACCATGGAATCATGTAGATAATTTTACCATCTTTCCATTTATATAAAGAATGTGAAAATCCGAGCTCTAGATCAAAATTTATGGTCGTTTAAAGATTTAGGGCAAAACAGGGCCAAATCGGGTCGCTTTGATATTTTTGCACTTGACACGTGGCGAGTTCCGATTGGTCTGCGGCCTCTAGGGGAAAATTTCCCACAAAAAAATCAAATAGAGCCATAACTTGAAAAATATGAGGAGTTAGGAGGAAAAATTTACCTTTACTGAAAGGCGAGAAAGAGCTCTATCCAATGGTGTCATTTCCGAAGGTTTTGAGTGCCTAAAAAGTAAAAATTTATGACGAGGCACAATAGAAGGAAAGAATGAAAGGGAGTTAGCCACAAAATGAGCAGGGGCACATTTGGATAACAATTTTGGTGACTCGGAGGGTCATCTCTGCCTCTTTGGATGAATGATCGTGCAGTTCGAAGCAATCCATTGGGCATGGAGTCATGAGTAGTAGCTTTGGCCAGTCTAAACTTTGAAAACTTCCCTTTGAACCCCTTGAATCCCACTTTGGACATGGAGTTGTTCTCACCAAAATGCCACCAAAACGAACTATGCAAGAGCAAAACCAGCAGCACCAAAAACTATGTACAAATTGAAAATCATACATGCTCCAAATGGAACATACAGAGTGTGCACAAGCACTTCTTCTACTGGAAAAGCAAACCTACCTACTCTACTCTAACTGAAGCAAAGGTGAGCTAAACGAATCCTGCGCAACCTAAGTTGTGCAAAATAGCTTCCTTTCTTCAAAATTGGCACCATGCAAATGATTTGGAGCTGAGTATGGCTGATTGGATGAGTGGAAAATCAACAAGAAGTTGGTCTTCTACCCAAATTAGCAAGGTGTCAAAAACAAATCCAATACCTCTTTTAGTTGCTCTGCATTTGGATTGAGAGGAATGACGGTGATCCTTGGAACTTTTCAGCTCATCCTCATGCTTAGAAGCAAGCATGACTGGTTGTGGCTTCTCCTTTGGCTCCAATGAAGCCAAATACCTGATTGGGCAAGGTTTGATCCATTGAGTATGCCCATAATTCTGATTTTCAACTCCAAGAATGGAGTTCTCTTGTAGACCTTGAATGGATGGTGTGGAAGCAATGGTAGAACCCTTTTGCCCTTTCTCTTCCTCCAATGAAGGACATGAAAGATTAAAATCTTCCAATCTTGGTTCCAAAGAGCTTCTATAAGATGCAGTGCTGAAAATGAATACTCTCCTCCATGACAACAGGCTCTTGTGTTTGGAAGATGGATGATGAAAGAGAGAATGGTGGAAACTCACTGGCCCGTTCTTCTTCATCAAAAATGCAGTCCTCCAAATCGGAGCATGGTAAACTGTCTCATTGCTTCTCTCCCGCTACAAATGTTCAACATCTCCCATGGCATTCTCTTGATCTGCGAACTTGATCACCATGGTTTCTTTCATCCTCCAAAGATTGAGTTTGAGGGGTCAAACTCTTCTTGATCTTAGAACTTGAGAGAGATGAAGTAGAGAGAAGAACGAAAGTTCTTCTATAACTGCTTTGTGCTCAAACCCTTTGGATCTGCAAAATGGAATGTGCTCCTCTTCTTTTGGATTTGGAGTAGCTTCCCCTTCCTCTTCTTGTCCCTCATGACTGATTTTTGCAATTTGAATTGGATCAGCATTTCCTTCAAATAGTGTGCCAAAGATGGACACTATATTCGAACAAATTGATTGTTGATCTGCAACTCCTTTTTGCTCTTCTTCTAACGAACAAAATCAGTCCACGACCACCATTTGTTCTTTAACTCCAACCTCTTCGAAGGCTTCATCAAGAAAGGGATCTTCTTCATCCCAAATTTAAGAGCCCAACTCTTTAAAATTTGAATTTCTTCATCCTTGTTTGGCTTCTCTTTTTGTTGTCCTTCATGACTGATTTTTGCAATTTTTGTGGTGGTGGAGGAGGTAAAACCTCTTGTTTATTTAGAAGGAATGGCTATTTGGAAGGGAAAAGGACAAAATAATTGAGATGGGGTGGAAGACTAGGGAATGGAGAAATGGATTCAACACTTGGGACAGCAGATGGAGAGTTTAAAACTTGACACTACTGAGATAAAACAGATTGGGAAAGAGGGAGAGAAAAGGCATGAGATGGTGTGCTTACCTGTTCACAAGGTTGTTGAATACTCCTCTCATACACCTTTATTCCTTCAGTCCACTTTCTGCAAGCAATGGTAGTGTTGTAATCATGAAGTCTAGCTTCTCTTGAGGGTGTAATGCCTTGGAAAAGGTCCCACCCATGGATAAGGTGCTCTCTGGTGATTCTAAATGCTTTCATTTGTGCTTGAGCCTGGATTGCACCATGTTTACCTCCATCTTTTAGATTTGTTCCAGCAGATCTGCATTTTCTTCTTGACTACCCTCACAACCAAAGATACCCTTGTGCTTGACATGCTTCATATCCAAACCGACTTTGCGCTGCTTTGCTCATATGGGTAGACATGCTGATTTTGAATTTGATCAAAATGTTGATTTGGAGGATTTGTAAAACATGTTGGAGGTGTGATATACTTTGTTGTAAATGTGAATTCCATGATGGAAATGAATTCATGATTGCACAACTTCGTGGAATAAAAAAGAATGAAAATGATGGAAAGAAGAATGGATGGAAATGAATGGAAAACAGTGCCAGACTTAGAGAATGAGTTGTTTACCGGATGGAGTCGCCAGATGTCTTGTTGAAAGTGCCTCCAAAGGCTAAATCTTTAACAGGAACACACCAACTCACAAAGATAAAGTGGAAGACCTCTAAGCTCCCAGGCGTGCAAAAACCCATGTTGTGGCAAATCAAGAACCCTTCTGATGTTGATCAGATTTAAAGTTTGATCACCCTATGCATCCAGTGTGATTACACAACATTAAATCCTCTTCCCAAGTGTGGGACTTGTAAAATGGAAGAGGAATCTCTAGATTAGAGGTTGGTTCCTCAACTCCTCACGATCAGCTATTTCACTTGCACAATTGCGGAGAGGTTTAAACAACTAAATCTACTCTAAATTCCAAAGGGACAAGGATAGAAAATGCAAAAAGAAAGAACTAAAACTAATGCTAATAGGTGATGCACCAAAGGAGTGGTGAGCATTTTTTACTTCTGCAAATTGACACAGTTCATAAAATGCAAAAAAACAACATGCACAAACTGATAGCTGTAATGAAGTGTTAGAAATTAGGCAAACAACACCAGCAGAGGATAAAAACTAATCACAGGGCCTGTATTGTTATTTTAACATCAAAATCACTTGCATTCAAACACCTGAAAGGCAAAAATACGATTGCGCATTCTAGAAAGGTCTCATTATTCCACTAAATCACTTCCAAGGTGAAAAAGGGAGCTTGCCATACACAAAAAATGTTCAACCCTTTGAAAATGAGCCAAATCTGGCTTTTACAATGCAAGGGACGAGCCCAGGAGAGAGAAACGTGGGAAAACGTGCAAGGGGTTCAACCATTGACCAAAATGCCATCAAAACAGCATGGGCAACCTGACATACCCATTCCTTGACATTTTTAACCATGTTGGGAGAGAATGCGAGCCATTCTTCATTAAAATCGGTGGTTGAAACGTCATTTCTGTTCATGACCACATGTCAAAAGTGTTTTTTATTTTCTCTTTCCAAAATCCACAAAAATGCAAAATTTACCTTAGAATATTGTAGATAATTTCACCAGCTTTCCATTGATATAAAGAACGCGAAAAACCGAGCTCTGGATCGAAAGATATGGTGATTTGAAGTTTTAGGGAAAAACAGGGCCAAATCGGGTCGGTGGGAAATTTTTGAATTTTTGCACCTTTTTGGTCATTTGGAAAATTTTCCAAAATTTCCCCACACTCCACCACTCTAGGTGCCACATGGCGGCATCTCATTGGCCGCAGGCCTTTCAGGGGAAAATTTTTCCAAAAAAATCCGCCGAGCCATAACTTCAAAAATACATGGAGTTAGGAGGAAAAATTTACCTTTCTGAAAAGCTGAGAAAGAGCTCTATCCAATGGTGTCATTTCTAGAAGGTTTTGAGTGCCTGAAAAGTAAAAATTTATGACTGAGGCACGATAGAAGGAAAAATTAGGAAAGAATGAAAGGGAGTTAGCCACAAAATGAGCAGGGGGCACATTTTGGATAATATACCTTAATCCTTTACCACCTATAAATTTCTAGTGCACTTTCCTACCTTTCCTGCCGCAAACCTCCTCTTATGCACTTCCATACACCGAAGTACCTCGCCACTGCGCCTTCCCCTAGTATTTTCCATGGCCACAGCTTACCACGCATTATACTATTCATTCATTTAATTTCCAACTATGGTCTTCTTTGGGATCAATTTCTTTAATCTAACTGACTTCCTTCCATCTTTAAATAACACTAAATAACATTATGTTCTTATGTGTACCCATTTTTGAATAAAAAATAACAACCACCCCACACCAATGGTATGTGTAATCCTCTACGCATAAAAATACTTCAAATTGTAATTAGCTTCCCAAATGCGTGCAAACGCGCTTATTACACAAAACACCAAACTAAATTGACAAAGCATAGTGACGAAGAAGGAAATACATTAAAAGAAATACATAAGGAAATCTATACTAAATGGCAATATTGCCTTATTAAAAATACCAAGAATACTTATTTATAGTAGGGATTCCGCATACTCCCATTAAAGTATCTGAGTAACCGTGTTCCATCAAGCACCTCTAACTAACAAGTGCCTAATTTAAGGATGTGAGTGATAACATACGGTCCCAACCAATGCACCTTAAGTTTTCCTAGATGGTGCAAAAACTTGGAATCATAAAGAAGTACCATCTGTCCAAACTCAAACTTCTTATCCCTTATGTTTCTATCATGTCATGCCTTCTACCTGGAATTTTCTTGCTTTTGACTCCAACATGCTATGACACACCTCTCATCTAATTGTATTAACTTGTCAATTCTTTCTTCTAATGTATGTTCATCAGCTAGACCTCCCACGCAAACAATACACAAAGAAGGTAACATGAATTCCATGGGAAGAACTGCTTCTACGCCAAACACCAACTGAAAGGGTGTAGCCTTATTCAACCTCTTGAAGGTTGTTCTTACACCCAAAGTACAACGAAACATTATCATCCCCATCTTTCCTTCCAACATCACAAATTTTTGTCAAGGTTTGGATCAATATCTTGTTGAAATCCTCAGCAGTCCCATTTTCTTGAGGGTGATAAGGTGTATTCTTGTGGTGCATGACCATAAACTCATCCAACAATATCTTGATCATCTCATTCAAAAAGTGTGTGCCCCTATCACTTGTCAAACTCAACAGACATCTATATCTGGTGAGAATATTTTCCCATAAGAACCTTGTTGGTGTAGCTATTGTGCAATCCTTTTATAGATGTTGCTTTTGCCCACCTTGTAAGATAATCTGTACAAGTGATGATGTAGCGCAATTTAATTCTACGCATGGCTGGGGAAATAGGACCCACAAATTCTATTGCCCATTTTTCAAAGGGCTCTACACTAAGAATAGGCCTCAAAGGCATTTCATCTCTTTGCCCGGGTTTTCTAAGGCATTGACAATGATCACATGCCTTACAATACTCTTTACAATCCTTGTACGACAAAGGTCTCCCTCCATAAGCCAATGAGTAGGATCTTACGCACAGTGGTGACACTGCGCATAATGTCCACCTGTAATACCGCCATGAGCTTCTTCCATGATATCCATACACTCATGTTCTAGTACACACTGACGTAATACTTCATCTCATCCTAGTTTGTATAAGTCACCACTGATTAACATGAAATTTGTAGCACAAATTGCAAGTTTTTTCTTCTCAAAGGATTTCATTCCTTCAGTGCCATACCTATGTGTGAAAAGATAGCAATATCCTCCAATTCTAAAGGTGTGTGATGTAACTGTAATACTATGCATCTGACATTATATCTTCAATTGTTTGTATGTCCTCCCCTGATTGAATTCTTGATAAGTGGTCCGGGCCATAATTACTTTTACCTGGTTTTACCACATGTAAATTCAAATTCTTGGAATAAGAACACCCATCAACATATGTGCCCCTATAAAATGGGATTATTTACCAAGTATTTTAATGCCATGTGATCTGTATAAAATACAAAAGGTGTTGCTAACAAGTATTGTTTGAACTTATGAGTGCGTAGATCATTGAAAAGGCCTCGCTTTGTAGTTGTATAATTATGTTCTGCAGAGTCAAATTTCTACTAACAAAGCAGATAGGATGATCTATAATACCTTCTCCAGCTGAGATAACATTGTGTCAATGGTCGTGCCAGAGGTATCCACATGTACGTGAAATGGTTGGCTCCATGAGGGAAAACATAGAATAGGCGTTGTAGTAAGTCTCTCCTTCAATGCCTCAAATGTGCGTTGTTTGTTCTCTCGAATAGAATTTCCCTTTTCTTTGAGTACCTCTTCTAAGGGTGCAACAAATCTTCGCATATCCTTTGAAAATTTTCTGTAGCATCCTCTGTATGGCCCAAGAATCCACAAACCTCACTCTAACTAGTAGGTCCTCCATGCCTCCAATAACTGCAACCTTAGTTGGATCGACTAACAAACCTTCCTTGTAGATAATGTTCCCTAACAGAGTTCCAAAAGGTGTAGCAAACATGTACTTATTGATATTTAAAAATCCACTTAATTATCTCATCTTTCAAACACTAAGTGCAAGTTGTCACAATGATCCTTAACAAGCCCATATATTGTCCAATCATCCAAGTAAACTCCGTAAGAATTTTTGAATAAAATCTGGAATGCTTGAACAACTATGTGTGAAAATGCATCGGGCATGTTCTTCAAACCAAAGGCATCACTTGTATATGCAAATATTCCCCATTCAGTGGTGAAATTCATTTTCTCTTGATCCTCCTGTGTAATTCTAACCTAGTGATACCCTAAGAATCCATCTGTGAAAGAGTAAACTTCGCGCCCTGCAACACCTTCTAATATTTCCTCGGTGAAAGGTGTAGGAAAAGGATCAATCACACATGCAGCATTAATTTCCTTGTAATCCACACAAATCCTAATCGACCATCTTTCTTTATATTGATTACCATGGGGCTAACCCACTTTGATTCTTCTAGGGGCTTAATGATGCCAAATTTCAACATTTTGTCAATTTCTTCTTTAACTTTTACGCGCATGTTAGGGTTCATCCTGTAAGGTCTCTTCCGACTTAGCACACTCCTTCCTTTAGCTTAATCTTCATCTTGCCTAATGACTCATGTACCCCCTTTAACTCATGGTAGCCCCTAAGGAATAAGTCCTGAAATCACGTAATAACTCAATTATCTTTGTTACTTCATAATTAGACCAATAATCTCCAATTATGGCCTCCTTGGTTTAGCATCCATGCCAATGTTCACTTTCTTAGTCTTCATAGGTTCATGATAGGCACGTGCATTTTTATTCACATTATCTAAGACCTTGCGTGTACCTATTGAATGATCTATGTCCAAATCTTCTACTTCTTCATCATCCACTATGTAGACCATCTTTCCTTTCTCCTTCTCAAAATAAGCGTGTGTAAATAGTTCAAAATTTGTATCATCTACTTCATCAAAATGTGCTCCTTGTTCTTCCTCACCAAATAACTCCTGAATGAGTTCTTCAGCCTTTGAACTGTCTCCCATATTCAAGCGCTCCATAACCCATAATTCCTCTCTTATTGGAGGTTTAGTAGAGAAGTACTCAAAAGTCTGGGTCATTCCTGCAATCAAGTCTTGCCAATTTCCAGTCTCCCTATGCAGTTCCACATAAACATACCAAGCACATGCACAACCTTGCAAAGTGGAATAAAGTTTATGCACCCAAAGTGAAGGTGGTAAAGCTTCCTTCCCCACTTGTCCAGAATCTCTCACACTACTAAACGTGGTGTTGAATAGGTTTATTACCATGATATATGTAGATTTGAGTAGGTGCATTACTCCTAAGAAACCGGGTTGTCAGAGTAATTTTTACTTCATTCCATTCTATGAGATTATCCTTGTGAACCATCCACCAGCGCATTGTCATCCCACATAGGGTATATACTAGTTTATTTCTTTTATCCACTTGATATGTCCACTTTGCTCCTCCATGGCACATAAGAATATTGTATGATCTCCTTCTCCAAAGATATCTTTGGGGTATAAAGTTTTTACCTATCCTCCTAATACAACGATTTTATCCTCCATGCAAATGTGCTTCTTACTTCGTGCCCAACCATCTCATAGGTGCCATGTGCCCAATTGTCACAAGCAATACTTGTAGTATCACTAATAGATTGTGCATCTTCCCACTAGAGGATTCCTTCCTTATATGGCTCAAGTACTTTTGGATCTTCGAATGGCGCATACATAAATTTTGTTTAGGTCTTCCTCACTTAATGGTTCAACATAAGGTGCAGACTTCCCATTTGTCAAAGGGATAATAACTCTTTCTTCCTTGTTCTCAAAACTTATATACCCCTTGTTGAACCATAGATCAACATTATTTACATAACACCAAGGGCGCCCAAGTAGAGCTGGGAAGTTATCTCTTCTGCAAGTGCTAAGACCTCAAAGTCCTCAATGAACTTGGCCCTTGTATAGTAATGGACATATCCTTTAAAACTCCAATTGGAGTGGCCTTAGTTCGATTAGCCATAAACAATACATTAGAAGATGGCTGTAATGGAGGTCTACCCATCTGCACCCATGCATCTAAAGTAAGCACATTCACTTCCACACCTGTGTCAATCAATATATTGCTCAAAATCCATCCATCCACAACAACATTCAGAGTGATTTCCTTGTCATAATCCAAGCTATGAGGGGGAAGATTAACATGCAGATCTACCATCCATTCTCAATACCTATGTCGTAGAGTGTTTCCCTTTAACCAATTCCCTAGTAATGGAATAATATTCTCCTGGCACAACATCTTGCATACCTCTTTCAAATCATCAACATTTCTACTTGGACCATCTTTGTTGCCTTCTTTTGTTCCAACTTCCGTGATTGTTCCTTTAAACACTTGTATTTCACCCTGAAGATTTCTGAGTACCTCCATGGTCTCCTGATAAACCTCCTTTTGATGTGTAGGATCTGGGTACCTTGCATGTAAAACCTCCTCCTTAGTAATGGTAGGCTTATGTTGTAACATCTCTCTGAGCACGCACAACTTCAACGCGTGTAGTAATCTTCACAGGTACTACCTCAAGTTTCGGTGCCAACTTTGGCATCCACTAATTTTCTATGGCGTGTTGTATCCTAACCATCCTTGCACCCTTGTTTTCTTGTTTATGCTACTTGCTAAGATGCTCATATAAGTCTGGGCATTCCTCATAGTTATGATTCTTCCCACAAAAATAACAAGTAATATTCTGAGGGAATTTATGCCTGTAGTGGTTAGGAGATCTGCATGTAAAACATGTTCCACGAGGAAACTCACCTTGCCCACCATCACAACCTGGCCCCCAGTCCACCACACTATCCTTGACCTTTGCCATGACTTCCTTCAAAGCACCCTTCGTTCCAATCATAGCGCCCTTAGTTGTGATCACAATCATGGTGCTCATTTTTACTTTTAGAATTATCTGATACTCTTGTTTGTCACACACCAATATCGATGGCATCATGGATCTAACCAATCAACCTACAGTCTTCTATATTATGAGTTGTGGACCAAAAATCTTACAATAACAAGATACATTCTTTCTTATCACACGTTGTAATAATGGGCAGTGGCTTGCATCATGGTTCTAAATGACATATCTCATAGTCTAGCAATAATGAACGTATTGACCTATGAGGACAACTATCTTTAGTGTGCCCTTCCACTTCACAATTTATACACCAAATCCCAGTGCGTCTCATGTGTTGAATTTACCGATAGTTTCTCCAACTACTTTTTCATAGCTGCAATATGTGCTTCCATGAATGGGCTCACTCCATTGTTTATACTTCCGACCACCTCAACATGTAACGTTGATTAAAGTGCTTTGCATGGGTCCATATATGTCTTATGTGATAACGCCCTCCTAAATGGTGTGATCAAACCCCCAATGAACCACTGTGCATGTTGACTTGCATGAATATCATATGAAAGTTTAGACAAAACTGTTTTGAAGCATGCATCATATTATCGAATGCTTTTAGGAGTTCTCTGCTTAATATCATTAAGCACATTTATACTCTTTTGCTCAAACTCATGGATATGAAACTCCTTAAGGAAAGCTTCTCGTAATGCTATATAATCTATGCAAGTCTGATTAGGGTCAAATTTCTTGTACCAACTGTGAGCGCATCCCTACAACATAGTTGCAAACTAACTTGCCTTGCACTCAGAATCTGTGATTCTTTTTGCACCACATTATCTCACATGTGTGTGCGTGCTCAAAAACATCTTCTATTCCCCTATACTCTGGAAGATGAAGTGACATCTCCATGTAAATATTCTGGGGTTGGTGAGGACCATGCCCACCTGATCCAAAACCTCTGTGTTACCTCTACCTCCGAACCAAAACTAGCGCCACTTATGCCCCCCATCCTCCTCTTTTAGTCAAAAGTGGACTAATGGATGTACTCTCTGTGTCCAAACAGTGGTACTAAACTGAACTCCTACGATTTTGAGGTGGTACTACTCCCAGAAGTGAGTCCAAAATTCTACGCGCTTGAGTTATGTGTCAATGATGCACCTAAAAAGGTACCTCCAAATAACAAAGAAGACATTTTCCTAAGATAGATGCACTTTCTACTTGATTTAATCCTTTTCTACTACTCCCCAAACTAGCTTATTAATTACTGGTTATACTAGATACTAGAAAACCAAGTGCAAGGGATAGGTTGCCAAGTAGATTTAGATGCGCACCCATGGCCCATGTCATCTATGTTGACGCACTCCCATATGAGGCCGAGAGGTTCCTGTCATGCTTTCCCAAATGGGGAGTTCCAGATGCTTTGGCTCCATGCCTTCTACATGAGCTCCAAATCCTTCACAAGCCATCTCTCTCCTCAACGCCATCCATTCTATAATATCACATTGCTTCTCTATCTCCCTCTTGCACGCACCTCATTATACTTAATTTTCCTTTCTTCTCTTTTTGCTCTCTCTACCGCTAGGTTTGTCATCCTTCACCAAACCTACTCTTGCCCCCTACACATGGTAGGGTTTAGCTAGCAATCAAATTTTCTTCAGAGTTCACGGTTACCATCAAGATTTTGATCGCCAGTGGAATGCCTTGCAGATAGGTTCCCCTGGGATAATACAAAAACTAGAACTCAGCTACCTCCAGGAAAGAATAAGTAGAAATTGAGTACTCTAAAATATAGCTATTCAGAACATCATGGAACCAAGTGTCCACAATGATACGTCCAAATCAAATCAACATCATAGAGGGCTTGAAATTCTTCTTACATCCAAACAAGTGTGTGATACTTCCAATTCCTTTTAGATGCATAAGCAACTAGCCACTTGTAAAACTCTATCGCAAAGATAACAAAGAAGCTCTAATATAAACAATCATATAAAATTCTACTTTACCCATGCATGTGCTTTAAACTCAAATCCAGTCTTTGAACCTCTAAGTGTATTCTTCTTCCAAATATTTTATCCATTCCTCAAAACTTTCTAGGGTCAACCGATACGTCTTCATCATGAAACATCTTGAAAATAGCTGAAAAAGAGCTCTCGGAAATGGAACCAATGATGCAACCTAGAATCTATTGTGAATAACCCAAGCAAGCGCCGACACATCACCCAACCTGAGATGAGCACTCACCCGAAGCATGCAAAGGTACCAAGCCCCTCTTTAGATTTGTTTGTGCAGGATGTTAGTGTGATGGTGATAAAACATATTCAGATCCATAATTAAACATAAACATTCCACAGTGCATAATCTAGATCTAGATCTTAGAGAATCATGAATTAAATAATAACTATAATAAGATTAACCATACATGAACCAGATTCAGTTATGTTTAACACCATTATCCAACCAATATTATCCATTGCATTAAACACTATAAAACACATAAGCTTCTTACATTATAAAGTATATCCATAAGTCATGTGTGCATCATATCCAATAAAGATAGCTCCACAATAATCACACACACCTATAACTACATAGTTCAATACATATTTATAGGGGTGGGGACTTTCCCTTCACCGCCTATGCACTTCTCAAAATAGGTCACATGTTGATAATAGCCATGCACCTTTACAATAGCATGCATACATGCAAGTGTTCTAATAATAGATGTCTTATAGTTAATTGGAAGAAGCAATCCTATTATTATCTCAAACCATGCATATCGCCGCTCATTCCCAAAATACCATTACGTGTAACACGAGTCTTCATCTCTACGTGTGCTCCATGACGTTATCTCCAAAAATAGCCCTTATCCAAAAAAATGGCTAAGTCCTAAGCCAAACTGTTCCGACATGTGTTTCCTTTCCTATCTTCCTACGCCGTCAAATGTGCCTGTTCCCACGCGCACATCTTGTGTTTCTTCTTCTTAGAGCAACATTTTTTCTACTCAATACCTATAGCTAGGCTGATTTGCCCAAAATTTGTAAGCTCTGTCATCTTCAATGTTTAAAGCTCTCAATTGTGCAGTGATAGTAGGCAGGTCTAAAGTGGTCCAAAAGATGTGAATCTGAAGACCTTGGTCAATATCTGATAAAGTTTCTTGTTGGTTTGGTTGTGGTACTATGGGCTCAAAAATGTAATCTCTAGGTTCTCTAGGGCCCGAAATGGTCATGTGAAGTGCATATTTAATTAATCTAATACAAGAAAGAAAACTAATTTAAATAAAGGAAATATAATCTATGTTTTTGTGCTTTTTCAATTATATAAAAGAAATGAAACAATAAACAACAATCTAATTTAATTAAACTAATGTTTTTGGATTTTATACTTTCTGGAAAATAACAGAGGAAATACGAAGAAATGAAGAAATTGCTTCTACAATTTAATTAACAAATCCTAAACAAATAAATAACCGGATGTGATTATCTATCTGTGTTGAAATAAATATAAGTTATCCTAATTTAAACAAAGCTTTTCCAAAATGTAATTGTGGATGTGAATCCTTTGTTCGCCTCAGAGGCACGGGAAGAAATCAAAGCTTCTCATAAGATTTTCTTCCCTTGCAACCTCCCCAACAGTAAAAGAAGGATTCAATGGAAGTTTTATAAATGAAATGATATTGCAGTTGATTCTAAATTAATACAGAAGCTTTCCTCTAGACAATTTTCCCTTACAAACCCATAGGGATAGGAAGGGAAGTTATCTATCACCGAAGCTTTACAAAAGAAATGAAAGCTATAGTAAATGATCTAACTATTGTAATGAATTGGATTAAAATTATTTATTGCTCTAGCCAACAATGTGCATACAGATTAAATAAAATATTCAAGAAAGCTTCAGGAAATCTAAGTACATCCCGACCTAGAATTTGTAATGTTGAGGAAAAGCCAATTATGGTTTAATTTTGTGTCCCCTTAGTTTCTTTTCCAACTTCAATGTTCACGTGAGTCTAGGGAGTTGCACTAGGAATGCGAGAAATGAGAAGAAGAAGGTGTTGGAGCAATGGTGGCTTGCTTGGCATTTGGTAGCAATGTAGGTAGAAGAAGAACAACGTAAGAGAACAATGCTTGGTTGTGTAATTTATAGCAAGATCATGACAACATAATGGCGCAAATCACAATAAAAATCTTTAGCCATTACTTCGGGAAGAAGCATGGATTTTATAGAACATATCTTTGGGAAATGGTCTAAGCCATTTGGCAATGAATGGATGCCACATCACAACAAGGAGGGGCAGTTAACTCTCAATCAACAATTATAAGAGGAAGAGGAAGTTGGTACGCATATATCAAGCCTACAAACAGCTAGTTTGACCAACAAACATGCACAAAAGGTGAGTGAAAGAAGTTAAAACGTGTTCAAACCACGCTTGGGAAGTCTTGACCAAAGCACACGAACCACCGGTCTGCCTGAGGCATTGGTTACGCAATCACCGGATCGGTTGTACAACCGCCACCGAGGAAAACCAATGGTTGTGCAACCCCACCCAAGTAGGGTAGTGGTTGCATAACCGCCGCCCCAAGCAGCAGCTTCATAACTTAAGGCCAAAAACTAAGGAAAAACCTACGAAAGCTAACATAAAGTAGGAAATGGGTAAGTAAAGTATTCTCGAGATAGAAATACAAGTTCTGAAGAGGAAAAGGGGCTCAAACACCATTGGAAAAGATAGTAATCATCATAGGGGACTTTTAACCTTTTTAAATGTAAAGCACATGAAAAATTGGTTGCATACATTACCATGGGTACCGCTCTCTAGGAATTAGATGGAGATTAAGCTTGAGAGAAGTAGTATGGATTATCTCTTACTCACTCTTGCTGATTTTGCAAAGCTTAAAAATAGGTTCAATGATTCCTCTCAACCTATTCATTCTGGTATATCTTCTTTCAATCAGGTTTTCTCAAGAGGTTTGTAAAAAGGATTTTTGATCATTCAAGTGCTTTTTATTTTATTTTTTTATTTTTTTTTTTTATTTTGCAAAGATCTTTATGGTGCACAAGGGCAAATTTCTCCCAAGTAGAGTCGCCAAAAACTGTTGGTGAAATAATTTGTTGTATGGAAAATTATGGGTTTCCACCAATGCTCACAAGGTTATGCCCTCCTTTTTGTGTATGGGGAGGCTCCCATTATTGAATGTAACTATCCTAATTATATCTAACTATTGTGGGGTGGCCAAATAGGTCGGGGATCACACAGGCACACTTCACTAAACCCGTGGCAAATGTTTTGTAGGGGTACAAGAAAGGAAATTGCGGCAATGAGGGATAGAGGAGGAGAATTAGGAGAGGGGAGGTTATCATTGTGAGTAGACAAGTGGAGAGTTCACACCCAATAACCGGAGTATTTCAACATTCAATTGGAGGAAAACAACAATGAAGTACCTAGTGAGAATAACAAATCCAGACACATAGTTCTGTAGATTCTTTTATTAAGGACACCAAGTTCCTTCTTGATCACCATACTTACAAAGTCATAGAAAAGAGAGAATATAAGAAACATGAGAAAAGAAAAAGGAAGAATGTAGCTTTCATTTCTTATGTAGTGATGAATAAAAAACATCAATCAATCTACCACAATTCACAATTGCTACCAAGAACTAAAATTTAGGATCCTTTGGAATGGAGAAGCCATCCCAATTTATAGCCTTTTGAATTGACCTTTCATCTCCCCATACATGACTCTTCATGCTCCTATTCTACTTGTGACATTTCAATTTCCCTAGAAGAGACAAATTTAGTATCTCTCTTATAATTTTGAGAGAATACTTTTACAAATTACAAATATTGTCATGTAAGTGAATAAGACGAAATGCAATGATTGTGCACAATGAATAATTAAAAAAGAAAGGGAGAGAAGAGGAGAGAAGGGGATTGACTGATATGTTGAAGAAGCTCCCCTTGATGTATAACTTATTGATCTAAAGCATGATTATCACTATTTTCTCCTTCTACAAGATGTACGAGACACCTCGGACCGCTAAAAGACTATTGAGAAACACTTTTGCAAGACTACCCGAGGTGAGATCCTAGGAAGGGAAAAGGGATGATCTCTTTCCTAACTCACTTGACTTAACTAACTCACCCAACTCACCGGTTCACCTAGCTCACTCGAGCTCAACTCGCTTAGCTCACTTCAACCCACCCAGCTCACCGACCCACCTAGCTCACTCGGCTCACTAAGCTCATTTCAACCACTCACTGAGATATGATGATGGATCCAATCTTGACTAATGAGTTATGATGACATATTATGGTGAATAAATGGATTCGTTTACACCCTTTGAATCTTTTCCAATTGCTCGGTGATCTTGACTTTCCTCTATTGTGCTTTCACATGCTCCCGAGCACAATTATGATCAAAAAGATGCTTCCAAGACCCTTATGGAGGTTTCATTTTTTTTTGAGATATGAGATCATCATATAACCCTATGAAGAGTTCAAAAAGTGGAAAGATGAGTGAAAATGGATCTAGTTGTAACTTTCTGCATCCAAAACAAAGACTTTTTATTTTTAGCAAGTAGGACCGAAACCTGCTATTTTTGGGCATATCACCTATTTTTCTCAAATCTGACCTTCTGACCCTTCTAGAACATTCCAATTTTCCTATGTTGATGATGTTTTCCCATTTTCAACCACTTTCTATTTTTAGCAAGTGCTTTTTCCAAACTTGCTCTTTTAGGAAAATTGACAATTTTACTTTGCTCACCATTATGCATTGTTTTTGAGTGTTATGGGTGATCAGAGCTTGCAAATTGAGGGACTTAATATTTTTAACACATGGATGGGTATGTCATATGATATTTTTAGTAAGTGAAAAAATGACCTCGGTTTGTGATGGAAACATTATTTTCAGATTCAGCTTTTCGTCACGATCTCGTGCTCGAAATTTCATTATGTTTTACCCTTCAGAATGCTTGAAAATTTTAAAAAAACAAATTTTTAGGGTTAGGGTTTCAGGCCTAAAGCTTCCATGGCAGCCATTAATGGATTCATTATCTTCCTTTGTCACAGAGATACTCTAGAGAAGATAACTTAGCTCAAACTCTTGGTACGATCAATTTCTTTGTTCGTTGGCAGTGAAAAATCTTCATTCTTACAACCATGGATGCTCTGAGAGAAATTTGACATGATGCCAAAAGAATTTATAGGGTATTAGATGTTTTTCACTACAAAAATGGAGGTCTAATCAAGAAATTAAGTGGGTAGGACCTATTTTGAGTTATTACAACTTCATGCAGCACTTATGGTTCACGAGAGAGGAAAAAGAGAGAAATAACAAGGTAAAAAGACTTAACCAAACTTTGGTTTGCAACCTTCATAGTATGGGGCTCATTTTTGTGTCATGATTTTCCCTACTATCCATGGGACATTTTGGATTGTAAAATGCGCCTCCGTGAGCTTGACACTCGGCGAGGCTTTGATTGCACAAGGAGGGAAGAGCGAGAAATCCATTTTTAGCTCCTGGGAGTCTGGGTCGCATGGTGAACCAAGGAAGGGGATAAAGGGTGGGGTGAATTTTTGTGTCCCAAGTTTCCCCAATGTCTCTAGGAGAGTTGGGACAGAAAAATGTGCCCAAGGTTTTTCATGAAAAACTTAGCCAATTTTTAATTTTCAACCACTTAGTACTTGGCGGGAAGAGAGAGAGGGTCATATGAGGGTCCAAGAGCTACAATGGGGGTGGGGTGAATATTTTTGTCCCTAATATCACCATTATACCACTTTCCCACACAGTTGGGACACCAAAATGCGCCACCCATCCAACTGTGAAAATGACTAACTCCCAAAAACTTGAAATCACTTTTCCTAGAGTTCTAGAACTTGTTTTAGGAAACTTTTTATATCATTTTGACTCCAAATATCATTTAAAGATCAATGGGATGGTTTTAAAGACATAATTATATATCCTTCTCCAAAAAAATTCTGATGTTTCATTTGGGATCACCAAGTGAGTCTACACAAATTTATCTTCCAAGAAGCGCTTAAGTCTTGAGAAGCATTTTATGATTTCATCATGAAGAGGGTTCTTCAATATTTCTGATGATATCTTGTTTTCCTCTTGAATCATTCCAGAGCTCCCAAAATCCTCCGTTGAATTTTAGGTACCTTTTTCCACTGCAAGCTCCTTAAGCCTCCAAAACCTACTTTTATTGTTCTTCTTCCAAAACCTCCGAAACTTTCCTCAATATTCCTAAACATGTTCCATTGAATTTTTAAATCTTATATAATATCTTTGGATAGTTATGATCCTTTCATTCTATCCCGAGGAATGAACACTAGCCTTAGAATGGCCAAAATTAGCCTTTATAGGCCTGTTGAGAAACTAGCAGTTAAGAACACTTTGCCAGATGAATTTGTTGATATTGTCACATCATTCCAAACACTTGTAATTTCTTGTTCATCATCTTGAAAGTACCTATAGGGTAAAAGTGGACATGACACAAGTCAAAAGTTGAATAGGAAGGGGCTTCGGAAGACTTAGGAATAAAATTTTCAATTTGGACCTAGTTGTCATGCTTGAAAATTTGAATTTTCATGTTGCACGCTTTACATGACAACACTTTTCTCTTTGAATGTTGGATTAGTTGTACCACCAAATTGATCGGACCTTGTGTATCTTCTTTCTGCCATTTTGTAGGATTTATATACAACTCAAAATATATTTTTATACACCCTTCTTTCTTTGATTAGGAGCTTGTCTTGCAAATTGTAGAGCTTGTGCATGTTCTTCTTCAAAATCTAGAACTCTTGAAGTTGCATGATAGTGATTAAAAATTTCTTTATTATTCCATATGCAATTCCTCAAATCAGGTTGTGAGATCTTCTTGAGTATCCTAAAAGAAAAGAAGATTAGGCTGCAACATAGGAGCATTTCTAGGAATGGTCATTATGGGAAAAATGCAGAGTAAACATCAAGGCTCTTAAATTTTTCAAATTTTGCTTTTTAAAAAATTTCAGATATATTATTTTTGGATTTTATGGTTTTAGGAAGTGATGTAAAGACAACAAAATCTGCTCCATGGTGGCCACAAACTATTGGTAAAATAATTTGTTGTAAGGAAAAATTAGTGGATTTTCACCAACACTCTAGGACTATTTCCCTCCTCTTTGTGATGGGGAGGCTCCCATTTATTGAATGTAGAAAAAAAAGTATGTGGGTGGTTGTGAAGTCGGGGATCACACAAGAATACTCCACTAGACATGTGGCAAATTGCTTGCACCTAGTGCAAGGGAGGAATTTTCTTGAGAGATAAGGTGAAGGGGAGTAAGAATGTGGGGAAGGAGGGTTAAGTTCATGGATAGGAACTTACATATTTCCACAACATTAACCGAATAGTTCTACACTCAATTAGAAGAATACAACTTTGTTAATAATGAAAAGACACGATAAATTATGGACATAGAATTCCATTAACCCATTTATCAAAGACAATAATGCCTTCTTGGTTGTATAAGATCATCATGTGCACAAAGATGAATAAATAGAGAAATGAAATGGAAGAATGTTATCTTTTTCTTGCTTCTTAGTAGTACAATAATTATCTAATTCACAATTGACAACCCTTTAGAATGAGGAAGTCATCCAAATATATAGCTTTGAAAGAGACTTTTCATCTTTCATATTCATAGGAAAGAAAAGTGCGACCCTTTTTATTAATTAAAGATAACTCATTACAATGTTGAACCATAGGTCACATTTAAGTGAATAAGACAAAAAGTGAAAAGTACCATCCCAAGGAGAATTCAAAGATGAGAGAAAAAGGGAGGATGAGAGAATAAGAGGGGGAGAGAATCATGTCGATGGAGATGATGCATTCGTTGATGAACTCTTAAGTAATACACCCAGAAAAATTCTTCATTTTTGAACTCCTTTTGAAGCATGTTGTTGCATGTGCCACTTTCTCTGCTTGAGGGATATACATGTAGCTCAGATCCTTGATCAAAGTTTTAGAAGTAGTGCTAATGTTTTTACATTGTTTGAATCAAGTTTAATGATCCTTAGTAGTATTGGAAATTCTTCACCTGATTTCCACAAGAGATTCCAAAGTGTCCCAATTAAATGAGAAGGGATCTCCTACGTCTATCCTGGCCAATTCCTCAAATGGATTCAAAAGGTCTTCAATCGACGAATTCTCACTTATTGGAGGTGCTCCAAGTGTTTGTACTCCATTGCTTATGTTTTCTAAAATCTGTGAAGTGAGATCTTCACAAAAATCAAGCTCCTCAAGGGCATTGTTCATCATTTCATAATGATAAACCAATGTTTGAGACCAAATTGGAGACATATTCTCAATTATAGAATTGAACACATTTTTCCCACCAACATGAAAGAGTCAAGGTTACCCATTTCCATCACCAATGGAAACACTTGGTCCCAATGAGCCTTTTCCTTTTCAATTTCATCTTTGGTCATCTTTACCTTCGTAGCGGTAGCAAGAACAAACTCAAATAGTGAAAGAATTTTAGGCAACAAAGTTTTACCTTTCTCGAGAATCTTGTCAACCCATTGATCATTAGCTCTTCCTTACATAGAATGACCTTGAGCCCTTTTGATTATTGTGGGTTCAAAGTAACTAATAGGAGTAACATCTTTGGCCAAGAGAGATGGAATTAAACTTGGATCCATGAATGACTGAACATTATAAGTGAGGATTCTCGTATGTTCTTCTAATTGCTCAATTTTTGTTTGTACTCTTCGTTCCTTGAAAGTAAATGAGCAACAAACTCTTTGAACAAATGTGCATCCCCTTCATGTGTTTCTTGCCCCAAAGGAATTGTTTTCATTTCATATTCTTCTTGAGTCATCTCCTCAATGGGTTTTACCACTTTAGGTTGGGAAACTTCTACATATTGATTACCGAAACACTGTTGAAAAAGTGAGAAGTTACCTATGCTTTCTTACCCCGTTTAACCTTTACAATCTTTGATATGGCTTCAAAGTCTGGCACCACTACTTGTTACACTCTTCTCTTCTCACTTCCTATCAATTATTGGATCCATGGGAAGATCTTTGTTGTTGCAGGTTCAACACTAAGCATGATTTCACTTTCAAGTTCACGATGAGGAACCACATCCTGCACTTGATGAGTTGACTCGGTAGTAGAAGAAGAGATACTTGGAGATTGGTGTGGAACTAGGGGTTGCGAAGGATCAATTTTTCCTCACTTAAGATCCTTGATGAGATCATTGGTGACTTTGGCCTTCTTGTGAAGTCTCTTGTATTGAGATCCTTATGTGTCTCATTATTTTTCTTTTCACATACTCCCCAATGAGCGGAGCTCGTAGGTTTCTCATATTCCTTTAAGGATGAGAGATGATATGCTTACCTTGAGAGGGTTAGAAGACCACCCGATTCTATGAAAGTAACCCTCTTTCTTCTGAACCATTATTTATACCTCTAAATCTCTGATGTAGTATGATTCATGAATCCTCCATGAGATGGGTGAGAGAGGTGAAGACTTTACCGCTTGATATTTTGGATCAAACAAATTAGATCTGTTATCTTCCACACCTTCAATGAACCAATCAAAACCAAATCTCCTCATTTGATCAATAGTCATTCTCATATGATCTCTTTTCCTTACCTCAAAATCATCCAGAAATTGACCCAATAATCTTCAATCTGGGAATATGGTGCAAATCAGGGAGATTGAATGTTTCAGGATTATTTCGGATGTCAAAATCAGACCTAGAGGTGTATGAGTAGAGGCTAAGGGAAGAAAAGAAGGCATCTGCAACATTTTTGCATGAAAAATATTCCAAGAGAAATGGGGAAGGACACACCTTTTTTCCTACGATTCTTGCACCTATTATGGACTTGAGCAAGTTGCCTACACAACTCAAACATCACTATCTTGTCACTAAGATACCTAGGGAGTTTGCGAGGAGTGAGATCAAATCTTGAAACCCTAATGTAGGAGAAAGTTGCAAACTGAGTGAAGAAACATCCATACCTCTCTATCAATGTTGCAGCTTGAGAAGATAACCTTAGCTCTAGGTTGCCTTCAAAGTCGGATCACGAACATGGTGAATACATCATTCACCCTGGAAAAATGGTGATTACTTTCCTTGAGAGTGAGCTGAGGATACCTTTCAAAGGTTGGTGTTTTCGAGAAACATTTGGAGTGACAGTTAGACTCTTGAATTACCTCGTGTTTTCAAGAGTATGCACTAAATACGAGACCATTGTGAACTTTCTTATAGTGGGAGATGAAGTAACTGATGGTGAATGTTGTCACTTATGATTTTTCCCAATCTACCAACTGTATTCCCTCGGTGGCAATGAGGACAAATTGTGGGCCATCTAGTCCCGAAAATTTTTAGGTGTCTCTTCACCCATTGCATTGCTTAACAAGATGATAGCATTAGAGTAGCCCTCATGGAACTCACTTCTTGACAAGGTTTTTGGCATATGAGAGGTTTTTTTCCTTGTCTTAGCCATGAACCTGATGTGAGGCCTTGGAGGTATGATTTATTCTTTTCCCATTCATAAGACGTAAACTCTTTCTGATTATGACTATCTTTATTCTTGGTTGGAATCTGCGTATACATTATGAGATACCTTTTGGGTGTAAGCACTATGAGGATGGAGTTGTCATCCACCCTCACTATTATGGAATCAGGTTCATAATGTTGAGCACATGCTAGGACCAATTTTGTACTTTGCACTAATAGTGGATGGCCTCCTGCTGCAAACAATCCACTCGTGAAAATTTTTCTCTTCCACAGGCTCTCTTGGTCCTCCAAGCATCCTATTTTTTAGGTCTTCTAGATCTATGTGAGTGACATCACTATCACCCACACCTAGGTACTCAATAACCAAGGTTGAAATAGGCTCCATACCCAATAATTTGAACTTCATGTTTCCAAAAATCAACAAGATGAGTGAAAATGGAGCTACCAACAACTTTCTGCACCAAAAACTGAAACTTTCTATTTTTAGCAGGTGGGGTTAGGAGTTGTTATTTTAAGAATTTTTAGAAATTTTGCACAATCATTGTTCTCTAAAGCTCCTAATCCACCTATTTTGCTTCCACTTATGATGCTTTTCTTTTTTAGAAATCTTTGATTTTGGAACATGTACTTATTTCCAAACTGTTATTTTTAGAAAGTTACCCAATTGACCTTATTTGGTGTGTCTCACTGTTTTTGGATGTTCTAAATGTTGAAAGTATGTTTTTTAAGAAACTTACTATTTTTAGCATGTCATTGTTAAAATCATGTGTTATCATTAGTAAGTGAACTTTCGGTGTCGGATTGCAATAAAACCACCATCATTTTGTTTTTTTTTGCACCGGATCTCGTGCTCCAATTTTCACAATTTTTCATCCACTAGAACTCTTAGAAATCAAAAAGGAAACTTCTACGGTTCGGTTTTCAAATTTATACATCAAAAAAACAAGGGAATCATCTAATATGTAGATCTGATAATGGTCCCAAAGGCGTTTTGGAGAAGAACAATCTAACTTTCATTGGAATCTGATTTTTGGTTAGTGAGATATGAAGAAATCTTGGTTTTCAAGGCTATGGTTATTCGGAAAAAAAAATTGAGATTTATAGTAAAAAAATTCAAGGTTTTACAATGAGCAAAAATGGTGGGAGGTCAACCTTTGGCGAAGAAATGATTTAAAAATGAGTTATATTTCACTTTTTATACTTCCTCTGCAAATAATAGATCAAACCTGGTCGGTGAGAGTTACTTGTGAGGTTAGAAAACTAGGTTTAATGGGACATGAGGGACATAAGGGATAATAGGGACAAAAAAATGCACCTTGGATCAATATTGAGACAAGTGGTAGCACATGAGCAAGTGAGGATGAGATGGAGGGCCTACAAAATCACTTGTGGAGCCTTTAGAAGGTCTATAGAAATTCAAAGGGATAGGTTTGATCATGGGTACACTTTTCTATCCCCTTGGGGACATAAAGGACATAAGGTACACAAAAGTGCGCCTTGAAGTAAGGTGGTGACATGTGGCATGGTGGAAAACTGGATAATTGTGAGATTTGAAACTTCTCCTTCACTCACACACTCCTTGACTCAACTTAGACTCAACATGGGTTAACTTGACTACATATGGATGGATTGAGAGTTTAAAATGTCATGGGGCACACTTTATTTTCCCTCTTTTCTCCTTGGACAATGGGGACATGAGGAAAACATAGAAAACACATACAAAAATGTTACAAAGTGCTCCTTGAGGAGGCGTATGAGGGTGCACTTTTGTGTCCCTCATGTCCCCAACGGCAGTAAAAGGGACAAGAGGGACAACAAAGTGTTCCTTCCCTCATTTGGAAAGCCATATTTTACACTAGTTATTAAAAAATAGCCTAAGAACTTACTTCTTTCACCCCATAGGCTTAAGATAATATTAAGGGGTCAAATTTATATGAATTTTTGACTCCAAACACATTCTAATACCAAATGGAGGTGGTTTCAAAACTTGAATCTTCCGAAACTCAAAACAATTCCCTTTTTATTCGTAAGTGTGAGGTTCTCTCGCATTGTTTGGCATTTTTAAGAAACCATCAAACCTCATATCAAAATTAATGTTCCCACCATGTACATAATTATTTAATTTTTTTGCTTCCTATTTCATTTCCTCCTTACCCCTTACGAGCTCCCGGAATTGTCGGGAGAAGTTTAGGTTTGCTCTTGCACCATCCATTCCTTACACCTAAAAACCTAATGTTGAACAAACTGACCTTGAATGGTCAAAAATTTCCTAAATATTCATAAACTACTTTTAAAACCTTCAAGGCTCTCCAATGCCACCTCTAGTTGCTTAATACCTCTTCATAACTCTTCTCCGAGGGTTATACACATGCTCCAAAATCGCCAAAATCATCCTTTCGGGCCTTCGGAAAACTACTCTTTTGTTGAACTTCACTTAATGGAATTATGAACCTTATTACACCACTTTTAACATTAATACATGTTCATAACATTCATTAAGACCATTTCCAAGGCCGAGGTGATGAACTCATAGGAAGTAGATTGGTCGGGAGGAAGACTCGAGAGGATTAGGGGCAAAAATTTGCATTATGGCTTAGCTATCATGATTTAAAGTGTGCAATTAATTTTTTGGGTCACGTATTTTACAAGACAAAACCACGAAAGGGGATTTCAAGTGGTAGGCTTGGTTTTCATTACCAAAATTTTAAATTTTTCATGCCAAACATTTAACATTACAACAAATGGCTCTAACGCAGGGACATATATTGTAGGTGTAATGGATAACCTCAAACATCTTGTGAAGGAGCATACTAGTGTCTTAACCATTGGGAAATAGAGTCACCATATTCAACAACTAGTATAAGAAACAAACACAACCAAGGAAAAACAAAACAAACACATGAAGAAAATGGAAACAAACCAAGCGGATGGGAAACATAACTGAAAGGGAAACTATGATACATGGTTGAGGACAACCAACCTTATTGCTTGTAGAGTTTCAAAATTTTCCCACTACGAGGCAACTCTAATGGGGTTCCATCAAGATACACAAGGTAGTACGTTTTTTCTCCACAAAAGTGCTTAATCTTGAAGGGACCAAGCTAGAGAGATAAATTTCCCATGGCTTCCTTTAGGTTCTTGTCTCTTATCCCATAGTAGGACAAGATCTCTAATCTAAAAGATTTTGTTATGTGCCTTCTAATCAAACAACTTCTTCACTTTCGATTGGTGCCTCCTAAGAACATCCACCGCTACTTCTTTATCTTCATTCAATTTTTCCAAGTAGTATATTCTTTTGTCAAGAGCATCAATATACTCTCCATCCTCTACTACCTTCACTAGTTTTAAGGAGGCAATTCCAATGAAATAAGAAATTGGATCTCAATTCCATATAATAGCTAAAAGGGAGAAGTTCCAATGGCCTTCTTATGTGTTATCCAATCATCCCATAAAGCATCACACCTTTTTATGCCAATTCCTTTTATTAGCATCCACCAATTTTTGAATAATAGTAACAATATTCTTATTACTAGATTATGCTTGACCATTGCCTTGCGGGTAGTAGTCAGTGGAATGTGATAATGAAGTGCAATTATTGTAACAAAATTCAATCAGCTCAATGGATGAGAAATAAGTAGCATTATCACTTATTTAGGAAGTTACACATCATCTCTAAATTGGCATGCTTGACCAGAATGACCTCCACCCACTTTGTAAAATAGTATGTTGCAATAAGGACACGCATATGACCCATGATGAAAGAGGATTCAATACACCCAAAAATTCCAAATCCCACTTCTTGAATGATTCTTTTATGAGCACGAGTCGAAGTGGCATGACAGTCTTGGCTTTCCTACAAACTATTGGCATGGTTCACATTTCCCTACCCATTTGTAGGTATCCTCGAAAATATTAGGCTAATAATATCCACATCTCAAGATCTTATGTGCTTTTACTACTGCTTAGAAGTTCCCTATGCATGCCTAATCATGGTATGTTTTCAAAAGTTATTCATGTTGTTCCTATTCAATACACCTTAAGAAAGGGTCATCCAATCCTCTATTTGTAGACACCAAAATTTGGTATCGCTACCCCTAATCACCCATGTGTGCATATTTATTTAATTCATCCCCCTTCATTTAATTAAATGCCCATCTTATTACATCATGACCTTTAATCCCCTTTAATTAATTTAATTAATTAGTTCCTATTAATTAATTAATCAATGTTCACATCCTAATTTGGCCCTAATCCACTTTTCATTTAGGATGATTTCATTCTAAATATACATCCCGTAGACACCCCAATTTCACATCTATCCTAAATCAATTAATTCCCCTTCCTCATTTCCCACAAAAATACACTTCGAATTAATCAAATATAATTTGATTAATTATCCATTTCAAAATCTAAAAATAATCTAATCCTCACCACATGTCATTATTCTCCATGTTTTTCCACTATTGAATTAAAAATTCAAATTCAAATCCTCACCCACCATTCGTGGTCCCCACTCACCTAAAATCCTCCACTTATGAATTAAAAAATAATTCAAATCCTCACCCATTCTTCGTGGTCCCCACTCACCTAATCTTGCCCACATTTTCAAACCACTCACCTAATCTTGCCCACATTTTCAAACCACCCACTTAATCTTGCCCACATTTTCAAACCACTCACTTAATCTTGCCCACATTTTCAAACCATGATTACTTAAATTAATCTAAGCTAATCACTCCCTCAGGCTATAAATACAACCTTACCCCTCCCCTCTAAACACACAGAGAATAAGCTTGAATGTCATATCTAAGTTCTTGCATCCTTTGAGCAAAGAACATCATTTTGCCTCATCCTAATGCCAAAATAGCCTCAAAATCCTTTTTCCCATCTAGTGCAAAGTAAGAGGATTGTTGTTGCAAGAAGGTCTTGCTCCATCTTGAAGAAAAGCACCTACATATCACAAAATCGGGGCTCAATCCAAGTTTCTAGCCCATTCGAGGTTTGCTTCACGGGCGTGAAGGAGGAGGTACGATTATTGGTATTTTACTTCCTTATTAGTAGTGTATTTTTCCTAGCTCACACATCCTACGCATCCCTATGCTTTTCTTAACATATCCTTATCTCCAACTCACCCATATCTTGTCCCTAAATCACTCCTTCCTACCTACATGCTTTAAATCACTTGCTCATATCTTTAAATACCCAAAATCATGCCAAAATCACAAAATCTAGCCCATTAGGGAAAATTTCCCTGTAGTTGGCGGTGACCAACCACGTGCGTCAACCTATAAAAATGATCCCTTTCTTTCCATAATCATCAGATGCATGCACATACACGAGTTTTCTTACAACCCGCAAGCTTCTTCTAGATCCGAACATCCTGCGCAATGATCACTGCACCTCTTGGATCTCCTTCTAGTTTATTTGTGTTACATGTGAACATTCCTTTGGGAGGTTATCATTGTCAATATCATTTTATACATTTATTATCATATTGTTGTTGTCTTGTTTTCATCTAACCTTTTGCGAGTCCAAAACCATCGGGACTTCATTATCGGTCTATTCTATCGGTTCTTACATTTGCAGGTTCTCCAATCCAGTTTGTTTCCCTCGACCTTGTTCAACACTTCCCTGGTCATCATCAACCTACCCAAGTCATCGTCGAACCAGTCCTCTATCATCATCCTTTATGTTTCAGATTCCTTTCGATGTATCTGCTCCAACTTGCATTACGCCTAAACCCCATATTTGTCATCTTGCTTCTTTGAACATGTCTGGTTTTCAATCCGAATCCACTTTGTGATCCTAGTTATTTTACATCCCTTTCACTTCTTTGCCTTATATCCCCTTTCACGAGTTGTTTCCGGTGTGTACAGGCCTCTGTTCTATCGGCTTTGCACTCAAAGCATCCAAATCTACATTTACAGTTGTTGTTCCATCCTTCCACCTTAGGTCATCATTGACCCACCCCTGTGCAACCTTGGTCACCATCAACCTTGTCGAGTAATCATTTTTTGCATTCATCTAGATTATATTTGTATGTACCTTACATTTTTCAATATTTCAGTTTATGTGTGCTTCAAATTTTGCATATTTATCTAGCTTATTATTATTACCGTTATCATCTCTTAAAAAACATGCGAGTTGACATCCACCAAGGAAGTTAACACTTGAGCAATTTGTTTGGGAAACCCCCAAATCTATCATCTAATCAATCTCCTTTTCAATGATTCTTATTTACAGGTTCAACTTGTAGCAACAAGGATCTATCATTCACTTTGTGCGCGTATCCATCACATCACATCCGAGGTACCATAAACCCTCCATCATTCAAGGTTATTTAGTTTGTTTTAATACTAGATCATTCATTTGAAAAGGAACAAAAATTGGATAAACATTCCTAAGCATGTCCAGGTGGGACCACCCTTTAGGTGATCCTTTGCATTTCTTTCTATTTTTCTCGCTTCTTCGTCTTTTACTAACATTGTAGCGAGGCCCCGCTTCTCGCTTGCTCGTGTTGATTTGACTATTGGATTGCTCTTCCTGCTAAAGTTCAGATAAAAAAGAAAAGCTCTACCTGTATTCATATTTCCCCTATTTTCTCCTTTTTGCATCATATTTCCTTTTCCTGTGTGTGCATCCTTATCACAAGATAACATTTCGATTTGGTTTTAAAAAGAACCTTTCTTTTTTGAATCCTTCTTGCTCACATAGTTTAAGTAAGAGGTTAACTTGTTTCATCTCATAGTCCTCACACATCTAAATCACATATCAAAACATCTTCCTACTGATTGGTGATTGGGATTTGATCACCGACATGAAGCCATTAGTGACCTCCTAGCCATAACATCCTGAAACCAAATCTAGATTGCCTTTTCCTAGGTACCTTGTTATCCATCCCCTTTTTATTTTTCACACTTTCTTAAATCTAGATAATGAAAAATTCGTTGCTTGATTTGTTTGTTAGTAAAATTCATAAACAAATATTTTCCCATTTCATACCTATTAATGCCCTTTCTCAAACAATGCAACAATATAATATATCTAATGACACTCCTTCATCCAATAATCTTGAGATTCTACATTGGATCTCTCGACCTTGTAAAGATCATGTCATTCAAATCGACCCCCTTCCAAAATCGATGTCTTATCTCCCCTTAGTTTGTTTCCCTCGACCACCACACCTCCATCTCCTGCTCCTTTAAAAACTATTGGGCCTCCTTCCAACCCCATCTATGAATTCCTGCATCGTAAACCCCCGAAACCTCTCAATCTTGTCAATCGACTCAATTGGTGGATCATATTCCACCCCGTCGTCCAAATCTACATACGTTTACACTTTCCAGCAATCAAATACTCTTATTCAGCCCCAAACATCTTATCAAACATCCCCTTCACTTAAACACACCAAGCCTCCTTACATTTTTGTTCATCCACTCCTCGCATTGTAAACCAAGACCATCCAACACTTTTCCTACACCTACATCAACCATAACTACAATCCCCATACCTATCACATCAATTACTACCACTCCTCAAACATCTACCAGATCGATATCTCATCCTTGTCTCCTTCTAGCCCCATCTACGATTAATTTCACCGTAAATCCATATCTCGATCCCACCACTTTTTGAATCCTACTCTTCCCTCATCACCTTATATCAGTGACATCCCTACTCCATCCACCATGCATGCCCAACCTTTACCATCTATTGATATTCCCATTCCCAGTATACCTCGAAAATCAAACCTTCCCATCCAATCCCATTCATCTTATTACATTCCTAATTTTCAACATTACACAATCCCACAACCAATCCAATCTCCACCTCTGGGTATCTTCAAACAACCCTTCCTTAATCCACCATCAAACAACCTATTCCCACCATCCACATCATATAATTTCAATCCTAATTCATTAATAATGTACATCAAACATCTCTTCCCTTACCTATCTCATTTACCTCATCATCTACCCCTACCTTAGACATTGTGTCTATGACTTCTCCAATATCTACCACTTGTTATACATCTACACCTATTCCTACCTTTACCACATCTCGCATTAGCTTTGACTATACCTACCTCTTCATCCACATCCATCATGCCTCAACCTATCCTATTTAACTCCTTACCCACATCTACATCAAACACACCTATTACTACATCAATTGCATCCATAAATATCCCAATTATACCTATCTCATCATCAATCTCAACTACATCTACATCTACCACATTAGAAAATCCACCCATGTCTACCTTGACATCTTCATCACATACTCCTACATCTTTTCCCATGGCTACATCACCTATCTCACCCCCATATTTTATATTTAATCCTCCAAATACTTCCAATCTAAAATCTACACAATCCACGTGTCACACAAACCTCATACAAATACCTCTCTCTCTCCCTCGAAATTCATCCCTACACCACAACCTTCAAATCCTCTAGTTGAAATCATTGTCATCCCTATTAAGGATAAATCTTCTCGATCAAAATCTAAGACTCATGGTAAACATACCCAAAGGTCTTTCAAGCATCCTTGTAAGAAGCTAGGTATTCCCTCTTCTCATTATTCCAAACAATCTAATTCTCCTCCTAAGACCTTTTAATTTATCCATCCAATCTACATCCATTCCTTCCCCTAAATCTAAGACAAAATCTCTTACCAAGCCTCACAAGAGAAATCTCCCTTTACTATTCCTATCGGATCTTACAAAGAGGTCATGTTCATGCAACATTATAAAGACCCCGATTGCTTGTGATTTTGTGTGAGGCAATCATCAGTGTAACTCGCATAACATGGGATTATCTGCAGTGTGAGACGTTATAATTAGGATAATCCAGAGAAAGTAAACTTCTTCTCCTAACCTAGAAAATAATGGAAGACAAAAGATGCAATTTCATACAAGCTATGGTGAAAATAGCCACACAACATGAATTTTATTGCTTAGAAACATGCACAATCCATCATAACATAAGAACAAGGCAAAATCCTTTATAATAAGCCCAAATTCGAGGCCTTTAGCTCACAAAAGCTCTAGGACAATTTTGACAGAGTTCCTTTGCTCTTTAGAAAGTCTCCCTTCAAAATGAGGTGGATTTTACAATATATAGAAGAAGAACCTCGAAATTGCCTCACCAACCGACATATTTCATTAAAGAGGTATGGGAGGCCATACAAATTTGGTACTTTGCTTGCACGGGTAGTCATGGGCATCATACCTCATTAAGCTGGTAGTTGAACAACATGTACCACTCCCATTAATGCCTAATTCATTCCTACACTCGGCTGATTGCATATATTTTTTGCTCTCGACGGTAGCATTTGCTTCTTAGTGTCGATCGGTTGTATAAATGCAACCATACGGTAACATACTTTCTTGCTCCCACCGATGGCTTAAAATCTAGTATCGGCCGATAGCATCCGTCACAGTGCTACTAGTGCCTCTGTTGTCCCCCACCACTTCTATATGAACTCCTTGAGCAACCGTCAGTAGCACCAAAATGCTACCTACCGCAGCATTCTTGCGCTATTGTTGGGTTGTAAACCTACTAACCCTATTCTGCACGTAGGTAGAATAAAATTTGCTATAGACTGGGTAACATCTCGTCTCTACTATCGACGATAACATGTAAAATGCTACCGGTGGCTCATTATCTACCGCTTTTCCTGCTTTCAATCGGGTTGAACCATCACTTGATCGAGCCATCCTCTGCTATCTTTCTCTCCTAACCTCTAGCGCTGAATTTTATGGTCGTCCGCACATCAAAGAATTTGAGTGGCTAAGTCTATTTATAATGAATTATCCAAATTAACTGGGGGTAAATTTGGGATAATAATGGCGACCTCTTGGGGACATCTGCCTGCTAGATGTATGACCAATTGCCTTGAAGTATCCATTGGGCATGGAGTCAAGCCTAACCTTGAAGACTGATTTGTTCCTTTTGAAAACATGTCCCCTAGACTCGTGTGAACTTAGCATTGGGTTAAAACCCCCTTGCACTGCTCTGAAATCTGATTTTGAGATTTTGGATAAAATCGTAAACTATCTTCCAAAACTAAAAACTTGACCAAGGCAAGGGCACGGAGAACTCTGGACCTATAATTGATCTGTTGGGGTGATAGATGCACTTTTGAAAGATTCCCCAAAATCTGATTTTCCTCATGGACATACTCGACCGAAATGCCAAAGATAGAAATGCCCCTGCAATTGATTTTCTCATGCAACAAGAGGCATATGAGCTCAACTGTGACTGATCTAGAGAGACATGAGAGATAAAAACATTCAAAATTATCCCTCAATATGATTTAGTTACTTTGCATTTGGGATTACTTGAAGATGGCAACATTTCCTACAACTTTGAACCCCTTACTACAACATTACCTCTCGACAACATGGTGAACTGTGCAAGAGCAACCACCACACAAAAACTATGTACAAAAGAGGAAATCATACATACCCCAAGTGGGATATGTAGAGTGTACACAAGCACTTGTTCTTTTGAAAATCAAACCTACCTACCCTACTCTAACCTAGAGGCAAAGGGAACTCAAACAAATCCTATAACTCAGGAGAAGTAGCTTCCCTTTCTCACAATCTTGGACCATGCAATTGATTTGGAAATGGGCATGGTCATGTATGAGAGTGAAAAACTGAACAAAGGCCAATCTTCCACCCAAATAACCAAAGTATCAACATCAATCGAAAATACCTCCTCAAGCTAATTGGCATTAGACTCCTAGAGGTGTTGATGGTGACCCTTAGTGCTTTGAATATCATCCTCATGCCTTGAAATGGATATGACCAATTTTGGCTTCTCCCTTGGCTCTAATGAAGCCAAGTACTTGATTGGGCATGGTCTAACCCACGAAGTTTGCCCGTTGATCTAAAATTCAACTCCCATAATAGAGTCTTCCTTTGGACCTTCCTAAAAAAAGGGGTTGCTTGCATGTTGATTTTTTCTTTGCATTACTTCGCAAAGAATCGATCCTCTCGCCTTGATGACTAGTGTGGAAATGGTGTCATAATTGTTTCCTTCCTCCTCTTTGTTCGGTGTGAAGCTTGGAAGATACAAATCCTCCAATCTTGGCTCCGGATGGTCATCATGAAATGCAAGTTGTTGTCCTCAATGTCCCCCTCCCAGTAGTAGGCTCTTGATGATGGAGAATGAATGATGAAGCCATGAAGGTGGCAATCTATACAGCTCCTCTCCGTCAAAGTAGTCCTCCAAATTAGATAGATAGTTTACCTCCTCGTTGTTCTATTGAATTGCTCAACCTCCTCCATACTGTCCTATGGATCTACAATTCACTCACCATGGTTTTCCTTGTCTTTGAACATGGAGTTTGAAAGCTCAACCTCTTCTTTAACATTAGATCTCGAAGGGGATGAAGTGGGAGGAAGAATCTGAAGGTTCTTTTGTGGCTCGATTTGTGTTCGAAGCCTCTCAAATTGTATGGTTCTCCTTCATGGTCGTAAAGTGCTCCTCTTCTTTTAGATTTGGAGCAACTACTTCTTCCCTCACTAATTTTGTGGTGGTGGTTGATTAACATCTCTTAAAAATGGAGTGCCCTCATGGACACTACATTCCAAACAAATAGATTGTTAATCCTCTTCTTCTTGTTCTAGTTTTTCTTCCACTCGCAACCTCATCTTCCACCACCTATGGCTTGACCTCAGCCTCCTTTGTAGGCTTTACCAGTAAGGGGATTTTATCAATCTTGAATCTTAGAGCTAGGCTCACCAAGATTCTAATCATTTCTTCTTTTTGCTCTTCTTCTTTTGCTACTCCTTCAATGGTATTGTGAGTTTCTTCCCAACATGGATCCGAGAAGGTGGGAGGAGTGATGGGTTGGGTCTCCACTGGTTCTTTGCTTTGTTTTTGGTGGAGGGGAAGGAATTGCTTTTGGATCTTGTGGAGGGGATCTGGATTTGGAAGAAAAGAGGGCAAAAAAATTGAGATGGGATGGAAGACTAGGGGATGGAGAAATGGGTTCCACAATGGGGGTAGCATGTGGGAAACTTGGAAATTGGGGTTCTGGTTGAGATGGAAATGATTTTGGAATGGGGAGAGGGGTATGGGATGGCAATGCAAGGGTTTCCCATTGACAGATTATTGCCTGACATTATCTACAAAAGCTCCTATCTCTTGGATCCACTCTGTGAGTCTTGGAAACATCTCAACAATAAAGTCAAGCTTCTCCTATGGACTGTAATAGCTTGGAATAGGGCCTACCCATGGACAAGGGGTCCTAAAACCAATCTTACATGCTTGTATTTGAGTCACAACCCTTTGATGCACCATTTTTGCCTCCCAATTCTTGAACCTTCAACTGCAACTCAAGATCCTCAAGTGTAGGATAACCTCCATAATCTGCATACCCTTGGTCTTAGAAACCTACATAGTTTGGTGGGTAACCAAACTAATCTATATCATGCTCATAGGGTATGCCCACTGTTGGTCTTCATTGAAGTACATGTTTGGAGGTGGTTGGTAGTACCCTGAGAATATATGTTGCAAATGTCGAGGTATGTTTAAATGACATTTTTGCTTTCGTAGAAGAGAGAGAATTCCATGAGGGGAATGAAGTCATGATTGCACAACTTTAAGGAATGGAAGAATTTGGAGGAGGTGGAAAGAAAATGGAAATGGATGGAATGCAAGAAGGTCTCAGTAACTCATAGAATCGGTTGTTGACCAGATGGAGCCGCCAAATGTGCTGTAGAAAGTGCCTTTGAAGGCTGAAATCTTCACTAAGAGAACATTGAACTTGATGAAGTGAAGTGGTAAGGTGCTTCAAACCTGTCCCACCGGCATGCCAAAATTGTTAATGCAAAATTACAACACCCCTGATTGTTTGTGATTTGTGTGCAAGGCAATCAATGTAACTTGCATAACATGGGATCATCCTGCAGTGTGGGACGTTGCAAGTAGGATAATCCTTTGGAGAAAGTTGGCTTCTTCTCCTAACCTAGTGCCAAATTCTCCAAAGTGTAGAGAATGGAAAACTAAACTAATCCTATCCCGATGCTTTATAAGGAGACAGGGATAAAAGGACACATAAAAGTAAATCTACTCTAAGTGAAGGTGATGCACCAAGAAAGGGTGAGACAATCCAAGTGAGTGAAAAATAGAGAGCAAACAAAGTAGGAGAGGGTAGGTAGAAGCACCACAATCTAAGACAATATTCAATTCCCTATATTCATAAAGCACAACAAACTATAGACCCTGCAAAGAGATAGATACATGCACAATATACTTGCGAATATAATGGAAGGCAAAAGATGTAATTTCATACAAGCTAGGGTAAAAATGGCCACAAAACATGAATTTTATTGCTTAGAAACATGCACAATCCATTATAACATAAGCACAAGGAAAAATCCTTTATAATAAGCCCAAATTTGAGGCCTTTAGCTCACAAAAGCTCTAGAAATTTTTGACAAAGTTCCTTTGCTCTTCAAAAAGTCTCCCTTCAAAATGAGGTGGATTTTACAATATATAAGAGCCTCGAAATTACCTCACCAACCGACATATTTCATTAAAGAGGTATGGGAGGCCATACAAATTTGGTACTTTACTTGCGAGTAGTCATAGGCGCCATACCTCATTAAGATGGTAGTTGAACAACCTTGTACCACTCCCATTAATGCCTCATTTGTTCTGCGTCATTCATTCAGTTGCATGTATTTTCTTCTCCCAGATGGTAGCATTTTCTTCCTAATGTCGATCGGTTACATAAATGTAGCAGACAATAACATACTTTCCTCGCTCCCAACCGATGACTTAAAATCTATTGTTGACTAAGTAACATTCATACAAGTTCTACCAAACTCCTTTGTTGTCCACCCGACCGCTTCTATATGAACTCCTTATACAACCGGTCAAGAGCATTCTTGCACTACTATTGGGCTATTGACCTCACGACCCTACTACCAACCAAGAGCATAAAATTTTCTACCAGTCGGTAGCATGTAAAATGCTTATCGACTGTAGCATTTTAAAATGCTAAATGACTCATTATTTGCCACTTTTCCCCACTCAATTGGTTCAGACCTTCGTCATGGCTTGCCATAAGTGAAGATTAACTTGGTCGAGCCATCCTCTATTGTCTTTCTCTCCTAACCTCTAGGGCTGAATTTGATGGCCGTCCGCACGCCCCAGACTTTGAGTGGCTAAGTCCGTTTATATTTTGGGGGTAAATTTGGGATAATATGTCCTTAGACATTTAATTCAAACATTTGTGATCACACTTCCTCCCATCAAATCCTTTAATCCTCATGGTAAAAATTCATCATGGTTTGATCCAAATTGCATTAGGCATTCTAAGGCCCTTTAATCCATCACGTATGATCTTATTGAGAACAATGAATCTCTCATGCAAGGGGTTCTTCTTTCTTCATCCACCTAACCAATCCAATCCCTATTTTTACATCTTCGTTCATCTTATCTCCTCCTTCATCCACATCACCCCTTATCATCTCTCCTCCACATATTGGGCCTCCTAAAGAGGGCCCTCCCTTGTTCATTCATATTGTTGGTCGAGCCAATCATCCTTATAATCCCTAACCATCTATCCAATCTAAATGTTGTCATCGACATTCTTTCCATTCTCCTTCGACATCCACTAGCTCATCCTAGTTGACCAACGTAATCTCCTTCGTTGGGGGAGAATTTCCCCCTTGTTATTGTTTCTTTCACATCTCTTATCCACGTCAATCCATCCCCTATCCATCCAATGACTCTCTTAATGCTAGGGGACTTCACTCTAGGAATTCCTCCTTGACTTTTCCATATTTACTTTATCCAAGTCCATCTCATCCGATCTTATCTAGTTTATCTATTTGCCATCTTATCTCCATCCTAAGCCCACTTTTGTGGCCATTTTCTCATCTCCTAAGGCGCATGGTTCCCACTCCCTCATTTCTAAGGTGTTGCGCATATTTTATGACCATTCCATCGCATTCAATTTTATTCTAAGTCCACCTTTGTGGTCATATTTGTCCTTCCATTAAAGAACCATTTCTTTTCATCAAAGTCAACCGTTGTGGCCATATTCGTGCCTCTTTTAGGGCACCATCTTTTCCATCAAAGTCCACCATTGTATATTTCTGCTCTTTCGAGGCACCATTTATTTTTCATCAAATTCCACCGTTGTGGCCATATTCATGCCTCTTTTGAGGCACCATCTTTGCATCAAAGTCCACCTTTGTGGCCATATTCGTGCCTCTTTTGGGGCACCATAATTTTCATCAAAGTCCACCTCTGTGGCTATATTCGTGCCTCTTTTTTCGGGGCATAATCCTTTTAAAAAATCAAAGTCCACCATTGTGGCCATATTTGTGCCTCTTCTAGGGCACCATATTTCCATCTTTTTGTCCAAAATCCACCATTGTGGTCATATTTGTCTCTCTCTTGGGGGACCATCTCTTCATCTCGTTAGGGACGCATATTTTCCCTTCCTTAAATGCATAGTTTTTATTTTTCACCCACATCTAATCCTTTACAAGTTAATCATATCCTATCCTAACGCGACTTTAACGCTTGGACCTCATCATCGAACATCACTACTTTAAAAAGGAGCCAAGACAAAAAAATTTCCCTTAACTGGATTAGACCATATATTGTCACACATAAGTATGGGTCGGGAGCCTATCGATTGGCCTCCCTTGATGGTAAACCAAAGTGGAACCTCTTAATGCATTGCACTTATGACCATTCTATTGTTAACATGTCTACCAATGCTCTTAGTCATATATTTAGATCATTCCTCCATCTTAGCCTTTTCCATCTCTCATTGTGATGATTTGGAATTATGTGGTCTTCCGTCACTTCCTAGATGTGACCTTAAATATGGGCACCACAGCTCTTCCCATAGCATTTTCCTTATGGATAGGTTCTCCCTTCTTGGTGAGAACTTCGCAATCATTACATCCATCACCCTCTTATTCACCTATTGGAACCATGCAAAGGGTCCAGGTGGTTTCTGTTATACATCGTTATTCCCCTCTTAAGTGGTCTACTTACCTAGTCGCAACTCTCCCCCACATAAAAATCAATTCATGGATGCTCTTATAAAAAACAAACCGATCCCTCAAAGGATAATTGTTCATGCCAAAAAAATCAAGATCAAAAGTAATAAAAATGAAATAGACCGATACCTTGAAGGACAACTATCATATATGTTATTCTTGCCATCTATATTGTATAAAGTAGACCATACCCTTGAAGGATGGCTACTCCTCATGGCATTTGAAGGCTTCCCACATTGATCATCCTTTCATTTTATTAACATCCTAAGAAAGCTTCCCACATTGATCAACTTTCTTTTAACAAACTTCCCGCATTGATCATCCTTCCATTTTATTAACATCCTAAGAAAGCTTCCCACATTGATCAACTTTCTTTAAGCAAACTTCCCGCATTGATTAGTTTGCTCTTTCCCCTTCCTAGAGCTTGAGCATAGTTTTAGGGAACACCACTTTTAGAGAACCCTCTTCCCACGTACAAGTTACATCTCAAACCCTTTGTCGTGTCGACATTAGGTCTTTTGAGTTCACTCCATCTGTTATCTGTCTTTAATCTTTGATATAACTAACTATCGTTGGGTTCATACTAACATTTGTTTTGGTCGTATGTGCCTTACATTACCCGGATCCCCTTCTTGTTTACCTCTAATGCAGTTGAGGCATATTTTCCTCACACATTCCTTAATATGACGTAGTGTCATTCATACCTATAGGTCGCCATTGTTAAGTTGCGTCTTATCTAATCTTATCCAATCTCTCTCATCGTAAGTCCACCTTTGTGGCCATCTATATTCTTCCTTTAGGGAATTTTGTTTCAATATTTCACGTCCTTCGCATTTCATTCAAAGTCCACCTTTGTGGTCAAACTCTACAACTCCTCCGGAATTCTAATCACAAAGTCCACCTTATGGCCATATTTATTCCCCCCTTGAGACATTTTAATTAATCATTCATTTCCTTCTTTGCCTTTGATAAGAACTTAGAACTTTGCATATAATAAATCAATAAATTGCTTGAAGATAACACAACACCGATATATATGGGGGCCAAGATGCCCAAATATGTAGAATAATACCCTTAAGGTAGGGCGACACCATACAATGCTCCTTAAGGAAGGAGTAACTCCACAATCTCCTAACATGAGAATCCACTTCGAGGGGACACCTCCAATATACCTCTACCAAGTAGAAGACTCAAATAATACATACATGACCTGATCATAATGATACTCGCATCCTTTAAATAGGATGGGTAACACCTAATCCCAATGTAGGCCAACCCATTACCCAATATAATTAATTCCTATGTGAGCCCATATAACTAACTAAGGGGATGTGTGCCACATGTCGGCATCTCCATCAACCCATATACATTATATTATCATATCCCATGTGAACCCATACATATAACTAACGGGATGTGTGCCACATGTCGGCATCTCCATCAACCCATATATATTATATTATCATATCCTAAGGTACATGTAGAGGTATATTGGACACACAAGGGCAGCAATCTATATGGATATACAGGGAATTAGAGGAGTAATAATTTTGGCTATACATGGAATCAATGGAACAATAATTATATGACATAGAATCACATGAATAATAATTATGGATATACATGGATGCCGAGGAGGAACACATATGGACCAGGATGGAATCAAATGAGCACAAGGGAATATGGAATCAAGTTTGGAGCAACATCACCCCCTAGGATTTAATGTGGGTGGTTGGATGATCGAGCATGATGACAAGCGTGCAATAATTTAAAGCACACTCATTATATGGCTTCTTCTTATGTTTCAAGGACGAAACATGTCAAAGAGGGAGGACATGCTATGTACCTTGGGATATGATAATATAATATATATGGGTTGATGGAGATGCCGACACGTGGCACACATCCCCTTAGTTATATGTATGGGTTCACATGGGATATGATAATATAATGTATATGGGTTGATGGAGATGTTGACATGTGGCACACATCCCCTTAGTTAGTTATATGGGCTCACATAGGAATTAATTATATTGGGTAATGGGTTGGCCTACATTGGGATTAGGTGTTACCCATCCCATTTAAAGGATGTGAGTATCATTATGATCAGTCGTGTATGTATGAGTTGAGTCTTCTACTCGGTAGAGGTATATCGAGGTGTCCCCTCGAAGTGGATTCCCATCTCTGGAGATTATGGAGTTACTCCTTCCTTAAGGAGCATTGTATGGTGTCGCCCTACCTTAAGGTTATTATTCTACATATATTGATTATTTGGGCATCTTGGCCCCACATATATCTGGTGTTGTGTTATCTTCTGCAATTTATTGATTTATTATATGCAAGGTTCTTATCACCCTTTGTGACCATATTTACTCCTCATGCGGGCATTTTATTTCACAATCCCATCTAATCCACGCAAAAAGTCCTCCTTTGAGGCCATATTTATTCCCCCCTTGGGGCATTCTATTTCAACAATCACCCTATTTATTTCTACTCTCGAATTCCTCCTTTGAGGTCATATGTACTCCCCTTGGGGCATATTATTTCATCACCCACTTTTTGATTTTGCCTTCTCGACCATTTTTCGTGTCTTGTGTTGGGGCACCGTAACCTTTCATCCTCGTCCCTTACAGATGATGATACCTATTCACTCGATTCCTCGTGTACAAATATTTTCGCATACCTTTCGCATTTAAACGTATATTTTGATGTTTTCCTATGACCCATTAGTCATCATAACTTGCATCCATACTGCAGTGATCTTCACCCACTCACCTACCAGTGTCAGAATGTTGTAGCTCGTCTCTGCTGATACCACAATCGTCCTCTACCAATGTGATATTTGAGTCACCGCCATAGTTTCTATTATTATTGCAATCCTTTTTGATTGGGGCATCTTGCCTTGGTAATCATTTTACCCATTTTTCTTCACCCACCCGCCCTTTATCATCTACCTTTTTCAAATGCATCATCGATTTCCTTGCATCATAGGGAGTTTATCATCTACCTTTCGTTAATCCTCATTTACCCTTAACCCCTCGTCATTTTTGTCTCATGGCTTGTTAGCACAAACCACTCAAAAAAAAAGGGCAAAATGTAGCCACCAAAATTTGGTATCGCTACCCCTAATTGTCCACGTGTGCATATTTATTTAATTCATCCCCTTCATTTAATTAAATGCCCATCTTATTACCTCATCACCTTTAATCCCCTTTAATTAATTTCATTAATTAGTTCTTATTAATTAATTAATTAATGTCCACATCCTAATCTAGCCCTAATCCACTTTCCATTTAGGATGCTTTCATTCTAAATATACATCCTATGCATCCCTATGCTTTTCCTAACCTATCCTTATCTCCAACTCACCCATATCTCATCCCTAAATCACTCCTTCCTGCCTACATGCTTTAAAGAACTTGCCCATATCTTTAAATACCCAAAACCACGCCAAAATCACAAAATCTAGCCCGTTGGGGAAACTTTCCTCGTAGCTCGTAAATATCAAGTACCAAATTCCTATCATCGTCGACCCTATAAAACTAAGCCATTTCTTTTCATAATCATCAGATGCATGCACATACCCGAGTTTTCTTACAACTTGCGAGCTTCTTCTCGTGTCTGAACATCCCTGCAATGATCACAAACCTCTTGGATATCCTTCTAGTTTATTTGCGTCACTCATGAACATTCCTTTGGGAGGTTATCATTGTTTGGTATCATTTTATGTAGTTATTATCATATTATTGTTGTCTTATTTGCATCTAACCTTTTGTAGGTCCAACAATCATCGAGACTCCATTATCACCATTTTATCATCTATTAGTTCTTTTGCTTGCAAAGTTCTCCAATCCAACTTGTTTACCTTGACCTTGTTCAACATTGACCGGTCGTTGCCGACATACCTAAGTCATCCTCAACCCAATCCTCTGTCATCATCCTTTATGTTTCAGATTCCTTTTAGTGTTTGATTCAGCTCTTCATTGCATCCAAACCCCGATCGCCATCGTGCTTCTTTGAACCTCTCGGTTTTCACCCAATCCACCGTGATCCTTGTTACTTTACATCCCTTTCACTTATTTGCCTTAGACCCCCTTTATAGGTTGTTTTCAATGTGTTTTGATCTATGTTATGTCAAGTTTACACTCGGAGAATCTAGATCTACATTTACATTGTTGTTCCATCCTTCCACCTCAGTCGTCATTGACCTACCTCACTGCATAACCTTGGTCGTCGTTGACCCTACCAGGTAATCGTGTTTTGTGTTCATCTAGATTAGATTTGTATATAAGTTACACTTCGCATATTTCGGTTTCTATGTGCCTCGATTCGCATATCTATTCCGCTTATTATTATTACCATTATCATCTCTTACAAAACATGGGGGTTGACATCCACTAAGGAAGTTAACACTTCTTGGAGCCGATTTTGTCTAGGCAACCCCTACATCTATCATCTAATCAATCTCCTTTTCAGTGATTCTTATTTACAAGTTCAACTTGTAGCAACAAGGACCTATCATTCACTTTGCGCCCGTATCCATCATATCACATCTAAGGTATCATTCAAGGTTATTTAGTTTACTTTAGTACTAGATCATTCATTTGAAAAGGAACGAAAAATTGGATAAACACTATTGATAACACATTCGCCCAAATGACATACTTTGTTGGCTTGAATCGAGAGTATGTATTTGCTTATAATCAAGACTCTGGGACAATCAACGTAAGTCATGAGGTATCCAATATTTGAATACCATGGATTAGTAGCACTCATGCAAATAAGGCAAAAGGGGGTCTTTGGTCAAACATCTATTTAACACTTGAAGCCTTCCCACTCCTCCTCGCAAGAAGTTCACATAACAATTACCTCACACCAATTTGGAGGCCTAATATCAAGGTCATATTCTTGAATCTTTGACACCCAATTACCTCTTCTTACACCAAGATCCTATTGCATCATAATAGACTTGACAATTGGGCTAGGAACCATAACAATGGTGTGTGAGTTCAAGAGATAAAACCTGAAATTTTTCAAAGCCCGAACCACCGCATATGCATGTTTCTCATGTTGTGAATAATTGAGTTCGTGTTCTTTTAATGGTGCACTCATAAAAGCAATATGTGATTGAACCTTTTTGTCATTCTCATGAACTAGGAAAACCGAGATGGTATGCTCTAAACATAGTAGTAAATAATAAATTCTTTGTTGAAGTCTGTAGGCGAACTAAGGTAGATGCCTTTCATGATAGAACCTTTGATTGATTCGAAAGTTTGCTTACCCTCTTTGCTCCACTTGAAGGAATCCTTAGGATTCATCATGTTAATAATTTATTTAGTAAGCTCAACAAAATCAAGAATGAACCTTCTCAAGAAATTTACCTTACCAAAGAATGAATGCACATCGGGCTTGCTTGTGGGTAGAGATAACCGTTGAATGGCTTCAACTCTTTCAAGATCAATTTTTGTACCTTCCTTTCTCACAATATGTCCAAGGATATTTCCTTCTGTCACCCCAAAAATTGACTTCTTCAGATTGAGAGAGATATGGTGTTTCCTACAAGATCAATACCTTCTCTAGATGATCCAAATGTTCTTCTCTCTTCTTTGAGTACATGGTGAGGTCATCCAAGTACACCACTATACATTTTCCTTTCAAATATTTGAAGGATAAATCCATTTCTCTCTAGAAAGTGGCACCTGCATTAATTAATCCAAAGGGCATACGATGGTATGCAAAAGTACCCCAAGGGGGGTGAAAGCAGTTTTGAATTGATCTTCTTTGGCCACCTCAATTTGGTTATACCCTGAGAATCCATCAAACATTGACATCATTTTTGACCCATTGACAACTTGTAAAATATGGTCCATGACTGTAGGGGATATTTATCTTTTAGTCAATCCTTATTCAAGTTTCAAAATCCACACAAATGCATATCTCACCATTATTTTCTCATTGGCACAATGTTGGCTATCCATGTTGAGTGATGGATAGGGAAGATGATGCCGTGTTGAGCAAATTTTCAACTTCTTCTCTAATGGTTCCAGAGATCTTAGGATTGATCTTGCCTTTATTTTTACCTCTAATGCCTTCGCATCGGGTTTCAAAGGGATGGAATGCTAGTATAGGTTGTGGTTGGAAAGACTTGAGATCTTCATATGAAAAAGATATCACATTAAAATACTTCCTCAACAAAGTTGAAAAGTTTCCACATTCCTCGAGAGAGAACAACACTTACCGATGTTCACCATCCTTGGTTGCTCACTTGTTCCAATGTTTACTTTTTCATATTCGACGAAAGATTTGGGTTGATCCTTAGCTTTGCTATGATTGAACCTATCATGTTTGTTAAATAATTAATCCAGTGAAACCAATCCTTTCCCAATAAATATCATTACAAAGTGTCTCTTCATCCCGCTTTAAAGAACTTTTCATATTCCTACCACTTCGACCTTTCATTTTCTTGTATGAATAAAAATAAGTTATTTTCTTATTTATGAAAAAGAACTTTTACAATGCGAAATTAAAATGTCACTTAACCGAGTAAGACGAAATAGCCAACAAGTATGTTCCTAGCCCCGATGGGTTTGTGGACTGCATTCTTATTTCTCCACTTTAATATATTGGGGTGAGGTTGCCACAATAATGATTTCCCCTTGATCAACGAAGGAACATGTGACTCCTCATAATGGTCTTTATACTTTCATCTCCGATAATAATTATTGTTAAAAGAAAGTGAATTTTTTATTCTTTACTCTTTAAATATTTCATTAACAAAGTCCATATTTTAATTGTATTTGAAATTTTATGTATTTACTAATATAAATATCTTAGATTTTATGGATTTTATTAATATTACATTGATTAATAATTTTATCATATTCTCTTTAATTTTTGTTTTAGTTGGCAATGATTATGAGAATTTCATTCAACCAAATTCGCCTAGGCATGATCTCGATCTCATCCCTTATTTAATGGTATCTTGGGATTGGAACCTCGGTGGATGGCTAGGCAAACACCTTTTTCACCAACAAGCACACCATTGGACCACAACCCATCCCGATCAATTCATGAATGCCATCATACTCTAAAAATGGGATTGTTGAAAATGCCTTGTACAAGTGTAAATAAATGCATTTGGCAAGTATAAAGCGAGTCTGCAACTCTTTTCCAACATCCTCTCAACTTGTGCTAAAGTGAGATATTTAACTCGATTAGCTCCCTGTACCATCATACTTGTAGGTCGTGGCAAAATAAGAGCCTTGCAACATGGTATGGACATCAATCGAGTCATAATAGGAAGTATTTTTGACACATATCGTACTTGTACTACATTGTTCGCTCATCCCCGTTATACAAACTAAAAAAATGTAAAATAACATACATTTCACCACATAATACAACAACAACAAACTTAACATTGTTATCCACTCTGACGTAGTTTGCAACTTGTGTGTAATTGCTAGTTTTAACTTTGAGCTAAAGACACTTAGTGCCACATGTCAAACTTCCACTGGACTATTTTACCATTATAATAATTAAAAAATGAAAAACAAATTGTTAGTTGAAGAAGTTACACGTGCCTCGGACAAGATAATAAAGGATATAAGATACACAACCCCAAAAATGGATTATAAATAGCAATACAACTTACGCAATTGCAATTTGATAAGGTGCCATGTGGACATCTGCCAATCATAAGAAATTCAAAGGAATAAAAACATTTAATGAAATGAAAATAACATATTTAAAAGAGCCTTTACAGCCTCTAGAATTGATATTTGGCTTGGCCCAAGCATCTATAATTATTTCCATTGTGCGAGGACACACTACATTGCTTGCAGTGCATATAAATACCGTGAAAACAGATCTCAGAAGTGCTTTTACCGAGCAATAATAATGGCTTCCCCTGCAGGTATGAAATGTCTCTCAATTGCTGCTATTTTTTTTTTAAAGCATTTTAGGTTCTATAATCGGTACCAGGGCCTGCTCATAGCTCAAGTGGGTATGGACAGTCAAGCTTATTATTTTATATCAGGTCTTCGAGGATCTACAATCAAGGCGAGGGCATGCCAATAGAGTAAATAACTAGGGTGAAGGCCTGCTTACAGATTAACTGGGTATCAACAGAAACATGCTGAATTGGGTCTAATGGAGTTTAAATACGTGTCATTGATTAAAAACTATTAGGCATTCTACGGTGTAGAACTAGCGCAGAGGCCTACTCGTAGCTTAACTGGGTATTATCAGAAACAAGCTCGATTGGATTAAGTGGAGAAAACTACTTTACTCCTATATGCATGCGTGTGTGTTTATTTTGTCGTGGGTCAAATCTGGAAGGGCTCAGGAGAACTCTTTGTCATCTTCAGTTATTTTTTCCCCTTTAGATATATAAGTTTGTAGTGTTTTGGGTAGGATACAGCAGTCATTGGTCTCTTTTTTGGTTCCGTTCACTTACCACAGATTTTGTGTTGCTATGAAATTCTTTTGAATTGATGCATTTATGGCACTGGGATGGAAAAGACGGTGTAATCTATGAAGTGTAGGCGTAAAAAAAAAAATATTGTATGATTGCGAATGCCATGTTTTCTAAACAAGACTACAAGCCATATGTTCATCTGATACAGGTGTTTGTACTTTAGTGAAGGAGAATTTTATAGAGGAGCAAATAACAATGCGTCTGTTGAACATCCAGCATAACCAATGCTATACAACTTAATTTTGTCTTTATTTATAGGAGAAACCCCATCAAGTAGGGTGAATCCTCTCACCGGGTCTGCAGAGGTGATCCTATTGAGGTTACACTTTACTTGGGTGGCGTGGTTCCTCTCCCTATTAGGTGTATTCTTGAGGTAAGCAAGATCGCCTGGATCCACCGACTGGTGAGTAGCCCATGCCAAGAATTTTTCCCGCAGGTAACCTTTGAACTATGAACTCAAGTGTCCTAATTGAACCCTGAATCTCATCAGCTTAATATCAATCATAATTAGTGACGTCTTTCTATTCAGTTTTTGGGAATATCGCTAGAAGCTTTTGTATCCATCTGAATAAAGCTGCATTAATGTCATTTTACCTATATGGTATATATAACCTATGAATTGAAGGGCATCGGACTATCTGGCCTCTTGTGTCCATTCTTGTGTACTGATGTTAAGATTGATTGAAGGGCTATGTAGTCTGAATCTGAGGCTATTGGATTGTATGCCCATTTTCATTTCGTTGGAATGGGGATACTGGCGTTATGTGCCAGTCAGTGGCTAATACTAGATATATTTAATCAATAATTGTAACACTGAACAGTGAATACACATCTTCACACGGATACTATTCATTAAATTTTGCTTAACATTATATGGAGCAAATTTGATTAATTGAGACTAAATCTAGCCTATTTACATTGAGAATCCCTTTAGATAATTACACGACTTTTTTTGAGTAATTTAAAAAGATCAACCTCCTATCAGAATCTGCGAAGTAGTCCTAAATTGGGATGGTTAAGGTTTGTATATTATTGAGATTCTTATGCCACCCAGTTTTTGGTACTGGATTTAGATTTTATGGATATACAAAATTAATTTTGGTTTCTCTGAAATAATAAGCACAGTTTGGTGGTTAGGAAAGTGAATTCCATTCAGCGGTGCATATCACTAGTGAGTAGCAGCCATCCTTTGCCTTTCAAAATTGCATGGCCTGGGATCCTAAAGGCTTATCCCCTTCTGAAATATACCCTTCTGAAATACCATCTCATGTCAGTTTATAAATAAATTCTAGATTTCTGTACAAGATATCAGAGCAGGAGAACTTTTTTTTTCCTCTTCTAGCTTCTAATGCTGCATGACATCGAGAAATAACTCTTCCCTTGATTCCCGTCAAATTGGGACGTTTTATGTTATTTTGATCCAGTTTTCAAATCAAACGTGAAACTTATTTCATAGTGTTCCAGCCAGCAATTTATTGCTTCCCTGTTTGTGGGATACATAAATTTCTAGATGATGGGAATTATTCCTTTTATCAAGCTTCTAAACTTTCATGAGATATCTTTTTGTTGTATTATTTTTGCTTTCTTTTTCACTCTTGGTTCCCATACTACTCACATGCCTTTTGAATTAGATATGCAAGATTGTATAGAATTTTATGACTTCATCTTTTATTCATACTAACAAGGATGTTTTGTTCTGGTCAAAATACTTGGATATTCAACGTTTTGTTCTGGTCAAAATATTTGGAGTAGTAGTCAAACAAAATAAAAAAATATAATGTATATCTGCTGTTTCATATCACTGCCTATAAAAGTTTGCAACGATCATCTTTGCATTTACATTTGTCCCTACCATAGGAACACCATGTAATGTATCTGTGGATATAGGCGGTCTCTGTAAATTTATAAACATATACAGGGTAGCCAGCGCAGCCATTTTGGTTAGTGAAAATCAACTAAAATAAGCCATAAGCAAGTTTTTGCAATATGAAGTTGAAATTAAAAATTTTATTGCAAGGCCTTGGCATATAATTTTACATTTTCCCCAAAGTCCAGGGTTTTTTTATTTGAGAAGCTAAGGATGATTTAACAAAAATAGAAATTAATATGCTAAACCCTAATTGTAGAGTCACAGCGAAATGATAAGCAATAAAGTACATATCTGACCTAAGCAATGAGCTAAATAAAAATGAAACCCTATGTGCAAGAGAAGGAATAAAAGACTTAGTTGATTTCACAATAACACAATAAATCATGAGGTGTGCCGAGCTAGAAAACTAATGAAATAGGTGGACAGACTGTCCCAACCGAACCCAGAAAATTGCAGAATTATCCGATATGCCAGATTAGGGCACTGGATCGGGTTAGGGCGCCTAGGCGCCGAGTTTGCTCTTGGGCACTTGTGACTGCGAAAAATGGCCGGAATCTGAATTTTTCTGCGCACTAATGTCGCTAAGCTTCACTATTTGTCACCCGTATGTTACACTATGCCCACAGAGTTCGCCCAGTAACTTACAAAACAGAAGATCTCCTGCAAAACCCTAAAACAATCAAATCCTAAAAAGAAAAAGATGCAAATGGGGCGTCAGAACGACCCCGATGGTCACCCAACAGAGTGAACTTATGACCGAGTGCTGCACTACATCTCAGACTCCATGTAGTTTTGTGTGTGTGTGTGTAGAATTGTGCCCTAGGAAGCTCTTGTGCAAGATGCACCGAATAACAAGCAATAGCTAGATGTAACAATGTAAATAGATGTGTGTATGGAAAAATGAACTTCCCCTCCTATACATGTATGCAAAATAAATAAATCCCTTGTCCCTTGAATGAAGCTAGATGGATGCTTTGATGCTCTTGAAATGCCTTTGGATGCAACCTTAGGTGATAGTAATAGATGCTTAGAGCTTGGTCCTTTATTATGGTCACATAGCTTTGTATTTATATGATTCCCTTGTTTGAATTTCGTAATTGACAACTAAAAGGTCAACCCATAAGAAAACAAGATGCCCAAAAGGGGCGAGTAAGATACAAAGAGGTCGGGAGCACCCAAAGGGGACGAGGGCACTGAGCACTAGTGTCCCGAGTCAAGAAAGATAAAGCAATGAAGATCAAAATGGGTTGTGGGGTGTGCAAGACCAAAGAGAAAGCAAGAAAGAAAGCAAAGAGACCAAAGATAGATGTTAATTACTAGTTTTCTTGCTTAGGAATCATATGAATAGTGGTATGTGATTATGACCTAGAAATGTACCCAAGTGCGTGATTTAGTGTCTATAAAGGATATGTGCTTTTTACCCGAAACTTCTTTGTGTGATGTTGCATGTGTTATGTTCGCGACTAGAGATCTGCTATTATAACCAAAATGTACACCAAAATCTTAAAGCCTCGAATTTGAATTGAAAACGTGAAACCTGATTTTTGTAGATATTTAGATTATTTGGAAAGCCAAAAGAACAACAATGAAATATCCAGAAATCCATAAAACAAGACTTCTATTGTTATTAAATGTTAAAATAACATTTCAAACGGTACATAAGTTTTAAAAAACACATTTTAAGAGGGTTTTGAAGCAAAAGTGACCCTCTACTACTCTTAGAAGAGTATAGGCCCCACACTTGGCCAAGGACTTAGTCTCTTTTATACTACCGGTATAAAAGTCAAAGGTTGATTTAATTTTTTTAATTTTCCTTTCATCATTTGTTTTTTGTGTGTGGTTTTCAGTGTCAAACTTTATCGCATTAAGTTTAACCTTCTTACATCTAATTTTTTTCCTGAGGGGTACTATACAGGCTTTGATGCCTTGTAAATATTATGCTAGCCTTCTTAACAAACAACAGACCTTCCCTAATCCATTATTTTCATTATTTGGCATGAATGTTGGCTTTTCTTCTTAGTCGGGAATATTAATAGTAGTATTCGGACGTTGTAACTGTTATTCAGACATTGTAACTGTGCTCACTCGAATTAATTTGCTTTAAAGCAACGGAAGTGTTGAATGTTGTTGCAGTTCTGGATATTTTCCGTATAGAATGTTTAGTGAGAAAAATCTATTAGTGGGCCTGGGAAAATTGCAAGTCAATTTAGACAAATAAAATTTGTAAACTTGAATGCATGTCTTTGACTACACTTGAGTTCTCTTCGGTTGATCTTCTAGATGACCGTTGAGCTACCTTTATCAGCGTAAGCAAAATAGTACAACCACTAATAATAATAAGTGGTGAAATTAGACTTAGGATTAGGAGAGCTTATGCTATGTCGAACGAGCTGTCAGTGTCTGCAATTTTCTATGATGCAGATGGTGCGCTCAAAATGAACCATGTGCCAAAGAGAATGAACACTAGATGACTCTAGATGATGGCGCTTGTAGTATCCCAAAAGTGTGTTGAAGCTGCACTGAAAGGCCCAACTGTCTGTCAAGCTGAAAATGTGAACTAATTATGTCCACCAAATTAAAGCTGGATTACTCTAGCTGACGACACACGTGATTAACCCAAAAATATGCTGCTGAACTGTATGGCCCGACATTTGTCAAGCTGAAAACGTGAACTACTATGTCCACAAATCTCTCAAAATGAGGACACATGAAAAATTGCTCTTGTGGCAGAAAAATGCATCAAAATTGGATGAACTAGCTCCATGCATATATAGGAATATAAGGCTTATATTTAGCATTAAGTTAATATTAGTTAAATATTAACTAATAAACAGTTGTAACCACTTCAACCATTTTGTAACCATCTCTCACATGATAAAATGATAGACACACAATGAACATGTGTGCATTCTGATTCCTCTTCATTATTTCTCTATTCACATCTTCTAACATTGGTATCGAGCCATTGGTGCTCGATAGGGTTTGTAATTCGAATAGAAGATTGCAAATCGTGAACAAAAGGTTGTGCAAATGTCATTTCAAGATTGAATTGCGAAAATTTCATTGCAAGTCACCATTTATGCTAGAAAATTTGTGATAGTCGCATGAGGGCAAAATTTGCGGTCATCTAGGGAATTTCAAGTACGAATCGCAAGTTTCGGGTTCGTATATGCATGTATTGAGTGTTGTGTATGAGGGAATGAGAGGATAAACTCGTGAAGGTGGTTGTGAGGGCTTGTGAGGGGTCGCGAAGGGTTGGAAACTCAATTGTGAATTTAAACTCCATTTTTGCCATGAATACCACAACCAAAAGCAAGTTTTGAGGGGCAAAATAACGAGTAAGGAGTCGTACAAGAGGGAGAGGAAGAATAACAAAGTTGCGATTGGTGGGCATAAATAAAGTCATGATTTGGGCAAAATACAATGAATATAGCAACACGTGATTTTCAAAGGGTATAAAATATAGACATCTAGGGCAAAATATAGTTGTCGCAATTTGGGCAAAATACAATTTTCATGATTTTTGAAGGGTACAAGTTAAAAGGTACAACCAATTGTGAATTTCTAGAGCATGAAAACATAGTTGTGAATTTCAGACACAAATTTCAAACACATATCTTAGTCGTGAATGGAAAAGGCATAGTGGAACAATAATAGGTTTGAGGGCAAAAAGCTTCATGTTTTTGGTATTCCTGCCACAATTTTACTAGTAATTTGTCTTGCAAAATATTTTTGTAGAGAATTGTGACATTCCTTTACTAAACAAATTTAGACATTAAAATTCTTGCATTAATTTCCAAGACTAATTCAAAATACATAATTGTAGTTCCTTCTGTTGACGTATTTCCATACCTGAAGTATAGACTATCACTTTCATTTTGTTGCATTAATTTGTGGTTTGGAAATTAAATTTGGAGTGAAAAATGGATGACGAAGTCACCATTTCTAGCCTCATATACAATCTGAGGTCTCTCATTAAACAACAAGCAGAAGTCAATACTATAGTAAATGACGAAGATGCCAAAGCTATTTTATTAAACAGTTTGCCTTGTACATATAAGGAAAAGTTCAAAAACAAACCAAATGGGTGAAAAATTCGTTGATGAAGACTATGTATTTTAAAGAAGCCCAACACTTTGAAGACAAAAAGGAATCCAGTGTAAGTAAAACTTGGCATGGATGGCTGCCCAAATAGTTTGGGAGTTTGTGGATCTTGGGAATTTACTTTTACAAGGGTCATGGGACTTTGGTTGATTTGGCAATTTGATAAGTTGATAGGACTGACCAATGGGTTAGACTCAACTTGTCTGTTGTGCAAAATACCTCCAGACACAAATTTGATAGGCTGGGAATATTCTGGTAAATGAAAATTGACAACACCTGTGTACCCTAGACCAATATGTTGTTTGTTGGGTTTCATTGTCTCCCAGACTCGCACAATAGGGGGACTAATAGGTATTGTATCCACAATAGTTTTGGATTGCTTTGAAATTACCTTAGGTTTTGAGACAACATGATTGGACTTAATAACTTTGGTCTTTTCCTTGCTAGCACTGGTAGAAGGCTTACAATGTTCTACAATAGGATTGTTAACAATGTTATCATATTGGTCAAGAGGATGTGCCTTGTGAGAATTGATCTGATTTTGTAGATGAACTATCTCTTGTCTCAACAAAGTGTGTTGATTGCAAAAGTGCATGAACCACCTTAAACTAACTCCAACATTTTGAAATCAAGTTTGCCTTAAGATTTGTGCTAATAGGAAGTTGTAAAGACAATATGTTGTTTGAGTATAATGTGCTCATTGTGTATGCAGTGTGCTGGAGTATGCAAAGTAACACGTTTTGAGTCGGAAACACCAAAAAGTGCTAAAAAATACTAAAAATTCTTGATCAGACGAGTCTTTGCACTTTGACTTTGTTCAAACAAGTTTTTACACCCTTATTTCTCCAAAACACATTTTAGAAGCTACAAAATCAAAATTCATCCACATAAATGATTTCAGAATCCCTTTTACATGAAAAATGAGTGGTCATAAGCCAATTTTGGCCATCATCTGCAAAAGTTACACTGTTTTAAAAATTTCAGCCGAGTTTTGACTAGACAGACCCCTCTCCAATGCAATTTCAGCAAACTGGCCTAATTTACAAGGATTAAAATTTACTAGCTAGATGACTAGGACCCCTAGGTATTTGTACTCATTGAAATCAGGAATGAATTCAGTTTCCAAAAATGTAAATTACAGAGACAAATATGACCTATTGACCAAGTTATGATGACAAATGCAAATAGAGGTACTGATTTTTCTAGTTTTGACAATTAATTCAAAAATTGTAATTTTGAACAAAATTAAAGGGGCGAGATTTGAACTGGAAACCACTTGCCAAGCAAATATTTTGCAGGTTTAAGCTGTCCAACTGCCCTAATAGACTTTCTAACACTATTTTCTCAAATTATAAAATTGCAAAAATTGAAAAAAATTAGTTGTGAACCGCCGCATCAACTTTAGATTTTTGAGACAAATTTGAGGTGCTTGTACTGCTGAAGCCTTAAACACTCTCAACTCCATGTCATACTCTCCACGTGCACCTTAAACACTCTCAACTCCATGTCATACTCTCCACGTGCGCCTTAAACACTCTCAACTCCATGTCATACTCTCCATGTGCATATGCGCTTCTTGTAGAGGTGCCCGATGCTGAAGGCAGTGTTGTTGGTGTTGGGAATGGAAGAGCTCAACACCTATGAGCAACGAGGGGGCAGCTGGTGCTGGAGCAGGCAGTATTACAATTGAAGCTTACACCCGCTATATACAATCAATAGATATAGGAGCTTCTAGAAAATCTAAGATATTTCAAGAAATTGCAGGGAGGAATTGTTGTCTAAACTGGAAAAATAAGACTGCAGCATAGGATGAAAATCACTGAAATCTGAATGATTGAATGTAACAGTTCTTTGAAGGAATATCTCTATTACAGTTTACGAAGTGCCAAAGAAGATGAATTGCCAACCAAGCGTGCCCTTTCAATGCCAAAATCAGACAGATTCTGACATATCCAGCAATGTCAGACAGATTCAACACATGTTTGAGCAGGCCACACTAATTCAGAGCCAAAGAAGAATATCATTTATTATGCAGCAACCACCTTGAAAAGCAGGTGCCAATGAGAGAAAATCTGTAATTCTGAATGCAAACACCATAAGTCTGACAAAACTGTGCTCCAAACAAATTTATGCAGGCTGTATTTGATGCAAAAATTATAGCATCACGCCATAAGCAGACATCTGGTGAAATGACTGAACGCCAATTTAAAAATGGAGGATTAAAAAAGCGAATGGACAAGTGAAGCTTTGACCAGACTGACACCTTAAGCCACCCTTGGCCACTACTCAACCTCGAACTTGTTTTGATTTGCAGAACACCTCCAATGACAAGCCGGACACCTTTAAAACCGGCCGAATGCCATTCCCATGAAACTTCACACTGATACCAATGCCAGGCCCAGGAAAATGTAATATTGCTGAAAGAAACTTCTAGCAAATCTGGATATTTCTGTTAAATCCTAGGAGCAGCAGTATTGCAAAAATGAACTTTTACAACAGCAGCAATAATCTGAATTTTATAAATAAAAACAACGAACCAATATGGGAAAAAACAATCTTTTATTTATTTATTTCCAACCAGATACAATAAAACAATACCAGTGTCTGAATACAATTGCCTGGAGCTGAATTGGCGGAACACTTGCACCTTAAATGACCACTGCAACCCCTGAATGGAATTGCCCAACTGAGAAGTGAGGGTTTTCGTCCCCAAATCCGTATGCAAATGAGGGTTTTTGTCCTCTATTGTTGTTTGCAAAAGCTACTTGCAGACAAAAATAATTCATAAATTTCCAAGATGTGTTACAATGAACCCCAAGTCTGCCTTTATAACTCTCAGACATTCCAAAGTGGGCGCCCCATCCTAAAAATAGGATCAAACATATTAAATAATACTTTTTCCACCCCTTATCCTAAAATTAGGATTTACAAAAGCATGCAACTCTCTCTATTTATTTATTAATTCTAACTTAGGTGCCCAATAATAGAAGTCAACCTTCTATTATTATTTTATTCTATTAGTGTTTTTTGGATTAAAATATAATTTAAGTGTCCTTTTCCAATTAAAATATAAAAATATCCTTGGACCACTTAAATTAATTTATTTTTCTCTTTTAATTTCCCCTTAGCCTATGGAAAATAATAAAAATAGGCTTCAGGTATCCGGAATTAATTAATTTTGAAAAGGGGACATTACAGTCCGCCCTTCCCAATTGCTTGCCCTCAAGCAATTGCAAGTCTCTTCTGCAAATACTTGGATCCCAAACTCTCATGTTCACACAATTTGGAACTTGTATGAACAAATCTATGTGCCCTTTGCCACTCAAAGTGTTCTTCACTCTATTACCATTTCCACTATGTTGTCCATGATGACCACACATATGTAATGACTTAGTAGGAAGCAACAAATCCACAACACTTTCATACCTTTGGCTGTCCTCAACTTGTTCACCTTCCTTTGTTGAATGAAGCTTGGTTGAGATATCTTCAACATCCCCAACCTTGTGACTCAAAACTTTTGGTTAAGATCAACATTCTTCTTCACCTTGAACTCTTCACATTCAACAAGTGAATCTTGTTGATGCATGCAAACATTAGAAGTCAATAAAACATCTTCATGATTCTTACTAAAGTCATGAACACATTCAATTTGCTTCTCATAGGTTGTTCTGAAAATTTCAACAAATTGAAAATCAACATTAGCAACCGGTAAAGCCCTTTTTCATTTTTATGCACCTCAACATGGTCTTCTTGGAACTCCACCCCAAAACCTTCTTGCAGATTAATAAAATTGGTGAGGGAAATGACATCTCTAATCTCACTAGGAAGTACCTTGTACTCCTCATAGCTAGTAGCAATATCATCTGCTATGGTAGGCTGAATTTTTGCCTCCCGAATTGCTTCCTCTTTACGTAGGAAGTCTGGTTGGAAGGGCCTAATAGTAGAACTAGTGACCGTCTTCTGAGTGAATTGGTTATTGTTCACCCTTAAAGAACTTTCCTCACTATTTGGAGCCCTTTGCACATTCGTGCCCTACATAGCTTGGATCAACTGACCCATCATATTAGCTAACTGTCTTGTCCTGAACAAGCTTGTCAAAACGTGCATCTTTCAGGTCCCTGATTTCCATGACTTCTAGTTGTTCTGTAGCTTTCTTCTTCTCCCTTTGCTAGTACTAGACTTCTTTGTCGCTAACTTGCATGAAGTTTAAAGCTGCAATTTTTAATTTCTTTTTGCTTTTCCTTTGTTTTTTTAGCTTTTCCTCTGTTTCTTTTTTAATTCCCTTCCACAAGCTGGGAGGAAATTCGCTCTGATACCACTGTAATATCCCTGAAAAGAAACTTCTAGCAAATCTGGATATTTCTGTTAAATCCTAGGAGCAGCAGTATTGCAAAAATGAACTTGAAGCAGGAGGTGCACTGAATTTGTATTCAACATGTGCTACATCCACTGCATCCACACGTTGAATGAGCTTCAGCAAACCCTCCATGTCTGCTACTAGGACCCTGACATACTTATCCCAATAATGGTACTTGGCTTTGAGTATACCCCAGATTGCTGTATGTTTAAGCCATCAACCTGACCTTACTTATAGACTTTGTTGAAACTTCTGTAGGGAGCATAAGTTTCACAGAAAATCAGTCAGAGACTGGAGTTGAAATTTCTTAACCTGATCTTGGAGTGTTAGTGTTCCCTGCCTTATCCTCAGACAGACTGTCAGTGATATCCAACACTTTTGTATCCACGTGACTTGTGGTCTGCTGATCCTTCAGATTGTTCTGTAATTTATCTTGAATCGAGCTACCCACGCCCAAAGTTATATGCTTAGTACCATGATGGCGTTTGGAAATGTCTTAAATAAATTATTTCTTTTCCTAGTATAGCCGGTGTCAATAGATCCTCCAGGTCAATATTTTCTTCCTGAAATGTGATCATCAAGCTAAGACAGACTACAGGTCTCGACTCTTACCTCCTCCTTCCCACAAATGAATTAATTCTTGCTTCTGTTATGCCTAAGTTCTCTTACTGTGAGGCTTCCACACAGAAAGTAGTGCCTCTTTATCTTATGCTTGCTATTTTAACATAAAAGTTGTCGTCTTTGATCCTTTTCTTTCATTGTTCAGCTTGAATGCTCATTGTTTTCTCAGCTGGAAAGAGTAACCTAGTATTTAGACAGTGTAACAGCTTGCCCTACACATTGAACTTTCGATAGGTATTGTCGTCTATTTTTAAGGTAGCACAGAGCAGATGTTTTAGATTTGTCTTTAGATTGCTGTCCTATATGATGTCTCATGAGCCTGGAAGATACTTTTAAATTTTATGCTTTATTTTTGGAGTCCTTAAGTTTGCCATCATATTTTAAGCAGCATGTCTTTGTTTGACCTGATACTCTAATAGTACCTAGTTTGTATCTTCAAGGGAAAATGTTTTAGAAGTATGTCTTTTCTTGACCCAAAACACTAATGGTACCTAGTTTGTTTCTTCGAGGGAAAATATTTTAGAAGTATTTCATAGACACTTTCCTCCTTTGTCCAAGTTCACTTCTTCCTTTTATAGCATTTTTTCTGTTTGTTTACCAGATGGTTGCTGCACTTTTAGAAGTCTGAACAAGTAATATGTAGTGAATGGACTGCATATACTGGGCAAGTGTATGTTGAAGGAGATGTGGTATTCTAAACTTCAAACTGGGAGTGATTATTGATGGCTCTTTATTTTTTTTTCAGCATTGACCTTCAGCACGCATATTGTTTTTGGATCAATATGATTATGGTTTTCCAATGTGTTAATTTCTGCGGTTATGGTTTTTATGTACAATTGATTCTGACGCTTGAGACTGGCCAGTTTTTACGAACTATGCAAATGTGCCACGTGCTTTTGTTTCTCCAATATTAGCCTCTCACGGGTGTATAATTTTGTTAAGTGTGTTTTTCATAGTTACCCCGGTGGCCTCCCCTTGCTTTGCCTATGTCCCCAAAGTTCTAGGGACCCAAGGACGTGGAGGAAATGCCTTCCTTTGCACAGGAAAAAGGGGATGTCCGCTGATTTTGGGATGTGCGGTAACATCCTCAGGTTCACTGCCCTGCAATGGGGACATCTCATTGTCCCCAGGATGTCAGAACATCCCTCAATCGTCCTGGGGCATTTCCTCCATAAACCGCTTTTGCTCCACTAACATTTTTACTGTGTTTGTTAGAAGTGCTTGGCTAAGCCCTCCCTTGGTGTTTGCCAGCTTCAATCAGTGCATTATTAATACGAAGTCAAACATTCCAATTTTCATTAGCCGATATGCTTTTTCTAAATGGACATGCATGTCCAAAAAGATCCCTGTAAACTTGTCTCACGTTGGAAAACAAGTCATAGCTGCTGGAAAGCAGCCTCTGGAAAACATTTAATTTCAATCATCATTTGAACCCCGGTTGATACACGCATATCAAATACAACATTAGATCTCCATCTCTGTTAGCAGAAGTAATTGTGGTGGCAAACTCCACAAAGCTGATTTTCACATCACCATTAGTATTGGCCTCCTTCATCATCCCTGTTACCAGTAACAATTAAAACAGATGGTAAAATGTTGCAAAAACCATTATAATGTGCCGGATATTCCATACTGGGAGCTCCTCCCTAATCTGCAGAACCATATGAAAACCACTGAGGATGGTATTTTGTCAAATAATGAGCAAGGATTACAAAAGTGGATATTTAGTGAAGGATTTGTTTATCACATGTCAATTAATTTCTGAATGTATAGCGGGAAGAACAGCATTACTTTGCTGAAATAGGAAAGGCTTTAGAATTGCCTATATCAACAGCATAAAATCACCATTTCTGTTTTTTTAAAACACATTTTATCCCCACACATAAGCCGTAGGTAAATACAATCAACAATCAATCATCTTCAAAATGTAGCTTTTGCTATAGTCAAGCCTATGAAAGACAAGATTAAAATTTATACAAGGTTTTAATAAGAAAAAAAAAGATTTTGGTTTTTGTCTTTGAGCAGGTGACACTCACAGATAACATGTGCAGGTTTATTATATTCCTCCCAAGTTCTATATTCGACTGTTTGTTAGCTCTTTCTGCACGCATGTGTGGATCTATTCGCACCCTGCATTATGACAACGGTCACATCCAATTCGCATGTGATTGACATATCTTTTCATCAAACTTTAGATTTGAACCAGAGAATAACTTTATTTCAAGCCAATATAAGTAAAGTACTATGATAAGTAAAGTACTAAGATAATTCAACTTGCATATGATTTATGTATCTTTTCATCAAAACTATAGATTTGAATTAGAGAATAACTCAATTTCGAGCCAATATAGGTAAGTACTAAGATAGATAATCAAAATTCAAAATTTTATAATGGGATTGTGTTAGAAGATGCACAAAGAAGAAAGAATACAGAAGGCAAAAAACTGCACTGTCTAAATGACACAGGCAGGGTGTATTTATTGTAAGAGGAAGTTACAATTGGTTGCACAGTTAACAACCGTATAACTGTTTAATATGCTATATAAGCATCGTCATTTTAACACCCCCTCTTAATGACTAACCTAGAAACTATACCAAGTTTATCCCGAAACTTGACAAACAAGAAAGCACCAAGAGGTTTAGTCATTACATCAGCAGACTGCTCCTGAGAAGGACAGAAATGAAGAGAGATTTCACCTGAGTCAACCAATTGACGAATATAGTGATGATGAATCTCAATATGTTTAGTGCGGGCATGATAGATAGGATTTTTGACCATCTTCAACACACCTTGATTATCACAAAAAAGTGAAAGAGGTGTAGCAGTGACCTGTGAAAACTGAAAATCAACCAAAATCTGACAAAGCCATCTTTGCTTCGCAACTAGCACTAACAGCAGCCTTGTATTCTGCTTACATGGAAGAGATAGCTACAATGGGCTGAAGCTTACTCGCCAAGAAATAACTCCTGAACCAAGAAAGAAGATATATCCAGGTGGTAGATCTCCGAGTATCCACTTGAACCTTCCCAATCGAGCTTGTGTAGCCAATTAACGTGAAATCTGCAACTCTCTGATACAAGATGCCAAAGTCAAGAGTTCCTTTGACATACCTTAACACACGTTTTGCTGCTCCCCAGTGAATGAGTTTCGGTTTAGACAAAAAACGAGAAAGATAACTCACAGCAAAACACAAATCCGGTCGTGTAGTGGTGAGATAGATCAAACTACCTACCAACTGTCTGTACAATGTTTCATCGACCGGTGGTGAATCATCATGAGCTGAAAGTTTCAGCCCGACCTCCATAGGTGTAGATGATGAATCTCAATATGTTTAGTGCGGGCATGATAGATAGGATTTTTGACCATCTTCAACACACCTTGATTATCACAAAAAAGTGAAAGAGGTGTAGTAGTGACTGTGAAAACTGAAAATCAACCAAAATCGACGAAGCCATCTTTGCCGCAACCAGCACCAACAACAGCCTTGTATTCTCCTGGTGGAAGAGATAGCTACAGTGGCAGAACGTGAGCAGCTTGTGAGAACAAGCGGTGGAGAGCAAGGTTTGATTCCCGGGGCGGAAAGCCGGAGGAATTTTTTCGTCTGAAATGGACGAAACAAGTTGCACCTATTGTGGAGGGAATATTCACTATACTAGGTGTACGGGAGGCGGACATGCCTTGGGAGGATGGATATCCTCATTACGAAGAGCAATTTGTTGTGGACGGAGACTCCACTATTCCAAATGCATTGACGGTGCATGGTGAGATGGCATGCCCAACCACTCACTCATTTGGATAGTGCAGTTTGCTCTCTTGTCTCCATCTGTATTCTTTCTTCTTATGAATCTTCTACAATAAGCGATGGAATAACTTCAGTTTGTGCCCTACCAGGGCTTCCCAAACTTCCAGTTTGTGCCTCTTGAAAAGACTTCCTTGAACTGCGAACCAACCGCTCTGATACCAATGTTAGAAGATGCACAAAGAAGAAAGAATACAGAAGGCAAAAAACTGCGCTGTCTAAATGACACAGGCAGGGTGTATTTATTGTAAGAGGAAGTTACAATTGGTTGCACAGTTAACAACCGTATAACTGTTTTATATGCTATATAAGCATCGTCATTTTAACAGATTGGACATCTCAGTTTTCCTCTAGGTTAAGTGTATTTTAGTTCTGTTTTTTCTCTTTTGTAAGTATGAAGCTCTTTTAAAGGGGAGGGTTTGCTATGTACCTAGACACAATATAATGTTAGATTGAAAACATCATAGCTGCTGGAAAACAGCTGCTGGATAACATTTAACAGTTGTTGGAAAACTTAAAAATGAACCTTTGACTTTCCTTTCGGTGCATTCATTGCATCCCCTAAAGGTGCAAGTTCTAGTCAAATTAAGCAAATTGAAGGCTAATCAATGAATAATATATGGAAAATGGCTTAGCAGTCCCATGGAGGAAAGAAAGTGAATGGGACTTGAAAGGTAAAACTAGCTTATAATAGATAGAAGTAGCGGATCTCCAAAGAATTAGAATGCAATGTTGAATTTATAAATCTTCACCTATAGCATGGGAGAGCATGTGAGAAAAAATGGCCAAAAATACAGTACACCTTTGATCATCTTGTATTCATATCAGAAGTATTTATTGAGCTGTCAATTTGAAAGATGTCTTGGCACGAAGTCTTAGGAATTGTATTTGGAGAATAGGTTGGATGGAGTAGAGGTGGAGATATCGACATTAATGACACATGAGTAATTTGACAATATCATTCAATGTTAGATCGTGGATATATTAATATTGTTATTTTAATTTAGTTCCCGCTTCTTTCAATTTTTTTAGTTTATGTTATTTAACTTTTTAAATATTTTGTTTATCTATATTTTTAATAGTTGTCCCCAGCCATCCCTCCGCGGTCGCTGAAATGTATTTAACACTGCTTTTTGTGGAACTATTTTCCAAATTTCCGTTGATGAGGAGTTTTAAAATCTGTGTTCAAACTAATGACCATGTTTTGTTGAGCTAGGTATTATCAGCAGGGCCATTTTCTAGTGGCAGTGTGGTGGACATACTCCATATTTGTGTCATTTGCCAACAGTAAAAATTTGTCAATGAATCTGGCCTTCCAATGTTTTGATATGATATAATTGAAATTCAGTTAATGAATATGCTTTCTTTCCTTTTGTTGAATTTCTCAGATAAGAAGTCAACTGAGACCAAGGAAACTAAGGTAGAGACATCTGAATCACAAAACAGCGGACAAAGGAGGGCTGGCTCAGACCCAAACACGGCCGCTCCAAATCCATTTGATTTCTCTGCAATGTCAAGCCTGCTCAATGTATGTTCAGTTCCTATTATGATATTCATGAAGTGCTTTTTTGAAGTTCCCATGTCTTTGTGATTGGAAGTCTTGAAGGTTGAGAAGTTGAACAGTAAATTGTCTGCTTTGAGTTCAGGTGGCCGCATGCTCAAACATTTTTCTAGCATTTTAGATTTGTTATTGGCCTGCATGTGCTTTCAGTTGTACATTTTATATTATCTCTTAAAATATAGGGTCAGGATCAGTAATTGTCTATTGGAAGTAGCTTTTGTAACACGTGATATGTCATGTAATGAGCTATATCATCTGGGGTGACATGGCAAAGTAAAAATCTCAATATGCGTCTAATATAACATTAAATTTCAGCAAACTTTTGGTATAAGTATGCGTGACACTAAAGAGGAATTAATTGGGACTCCAAAGCAAATCTGGAAGTAGTCCTGAGCTGGGATCAATTTTGTTGTGAAATGTCATTATTAATGTGTCACACTTGTATTTTATGCTTTTCTTCTTTACTGTCTTCTGGTCTTGTTATAGTACATGAGCTGACATCTTCTCCCTGACTTGTGTATTTTGTATAAGCTGTCTTATTCTGTATTAAGAAGAACTGAATAATTTGGTCCAGTCCATAGATACGTGCATGAAATTCGCACAAGGTAAGGTGCATTGACATATGCCAGTTCTCCTTGATAGTGCAAAGGACTTTTGGGCAATGGATCTGTAGTATAGATATAGTCTACTGAGATACAAGACTGGTAAAAACAGCATACTGAAATACCAAATGCAAGTATATACCATAATACCATAACAAGATGCGAAACGACAGCAGCTTTGTATTCCTCAAGATAAATTCTATTGCAATATTCTTAGTTCAGGAGGACCTGATACAAGCATTCTTACCCCTGCATTCTCTCTACTATCTAAAGGCAAGGCGCAGCAGTTGACGGTTCCCATAACTGTTGCAACCAACATACAACAAGTCTTATTAATCTCTTAACAAAATGCTGACAAAGCACTTAACAAAACATGTCGGCTACATTTATTTATAACACTTTAACTATATTACATTACCCCTTTTTATATAAGTCGGAGTCCCTTCCGACTATACAATAAGAAACATATCAAGAAGGAGAATTAGGAGGAGGTGTAGAACAAGATGTCCCTAGATTCATGCAATCTTGCTTGCCTACCTTTGATGGAGCAGCCTTTTGATTGGCACAATTGGGCTCACAATGCATAAACTTCAGTAGTCCAGTGCTGAAGGTGCTTGGAAGCAACTATTTCACGTTCCCGTGAAAACTTCACCATGCCGACTGCTTCCAGTACGTTGTCTTTTCCGTGGAGCACTTCCCATTCAGCTAGTTGTAACTTGGCCTGTACCTGATTGAACTCCTCTTGTGTGGTTGTGGCCTCTTTGAGCTCTTGCTCATGCCTGTCCTTCGCCTCTTTGAGCTCTTGCTCATGCTTGTCCTCACATTCCAGCACCCTACTGATTTGTGTCTATGTGATCCAGGTTTACTGGGACAATTGTTCTTGTAAGTGTCCCTGTTGATCCCCTAACTCTTGATGTAGGGTTGCCAACTCGCTAGCCAGGTCATCCTTCTCATTTTGCACCATAAGTTGCTTGCACATGGACGATTGGAGCAAGAAGTACTAGTACCTGTAGGTTTGCAAATATTCCGCAAAGATTCTAGGACCCTTTTCAATGGAAACGTAAAACTCTGAGTTACTGGTCTGGGCATCCATTGTTCATGCATCTCAGGAGTATTCATTGCTGGCCATCCGTGGCTGAATTAGACTTGTGTAAACTTGGCACAACAATCTATGTGTACAAATCTCCAAATATGAGCAGCCTTATCCTTTAATGTCTGTACTTTTGAAGAAGCACTAGTAACTTCTTAGTGTCTAACTACCCTGGAGACGCCTTGTAGAGCCTCTGTCATGGGTCCAAATGTCTGTAAGAATTGAGACAAGGTTTCATAAGGGTTGCTGCTATCAGGGAAGGGAAAAAGTATTAATATATTCCCATCATCTACATGAGAATCAACTGCCTCTGCATGTCAGTTTTCTGGTTTTGTTGTATGCACATCTATGTTGGCCGCCTGTACCTGGTCTCTTTCCGATGCTACCCCTATGGACTCTTGGCGTTGTATCAAACTCATTGGTACCTCCACATCCATACTTGTTGGTGCTCCGAGCTCTTGCAACCAACTTTCTTTGTGTATTATTTGCTTACCATCTTCCCATATTCGCAGAAGAGTGTCAACCGTGGGTTTTGAAGGAAATTTGGTAGAGGCATCTTGTAGCTTTGAATAAATAGGCATGTAATGCTCTTCTATGTATCCTTTCGTTTCCTCATTTTTCAAAAGTGGGCTATTCCATTGTCACCTTCCTCTTTTCACTTTGAAGTTTTGGAGGTCCATGTGCTTATCTAAAGGAATGCCAACATCTTTCTACAAAACATAGAGGGCCACTATGATCATATGAACTATTAATTGTGAAGTTTCCTTCCACTTTAAACCGAGTATACACCACATCCAAGAATAACCCAATAGCGTGTTATGTCATATAAAACCCTTCGTACAATAGGGAAAGGAATTCATGGATATGTGCGAACAACTCTTCCCAATTGTAGATTTCACCCTTCTTTAGGCCCACAAGGTGTTCGGTGATCCAGAAAACACACCACTTCATCAGTTCCATCAGCACCAAGAAGGAGAAACAGAAAAGTGAAAGAAATGAGGTAAACGGAGGTTCTGGACAGAACCGCCGCCTCTGAGGCGGCGGTCTTGAAACCGCTGCCTGGCCTGGGCGGTGGTCCCGAGACAGCCCAGTACACTGGCGGCGGTCTTGAAACTTTCGGACAAAAAAGAAGAATGGAATGCAAGTGGACGCGTTCTTGAAGCGCCCAGCCGTGTCTCTTCCCTTCCATGCCCTTTCGGGCGGCGGTCCCGAGACCGCCGCTCTGCCCGGCGGCTGTCCCCGATATCTGCCCGAGTCACAAGGCGGCGGTCTTGAAACTTTCGGACAAAAAAGAAGAATGGAATGCAAGTGGACGCATTCTTGAAGCGCCCAGCCGTGTCTCTTCCCTTCCATGCCCTTTCACATCCTCCAGTGCACGGGAGGACATGGGAAGGCCTATAAATACATGGAAGGAGCAAGAGAATAGACATTCGAAGGCGAATCAGACATTTGAAGATCCAGAGAGATCGAGAAGCAGAGTATAATGAGAGCAGTAAGCAAGATCTTCAGTGCTGGAATGGAATTGTAGGAGCAAGGTGTAGAAATAGAGCAAGCAAGTAATTGGAGAGAAGGTTTACATTGTTGCTTCTTTTCATACTTATTGTAATTTGTAATTGTCTATATTAGACCAATAAAAGTGGGAAGAAAGAGCAGTTGCCCTTCTCGACTGGTTTTCCTCCTTGGAGGTTTCTAGGATAAAATTGTTGGTGTTGAAGTTTGAATTATTTCCTTCTCTGCAATTTCCTTCTATAGCACTAGATAATCACTCACGAAGCTCTAATATTTAAGCAAATCTGTCATTTTCCAAAGTTGAAAGTAGAACAACATAATTGTGTGATTCGTAGAGTTCCAAAGTAGAAGTTTACGGATCATTCGGTCATCCACATTGTGTTATCAAGGGCCCTAGTAGCTCCTACTAATTGACACCAAATAACATCAATAAGGCAATGCCATTCGTGAGAAGCCAAGTATTCCTTTTTGAGACCTTGGTGGCCCTTGGCCCACATGCGAGCCAACTCTTCAGGACTTAGATCGGGTCAACAAGCTTTTTGCACGACGTGTTTTTGTGTCGAGTGGCTGTGGCGTGTTTGTTGATCAATTTATTCGAGAGTCTATGCAAGGGTACTCCAATTACTGTGGAAAGTCTCGATCGTGTATAAGTAGTTTTTACCTCTTTGCCCCTATACCAGATAAATGAGCATCTGTTATTTATGTCATAGCTTGAAATCATTTGTACCAACTAAAGTTCAAACTCACAATACCTAAGTATGACATTCGCAAGATTCAGTCTAACCTGACCATGTGTGTGCCTATCTTCAACTCGTGGTTATTAGGCTTGCTAATCCACCACATTCGGGACTCAATGGTCAAAAGGCTTTCCCATGTAATTGTTTTTGGTGTAGCACGTGCTTTTGGTATGGTTCCATAGCCTTATGTTTTTATTACTTGTGGCCACTAATTTGGAGCCGGACCACCTGTTAATGAAGTTTGAATCATCCTCGGGCTGCTGTAGAATCCGCCTTGATGTTCATGCCCCTTCCCTCACTATTGCAAATTGTTCGAATGTCGTATATAGGGCATTCTTTTGTCGTGACAAAGATGGGACTACAGTTGATGCCATGGTTTTTTTCATTTTTAGACTATCACCAAAGACCTGCTGAAACCCTCACACAATCGGATATATGATATTGAGAAAGTCCCTTGAAAATTTACTGAGTTGGAACCGTAAGCTGATTTGGTACTTGTGTTTCCTCCCATATAAGCAAAAATTTTAATTTGTACACTGTCCATGTCTTTTAACAGTTCATTAGTTTCTTGTACTTTTGTATGCATCCTTAAAAAATTTGTCCACTATATCCATTTCTTTAAACAATCTTTAGTTTCTTGTACTTTTGTCTACATCCTTAATTACGAAAAATGATTGTTGGAAGTTTGAGCCTTCTATTGGGTTGTACGGTTCCTTATAGTCACCCAGAAACTCCCAACAATGCTCCTCATTGAATGTATTGATGTGCGGAAGGTAGGCAATGTTCGGAGAAAGGATAGTTGTGTGAGAATAGACTTACAAGGAGTGGGAGTTCAATGCATATGACCAAAACGTGTAGGGCAAGTTTTATGGTAGCAAAGACAGGGGCATGTCGTATGGTAGAAGAGATAGGGACAACCTTTACAAAAAGGGGTGTACAGAGGTGATTGGACGTTTGAGGAGAGTATTCGAGGGCCGAGTGTATGATTGTAGGAGGATGGATGTTTGACCAAGATGGAGAATACAAGTTGTAGGCATTTTTGGTTGTATGGTCTTCTCCTTTCAACAACATGTACAATTTATGTTGGGGCATTCAAAAGGTGGACATTCAAGGATTTTGCTAAAAACGGATCATTTGGGGCTGATTGAAAGTGAGCATTCATGTTGTTGGCAAAATAATTTGTCACAAGGGAAAATTAGGGGCTTTCACCAATGCTCTGGGACTAGGTCCCTCTAGCTTAGGAATGGGGTAGCTCCATTTATTGAAAACAAGGAAATATGTACACTACTCTAACCATTGGGGTGGCCTTTTCGACCGGGATCACACAAGAATACTCCACTAAACCTGCATGCAAAAGGTGGAGGAAAGGTGTGTGTATAGAGAGGGGAGAAAGTGAGAAGGGGGTTTTATTCAATAAATAACAAGCTGAGTTTATTGACATAAAACCAGAATACTTCCAAGTTAACAATGAGAAGACACCAATATGCAAAGCAAGACAAACAACACAATTAACACAAAGTTTAACTATATTATATTCATCAAAAGATGTATTCTTTCCTGGTTATGCAGGATTACAAAGCTCTATTGGAGTAGGAGTTGAGATGGAGAGGAATACATTAAGCAAGAAATAGAAGAAATACAATTTGCTAAAGGGGAGTAAAAATTGATATCCTTTGGAATAGAGAGAGCATTACAATTTATAGCTAAAGCTAGTGGCTCTTCATATTCCCATGTGACTTTTCAACTTAAAGCGCAATCCCCAACGAAGGAATAGAAACTTTAAGCGACTTAAATCACTTTTTACAAAATTTTCTTCTCAACGAAGAAATATAATTTTAGAGAGAGAAAGATGTTACTAAATGAATTCTCACTTTTCCTTCATGGTGGGTCCACCTCAAGTTAAAACACTCACTTAAATCACCCCATGCACTTCTTAGCTTTCTTTTATGTTTTCAACTTGCAATATTCCAAGCAATAGGAGAGGGGCACACTTTTGAGGTGCGAGGGACACCCGCCAATGGTGCAAAGGAACACCAAAAGTGCGCTAGAGCGCCCAAGTGTGGCTTCAAAGCATGGTTTGCATTTCGACTTGCTTCTCGAAATGTTTCCTTCATCTCGAGTCAAAACTCGATGAATTTTGACCATACAATATATGAATTTACATGGAAACAAACCAATGAACCCATTTTGGAGGCTTGAAAATGAGTTCTTCAACAACTCTAACCTATACCTTCAATTTTGCCTAGAGCAATGTGCCGGTGAGCTGAGTTGCAAGAATAGTTTTCAACATGCGCAAGCTAAACCAACTTATGGGTCATGAAGAGCATTGAAAATACCCTCACTTGAGATTTTGTTAGGCTCCCAACTCCACCTGAGGTGCCCGAAATATTCTGTAAAAATCAAGTGCAAAAAGACCACCTTGTGTCAGTGTAGGAAGAGTTTCTACTTTCTATGTTCCTAGAATTTTATCACACTTAGTCCATCGTGAAGTAGGCTCCATAAGCTTTCCAATGCCGGATATGAGCTCCCAACACTTCACGAGGCTCCTGAAACCCTCCGCTTTGAAGTTGAATCTTCAACGAAACATGCACATTCCTTTTTCTCAAAAATCCCTATGAAGAAATCTTTCCCAAGGCCATCCAAAAGCTCCTAGAATGCTTGCTAAGTCATACCATCACGAAGAAAATTCTGATACCTTTCCGTTGACTGCAACTAGGACTTCTGAAATGCTTTGAGGCTCCCGAAATCCTTCTCAGAAGTTGATCTTTGAAAATGAGCAATTTTGGCAATTTTGACAATTTGGGCTATTTTGACCAGTTTGACCAAAAAGGGGAAAAATTTTCAATGGGGTTGTCATATAAATCCAATGACATTTCATTTGCCAACACGTGCTTTGTAGAAAAGGTATGGCGTTGAAGGATTTTTATTAAGAGGGAGTGTTTATGTTTTTTTAAAAGTGGGGTGTTCGGTTGTTATATATAGCGTTAGGCAGTAGGTATTGTTGGGTGCCACTTTAAATGTTGCCGTAATAAGTCTTGGGGGACATTGACTTTGCAATACTTCATTAATATTTTTAATGCTCTTGTATAAATTTAATTTATACTGTTCTTTGTCTTCTTTTCTTTCTCACTAGAGTATTTGACATCGATCTTTATAATGTTGATGCACTCCATTGTGAATTGATATATTTTGAGCTTCACACCATTCACCGTAATTTAAATCATTGTATTGTTCAAACATTCCTACTCGGTTGTGTTGTTATGTTAAATGTCTAGCATGCAAAATTGAAAATTTTGGCCATGACAACTAAGCCCCAACTTGAAAATTTTCTCTCCTGGTCACCGTGAACCCTTCCTTCACCCAACTTATCAGCTCACACCACCACCCTGTAGAGTCTGTGTCACCCTCATTCCAGCTGAGAGGGAAGTGCTAACAATTTTTTCAAGTGTGTTTCATGTGCAAGGATGAATGTCGATGGTGATTGATGAAGTCTTTAAGATTCGATGGAAAACAACTTCCTTTGAAAGGCCTAAAAAGGTCATTTTTGGCCATTTTGCAACTAGTAAACACCCTCTGGAAGCCTACAGGGAAGATTCAAACCATCTGAGGGTGGTGTTGGAGAACATTGAAGATGTCCAAAGATAGTTTAGGAAATTTTGTGAAGAAAATTGATGTTAGGAACAAGTTAAGCAAAATCGGGTCATTTTGGGCACAAGGAATGAAAGCTCTAACGGAGAAAGTCAACTTGTTCGGAAGATTTCGGAGTTCCAGGAGGAGTTGGAAGCTCATCAAATACTCAATGGAAAGGTCTTGGAATTATCCATATTATGGAAACATAAATTTTTGCCTAAGCCTTAAAACTTTTTCTATTGCTTCTCCTTCATACTGAAAGGGCGAATGTTGTCAAATTTCAAATTGCAAGCAGAATTAGCGCCTGATAATGGTTGTGATGATCTCAACAAGTGATATGGAGTCAAAATCATAAAAGGTTTGACTCCAGACCACTCTACCATGCTCTCTTGGCCGAAATTACAACATTCTAAAAATTCCTTTGTCACATTTTTCTCTCCTTATGTCCCTGTTGTCCCTCCCAAGGTGCAAAGGGGACAAAGGGGACACAAAATTGCAACTCCCTATGGAGGTTATGTTTTCGTCACTTAAAACTTGTGACTTGAGTGGTTAGGTGAGCACAAAGTCAAAATTTGACCACTTTTTCATGATAAAGACCCCTTAGTCGCACTTTTTCACTCCTTGTGTCCCCCTTGTCCCCCCAAGGTGCAAAGGGGACAAGGGGGACACAAAAAGTGCGACCTCCTTCATCCCATTTAGCCCTTGGTCATCAGAAAACACATTTTTAGCCCCGAAAACCAAATGTTAGCCCCGGTGCTCATTCCAGCCCTTGGATCTCCTCCACAAGGCACTTGAGGCTGCCACTTGTCACTATCTAGGTGCAAGTCGCACTTTGGTGTCCCTTGTGTCCCCTTTGTCCCTCTTACTCAGTGTAACTCCACTTCAACCCTCATTCAACTCTGGTTAAGCCTGCTTGAGTCAAACTTGAGTTAAGGTGTGCAAGTGAGAACAAAAAGCTTCATATTCAAAAGTTAGCCATTTTTATGTGTCAAATCTGCATTTTCTTTCCAAAAGCTCTCTCCCTTGTTATGTTAACAAAATATGAAAATATGCTAAAACTTTGCTAAAAATGGAAAGTTGCTCATATCTCCCAAACCCCTTGTCCGATCCCCATGAGATTTTAATAATAGCTCCTTCTCAAAAACGCCTTTCAAATGATTCCAACCTTGCATCCAATGATGTTTTGTATTATTTTGATGCTCGAATAAAATTTTGTGAAATAAAAACTCATTTTTCAGATCTACGGAGTTCTAGCGATTGAAATCCTCTAAAAATTGGAGCAAAACATCCTTGTGAAATAACAAAATTTTGAGACCACTTTCGTTCCATTTCGACACCGGAAGACCCACTTCTAAAAATAGTAAGTCTTCCTAAGCATCATTGTCTATAAATAGTAAGTGCTACAAACAGTTCATTCTCAAAGTTGCCATTGCCCCTTGCACATCAGGGAAACTCAAAAATGCCAAATTAAGCAACGATAACTAAAATAAACTTCTCAAAATAAGGCTTACTAAAAATAACAAGTGTCGGGATATTGGTCAAGAAACAAGGATACCAAGTCACCCATGCCAACATAAAGGCACTTGGATGTGTCTGAAATTGTAAAAAACATCATAGTGAATTGACATATTCTTGATATCACACTATGCAATGTTAGTCGGATGAAGGAGTAATTCTTCCGTTTAGAGGAGAAGACCTTTCCAAATGAGTAACATATGAGCAAGAAGGTGTTTGAGCATCCTGGGTTGATTCCATTCAAAAAGGAAACATCTATGTCATGGAGGTGAATTTTGAAGCCAAGAGGAGCAAGGTGATGATCTCCATGTTCTAACTCCAAAATTGTGTTAAAAAAGATCATCGTGTTTCTATAACAAAGCAAGTCTCGCAATGGTGTTTTTAAACACTCATTGAGTACTTTGGTCCTTGGGGTGTGTTTACATCTCACAAAAGGAGATTTTACCGTCATGTCTATGTATAACAAAAGCTTAGAAGCGTTGAATTTCACTCAAGGAGCAATCCTTCCATCTCGAAGGAGATACCTTTGTGATCAAAGAGGATCATCATGTTCCCATCTCAGTGCATATCTCATAACAGTGTTTTTGAACACTTATTCAATGCCTTGGAGTGTGTTTGCATCTCACGGGAGGAGGAATTTACAATCACAGTGTTCCAACTCAATAGGAGGTCAAAGGCGGAAACTTCATTCATGGAGCATTCACTCAAGATCCATCGGAAGCAAGTTCTTCATCAACAAGGAGCTTTCATGTCTCCGAATTTTCACTTCTCTCTCTCCCTCTCTCTCTCTAACATTCTATTTCTTCATTGGGAATGTACTTTTTCACTCTTTCATCTTATTCACTTAAGTGACTTAAATTTGCATTATAAAAGTCCCTTTTCAAAAATAAGAAAAGGACTTGGTGTTTCGCGCATGAATGTTTCAGCTTTTTGGGAATAGAGTTGCTTCTATCCTTTCATTCCTTTTAGAAACAGATAAGGGTTAGGGCTAGGAGGAATACCTGTTGAATGTCGAGATGGTGTGCGCGTACCGTAGAGAGAGATCAGGTTGATTGCGAAGAACTCCCTTTTGTCTTGGAAGGACTACCTGCAAATAAGAACACAAGACCACAAGATTTTGATTAGACAATAAATGAGGGAACTGCCTTGGGCCCAGGAAATATAAAACTTCCTTTCGAAGGTGGTCAGTTCCCCTGCTAATATAAATTAACACGAAAGATTGTAAAATAACAATTTAATTGCTTCGTTGAAACAGGTAGGAGGAAAGGCTGGTTTCTGGTTTTGAGTCACAATAACCGATACTGGTTTCTTCTAACCGATATCGGTAGGGCTATGTTTTAGGGACTTTTGGTGAGGGTCGGTTGTAGGGTGGTTGTGTTGTTTGTAAGGCTAGTATATGAGCGGGATTAGGTAACGGGGTGATGAGAGGTAAATGAATGATAGTTAGATATAATGTGTTGCTGGGTGGTAGATCTAGGAATGGATTTATGACGGCTGTGATTCAAAAGTCTAAGAAATATTATTAAAGAGAACACACAAGATGCAACTTACTAGTTATTGACGAGGATGCAGGTCCGAGAAGTGTAATGACAAAGGTAGAACTCAGGTAGGATGGCCTGGCACTCAGGAGATGAGATACCTCCCTCCCGATGATCAGCTGAGTATCACAGGGCTCTGGTTATTCAGTTGCAGTCTTGGGCTTGGTCTCCTTCGTTGCAAACTATTCTTGTCTCTTCACTTGTCTCTTGCTTGGCTCAGCAAATCCGGATTCTTTTATCGCTCGATGATCCCGATGATCCAAAATCCTTCGACCTTTGTTTCTAGTTAGGGAGCCCATTTATAGGGAACCGATGGCGGTTACGTAACCGACGGCGGTCGAGTAGGAACCGGTATCGGTCAGGTCAAAGTGGGCTATTTTTAGTAAAATAGCCAACTTTCCCTCCTTTTCTCCCGAGGGATTAGTTGCGGGCTTGGTCAAGTGACTAGAAGGTCGGTTTTGGGTGCGAGAAAGGGGTCATTAGTCATGGGTGTGGATGTAGACCAAGTTATAGGTCTTAATTAGATTAGTTTAGGGTTAGGCCTAGGTCATGATGAGGTGGCAAAATGAGGTGGCAGGTAAGGCGATGTGGATTTATTAATTATAAGATAATTAATAAATAATTGTGTAAGGTTTAGGTGGTGAGGTTAGGTTGCGAAATGAGATGCGGGTCACAAGGGGTCGTAAGACACAAATTTGGTGTCTACATTAGCCCCTTATTGTCGTGTAGTTTGTTTTGTAAAGCTGCACGGACAATAATATGAAGTGGTTTCCCCTGTTAAGGGTATAGGTAATCCCCCTCAAATCTATCACAGATTGAGATAGCGTGAAATCAGGGATAGGGTTGATAAAGGGTAAATGGTGTGGAGATGATGGTGAGGTGGTGAGGTAGGTCCAAAGAAGCAGACGCACGTGGAAATGCATTAGTGCGACTAGGGTACATGATTTGACGAGCAAACCAGCAATGCATAGGCAAAGGTCGATAGTTTATCCAAACAAGGGTGATATAATCCTGGTATCCAAGGCATAGGAAGTAGCTCCAGGGTATATAACGGGTAAGGTACAGGAACGTTTAGGCATGTCGGTAGTACCCAATGGTTGGTTTGGTTGAGATAAACGTCACGGTCTTGGTCGAGGCAAAGTTGGTCGACTGATCAAGTCAAGGACCCTAATCATGCTAAAACACGAACAGGTGAGCTCGATTGAACAAAAAGCTACATGATGGATGGATAAAATAAAATGTTGATTGTGGGCAAGGTATTTAATTGGTGCGGCCTTAGGTCGGGCCAAATGGTTGGGTGCGGCCTTGGGTTGGGCCAAATTGGTTGGTTACGGCCTTGGGTCGGGCCAAAGTGGTTGGTTACGGCCTTAGGTCGGGCCAAATTGGTTGGTTACGGCCTTGGGTCGGGCCAAATGGTAGGTTATGGCCTTGGGTCGGGCCAATTTGGTTGGTTGCGGCCTTGGGTCGGGCCAAAGTGGTTGGTACGGCCTTGGGTCGGGCCAAATGGTTGGATTTGGCCTTAGGTCGGGCCAAATGGTAGGTTATGGCCTTGGGTCGGGCCAAATGGTTTGATTTGGCCTTGGGTCGGGCCAAATGGTAGGTTATGGCCTTGGGTCGGGCCAAATTGGTTGGTTACGGCCTTAGGTCGGGCCAAATGGTAGGTAACAAAGGGTTTTCAGCCAAGGTGGATATAAGCGAGGTGGTGAGAAAGGGCGATTAGTAAAGAAGGGTAGAAATTGGAGAAGAGGTGGGAGAAAACCGATATCGATTGTCCATGACCGATATCGGTTAGGTGACCGATACCGGTTCCTTAGGGCACAATAAAACCGATATCGGTTATAGGCGAAAAACCTATAAAAAGAAAAATACGGCCTGTCATTGTCACATTGTCAATTGGAAAACCAATTTGAGTTGTTTGAGGTGGAGTGTTGAGATTGGAGCATTTGTTGGTTGAGGTGGCGCTATTTGAGTGGAGGAGTGAGTGATTAGTGGGCGAGCATCACACAGTTCGGGATGAGGCGTGAGGGTCTAAGTAAATTGTATCGAGGTATAAGAATAAATAAAGATGCCGACCTGCGTGTCGATGATATAGAAGATGTATTTGTTTAACATCTAAATAAAACTGAATATGTATGTTGATTTGAGTTATGATAATAATAAGAATGCTTGTGTTTGAACCTTTTTGTGTTTGAAAAAGGATAAAGAGGAATGTGATTAAATAGAAATACACAAAAATATTTATATTTACCACACATGATAGGTTATGGTAGGGGATGGTCGAGCTAACCTTGGGAGACCCCATGTCTCCGAAGTGCTGCCTACATAGCCCTTTGCACAAAGCAAGGAGGGGCCTCAGACCGATGTAGTTCTCCCTTAAGACCAGGGAGAGGTGAATTCAGGCAATTTAGGTATGGTTAGGCAATTTGTTGGTTGGTAAAAATATTGATATTGATATTGGTAGGGTAATGTTGTTGGTGTTGGTAATGAATTGGTGATTTTGGAATAGGTAGAAGTGAAGCGAAAGTTAGCCTACCCAAGTGGTAGGGAACCATATCCTGATTAAGATCAACACATAATCCTAGATTCGAGTCAAAGAGGAAAAAGTTACTCCGTAGTTGAAAAGAGCTAAACAAACCACATATTAATGCAGGATGAGCTTGAACCCCTAGGTACCGTGCATAGACGAGAAGTCAATAGGTGAAAAGAGTTGTATGATCACAATATATCGGATATACGTCACGTCCCTTGAGTTTAAACAAATGGTGAGGTGAGGTGGATGGTATAGCTGAGGTACGGAGAACTTGTTACAAAGTGAGTGTTCTGACGAAAGAGAACCTACCCTAAATAGACAAGTCCATGACTCAAAAGTTCTTTTGAATGTGGCTTTATTTTACTGAATATAGACTGATCGATGCGGGAAGTCTACAAGGGATATTGATCGTACTATTCTTGAGGTCTTCACGAAGCTGATCAATGCGAGAAGCTTCTGATAAAGGCTGACTGTGTATAGCTGTCCTTCAAGGGAGCAGTCTATTTATAGTAGCAGATGTGATTTTAGTGCATAGCTGTCCTTCGGGGGAGCAGTCTATATATAATAGCAGCAATAGTTTGGCATATAGCTGTCCTTCGAGGGAGCAGTCTATATATAATTTAGAGAGCCAGATGTCCTTTTGGCGTAAAGCATCTAGTTTGGTAGAAAGTTTGACTCAAGAAAATCCCATAAGCATATAATTAAGAATGTGTCATTTTAATACTTTGAAGTCATGGACTAGACTAAAAAGGGAAGGCATCGTTAAGGGGAGGTGGGAATCAAACTATGTGAGCTTGATTTGATTGTAAGATGTAGGAAACAAAGTGTATGTAACGGTAAATGAGCTCAAGGGACGAGCGGTAGGTAGATAAGAAGTGATATAACACTAAATTCAACAGTAGAATGGTCGAAGATGCAAGGCATTAAGGGGTTCGATGCAAGGCATTAAGGGGTTCAGGCTCAGGTTTACCATTAAGCGAAGCTAAACGATAAGTGCTTGATCCATAAGTGTGAGTGATTATGTAAGGCCCAATCCAATTGGGAGCAAATTTTCCACATTTGCTCTTTTCTAGTTTGGTTACATGTTGATTCTCTTTGAGGACAAGATCACCAACCTTAAAGGTACGCTCATGAAGTCGCTTATCATAAGCACGCTTGATGCGTTTTTGATAGATTTGAAGGTGATCAAGAGCTGTAAGACGACGCTCGTCAAGAAGCTCCAATTGGGCTAACCGCTCTTGGCGGAAATCATCGTTGGTGAGAATATCCTGAAGAGATATTCTGAGGGAGGGTATTTGTATTTCGAGAGGCAAGACAACCTCGGTACCATATACCAAAGAAAAAGGTGTGGCATTAGTGGAGGTACGAATGCTAGTACGATAAGCCCAGAGGGCAAAGGGGATGTGATCGTGCCAATTTCTTCCGGACTCATTGACAACTTTCATAAGGATTTTGGTTAGTGTTTTATTAGAAGATTCGGCTTGTCCATTCGCTTGTGGATAGTAGGGTGATGAGAAGCTAAGTTTGATACCAAAGTTGTCACAAAGGTCTTGCAACAACTTATTTTTGAAAGATTTTCCATTATCTGTTATCAGGCGATGAGGAACACCAAAACGACAGATAATGTGGTGGTTAATGAACTCTACAATTTTTTCTTTTTTAGTTGAAATAAGCGGAATAGCCTCCACCCATTTTGTGTAATATTCGGTTGCTGTGATTATCCATCGGTGACGTTGCGAAGAGGATGGATGAATCTCACCAATAAGGTCTAAACCCCATTGTGAGAAAGGCCAAAGATCTCGTGCGACCTGTAGCGGATGGCTAGGAGTATGTTGAAGGTTGGCATGTTGTTGACACATAACACAACGCTTAACATATTCGTAGCAATCGTTATTGAGAGTAGGCCAATAATAACCTAGGCAAAGGATTCGTTTGGCCACGGCAAGGCCGCTAAAATGTCCACCACAAATACCGTCATGGACCTGTTGGATGGTATAGGTGACCTCCGCGCCGGTGAGACATCGAAGGAGGATGCCATCAAAGCCACGTTTATAAAGGAGTCCCCCCATAACGACATAACGAGAAACGCGTTTAAGAAAAGCGCGTTTGCCGGTACTAGTAAGTTCAGATGGGAGAACAGAGGTTGTAAGGTAGTCGTGAAATTGGTGATACCAGGTATCCTGCGAATTAGCAGACACATTATTTATCATACAAACAACCGGGCCGAGTAAGATGGGGCAAAGAGTTGTTGGACCAAGACGAAAATGTCAGAGTCAGTTGATGAAGCTGGAATTTGCGAGGCTAAGCAAGCCATAGTATCCGCAAATTTGTTAGTGGAGCGAGGAATGGTTTGGATAGAATAGTGAGTAAATAAGGCTAGAAGTGAATCCACGTAGCGTTTGTACTTTTGAAGTTCCTCATTTTTACATTGGTAGATGCCCATAACTTGATTGACTACCAATTGAGAGTCGCCAAAAATATTGATAGATTTGACACCTAAGTGTAACGCAACCTGGAGACCCAGAACAAGGGCCTCGTATTCCGCAGTATTATTAGTGCAGGGGAAATCGAGTCGGAAGGAAAGAGGCATAGGCTCAGCGTCGAGAGGAATGAGAACAACGCCGGCTCCTCCGCCGCGCTGGCATTTGGATCCATCGAAGAAGAGGGTCATTGGATACGACTCCTCCCTGAGGGAAAGAGTAGCGATGAGTTCGTCAGGGAAATTAAAATTAATAAATTGTGCCCCGGGTAGAGGGGCTTCCGCGAGTTGATCTGCGATGGTTTGTCCTTTGATTGATTTCTGGTGGACAAACTCAAGGTCGAGGTCGGCGAGGAGCATGAGCCATCGGGCGATGCGTTGGTTTAGATGGGGTTTGGCATACATATAATGGATGGGGTCCGTGTTGGTGATGACGAAAGTTTTGTGATTCAGGAGGTAGTGTCGAGTTTGGTGGCCACGAATGATAGGGCTAGGCACAACTTTTCTACATGTGTATACCTAGTCTCATAGTCCACCAAAGTACGACTTATATAATAAACGGCTTGTTCGCGATTCTCGGAGTCACGATGTGCAAGCATGGCCCCTACAGCGTGGTCGGTGGCGGAAAGGTAAAGGTAGAAAGGGCGGTCATCCTGAGGTGGGATAAGCACGGGTGGCTGCAAGAGATAAGCTTTGAGAGCCTCAAAGGCTTGGTGGCACTCTTCGCTCCATTGAAAGTCAATGTCTTTTTTAAGGAGGTGATGAAAAGGTTGACATCGATCCGAGAGTTGGGAGATGAAACGCCGGATAGATTGGAGCTTACCTTGTAAACTACGCAATTGTTTGAGGTTAGTAGGTGGGGGCATTTCTAGGATAGCTTTGACTTTAGATGGGTCGACCTCAATGCCACGCAAAGAGACGATAAAGCCAAGAAGTTTTCCCGAAAGGACACCAAAGACACATTTCTTTGGTTGAAGACGGACAAAATATTGTAACAGGCGATCAAAAATAATGGTTAAAACATCGAGATGTTCACTACGATGTTTAGATTTGCCAAGAAGATCATCGACGTAATCTTCAAGGATAGTGTGCATAATGTCATGAAAAATGTAGGTCATAGCCCGCTGATAGGTTGCACCAGCATTCTTAAGGCCAAATGGCATTACACGATAACAGAAGGTTCCCCAAGGAGTTATGAAGGCAGTTTTATGTTGATCGGCAGGGGCAACCAAAATTTGGTTGTATCCTGAAAAGCCATCCATGAGAGAGAGCATCTCATGGCCCGCAGTGAGATCAACAAGTTGGTCAATACTAGGTAGGGGGAAGTCATCCTTAGGGCAAGCGAGGTTAAGATCCCGGAAATCCATGCATATCCGAAGTCCCCCCGTCGCTTTAGTGACAGGTACGATGTTAGAAATCCATTGAGGATAGTCAATAGGCAGGATGAAGGAAACAGAAAGGAGTCGTTGAAGCTCCTCTTTGACCAAGAGGGCAATGCGTGGATGCATTTTTCTCAATTTCTGTTTAATTGGTTTGGAATCGGGTTTCAGGGTAATGTTATGGACAGCAATGTCAGGATCAATTCCTGGCATGTCAGCGTAGGACCAAGCGAAAGCTTGGTTGTGAGTACGGAGAAAGGTAGTAAAGGCGACCTGTTCTGATGCGCTAAGGGATTGTCCGATCTTCACAATGTGAGGATCCTCCTCCGTGTGGATGTTGATTTCTATAGTAGACTCGTTCAACATGGTTTGAGTTTCAGATGGTAAGGCGCGTTGAATATAAGAGTCGTCCGCACCAAGGTAAGTGAGGATGGAGTCATCATCCTGGCACTCAACAACGTTAATTGAAGGTGAGTCCTCTTCAATCATGTCTGGATACAGAAGGGGGATAGAAGAGGGGTCCTCATTATCGCGTTGATAAGTGAGAGGACCTAGGAAGATAGCATTTATGAAAAAAAAAAGTTAGGAGGGATAGATTCGGGATCTATCGACTCTGTGGGTGACGAAGGCAAAATGGGTGATGATGGTTCGGTAGGGGTGATGTCGTCATCTTCCAGAAGACAACTGACACGAGGTTCCTTCGGTGTAAGTGTTCCCGGAAATCCGAGACCACTACGATCATTGTGCTTGCGAGTAGTTACAGGAATGATCAGTATGTCGGCCTTGTTCATAAAGACAAAACCAAAGCCTTTCCAAGCACAAATGAGTCAAGAAGGTAAGGGCGAAACGACGATTTGTCGTGTATTGAAATCGGATTGAAGGGAACCACACCAAGAGGAGGCTCTGGGGGCAACGGAAGATGTGTCGACACCCCCATATGTTAGGTTAGTGCGGCAAAGGAGGTGGTCCGTAGGATTACTTCCCCACACGACGGTCATAGGTAGGATGTGCATGTACTGTCCGTACTCCCGTGGGGTATGGAAAGAACTAACGTTATATAGGCGATACTCCCCAAACAGTAAGGCGTTGAAAAACATCTACTAAGGGGTCTCATGGTGGGATGTTAGTCATGCGGAAGGGAAGTGGTTTTGCGATGATTGGTGATTTCTTGGGTCAAGGTGTAGGTGCTTTGTTGAAGTGAATGGTAGAGGTGTGGTCAAGTGGATGGTCAATTGGATGAATGGGTGTCTTGATTGGTACAAGCACATCATTAGGGCGATATAACATATCAGTAGGTTTTGAAGGGGGAGGATCAGCTTTTACGGTGTAGACTTCCCTCGTACTCAAATTTTATGCATCTATGTAAGGTGGAGGAACGCATCCCATAGCCCGGATCCAAGGGCGACCTAACAATATATTGTATCGAACTCTCCTTCAAGGACATAGAAGAGTTCGGTAAAGTACGTGGTCCTACACGAATGTTAAGGATCACGGTGCCTAAGGTAGAGGTAATAAGATCATTGAACGAATGACCGCAACATGATGGGGTCAGGCACACATGCAGCTCGAAGGGATATTCATTTGTTGGAAGGCTTTCAAGAGATGATGTTTAGGCTAAGCGCCCCATCGATCATAACACGACGTACCCGAATGTCCCGGACATAAGTTTCGAGATGAAAAGAGCAGGGTCGATCTTCTCGCACCAAAGTCAATAATTTCGTCTTTCGGAGAAACCGACGCAGCAGGCTTGTTGTATGAGAGACGAAGTGGTCAGGTAGGTTGTTTGGTGAGGGAAGCAATGTGATTGGGTGTTAGAATGGAGGTAACAGTGGGGTTTCATTAGGTAAGACCTCGATCCCTTGAAGGATTTCAACGAGAGCTTGTCGATGAGATTCAGAAGTCTGAATGAGATCATACAGTGTCATTTTTACAGGTGATTGGTGAAGCTGTTTGATCATGGCTCGGTGGGCAACTCCATTAGAGACGGGGTAAGCGGGTCCACGAATAACCACTTTAGGTGGTGGTGCGATCGGGATGGTGGACGGAGAAAGAGAGGACGCAGGTGTGCTTTCTTTCGCTTTCTCGTTGTTTTTCTGCGCTCGAGTAGCAACACTAATCATATTAATCTCGTGGACCTGAGATGAAGATGGTCGGGATAAATCATGGTCTTCGAGAGGTGGGGTTGTAATAATGATAGATATTGGTGAGGTGGGGACAGGTGGTATAGGAGAGGGAATTGAAGCTAAAGGTCTCTCCCTTCGTAAGTTGTCTTTCTTAACCTTTCTATCTGAGAGAGGTGACTGACGAAGGATGGATTTTAAAGCTTTGCATCCCTCCACATCATGTCCTGGTGTGCGGTGATAAGCGCAGATTTTAGACTCATCATAACCTATAGGTCGAGGTTTAGACGGGTCATAAGGTCTAAGTGGGGGTAGAGAAATGGTCGCATTCTCCACCAACATAGCAAGGATTTTGGCGTAAGATCCTTTGAGTGGGTCAAAATCGGAGGAGGATGAGGGTATTGATTGAGCAGGTTTCGGTAATGTTCGGGCATGGTTGGTTCGTACGGGTGGTGGTTTAGCCAAGGGGTGTTGACACGTGGTTTTAACTAAACGTGGTTTCTTTGGCGCAGGAGCTACGTTTAGCTGGTTAGATGATGAGGCTCCAGATAACGTGGTATCCAGAGACAATGGCGACAAAAGAGGAGTGACGGCAAACAAGTCCTTTGATGATGAAATTTGTTTAGGGTTGATGGGTGGACAGGATACGTGAGGTGACAATGTTGATATACCCTTAGATCTCTGTATGGGTGCAGAAGGCGTAGGTCGTTTTAAAGAAAACGCAGGAGGTATGATATATTGATGCAAGGTGGAGGGATGAGGTCCCAATATGGAAGGTAGGTGTGACGATGATGGTTTTAATTGTGATAGAGGCACGGATTGAGGTTGTCTCCTAAGTGGAGGGGCGGCTTTATTTTTGGATAAATCTAGTCGCTTAGGCGGGTGTGTTAGACTGGGTATTGGTGAGGTCCCAAGTGTAGGGGAAGATTTGGTTAGGCTGACAGAGGTGGATGAGATACTGGGTAGAGATGCGGGGGGTGAAGATGAGGACATAGGCATTTTGAGTTTCTGTAAACACTTCGGTATATGGTAGAGGTGTCTGGATCGGTCATCTGCATTTGAGTAGAATAGGGGGTACTCAAACGTTCCCATAGGACTCGTCTATCTTCTGGAGAATGACAGTCTTCAGGTGTGAATTGGAATTTTTGTATGGAAGAAAGGTGGGTTGTGATTCCGGTCCACTGTGGGTGTGATGCAGGGGGTAGACGAGGCATTGTATCAATAGGTGTTAAGAGGTCAACCGGTCGCTGAAAAGATTTAGGCGATGAAGAACTAATAGGTAGGAGGGCATGTTTGAGAGGATCCGTCATGGTTAAAGAAGTTGGCGATGTCGGTGCAAGAGGTTTCTCGTCTAAAGATGACAAAAGGAGTGGCGAGCCTTCCTCTTGTGCAGCAAGAGCGGTAAAAGGGGACGTTTGGGAAATAGATAGGTTAGATAACATCCGCTCGCAATCTTGTAGGGATGTGGTGTAAGAAGACTCATCTATTAGAAGAGAACTCTGGGCAGTTAACTCCTTTATGGGTAAAGGAATGATTTCGCTTTGGCTTGATGGTGGTGAAGGAGGTTCGGGCCCCTGGGTCAGTGAAGAGGCTTGATTCAAAATTTTCTCGATAGAGGCTTTTGGCTGGGAATCGAAGACTGCATGGATCTCATGAACACTCTCCTCGGCTAAAATATCTTGGTTTAGATTACTGTTAGAAGAATGATTCGGGAATGGTTTGTTGAATATTTTCAAATTTCGGTTAGCAGGGGCGTTAGGATTATCGAGGGCTATATCCCCCGCATCAACCATTTCCTGCACTATGTTTTTCAACATCTTGCAGTTCTCATGACTGTGTCCCTTTACGCGGTGGAAGTTACAGAAGTCATTTTCTTTGTACCAAGAAGGTATGGCGCGAGTGGAATCAAACCCAGAGTGAGGTTTAACAGGAGGTAAGGTAATGGCTCCTGCTTTAAGCAATTTTTCCAATATTACACCATATGTTTCTCCCAAGGGAGTGTAGTTGATGGGCTCTGCTTTATACTTATAGGTGGTTTTTGGCGGGGTATTAGACGGTGGTTGGGATTTGACCATCACCGCGTGCACGGCTCCTTTTGATTTCGAAGCAGTCGATGGGTGAGGATTGGTGGTGTTAGGTTTGTTGGTGGAATCTGGAGTCCGGAAATTGGGGTTTTTGTTGCGCAACCGCAATTTCTCTTCTTCTAAGGCTCGAATTTCTAGTTTCCGAGCCATGGTAAAGGCCTCGTCAAATGTGCGGAAAGTTTGAATTTGAAGGGTAGGAGAAATGTGCTTAGCGCATGCCCGCGTAAAAAGTTCAATAAGTTCAGCCTGAGGCAAGGCATATGTAAGTTGGTTGATAAGGCCCCGCCACCGTCCAACGAAATCTGCGATAGATTCGTCTTCAAATTGTCGGATGGCATAGAGGTCGGTGATAGATACTTTCTTGGCAATGTTAATGGAGAAATGATCCAAGAAAGATTGGGCTAGTTGGTTAAAAGAGAAGATTGAGTGCTGGGTTAAAGCACTGTACCACTCCAAGGCGGGTCCTGATAAGGACATGGGAAAGGTGCGGAGTAACAAGGCATCATCATGAGCAATCAAATAACAAGCATGTCTAAATGATCGCAAGTGTTGTTGAGGATCCTCTTTACTATTAAAACGAGTAAATTTCGGCAATTCCCATTGAGGAGGATATGAATGAAGGGGGACAGAAGGGTGAATAGGCTCCCGACAAACTTGCTCGTATGTCAAGGCGCTACGACTTCCCGAAACAGAAGCCTCCAGATTTTGCATTTTGTCCATCATTTGTTTGATGAAATCCGTGGTTGGATGAGATGATGGTGTGGTTGTGGTAAACGGAGGCAAATTGGGCCAAGGGCCTCCGCTAGACAATGGTGGGGTTAAGTGTTGATAAGGTATGGAGGATGAATATGTTGAGGCGACCAAATAGGGATGTCCCATATAAGATGTTGAGGTCACTGGATACGTGTATGGGAATGAAAAGGTAGGCGGAGCTTGAGAAGGAAAGCTCGTGTGGATAGGTGGCAGAGAGCAAGTCATGAACGGAGCAGTCTGCAAGAGAGATGAGGTAGGGCAGTCAAGGCGGTAATGATATGTGGGGTCCAAGATTAACCAAAGGAAAGCCAATCATGTCGTATGAACCTCTCGGGCCGTTGGATTGGGAGACGGGGCTAAAGATGCAGGAAGCAAGGCGGTGTTATCAGGTGGAGTGGGAGCTAAGTGAGCTGCTATACTAATAGGCATGCCAACAAGGAGTTGACCATCGGGCGTACGGTCAGGGGCATGAGACAAATAGTATTGTACGGCACTAGGATTAGCATCCAGAAATTTGGCAAATTCCTTATCTCCTACAGGAATTTTGGGGATATCACTAGTGTCTGTAGGGTTCCCTATAGAATGTGAAGGGGGTGATTCAGCAAAGGCACAGAGCAGGCATGTGAAACCATGGCGGCGGCTTGCTTCCGAGTGATAACAACCATGGACAAGAGTATACAGTAGGGCTTCAATCTATCGGGAACAGAAACAACCTCAGAATGGTGAAATTGGCAGGTTGCTGGTTTGTCGAATCAAAGATACAAGAACCGATATCGGTCTAATAACCGATGTCGGTCTAGACTATTTAGCCGACGTCGGTCAGCTAACCGATGTCGGTGTAATAAGACTGGTATAAGAAAAATATAAGAAGCTGCTGATTTGATTTTTAACAATGTTTAGTACACTTATCAAATTGTTCTGAGGTGATCACAGAAGACAGAGTATGACAGAGAAAACAGAACTGAAAACAAACAAGATGCACACGCAAATCCAGAGACTAACCCTAGGGTTAATTTTAATTATCGTGGGCTTATGCCTTTAGACGTAGAATGATGTCAGAATCCTAAAAGAAGACTTAGAGGAAATGTCAAGTTTGTTTTGGCTTATAAGGTTACCTCAATCGGGCGGAGGAATACCGCGGAAAAGGGGGGATGTTTTGAGCTGTTGTGTTAATTATGAAGTGATTCGGTATGTGTTGTGCAGTGAAAGTAAGATTAATTTCCTGTCAATACCGTGGAAATCACCCCCACGTGTACGACCTGTTACTTAGTCTATGTTCACTAGAATTGAAAACAACAAGCAAGAATGTAATGCACGTGTTTTAAACCCAAATCGAAAATGATATTCGATGAAGCAAATAAGATGACTTTCACTAATGCAAAACTAGGAAAGCAAGACAAATTCCTTTACTAAATATAACAAAAACAGCAACAACAAGTATGCTCCCTAAATGAAAGCAAACAAGAGAAACAGAAACCCGAAATGGGTCCCACCGGGCGTGCCAAAATGTTTCGCGCGGAATGTTTCAGCTTTTGGGAATAGAGTTGCTTCTATCCTTTCATTCCTTTTAGAAACAGATAAGGGTTAGGGCTAGGAGGAATACCTGTTGAATGTCGAGATGGTGTGCGCATACCGTAGAGAGAGATCAGGTTGATTGCGAAGAACTCCTTTTTGTCTTGGAAGGACTACCTGCAAATAAGAACACAAGACCACAAGATTTTGATTAGACAATAAATGAGGGAACTGCCTTGGGCCCAGGAAATATAAAACTTCCTTTCGAAGGTGGTCAGTTCCCCTACTAATATAAATTAACACGAAAGATTGTAAAATAACAATTTAATTGCTTCGTTGAAACAGGTAGGAGGAAAGGCTGGTTTCTGGTTTTGAGTCACAATAACCGATACCGGTTACTGCTAACCGATATCGGTGGGGGCTATGTTTTAGGGACTTTTGGTGAGGGTCGGTTGTAGGGTGGTTGTGTTGTTTGTAAGGCTAGTATATGAGCGGGATTAGGTAACGGGGTGATGAGAGGTAAATGAATGATAGTTAGATATAATGTGTTGCTGGGTGGTAGATCTAGGAATGGATTTATGACGGCTGTGATTCAAAAGTCTAAGAAATATTATTAAAGAGAACACACAAGATGCAACTTACTGGTTATTGACGAGGATGCAGGTCCGAGAAGTGTAATGACAAAGGTAGAACTCAGGTAGGATGGCCTGGCACTCAGGAGATGAGATACCTCCCTCCCGATGATCAGCTGAGTATCACAGGGCTCTGATTATTCAGTTGCAGTCTTGGGCTTGGTCTCCTTCGCTGCAAACTCTTCTTGTCTCTTCACTTGTCTCTTGCTTGGCTCAGCAAATCCGGATTCTTTTTATCGCTTCTGATGATCCTGATTGATCCAAAAATCCTTCGACCTTTGTTTCTGGTTAGGGGAGCCCATTTACAGGGAACCGATGGCGGTTACGTAACCGACGGCGGTCGAGTAGGAACCGGTATCGGTCAGGTCAAAGTGGGCTATTTTTAGTAAAATAGCCAACTTTCCCTCCTTTTCTCCCGAGGGATTAGTTGCGGGCTTGGTCAAGTGACTAGAAGGTCGGTTTTGGGTGCGAGAAAGGGGTCATTAGTCATGGGTGTGGATGTAGACCAAGTTATAGGTCTTAATTAGATTAGTTTAGGGTTAGGCCTAGGTCATGATGAGGTGGCAAAATGAGGTGGCAGGTAAGGCGATGTGGATTTATTAATTATAAGATAATTAATAAATAATTGTGTAAGGTTTAGGTGGTGAGGTTAGGTTGCGAAATGAGATGCGGGTCAGTGTCTACATTAGCCCCTTATTGTCGTGTAGTTTGTTTTGTAAAGTCCACGGACAATAATATGAAGTGGTTTCCCATGTTAAGGGTATAGGGAATTTGAAAAGTCGCTTGGTGGTGAGATGAAAGGTCACATGGGGGAAGAGGAAAAGACATATTAGTAAGCTATAAATTGGGATTGGCTTTTACATTCCAAAAGGTTGGCAATTGTTGATTGTTGTATGTTGTTGGGCTTTGTATCACTACTACATCAAGCAATAAAAGCTACATTTCCTCTATGTCCTTGTCTATGTTCCTCTATCCTCTCTACTCTTCAACTTTGCAAGCATTGTGATCTTGTAAAACCAAGAAGGAACTTTGTGTCCTTGATTAATGAATCTATTGAACTTTGTGTCTCTGATTTGTTAGTCTTATTGTTGATTGCATGGTTGAATTCTTCTAATTGAATGTGGACCTACTCTGGTTACTATTGGTGAGAATCTAATAGTTCCTACTCACAACATTAACCCTCTCTCCCTATTTCTCCTACTCCTCTTTACCTCCCTTCACAACAAATTCCTCCCTTGTACATTGTACAAGCATTTTGCCACAGTTTAGTGGAATATTCATGTGTGATCCCCGCCTAACGACCACCCCACAATTTTAGTTAGTTTACATTCAATAATGAGAGCCTCCCCATACCCAAGAAGGAGGGGCTTAGCCCCATGACCATTGGTGAAAACCAATAATTTGCACTGCAACAAATTATTTCACCAACAAACTGGTTCGTTTTCTAGGATCTCTATAATTTTAAATGGTTCAAGTCACATTATTTTTAACTTGACTAGTTTTATTTCATGTCTCCCCTTATATTCAAGGACCAAGGCTCCGATTTTAAAATTCATATGTTTGAGTTGTTTGTTGTGCCAACTCTTCCTTTTAATTTGCATAATCTTTGTTGCCTACTAGGTCATTGGTCGTGGCTCATCTAGTTTGTTCAACCGGGTGAGCTTCCTTAAGACTTTCTTTGTCACCAAAGTTTGTTTTCTATCACCTCCCTTAAGCTTGGCACTATGTACTCCATTAGGATTATTGCTTCTTGCTTGTACGTTAGTTGGAATGGTGTATGGCTTCTTATTACTTTATAGGTTGTCTTATACACCCACCATACCGCTAGTAACCATTTCTCCCAATCCTTGCCTTCTACTTCACATGATTATTTTGTTACTAATATTAGTACTTTGTTGGTGCCTTGTGCTTGGATATTTTCCCTTGTATGGTACTGATTGGAAAGTGAGTGGACGATTCAGAACTCAAAAGTCATTGAGTGAATCACATTATTGACAAAATGTACACCACAATCACTTGTGATTTGTATATGGATTCGGATCTAGTTATTATTTGCTCGTATATAAACCTTGCAATACTTTGAGCACCGTTGTTTGGAATGGCTCTCGCTTCTGCCCACTTCATTAAGTACCTGTGGCCATCACTATGTACTTACATTGATACGTTTTGCTTACTTTGCTTACTTTCAAGGGCGCCGCAAAATCCAATCTCTATCATTTGAATAGTTCTTGGGGTTAGGAAGGCTATAGGGACATAAAGTTTCTTTTTAGAGGTTTTCATGATCTTTGATGTGTATCACACTCGAGGACCCACTCTTTGGCGTCTTGGTGTATAGTCAGCTATCATAGTCTTGCCACGAGTACCTTTCTTGAGTGGTGTTAGGTCCCATATGGCCTCCAACTAGCCCTTTGTGAGTGTCTAAGGGTACATCTCAAATTTCCTCTTTTAACATGCATCAACTCATGATGTGGTCCAGACCCATCTTGTACAACAACTTGTTTATTAATTGGAATGTTTGGGCTTTCAGAGCCAATTTCTCCTTGTTGCAGGCTGCATATCCTTTGGAAAGAATGCCATAGATAAACACTAAATAGTTCCCAATCTATCCATACCAAGTTGGAGACATCGCTATTTAGAAAATTTGAGCATTTGGGAAATTTTCATGGACACTCTAGGCTGGTTCTCCAAATTTTATCCAAAAGATTTGGTCGACCGTTACACGACTCTTGCTCAATTTGGCAATGATCAATGTGGATTGTTTTTGCAACATCAACCATTTTCTTACCTTGCCTTGGATTATGGGCTTAATGACTTAATATAACAATGCTTGATGATCCACATAAAAAGTAAAAGGGGTCGCGAGTACGTAATGCCAAAACCTCTACACTGCATGCACCATACCAAGAGCTTCATGTTCTATGGTACTGTAGTTCTTAGCACTGCACATGAGTATGCTTGCAAAAAACACCCATTGGTCCAGTCCTTGGGTTCCAATTTGTGCTAACATCACTCTAATTGCATAATTGGAGGGGTCTATGTGGACATAAAACTCCTTGCCCCAGGGTGGGTAGACAAGTATAGGTCAACAAATCAACCAAAATTTCAGTTCTTTGAATGATTGCTCTTGTTCACGAACGGTTCCCCTTTCTTGTTAAGACGTTTAGAGGGTGAGAGATTTGGGCACAATTTTTATGAACCATCGGTAATACCCCATGTGCCCTAAGAATGATTTTACCTCAGTAACATCCTTGGGTGCCTCTGTTTCTACCATTACTCTTATCTTGTCTGGGTCTGTCTTCAAACTAACTTTGCACTCTATATGTCCAAGAAGCTTTCCTTGCAGGACAATGAACTGACGCTTCTTTAGATTCAATACCAATTTTGTAGCTCAACATTGTTTCATCCATTCTGTGAGGGCTTCTTGGTGGGATTCTTGATTGTTGTAAATTGACCAATTATCAAGAAAAACTTTGAAGTTAATTTTTGTTGATGTGTAGAATGATCCTTTGGAAAGTGGCTAGAGCATTGCAGATCCTAAAGGGCATTCAATTTTAATCATCGACTATGTCCTCCACTATAAAAGTGGTCTTCATTCTATCTTGCTCTACATTAATGATCTGATTGTAGCCTGAGAACTCGTCCATAAGGAGTAGATCTTGTGCTCAGTTACTTCCTCCAGTATAGTCTGTAAATGGGATTGAAAATGGGTCATTGATAGTAATTGCATTTAGGCGTATGAAGTTGGCACATATCCTCAGCTGTTCTAACTACTTCAAGCTGGTTACTATTGGGGACACCAATTCACTTGTTTGAACTCTGAAGATTATAGCCGCCTCTAGCATCTTTTTGATCTCTTCCTAGACCCTGACATCTTAGTTCTAATTCATTCTATAAGCTCTCCTCCGCACCAATTGAGTTGTTGGAACTAATGGAATTTGTATGCACATCTGGTGGTACTCCCCTAAATCTTTATAGGTCCATGCAAACACATCCTTGTATTCCATAAATATCTGAAATGTAACAACCTTCAACACTGGGTTCGAGTCATCCCCATCATGATCATTTGGGGCTTGTCATCAGGCCTGAGGTTCACCTTGATTGTGCTCGGTTCTTTGTATTTCATAGCTACTACCCCTTCAAAGTGGTGGACTGGTTCTTCATTTATCTTCGCATTACCTACTTGGAATTCTATGAACTTTGGAGGGTTGGTCAGACACAATGAATCTGGTTTTGCTTGATTAGGAACTATAGAATTAAGTTTCTTCTTGACACGTTGTCCCCTTCTTGGTTTAGAAGTGTCTGCCACAGACCCTTCACTTTCTTTTATTTTCACGATCTCGATGAAGTGACACTCAAGTTGTAATACTTTGTAAGCCTTCATTTGCCAATGGAAGAGACTCATTTGATTCAATCGAATCTTGGGTCACGAGCTGTGAGCGTTCTTCCTCATCTCTTTTGTATCTGCTGACGAGGCATCATTAGATGAGGTTGACTTGCTGATTGCTTGACTCCTTAAGTCGCTGATGTATCTTCGGCCCCTGTTCTCAAATGAGAGGAGGTTTTTTTTCCAATTGCAAATTGCTTTGGCTGCTATTAACTGGCGTCAGCCAAGTAAAGCATCATAGGTTTTCTTCTTTAAGGAGATGGACTACAAAATTAATTATGAATAGTTGGTGTCGATGATTACCTTTTGTGCCATGAGGACTCCTAGCACTCGGATCCTGTTTTGGTCAGCTCCAACTAACTGGAATGTTGGCAGCCAAATAGTGGGTTCTCCAAGCCTCATTCAAGTTTCTTTTGGAAGCACGTTATCCATAGAACTGCCATCAATAATAATATTGGTTATATTCAAGCTCAAAATCTCCATGTGGACGACAACTGGTCTTCGAGCTAAGTTCATTGTTAGCAACATTGGGTCAATTACTTGGTCCCTTGACCAAGGGGGTTTGACAATGGGCTCCGTACTTTCTCCCCCTTCATCCTCTTTGTTATTGTTCTTTTAGATATAAGGTGTGTTGCCCGCTCTATCTTGCGGTTGTCTTGTTCAATAGTGGGTAAGACATACTTGAGTTTTGGGATGCTTCGGAGTAGGTCAACTACTTTGATAGGAATAGTGGTTTGCAACAATTGCCTCACAATCTCTGTGTGACCTGACTTCACTAGTTGGTGTTCTTGTACCTTCCCTCATTGCTCCTACCTCCATTGTTGCTTCAGCCATGTGCTTTCTCCATGTATGGGTTTGGGTAATTTATCTATTTTTCTTGGCCTCTAGTAATAGCCATTATTTCTGGTGTCCATCATGTTGATGGTTGCTTGTTTTGGACAGTTGGTGTCCTTTTAATCCCTTGGACCGAACCATAAGTCCAGTGTTGACTTGATTGGTGGGACAATCTTTTGCAAAGTGGCCCCATCGGTTGCACTGCCACATAGAACCATTAGTCGATCTTGGTCATTGTATAGGATACAGCCACCACCATCCCTCATGTTGTTTTGACTTCTTGTATTGTTTTGTTGGTTTTTGCATTTTCCAGGTGATGGTCTTGGTAACGCTTTTGTATTACCTTGGGGCCTTGTCAAGGTGGTAGGTGGTGTTGAAGGTTCTCTTTGGGTGAGGAGAACTTAGGCACCCTTATTTTTTGAATTGAGCAGATAACTTTTTATGTCATGTCTAATGACTTGACATATGTGACAAAATAGTCTTTTAGGTTAGTTGTTGTGCACCCTTTTGTTTTGCAATTGGTGCACCAAAGGTCCTTCTTCCTTATCTTCACTCTTCAATTCTTTCATCATGCAAAGCATATCCCTTGAAGAGCTTGTACCAACCCTGGCTCACTATCATTAGAATCGTAATCCTCATCTTCAATCCTCGTGTGCCAGGATGATGTTTTGCTTTCACTCACAATGTCCATTGCTGTGTTATACACGTCCTCGTATGACGAAGGTGGGACCACCTTCATTTTTTTAGGGACCAACCATTCAATGAACCATCTTTTTCAACTCGTTAGCCACCTCCTTCGCAAGTTTCCCCAACAACTTGAGTCTTTATTCTTTCGCAAAGGCAACTTTGAGAGTCTTGTATGTCATTTTGTCGGTTGCGGTTCCTCCGAGTACCAATCAATAGCCACCCCTCACAAGGTGGGTGGAAAGCATCGTAGCCATGTATGCTCGTATGTCTGCCCATTGGCACTCCATATAGTGGCACACACTCTATAGTGCCACACCAATTCTTTGGGGTCATCTCCATTGAAGTTGGCAAACTTCTATTTTTCGGGTGATGGGATACGCATGATTGTGGGGTCTTTTGATGTGGTGCACCAAATACAATCTTTCTCCTTAGGGCAGTCTTCGTTAGACGTTTGTCTGTACTCTAAGACACATCTGTATTGACCTATCCTTTGACAGTTATTTGTATTCTATCTTGCTCCCCTTCAGATTCCTTTTCAATTCTATTACCTCTTCATTGCCACTTTGGTTGTTAAAGCTGCTTTGGAATATTTGGGGAAGGGTTTTCAGTTGATAGTTATCCAATCCCACATATGTTTTGATTCGTATGTAGTCCGTTCTTCCTTCGTGATTTTTAATCTCTCTATTTGAATGAACACTTCTCTCGAAGGGGGAGGTTTGAGTTCTGTCATTGTTGGAATTTGTTGGACCCGCTAAAGGACTCCCTAGTTGTATCCCTAGAGGCCTAACAATATTGCATTGTAGGGAGTGGTGTAGAGTGCTCAAACACTTGTGTGTTGGTGCCGAGTGAACCCTCTTTTAGTTATTACTTTGGTTCTTGCTTACAGTTCGGCTTGGGCTTCTTCCTTCTGGTTTTTATTTCTTGAAGTGGTTGGTTCTTATAACCATTGTCGTCTCTCTTGTTGTTCCAAGCTTAGGATCGATCTTCAAGTGTCGACTTCCTTTGCTTCATGGCTTTGTCTTCTTTGCTGTCCTTTGTTTGGTGATAATGGCATTGATGTTTGTTCAATCTCTCCTTCTCTTTTTGGTTTTGCCTTTCCTCGTATTGTTGCAATATTATATCATGGTTGGATTGAATATCTTTCAATATTAGATTATGCCTAGCAAGGAGTCGGGAAGGTAGTCAAGGAGTTATTCCATGTCCTCGGTAATTGCTAAGTTGCCTTGGATAGAATTTGATGTTACTTGGGTTCTAGTGGCTTCCTCCCGAACATGTTCTTGTAGGGAGGGATCCTACCAGTTTTGGAAGTCTTTTGTAAGTTTTCTTCCTCTTGCTGATTTGTTTTGACAATTTCTTGGACCAGTCAGCCCATTAGTTTCTATGTCATTGTTAATAAGAATGGTTGTCAAGTGGATTGGCAATCAACATACTACCATGTGCAATGTAATTTGAGTTCTTTTTAGGGAACGATTGTGCCAAATATAATATATATATATATAGTCTACTAAGATACTAGACTAGTAAGAGTAGCATACATTAAAGACCAAATGCAAGTATATACCATAATACCATGACAAATGCGAAACAAAAGCGGTTTTTATTTCTCAAGATTAAGTCCTATTACAATATTCTTAGTTCGGGAGGACCTGATATAAACGTCCTTATGTATGCCTAGATTTGGATCACCTGCAAGATGGATTAGTTAATATGAAAACCCCAAATCAGCTACTAAAACAAAATGGGCTTATGATGCCATTGTAAAGAGAGGGACAATTGTAGTTTCTTTCATTGAATAAAGTGGGTAAAACTCTTTAGATTTGAATCTAAACTTTACACAAGCACACTTGGAAAATGTTAGTTGTTTTTGGTGGTTAGGGGACTTGCCTTGGTCAAATCCCTAACCCTTTTAAGGAGATAAAAGACATTTTATTGATGTAAAATGACAAAACAGTAAATGAAATGACAAGTATACGACTCTAGTCGCGGGACAATCAGAGTTGCGTTTCACCGAGAATTGCATGGAGATCGCAAGCCAATCGTAGTTGTGATTCCCGCTTGTGTTGAGATTTCGCTAGAACAGTGTTGCAGTAAGTTAGATCTATCCTTTGTGCTTCGCTTTTCCTTCTTCAAGACTTGCAAAATCGAGATATGCAAGCAAGAGAGCAAGAAAACTCAAGTATAGTCTTTATGCACTAAGAGCCAGGGGTTGGAATGATGGGGGTGAGGGTGCTTTTATAGATTTGGAGTGCATAGGGAGTGGGACACACATGGGTGCAATGTGCATTGGGCATGCACATGGGTAGGTGTGATGGGAAACATAAAATGTGAGTGGGTGAGGGTTAGTAAATGGGTGGTGAGGTGTCTTTTAGCTCCATTTTGTGGGGTTTTATGATTTTTTTGGTCTTTTTGTGTTTTATAATGTTTGTGTTTTCGAATAAGGGACCTTATGCGCAAGGTGCATTTTCTAGTGTCTACATTTTGCCCCTTTTTGGGCTATGTGTTGCAGCAAGCAAGATGCAATGTAAAAATTGAAGACAAGATGAGGGTTGTCTAACCCTATGACGGTGGTTGCCGCAATCGCGGGCTTAGCTAGTTGACAGGATAGACAAGAACTTGGAAATGCGATCGATGGGCCACTTTTGTCGGAGTTTGTGAAGGGATTGATAGGTTGATTTCACAAGGCAAAGACTATAAAATTAGTTAATTAACACATGTTAATTAGGTGTCATAGTAATGTGATAAGAAGGGTTGTGTAATTCCCCCTCAGTGACGAGTTTTGGAATCGCAGTTGCCCTAGCGTAGCGGGATGAAAAGTGGCGATTGAAGATGAGAGAACATGAACCTTGGCGAAGGTATCTTTGGGTGAAAACCGGGATAGTGTTGCCCCAATCATATGCATGTGAAAAAGTGAAGTGTTTGTACAAGAGTGCATGAAAGTATGACAAGTTGTGGCGTGAAGGGATTGAGAGTGGGTTGATTGAAGTTGATGATGAATGAGTTAAGTGGGCGAGGTAGCAAGCGATGTGGTTTGGGTGAAGCGGCAAGCTAGGGAGCTATGTGGGTGATGCGGCGAGTTGGGAGTGAGCTACGTGATTTGGAGGCAAGCTAGACGCGAGTTGGAGGGGAATTGAGTTGGGAGTGAGCTACGTGATTTGGAGGCAAGCTAGACGAGTTGGAGGGGAACCGAGTTGAGTTGGACGAGTGGTGTGAACTAGCGGGGAGCCGCTGGCTAGGTGATTTGACCGGTGAGCTCGCAAGCTTGGTGGTGGTGGTGAGTTGGTTGTGGAGGGCTAGTGTCTTTGGGTTGAGCTCAATCGCTAGTGCGATCGAGCTAGGGGGTGAGTGAAGAGGCTGGGTTGGCAATCATGAGCTCGATGGCAAGTTAGGAGTTGCGGGTGGGCTCGGGCGGAGTCAAGGAGATGTGGGATAGCGTGGTGTAGAGGGGCACTCGGGGAGGATGCCGAATGGGCATGGGGAGGGAGCAAGCTTGGCGGGTGGAAGGGTAGGTGGAGTGAGGGGAACGAGTTTTAGGTGAATAGGGCACCAAGGAGTTGGAGTTAGGTGGATCAAGGCGAGTGAGTAGGTTGCATTGGTGATATACGTGGGGTTAGCTCGGTGAACCGAATTGCTTTAGCGGCTCGACGCCCAGGGGATCTGCGAGGAGTTGGGCGAGCCGAAAGATGGGGAACAAGGTTGAGGCGAAGTGAAAGTGGGAGGGGTTGGGTTGGATTGGAGGTAGCTCGGCGAGGGAGTTGGAAGAGGTTAGTGGCTCGACGCGTGGGCGTGGGGAGTGAGTGATCTCGGTGGGCAAAGGGTGAGTGGAGCAAGGGGAGCGAATTCAAGTGAACAGGGCGCGAGGAGCGGGGAGTCGATGGGTTGGGGCAAACTAGTAGGTCGTGATGGCGACGGACGTGGGGTTAGCTCGCCGAGCCGAGTCGCTCTAGTGACTTGGCGGGAAACAAGGGAGCTAGGCGAGCCGCAGATGGGGAATGGGGTTTGGGCGAAGTGAAAGTGGTAGGGCGGGGTTGGATTGGAGGTAGCTCGGTGCGTGGGGCAAGTCGGGAGAGCGGGTCGTGAGGAAGCAAGTTGTAGGAGTGATGGCGGTCGAGAAAGGGAAGTGGTGTTGTGGCGATTCGGGTGAGCTCGGTTGTAGGAGTGATCGAGCCGGTGAGGGCGAGGCAAGGAGCCGGGTGGGGGGTTCGGGCATGCGGTGAGCTACGGAGTAGTGGGTGAGTGGGTCGCATCCGCGATCTGCGGCAAGGAAGGGAAACAAGCGAGTCAATGAGGGGGTCGGTCGACGGGTGGGTAGTTAGGGAGCAAGCTCGGGTAAGGTGAGTTGGGCGGCGAGTCGCGGGGCGACTCGTCGGGGTGCGTGGAGAGCGAAGTGAGCGCGAGGGGGTTGAGTGTCGAGTTAAGTGATGTGGGGCGAGTTAGGTGTCGAGGTAGTTAGGCGTCTCAGCTTTGTCTCCCCCACTTCATGTCTAGCCGACTTTGTTGTGCGAGCATGCCTCCACTACCATGTAACTTGTGTGACTTCCTTCTTAGATTTGTGCTTACCATTTTACACTAAATACCTTGGTATACTTTGTGATTTTAAGACTTTTCAATAAGAATAATTACAGTCACATATTCCATTTCCAGTTTAAAAGAAAATATTTCTGAGTCATTCCATTTGTAGGTGTTAAAACAACAATCTATCTTCCTCCAAAAGATTAACCATCACACTATGTATCCTTTCAAAGCACACATTCTCTTAGTAGTATTTTAAAACCCTTTTAAGCAATATACTCTCTCTAGTCATTTAGGAGATCGCATTTCCTAAAGACACCTAATCTGCAAAATGGTACTAGCATATTCGCTAATTGAAAGTTTACTCCATAAGTGTTCAGAGCTTTGAGTACTCAACCGATATAAGTGATGCACCACCTTTCAAAATTGGAACAATGAACCTGATGTTGATGTGTTGAGCAATACGTTGGAAGCTAGGTTGATAAAATTAAGCTTCTAGGTAGATAGATTACTGGAAAGAGACTGATGATTCATATCTTGAAGGTGAATAGAGAGGCTACCACTCAAATCTAGCAAGGGCTCATCCTTAGTTTTGTTAAGTTTTACATCTGTTTGTTAACAAAATATGATCCCAAAGTGTAGTTGCCTCAGAAGATGCTAGCATGGAGGATAGGAGTGCAGTTTTTGTCTCTAATCCGAGGAAAATAGTTTCCAGCATATGCTATTAACACTTGTCAATATGGAGTCTAAATACTGCGCATGAAGAAAGAACAAGCTCTTTCCGAATTGAATGATCCTATGGATGTCCCTAGATTGTTGGTTTGTGGAATCCTAAAATTGTGACAGTGAACCTGATGTTGATGTGTTCTTCAGGACATCTAGAAGGTTTACTGATAAATTAAAGCTTCTATGTAGATAGATATTGGAAAGTGACTGGTGATTTGCATCTTGACGGTGAATAGAGAGGAGACCTCTCAAACATAGGAAACACTCATCCTCAGTTTTCCCTTCTTTCACATCTGTATGCTTATAAAATATGATTCCAAATTTTAGCTGCCTCAGAAGACTTGTATGGAGCATGGTATTGCAGTTTCGTATCCAGTCTGATGAGGGAAATATATAGAACATCAGGGGATGTGTATTTGCAATGCTTTGTTAGAGCTCATGATTTGTATCTTGATGGTGGACCTCTTTAACCTAGGAAAGACTCATTCTTAGTTTTCTCTAGTTTAATATCTGTATTCTTACAAGTTACAAAATATGATCCCAAAAACTAGTTGCCTCGGAAGAATTGTATGGAGCATATGAGTGCAGTTTTGTATCTAATCTGAGGAAACATATAGAACATCAGTGAAAACATATTTGTTTTGCTTTGTTTCTACAATGTGCTATTAGAGTCTGCCAATTCTGAGTTAAAGTGGTTTGTGAGAAGAGCCCAATATATTCCAACTTAAATGAACCAGTGGTCATCCCTAGACAGTATTGGTTTGTCGTGTCTCACCGTCTGCCCTTTATTTCAGTTTGTCCTTTTTAAGCTCCTTCAAGATGTGAAAGCCCGCCCATCAGAGAGGTTGCATAAGATCTAAATGTCGTTATTTTTGTATGATGCAGTCCATTGCCTGATAATGAATATAGATTAGTTAGTTTACCTAATAATGTAGTTAGTGTAGAATCTAATGTAAGTTGACATTGTTTGAATCTCATTTATGATCTGTTTCAGACAATCAAACCTATCTTCTGGGGAAGCCAAGGTATTTCATGTTTGGGATATCAGATGCATCTGTAATAATCTTGTCAATAGTGAGATTTTTACTGGTCTTGTAGGGCGTTTAAATGCACTGGAACTATTGATTTTCCTCCATTGCATATACTTATCCATTATTCCTGTTCTGGAACAGTGAGATGTACTATTTTTTTCAATCAATGATTCTTTAATTTATGTTTTTCTATTCTTAATGTTTATTTTTAGACATGGAACTCAATATTTGTCACTTCCAGGATCCAAGCATAAAGGAATTGGCAGAGCAGATAGCCAAGGATCCATCATTCAATCAAATGGCAGAGCGATTGCAACATAGTGTGCAGAGGTCAGGGCAAGAAGGAATTCCACAGCTGGATCCCGGGCAGTATTTTTCAGCAATGCAACAGGTTATGCAAAATCCTCAGTTCATGTCTATGGCTGAGCAACTTGGTACTGCTCTCATGCAGGTAATACTGTGATGTGCTATTGTCAAAATTATGATTAATATTTTCTTCAGTTTGATTTTAAGGGCTATTTGCCTAACTAATTGCAGAACCCAAGCATGTCTGGCATGTTACATAAGGAGCAGATAGAGGCCCGTATGGCACAAGTTAAACAAGATCCAACTTTGAAGCCTATTCTTGATGAGATTGAGTCTGGGGGTCCAGCTGCAATGATGAAGTAGGGAAATATTTCTATTGAGCTATAGTTTACATGGTTTGATTGTCACAAAGTATTGGCGAGGCTGAAAACTGCAAATTCTAAGGCTTGATGCTTTTTGTTAAAAAATTTCAGTGATTTTTCTTTGGATCTTGATCAGAATGTTTCCTTCTTTACAGGTACTGGAACGATCCAACTGTTCTGACCAAATTAGGTGAAGCTATGGGAGTTGGATCTTTTGCTGATGCTCCTACATCAAATGAACCGTCAGGGACAGACCAGGTTGAAGACGATAATGACTACGAAGATGAGGATGAGCTTACTGTTCATCGCTTTGCTAGTATTGGTGATGTGGAGGTATCATGGTTAAAAGTTTCTAGCACATACGGAACAACTGATGATTGTTATAAAATTCACCCAGGGTCTTATTTCTTAGCTAATTGTGAATGATAGCTTGTCATAACTAATAGCTAGATTCTTGAAGTATAAAACTCTCATCAAAAACATTTGCCTATCTTTGTGACTCTCGCAAATCTATTATAAGATGTGTTTTTGGATCAGTAGAAACTGACATTGCATCAGGATTTGTTATCCCTTGAGTTTCTTTTTAAAAGTGTCCAAAAACTATCATGTAGCATGGATCCATATAATTCTTATCCTTGAGGCTAAAGCTTTAATTTCTTTTGTTATGGGACTCTGTATTCTTTCCAAAGTATCCAATACATAAGTCCATCTGATGTATCATAACCAAAGTCCTATGAACTGGCATACCTGAATATTGTCTTATAAATACGAGATTGCTTTTTAAAGAAGACAGGATTGTGATTGTGTCCTAGATTTCTTCAAATTTCTTGACGTGCCCTCTCTTCTTTGTCTGGGATTTGATGATTTTGTGTATTTTTTGTAATTCAATTAAAAAAAATTGGTTCAGTTCTATTTTAGCAATTCAAAAGGTATTTTTAAGGAGAGCAATTCCTCTTTCTTCTGAAGAGTAGTTAACCTCTAGATCTGGGACGTCTACATTCTGATTTTTGTGGAAGAGTCATAATCTTCTGAAATCCTACTTTTTCATCGAAAAGCGTGCATGCTTCCTTATTGTGCATTACTTAATCAATTTCAATTTTTGAATTTTAATTCTGCATTCCTTCAGTTTCTTGACTCTGTAGACTGTTGTTTGTGCTAGCACATATCATGTATGGTCTACAAGAGAGTGTCATACATACTGCTTAGGTAACATTTTATGATCCAATCAAATATTTTAAAAGTTATTCTGGTGTCAATGCAGGGACTGAAGAACCTTCTTGAAAATGGTGCAGATAAAGATGAGAAAGACTCTGAAGGTCGAACTGCATTACACTTTTCTTGTGGTTATGGAGAGGTATGAACCATAGTAACAAAGTTATTTGTGCATACAAGTGCTTTATGTAGTTGATGAATTCTTACATCAATAACTTTGTTTATTTATAAATTCTCCTTATAGTTAAGATCAACAAGGTTTGTATAAATAAATGAATTTTAAAGGAAAAGGGGAACATCATATACTAAAATAAGGAAAGAAATACAACCATCCTCAAACCGTCAAGTGGATCTCAACAGAGAGGGAAAGACACCAACAAGCAAAATTACCAGAAATAAAAAAGAAGAAAGAAACCTAACAATTGAGATTCCAAAGTAACTCATGGCTCAGCTTCACACCATCATTAGCAAGAGAATCAACCAACCGGCTGTAATTTCTTTGGTGTTCAAAGCTGATGAATATAAAATTCATGGAAAGATCTTTAATTTCATATAAAATAGTGTCTAAGGCACAGCCACCCAACTGTAACGAGCCAGACACTGAATTAAGTGCCAGTAATGAATGACCATAATTTCTCAAAACTAAAATTCCTTTCGAAATCGCCAATTTTAGACCTCTAGAAAGAGCCCACAGTTCAGCCACATTATTAGATTTGACTCCTAATCTTTCAGCAAACTCAGCTAAAATTTTCTTATTTTCATTCTTAATAACACCACCAGCCCCAGCAGCACCTGGGTTTTTCTCAAAATCGCCATCAAAGAAAAGGTGATAAGAATCTTGATAGAAAACCGGAGGTTTTTCCTTCTGCTTAAATTTAAGCTCAGAAATCTTGATCTCCAAACTCTGAACCAGCTTTTCTTCTTCTTTGGTAAGCCGACAATCAGAGGAAATAGAGCTTTTGTGAACTTTTAACAGAACCTTTATGCGATCAACTATATGGGCAAAACAGCTGAAGTGGTTGACATTAACACTTTTGAAGATGGAACGGTTCTTAGCATTCCATATATGCTAACACTCGGCTCCTGGCAATATTTTCCAAATATATTTAAATGCTGTTTTTTTAAATCTTCAAGGATACTTACCAGACCAATCTTTCACAAACATGGAACACAAAATGGAGTTGATAATGTCAATTCTGAATCCCATCATCTGCTAAACAAGATTCGAAACCTTATTCAAAAACTCACACTGGATAAAAAAGGTGATTAATGTCGTCACTGTCCTTCTCGCAAAGAATGCAAACTGAAGGCCCATGGATACCCCACTTGCTCATATATTCAGCAGTCAAGATAGTTTTGTGGGAAAGGATCCACATAAAACAAGTCAATTTTAGGAATTGATTCGACCTCCCATAGGTTCCCCCAAATGCAGTCCTTAATAAACATGTGGCTAAAATTTTGAGTCAAGAAGAAGTTATAACCATGCTTCACCTGATATTTCCTAGATTTGTCTAGAGCTCCCCACATTATCTTATCATGACTATCTCTAATGTTAATATTTCTCTTTCTCAGCAGATATGCAAAGAGTTCATATTCCAGTTTCAGCGCCCCAACAGCAAAGTTCCAGGGCTTCCATGTCATAATGGTAAAGTCTCTCACATTACCATGAAGGATGCCTTCCTTGAACAAATCAGCCACCTTACACGTGCCTAAATTTCAAAAAATGTCATGAATTCAAAAGATCTCTACCATTCCTCCGAGAGGAAGCATTCCATTTATAACATCCACCCAAATGTCCTCTCTCTTCCCATTACCAATGAACCACGAGCAGTCCTTATTAGAGAGAGGGATAGCATCACACATATTCAGCCACACAACAGTACTATTAGAAGGCCTACCATTCCTGGACGATATTTTATTAGGAGGTTGTCCTCCAAGATATTTATTGACAATAATTCTGGACCGCAATAAGTCTTTCTCACTAATGAACCTCCAAATCACTAATTAGGAGGTTGTGCTCCCATGCCCTAATAGTAAAGTCTCTCACATTGCCATGAAGGATGTCTTCCTTGAACAAATCAGCCACTTTACATGCACCTGAATTTCGAAAAAAGTAATGAATTCAAAAATCTCTACCATTCTTCCTATAGAGGAGGCATTCCATTTATAGCATCCACCCAAATGTCCTCTCTCTTACCATTACCAACAAACCATGAGCAGCCCTTGTTGAAGAGAGAGAGAGAGCATCACACATATTCAGCCACACAACAGAACTATTAGAAGGCCTACCATTCCTGGATGATATTTGATTAGGAGGTTGTCCTCCAAGATATTTATTTACTATAATTCTGGACCACAATGAATCTTTCTCACTAATCAGCTTCCAAGTCAACTTAGCCCCATGAACTTCAGGCCAAAGAGATGTGTTTCCCAGACCACCCCAACATTTAGAAGACACAATATCGCATCTGACAAGGTGGAATTTCCTCCTTTCTTGAGCTTGGCTGCTTTCCACAAGAAGGAACAAATGGTCTTTTCAAGGAGATTGATGATACCAACAGGGGCATGAATGGACGACATCAACTAAAGCGGGATAGAAGTTAACACAGATTTAACCAATGTGGCCTGCCCAGCCAATGATTACCAGCGATGAGTCGACAAGTTAAGTCTGTTCATAATTTCGCTTAAAATTCCTTCCTACTGTTATTTAGCATGCTTGTCCGGGACAATCAGGACACCGAGATATTTAAAAAAACTGCTTCTGATCTCCTAACTTAAACCCAAAATTCTGAGCAAGTTTTTTGCTATGTAGTGAGGAACAATCAAGCAAACCCATTGGACGCTGCTGATTTTGGTTCCGTAGCCACACAAAGTTTGTCAAGAAGTTCTTTGAAGTGTCTAACTTCTTCTAACACCACATATCCCATCAACAAAGAGTCATCAATAAATTGAGATTGGTTAAAGTTTTCCACATTGGAGGTGATAGAAATACCTTTAATACGGCCTTGTTCCTGAGCAGTTTTAAGTAAATAGCTCAAGGATTCAACCATTATGACATACAATGCCAGAGAAAGGGACATCCTTTCCTTATTCGCCTAGTGGCCCTAAAGAAATCAATTGGTCCACCATTAGCCAAAACAGAAAAGGAGTTGGAACTAATGCGCTTTTCAACCCACCTGACCCGTTGTTCACAGAGGCCCAATTTGCATACCATGGAAGAGTCCTACACAAAGCCTTGCGGCTGCTCCATATAGATCTCCTCTTGGAGATCACCATACAGGAAGGCACTCTTCACGTCCATAGCCACCGATGCGATGTAGTGAGGGAGAGAACAAGGTGTATTGAATCCATCTTTGCAACTGGTAGCTACAAGACAAACCTTGTACTTATCTACAAAACCATCTGCTGCATATTTGGTCTTATAGACCCATTTACAACACACAAGTTTTCTTCCCTTAAGAAGAGGTACTAACTCCCATGTATTATTCTTCACGAGTGAAGAATATTCATCTTGCATGGCAGCTTGCCACTCGGGTTTCCCGTTGCCTCAGAGAACAATACTAGATCAGTAGAAATTGCTTGGCTCATAAGAGCAAAACCAAAAGTCTCGAACGAGTGCAACAAGGATTAGAAGGATCACCAGCTAAAGAACTAACTGCTTGCAGGTAGATTGTGCCCGCGTGGGCAAGTTACGTGAAGGAGGAGTAGCGAGGTTCATCAAGTGTGTCTTCATCAAAATCGGAAAGTATACCCTCCCTATCAAGAGTAGGAGGTGAATATTGTGATGAGAAGGCTCAAGTTGGCTCACGAAAGAATGAGATTCTCGTCAATTCTAATATCCCATCTAAACAAGATATCATGTGTGATAGGATCAAAGAGGCAGTATGCCTTCACTTGTGCTTATCATCTTGAATAAACACAAATGCCTTACTTTCGAAGACGCAAAATCCAAAAACATCAGGTTTCTCACCTGACCAAACTTCTTCAAAAGTCTTGTTTCGTACTGCCTTGTGGGGAATGTGGTTTTGGATTTAATTTGCATCTCCTTGAGTGTTCGGTTTTTCTGCTCAGCTACTTCATTTTGCTAAGGGGTGTACAATATTCTGTATTGATGCATTACCATGATCAATACAAATTCATGAAAAGCATTACTTATATAATCCCCCCCATTGTTAGTGTGGAGATTTTTCACTAAAAGTCCGGAGTGCTTCTCAACAAAAGCCTTGAATGCCTTGAAGTTCTCAAATACTTCACTTTTATACTACAAGAAATACACCCAAGTCCTCCAAATGAAATCATCAATGAAGGTTTGTACATATTTAGCACCAAAAAATGACCTAGTGGGAAAAGTCATCAAATCAGAATGTACTAACTCAAGTGGAGCCTTGGCTCTTGAAGCTTGTCCCTTTGGAAAGGGATCTTGGTGTTGTTTTCCAAGCATGCATCTTGGGAAAACACCATCACAACTAGAGACCTTTGGAAGCCCTTTCACCATGTTTTATGAGCTTAGTTGTTGTAAATACCTATAATTCAAGTGACCAAAATGTTTGTGCCATAGTTTGCTCACTGTGTCAGCATGAGCAACAAGTGATGACCTTGTAGAGGTATCAAACTTATCAAATACATAAAGGCGTGAATGATGGTCCACCACACCTATAGCTACAACATCTTGAGGATCGGATAATTCTCTAATTACAACACTCTAATTACAAATCTAATAAATTGACAACAAATTAGATGAGATTTGGTACCAAGAGTACATCATTGATGCATCCTACTTTTGCACTAATTGAACCCAAAACATCGACCTTTGAAGAGTTGCCCATGAGTATCTAAGAAGTGTTGCAATCAAAAAGAAAACTCAAAAATCCAGTTAAGTTAGATGATGAGAAGCACCAGAATCAAAAATCCATTTATCTATAAGCGCTAGCGAAAAAGAGCTTTTCCTTTACCTATATTTGAGGAGGGAACATCAATTTTATGTTGCTTCATTTTTGCTTCCAATGCTAGACAGTCTAGATACGGGTACGGGTATGAGTACGGTACGCCGATACGGCAAATTTTTAAAAATCTTGGGTACGGTACGCTTTTGGGTACGTTTTATATATATATATATATTTATATATACATGTATATAAATATATAAATATGTATATAAATTATAAATTTAAAGAAGCATTTGCATACTTATTGAAATTTATTATTTCTCTATCACAGTTATTTATCTTAGTGACTGTGATAAGATTCAAGGAGTTTTGATTGTTCATAGTGACCTTCCTCGATCCACTCAAAGCACAATAGTATTGTCGACATATTTCTGAAACATCATAACTAAGTAGGAAAAATATGGATCCAAGTTGGCAGGTGGGACAATTAGTCCGAGCACGGGAGAATACTCACCGAGTTTTGGAAAGCTATCCAGTATTTTTAATTACTAATCTGTCTACAGGCGATCAAAGCTCATGATTCTTTCAGAAGATTGCAAGAAGTTGCTTGGTCCAAAAAGGTGCAAAAATGGATTTTATGAAAATAAGAAAAATATTGCCATCAATGCGTAGAGCTCGAGAAAATATACACTTTTAGAGAAAACGACACTTGAAATGGAGTCACAGAATGAAAGTTATGGCACATGCAAGTTTTTGCTGCTACATCTTCCCGGACCCTTTCCAAAAATGGCAAATTTTTTTCTGTTGTGATTTTTCCACCAAAAATCCAAAAAAGGAAAGAATTGCCAAAAAAGGAAAGAAACAGTCTTTGGCAAGTTTTTTTGGCGGGTACGTTTCCAAGCGTACCCATAGTGTACCATACCCCGTACCAGTACCTGGTACGTTTCCAGGCTGGTACGGGGGGGCCTTAGGCGTTTCCAGACAGTCTAGTTCCAATGTTGTTATTCTCTTATAGCATTTGTAATCAGGATGATTTGTTTTGTTGTTATATGGACAAGATCATAAAACCTTCTTCTGTTTGATTTTTTTTTAACTTTGTCAGAATTGGAAGGTTTAGAGATCTAGTGGTTGTAGAAGGCTTGTTTGATTCTGGTAGAGGAGGTCCTGACTTAGGCTTTGATTCCCATTTCCCTTTAGAGGAATTAGCCACAAGTGCTTGCAATTTTGTTTATTCACGAGTAAGTCTTTCACAGAATAGCTCAACAGTAGGCATTTTAAAATTTACATCCAACACATCCATTGTGCAATAAAAATTGGATGCAAAGTTGCAAACACACTATAAGGGCCTTTCAATTTTGACAAAATCAGTATTATACATTCTTCATCCTTTTTTCTTTACCACCAACCTTTAGTTGTGATCTAATAGACTTGAATTTTAACAAGAATTCTTCAATAGACGGAAAATCAAAAGGCGAACAAGCATTTAACTTTGTATCTAACTGAAGCAACCTTTATTCATTCGCTTTACCAAAGAGAACTTTGAAGATGTCCTGTACTCGTTTTGGAGTTTTGGATTCACCAATGTGAAACTGTAGACTCTCAGATACATTCAGGCCTTCATCCTGCGTGCACACATAAGCATATTTTCCCTTCTCTAAGGTGAACATGGGAACATTTTCTTGAAACACCCTCCATAGGGCTCTAGATTGGAGCAATTATCTCATCTTTAGTTTCCAGGTGTGGTAATTAGACAAGTTTAGAGGTTCGAACAGTCTAAGATCCATCGCTAATTTGGAAGTGGCAGAACCGGAACTGAAGAAGAGGAGCAACCTGGACATTATCTCATCTTTAGTTTCCAGGTGTGGTAGTTAGACAAGTTTAGAGGTTCAAACAGTCTGAGATCCATCACTAAGGTGAACATGGGAACATTTTCTTGAAACACCCTCCATAGGGCTCTAGATTGGAGCAATTATCTCATCTTTAGTTTCTAGGTGTGGTAATTAGACAAGTTTAGAGGCTTGAACAGTCTAAGATCCATCACCAATTTGGAAGCGGCAGAACCGGAACTGAAGAAGAGGAGCAACCTGGACATTATCTCATCTTTAGTTTCCAGGTGTGGTAGTTAGACAAGTTTAGAGGTTCAAACAATCTTGAGATCCATCGCTAATGTGGAAGCGGCAGAACCAGAACTGAAGAAGAGGAACAACCCAAACATTACTAGTTAAAAAGATTGCCCTCCCACATGGATTATAGCTCCCAGAATTCTTTTTTCAAATATATATATACCACCAAAATTCTCCTTTAAAAATAAATTGTTTTGGGCAAAAACATCTTACACCTAATTAGGTGTTCTACCACTAAATTTAGTTAGCCTCCGTTAACTTTAGTGGGACCACCATAGTGGGACTGCCAAGTATAGAGGATCCACTATGTTTTCGTCCACAAGCTCCTTTACAAATAAAATAAGGCTTAGGCAAGCTTGAACCCACGACCTACAAGTCCTAGTCACCTGCCAAAACCAAGTGGGCCTCATATCTTTTCACTCATTCATTTGCAAAAGTTTCTACATACTCTCTTAAACTATTCACTTCCTTAAAAAAGCAAAAACTTCTTACCACGTGGAAAGAATGGCTTGAATAGCTTAGGAGATTAGGGTTTTCTTGTTTATAGCACTGCCAACTTGGAGGAGATTAGTTGTTTGCCTGAATTTGACAGACATTGTTGCCGCCAAAGTAGAAAAGCGAGAGGAAATGGCACCATTGCCTACACCACAAAACCAGCCACTCCAAGAGAATGTAGACTCTTGAAATTTATATTTGCTCTGACTGCCGCCACTACCGCCTTGGATGAAGCGAGCCAATATATTAATCTTTGCTGGAATTGTGACAGTCTTCACCACTTGAGAGACAAGTCTGACCCAACCGCTAAGGAATTGATGCGGGAGGATCATTTCTTGTAAATGTCAATTTTTGTTTTCATAAGTGTATTAGGTGTAGGAGGTCTTCTTAGGTGTTTAGGGATGGATTCTAGTCCATTCAGAGCTCTTTTGGTATGTTATAAAGTGGGTTTGAAGTTTCCCTCCAAAACCACCATTTGAATATTTGAATTTGCTAATGTTGTGTCTAGTGGTCTAGGTGATAGGTTAGGGTGAATAAATGTCATAAATGGATGTCAAGGGGCATAAATAAACTTGAGTCATGTGTCTAAATACTTCTTGATAGGTTTTGCTAACTATGGTCACTCTCACCATAGTTGGGTCAAGAAAACTGGTGACCTAACTATACCTTCTTTTGATCATTTTAGATGAGTATTCGAATGTGAAGGAGGTAAGGTGGCGGAGATGGGGCTTTAGTGAGTAGAGAAGGTGGTTACAGAGCCAAGGACTCAGAATTCCTGTAATACTTCATGAAAGACATCTTAATGAAGGATTTTCTTGAGTTATGTTTGTGAAAATATGAGGAAAATATTAATGAACGATGATGAAGGCTTGTGGTATATGTCTTAATGTATTTCGTTGCAGGTTTAAGGAGACTGTACAGGCTTGAGAAGAACATGAAAGAGGAGTTTGAAGGAGCTAGGACAGCATTAGAACCATGATCTTGAAAAGAGCATAGGTATATATCATTTATGAGGCATGAGATTATGGATGAATGCTTGAAAGAACTTCAAGGGAGTAGAAACTGAGGAGGAATGCATTTGCATTGATTTAGAAGGTATATAGTGTTGACTAGGCAATCATTCATGTGATCCTTAGAAAAGTATCTCAAAATGGAGTAAACCTGTTACACAGTCTTGTTGTGGAATGTTAAATCAAGGATTGAAGGGTATTAGGTAATGTGACAGGGATTATCAAGATTAAATGGTGTTGGTAAACTTGAACTAGGGTCTGTAGATGTGTTTAAGGCCAACAAGAAGCTTCAGAAGTTTAAACAAGTGCAAGTAAATCCAAATTATCCCTCTCGGTCTGTAAATTGTCATAACTTGTGTTAGAACCAGTAAAAGTTGATAAAAGTTGGTGAGCATGTGGATCTATATTCAAGGGAGAGTCCTGTTAAGTTTCAAGCCAAATGGAGGAATGCTCATAGGGTAAATGATGAGAACTCAGTCTGTTAAAGTGCAAGAAATTCAGTCTTAAGGGTGTTGAATGCCAAACTTGATTAAACTATAAGAATCACTCCCTAATTCTTGTTGTATCCTTCACAGTAGATGTATGAAGACCCAATGATGATGTTACTATGGAGTGAGAGCAGTTAATAAGGAGAGTTCAAAGTGTTCATAGGTGGAACTAAAAATCACAGTATATTCCCTTGTCTTTGTTATAGTCCTCAAACCAGTCCACTAAGGTATTTTTAAGCAAATAAGTTCAAGACATAAGAACTACTAAAAGAGATGTGTCAGGTGGAATTATGTGTATGATGCCCTAGGAAGTAAGAATATATTCTAAACCCTCAGAACAAGAAGTTACCTTGACAGTCCAAAGACCAATCCTAGAGATAAACTTACAAGCTTAAAACAAGCATTTGACACAAGGAGTGGTTAGTGTGAATACATGAGAGTGAAATAGACCTATTTATGGAGTGAAAAAGTATTAATGACTGTGGAAGGAAATGTTATCACAAAAAAGTAGCACCCTAATGCAAGAAAACAACCTATCTAATCCTAATCTACACATTCCAAGGGACTAAGGAGAGAGAGGGGGTTAGAAGGATGCGTGGAAATGAATTCCTAAGCTAGAAGTGGTTATAGCACCAGAAAAAGGGTTGGGACACTCTAATGAGGGAAAAGGGAGAAGAAAATGGAGAAGGGAGAGGTCAGACAGAGGTGACACAAACCCAAGACTTCATTTACCATCTATTCTCCATGAAACACAACAAAATGAACCTGCAAATGAGAAAAACATGCACAACACACTACAACAAATAAAAGAGAGGCAAAGTTACAAATAACACAAGTCAGGGTTGAGAAAACACCACAAAACAAGTTTTATTGCAATAGAAACATGCTCAAAATGAAGGTTTGCAACTCATAGCTGCTTGGGAGACCATTTTGACATGGTTCCTTTGCATTTTAGAAAATCCTCCACAAAATGAGAGATTTTTACATTATATAGAGAAAAAGGGAGAGAGAGTGAGAGAGGAGGGAAAAGAGAGGGAAAATCGGATTTCCTCCTTCAACCACCAACAAGATGCATTAAATGCCCCGAAAATAGGCATGGGACTTTGTCAAATCCATTCTCCCACGTCAGCTTGCTTATTGGAGAAGGAATGGGCACTATACCTCATCAAATCTGGTGGTTGAGTTGTTTGAAACTATTCTTTTAATGTAGTGACTATATTTCCTCTTTTTCACCCACCTAACCTCGCCAAATTTAAGAAATCTAACTTTTGTGGTGTAGTACATGCTAAGACCTTTCCAAAAAGTCCAATTTTGTGAAAATCAGACGTACAGAGTGAAAGTTATGGCCATTTGAAATTTAGGGTGCCATACTTCAATAAATGCGAGTGGTTGAGTTGTTAAATCGAGCCTCTATTGGGCCCGCGACCTTGCAAAATATCTTTGGAGACCCGACATGCTAATGGCGGCAGTTGGGTCTTCAAAAGCAACTGCAGACCCCCAAAATACATAGGGTGAAACTCAAGATTTGCTTTACAAACTCCCACTTCCGATTTACTCTTGGCAGAAGTTAACCCCTGCAATGCAATCTCTGACTTCCGAAATGGTCTCCGTCAGAAGTCGCCCCTTGCAATGCACGTTAAAAAACTTGAAATACACACGTTAGAAGTTGGCCACATTTTTGTAACTTGTTGGGTGTCGGGTTTCAGGAATCAATGTGCACATTGCATGTAATTTGCAATAGCAATCCCAACACCCAAAATGGTCTAATTTTCTTTGTATTTTGGGTTTCGAGACTTGACTTGCAATTTGCAAATCGGGTTTCCAAACCCGAAATGTACTTGGGGGTCGAGTTTGAGGATTGGGTTTCATGTTGCAATTTGAAACCAAGGAAAATTTTAAGACCCCCCAAAAATAATCGTAAAAATTGGTTGGCGAATGGGAAAATTGACTTTCACGGGGATGGCAAATATATTGTCGGCCGACAAGCATTTTTATGCTACCGGCTGAAAGCATATATTATGTTGTCGTTTGTATAGTATGTGAAAAATTACAAATTTCGTTAATTTTGTTTGGAAATTTTATTTATTTTTTTAATTTTTTTAATGTTTGCGATTAAAATGATCACTTCAATGAAAAATTTGTCCTCCCAAAATATGGCACAAGCAAAAACAAAATCCCTTTTTTATGCTACCAAAGTGGACAACATAATTTTATGCTACCGGCCGGTAGCATTTTTTTATGCTATCGACCGACAACATAAAATATGCTACCGGCATAGGTAGCATATATTATACTACCAGCCGAGCATAATTTTTGGTACCGGCCGTAGCATAAAAATTGCTACCCGGCTTTATGTTATCGGCCGGTAGCATAAAAAAATGCTACCGGCCGACAAAATTAAAGCGAATATCGCAAATTTTTGTTTGACCCTTGAAATTAATTTTATCCAAAAAAATTGGCGATCTGATCCTACTTCCTGCCGTAAAAATTCGTCAATTTCAAATTTCAAAAGCTGGAATATTCATGAATTAACGAATATTCACCACTAAAATTTTCCTTGTTTGAAACCCGAAATACACTAAATGCTTTGTATTTTGGGTTTCGGGGTTTGAAGAACAATTTGCATGTAAATTGCATTTTGATTCCCACTTCTTGAAGTCCGAAATACAAAGATATAATTTCGACACTTGGGCATTTTTCAAGATTTCTCGAATGATTTTTCGGGGCGGAGAATAAGGAGCATGGAACATGTGGATTTGCGCGAAGACTGAAAATCCAACACACTTAAAAATGAATTCCTCAACCAAGATTCAACTGCAAATTTTACCCAAGTCCATAAATGAAGATGTGGGTTGCCAAAATAGCCCGGGGTTATTTTGGACAATAGAAACATAAAGAAGGCTCAAACAAATACGAATTCTTGTAAGAACAAAACAGGGGTTCTATAAAAGAAAACAATGTATGATGAGTTCTAGCCTATCCAAGAATCTACCAAGATTGAATTAAAGGTGTTAAGTGATGTCACTGGCTACGAATAGTGAGTAAGAAAGTTAAGAAACATGTGAAAACATCAAAACCCTAGAAACTTAGTCAAGAAGACCTAATAAAGGCTAGAAGACCTAATTAGAGAGGTGACAATTGTGTTGGGAGAAATGTATGAAGAGATGGATTATGAAAATTGGCATGGAGGAAGACAAGGATAAAGGGTACACTGGAAAGGTGAGCAGTTCCTCGGGAGTGTTAATGTGCTGCTCCCAACAATAAGCTTTAGTGGAAAACACGGCTAGTAGAAGGGCTAATGTGAAAACAGTAGGGGGCAAATTGAGACAGTTGCATTGTGAGTTAAGAGCTAAAACTTTGAAAGGAGGTGAAGGCCCATAAAGGGTTTCTAAGTCTTCATACATTATCCTAGACAAGAAGGTTTGAGTTTAAGAAGGGCTAGTCGCATGTTCAAAGCTTACAAGGGTGAATGAGAGAATTAGGTATTAACTCCTTGAAAGTTGTAAATCATGTTAGTTAGATGAATTTAAGTAGGTAACAGGTGAATGTAGCCCTTGATTCAGTCTTGATATGAAATTGGTACTTTTGTGCATTTGGAAGTTCTTGAGATTAGGCAGATTTGGGCATGTTTTGATGATTTTCTCTTGAAACTAACATTTGTTGTAGTTGTTTGATTGTGGTCCACCACCCTCCTCTGCATCAGGAATCCCAACGCCTTTGTGTCAAGACTGTCACCACCTGCCGCTAAGGAGAGGGATTGTTTTTTTCTATGGAGGAAAGACAGATCCGACACCGCTTGTGGAAGAATGGGAGACTTGTCACCTAGAGAAGCATTGAATCCTCCACTTGGAGGAGGAAATAATTCAAATGTAATAGAAGACTCAACTGGGCAAAGTCCTTTCCAATGCAAATACAATTTTTAATGCCAATGCAAAGGGTGAAACCAGCTAGAAAAACAAGGAGCTTCTTTTCAAATAAAACAACTTGCCAGGCTAGTAAAAACAAAACTCGCCTAAACAAGCCAACTAACTAATTTGATAGGAGGATTTAAGGCAAGATCTAGCAGGGGACCAGCAATGGTCGTAAACTTTCAATCTTGACAGAAATTTCAGACACTCCAGAAACCAAACAATGAAGCTTGCAGCAAAATAATGCACGCTTGTATTATTCACACATTCTCCAAGAATGCATTACATTCAAGCCTATTAAATAGGCTTTGTACAATAATGTTCAAACAAATTTTGCTTGAACAAACTACAACCAAGTTATTGAAAAATATAAAAACTTTGGTCACAACAATGTAACCAATTAACTCCCTATGACAAGCTTACAAGCCCATTATTCTGCATTGTTTGCAATTGCACATATGAGAGATAGATAGTACCATGGTTACTTCTTGTCCTCAGTTTTTATGAGGCGTGCTGAGCATGTTTTGCTTTTTTTCTGATTCATACACTGAATCTTTTTACATTTGCATTTTATTTAGGTGAAATGTGCTGAAGTACTTCTAGAAGCCGGGGTGGCGGTTGATGCACTTGATAAAAACAATAACACAGCCCTTCATTATGCGGCTGGCTATGGACGCCAGGAATGTGTAGAACTTCTATTGAAAAACGGAGCTTCTGTGTATGTATACGTCATGAGGGATTAATTACTTTTCACATTCTTGTATCTTTCTATTTTCTCCTGCGTAGCAGTCAACTGCACTTACTAGCATTCATCTATTCACATTTCCTTGTGGTATTCCTTACAGGACCCTTCAAAATTTGGATGGAAAGACATCCATTGATGTTGCCAAATTGAATAATCATAAAGAAGTACTGAAGCTGCTAGAGAAGGATGCATTCTTGTAAGCCAATTATCTGGGCTTTTTATCTCTCACTACCATGGATATAGTCTTTTTAAGGTTACCTATTTATAAGAAATTATTTGGGAAGTTCTTTGTCACGGGCAGCAAGCTGCATTTCACCAAGCATGAAAAAAACAAGAAGAATGTTATTTTTGTACATATTTGTTTGTTGCTGATTAAATTTCTCAAATTTGAGGTTTTGTTTTATGTTGTTCTAGATATCATTTCTTTCCATTTTTCTTCATGTGGAGGTACAGAGTTACATTGATCCCGTGCTTTTGTTATGTATATTGTTCTTTATCGTTGTATCAACAGCTATTTATTATTTTACTGTAGGATACTGAAATGGTCGTGCTTGCATATATTTTTATTATTGATGAGATGAGACAGCTTAGGATTTGTCCAGTCCACATTTATAAACATATCTTGTGATATATTTTTGTTATACCGGTACATAAATTTAGAGGGCTTTATAATTGTTTTAACTGAGGGTTGCAGTCGAGCTTGAGCTCAAAATTGAAACTTTGAGGATGAGCTATTGCTTCTCCGTTTTTTTGCACTTATGGTGACTTCTTTATTTGGTAATGCTTTGTGGTATTTTTTTACTTGAAACGTTTCCAAACCAAAGTCTCGTGTTTTTTTGCTTTTTCAATTTGTTATTATTTCTTTATTGTTTTGTATCTAGTATATATACCTTTTAGGAACATTTTTAACTTGAGAGCCTTAAATTTTCAATTTTATTATTATTTATATATCAATCGATTGTTGCTTCTAAATTCTTCAATAATTTATAGGCATGTACTTAAAATACATTCTTTAAATCCAATGTGGCACAAATGATTTTTTTTTTTCATATATGGGTAGTCCCAGATAATGGGTTCTAATAGTGTATCAATTATAGAAAGAAATTCCCAATTCTAGAATCTAAAATACAACTTTCATTATGTTTATTCTTGGTGTGTTTAGTAACATAACCCTAAAATTACCAAATAGATTAAGTTTGTAGTAGAAATGGTAGTAGCATTGCAATAAAAATTGGGTCAAAGTTTAAATCATTCTATAAGAACTAAACATATGAGATATTAGACATACTCGTTATATTTTTAAAAATGTTATAATGGCAGTTCCTTATTTGTACTTATAAGATGTTGGATGTAATTCTCTTTTTATGTTTTGAAAATGTTAAAATGTTTTTGCTAGTATTTTCACCGATATAACTTTAAATTATGATCCATGATAAATGTTGTCAATGAAATGTCAGCCACAATCCATAATAATAGGATCCAAATTTGGTGGTTGTCTTACTTATTTAGTGATATAAAAGCATCCAAGGAGAACAAATAATCTTTGCACCAACGAAAAACTAATATGTTTAGTTTCGTGTGAATTAATTAGTTCTTTCATTGTTTTAACATGTTGAAATTATTCTTTTGGAAATATCAATATTCCAACATTTAAAGTGTAGTAAGTACATGAAAGTACAATAATTTTAGTGATTGACATGGGTTTCAAGAGAAAATTGGTTGTGTTATTCAACGAGTAGAAGAATATTGTGAAAGAGAAGCATGTTTGATAGTGTTGTAAAAGAGAAACATGTCTCAAACATGCCTATGTTAAAAGGTATGGCACATGAGAAAACCAATTTAGTAAAGGAAGAGCACCAAGAGTAGAAGACTTTGCAAGGATGTTAAAGGAAATCCAAATTGAACTTGATGCAATGGAGATTGCACAATGTGGAGAATTTGTTTCAACTATCAAATGGAGATGGAGAAGTTAATATCCCTTGAAGCAAAGTTAGATGTCTTGGAGAGGACCAAAAAGTGAGGAAAAGAGACCAGCAAAAGTAAGCCCACTTGCAATATAATTTTGTTTAGTGTAAAGAAACTTTTGAAGAGTTTGTGAGATGGATATTTGAGCTAGGATGTTGTTTTGAAAAAATAGATTTGAAGATCCCATGAAGGTAGAGGTTGCATGCACTAGATTGTGTGGAGTTGGAGTTGTGTATTGGAGAGTTTTGCAAGAAAAAGATGGGTGAGAAAATAAGAAGGTAGAGAGTTGGGAACGTGTGGCTTCCAAGATGATGGGTCATGTTGTGCACCCTAGATCGCAAGTAGAGTGGTTGAAAAGATTAGAGTCTCAAGGCTTGAGGGTGATGAGAAAAAGATTACCTTGAGAGGCACTTTGAGAGAGAGTGTGATTGCCGTGTGAGCAACTCACGTCTATTTTGAAAAATAGAAAGAGAGGAGGAGGAAAAATATTCTTCCAAACATTGCGAAGAGTGGAAAGAAGGTTACCTAGTAAGGTAACAAGAGAGGAGGTTTTCATGTGGAAAAACCCAAGTCTGTATTGAAGTCCAATTGAGAGAAAGAAGGTAATGAGGGTAGAAGGAATCCTCATTAAGGAGAATGTGGAGGTGATAGTTTGTGAACTGGATAGAGAACTATTGTTTAATGATAGGAGAGTTTGATGTACTACTTAAGTGGGTAGAGGTTGAAATATCATTGGAAAGGAATGAGATCGTGTTTTTATTTTCTTCTTTGGATGGGGGTAATGGTTGAGGACAACCAAAAACAATTACAAGTTTCCATGAAGGAAACCATATAAGTGAATGAAATGGATAGAAAAGGGGAATCATAAGTTTACATGAAGAAAACAATGCACGCGAAATAATGGGGAGAAAGATGATATGGCAATAGTAAAGATTGTTGAGGATGGACCTTTAATAGTCCATCATATGAGTGCAAGATATGAGGAGAATATAAGAGATGGTGAATGAAGTGGGCGACAAAGGAGAGATGGAAGCTTGCTTCATGGAAACAATGAAGATGAAGTACTAGTTAAGGCACATGAAGAGAATGTCATTAAAGATCCTCTATGTGGAAAAGAGGCACAAAATATTGTGGAGAATGGTGATATGGCAATAGTAGAGGTTGTTGAGAATGGACCTTTGATAAACCATGATGTGAATATAAGATATGAAGATAAGAGATGGTGAATAGTTGCACAACATGTTTGTGGGGCATGGTGAAGAGATCAAAGGAGTGTTTATGGGATATTTCGATTCCCATGACGTGGTTGATTTATAACCAGTCCAACAATGAAGAAGGTAACCGAGAGATGAAAAAAGCAATATTGAAGAGTTATTTCTACAAGCATTAGAAACACACGCAGATGGAGATATGCTAGAAGAGGAGGAAGGCCACTTGCGACAAAGGCAAAGAAGGAGATAAAGATGGTGGATATGTTTCCATCAAACATGAAGGAAGAACATTATGTTGCGTGTGGTAGTAACCCATATTTGAGTCGACATATATTAGTAACCCATGTTTATGATGCCTAAGGAGAGAGGAGGAGAGAACGAGATGGAGGAGCTTATGTTGTTATCAACAAAAGCATATGAAGAAGAGGATGATGTCAAAGCAAAAGTGTCTTCTAGAAGATATGAAGATGGAGATGATAGTGCAATTGAATGCACATGATGTTTATCTCGAGGAAACAAATAAGACTTTGGAAAAAATGCATACAAGAGAGTCAAAGAGAGTCAAGTTCTTAGAGTAATATAGATAAAGTAGAGTTAAATAAATGAAGTGAATCCACATTGGAATGGAAATGGGTTCTAGTCCAAGAGTAGAGAGATGTGTCAAGATCATGAGGGACTTTGAATAAGGGATTAGATTCATTTCATGTTTCAATTAGCCTATAAAGGCGAGTGTGAGAATGTGTCTAATCAAATATCTATAATATGTTGAATTAATAAGGAGTGTTTTGACTTCCAAGTGTAAGAAGTGTGGTTGTCAATGGGGTGGGACAGTGCGATCAAGTCACGGGGTTATCTACTAGTCCGCCCGATTCAAATCCCCGAGAAACAATCCTCTCCGAAGGTGGTTTCACTACAAGATGCAAGATCTCTAAATATCATTGCAATGGCAACACTTAGTTTTTCTTCACTATAGTGGTAGTACTTGGTTCTTTGTTGCAGTTGCAACACTCACGATAATTTTTGCACTCCATTGCGGATGCAACTCATTGGACTCATCATTGAAATATGTTGCGGTTCCAACACTCCAAAATTTGCTTCACTCTAGCCTCCTTGTGATGTTTCCCATATTGTGAACAAGGATGTGGGTCCTTATCAAAAACCCTAAAAAATTCACCCTTAATCAAAAAAGTGTGGTTAGGTGCGTGAGTCCATAAAGTGTGACTACATGTCCCAACTATGGTAGTAAGCTAGCATTAATTTGGTCCCCATTCCCATCTCCATCAATAGTTTTACCACGAAACTTAATCAACCGTATTTATTTGTGGTAACATTAACCCTCCACCATTTTCTTACTTTAAAATTACACATCAAATCTATTTAATCTATACATCCAATAAGTTGGAGGAAATATATGTAGAGAATTATCTCTACTCCATTTAGGGTATAGAAGGATTACGAATTTAAGGCTACCTCCACAAGGGATTCCAAACACAAGTTTAATGGAAAAACTCTCACCTCTTGGGCGATCAACCTAATTAAGGATTCATTTGCAAATTTAGGTGAGCTTGATTTTTATAAAATTGTTCTATTTAATAGAGCAATTATGTAGTGTTGAACAATTATCATAACAATTTAGAACATGAGTTTGTCTATTTATATTGTAGACTCATTCATGAAGAGATCAATAATAAACTCGACTCATTATAATAAATGTAACAATATGAGAAACTAAGGCATTTCGTTTTGTATATATTACTTTATGCAATTTACACTCATTGTCAAATTTTAATAATTAATTGCAAAAATTACACTTATTGCCATATTATTCATACCCCGCCAATTTTTGCCAATTTAATTCTCCAAAACATTATTCAACAATATACATATATGTTAACTACATCTATAATATATGTCAAGAAATAACTCCAATACTCTCAATCAATTTCACTTTGAGAAAAATGATTTTTGTCAATTTAATTCTCTTTTATTATTCACCAATGTGTGTGTGTGTTAAATACATCACCCACAACTATCCTCCCTAAAATATACTCCACGTACATTCTAGTGAAACATAAAACACACCATGTACATGCATATACATGTTTTGGTGGGACCAACTCATCAATGATCACATCACTTTTTTCCTATTTTTTAATTAAGTACAATGCAATCCGAATGCAACATGTAAGTGGCGAGGCAAACTAGTGTAGAACATGCGTTTGAAACTCAAGTCATTGGTTTGAGCAAGGGCGTTTCATGCCCTAGGCAACTTAGGCAACTACCTAGGGCGCCAAATAGGGAGGGGGTGCTAAATTTTTTTAAAATTTTCAATTTTCGGTCGACTTTACTAAACCCAAACACTGAACATGCAAAAATATATATTAGTATATAATTTTCAGGTCTGCTTTAATTTTCGTTGTCCAATAATATATTACTTATTAGTATATAAACACTTTGAACATGCAGGTCGCAATGACACGGCCGCACAAGTGACAAAGCGACAAAGGCAGTGTGTGACGGATGTGATAGTCTAATAGAATAATAGATCATAGTAATCAACCATCAGGATTCAATGGCCAACCTTCAAGTTCTCTTCCAGGTCCTCAAGAAACACTAAATTCTAATTTACTAATGCTTTGTGGCTTTGAGTTTGCCACGCTGCACAAATTACAATTCATTCACGGACCACGGTCCACGCTTTCACTGAATCACCAAATGAAGAAAAAATTGTTGGAAGTTATTGCGTTGCAAGCGAACTTGAACATAACAGGTTACAAGTATGTCTATGATCTGGAACTCGGTACATGTTTATATCATATATCAATATGCAATCGCAAAAATTGAAATTCTCCTAGTCCTGTTGGTTGTTTGTTTAATTATGTTTTTAGTGTCATTTTGAGGTAAATTATTCATTACTCTTAGTCTCTTAGAAAAAATCAAGAACAAATATTTTGACATTATTATTGAGCGTGTGATGGTGTGTGTACTCCTGGGAAGTTGAAACAGAAATTGAATTGATGGCTGAGCTAAGATTTGCATGTTACATGTTTCAATTTGGATTATTTTTGTGGATACATGTGGGTGCCTAGTCCTCGGTGTGGGAGGAGGGGCATACTCTCTAAATATTGCCTAGGGCACTTCAAAACCTTAATTCAGCCATGGGTTCGATCCCGACTAAATCTCTTCCCGATCTATTGGTTCGATCTCAACTAAATCTCTTCCCATTGTTGCTAAGATATATGTGGTGCATCCTTTGTGGAGTATTGCCCTCATCAATTTCACATTTAAAAAATGAAAATTCCATAATTTAAGTATCAAATTTAAAATCAAATAAAAAAAAGACCTACTCACCTCGTTACACTACATCCCAAGAGCCAATGTAGAACATTTTTGACATAATTGAAAAATAATGCCCAAACTAGTCATTTTCAAGATGCAACATTGTCAATAACAACCATGCCTAAAAACATAATTTATTCCCCCCATTCGACGTTACCATTTAAAATGCAATTTACTTTTTCAACGAACCATCATTAAAGTGTAACATGGAAGTTATTTGTATAATTTGTAAAAGACGTATAATACATGTATTTAACCCCAGCTTTTATATAATATATCATTTCAATTTCACCTCTAATGAATTTTATGATGCATTCCATTAAATTATATTGAACATGTTTTTTTATTCTTTTTATATTAATTGTTTTATATTCTTCAATACAAACAGAATTAAACTTTCCAGAGTCCAGAATTTTGTTTAGATTATATTTTTTTGGTAAAGAGCAAATCAATTGTATCCACCTGTGTTATTGCAATTGTTGCAAAAATTGACATGTATCTAACCTTACATTGTAATGTACTTTGGCGTGTACGCTATTTAATGTGCAATGCTCATTCCATTGAAACAATATTGTATATTTTTGTAGCTACCATGTTTTTGCCCCTTTTATTCAAATATACACACCTTCAATATTATCATAATAGAGTTATGAAACAAACATAAACACACCCAACTCATACACTAAGAGAGAGGACCCTATAACAAAGCATGCACCAAAATATATACATCTCTTTTTACTATAGGTTGGAGACAAAAATATCAATAGTTCACTTTTTGGTTATTGACACTTTTAACAAAAACGAAAAAAATTGACATGCACAATCATACACTACACGATAATATAATTTTTTTATGCTACCAACATACCTACATATATCTACATGCCCCTAAAATTAGGTGAGCGGTTATAGGGTCCTCCCCTACCATCATTACAATCCAACATATGCAAATTATATTTAAATTTTGTTTTGATAGTACATCAATTGTACAAGAATGTAATCTAAAATTTTGTCACATATGTAATTAGAACTAGCTAATACAGAGAGCATCATTGCAATTCTGCAATTTAACAGGCATGTTTTGCAGTTTATAGTTTATTCTTTACTACTAACTATATCTATAATGATAGAGGCTCGAGTTCAAGATGCAATGTTTGTCATAATTCAGAATGTCCAAGATTTTGTGTTCCTAAACTTATAAACCTTTATTATTTGACCATGTGGGCATATAATTCAGCATGTCGAAGATTGTTTCCTACAACACTAACTCTTAAATGTCAAACTTCTAAAAAAAAAAAAAATCAATTTTAGGAGGGAGGATCAGGGAGTGAAAGATTGAAAGATCAACTTGAACCAGCTTGTAGCTGAGTGCCAAATATAAATACATTTTAAAATTTAAAAAAATATGGAGGCCACCAGATAGCTGGAAGTGGAATATGTAATGGTAAGCAAACTGCTGAGGGAGAGGGGTGGCAATGATTTTCCAGAAACTAGCCATTCAATCCAAAATTCATGTAGCAAACTGAATGTTACAGCTGCCATATCTGTTGATGCCATACAATGTTGCACTTTCAACAAACTATATCCAACCATCTTCGTGTTGTTTGCATTGCCCATGACTGGCCTTTATCCAACTTCAATACAAACCAAAATCCTGAATGTCATACTGTTCTTTCACTATTTGATTTGCAATGCAGTAGTAAATGTTATAAATAAATAAGATTAGTGATGGTGTTTAAATTAAAAGAAACCTGTAGAAAAAAGAGTCGCATCCACACATTAAAAAACCACCAAAGATCACAGCAAATTAATTCTCCTATGAAGGATTGTGTCGAGCTAAAACATATGAAAAAAACACAATGAGAGTGGTTATAAATAAATGAGAATAATGTTAATAAAACTTACAGAAACATGTAGATTACAGGCACATCTACTAATCAAAAAACCACCACCAGTTAACTCTAAATACCAGAATCAAGCTTTAACCAAAAAAATAATAATTTAGTTCGCAATAAAATATCGTGTAATAATGTTCTTGACAGCCAAAATATTCAGTCTCTAAACACCTAGACAAACCAAGTAGCATTTTCCTCCCGGATTTGTATATCCTAACAGTCAACCCAGTAAAAGAACCATGCTAGTGAAATGAATTAAACCTGTTTAAAAACTACTAACAATGCACGGATCCACATTTAATTTTCAACATGATCTACACCCCTGCAGAGAGCATTTCAACCGCTACCTAAATGGGCATGCCTCTAAATAACTGAACTGCCATGTCAAAAATGGCATACCTAAAACTGGTATTTGAGACAACACTGGATAAATGTTATCTCAAAGGATGTCATAGCTGAATCTAAAAGGCGATGTAAGGGTTGTGCATCCTATGCTTATTTTAAAAAGAAATCCTCACGGATTTGAATATATTAATGTTCAAACCACTGTAGAAACACCGCAGAAGGGATTAATTGAACATGAATTAATCCCATCTCATCTTTGAGAATACCTAGCAATACACAGGATACACATTCATTTTTCGACGTGATCTACAAAACAGGGAGGGGTGTGTTCAGATAAGCACTACCTAAACCTGAGAACACAGTATTTGAGTATGATTCTGGATAAATGTTATGTCCAATAATGACATAGCTAAAGCTTAGAACATCAGAATTTGGGCAAGCCTCTGGATAACTTCTATGTCAAAAGATGGCATAGTTGTATATAAAAGAAGTCAAGAATTGTCCATCCTTCATTTAGTTTAAAGAACATTAAATCTCCATTTGGCAGATTCTGAGCACATCATAATCCGGATATGCAAATGTCAGCTTCAAAAATCACAATCCAAGCCGATAATGCCATGTCAAATTCATTAAAATCCAACCAGCTTGGATTATGCATTAAGAAAGATGAGTAGTTCCTACCCATAACTAATGAACGCATTTAACAGAATGAGAAAAACTGCATCTACGTTATCAAAGAAGACTGCTGCTAAGATTTTGTCTGTAAAGACACAAGTTCCAAATTACTATTGAGGCACTTAGAACTCTATAAAGGGCATCAACTGAAGATCATTGAAATTTAAAACGGATGCCCAAAGAGCTAACAAACGTTCAGATTGGTTTATATTAAATCTAGAGAAGCCTTAAAAGACCTCAATCCAAATCCAACAAATTCTTTGAAATAAGTTTCTAATATAAAACCAAAACCCAGCTAGAATCATTGGCCAAGTCTTAGCAAGATTCCCTTTAAACTTCGACCAGAATTATCCTTCATAAATTTGCAAATGATGCAATCTTGATCATGGTGCCTTCATTCAATCTCAAACTGGTATAGGCAACATATACCAGCTTATATGGAAAATATCAACCATTTAAGATATGGCAGAATGAACATTAAAATATTTGAAGGCATTACTATCTCACTATAGAAAACTCCCAGCCAAGGCATCTAAAGAACAGATATACTCCAAACTAGACCAGACTAGTGCCTCTGGGTATGTGAGCCTCGAATCTGTATCAGGAAAATGCATAAGACAAGTAGACAAATTCCTATACATGCACCAATTCAATCGTACAAATAAGCACAACCAAATTTATAAACCAACAAATAACTGTTGGAAACAAATATTAGTTATGTCCCAACACCACAGGAAGGAGTATGCTAGCCTTACTTTTCAATAATACGATCCAGAGCCACGGCCTGGCAGATATCCAGCACCTGATGTTTGGCTTGGGTACAAACATGAATAAGAACTACCTGCAATCTGCAATATATATAGGAAAAAAAATCTGAATAAGGTACACACAAAGACTTGAGCCAACCAAGCCATTAAAAACACTTACAACATCAAATACTATGATGATATTTCAGCTACCTAAAAATGTAAGAAATAATTTTCTTATACTTACATGTGTTCTCCCTGGGATGGAACTAGTAGCATAACCAGATGAATAAACTCCACCCACTCCAGCACCTGCAAGAGAGACCTGCAACAACATGCAATAGGCATTAATTGTAAGTGTTCCCATAAAAAAGATGATAGCAATCTTTAACTTCCAACTATGCAGATCCATTGCCAAACTAATACACTGGCTATTTTGCAATGTCACTCAATGTAGATGCATGAAAACTACTAGAAATTTAGGGTATAACTCTTACTTCGGCCATATCCCACATCTCTGTCATATCCATAGGAACCCCTTGGATGGCCACCATAACTAGCTTCTGGAGCACGACCGAGTCTAGAAAATATCGACAGTGATTGATTAAGACGCTAGCCAAAGCACAGTAAAAAGGGATATCTCATATACATAATAGAAATTGCAAAATAATAGCAAACATCCACCTCACTGACTGCCCGTAGGCAGCTCCCGCATAAAGAGAAGCACCGCCAACATCATAATCCACGCGTGCTCTTGAATTCCTCAAGGCTGGATCTGCATACCTGGGAACATCATCCTGACAAAACAGAAGTAGATATAACAACATTAAACATAATCTAATTAATTTCCCAATGGTAGGTACCCTTCAATTACTTTACACAAATACATTATTGGGTTAGTCCCACATTGGTATGAATAGTAGGAGAAGGGTGACATAAAGCATTATAGGCTACAAAAGTTTTTCCCGTGTGGAAAGAGGCTCATGGGTTCCTCCCCCTTGCTCAAGATAATTACCAAAATACAGGAGGAAAACTGGGTTAGCTCTGAAAAACATTAATAATCTAATTAAATTTCATGTGGAAGCCTTCATATTTAACCAAAAAACAATAAATAATTTTAAAAACCACAATTGTATGCACATATTAAGATACGGCCTCACAAACTAACCACAGCTGAATATGGGCGTTTTGATCCAGAAATTGCACCATAAGGACGACCAGCTTCACCAATATAGCTATTTACCAGCTCCAAATGCCGAGTGTAGCTGTCCCTGGGATAAGGAAGGTTCCTTGATGACACCCGAGGAGGAGCTCTTCCTGATTGGCTAAATCTCCGAGATTTGTTATGGTCCTGTCTGGAACCAGAAACCTGTCCACCTCTTCCCCTTTTTTCATTGTCCCTATTCCTCTTTTTCTCATTATCCTTCTTTGAGATGCTCTTCGATTTATCTAAAACAAGTGGATCATTTGAAGCTTTATCAGCGCAGTCAAGAGTTCAGACATCAAAAACATTCACTTCATAAGCAATTTGTAACCAAGGCAGCATAACGTATTCCACCAAGGTAACACCAGTCAGTTCCTTACCTTGGATAGTCTCTGCAGCCTTGTCTTTTTTGCCATCTCTGACTTCCTTTCCACGACCAGGAATTTTACCCCTATGACCAGCAGGACCTCGTCCAACATGACCTCGTAACCCCTTGGACTTGAAACGTCTAGACATGCGTCCTTTTCGTGGCTTATTATCAGTAGAATCATCTCCGATTGGATACCCCCCACGAAAACCTTGCTTTCCTCTACCCTTATGCTGAGGCTTTGCAAGATTGGCTTTAATCTGAAATGGTCAAAAACAAAATCAATTAGAATAAACATCAAAACTATATTAAACATTAAAAAACAAAGGACATAATTATAAAGCATACCAAACCCAAAATGTCTTTAAACTCTCAAATGAATCTGCAAATACCTTGATATCACCTTCACCAAGCTCGCTCTTATTTACACCTTCAACACATGCCAAGGCATCCTCACGAGAAGTGAACTGAACAAACCCATAATCTTTCCGCTTTGATTTGGACATGTTACGTGACAATTGAACTTTCTCAATTTCTCCATACTTCTTGAACTCCTCTTTAATACGCTCTTCATCCCAAACTTCTGTCAATCCATCGATAAATACAGTCTTCACCTGCAAAATTAATAATACATGTCAATCTACTGTATAGCTTAAAATGCACCAAAAAATTAAGAAGCCCAGGTGCTAATATGTATCGAATTGTTGTGTCAAACACACATACATTGACAAAGGTTTAATCAGCAAAATGAAATTTGATTCCATGAAAACTAAGTAACAACCCAAACGAAATAACATATAATTATCTGGAATCCAAATTTCACAAAACCAAACGTAACAATCAAAGAATATTGATGTATACCTGTGACATAGCCTCCTCATCAGCCCTGATGGAATTCTCTGCAAACGCAACTTTTGCACTCCTATCACAACCAAATACAGCATCTCGTTTTGCAGACGTCTGAAGGCATTCATAGCATCTTGATGAGTTGTGAACTCTAAGAATACAAACCCACGATTTTGACCTTCATTTTTGTATCATCCATTAAAGCCATTTCCTCAAAATTCTCAACTTCATACTCCTTCAGCTTTTCTATTACAGTTTCCTTTGTCCATGTCTTGCAAATATTTCCAACATAGAGTGTGTCATTGTCCTGACTTGGAGATACACCACATTGCTTCTCTCTCACCTAACACAAAACAGCAAAGATTGGATGGACATAAACATTAAAAGTGGGTCTCCTCCTGAAAATAAAAATCATGCATTCTTTAAAATCTATTACATAGTCTTCCTATGGATACCTGTGGGTTCTTCAGTTCAGTTAAGGCCTTTTTAGCTTGCTCAACAGTTGCATACCGTATGAATGCAAAACCTTTGTTCTTCTGAGTTGTAGGGTTCCTTGACATTCGGACCTCCTTGATTTCACCAACTTCACCAAATACTTTCTTCAAATCTTCTTCATTGGCATCTTTATTTAGCCCACCTACAAAAATTTCAAATTCCTTTTGCTTCTGTCTATCTTTTAGAGGAGCCGGAATGTCATTAGCCTGACAAACATCCTCATCACCTTCACCACCTACATGCCCTTCTTGGCATCTTCACCTTCATCCTCCTCTCCTTGATCCTCTTCCTCCTCAGCACCATCATCTTCACCTGCCTGACCATCTCCCTCCTCTTCATCTTGAGTTTTGTCATCTTCATTTCTCTCTTCTTCATCTCCATCTTCTCCTAGACCATCCTCATTAGTATCCATGTTTGTGGCTTCTTCTTTTATAGACTCTTCTGCATCCTCACCGAGATCATGTTCATTTCCATCTTTGTCACCGTCAGGTTTCTCTTCATCCTCTGTAAGAGGTAAAAACAATTAACATTCAATTGAATGTAGAATTAATATGCAACTAATATTACATCAAGTAAAGATAACCACATGACCTTATCTTGTTTTTAGTAAGAAACAATTCATTGCAAAAGCAAAAAAAGGTTCTCCCTAATCACCATGTTGTAAAAATGAATTTCAAAGCAATTCTGAAATATAAACACAATTTTTAAATATCCCAAAACAAGTGTGTAAAATTTTGATGATCCAACACTACATGCGTGTTAGTGTTGAAAAATTATAATTTCAAAGCAATTCTAAAATTTAGACCATAAGTATTTAATAAAGTTCAAATAATCCAAGAAAACAAGTGTGAAGTGACTACAAATGAAGATAGTACCACTGAATAATCCAACACAAGTGTGTAAAGTGACTTCAAGTAAAGAATCCAACACAATAAGTGTGTGAGGTGACTACAAGTAAAGATAGCGCTACATACCAAAAGCTTACCCTTTGTCTTTAGATGAAAAATATAACCATAAGCTTTTAACAATCCAAAGACTCGGTAAAGTTTAAATAATCCAAGACAACAGGTGTAAAGTGACTACAAGTGAAGATAGTACTACTACATAATCCAGCACAACAAGAGTGCAAGGTGACTACAAGTAAAGATAGTACTACATATCGAAAACTTACCCTTTGTCTTTAGACTACTCATTTTCAAAAATAAATTAAAAAATAAGAAAGAGTTATAAATGCATTTTTGATATAATCTTGCACTGGGTGTGATTGAAGTTCAAATGTCCACAAATAAATTTTCACTATATTAATGACAAAAAAATTACTCAATGCTCAGTGTTAACCAGAACAGGCCATTCCAATATAAACTCCTACATTTTAAATGCAATAAATTATAATACTCAATTAATACAGAACCACAACTTTAGCTCAGATCTGTCATGCCAGAGATATCAAGTCACATGTAAACACTGCTTCATATTTTCTCATCAAAAATTTTAAATTACCAAATTAACAACATTTTCCAAATATGTTGGTAGCTATGGAAGAAATAAATAGTGGATTCGGAATGTCTTTATTTGCCTTCTACCTTGTAATACTTTCAGCCTACACAAAAAACGCATGCAGTCCCCACACTACTAAGCATTGCAAACATGTGCCGTTCAACAGAGAAACAGCTAAACCAATAGATATTAGTGTATCTCAAGTGCTTGAATCTAGCGCAATGCAAAATCAGGATCATCTCACTAATACATAGCCTAGGCACATAAGCCTCTGGGTACAAATATTAATTATCATATGTATCTCAATGTTTGTTACCCAACCCAAATGCATTTCAAGTTCAAGGGTTAGACATGACTACTTAAAGCTAAAACACAACAAAAGAAAGTTATGTGCATCATTCATGCAATGGATGTCACATTGGGTGTTTCCACAACCAGAGATGTAAAATTCAAACCTAGGCAAAGACGATAGACTAAAATTGTACAGCAGAATATACACAGAGATGCAAAAACAAGATTAGGCCTGTTTATTTATTTAAGGCCCATACTTGTACACAACTGCATGCCATGCATGCATCATATGAGCAGTGATATAGACTGTTCAATTTCCTAAACAGTTACATTCAGCTTTGTCTTTTTCTTGAGTGTGTCTGTATTCCTTTCTTTCATAATTTGCAGATACAAGATGTCTGAACAAATTGTCCAAATGGAAATATAAGAGAAATGTTTGTGACGATACCCCTAGTGCCTGCTTAACATATTACACCTTTCAAAACAACATATAACCCCAATGACATAAAAAGATAAAGTAATCCTCTTTCCAGCCTAGCCAGAAAACCCAGCTCAAATGAAAAAATCCTCAACATATTAAACCTTTCAAGATAATGGCATAAAACCCCAATGAAATTAAAAAGGTAAAAAAACTCGTTAAGATTCCAGCTTACAAAGAAATACCTACTCAGAAATACACGATCCTGAAGGCTAGGACTATACATACACATAATACAGCATACCCTCCCATCACAAAGCAAAAAGGGAAATAAATAAGGTAGTAGCGAAGGCATAAAAAGAAGCAAACATGCACAAATGAATCTTGCTATGTAGGTATTTTAGGTCTTATGAAATATATTTTAAAAATTATACATTAAATCAACACTCAAATAAAATATAAAGGCTATAGTTATTTCTCTTGATTTAACCCTATCTAGCCACCTACATGCAACAAGAGCTCTATCATAACTAAAAGTGTGACTTTGTTCAAATTATTTTGACAGCAATGACAAAGCTGATAACTGTAAGTAAAAAAACAAACTGCATTACGAGATCATTCCAGAAACACATCTGGAAACATGATGTGGGCTCCAGTTTACTCTACCACAATAATACAACTGATAGTTCCAACTAACAGACCTCGTGGCAAAATGACTTTTGAAACCATACCTATACTGTAACTCTTCAAAAAAAAGTCATCCAATAAATTCAATTAACATGACTGCTTGCAATATGACACCATTATCAAGTTCAAAGTTCTACTACAACCAGTAAGAGTTTAACGAGGAGTAAAATTCAACTCACTTCAAATAAGCAGCCAATTGCTCAAGCTCTCCCCAATGGCCCCTTTTCGAAGGGGAAAGGGTTTATATCCAATTTCGAAATCCCTTCATTGTATGGTTCAAAACCTCTTCACCAAAATAAAGAAGCCAATAACTAACTCCAACTAACACATTTACTTGCAATGTAACGCCATTTCAAAGTTGCAACTCTAATTTTACATGTAAGAGTTTAACCTGGGATCAAAATGCATTTGTCCCAATAAGGAGGCCATTAGCTCAGTCCAACATGTCTATTTAATAGCTTTTTCAAAACTTAAACTCTACTAGGGAGCACCTAACCTGGGATCAAATCCCTATTTGGCAATAAGGTAGCCAACAACTCCAAGTCTCCAACTAACACACTTAATTACAATATGACAACCTTTTCCGAACCTAACCTCAAATTCACATAGCCCAATAACTCCAACTAACAAGCCTACTTAAAATATAACCTTTTTCAAAATCAGAACTCTACTACGATCTTTAAGCACTGATATCGGAATGATCAAACTTTTTTAAGCACTTCTGCCAATAACTCAAACCAACAAACCTATTTACAATAGATCGGCCTCGTCAAAACCAAAACTATACTATAACCCTTAAACAAAGATAACCTCCTTTACAGATCTTTGATTCCCTTCGTCCAACGACTTAAGAGAACACGCCCCGGCCACATAACAGCCTTTTCAGAATGGAAACTCTAATAAGGCCCTTAACCAAAGATGACATAAATTTACACTTGAGTTAATTTCCTTCGAATTAATCTCCTCTCTCAATAATTCCAGCCAACACGCTTGCTTACGATATAAGAACCTTTTCCAAAACCGAAACTCTACCATAACCCTTGCATATTTAAAACCTATTTCACAGATCTTTTCAAAAGAAAGATGCATACATACGCACACCTTGTAATAAATCACATGAGCATACACGTAAAAACCGTAATCAATACAACACTATAGCAATCCACAGGTAATAATTTGACGTACCTTTTACGGGCTCGTCAGCAGAGTCTACGGCAGGCTTGGCTTCTTCCTTTTGCTCTTCTGCGGTGGCCGTCGTGGGCTCTTCCTTCACCTCCGCCTTCAAAGCGGCGGCCGTTTCCTCAGCCTTCGCCAGCTGCTTTGGTTTGGCCGCAGCCTTCTTAGGGGCCGCTGAAGGAGTGCTCTTCTTCGCTGCGCGAGGCGGCATGGCTGCTGTCTTTTAGTTTTCTCCTCTAACCAGTCCTGAATCCGTCAAACACCGCCAAAATCGCAAATATTATCACAGCTGAAACACGTAGCCTTAGGGTTTTAGCTGTTACGTTAAGGTTTCGTCAGTTTTTAAACAGTTGCCCTGTGAAATCCACTGTCCGCCACCGAAAGTAGAAATACTTGATCGACACCTACAGGATTTGCCGAGGGTCAAAAAGGATTTAGGGTTTCGAGTAAGATAAAAGAAACGGGCGGCGTACAGGTTAAGAGGTTAATGGTTGAAGAGAGAGATAAGAAGTGAATGAACGAATATTTAAATAGAGGGGGCGGGGAGAGGAAGCGAGGGGGAGATATTTTTGATAGGGTTTGGGATTTCAATGGACTGACGCGCAAAATTAATGGGGGCTCTCAAGAGCGGAAAAATCATTAGACAATGCAAGTATTTGTCCGATTGAGGCGGTGGCCGAGGTGAGGGTTAGTAAATGTTGAACGGAATCCAACATTAGGCTAAATGTATCTACTAGCAATGACACATTTAGAGGTGCCATGGTATGGGGGTTGGGGTATTCTAAATTTTGTAACAACTAGCAAGAGTATTGTGGGAGGCCAATAGGCATATAGAAAGATTTATTAGGAAAAATATATGATAAAGAGTTTAACAGAGAGTTAAACGTATATTGGAAATCTAAATTCAATTTTAAATTGATCACATTATTGAGAGAGAACGACACACACCCTATGTTGTTACACACCATGTATTGTTACGTTCTATATAAAATCGATAAAATTCTTGAAATTAGGATGAGTAGGATGAGTAAAATAATTCTAGACTCAAATGAGTAGAATTAGAATGATTTTTTCAAAACAATAAAATTCGTTTTTCTATACACACTTTGTGGAAAGATTGAATTTGGGTAGAGAATATGACACTCCATCTTACACAGTCTTAAAAGAGTTTTTTAAGTTACAAATTTTGAATTTCACTCAAAAGCTCCTAAAATCCTACAGATTGCCTCTTCATTCATGAAACCTCTTGGCTCATAACATTAGAATTGAATCATACGTGATTCCTCTGCATCACATGAAAATGAACAAAACCATAAGAGTCCCTCGATGAAAGTATGATTAAAATTATAGTAAATTAAAATAAAACTACGAGGATTACCACACTTTTCTTGCAAAATCCACATGAGGAGTTTAAGGCGTCTTAATTTTTCATCAAATTTTTGTTGTTGGTCTCACTATTTTGGGACTCTACGTTGTGTTTAAGCCAAAAGTCCGAATTTTTGCAGCAGATCTCGGAGCTGTTGTCACTCTCCTTCGTCATTTGAGATTTTGTTAGACGGACTTTCACCCGAACAACTCCATCATCTCTGTTCTTTGGACAACGGAGAACCGTAAATCCTACAAAGGGAATAGTGACGACAAAAATATCGAGTTAGACTGCGTGCAAAAGCATGGTTTCCAAATACGACTTGGAGCTCATCTTGATGTCGATCGAACCCTGCTTGCGCCCGCATATTCTCAATCCTTGACATCTCCAACAAAAATATAGTTTCTTTTCCTTCATTTGCATGGATCCTTCGAGGTTGCGCTTTATGCCCACGTGAAGAACAATATCCGAATCCATTACCACATGATTTGGATGATGAGAAGTTGCTCTACGGTTAAAGGATAATTAAAATTTATAATTTTCGCAAGGAAGGCAAAAAGGCAAAGGATTGTGAATCCGTAAGGGAAGACAAAAACACACAACCACATACCCCGCTATACCACCCAACATGGGCCCAGAAACCGTTTGTTATTGATACTTATTGATATCAATTATTGATTAGCATGCCCCTAAAATCCCAGCCATAGTGGATTTTAAATTTTTTATTATGACAACATGGTTTTTATTTATTTTTTAAATAAAGGACGACTACAAAAAAAATTCAGTTACAAAGAAAGTTGTCTCTAAGAAGCCTATCGCAATTATAACTAAGAATGGCATGTGTACAATGCAATGTGAACGGTATAAGTTATTTGATTTAGAGGGATAGTTATTAATTTTGTAGTTGATGTTGATAAGGGGTGTGATTGATATTGGTTGTGTAGAAATATAGATGAGCCACTTCATTTAAAAAGTGCAAACATGCGGTTTAACCCTTAAAATAATTCAATATGCAAAAAGTGATATAATGTACAAAGCTTTGGATGGAAACAACTATAAATTGCATGGTTCTTTCTCGGCATTTTAAAACTATAGGTATTTGTATGCAGATATAATGAAGAAGACATTAAAAATGTGTTTTTGTTGGTTTACATAAAGAAGCGAGCAATAGTAAAAAGGAAAAATTGAACATGTATGTTGAAAAGTGTTATTTTGTAAGTGTAGAAATATAGATGAACCACTTCATTTAAAGGTACCATCTCTTCATTTCAAACTTATTACAAATGCATACATATACAATTGCAAAACTTATACCATGAGTGGTTGTGTTTTGAGACTATTTTATTTGTGCTTAACATGAATACATGAAGGCTTCGTGCATGTGCAAATTTTATATCATGAGTGGTAGTCATTTGTGGCCAATTTTTTTGCTCTAAACATGAATACATTTGATACCGTTTTGGATAGTTAATTACTTTTATAGTTGATTTGGTTTGTATTTATTTCGAGGTAATTGTGTTAGTGTTGCATCGGTTGTTTGGTTGGTTTTTGTTGTAAAAACCTTTTTGTACACTCGATAAGGCGTGTGATTGATAGTGGTAGTGTAGGAATATAGATGAAACATTACATTAAAAGGTTTTATGTGTACATTTAAATTTGTTACAATTTCTTACATATACATTTGCAAATCTTATATCACGAAATTTGAACTAAACATGTATACATGAAGGCCTCCGTACATTTACAAATTTTATATCATAAGCGCTAGCCTTTTGTGGCTAATTTTATTTGCACTAAACATGAATACATTTGATACCCTTTGAACGACATTGTTGCTTTAGATACAAGAAGTGTTGAGTGAAGTAGTAGTGGAGGTGTTATCAAAGTAGAAGGCGATTTATAACGACTTGAGTGATAATAGTCTTGACTCCTCCTTTCTTCTTGCTCCAAGTGTTGGTATGTGCGCCATTTTTTAGCACCTTTCAAATGAAAAAGGAGATGAAATACGTAGATTTGCAAGCAAGGGAACTCGGAGAAAATCTGTGAATGTCGACCTACCGCTTAGTGGTTCCAATGTTGATAATCGCTCTATGCAAAGTAAGTCCTTGGGACTTGTGGATAGTTAATCCCCAGGCCATTTTAATCGGCAATTTTCTTCGATTCCCTCTCAAAATAGGGGGTATCGAGAATATGTAACGGGTTGGAGGGATCCCATCATGGGCCGTTGTATCTATCAAATTTGACAACAACAAATAAAGGTAATGTTGGTGGTGACATTGATGCGTCATAGACAATGTTGGTGATTGTTCCTATAGCACCATTTATGAGGCTTGCGTCAACCCATAAATTTGCAATAAGCATGATTTTTGTTGTTTGCACAACAGAACTTTGTGTTCCAACTGATCATCATCGATCTCCCCGGTCGAGCTCTTTGTTACTTTCAAAGAATGGATCGGGCGATCAAAACGCGTTGATGCCTTGAACATCTTAAGGTTGTGGGAGTCTACGAGATCATTTTTACAAACAAATGTGGTGTTTCCTTAAAAAAATTAGCTTCATGTCGAGTTAGGTGTGTGTCTATACGAGACATTAGGAGTTCCTAGTCCTCAATAAGAGGAGTCGAATCTCGCATTTGGAGCATAGAATTGGAATGAAACTTGTGCATTGGTTTTCCTTGTGAAGTCTCGAAATGAAAGTACTCTACAATATTTTTTTAGTCCATGACATGCAAAAAACAAAACAAATGAATAAATACTTCAACCAATATTGAAACCCACCTAAAGTTCGTTTAAAGACAACACTCTCTTCTTTACCGCAGGAGAAAGAGAATCACAAATATCTTGCAAAAAAGTGAAAGAAGAAGTTAATAAAACTAATTGTATCTGGTAATCAGTTGACCTGAAGAAACTCAGAGATCTAATATTAATAATCAAGGTGACAAAACCAACTACTCTAAGCTCATATAAGACCATAACATCTTAAATAGAGACTTTGCTAGCCAAATAAGATGTGAAAATAGCATACTTGGTATAAAAATAAGTTAAGAATGTGTAATTCTTTTTATTATTCACTTTGTAATCTAAGTTTATGGCGGCTTCTTTGGAAGGCATTGTCTTCATTAATTTCAATGGTTAGATTGAGTGCTTTTTATACTATATTATTAGGTAAAAATTTCGCTCGCCACCAAACATTTTTGTATTTAATAAGATGTTTTAGGGTAGAAGTTCTTTCACAGATAGAATGTTAATATTCTCCACAATAATATTGCTTAGATGTTTAAGTTGTGAATGTGTCACATAATATTATGCTATGAAAAATAAATCTAGGTAAGAAGCTTTAATATTTAATACAATTCAAAGCTGAAATTATTATTTATAAACAAGAAAATCTATTTTATATAACTTTAATATTTAGTAGTGCATATACTTGAAAAAGGGTAATTGTTACGAAAAGGAGCAACATAATCACCGAGCAAAAGTCTTCCTAGAAGTTTCCGATCATGCGGTTTTGGTATTGTGAAGTGGTTTCCGGTAGTTCAAATTCAACAAATGCAAAGCCAGGTGGTTTCCGAGCTACCCACACGCATTGTCAATAATGAAAATAATTTACACCAAAATAGTAATTAGGAAAGGCCAATGTCACATGCATTGAAAAATAAAATCAATTTGCATGTCCTCTCTATACAAATATTTCTACAAGTCAAAAGAGAAATAAATTTTCAAATAATATTAAGCGATAGATGAATTTATAATTTCTAAATCAAAAGATAAATCCCAAATAATATTGAGAGATATATGAATTAATTTCTAACTCAGTCTAGTTCATAAACAACCCAACACTCTATTCCACATCAATCCACAAACTCAAGAAAAGATAAAGCGTCTGGATAGTTCCCTCAATATTTTTTGCTATCATGATGTCACTCATAAATCCATTGCTAGACGTGTATCAAAATAAGTTGAAAGTTGGGAGGATCCAAAAAGCTCTGTAAATGTGAGTATAGTTGTGAAACATAGATCAAATACATCTACTCTGTCTTAATAAACATAAACTAAAAATGTATGCTACTTAAAAGGTATAAGAAAAAATATGAATTTGAGTCTAAATTAAGAGTTCCCAAGTTTGAGTATAAATTGTCTAACTCGCTTGGTTATGCTCTGTTGCATGTAACTTGCCATTGATACAGTGTCGGTGCTTGTTGGAACAATGTCATACTTGTTGTCGTCAAAGCCTGCAAAGGATGTGCCAAAGACCTTCAATCTCCTTTCCTTGCTCGATTCAATTCTTCCAATTTACAAGTAAGTAATACTTGCATCACTACTCATACCATATTTGGCAATCTGTAAAATTAGCCAGGTAACATTAAAACTTACAAGCTAGTTCTAACATTCTATAGGATTTCAGGTTGAAGAAAATATCTTTTGATTTCTATCCCTGACTTAGTTTTTTTTGTATATTAAATCACTAATTTGTGTTTCTATGTATTCGGGGAAGTTGTGTATCGAGTTGAAGGCAACCAAGGAACCTTGGTCCAATTTGGATGAACCATCTCTTGTAATGGACCTTGAGTCACATCACTTGGAGGAAGCAATTGACGTCAAACTCTTAGTAGAGACTTACTTTGCTGATATCCCTGTTGGGACTTACAAGTAGGACTCTTTCATTTGCCTATTCTGAACCTTAGTAAATTATACCTAAATATTAGGCTAATATACAAAAGTTCCCTATTGGCTTAATATTTGAGATTTGCATGAAGCATTTTTGTTTGTCTGCTATTGATTTTTGTATGTAATATCGAATGTTGTTTGTAATATCTAATGTTGTGAAAATTTGTCCCTTTCAGGACCGTTATTGGATTGAAGAGTATAGAGGTGGGGAAACTATTTTAGAGGCAACGAATAACCTCACCTAAAGTTTACACAGAAAGAAGAATTAATTAAAAAATTCCCCATAAAACGCCCCTTTAACCTATTGAAAATAAATAGATTTTAATTTTTAGCAATAATTAACAACTATAGATTAAGAAACGTAAAATTTTCCTCTGAAATCATGTCTTAAAATATTACAAAATAAACAATTTAACAACTAAATTTGCTAGAAAAATATGGTTATTAATAAGTTTCACAACTCGAGCAAACCATCGGCCCTAAAAAAAGAGGGAGAGAGGAATAAAAGCAAAATAAAATTGAAGATCCTTTTAGTAACAAGGGAATAACCACGAGTTATTGATTTGAACAGAAACCAGAGGCCATACCTACACGATGATCAATCTGGAGCCCTATAAAATTGTTCTTAAGCAATTGTTAAAGGGCTAAAACTTACATTGTTGCATGCAAAAATGAAAAAGCAAAACTAAAAATAGCAAACCCACATTTAGCATGCAAAAATGAAAAAGCAAAACTAGTAAAAATAGTCGAAAAACGAAAACGTCAAACAGGTTGTCGTAGACGTCATTCCGCCTCACAATCGATTTTAATTGCTTTGGAAAAACATCCAAATGACCGTCAAATTTAACACGGTGACATGAATGTCCGAAAACGCCTTTCCCATAGGAGAATGCCTTTGGGGTAAAAAAATATTTATCATAAAAATATGATAGTAAAGAATTGGGAATATTTCGCGAGGTGTCCACCTTTGAAGATGCCCTTACTGGAATGTGTCAAATTAGCAAGTCTTTTCGGGGGAATATTTCTAGCAAGTCTCGCTTCGTTAAATTTGGATGTGTTTGTGATTTGTGCATGCATCTTAGACTGTCACTTTCGAAGGTGATTGATCCATTTTTTTTTTTACGTATTACCTATATGCCTATTGAGTTGAATCTGATACTATTTGTTTTGAACATATTCCCTATTTGTTTTGGACTGAGATAATGTTTGCTTGCAATCATCTGTCCATTGCTTATTAATGGTTGTCTTATCTCAGTAGGAGTGGTGGTAAATTGAAATTTGATTTCCCCTTATCCGACTTGTTGAATAGGTTTGCATTTAATGTCGGAGGTCGGTCAAGCTTCATGAATAACTATTTAAAATATCTATCTCCCACTATAAATACCCTACCTCATATGCATTCTAACATGCACTACCATCTCGTTAATCCTCCTCTATGTTAATCACCCAAGCTCAACTATTTCCACAATATGCTTCAAATCTGTCATGTTTATTTGCTTTCAGGACTGTCTTATGCTTCTTGTTATATGTTGTGGCATGTCATCTTTAGTCCAAATTCCGTGCTTGTTGTATATGATTTCTTATTGATAGATGTGGTAGATGCATTTTATGCTCATGACTATTGTGTGTTGTGTGTTTGACATTTTAGCTTTAAAGCGTATTTGATTTTTATTATTTCTTTGCATATACTTTTCCCTCAATATCTAGGAAATGATTGCCTTAATATTTTATTATGGTTATGCGTTCACCTTGGTGAGATTGGCGTGGAACTTTAAATCCACATTGATTGGCTAGCTATTTATTTCACCTGGGCAGTCCCATTGGCACATGAACTTAACTTAATAAATTATAGACAGCCACTCTTAGAAGTGATAACAGAGTTCACATCTACTCATATCCCGTGGATGTTAAAATAGATTTGAGATATAAGAATTCACATATTTTCATATCCCGTGAATGTTAAAATTGATTTGATAAGTCTCTGTGTTTGTTGGGTTTAGATGGGCCCTGTCCATATTCCCCTAGGATTAGTAGTTGATCTGGATATTGGTGGCGATTTTGCAGGTCGATTTTGGTGGTCCATTGCATCTTCTTTCATCAATTCCACTTTCTAAGTGCTCCGTTAGGGCAACGAATTAGTGGTGCATTTTCATTATTCCATTTGTACAGTCATTGTTGTGTCTTCATTGGAGCGAGCGCTGCAAACGACTCTAACAAGAAGTTAGTTTGGTGGCTTTATCATCCTAATTCTTTGCTTGCATGACTGAAATTGTAATTTGTAGCGTCTTAACGTCTGAATCGCTTGAAGTTGTAGTTGTATTTTAGCAAATTTAGGGTCATGCGTGCGGAATTTACTTTAAATCACATTTTTAACTGTCTTTAAGTTTTTTTGGTTTTACCTCCATTACGACTAACGGAAACTATAAGGTCCTTAGTGTGTCGACTTAGCATAAATGTTTGCTTTAGGATGGAGTAAGTCTGCAAAATAACCAAAACCTGAAAGAATAACTTTCAATGTGTTGTGATTAGAATAATTTCACAAGGCCATGAGACTATAATATGATTTGAATTTATTTTGTTGTCGAAATGTCTAAAAGATGTTGTTGGACTTGGTTTTGGCGTAAGTAGGAAGATGTGCCTTTCAACAATGATAGCTTGTAAATTGTAGTTTTGTGTTGCTAAATGTAGATTTGTCTAACAAATTTGTGTTCTTCTTTCCGAATTTTAAAGTTAATTTGCAAATTTGAGTGTTGCTTTAAAAAATCTCAATTTATCTCACAAATTTGTGTGGTATGTTACAAAATGCAAAGTTGTGGTTGAAATGTAATCATCATGTTCTTAATGAATAGTGATCACTTTGATACCTATGCAATTTAAATTTACTATACTTGTTAATTTTGATACTACTAATGGATCTAAACATTAGAAAATGGTATTTTATAATTTTTGTATATGCAATGTAGTGAAACTTACGAAGGAAGTTAACATTTCATTATTGGAGTATATTTGGAATCGACACTGCATAATTAAGAAGTGTAATCCTTGACGGTGTAGACTATAAAATGACGTCCATATAATTTGTTTTGTTGAAACTGTAATAGTCTAAACAGTATAAGTCCATATTATTCTTCAATAACTCTTGTTTTCACCTTCAATACCATGCAAATTATTGAAATTCATAACATATATATGTATATGTATTTATTGTTAAATCCATTAATTTAAATTGTAATTGTCATTAGAAACATGTTTTAAATTTAACAAGTTCATCATTATTTTCAGGTACTATGGCAAATCCAAATGGAAGCCCAACCATTGTCACCATATCAAACAACATCTTTGTTGCCGTGTCAAGAGCCCGCATAATGATTTAATAGCTTCAAACGGGTCCCCGCTTTTTATGCAACCCATGCGGGAACAGATCAGAGCTCCATATATAGTGTCTAACCAACACTTGCAACTTATGTTCAGCCATTGGCTACTACTCATTCAACTACTTGTGTGAACATTTCGACAAGATATCGAATCTCTGATCCCATCACCATGATTGTAGATAGTGATTTGACCACTGTGTTGGACCTCATGCAAAAGGTAGATGACACATACCTTCATCTCGAAGCCTTGTACACTTTCCTCCGTGCATTAGGATATGACCAATACTACCGGCTACAACGAGCAATACATTAGAGACGCATTCAATGCTTACCTTGTGTCCCTATAATTTTAGCACCTACCTCACCCCTACTACAACTTTGCAATGCTCATACTTACACCAACCTCTTTTTGTTAACCCACAAATACCTCTTTTTGAAGGACTGACTCGAAAATCCTATGTTTACATAAATATGTTGTAGTTCTTGCTCCATTTTATAACCCCTATAGATGTTTTGTAAACTGCCTTTCTCGAACTATACATTGTATTTTCCTTCAATATGTTTCTTACTTTACTTTGAATAAGCATGAAAAGTTCAGTGTTTTACGAACACCTTCCACATTGTACATGTGTTTATGTGATTATATCCTAAAAAAGCAACATTGTATGAGGACAGTTTAATTTTTAACACCACCCCTTTTGTGAATGTATGGATTGATTTGTACTTCCCTGTGGCATTTCTCCCACCATGTTTTCATACCCTACAACCCCTCTACTCTTTAACATACAAAACACGCCATACGTAATATCATTGTAGTTATATAAAATATATTTTCCTATCCTACATTGTTTACTATACTTTCGTGAATGTCTGTATTGTTTTATCCTTATCCGTGTCATTCATCACACTTGTTTGTTTAACGTGCAACCTCTCGTATCCTTATAATACAAAACTCATAACAACTAATAGCACATTAAATTGCCATACGCTTAATGTATTATATTACGCCATAAAACTACTTTAAGACAACTTGTTTGCTAATTCATTTATGTTGTCTTTCATTGTTTAGGAACCAACAACAACACAGTTCCACTACCCTCGATGTCGTGCCTCCCAAATTGGCCACAAACATGCCAACATCATACGTTGATACTCCGCACCAACTACTCGTGATGATACACAAGAGAATGCACACAAATCATGCCAATAAAGTCATTAAATCCTTACCAAAGCCTTTGGTCTATCGAAGGTAGAGTCATAAAAAAAGGCTACCTAAACAAATATAGCACAACTAAACGCACATGGAAAGTATTTAGCTTCAACATCATCGACAAAACCAGTGTAGATATAGTGGTGACTTCTTTTAACCAAGTTGCGGATTTGTACTACAACCAAATATAACTAGGAAAACATACACAATCAAAGGAGGCACATTGCATACTGCGCAAATAAATATTACAACAACTCCAAACTCCTTGGAACATCATCCTAGACTTGGACTCCTTTGTAAATCTCAGTATAAATCAAGGCGCTGACATTCCTCAATACCTTTTCCATTTCAAAATAATAGCATAAATCAACTCCTTGCCCACCAAATCCACCTTTGACCTCCTTATTATTGCACTATCCATTATCGCCCCTCCACTATTAGGAAAAGTGATAGTACTTTCAACCACAAATGCACAATTCTACTTAGTGATAACTCCACACTCTATATTGAGGCAACCCTATGGGGTGCTTTCAGTGACAACGAGGGAAAACTTCTAAGTGAATTGTGTGCATCATACACAACAATAAGACTAATTCTCATAATAAAGAGAGCAAAAATTACATCTTTCAAAGGAACAACATTAGGCACGGGCCCTAATACACAAATCTTCATTGATCTTGATATAGGTGAGGCTCATGTAATGCATGCATGGTTTACTTCCCTAGGCTCAACACATGCATACCCATTAGTGAGTGTTGACAACATTGAAGAAAAAGATCGCAGCATAAAATCCTCCTCCCAACCAGGTAAAGCAATCATTTTCTCCACTACAGTGACAATCATCCACATGAATATGTCCTCATTTAGCTATCCAACTTGCACATCAATTGTTAACAATAACCATTGTAAGAAAAAACTTGAGCTAAATGCAGACTCCTCTTGGTATTGTTGAAAATGCAACCATGATGTCTCCAATTTGAATACAAATATGCATTACACTTCATCATTGAGGATGCCACAATAACAACATGGGTAATTGCTTTTGATGAAGTTGTTACATCGATAATGGGCATATCAACACAGGAGCTTCAACTTCTTGCACCAACACCTGACATGTTTTGGCCCATCGTTAAGCCAATTCTATTCCACCGCTACATGTTCAAAATATCCACAAAGCTAGAGGTCTACAACTCACAAGAGAAAGCCCAATGCACTATTGTCGTTGCAGTTAAGGACGTGACCTTTAACATGCATGAATCCCCATTAGATGCATTCCTTACATCCCCGTAACTATGTATTCTTGAAAATAATCCTACACCACTTCAAAATAAACTTCACACCACCATAGTATCTCCATTTACCCAAAGAAGACATACTATACTTTACACACACAATGTTATGTATTTTCCAATATATATTTACTATATCACCTACTCCACATATAGGTGTTTGCATTTGTTGTTGTAGACACTAAATCACGCACTTTGGGTAATTATTTAGTCTCATATTCATACTACTATTCATATGGTTCTTGAGTGAAAAGAGTACTAATTAAGCCATGTCTTTGGTCATTTTACTTTACTTTTTGTCATTACTTTCGGTCTTTCACCTATATTTTCCCAGTCAGTATTGTCACACAATGTTTTTTTCCTACTTTGACTGGGATGCCCAACCAAGATTGGGGTGCCCCAGGCACCTTGGTCCCCTCTAGGTGCCTTGATCCTATTTACACTTTACTCTCATCTTTTGGGCACTTTTTAGTTGTTTGATCTTTCTATATTTTTGGTGGTTAGCCTTTTAGGGGTAATTATGAAATTAGAAAAAGAGAACCATATAAATATAAAGCTATGAGACCATAATGAGGGACTAAGCAAAGAAGCACTACTATCATCACCTAAGGTTGCATCCATCTAAGGCATCTAGAGCTCCATTTGCATCCATCTAGCTCCATCACAAGGGATAAAGGTTGGTTAATCAACATCGCACTTCATAGGAGGGGAGTTTATTCTATTACATGTGCCATTTAATTACATTCTACATCTAGTTATTGATCGTTACTCACAAAGTGTGACTGACACAAGAGCACATAGGGCACGATTTCTACGCACACACACACACCTAGAACTACATTGGGTCTAAGATGTAGTGCAACGCTTAAGTAAGTCCACCATTGTGGTTGTTGAGGATAGCTTGACCCCTTCATATGCATCTTTCTTTTTAGGGTTGTGATGCTTTACTTAGGGTTTTACAAGTATTCTTCCATATCCTATTTCACAAAGAACATCTTACGCAAAGGCAACAACATTAGTGCGATAGGAAGCAAACATAGACGAACATCTAAAGTGACACCTCAAAGGGGGTTTTGAGAGCTTTTTCACAAACTAGGGTGCTTAGATTACATATTAGAGCACCCCATGCGCCCTCTGTCCCCATTATAGGTGCACTAATCCAAATGATAGTCCAAATCTACATTTTCTTTGAGCCCATGTGCGGTGGTTTCCTCCTCCTGTTTAACCGGTCTCCACCGCGACATATTCTGATACATATGCAAATTAGCTAAGGACTTCTTAACCCTCTTTGCACATTAGGGTTTCATTACTTCATTGCTTAGATTGTTTAGGTCTACTTTACCGCATTTGACTCCATTTATTTACTGTTTTACACAACATTAGATTACACTAGAATATTTCTATTTTAGTTAATCATTTTGGTGAACCCGATCTTCGAATACACTTTCTCTTTGGGCCTTTTCTTCATATGCTCGTCACTCATAGTAGTTATTTTGGGTCTTTTCGATATTGTGAGATTCCTTCATTCGTTTGGCCGATATTTATACTTTTATAGCTATAAATGAGAATCCCTTGGATTCATCTTGCCAAGTTCCTCTTCACGAAATAGAAGCCTTTGGTAGTGAAAAGTCCTACAATGAAGATACCAATGTTGACCAAGACTAATTAAATACACTTATTGATTTTCGACAAGCTTTGTGTGATAATCCCACTCATCTTCTATATGTCCTACATGCTTTTATTGTTGTTAAGAATGCCCGTGATGCTTTCGCCTTTATAGGTGCTCCTTCTTCAGCTCTCATGGTCTCCACCCCACCCATTTATGTCTCAGCTTCCATTCCTACTACTACCACTCTTGTCATTCACCCTAACACACCTAATATGCAACTTGGCTCTTCTTCGAATACTCCTGATTTAAACTCTTTATATCAAGACTTGTAAACCCAAATTTTCCAGCTTCAATTTGTTACTTCTCGTGCCTCACCATCTTTAGAATCTACTTCATTGCTACATACTCCTTTTGCACCTAATATATCTACCTATCCATTGCCACCTAATTTCATCTCTCCCAAGTTGCCCATCTTGTTTCACCGTTTTCTTTATGTTTTTGAATGATGAAATAGATAAGGGTAAGGGCTAGGAGGAATACTTGTTAAATGGGGTGGTTGGAGGTTGATGCACGCGTTCGACTTCTTGATCCAAAGGTCAATTGTGAGAGCTTCCTTTTGGCTAGGAGGAACTGCTGTAATAGAAAACAAGACCACAAAAAGATATTTAAATGATATATGATAGTGGATTGCCTAACATATGCTAGTTCCTAGGAAGTGTGATACTTCTTAGATGGTTGTCAATCCATTGTTTAAAAAAATTAATGCGAGAAATAAGTAAAGTCCTATTGTAGTTGATATGATTTAGGTATCTCATTTAAATACGATAAGCAAATCCAATCACAATAGGCTAGGCTATAATTGGATCTGAAAGATGAGGTATTTGTCGGGTATTGGGATTGGTCGTGGTCCGATTTTGGTTTGTTTAGGTCAACTAGTAGGAGATTATTTGGCTCTGTTCTCGGGCGAGTATAAAACATAGAGACCAATGTCGGTTGAGTATAACCGACGACGGTTAAGAGGGGAGACCGATTTACAGCTTATGGGTAACCAACGCGACAAAGAGGGATGATAATAATTCACTAAAAACTTTATTGTAGAGTCTGGGTGAGGTTGGATGAGGCTAAAGAAGGGGATGACGAGGTCTATGGGAATGCTGAGAACACTCAGAGAGGTGGAAGGGCTAGGATAGGTAGTCTGATAAACGGGTGGGTGAGGTTTTTGGGTTTCGTCAGAAAGATGGCTATAAAGGAATGAGAATGTTAATAGAAGAATGGTAACAGAGGTGATAACAACTCTATGAACAAAATAGGAATGTAAATGATTAATGATAAAACACTTACCAATGTTGCAGGTCCAATGGTTGGGTAGTGGTGATGATCGGTTGATGGAATGGACCTTAGTGCAATAGTGACGCTTCCCGAAATGTTACCATGAGTGCCAATGTTTCGGATTTGGATTTGTTTTGGTGTTTGGCTATGGATGTTTGGGTGCATGAAAAGACTATGGTTCTGCTTGAATGTAGCTCTCTTCTCTTCCTCTTGCTCTCAGAATGTGCCAACCCAAAAATAAGGTTGTTTAGGTGAATAAATGGTAACCGACGACAATTTCGAGTTGACCGGCGTTGGTTTAGGGGTGACCGGCGTTAGTTAAGGTGGGATTCCTTAAGTTTACTAAAATGGCCAGATCTTTCTAATTTCTTGGGCCCAAATCGGGCTTTGTTCTCGCGGATTAGAATGAAAACTTCCCTTCTAATGAGCGGGAATGTGGTTAGAGAGATTTTAGGGTTAGACCAAATCTTAGCTCATTAAGGCAAGTAAGACTTAGTTATTGTTGGTTATGGAAACATGCCAAGAATAGGTCTAGGGTGAGGTAGCTCGATGAGGTGTCTAGGTGATGTGGTGGGGTAGAAATTTAGATAATAAATATTGTGGGGATATATATATTAATGTAATTAAATTAATTAAATTAATAATGATGTGGGGTGGAAGGGGCCTTGGTTAGGTGAGTATGTTTGAGCCAGTTATTTGACTAGGGACCAAGGGGAGTGTGACCTAATTTTGGTGTCTACATTTTACCCCTTTTTTGTTGTGTAGCTTGTATTAGTAAGTGATGTTGACAAAAATAAGATGTGGTTGCCCCATGTGTGAGTGAAGGTGATCCCCCTCAAACTAGGAATGGATGAGGTAGAAGACTAAATCTGTGAGTGGTTTGATAAAGGTGGATGTGATGAAGAGGAAGGTGGACAGTGGGGGTAATGGGGTAAAGGTCCAATCGGGTAATCAAGGTAATTGGCCATGGTCAAAGGTAAAGAACGGTCAAATGCACACACATGTATAAACTGTGACATGGTACTAGGTTGAAGAACATGCAAACTCTACATCGTCTAAGGTCGATAGGTTTATCCCAACAAGGTTGAGGTGATTCTGGTATCCAAGGTATAGGATATGGTGCGGAAGCACATCACAGGTCAGGTGTAGGAACGCTTTAGGTATGTTCCAAAGACACCAAAGGTTGGGTAAGGATAAACAACATGACAATAGGCAAGGTAAGGCCATTAGGTCAAATAACACGGGCAATAGTGTCGTAAGGCATAACAAGCACATGAGTTCATAGACAATTAACAATGTTTTGGGTCCAGGTAGCAAGGTCACGGCACGGGTAGGGCCGAGATACGGTAAAATAACAAGTTCCTAAATGCAATGAAGGACATGCATAGGTAAGGTAGGAGTGGAGGTTGGTTGTAATAAGGGTGGGTAAGGTCAAATGGTGGCTGGGTTGGTTAAGTGTTGGTCGAAAATGGGGAAAGGGTATGGACAAGATTACGACAGGTAACCGATATCGGTCATACGTAACTGGTGACGGTCTAGGTAAGCCGATCATGGTTTATTAGGGCAGATGACCGATGTCGGTTTGGGTATAACCGACCACGGTTTGCTAGGGCACGTGGCCACTCTACAGCCCAGTAAAGACAGGACAAAACCCGCATAGGGTGGAGATGGGGATGGGGTACATGTGGCCACCCTACATGTATAAATTATAGGTTTACAAGGCCAGTTGGCCACTTTGCACGCACAGTGCAAGTTACGTCCCTTCGAGCCCAGAGATATAGGCATGAGCGGGACAGGTCCTCAGATCCACACACAGGGATAGGGTCCCTATTTATAAGTACCAGTGGACAGGGTCCCAAGAGACAGGTACAGGGCCGAGGCCGATGGCACCACCACAGATAATATTGATAGGTAGGTTAAGGGATGCCTTAGGCGAGGTTAGGTATTATCAGGATATTTTGATGGCCGTAGGGATAGATTTTCTATCCTATGGGGAGTATAGAGCACAACAGGCCTCGAGTGAGAGGACCAGTCGCATACCCACGGTGTGTAGAGAGTACAGGGGCCGGTGAGCCCCGAGACAAGGTTAGGCAAGACTACTAGTGCACGGAGGCCAGCTCCAGGTGAGGGACCATCAGAGGATAGATCAAGGTGTGGTGGAGAGAGGTTGGTAGGGCACCCCACTAGAGGGGAGACGAAGGAGACTAATGAGACAGGGATGGATATCGGTGGGGTGATGATTAGTCATCATTGATGATCAGTGTATCCATGTTTTTGACATATTTTTGATATGTATACCGGCCTATGTGCCAAGATGATGAGGATGTAGATGAGAGTTTTTGTTATTTTTGATCATATACCACCGCGTGTCGAAGATGGTGAGGTTGTATATGAGATCTTTTGAGAGATTGTGATTATTATTGGTATATATGTTCACATGTATTTTTATACAGACTATCTGATTTATAGATGATGGTGTTTATAGTATGGATGGTGTACATGTTTTAATTTTCATTTCTATATATAGATAGGTGGAAATCAAGTGGATTAGGCCTGATAGAGTCAAGGTCATGTAGGCATGGCAGAGTCAAGTCTGTTTAGGCATGGGTATGGATTGAGTCGTGGTTAGTTCGGACATGATGGAGTTAGGTTGGTTTAGGCATGGATCACGTCGAGTTGTTAGGCGTGCCAAAATGTTTCACCGCTTTTCTTTATGTTTTTGAATGACAAAACATATAAGGGTAAGGGCTAGGAGGAATACCTATTAAATGGGTTGGTTGGAGGTTGATGCACGCGTTCTGACTTCTTGATCTAGTGCTAATTGTGAGATCTTCCTTTTGGGTAGGAGGAACTACCTGTAATAGAAAATAAGACCACAAAAAGATAGTTAATTGATATATGCAAGTGGACCGCCTAGCATATGCTAGTTCCGGAAGTGTGATACTTCCTGAGATGACTCACAATCCAATGTTTAAAATAAATTAATGTGAGAAATAAGTAAATCCCTACTATAGTTGATATGATTTAGGTATCTCATTCAAATACAATAAGCAAATCCAATCACAACAAAGCTAGGCTATAGTTAGATCTCGAAAGATGAGGTATCTCGGGGTATTGAGACCGGTTAGGGTCTGATTTTAGGTTGTTTAGGTCAACTGGTAGGAGGTTATTTGGCTTTGTTCTTGGGTAGGGTATAAAACACGAGACTGATGTGTTGTTAGATATAACCAACGACGTTTAAGGGAGATCGACGACGGTTATGGGTAATCGACATCGGTATAATAGGATGACAAGAATTCGGTGAAAACCTTATTGTAGAGGCTAGGTGGGGTTGGATGAGGCTAAAGAGGGTGATGGCGAGGTCTCTGTGGGAATACGAGAGCACTCGAGAGAGGTGGAAGGGCTAGGATAGGTAATTTGATAAATGGGTGGGTGAGGTTTTTGGGTTTGTCAGAAAGATGGGTATGGAGGAATGGGAATGTTAATAGAAGAATGGTAACAGAGGTGATAACAACTCTATGAACAAAATAGGAATGTAAATGATTAATGATAAAACACTTACCAATGTCAGCAGTCCAATGGTTGGGTAATGGTGATGATCGGTTGATGGAATGGAACTTAGTGCAATAGTGACGCTTCCCAAAATGTTACCGTGAGTGCCAATGTTTCTAGATTTGTCCTCGTGTTGGCATGGATGTCCTGGGTTCGTGAAAAGACTGCGGTTCTGCTTGTATGCAACTCTCTTCTCGTCCTCTTTCTCTCAGAATGTGCCAACCCAAAAACAAGGTTGTTTAGGTGAATAAATGGTAACTGACGACGGTTCGGGTTGACCGGTGTTGGTTTAGGGGTGACCGACATCGGTTAAGGTGGGATTGCCAAGCTTTACTAAAATGGGAAAATCTTTCTAATTTCTTGGTCCCAGTTAGTTTTGTTCTCGCGGATTAGAATGAAAACTTCCCTTTTAATGAGCGGGAATGTGGTTAGAGAGATTTTAGGGTTAGACCAAATCTTAGCTCATTAAGGCAAGTAAGACTTAGTTATTGTTGGTTATGGAAACATGCCAAGAATAGGTCTAGGGTGAGGTAGCTCGATGAGGTGTCTAGGTGATGTGGTGGGGTAGAAATTTAGATAATAAATATTGTGAGGATATATATATATATATATATATATATATATATATATATATATATGTAATTAAATTAATTAAATTAATAATGATGTGGGGTGGAAGGGGCCTTGTTAGGTGAGTATGTTTGAGCTAGTTATTTGACTAGGGACCAAGGGAGTGTGAGCCAATTTTGGTGTCTACACATCTTTAAAGGCCATGGTGACCCACAAGAGCATCTCCGAGCTTTTCATGTAGCATGTTTGGACTATGCGGATGATCATACCATACTTACTAAGCTTTTTCCTTGTAGTTTACAAGATTACGTGATGCGTTGGTTTTATGACCTACCTGTCCATTCAATAACATCTTTCATGCATCTAACTCGATGCTTTTCTCACTCACTTCTCTATCAATATTGTCTCTAAGATCTCTTATGCCCAACTTACACAACTTAAACAAGGATCTAATGAACATTTAGCAGATTATGTCTTGCGTTACAAAAACAACTTAGCTAAGATGTCAAATGTGCTTGTGGATGTTGAGCTTCAGGACTTGTTCATTTAGAGTCTCTTACCCCCTCTCTAGGAGAGTGTTCTCTTTGAGACCTCTCCTTCTTTTGATCAACTTTTTCATACTCTTAAGCTTCATGAAACCAAGATCTTAGCTATAGGAAAGCTTAAATATCACAAGAAAACATCACCTTCTCGCTTGTTTTCAAAATAAGTCAACATTTAAACCATCTAAAACTAAACCAATAGACATAAAATTTACCATCAACACAATATCTACTACTAAGGAGCTTCAATCGCAACCACATTGGCATATATTCACTAAGTTTAGTGTACCTCCACATATTTTACTACCGTAACTTGTTGATAGTAACCTCATTACACTGCCTTCACCATTACAAATAGATCCATCTCGACCAAAAGGGTGTAATTTTGATGAAAATTCCCATTGTGACTATCATTAATGCGTAGGACACTCCACTAATCATTGCTTTTGACTTCGATTTCTCATTCAGGGTTTGATCGATAGTGGTAAAATCGAGCTTCTAAACCTACCATTTCTCCACCATCAATGAAAATCATAATCTCAAGACCTTGAACAACTCTCTACCCAAACATGACATAAACACACCAATCTTCAACTATGTCTATCTCAAAAGGCCTCTCGCCCGCATCGGGGCTCTTGAATTTTGGTGGCGCATATTGAAACTTCTCCACTAATTATTTCTTTCTTTGACCATAACTATCATGCCAATTTCACTTCTAATCACTTGCATATTAATGCCTCTATTGGAGCAATCCCCATCAATAATACTAAGGTTGATCCGTCATGGCCCATCAACACATGTTTTATTCCACTTCTTGATGCTATCAGTTATCCATGTTCACACATCTCATATCCGATGAACAATTCATATGGTGTTGTCAAAAATTCAATTATAGTAGGACCCCTTACTATGCTTGTGCCCTTCCTTGTTAGATAAATCGTTGACGGTTGCGGCATGCTCTTAGGTCTTAATTGGATTCATAAGTCTCGGTATATCATCTATATTAATCATTTGCGACTCAAATTCATTCATAACAATAAATTTGTTTCAATCGACAGTGTATCTCCATCTATTCCATGGTCTTCGTCTCCTCGAGCATCGGTTAATGCATCTCCTACTTCATCTAGTACATCACAATCTATGTTACTTAAGGTACAATCTACCCCTAGTTCACCTACTTGTATACCATTTACACAAACTTAACCGCTATACTATTCCTACACATCGGCATAGGCCCATTCCTTACATAGTTACTGCATCTCAACATAGGTCACTACCTCATTTTATTCCATGTGGGTTTCCATCACCTTTGTGCTTGAATTCTCATCGATCTCCATCACCTATGCATTTTGTTGCACCTATGCGCTCATTATATATTCATCCATCACATGCACATAGACTTCACTCACATGCACAATGTTTATCTATTATACCACCACTATTAGCACATGGTCATACGCTTTCGTCACCACCAACATTAGATGAGGGACCTTCTTCCTTCACTTTCATTGGTTAGTTCATTCACTCACACACACTTGGGGGCATAACATTCACACAACCCCCTCCAACTGACATCGACTCATGTTTCATACTCACATTATCAACCTTCTAGTATATGCATACTCATCTACACATTAACATTGTCATTACCCGATGATACATTCTTGTGCTTCGGTTCACACTTGACTGTTGAGGGCATTTTACACGCATGAACCCCACACACTACACAATAGGTATTACACATTTCACACTACATACATACTATGCATTTTACACATCACATGGTCGTCTCTCATCATTTTATATACTACACACATCTACTTGTATCCGCTGCACTCACTGTCCTATGACGCACTCTAGTCTCACGGTCCATATTGGACCGTTGAGGGTATATATCACAAATAAACCTCAACACATTCACACATTCATCTTCAACCATCTATCACGCGACATTCCTAGGTTAGTGACATATGTTATAGGCTAAATGGTCACCTATTCCATCATCTTGTAGTGGTATACAATGTAGGCTACATCATCACTTACTCTGGTATCATCATCCCCTACTCTAGTCATCACTTAATGATATACACTTTAGGATAAATCATCACTTCTTTTGATCATCTTGTCATGATATACGTTTAGCCTATAAAGTCATGCATATCTCATCATTAGGTTGCATATCATCACTACACACTCATCACAACGTGTAACACACAACACATAGTTCAACCATTTCTCAATGACACACGCTTGTTTATGGTTCATTCTTGATTGATGAGGGGGCATACTAAATGAACCTCATTACATACAATTCCATTCACTCGGGGTACGCAGATCCTATCATTCACTCTCCATTCCATTTCATCCATCCACAACATACTACGTTTTATGGTTGTACTTACTCTTATTTACATTTACTTTTACATATTCGTCTCATCACACATGCTAGATAGATCTCTTATATGTCATTATCTTTACCATACACACATACACATTCATATCCTTTTCTAATTGTGATCACAGATATAGAGCTTCTACATGCAACACCGATGCTTAATACACTACCTACTGGGGGCATCCACATACGCTATAGGTGTTATTGTTTCATTTTTGTTCATAGCACACTACTTTGGTTTATACACGCTTTGACATACTTGTTATTTTTTTGACATGCTAATGGGTGCTTCATGTGCAATATTTGTTATGCAGGGATATTTTCTTCCATACTTGTTTGTTACATTGTCTGCTATTGCTTGTTATTGTTTGTGGGCTTTTCCCTTTGTCTTGTGTGCACACTTGTTTGTTTGTGGCCACTTTGTGACCTTGAGTGTCTTGTGACACCGTAACTGGAGTCCCATGTTTGCAACCTTCTTTGTGCGGCCTACATTGTCTTTTTGGGTGTTTACATTGTCTTCTTATGTTCTAGCTTACACATTGTTTGTTTGGCTTACACTCATTTTCTACATGCATGTTCATACTAACACTTGTTTTCTAGCCACTTGTTTACATGTGCCTTGGTTTCTACCAAGCACATTCCCTTCCCTATTTCAGATTATGCGGTTAGTCCTCTTTTGGGCCACATTCTCCTATCTGCAATGCCCCATGTTCCCCCAAAAGGGGGCATCATTTGGGTTTATACACACTACATAAAGCAAGACGATCTTGGTACAATTCAGTTGTTCAGTTTTACGTCCATGACACAGTGGGTTATACATCGAGTGGGTTCAGACTAGTCTACAAAACTCCATACATAATGAATTTTATAGGAAACGTTATCCTTAGCATTCTAGGGAGCGATTCTGAGGTTGGAGGATACAATGGACTTTCCTCCCTACGCTACTTTGATTGGTGGAGTCGATCATCCAAAAAAATAGGTAGTACAAAGATCTCTTCATACACTCTCGGGAAGCAGTTATAGGTTGGAGAATAATACAACTTTCTCCCTACACTTCTTCAACCATCGTGGCGTGAGATCACCCAAAAAACTCACACTTTATCGGCATTTACAGTATCCTTTTTACACACTTTTTCTCATCATGGATCAGTGCACATGTTCCTTTTTCATTTTCCATACTTTCATTACATAATTTTTACTATATACATGCATCTTTACACACGATTTTTACACATATACAAGCGTATTTGACTACTTAATCATCTTCTCTTTTATAGGTCCATCTGTATGAGAAACAAGTAATCAACAACAACAACAACAACACCACACACAACATACTAACAAGTAGGTACATCACACACATTGGCATTTACACACACACTTCCACCTTAGGTTCACTCTCATCACTTTTTACACTTTTGTATCTTTAGTCTCCACACTCCATATTTTTGTCATTCCACACTTTGTCTAGTCCCTCGATGTGTTTTCTACATCACTCTACACGAATATCAAGTATGCATCTCTATCTAATTTATGTTACCAAGCTTCCCTCACCAACATAAAGTGGGGTAAATGTAGACACTAAATCTCACACTTTGGGGCCAATGGGGTTTGGGTGGATCGATTAAGATAGACGGTTGTGTCCAGATCCACCCCGGTTTAAATCTCGTTAGGCACAATCCCTTTGGGGTGGTTTACTGGTGGTGGGGGTGTTACATCACCGATGGTTGTGACTAGTGGTTATTCTTGGCAAGAGCGGACTTTGCATCATCAACATTGGTGTTCGTGATGGTTGGTGGCTCTAAAAGCATGAGTGGCGAAAAATTACATTATTAGTGTAGATTCGGTGGTTGCTTTGTGATGGATTAATTGTAATATCTTGTCTAAGGACATTATTAAGGGAGGGGACCCAAGAACCCCCTGTTCTAAGCTCTAGTCAAAAGCATTAAACTATCTTTAAAAAGTCATGCACTTTTGGTAATTATTTAATGTTTGTTTCATAATACTATTCATATGGTTCTTGAGTGAAAAGAGTACTAATTAACCCATGTCTTTGGCTATTTTACTTTGATTTTTGTCATTAATTTCGGTGTTTCACTTATATTTTCCCATCAATACTGTCACACTATGTTTTTTTCCTACTCGACTAGGGCATTATTGGAGCTCAAAATTACACCCTGGATATGATCATGAATGACCAAGAATTTTGAGGCAACATGGGACTATCTCTTAGTTGTGGGACTTGTGAACTAAGACAGACCTCCGGAGAAGGACAACTTCCTTTACCTATTCCTAATGCTAAACTACTCCTAGGAATTGAAATGCAACTATCTAACTCTACTCTAACATTCCAAGGGACCAAGGTGAGAAGGAGATGCATAAAACATAAATCCTAAACTAGAGAGGTGATAACACTAGAAAGAGGGGTGGAGATATTCCAATGAGTGAAAAATGGGGAGAAAATGATGAAGGAGAAAAGGGAGCCACAGCCCAAAAACATTCAAACTGCCATTTCCCATGGAGCACAACACATTTGAGACCCTGTAAGGAGACAAAAGATGCACAAAAACCTACAGATGCAAAGGAAGGCAAGAAAAATACAATAGAACACTGTTAGGGCAAAAGAATAGCCACAAAACAAGTGATTTCATTGATTCAAATATGCACAGTCCATTACATTAGAGGAGAAGAGGCAAGGATCACCATGCAAGATGTCCAAACATGAGGCCTATAACTCACAAGTGTTCTGGAACCATTTTGATAGAGTTCCATTACAAAGAAAATCCCCCTTCTCAAATGAGAAGTGTTTACAATATATAAAAGAATGAGAAAAGAGAGGGAAAAGAGAAACTCAAAATTCTACTCCTAACCACTAACAAATGTCATTGAATGCATTGAAAAAGGTATGGGAACCTCTAAAAACCCATCCCCTAATGTACTCTAGCTTCTGGAAGAAGAAAAGAGGACCATACTTCATTAATGTTGGTAGTTGGATGCCTAGAACTGTACTTTTTCATGTTGGAGACGTTTTCTAATTTTTTTACATATATAACCTCAATAAAATTAATAAATATAATTTCCATGTTATAGAGGATGTCGAGACCTTTCCAACGATATAAAGATTGTGAAAAATGGAGCAACGAGTCAAAAGTTATGGCCATTTTAAGTTTGCATGAAAAAACTACCATTTTCCTTTGTTGTGCGGCTTTCAACCGCTGCACAACTTTTCCCAATGTTGCATGGATTTTTAATTATGTGCGGCTTTGCAGTGTTGTGTGGATTTTCCTAGTATTGTGTAACTTTTCCCAAAGTTGTGCGACTTTGCGGTTATGCACGGTTTTCCTAGTGTTGCGTGGCTTTGTAGTCATGCGCAACTTTGCTTATGCATGACTTTTCCTAGTGTTGCGCGAATTTTCCCAATGTTGTGTAGCTTTGCGATTATGCACGACTTTTCCTCATTTTTTCATTTTTTCACCAAGTATGGATTTATTTGAGCCTAAATAAAATGGAGATATGCATCCAAATAATTCCAAGTGCCCAAAACATGAAATTTTCTTGTAATTCTATATTCTTCACCAAGCTCCCATGAAAGTGTTCAAGTACATAATTCTTAAGTTGTTCAATTTTGCAAGGGGTGAAAAAATGGACAACATGTACCCAACAAAGACCGGGGTGCCCTGATCCTCTTTACATTTTACTCTCATCTTTTGGGCACTTTCTAGCCATTTGAGTTTTCTATCTTTTTGGTGGTTGGCCTTTTTGGGGTTAATTATGAAATTAGAACAAGAGAACTATATAAATATAAAGTTATGAGACCATAATGAGGGACTAAGCACTAAACACTACTATCATCACTTAAGGTTGCATCCATCTAAGGCATCTAGAGCTCCATTTACATCCATCTAGCTCCATCACAAGGGAAAAAGGTTGGTTCATCTGCATCACACTTCATAGGAGGGGAGTTTATTCTATTCCATGCACCATTTACTTACATTCTACATCTAGTTATTGCTCGCTACTCACAAAGTGTGACTGGCATAAGAGCACCTAGGGCACGATTTCTACACACACACACCTAGAACTACATTGGGTATGAGATGTAATGCAACGCTCAATTAGTAAGTCCACCATTTTGGTCATTGAGGACAGTCTAACCCCTTCATATGCATCTTTCTTTTTAGGGTTTTGATGTTTTCTTTGGGGTTTTGCAAGTGATTCTTCCATTTCTTATTTCATAGCGACATCCGGCACAATGCAATAATATTTGTGTGACGAGAAGTGAACGGAGGCGAACATCCGGTGACACCTCGAAGGGGGTTTGTAGGGATTTTTCACAAACTAGGGTACCCAAATTGTAGACCAGAGCACCCCATGCGCCCTGTCCCTATTCCAGTGCCCTAGTCTAGCCAAGCAATCCATATCTACATTTTCTCGGGCCCTTGTGTGGTCGTTTTCTCCTCCCGTTCAATCGGTCTCCAAGCAGTGACACACGATCCGACACATCTGCGAATCAACTAAAGACTTCTTAACCCTCTTTCAGATTAGGATTTCATTACTTCATTGCTTAGATTGTTTGGGTCTACTTTACTACATTTTACTCCATTTATTTACCGTTTTACATAACATTAGATTACACTAGAATATTTCTATTTTAGTTAATCGCCTTTCACACACATTTTTCTGGTCTCACATGTCTTGCATGTAAAAAATGTCACTTTATTAAAGGAATGCAAGCTCTATCGAACTTATTAAACATCAATATGCAATATTGATATATAGTGTTGCGCATCACATAAAACAAACAAAAGTACCTATACTTTTTGCATACATTCTCTTTCTTCTATACCTAATTATTATTTCCACTTGTCCCCATTCCACACAAAACCGACACAGTGAAAAAATGAAAAGGCTTGTTTGAAGTATGCAAGAAAAAAAAACTAAACGAACATCGCCTCTATATAGCTTACATCAAACGACAGAAGATGAACACACAGTTACTAACATATGTAACCCCCATGTCAGTCCTCTCAAAGAAAATACTCCACAATGTCATTCACTTCAAGCCGCAAAACATCAATCACATTAAATATTATATCACCTCCCACCTCCGAACACATGTTCAAGCTGTAATGAATTATATGTTAGGCTATAGCCAAGGGTTTACGAAGGTGGCAATGCTTGTCATAAATGCATTGCTGAAAAAGATGGTCACCGCTTCTCAAGTTAGAATAACATGAACCCGTGTCCTCAACCTGAAGTTCTATCCTCACTTACTCAAGTTGATGAAATGTTGATAGCAATGGTCAACCCAATATTGCAAGTGACACATGTTAGAGGTGTTCAATACAAATACAAGGGCCACACCATATGTTTCCCCAAGATTTTTCATCCATAACTTGACACTTGCCTCGGCAAGTCACGGACTTGGACATCTTAATTATCAGAAGAATTGGAGCAACACATAGGGCTTACAAATGCTTTGTAAGTAGATCTCATGTTTTAGTTGCATTGCAATTCAAAATAGCTCATGAACCTTACTACAAGGATGTTGTCCTAGAATATAATGCATTACATTCCCTATCACCTCACATTATTGATATATCTACTTCCTTATCACACTTCAATTCATCTATCCCAAACAATGCTAATGTGGAACCAGAAGTAGACCTTCTCCCATGTTCCCCACCACATACACATGAGTGACAACCATCATCTTTTGTGTCCTCCCTCCCTCCAAACACTACTGAAGTTGACCAAATAACAACTTTCCTTCAAGGAAAGAACCAAACTCCACTACAATCAATTGAGTGGCCACATATTGGTTCATCCCCAGTCAATGAATACAACACCGAGGGTTTGCTCTCTATGGATTTTCCAACATTATTCCCTACAGGGATTGCATTGTTCCACCAAACACACATCAAAATGGTTCACATGCATGAATATGTGTTGCACCTAATGCATTACTATGATAGCAGATTTGGAAGCCATCCACACTTCCGCTACTTCATTCTCAACATTATGTTACGCCATAAAAGCCAAACAACATCTACAGTTTTCACCAAAAGAACACAGGGAACAACTTACCTACCATGGTCTCCATGTTATGTCAATAGCTTGCACACTTTCTAGACACCCACATTGCAGAGAAACTAATGCGATTCAGGTCTAATTTATGGGGGACAAAATAATTTTGGTGTAAGTGCACGCATGAGTTCACAGATATGATAACCCAACTTGATAGCCCTACACTTTTCTTCACTTTAAGTGCAACAGATACTAAGTGGCCAGATTTACACAGAGCAATGTCAGGATCCAATATGCCACCAACAACCTGGCCAACACTAGAGAAACATGAACTTGAACATGCACCCCCATATCGTGTTCAGCATACATGGAAAAAATATTTACAATATTTTGCGAGGAGGTGCTTCAGAAGAAAATGCATTGCACATACTATTGGTACATGTGAGCTCACTACCACTTAGCTTTTCATAAAATACCATCCCTACCCCATTTTCCAACATGGTTCCTCTCTGTGAAATTATAAGTATGAATGGCAACACAGAGGCTCGGCTCATATCCACGGGTTTATATGGCTTCCAAATGCACCAAACATGGAAGTGTTAAACTGGGATGACCCCCTTAAACTGGATGCAGCAAAGTCTTTCTTTGACCAATTAGTAACCGCATGGAATCTAAGGGGCCCTAACAAGAGAACATATGGGATTCACTATTCCTGCGAAGATGACTCATGCTTATTAGATGCATATGAGATACTTACAAACAAACCTCATGAATCGACTATGAAAACTTGTTGAATCGTGTGCAATGACACACAAAATGTAGTGAAACACCCTGTTTGTAGCAAAAATGTGACACTCTTCAGTGTAGATATAAAGCCCCTTGGCCACTCCAAGAGTATTCAAGTTTAGGCATAGATGAAATAAGTTAAAAATGTACAACCTCGCACGCAATGACGCACGAGTCAACATATACAACTCAGACATGTGGGCATTATGGTGAGCCAATGTTGACTGCCAACTTATTGTCTCATGTCATGTAGTCCTATAATACATTGAAAAATATGCATCCAAGCAAGAAAACAAATCAGAAAGCTACCATCACATGTTGACACGGATATCTAATGAAGTTAGCATCGACAACCTGCAAAGGCCGCCTACAACAAGTTCCTTTCAGAAACTATTGTTGATCGGGACATTGGTGCACAAGAGACATGTCACATGCTACTAAAACTCCCCTCTCCAGTTGTAGTCGTACATTCATTACCCTCTCCGTTGGTAAACATGTATTCAAATGTGTCCTCACAAATGTAGGGAACACAACAAAATCCCTTCATTCATAGATGCATACATAAAATGCCCTTTACAACTGGAGAACACCTCCCTCTTTGAGGCCACCCATTCCTGGTCCTTCAACAACTAAAGGAAAGTTACTCAATAGATATAAAGGAGAACCCATATAGTTGTTTGTGTATTCCCTTGTTACTATGATGTCCCCTCCCTAAATGTGAAAACTATGAGGATTTTTGGGGGTCAGAACTTCTACTTTATGAACACTTTCGACATATCCAGGACAAACATCGACATCACTTGAATATGAAATAACTAGCTAATGGAAATAGATGAAAAAATCCTACCTCCCTTTACACGTACATAGAACCATTATTCTAGAAGAACCTCCTGATGGAATAAGTAGCGGTGACAATAACTCGTTATGAGCTAGCCCACCGCAAAAAAATCTATTTGAATGGGAACATATATCCTGAATGCACCCATCACTCAATATAGCAATTGATGACATAGACATGATAGGCCACAATGACTTTGACATTAACCACAATTGGATGTTGCATACCATCCCTACTACCTTACAAAATAGTGCACCTAAATTCATAGACCACACGCGCAATGAGAATGCACTACCACTTGTTTCTCCACCTACCCAATTAGACGCCCTCCCACTATCATTAAAACAACACCTTGCATACTCAATTATAATTGCCTATGCAACTCAACAAGGGAAACACCCACCATTGAAGATGATCATTCAAGGAACCGCTGGTATAGGAAAATCATACCTCATACAATGCATCGAAATGACCTTCAAAACATCAGAGGTAAAATAAAATCATCCATTCTTGTACTAGCCCCAACAGTATTGTTGCTTTCAACATCAAATCATTTACTATACATTATGCCCTCCGAATACCCATTGCTGATATGGAACCTCTTGAAGATCGAGCTCTAGCAATATTCCAAGAGCGTATGAGTGCCATATAATACATACTCATAGATGACATGAGCTTTGTAGGTCCTACATTACTAAACAACATTAGCTACAAATGCGTGAGGCATTCCCCAACAAAATAACCATGCATTCGACAACTACACAATGATTTTGGTCGATGACTTAGGCCAACTCCCCATCCAATGATGTACCATTATATGTAGGCAACAAAATAGGATGCTCCCTCTAACATGCTTTCGATACAATAATTACCTTGGACACAAACTTTAGGCAATAAGGCATGAACTCGACATAACTTGAATTCAAAGAAATGTTGACCAACATCAAAATTTAATTCCAACAATTAAGGATTGGTCTCTTCTCATGTCATGTACAAATTCATGGATGTCTACCTTAGAGAAAACTAGCTTCACACCGTGAAGCACATATTCACAACAAAGGAGCTAGCGAGTAGGCACAATAAACAAATGCTAAAATCCTTGCACATGTCAATTGCAAGAAGCATCATAGAACAAAGCACAAATTGCTTTGAGTTAGACATCAATGACATTCGACTGGAGAAAATAATGTTCCCATGCATCATACATGAGGTTATGTTGACATATAACTTGTGGGTTAGCTCAGGATTGGTTAATGGTGCACTTGGGCAAGTGATCGATGTGGTGTACAATCCAGAATCACAATCATGAGACTTGTCATCCTTTGTTGTTGTCAACTTTAGACATTACTAAGGCCCCCATGGGATGTAATCAACCCAACCCACTTGCCCCTACCTCTGGTCATACATGAAAATTGTTGCTAAATTCCACGTAAAATGTCTTGGGCCCTCGCCATCCACAAAACACGAGGCCTAACTCTTGATAAGGCCACAATAGACATTGAAAATGTTGACCTTCAAGGATTGACATTTATAACAATGTTAAGAGTGTGCATGCTTAATGATCTATAAATCTCACCAACATTTATATTTGAACGCTACACAAGAATGAGATATACAAAGAATGTAAATGCACGCAAGGAAGAAGAGAAAAGACTATGTAACACACAACTGCCACTTGAAGTACAACACATTTGCACTCTATTACCTACATCATACACAAAGTAGTGTGTACAAAACTTGTTTCTAACCCACATATATAAGCAATGTGTTCCACAAATACAGATCTGAAACCCACTTGTAATGTAATACAAATAAAAGTCACTTTCATTTTAAAACCAAACCATATTGTACACACTTATTCAAACCCTCTCCGATATAACTTGAAACTCGTGTGCAATTGCTAGTATAGATATAAACATCAATAAGTGTTAGTTTAATCATTTAAACAAGATCATATAGATGTGACACAATCGATACCATACTCATAAAGTTACTTGTTTTTTTACAAGAAGACATTGATATTTCGTAGAAAACCAAACATTAGAAAAACAAACTTTAATTTTCCAATTGTGACCATTAATGGCCAAAGTAAATTTTAATTTTTACCCATTAATGGTCAAAGCAATTTGTAAGGGAAAATCACAAATTGAAGTGAGAAAATTGAAAACAGCCAAAAAGAAAAGAAAATGCAATGATGTTGTTTTATTTTATAAGAAAACTAGCTTGGGCCCATGGTGAGGTTGGAAGTGCACTAGCATAAGATGCACGAATATAAAAAACTATGAAATAACAACTATAAAAAAATCATCATTTCTTGAGAAGTGTTAATTGAACTACAATCCCTTATTTTTCTTCTCAAAATCCCTAATGAGTTAAAAACTATTAAAAGAAAGCAATCTTTTTATAAATAGTTATCTCGTATTTGCAAGTTCTTTTTTTTTTGTTGCTAAAAAACTTATGTTTTTGTGTTTTGTTATATATATATATATATATACACACCTTCATGAAATATCATACTCGCAGCTTTACGAAGACATGGGCATCCTCACGAAGTAGTGGATCTATTTGATTTAACTAACCCCACATATATAGATAGATCGATAGGTAAAGACCCTTATATAGATATCTATTCTATCTCGCCCACATCTAGGTATATAGTTCAAACACCCTACCTATATATGCCCCCTGGATATATATCATAGCTCCGTTGATCACCATATATGTATAAAAGGGTGCCGACCCGACTATATATAATAGAGAGTTAGTAGGCTCCTCGTATATATATATATATATATATATATATATAGACTCCCCACCCTACCCAACCCCACTCCACCTTGCGGAGTAACTATTGTAGTGTATGATATACAAATGCTAATGTACGGTAAAGATGCAAGCAAACAAGCATGTAAAAATATGAAACCCTAAGCAAGAGAGGGAGATAAAGAGACTTAACGATTTCCAAGCAATATGGAAGTGATATGGGTAGGTGAATAGTTGAAACAGATTGAGAAGAGTGTCGTCAATGCTCACTAGAGGTTTAGGAATGTGCTGCACAAGATTGCCCATGGGAGGACTGGAGCATTTGGGCGTTAGTATCTATGTGAATGATTAGGATATGGCCTCTTACGTGTATGAGGAGCTTTGTTGATAGTCTATGTTTGTCATTTTGATTTCACTCCATGATCGTTGAATGTACTAGTAACTTGAAAAACAAGTTGTCTACTGCACATGTCCACAAACCACATCAAATCTAATAAAAATATGTAAAATGTGGAGTCGACTGACCCCGACGGTCACTCCGAAGAGTGAACTTAGTACCAGAGTGTTGCACTACATTTCATACTCCATGTAGTTTTGTGTGAGAGTGTGTGTAATGATGCCCTAAGATGCCCTTGTACAAGTTGCACTAAGATAGCGGGCTAGATCTATAATGCTCCAAAGATGCAAATGTGTGTAATGGAATAAAATAAACTTCCCCTCCTATGTTGTGTATGTAGAAGTGATGCAACCCTTGTCCCTTGAGTGAGTGTTCTAGATGGATGCTTTGAAGTGCTCTTGTGTCTTTGAATGCAAGATTAGGTGATAGTATGTAATGCTTAGTGCTTGGCCCCTTATTTGAAAGCTATAATTATGTATATATATGATTCCATTGTTTGAATTCCATAATTGACAAATGAAAGGCTGACCCAAAAGTATAAAATATGCCCAAGAAGTAAAATAGATCCAAAAGAGTAAGAAAGGGGAGAAAGGGTCAAGAGCACCTAAGAGGGACAAGAATGCTTGGGCGCTAGTGTTGGAGGTCATAAAAGATAAATCACTTAAATGCTCACGGGTTGTAGGGTGTGTAAGGTCAATAAAAGTATAAGAGACAAAGTAAAAGGCCCGAAATACACTATCGGTTACTAGTTTGATTGCTTATGAATCATGTCTATATAAGTATGCTCTAGGACCTAAAAATGTACCCAAGTGCGTAGATTTCGTGTTTACATTATTTCACAAAATACAACTAGCAAGTGTTGTAGACGCCCCCAAAATATCGTATTGTGCATTCTAAACCTCCAGAATCATCTTGTAACTACTTCACAAGACATTACGACCACTTTCAACCATTGTTGATATATTCCACTATTTTATGACCTTTAATGGCATTTTACAACATTGTTTTGCTACTCCCCTAATCATTCCTACCGCTCACACATAGATATCAAATTATTAAGTATTTGTGATATGAACCCTATTACACGCATATCACATTCCTAGGATTAATTAATTAATCCTATCACTCTTATTATTCATCCCCTATCCCATTAGCTAATTTCATATTAAAATAATTAAATAAATCCTACATATATCCATTTCCACCTCACCTCTTATTCACTTTCACTTCACTAATTAACATCTCAAGTTAACTAGAGCAAAACAAATCAATTAAATCATTAAATCATTAAATATATGCAATAGGACAAGTTTAGATTAAATCAAATCATGCATTTGAGTTAACCAAACATATCCCATAAAACATGGCATTCCAAAATTAAAACAAATCTCCCCAAAGCTAAATCTCACGTCACTTTTTTGGGTGAATAAAACAAAAGACATGAATTTAATATTTTAATGCAAAATCTTAAAATATTCAAAATACAAGCCACTTTTGCCAACTCAATGATAACTCACTCAATCAAGCTCAAATAACAACTTATCTTCTCATTTCCAATGGGGTTTGGGTGGATCGGTTAAGATGGATGGTTGTGTCTGGATCCACCTAAGTTCAAATCCTGCTAGCGCGATCCCTTCGGGGTGGTTTACGGTGGTGGCGGGTGTTGCATCACCGGTGGTTGCAGCTGGTGGTTTCTCTCGGTGGTGGTGTACTTTGCATAATTGTGGGAAGTACTTAGGCATAAGCTCTAAAACTTGTTATGAGGAGTACCAGATGAACCCCAAAGTAGCTGGCACATTGAGAGGACCGGCCAGCAAAAAGGGTAGCACCTCATCCTGATTGAGTAGTTTTATTCGTGAGGAAAACCAAAAGTTGTCTCTGGTAACGGCCCCCATTTTGATTGATTGATGGATAAAGTCCATTGCTAAAAAATTTCTGGTGCGTGTACTCGTTCAGACAACATTGGTGAGAGAATATCCCACATCCCTAAGAAGCCTAACAAACCGGGGCCAAAAAATTCCGCTATTATTTTAAATTGCTAGACTAAAATAGTTTGTGTTCCACATATTATATCAATCAAATCCAACCCAACCAAAAAAATCAAAGTTACAAATCCTATCCCTTGGATACTGACATCCTAATCTTTTCAAAATCAAAATTTAACCAAATCTAATTAGAGTTTGTTTAATCAAAATCATCCTATCAAAATCAGTAAATACAATCTGAATCAAAAGTCTTAAATTTTGGATACCGACATCCCAATCTAAGCAAATCAATCAAATCAAATATGAATTTAAATTAGAACAATCCTATCAAATCAAATCAGATTTATCAAAAGTCTCAAACCGCCTTTTACCTTAGGTTTTTACCCTTTCAGTCCAAAATGGTGGAAACTCGAACTAAAAGCTATAACATCTTTGACAATATGGACAAAAATCCTTTTGACAAAGATAGTTCTGATGAAGAGGAAGAAGCTAGACAACCCGATATCACGAGAAACAAGAAAAAGAGCAAATAGAGGAACTTCTAAGACAAAACAAACATCCATGTATTCTTTGTCTTCTATAGATGGGAGCTAAAATACCCTCGATTTCGGTGATGAGAACTTAAAACATCTCATAGATAAACCTGAATCTAGCAAAAACAAACAAAAATCTAGTGCTTCAACAAATACATCAAATGAAGCCTTACTAGCCAAAATTCAAGAAATGACTAGTGAACTTGCTAGTATGGCATCTAAAGTTGCCAAAAATAATGAAGAAAAGGTCCAACCTAATCATGAAATAGAAATAACAATAGACATCCCTCTCACAAATTCCACATTTGCATAATAATGGAAGAGCATGAAAGAAATGATAATGGGAATGCAAAAGAAAATGAAACAATTCAATTTTGAATAACTTTTCCCCTATCCATTTGACAAAGAAATGTTGTGTATACCATTTCCTCAATCCTTCAAAACCCCTAAATTTGACAAGTACAAAGGAAAGCATGACCCAAGAGAACATATTAAATAATTCTTCATGGCATGCTAAGAGGTATCCTACAATGACATTTATCTCTTACATATTTTCCCAAAATGTTTAGGAGGACAAGCCTTAGATTGGTTTTTACACCTTCCAAAAGGTTCAATCACAACCTTCATTGACTTATCGAGAAGTTTGTTAAACACTTCTCCTTCAACCTATATTTTAAAATCACTATGATGGACCTTTGTAACACCAAGCAAAGGAATAACAAAATATTCACACCATTTCTTCAACGATGGAGAGGAATCACGAGTTGATTTCCTTATTCCATACCCGAAAAATAGTTGGTGAACATTTTTATTCCAAATCTTAATCTATAAGTATTATTCCAAATGCAAATACATTTCCTAACAAAATTTGAAGTCATTGAAAAAGGAGCACAAATCAAAAGGATCTCCTTGCTAAAGGCCTAATCAAAAGTCCTTCAAAAGATCAATACAATAAGGACAATCATCAAAATCATGATAAATAAAAAATTCAATAGAAATTGAAACATTGTGAATGATGTGGTCACTAATACTTGCCATGTTCAAAACATTCAAAATCAACCATCAAAATCAAACAATCAACCAATCATAATCTCTAGTAAAGAAACTACTCCACGTGAAGTCAAACGAAGACAATTCACACCTCTCGGAGAAAGTATTTCTAGTGTCCTTCTCCAATTAGCAAGTGTTAATATGGTAACATATCTAATTACAAGACCCTTCAAAGAAGGGAAACCAAAACCTACGTGGTATAAAGAATCAAAATATTATGAATACCACCACATCAACGACCATTCTATTGATCATTGTATAAAAATCCATCATTACATCTAGGATTTAATTAATCATAGAGATATTGAAATTGAAAAAAATCAAATACCAATACACCAAACGAGAAGCTAAAAGTGTTTAAGGACCCATTTTAAAAACATGATACAAATGACAAAGCTAAAGACAAGGGTCAATCCTCCAACAATGTTGAGTTTAATTCCATTATTTCATTCATCGATCAAACACCTAACTCTATGGCCATTGTCAAAATTAATACTCCTACTTATGCGGTGGAAACACGATAGAAAAAGGTTTGGGTACTGTGGCAAAATAGTCATCCGCATCAATTATTACTCTAATGCCTAATCCCCAACCTATCGCTGATCCAAAAGCCTTCAATGCTAAGTCTTCATCTATTTCTCATGACATTATCAAATAGTCAAAGAAGGCATCTACACAAATCCCTCTCATGGATATGACCAAAACAACACCTACATTTCAAGACATCCTTACACATGCACTCCACGATGTGCGTGTTCCTAAGGGTATCAATACACAACCATTTCAAGATTTAATTGTGAATCTTTCATCAAATAATTCAATCCTATCATTTGGTCCTCATGACCTTTTGAAATCTAACATCATAAACAACAATTCCTTATGCATTGAAGTATTCATCACTAATCATAAAATCAAAAAATGCTTATAGACAACAAATAAACATTGGATATTTGTTCTACAAAATCATTAAGATGCCTTGAAGACCCATCTAAAAATCAATTCTTCACTCCTCGTGTCACTTCATTCACTTTTGAGGATAACATTGATGTTGATATTCTGTCAAACCCAAACCATTTACATATTTTACTCCATCAACATCTTATACTCCGCCTACACTAGATATCATTGACAAAGGTATTAGAGTATGAACTCCAAAATGCAAATTACACATTGTAGACACTAAAGGGTATCTATCTAGTCCTGACCACATACTACTGTTCATATGATTCCTAAGCAAGAAAAGTATTAATTAACCCATGTCTTTGGCCATCTTTGCTTGCTTTTTTATCCTTCTTGGTCTTGCACACCTTCTTGCTCAGTTTGTCTTTTTATACTTTGACATTTCTCATTCTGGACACCAAAGCCCAACCAAGATGCCAACGCCGTGCACCCCTAACCTCTTTGTACTTTATTCACATATTTTAGGTCCTTTCTATATGTTTAGGCATCTTATCTTTTTGGTAGTCTATCTTTTCATGGTTAATTACAAAATTCAAGCTAAGGAATCATATAAATATAAAGTTATGTGACCATAATAAAGGACCAAACACTAAGCATTAGCTATCACCACCTAAGGTTGCATCCAAAGGCATTATTAAGAGCATTCAAGCATCCATCTAACATCCACACACAAGGGCAAGGGACTGATATCTCTGCATACACTTCACAGGAGGGAAAGTTTATTCTTTCATGCACACATTTATTTACATTTCTTATGTCTAACTACTTGCTCGCTATCAAGTACGACACGCACAAGAGCCACCTAGGGCACAATTTCGCACACACACACATATAACTACATTGTGTCTGAAATGTAATGCAACAATCAATTGTAAGATCACTTGTTTGAAAAATAAGGAAAGTCTGACCCCTCATTTGTATTATTTTATTTTTGGGATTTGATGCAATTTTGAGGGTTTTGTAGGTCATTTATTTATTACAGGTTACATGCAACATCTGCAGACTTGATGCGACATACTAGTGATAAGAAGTGATGGACAATGAGCATCTTGCGACTCTGCAAATCTAGTTTTTGTAGCTTTTGAGCAGCACAAGCACCTAGAACAGGTATCTAGTGCCCTAGGAACCCCTAACCCTCCATAGGCACCCTGGTCCTGGCTATCTCGACACTTCTACATTTTTTTGGGTCTGATTGTGACACTCTAAGTTCCAATTCCACCTATTTTCTAGATCAGCACAACTTTGGCATCACATCAAAATCAACTAAGTGTTTTCTCCTTTCATTTGCAACTAGGGTTTCATACTTTCTAGCTTATTTTTCTTGGGTCAATTTTGTACTTAATTGCTTATTCATTTACTTCTACATTGTAATTAGATTTAGGCATCTATAAAATCTTATTTTTACTTAATCATTTGGTGAACCCGTCGCTTGAACATTCCTAAGGTCCTCATAATTCTATTTTTATCATCCTTTTAGGATCCTCTCATCATGGCTATCTCTATCCATGATTTCTTGCTAGCCCATCCTGAGTGTCGCGCTAAAATCATTCATATTTTGGCTACTACTCAAATTCCTACTACTACTTATCCGGATGTTGTCTTTCAAACATTTGTCAATGCATTTTGCAATAGACTACTTTTCCATTGGCTATAGTGGAAAATATTGTTTATGAAAATGATCCTCCTCTTTATATACAAGTTTATATCAACAACTCGGGCATCAAGAATTTTTTATTCGATAGTGGATATGAGCTTAATCTTTATCCTCTATCATTCATTTAGGCTCTAGGCCTTTCGATTACTCATATTAACCCGATATCTCTTTTTGTGCGAGCATATGATCCTACTACACACCCATGCTTAGGCACCATCACATTGCCACACATAATTGGGCCAAAGACTATTCTTGTTCCATTTTTTATCATTGATCTCGACTTTCATATAATTGCTTATTTGGCAAACCATGACTTCATCGAATGCAAGTAGTGTCGTCTACGATCCACTTATGCGTTAAATTCTTGCATGAGGGCTTTAAATATGAGATCCCCGATGATTGTACACCATTACTATATTGCAATGTAGATTGTGATACTACATTGCCTATTCCCACTTTTTGCTACTATACATCCCATTGTTAATCCACAACATGAATATTATCTAAACAATTTACCTCCACTCGAAGAGACCATTTGCACATTAGACAACTGTTCCATGTGCTTTTGAGCCCCCTACTTCTACTAATACTAAGGTACTTTCCCAAGGGTTTGTCTAAACATTAGATGCCATTTCATCCACTTCACTTTCTCATGTCCAACGTCCATTAGCGCACCCTCCATTTACATGCATGCTTTTCATGAATGAATCTTATTGGGAGCACATTCCATTTGATCCTACTTGCTTTGATACTATATGCACACATGATGGATTGACTTGGTTAGGATTTACAGATAGACAACATCTTTCCTTTGCCTCATAATCCTCATCTTTACCATGGATTTATCCACATTATTATTGCTTATGGGCTTCGTGTCTTTTATCTCACAATATTTCTTTCACGTGCTCCTTGTATTTCTCTGCTTACACTCGGACATCCTTGGTTTGACTACATTGGAGGCACATTAGATCCTAATCATAATGATATTTCATTCCCCCTTCCTTTTGGTTGTTTTTCATTTGTAATGACTCGTTTCTCGGTTATTCAAAAAATCTCACTCACTAGTATGCACATGGTTGTCCACTACCCCCTTTCACCGATGAATAATATGTTATGGGCATGTACAATTTATGCCTCAATGACTCTTTGCTTAATCAACCTAACAATATTGCTTACCAAGTCTCGATGCATCACCTTTTAGTTTTGACCACGATATCGATGATCTTTTAGATGATGTTACTTCATCATACTTATCCTCATACATTGGGGGCATCATGCTTATTCTTCCCCCCTTTAGTATTATCGGTTGTCTTACATTTCTACTTGTTCACTATGCACCTAACATTCCATCAATCACATGTGTCTTACACATCTTGATATAATTTTGTAATGTCATTACCCGATGACACACTCTCATGCTTCTGGTTCACACTTAAATATTGAGGGCATCCTATACACATGAACACTACACACTACACTACATGTTACACACTACACACTTCACATTTCACACATTCATCTCTTTCTATGTAACATCTACTCTATGCATTCATGACATATCTTTCTGGCATCTACTTCTACATGCTGCGGTCATTACCCTATGACACACTCTAGTTCCATGGTCCATACTCAACTATTGAGGGTCTACAACTCAAATGGACCTCACCACACTCACTCACTCACTCACTCACTCTCGTACTCTATACGCTCTATGCTTTATCAATCACATCTTTCTAGTGCACACATTCAAACCATTTCCCGATGACACACTCTTTTTCTATGGTTCATTCTTGACTACTGAGGGGCATGTATAAATGGAATTTTTATCATGCATACTCATTCCCATTTGTTAGGGGCACACCGATCCTATAAAACTCACACTTTGCATTCCATTCCATCTCATCCACAACATACTTTGCATATCTTGGTCGCATTTATTCTTTCTTACTTATGCTTACATGTACATTTTTACACATGCTAGATAAATATTTGGTATGTCATTATCTTTCTATATACACATGCATGTTCACTTGCCTTCTAGTTATGATCGCATATTCTACAGATTGATACATACAACACACAATGCTTAGCAAAGTACATATTATCAGTCCCACATTGGCTCCTAGAGGCATCCACTTTCGTACACTACAAATGCTATTGTTTCATTTTTCATAGCACACTACTATATCGGATTATACATGCTTTGACATACTTTTTATCATTTCTAACATGCTAATGGGTGCTTCATGTGCAACATTTGTTTTATAGGTCTACTTGCTTCCATGGTTGTTTGATTATCGATTATTACTATTTACGTTTGTTTGCCATTGTTTGCATGATTTCCATATGTCTTGTTTGTTCTTTAATTTTCTATAAGCTTGCGACCACAATGCCTTGATCATCTTACGACATCATGAGTGATATCCAATGTTTGAAACCCAATTTTTGCGGTCATCTTTGTCTTCTTGCGTGTTTACATTACTTGCTTGTGTGTTTAGCTTATACATCATCTTTTATATGCATTTTTATATTGTTTGCACTAACACTTGTTTCCTAGCCACTTTGTTTGCATGTGCCTTGGTTTCTACCAAGCACACTCCCTCCCATGCGGGGCATCGGTTTAGCACAACATTTAGTCTTCCTTTGGGCCGTATACTCCTCAACGATGTCGCATGCACCCCAAACAAGGGGGCATAATTTGGGTGAATCATTCACTCCATAACATAGTTCAAAGTCATCATATAGTACAATTGAGTACTAGTACAACACATCATCAGTCACAACAATGCCCCAGATCCTGACGGGTCCTTACCACTAAATAAACACTAACACCTAGACCCGAGATAGTAGCACTTGGGTTCCCCTGACCCTTCCTAGATGCACTGTGACCAGGGGAAAATTACATAACATTTATTAGTTCAACACAGTCTACAACACTTCACACAATGACTTTTACAGGACACACAATCCTTCAACACTTGGCATGCATGCACTACACAACATTTTCTACTTTCGTGTTGGATCGTAACTATTTGAAAAAAATTGAATTTTTACACACCATCTGCAGTGTTGTTCATATTGTGGGAATAAATTAAAGGCTATAAGATGACACCGAAATTTTTGCCCTACACTTCTTCCATGTATTGACGTGAGATCGCCCAAAAAAACTCACACGCAATGATACAACTAACGTGAGATTACCCGAAAAATTCCTTCTTCTACATCATTTACAGGATCCTTTCTACACTTTTTACTCATCGTAGATTAGGTGCACATGTTCCTTTTTGCATTTTACATACTTTTTACATATCTTTTATACATTTTGCTCATATATCTCATATACACGTGTATTTGACTACTTGATTGTTCTTCTATTTTACAAGTTCATCCTTATGGGAAGTGGTACTCACATCAATCACATCATCAATCACATGGAAATAGACACCAACAACATGTGCAATAATGACATCTACACATACACTCTCATCCTAGGGTCATCATCATCACATTTTCACTTCCTCTTTTCTAGCTTCCACGCTTCATATTTTTATCATTCCACACTTTTCCTTATCTCTCGACACACTTTTCGCCATCGATCTACATGGTTATTAGGTACACATCTCTTATCTACTTTATGTTATCAAGCATTCTCTCAACAACATAAAGTGGGGGAAAATGTAGACACTAAATCATGCACTTTGGGTATCTATCTAGTCTTGATCACATACTACTATTCATATGATTCCTAAGCAAGAAAAGTATTAATTAACCCATGTCTTTGGCCTCTTTGCTTGCTTTATGTTATCCTTATTGGTCTTGCACACCTTCTTTCCTAGTTTGTCTTTTAATATTTTGGCATTTCTCATTACGGACACCGGCTCCTAGCCGGGACGTAAGCGTCGTGCCCCCGTCCCCTCTGGGAACCCCTAACCTCTTTGTACTTTGTTCCAATCTTTTGGGTCTTTTCTATCCATTTAGGCTTCTTATCTTTTTGGTAGTTGGCTTTTTCAAGGTTAATTACAAAATTCAAGCTAAGGAATCATAAAAATATAAAGTTATGTGACCATAATAAAGGACCAAACACTAAGCATTAGCTATCACCACCTAAGGTTGCATCTAAAGACACTATTAAGAGCATTCAAGAACCCATCTAGATTCCAAACACAAGGGCAAGGGAATGATAACTTTTGCATACACTTCATAGGAGGGGAAGTTCATTCTTTCATGCACACATCTATTTACATTTCTTACATCTAGCTACTTGCTCGCTATCAAGTGTGACACACATAAGAGCCACCTAGGGCATAATTCCACACACACACACACATAGAACTACATTGGGTATGAAATGTAGTACAACACTCAGTCGTAAGATCACTTGTTTGACAACCGAGGATAATTTGACTTGGACCTCATCCACCCAAGTCTCAAAAGTAAGGACCAATTAAATCACATAACCATTGACTTGGACCTCGTTCAACTAAGTCTTATAAGTCAAGACCAATCAAATCACATAATCATTAACCTCATCTACCCAAATCTAATACATCATGACCAATAAAAATTTAAAAACATGGACCTCTTCTGCAACGATAAGTCCATTGCAAACCCTAATCTGTAAAATTAAAAAATAAAAACAAAAAGAGAAAAGATTTGGCATATCAAACCCCTCATCACAACGTTATTTGAAACTTAAAAGCGAAGAAGAAAAAACTTCATATTCACGAGTATTCTCTACATTGGGGGAGGTTATTTGTACTATAAACACAAAATCTATGCATTTGGGTACATTTCTAGGTCCTAAAAGCATGATAACATTTACATGATTCATAAGCAAGAAAACTAGTAATTGACAAATCCCTTTAGCCTTTTGCTTTGTCTTCTACACTTTTATTGGCTTTATATATCTTGTAATCTTGCTAGCATTTGACTATTTTATCTTTTTATGGCCTCGGACATTAGCGCTCGGTCAGACAATAACGCAGGTGCTCATATTCTCTTGGGTGCTCATGTCCATATTTACCTCTTTCTTACCCTTTTGGACCCCTTTCGCTTCTTAATTACTTTTTACTACTTTGGGTTGGCCTTCCAGTTGTCAATTACGAAATTCAAATAAGGGAATCATATAAATACACAATTATGTTTTTAAAATAAGGGACCAAGCATAAGTATTACACACTATTATCTAATCTTGCATTTAAAGGCACAAATAACATCAAAGTCATCCATCTACCACTCATACAATGGAAAAATTTGTAGCACTTATGTATACACAACATAGCAGGGGAAGTCTATTCTATTTCATCCCACACATTTTATACATTTGCTACATTCTAGATCTAGCCCGATATCACTGTGTAACTTGCACAAGGGCATCCTAGGGCATCATTTCTACACACATACATACAAGAACTACATGGAGTTTAAGATGTAGTGTAACACTCGGTCGTAAGTTTACTCTTCGGTTGACTATCAGGGTCAATTTGAATCCCTATTCTGCATTTTTCTTTTTAGGTTTGATGTGGTTTGTGGGTATGTGTAGGTGAAATTATTTCTTGCAAGTTACAGGTACATTCATAGATCGAGACAATGACTCTAGAGCAAAAACATAGACCAACATCAAAGCTTATTCTTCAAAGAAAAGATCATATCCTGAGCACCTACACAGACACTAACACCCAAAATAGACACTAGCACCTAGGTGCTCCTATCCTCCCGTAGGTTCTCATATCCGACATAGTTCTAGATCTCATAACCTCCATTTTATAGTGATGGCGTTGTTCACAATCTATTTCAGCTATTCACCTAATTAGACCGAGTTCCTATTCACTCAGAAATCAGCTAAGTCCCCTATCTCTCCTTCTTGCTTAGGGTTTCATATTGCATATGCTTTATTGTTTGTGTCTTACTATATATTAGCATTTGTACATCATTTATTACAATATTTACTCTGCATTTAGATTTAATTCAATTTACATTAAATCATTTAGTGAACCCCATCGGTCAAACCCTACCTTATGAGAATGTATCAGATTCTATCTCCTTCTTGTGAATGCATGGATCAATCTTCTTATCCATCTTATGCTCCAACCAAGCTTTTGGAACAATTACCACCATTGTTGATTTCATGCAAGTCCGTACCCAACACCCCCTGCTTCATTACTCCAATGCTTGATCCAACTATCAATGCGGTCACTACATGCTATACTAGGCCTCCTATAACCACCCCCATTTCTATCCCTCCACCTATTACCTTTATAGTTCCTCCCACCACCTCCAAAAGCTACGATATCATTAAACAACATAAAAATAGACTGCTAAAATCTCTCTTTATGATCTCCTACGTAGTGCACCAGATTTTTGCCATACCTTAGAAGTTGCTTTACGCTCCATCCATATTGAAAGTGATAATTCACTTATTTCCTTTACTCATCTCATTCAATCCCTAAAAAATCTACCGCATGTTATATATTTTAGTGATGAGGATATTCTGCCTACACCTTTGCTTATCACTATTCTTTGTTGTTGGTTCCATCTGTATCAAGCATGTACTAATTGATAATGGATCTGCTATAAATATATGTGCTCTTTCATTGCTCAAGTAATTAAACATTCCTGAAAGTTTAATCATTAAATCCTCTACTCTTGTTTGTAGATATGATTCCACTACTCGCACATGCATCGGCACCATCACCTTACCCCTACGAGTTGGACCTAAAACCCTTCCCACTGCATTCCATGTCCTTGATGCATCATTTTAGTTCAATTACTTACTTGGCAAACCATGGATTCACACTATGCATGTTGTTCCTTCTATAGTTCATCAATGTGTTAAATTCTTACATGTGTAGACACAAAATCACTCATTTTGTGTACATTTTTAGGTCCCGATCACATACCACTATTCATTTGATTTCTAAGCAAGAAAAGTACTAATTGACCACTGTCTTTGGCCTCTTTGCTTTCTTGTCAATTTCCTTAGTCTTAAACTCCCTACTTGCCCAGGCTCAACTTTCGATACTTCAACTTTTCTAAGTCTGGACACCAAAGGTCCATCCAAGACGCTAGTGCCCAAGTGCCCTCGCCCCCTATGGGCACCCCGACCTCTTTGTATCTTGATCGCCTCTTTTGGGCCTCTTCTAGCCATTGGGCATCTTGTTTTCTTATGGGTCGGCCTTTTAGTGGTTAATTACAAAATTCAAACAAGGAAATCATATAAATACAAAGCTATGTGACGATAATAAATGACCAAACACTAAGCATTTACTATCACCATCTAAGGTTGCATCCAAGAGCATTCTAAGAGCATCAAATCCCCCATCTAGCTATCTTTTAAGGGACAAGGGACTACATTCTTCTTCATACACTGCATAGGAGGGGAAGCTCATTTTTCCAACGACACATATATTTACATCTTCTACATCTATCTATTGCTCACTATTCAAGTGCGTCTGACACACAAGCCACCTAGGGCACAATTCTTTACACACACACAAAACTACATGGAGTCTGAAATGTAGTGCAACACCCAAATCATAAGTTCACTCAACATGGGTGACCTCTAGGGTCAATTTAACTCCCCATTTGCATATTTTTTCATTTTAGGATTTGATGTGTTTTGGGTTTTGTAGGTGCTCGTTCTCTTTGTAGGTTTCAAGTGAATTAGATGATCAACTAGTGACACACATGTGACTAATAGAGACATTTAGTGAACATCTCCTAATGCTATAAAATTGATTCTAATTAGTTTCACAGTAACATGTGCCCAAAGGAGGTATACACAAGTGCCTAGGTGCCCCTAACCCGGTCTAGGTGCCCCGATCCAAACATGTTCGACACTTCTACAATTTTCTAGGCTCAGTTGTGACAGTCTACCTTCCTGTTCTATTAGTTTTCCATCTTGAGTACAGTCCAAGATTATTTGTGAATCAGATAAGTCTCTTTTACTCTCTCTTGCACTTGGGGTTTCAATTTGATTTTGCTTATTGCTTAGGCCAAATATGTACTTCATTGCTTTATTTATCCACTTTAACATTGCAATATAGGGTTTAACATAAGATTATATTTTTGTTAAATCATTTGGTGAACCCATCGCTTGAACCCACCTTACTTCTAGGGATTTTATCATCTTCTTATGGCTCAATATTATGTTGAATTTACTTGAATCCCACCTTCAAGAGCTCAATGATCATCTTGTTGAACATCATTAATATCTAGATATGCTTTTATTTTCCACTCGTGATGAGGCCACCAATCATAGAGAGCATAATGTTCTGTATCCATCCTTGCTTCCATGCATACTTCTACTCAACCTCCCGATTCCACTCTTTCACCTAATTCTACTATTCCAGTCTCTATCGATACTCCCACCAATCACTTCACTCCACCTCTTATTTCTCACACGCGACAAGTCTCTTCCATTGCACTCAAGATCTAGCTTCTCTTTATCAAGATATTCAAGTTCAAATTCATCAATTGCAACAAGCTACTTCTCGTGCATCTCCATCTCTAGATTCCACATTACTACTTCATACTCCTTTCACACCTACCATTTCCACTTATGCACTTCCTCCAAATTTTGTTACTCCCAAGTTGCCCATTTTCAATGGCCATGATGATCCTCAAGAGTATCTCCAAGCATTTCATGTAGCATGTCTAGATTATACGAATGATCACACTTTACTTGCAAAGCTCTTTCCTATAAGTCTTCACAATTATGCAATGCATTGGTTCTATGATCTACCTGTCCACTTGGTAACATCTTTTATGCATTTAATTGATGCTTTTCTCTCTCATTTCTCTATCAATATCAGCTCTAAGCTCTCCTATGCTCAATTAGCACAAATCAAGCAAGGATCTAATACACATCTAGCGGATTATGTCTTACGATATAAGAACAACTTAGCCAATATTTCTAATGTCTCGCGGACTCAAAGCTTCAAGATTTATTTGTCTAAATTCTCTTACCACCTCTACAGGAAAGTGTCATCTTTGAGAGCTATCCATCATTCGATCATTTATGTTGTACTATTAAGCTATGCGAAAGTAAACTATTATGTATGGGTAAGCTTAAGTATCATGATTAGGCTTTATCTTCTACACACTTTTAAAGTAAATCCACTTTCAATCCCTTTACTAAGCCTACTAAAGCCAAAGAAATGATTAACATTGTTATTGCTCATGAGAAGATTCAATGACAGCCTCTAAAGCATACATTTACAAAACTACTTATTGCTCCACATCTTCTATTGCCACAATTGGTTGACAACAATCTTATTACGCTTCCTCCTCCACTCAATTTGGACCCATCTCATCTAAAAGGTTGCAATTACAACAAAAATTTTACATGAAATTATCATCAATGCATTAGGCATTCTATAGATCAATTTTTAAACTTTAGAATCTTATTCAAGATCTTATCGATAATAATGTAATTGAGCTTCCTGAGCCTACGACATTATGTGTCAGTCAATGAAAATAAAAAACTCAAGATATTTAAAAATCCTCTTCCTAAGCATGAAAAACAAGCAACTGATTCTTTAGCTAATCATACATATCATGTAGTGCCTCCTCCTTCATCAAGGGATCTTGATTTTCTAATTTCTCATGCAGATGCATCTCCACCAATCATTATTTTCTCGATCATGACTATCATGCTACATTCTCTTCTAACACATTACATACCAATGCTTCTATCGAATCTTATGCTATTAACAATACTATTATCAACACGTCATCCTCTCTTTTGGTGTGTTCTATTGCGGTCCTTGTTGCTTATCAATTTTCTCACTCTTGCAAATTTCATATCCAATTGCCTAAGTCTTATAGTTGTGTCAAGCTTCCAGGTGATTGTTAGTCCTTTTACCATTATTATGCCATTTCTTGTGGCACCTTGATCAAAGGGTGTGACATTCTCTTAGGTCTTCCCCTGGATCTCATGCTACTCACGTTATCATTTCCATGAATCACTTATGTCTAAATTTCATTCAAAACAAGTAGGTCATTTCTATCAATGGTGTTCCACCATGCACACCGTGGCTCGCAACCTCCTCTTGAGGTTGTCATTACACTCGCTAGAGCATCTAGGTCCTTGCGACCTCTTGATTCTAAAGCACACTCTTCTCTTAGCTCACCTATTCGCACATGACCTATCTCGGTCTCATCGGTCTACTAGTCCATCTCATCAGTTTAGGTCCACCACTTGGACAACTCCTTCACATAGGTATACATCATTGCCTTGGTTTCTTTCACATAGGTGTTCATCACCTCCAAATTCTCCTTCACATAGGTGTTCATCACCTCCGCATTCTCCTTCACATAGGTGTCCATCACCTCCACGCTCTCCTTCATATAGGTGTGGATCACCTCCGCGCTCTCATTCACAGAGGTGTTCATCACCTCCACGATCTCCTTCATATAGGTGTCCATCACCTCATAGGTCTCATGCACATAGATCTCATTCACCACTACATCATCGGTCTCATACATCACCAATCTCAAAGCATGGTCACACACCTTTATCTCCACAAGCATCGAGTGGAGGACCCTTTCCCTTTACTTTCATTGCACACTTAGGGGGTATCACACTTACTCTCCCCCCTTATAACATTGTAAGGTGTTTGTTTCTTCTACTTATCATTTGATACACCGGTATCATGATTACCCTATGACACACTCTCGTGCTTTAGGTTCACACTTAACCCATTAATGACATATTACATTCATGAACCTCACATCATTGCACGCTTCACATTGCACACATTCATCACATCTCTTTCTAGCAACTCCTATCACACATTATACACACTTTGTGCTCTATACATTCATGATATCTCTTTCTCACATTTATTATCACACGCTACACTTATTACCTTATAACACACTCTAGTTCCATAGTTCATACTTGATTGTTGAGGGTCTAAATCTGAAATGAACCTCACTAGGCCCACTCCTTCTCTACAATCTATGCTTCATTGATCATATCTCTCTAGCGCACACTATCAAACTATTTACCGATGATGCACTCTTCTTTTATGGTTCATTCTTGACTGATGAGGGGTCATTTGTAAATGAACCTCATCTCATGCATACACATCCACTCGGGGGCATGTTGCTCCTATCACACTCACACGCATTCCATTCCATCTCATCCATAACATACTGCATCTCTTGGTCACATTTACTCTTGCTTTCTTATGCTTACATATACACTTTGTTATACATGCCAGAAAAATATTTTGTATGTCATTATTTTCTATATACACATACGTGTTCACTTTCCTTCTAGTTGTGAATGTAGCCTTTACACAAATCATTACACGCAACATGGATGTTTGGCATTGTACCTCCTACTAGTCCCACAACAGTTCTCTAGGGGCATCTACTTTCATATGTACATATTAGGTACTATTGTTGTATTTTATACTACTTCCTATTCTTTCTAGCGCACTACTATATCATATCATACATGCTTTGACATACTTTTTATCTTTCTAACATGCTAACATGTGCTTCATGTGCAACATGTGTCTTGTAAGTCTATTTTCCACCATGGTTGTCTATTACTTTGTTTGCCATTATTTGTGGGCTTTTCCCTATGTCTTTCTTATTCATTGCTTGTGTGTTGTTGGCCACTTTGGCCTGTTTTCTTGTGACATTGTGAGTGATGTCCCATATTTGAAACCCACTTTTCACGGTCTATATTGTCTTCTTGCCTACTAGCTTACACTTTGTCTTCTATATGTGTTTTTTTCTTGTTTACACTAACACTTGTTTCTAGCCACTTTTCTTGCATGTGCCTTGGTTTCTACCAAGCAAATTCCCTCTCCCCTGCAAGGTATCAATTAGAACTCAATGGGTCCTCCTCCTTTGGGCCGCATTCTCCTTGTGATGCCACATGCACCCCAAATGAGGGGGGGTATCATTGGGTGAATTAGTCACCCATATAGTAGTTCACAATCACAATACAACATAGTTCAATACCTATACAACACGGTCTTTAGTCTCATAAATGGCCTAAAATCTGACTTGGGTCTTCAACACAATAAAGACACTAGTGCCTAGACATAGACATGAGCACCTGGTCACCTCCAACCCCTTTGGGGTGCCTATGACCAGGGGTAGTTACACATTTTTCTCAAATCATCATAGTTTTTGATAGTTTACACAACAATTTTCTCACTACAAGCACATTCCTCCAACAATCAACATGCATGCTTTCTTTGTTTTCTATTCGCGTTGGATCAAAATGGATTAGATTTGAACAAAACAGGATCACACCATCTGCAGTGGTGTATAAATCATTGAGAAGTAGTCAAAGGATGGAGAATAACACTAGAAATTTCTCCCTACACTTCTTCTGTCGTGGTGTGAGATCACCCAAAAAAATCACACTTGGCATGAGATCGCCCGAAAAAACTTGTTCTTGGCGTGAGATTGCCCAAAAACTCATTCTTGTACAAAATTTTCAAGATCCTTTCTACACTCTTCACTCATCACGGATCAGGTGCACATGTTCCTTTTTATATTTTTACACACTTTTACATAATTTTTACATATTTGGATCAACTTTATCACATACACAACTTTCACTACTCTTTTTCTCTTCTCTCTTGCAGGTCCATCCTTATGGGAAACATCAGTCACATCATCAAACGACATCGACAACAAGTCCGTCCTTATGGGAAGCAATAATCACATCATCAAACACATCAAACAACAATGACAATAGGTACGACACGTCACAACACATATGCTTTCACCACTAGGGTCACTTCCTCTTCTCTACCTTCCACGCTTCATTTTATCACTCCACACTTTTTCTTGTCTCATTGGAATGCTTTCACCATCGATCTACATGGTTATTAGGTACGCATCTCTTATCTACTTTATGTTATTGAGCATTCACTCAACAACATAAAGTGGGGGCAAATGTAGACAAAAAATCACAAACTTTTGGTACATTTATAGGTCTTGATCACATACCACTATTCATATGATTCCTAAGTGAGAAAAATACTAATTGACCATTGTCTTTAGCCTCTTTTCTTTATTTTGGTTTCCTTCTTAGTCTTACACACCCTATTCACTGAGTCTAAATTTCAATACTTCATATTTTTGAGTCTAAACAATTGCACCCATCCAGATGCCAACACTCAGGTGCCCTCATCCCCTCTGGGTGCCCCCAACCTCTTTGAATCTTACTCACCTCTTTGGGCCTCTTTGAGCCTTTGAGCATCTTGTTTTCTTATGGGTCGACCTTTTAGTGGTTAATTACAAAATTCAAACAAGGGAATCATATAAATACAAAGCTATGTGACCATAATAAAGGACCAAGCACTAAACATTTACTATCACCACCTAAGGTTACATCCAAGGGCATTCTAAGAGCATCAAAACATCCATCTAGCTATCATTCAAGGGACAAGGGACTGCATTCTTCTAGCATACACTTCATATGAGGGGAAGTTCATTTTTCCATGCAAACATCTATTTACATCTTCTACATCTAGCTATTTCTCACTATTCAAGTGCATCTGGCACAAGAGCCACCTAGGGCATGATTCTTCACACACACACATACACGCATAACTACATGGAGTCTAAAATGTAGTGCAATGCTTGGATTGTAAGTTCACTCATTCGGTAACTTAGCTGGAGTCAAGATTTAATCCCCATTTGCATCCTTTTCATTTAGGATTTAATGTGTTTTGGGGTTTTACAGGTACTCTTTCTCTTTTGCAAGTTTTAAGAGAATTCAACGATCAACTAGTGACACACAAATGACTAACTATGACATTTAGAGAACATCTTACGACATTGTAAAATTCAGATTCCAACTAGTTTCACACACAGTGCACAAAGGAGGTTTACAATACCTAGGCGCCCCCAGCCTAGGTTCCTAATTAAGCTAAAATGTAAACTATGAGCCTAATTTGAATGCTATTGCAGCACTAAATGAATAACAACTACGTATAATAATAAATACTCAAAAACTAAGCAATAAATAATGAAACCCTAATTGCAAAGAGAGGGTAGAAAGCCTTAGCTAATTCATAGTAAATTCTGACTAGACAAAGCTCTAACCGACTAAACAGAAAGGAAGAAGTGTCACACGAAGCCTGGAAAATCCATATTTGAAGAGATAGGCTAGACTGGGGCACATGGAGAGGGATAGGGGAACCCGTGGGTGCCCTAGACATGTTTCAAGGTGCTTGGGTCTGCAGAAATGCTCAAAAACCTCCTCTGAAGTGTCACAAGGTGTTCACCTTTAGTCACCTTTGGTCACTCTGAGGTCGCACCAAGATCGTCAAGGTCACTAGAAACCTGCAATAAAGAATAAACCTGTAAAACCCTCAAATAACATCAAATCCTAAAAAGAAAGATGTAAAATGAGGGGTCAGACTATCCTCAACTGTCACAATGGTGAACTTATGACTGAGCGTTGCACTACATCTCAGACCCAATGTAGTTCTATGTGTGTGTGTGGAATTGTGCCCTCGGTTGCTCTTGTGCATGTCACACTTGAATAGTGAACAAGTAGATAGATGTAGAATGTAGTAAACGTGTGCATGGAATAAAATGAACTTCCCTCATATGAAGCGTGATGTAGAAAACCAACTATTGTGTCCCTTGTGATGGAGTTAGATAGATGCAATGGAGATCTTAGATGCTTGATGGATGCAACCTTAGGTGGTGATAGATAGTGCTTGGTCCTTTATTATGACACATAACTTTATATTTATCTCGGTTCTTTTGCTTGAATTTCGTAATTAACCTCGAAAAGACCGACTACAAAAAGATAAGATGCTCAAATAGCTAGAAAGGAGCCACAAAGTATGAGTAAAGTACAAAGGGGACAGTGGTGCCCAGAGGGGATGAGGGCACTTGACACTAGTGTCTTGGTCATTGGCGCTGGTGTTTAGGATAACAAATGTTGAATAGTAAAAAGGTAGACTGAGTAAGTAAGGGTACAAGACTGAAAGTAACAACCGAAAATAAAGAAAGGTGGCCAAAGACATGGGTTAATTAGTACTTTTCTTACTTTGGAATCATATGAATAGTAGTATGTAATCGTGACTAGATAATTACCTAGAGTGCATGATTTTGTGTCTATAGTGACCCGGTCCATCCTGCTTTTGAAACTTCAGTAATTTTCTCGGGCTTGGTTGTGATGCTTCCTTCATGTTCTATCAGCTTTATAGCTTGGCACAATCTAAGATTATTTATGAATCAACTAAGTCTCTTTTACTCTCTCTTGCACTTAGGGTTTTAATTTTATCTTGCTTATTGCTTAGGCCAAATCTATGCTTCGTTAATTTATTTATCAACTACTACATTGCAATATAGGGTTTATGATAAGAGTCTATTTTTATTAAATTAACATGATGGCTATGAGCATACTATTTGTGTTAATCCCGACCCATTCAAAATTTGTCGCATAGATCATGTCACCGCCATGCCTATCCCTCTTGCAGCGTATTGCATATCATAATGTAAGTACATACGATGTTGGTCAATCTAGGGCTCCCACCACTTCTTCTACCCCCACACCCCTTCCTTCTATCCATGCTCATAATTTTGATCTTATATCACCTACTTCATCTACTTATACCTCTACCACTACCCCATCTATTACGACTACTCCCCGCCCTATAACTAGATCTAATCCTCCTAATATCCGATGCTAAAACTCTAGGTTTGCATAAATAATTTAAACAACAATAAATCAAGATTAATACATGAAATGGAAAAAATACAAAAATAAAGACATAATGTAAATAGAATGGAGTAATTTCTATTGAACATTTGAGGGAATTTTATACAATTGCTTGCTCCTAGAATTATGGAGTCAAGTCTTATCACATTATCCCCATATCTCTCCTCTATTCCCTAGTCTTACTCCCACACTCCTATCTCTATGAGTTGTGCATTACAACTATTTGCACACTCATGTATTATTTAAATATTGAATAATACTAATATTCAATCATACCTATATGTTCACACTATGAACACTAATTTCCTAACAATTACCCCCTTAGTGTGAACATGGGGTAATATAGTACCTGCCTATGTTTTACATATGGTTTTACAAATTGGCTAACCACCAACCAACAATAGAAGGTTTTCTAGTGGAACCAACAACCATTTAGTAGAGGTTTTCTAAGAGAACCACAAACTCCCAAGAAGGTTTTCTAATGGAACCAACAACCATTTCATAACAACGTACATTTTTTCCCACATAATACATAAGGAAACTATATAGGAAATTTTGCTCCTAATTGAACAGAATTATCCATCTGTTCTTATTTACACACATGCATGAAATAAAAAAATTGAAAACATAAATGATCACCATTACAATGAAGCAATCTCGTTGTTGGTGACTAACAAGAGATGTTATTTCTCCTCCATCCTCCTATGCCTCCAACCTCCATGTGTGACGCTACTTAGTATAGGTATTCATCTGAATTATACTCTTCTTTCTTTTCCGGCTCTTCTTCATGATCTGATTCCACCTCAATAGTTACATTGGCCTCATCCATTTTTATCTTTCCTTTTATAATGTCTTTGGCACGAGTAACACAAAAAGAAGATCTATGTCCTTTTTCTTACAATAGTAACATACTACTTCCTCTTTATCTTTGGAGGAATTATTATGCTTCTTTTTTACATAAAGGGCAATTTCTTCCTCAATGTCTTCTTTTGTTCTTTTCTCCTCAGCTAGTAGTGCAGATATCATACCTTCAAGTGATTGAGAAGGCATTTGGCCAAGAGTAAAAACTACATTATTATATTTTGGAGGTAAGTTATTCAATAAGATAGCTTTTGCATCTTCATCATCCACTTGAGCACTTACTTCTATCAATTGTCTTAGGAGAGATCTTAGTTCATTAATGTGACTTGACATAGTTGCACCCTCATTCATTTTCAATTTAAATAATTGCAATTTGAGTGTGAATTTAGCATTCATGACCTTAACACCAAATTTTTTACTTAGCAATTCCTAAATATCCTTAGACTTCTTTTCCAAGTTAGTATAATGTAACTCAGTGTCTGATAAAGCAAGCCCAATAATGGATTTTTTTTTTTCATCCTTGGTTTACCATTCAAGAAATTTTGTAGCATCTGTTGGTTTTGGTTATTTTCCACTCACAATCCCCCAGAGATTTTTGTTCATTAGTTACATTTGTATTTTCACCTTCCATGTGTGAAAATTTAATCTATTGAATTTATCTAATGGGATTTCCATAATAGGTGTCGAACACAATTGAAAATGCACCCTTACAATAATATTCAACTTTATTTTTAAGCAAATTAATAAAGCATATCAAAGAAATTTATGAGAATGCTGGAAAACACTCACTATTATTTTTACACAAAGTGGTCGCCAATGACAAGAGAAAATTGTTCACGATTAGAAACAAAATCATGGGTGACAAGAGTGAATCATCGGCGATTGTAAACATAATTACCGGTGACACACAATCTCTATTACTCCACAAGTAGAATCATTTGCGATCAGGTTGAATCGACAACGATCAAGCAGAGTTAATGGTGATCCTTGTGTTATGGACCCATAATTGAAAACATGACGATGAAATCTCCAAAACTCTCGATCTCGCATCCTAAAGGCCACAGCTTTGTCCTACAATAATGCTTGTCCTAACATGCTCGATACTAGATGATGTTAAAAGTCTAGGTTTACATAAATAATTTAAACAACAATAAATAGAGGGAGCCAATGTCTTATTATACTATCCCCATATCTCTCGTTTATTCCCTAGTCTTACTCCCACACCCCTATCTCTATGAGTTGTGCATTACAACTATTTGCACACTCATGTATTATTTAAATATTAAATAATACTAATATTCAAACCATACCTATATGTTCACACTATGAACACTAATTTTCTAATAATATCCTTGATAATGTTATCCCGCACGATAATGCTAGCATTGATGATGAGGTTGATTGCGTCAAGCTTACTAATGAAAACCTCGCGTAATCTCAACTTTACTCCTCTATAAATAGATGAATCCTACTTCTAAGACACTTTTGTTGCTCGATCTAGGTGAATATCAATTTAAAAACCTCCTCTTTCCACTACAACTATGATACATTTCTAGGTTTTTATACATGCAATAGATCTCATGCCTTCTCCTTCGGTTACATCTACTCCACCAAAGAGATCCATTCCCCCATACCTTATTCATACATGATTCTTGTTGGTCCCATATTCCATTTGATCCACTTGCCCTAACAAAGGTGTGTGCACACATGAAGGTTTGGCCCACTTAGGATTCATATTCAATGATCTCCTTCATCTCACTCACCTCACCTATATCATGGATATGTTCTCATTATTACGCCAATGGCATCCGTATCTTCCACTTGTCAAAGTATTTTTACATGTACACCATTCCTCTCCACTCACCCTTCGGCAATCTTGGATTAACTACATTGGTGGCACTCTTGATCCCAATCACACTGATATCTCATCTCCAATGCCTTTTGGTCATGTTTCTATATGAAACGATTAATTCCTTGGCTATACGTAAAATCTCACTCGTTGGTATGCACATGATTATCCACAACCTCCTTTTACTGATGACGAATACACTATCGAAATGTATAATTGATGCCACACTAGCTCCCTCTATGATCAGTCTCATACTATTACATACCAAGTATCTAATCCAAATCATATCAATTACGACGTTGACATTGATGATCTCCTTGATGACTTTACCCACCCCAACCCTCACACACTTGGGGGATTCACGTCTTTTCCCCACCTTGTCTCTAATGTGTACTCTTACACTTCACACTCTATGCTCCATGTCTATATTTTCTAGCATACTCACTTCTCAAGTACACACATTGTACCATCATTACCCTATGATGTACTCTCATGTTATGGTTCACACTTGACTATTGAGGGCACACTACATCAATGAACCTCACATTACACACTTCATGCTTTGTGCTTTATGACATATCTTTTCTAACATCTACTCACATGTAACACACCCATTGATCTATACTAAACATCATAACTTTGAAACATAAGATCAAAACTAGCATGCTATTCAAAATCTCTACTCTCCTAGATTACCAACAAAAATGAATGGACCTATGTAGCTCCAATGGCAATCAAAATTGCTTGTTTGATCCTTAAAGAATGCAAGAATAGGAGGCTTAGCTCTTCCAAAATGGTGAACTCTCAAGGAAACAAAGGAAAGCTTTTAGTCTATTTTGCTATATGCTTTGCTTTTGTCTTCTCAAGAAGTTTAGGTGTAGGTATAAAGGTAGAAGGAGGGCTCCTTATATAGCCCAATGGATAAAGGAAACACTTCATCCCTTTGCATGTGGGATAAAGGTAAAACAAGATTAGGAATGGATAAGGTTGCTTTATAAAAGGTAACCTTACTTTAGAAGGGTTTAATTTATACTTAGCAAGTCATGGGAGTTGGGGGGTGTTTTAATTAATCAAAGGTGATTAACTAATAGGTAGATGTAAGCTTATAGAAGCTATTTAGAGGAATATTAGTATGATTTAGGCTATTAGAAGGGGATTAAATCAATTAAATATTGATTTATTGGTTAAATGAAGGGGAAAGCTAATTAATTAATAATAATTAATTAGTCTAGATAGAAGGGGTGATTAATTAATGGAAGGTCATTAATTAGGGTGTTTTGTTGGATAGGTGACTTAATTAATTAGCGTATTGTAATTAATTAACGACGATAAGAGAGAATATGAGCACTTTTTGATGATATGTCACCAATTTGCAAAAGGAGATAATTAGCACAATTTAAGTATTTAAATTGCTCGGGCGTAATTATGGGTGTCTACATTTGCCCCTCTTTGGGGTGGCGTAAGTGACGCCACTTCAAAGATAGTAGATGGATGGAAAATTTTGAAAGGATAGAAGAAAAATTAGTAGGAGGGAGAGATGCCCCCTCGAGTGTCGATGGGGTGATGAAGGAAGATGATCGATGATCGAAAAAAAGGTGAGAAATAGATAGAAGAATGGGAAGGGGCAGGATGCCCCGAAAGATGGAAGATTAGGGGTGAGAGGAAAAGTGATGTAGAAGAAATATGGAGGAGTGGAGAGAAGAGCTTAGCCTCTAGCCATTGTTTATTGGAACAATTTTGATGTCATCATATTACCACAAGAGCTACGTCATCGGTCCTTATGAAAAATATAAGCATACGACAAAGGTAGAATGACATGAAAAGCCATACTACAAACAATTGTCCATTGCTGAAAATACCAACTCCATGCAACATACAACAATGCAATGCAATATGAGAAGGAAACAAGCTCATTTAACAGGGAAAACAAGTACGAACACACATATCCAACCCAACAATGGTCAAGATAGTTGTACAAATGTTTTGTTATCAAGCTGAAGAGATCCACATGTTCGTGATTGATGACAAGGGTTAAAAATGATGCCCCGAGCAAGGATACATGCAAGGGGAAATGATAATGGACATTGGGTCCAAGTAAAAAGTGTTGTGCACAACGAAACAACACCAGAAACAAACGTGCCCCAGAGTATAGACGAAGCAAGCAACTAGCTTTGTGAATGGTTGTGAATCCGGTGATCCATGAGTCATATTAATCGGGGAAGATGTGAAACAAACTAGTAGGATATGGAGAAAATACCATGCGCAAGACACAAGTTTCAGCCATAATAAGCAAGTTACCATTTTTGTAGGTTTTTTACTTTTTAGGATTTTGTGAAAAAAATTTCTATTTTTTTTTTTTTTGATTTTTATATATGATATATATATATATATATATATTTTTGTTTTATTTTCTAAAATGTGGTGGACAGTAGAAGAAAATAGAAGAAATAGAATGAAGGGCCTAGGCACAACAAAAAGTGCCCTAGGTGGAAGAAAGAAGAAACAAGTGACAAATAATGTCCTTGTGTAGTGGAAAAATTAATAAAATAATTATTTTTGAAAAATAATTATTTACGAGAGTGTGAATAAGAAGAAAAATCACCTAGGAGCAATAAAATTGCCCTAGGGGAAGAAAGGGGTATTGACATACAAAAAAATGCCCCAATACGGTGAAAAATAAGAGAAAAATAATTATTTAATAAAAATAATTATTCCACAGTGAACAGAGGAGAAAACAGCGGTCAAAACGAGCCTCCAGGCCTTCATGGTGGTGAAAAACAAGTTGATATACCCCACCTGGGGGGGTAAATCACCATGACCAATTCATTTTTACCACCACTATTGAGATTTTACCGTGAGGCTCTACAATAGCGAGGAGAGATGATGGTGATCGCACATGGATCGATTGAGGCGAGCAGAGACATGTATCCGAGGGTACCAACAGCACGCCGACGATGGCACCTTTGTGAGTATTCAAACCTTTCTTGTCAAATTTTGTCATTAATGCCTAAAATGAGTAATTAGGGTTAGGGGTCACATCGGTGTGCATGCACAGTGCAGTGCAGTGTGTAAGTTCAGGGGTGTAGGCATCTTTTGGGGGCGGCATCTTAAAATTTGGGTACACACAAACTGCACATGTGCACACACACACACACACACACACACACACACGCACACACACACATGTGCACACACACACACACATGGGCACACACACACACACTGCAAAAAGGGAGTGCACACACCAAAGGGGGAGCACACACACAGAGGGGGATGCACGCGCACAAGCGCAGACACACAAATGATGGCACAAGCACTTGAAAAGAGTGGCGCACACACCCAAAAGGGCACGCAGGCACGAATGATGGCACAAGCACCCTAAGACCATTACATGCATGCATGCACACGCCAAAAGGGAGGTGCACATGCCCAAAAGGGCACGCAGGTCCTAGGCCGATGGAGGATAGATAGAAAAAATGCCAAAAAGATGACACTTAGAAGAAAATTTAGGATTTTTGGGTTAACCCTAAAATGATAGATAGATTTTTAGAAGAAATGTTAGTGACTGATGAGTGGATTGATATTTTGCAGAGATGATTTCCAGTGTTGCAGACATGGGAGCGTCATTCCCGGATTGTTTGAGTTAGAGGGGAGCATGCATCGGTGAGACCGGCGGGCTATGGCCATACTTCTCGAGGTGGTGGGGCTAGGCCCCATGTCTCGATGCCATCCATCACTTTGGACCATGGATTACTTGACTGCACTAGCTAGCGATGGCATAACGAGAGCCAATGTTTTAGACTTCCTACTAGGGGGAGATGACTATGACCCTAGAGGATGTATGGTGGATTCTCCACGTGTGCGATCATGGGTACTTTGATTGAGTACAACTCTGATATAGGGTAGATTAGAGCAGCTTGCAGTGACCTTTTCGACATAGATGACATACCACATGATGGTATGACCATTGCATTACACGAGTGTATTTCTGACCCGACACTGCATCGGGGGCCCCTATACATCATGTCACTTATCAGTGGGTTTTTTCTCACTGATAAGATGGGGACATCTTTCCCGAGAGGGTTACTACCATTAGTTCATGGCATTTTCAGTGGTGAGTGATATTGTTGGGGGCAGTGCATACTGCACACTTATACTGGGATTTACACTTGATCACTTACCATGGTCAGAAGACCATGGGGCCAGCCTCATTATTATATATTTGGTCATGGGACCACATTGCTATCGGATGCCCTATGGGCACTTTGCATGTTCGAGACCCAGAGGAGCCATCTTACATGGCGTGGGTATCAGTAGGTGGTGATGTAGAGGCCACCTAGGCAGCCTATATAGATACGGTGAGAGTTCGATGAGCTTCCGAGAGATAGACATTATATGGAGACCTTATAGACATATTCAATGGCTAGAGGATGCCATAGAGCTTAGTGTGTGCTCGTAGAGAGCACTTTATCCTTGGGAGTCACAGCTACATCATAGAGTTGTATAGAGTTGACAGGTGTCAGTGACAGCTTGGCATAGTATAGGGGGTTCCTAGCCCCGATATATGGTATGCCCACCGAGACTTCGAGAGGCATACTATGGGGCCTCGCATACCGGTGGCCCGAGCTAGGGTGAGTTTCTCATAGGTGGTCCCACAGCATGGGACCCAACATGACAGGTCAGGGATCCAGGTACTACAACAAGATTATTTGACTTGGTACGCCACTGTCTTACCCCGACATGTCTTACTATCTCGGAGGAGGCCTGGGAGCAGGCACTCGACCGCCTAGAGATTTGGCATGGTGTTGAGTGGAGAGAGGGTGTAGCAGGTCATGATCCAGAGGATCCATTTGATGGATACCACATGATGAGTAGGGTGCCCCATAGGTACAGGGACCGAGGCCACAGGGTCTAGGATAGGTACCAACATAGATTCCGAGAGCTAGAGTCCTAGAGTAGGGCCAGTCATCTAGAGTGCCACAGGGACCAGTCCTTAGTGGCATAGCTAGTGGCACAAACAACCACCTTGCAGCAACCAGTAGTTACAATAGGCTCTAGCCAGAGAGAGATCAGGCTAGAGCAGAGAGAGAGAGAGGCCTCGAGGCCGAGGTGTGTGTGTGATGACAAACAATGCCGAGAGATCAGGCTCGGACTCAGATTGTGACTTTATTATCAGAGCGAGATCAGGCTTGGGCCTCGGGCCCAGGCTGGCCCAGGAGGTGATAGTGTTGTGCACTTCTAGTAGATTCAACAGATGGCCTCCCAGATGGCCCAGGTGATAGGTTTATACCAGCAGACACAGGCCCAGTAGCTGTGATATTAGAGTGAGATAGGCTCAGGGCAAGAGCATGTAGTGGGCCAGGGCCAAGCTTTCTTTCTCGAGCCTCGAGAGATAGCATCCTCCTACACGACACACAGGGTACAACAATGGTGACTGCCTGGACTCACAGAGATCTAGCCACAATAGAGGGCAGGGCCTCTATTATAGGTCCTTATATTTTGAGGTGGTTCTCAGGTTGAGCGGCGAGCACCTTCTTATAGTCGCAGTCAAGTAGGGGGGCACTAGATCTGAGAGGCCTCAGGCCTCAGTGGAGCAGCCATGACCATGACTAGGGAGAGCCAACGATGCTCATGTCATGCCACCTCCTCGAGACAGACCTGGATACTCCTTCAGAGGGCTCGAGTCAGCCTTGATGTTTTGTATTTCCACATACACCTCTTGATGAAGGCTATTCTTCCTTGATACATGTACCATTCTTTTGTATATCATTTTGTGTATAGTTTTGACACATGCCTCCTTGATGAAGGCTTTTATTTTATTCTGTTATAGATGTATCACCTTTGTGCCTCAAGATGAAGGCATTTTTGATGTATAGTAGTTTTGATACATGCCTCTGATGAAGGCTTTTATTCTGTTATAGATGTATCACCTTTGTATGCCTCAGATGAAGGCATTTTTGATGTATAGCAGTTTTGATACATGCCTCTGATGAAGGATTTTTTGATGTACTTTGCCGTGATGTATATCCATTTTTGATACAGATATACCACACATGTATGATTTGGACATTTTTGACATGACATATGTGTATATGAGATGGACATTTGTTTATTATTTCTCATGGATAGATAGTTGTGTTTATGATGCATTCTGATTTGATTTGACATGTATATGTATCATGATCTTGTTGATGTATCACATGTGTTTTGATTTCTAGATGATTGATCTTGTAGAATATATCAAATGTGTTTGCTTATGTGATGTGCCATACTTAGTGGATGGGATGATATGATGATAAGGGTGTGGGGGGGGATAGATTTTGATATTTTGATCCCTCTTGCCCCCATTTGATGATACGATATGTGATGATTAGCTTAGCATTCATGTATGATGTATACTTAGCTTTTTCTTGATATATGATGTATAGATGATGTTAGATGTGATGATAATGATGGTAATGTGATGATGTGATAACAAAACAATGCACATGCAATAAACACAATCAAATGCTAACAAAGAACACAATGAATTAACATAATAATGCACCATGATTCACTAGCATGCAAAAACATACCTCAATATGCACAAGTAAGAATAAATCTAATCTAAGCAAGAAAAGATGAATCCTAACAAAGTATGCCCAAGCAACAAACAACACAAAAGCATAAACATGAAGCAACTATACAAGCAAACAAGCAAAGCAAGAAACAAGACAATGCAAGTAAATGTAAGTAAATGTTTTTGTAATTTTTTTTCATGCAACAATTTTCTATTGTTTTTTATTTATGTGAAACAATTTTCTATTGTTTTTTTTTTTTTGAAACAATTTTCTATTGTTTTTGGTTTTTTGAAACAATTTTCTATTGTTTTTTTTTTTTTGAAACATTTTCTATTTTTTTGATTTTTGAATTTTTTTGTTTTTTTTTTTGAAACAATTTTCTATTGTTTTTGTGTTTTTTTCTAACGGTTTTCTAGAGTTATGTATAGGTAACCAAGAAAGCGTGGATGCCCCCAGCGTTAGATGGGGAATATACAAGGGCAGAGGCCACGCGCTTATGAACAAGAAGGTGAAGTCATTGAATTGCCCCAGCGTAAGATGGGAATAGTGAAAGACCATGCCCCTCACAGATGAATAAAAGAAGACAAAGCGGATCAAGGCTTGACAGGATTGGGCTCACAGGGAATCTCAAGGTAGAAACTAGGGCTAGGCCAAGTAAAAGTACCCTCCAGATGTAAGATGCTTGTGAACAACGAATCCTCCCAAGGTGCCGAAAACTAGTTTTCACCTAAGGACCTATCCAAAGTGCCACAATTGCATGGTTTTCACTTGTGGATGACCTGTTTTCTCTTTTTTTTTTTTTTTTTTTTTTTTTTTTGTATTTTTGATCATTTTACCATGTTTTTTTTTTTTTTTTTTTGCTTTTTGATTTTGTGCCATGTTTAAGCATAGAACCACTTAAGATGCATGGCATTCATGGGCTCATGGAGCTCATCACCATTGGGGTGAGCAAGTTTGTATGCCCCTGTGTCATGTACTTGGCTACTATAACATAGGTCCTAACCAATGTGGTTCAACTTTCCTTTCTTTTCTCATTCCGCTCTTGTGTTGAACTGATTCTCCTTCATGACTAAATCACCAACCTCAAACTAATGAGGTATGATTCTCTTGTTGTAGTTTCTGGAGACTCTGTTCTGATACACTTTGAGGTGATTAAGAGCACGAATGTGCTTCTCATCTAGGAGCTCTAATTCAGCCAATCTTAGTCTAGCCACCTGTAATCCTCATCTTTATCCAAATAATCCCTAAGAGAGATTCTTAGGGAAGGAAGTTCAATTTCTAATGGGATGATGGATTTTGTCCCAAATACTAGAGAATATGGTGTCACACCCATAGGAGTGTGAATGGAGGTTCTGTAAGCCCAAAGAGCTGGGTGGATTTGCAAGTGCCAATTACGACCTATTTTACTGACCATCTTCTCCATTATTCTCACCAAAGTCTTGTTTGTGGCTTTGGCCTATCCATTACCTTGGGGATAATATGGTGTAGACCATTTTAACCTGATTTGGAACCATTGACAAAGACCCTTTCACCATTTTTATTCTTGAATGACTTTCCATTATCCGTAATAATGGCTTGCAGGAATGCCATATCGACAAATGATATGATTCATGATAAATTTGGAAATCTGAGCTCCTGTTACATAGGTTAAGGGGACACCTCCACCCACTTTGTAAAGTATTCAGTAGCCATGATGATGTGGGTATGACCATCAGATGAGGTAGGGGTAAGCTTTCCCTATCAAGTCAAGTCCCCATTTAGAAAATGGCCATGGGGTAGTGATAGGTTGCAATGGTTGCGATGGAGCATGGATGAAGTTTCCATACTTCTGGAAAAGTACACACTTCCTGACATAATTACAACAATCGGTTTCCATGGTAGGCCAATAGTAGCCTACTCTTAACAATTTCTTGGCCAAAACCATTCCATTTGTATGTGCTCCACACACCCCTTCATGTACTTCTTTGATCACTTGGATCGACTCCATCATATCAAGACAACGTAATAGATTCCCATCATAGCCATGATGATAAAGCATACCTCCTAAAAGGGTGTAATGGGCTATTTGGTGAATCAAGATTTGTTTCTCGAATGGGAGATATTGGAGGGAACGTGTTGTCCTTGAGATAGGTAAAGATGGGCTCATACCATGGGGAATTGGGACCAACAACATCACAAGCCAGACAAGATTCTGGCATGTCATATACGCAGGCTGGGTATAAATTTTCTACAAAGAATGGCATGTCATTATTCCTGGCGGAATACGAAAGCATAGAACCCACTGTCACCATAGCATCTGCTGATCTATTTTGCACTCTTGGGAATTTGTTCAAATGTAATGCACACAAAGTACTCTTTTAGAGTTTCTACCAGCTTTTTGTAAGGTATGAGCTTTTCATCCTTAACCTTGTATTCATCATTAACTTGCTTGATAATTAACTAAGAATCACCCACAACCTTGACATGATGAATGTTCCACTTGATAGTGAGCTTCATCCCTGCGATAAGTGCCTCATACTCTGTGATATTGTTTGTGCAAGGAAAACCCAGGTGAAAATCCTATGGTATAGGGTCACCAGAAGGAGTAATGAGGACCACCCCTGCACCTAAACCATGAAAAGTAAAGGACCCATCAAAATGTATCTACCACACAATAGATTCTTCAATGTATAGTAATGAGGCATCTAAGATCCAGATTCAAAGGTTCAATGCCTTGCAAAGGTGCTTCTACTAGTTGGTCAGTGAGTACTTGTCCTTTAACCAACTTCTGATGTACAAATTCTATGTCAAACTCACTTAGTAGAATGATCCAATTAGCCATTCTACCCATGAGGGGGGTTTAGATAACAAGTACTTGAGTGGGTCAACTTTGGATATCAGCTTGGTTTTGGTATTCAATAGATAATGGTGAAGTTTTTGAAAAGTAAAAACAACAACCAAGCAAGCTTTTTCAATTTGGGGATAGTTGAGCTCATAAGCGATGAGAGTGCGACTGAGATAATACACCACTTTTTCTTTGTGACCAAGGTCGTATTGGGTGAGCAACACACCAATAGAAAATTACGTAGTAGAGATATAAAGCAAGAGTGGCTCCCCAGGAGTTGGAGGCATGAGGACAGGTGGATTGGCCAAGTATTGTTTAAGCAAAGCAAAGGCTTGTTGTTGCTCTAGTCCCCAGATGAAGGTGACATCCTTTTTAAGCAAGTGGGTGAATGAATGGCACTTATCTGCAAGCTGGGAGATGAAGCGGTGGTGAATAGCCTAGATTTTCCCTGTAAGTTATGCGCGTAGTTGCTTAATATTCTTAGGTGGAGGCATTTCAGTAATAGTAGACACTTTAGCAGGGTCTACCTCAATTCCTCTTCTTGATACAATGAAGCCCAACAATTTTCCTGATAGCACACCGAATACACACTTCTTTGGGTTCAACTTGACCTTATACTCTCGTAGGCATTCAAAGATACGCCACAAAATGACAGGGTGATCTTCTCTTGTCTTAGACTTTCCAGGATGTCATCCACATAGTCCTCCATGATATCATGAATCATATCATGAAAAATTACCATCATTTCCCACTGATAAGTAGCTCCTACATTTTTGAGACCAAATGGCATCACTTGATAATAGAAGGTACCCCAAGGAGTCATGAAAGCCATTTTGTGCTGATCTTCTTCAGCTATCTTGATTTGGTTGTATCCTGAAAAGCCATCCATGAGAGATAGCATCTCGTATCCTCGTTATTGAATCCACAATCATATCAATATTTGGCAGTGGAAAATCATCCTTAGGGAAAGCTTTATTAATGTCTCTAAAATCCATGCAAATTCTAATCCCGATAGCAGATTTTTTCTGATAGGGACGATGTTAGATATCCATTCAGAATAATCAATAGGCCGATGAATCCTGCCACAAGAAATCTTTCTAATTCTTCTTTAACCAATAGGGCTACCCTTGGGTGCATCTTTCTGAGCTTTTGTTTAATAGGCTTAGCATCTGCATGCACAACTAGGTTGTGCATGACTAAAGTTGGATCTAAGCCTGGCATGTCTTTGTAGGACCATGCGAACACATCTATAAACTCTCATAGTAGCATAGTGAATGTCTTTTGTTCTCTAGCCCGAGAGTGATGCTCCCAATTTGACTATTTTTGGGTCCTCTTCTATACCAATATTGACATCGATGGTTTCCTCTACTAGTAATTTTGACAAGTCCTCCATATGCGTAGGATCGGGAGGAAGGTTGAGATCTTCATCCAAGGATGTCTCCATGAGATTTTCATCCTTGGCATGGTCACTTTTATTGTCCTTGATTTTTGCACCTGTTTGTCGGCTAGTGCCTCAAAGAGGTTTTCACTATGCGACTTGGACTTTGATTTTTTCCAAGGCTTTACGTTGGAACTTTTTCCCTCACTTTTTCTTAAGTTTTGCTTGACCACGAAGCTCAACCTCCTCACCAAAGTAAGCACAGTATCCAAGTCAATATAGAAGCCCTTTTTGTGGTCTCCAATGGGAATTGTATCCCGAATGCCCATGAACTCTGCGATAGCTTCATCATTCTCAATAGATCTAGCGACATGTGATGTTGTTGGTCCCATTCAACAAGGGAAGGGTAAACAAGGTCAAGGGTTGGTTCCATAGGGGTTATGGTTAGGACAACGTTGTTCATGAATAGGTTTGTGGAGGCAAGATCCTCATATTGGCTACAATGGGAATCCGTATCACTATCTAGATAGTCATAGCTATCCTCACATTTCAAAACAAGTAGCATCTCTTGATCATTGGGGTGCTCCATAAGGGTGAATTCCAATGCCATATCTTTCTATTTTAAAATGTGGAAGAGGCACTTGGTTCTCTCTATCCTTGTTCATTTCTTCCACATCCTAGGCCCTTGTAGCCCATGGAGTACATCATTTTACTAGATTTCTCATATTCGGGGTTTGATAACAGGTTGGCTGAGTATCCTCTGGGACCCAAGTTGTAGGTGGATCTAACAATTTTTCTTCAGCCAACAAGCCTCCAGGTAAGAATGACCCAATAGTGTGTTCATTTCTAGGTCTTCTGAAGTGATAGTTGGGTCGACCTCTAGTCTTGGGTGATAATGAGAGGTCTAAAACCAAGAGGGCTTGCTTGCACATTATATTCTCCATACAACCATATTCAAGGATTTTCATCTCCCATGAATCAAAAGGAGAGGTTGATGTAGACACACCATGGGCACAAGAACTGAGAGAATCTGAATCTATCCGAGATTCCATGGCCTCAGATTGGAGAGGGACAACTATATCGGTGGAGGGACATGCATATGTGCCCTTACGTGTAAAACTATTGAGAGCTCTGCAGTGAGCGAAGGGCTCAAATCTCCTTGTATTGTAATGGTGTGTCCCTCATGCTTCAATTTAATGCACTTGATGGAATGTCGATGGCACGACCTTATGGCATGAATCCATGGTCGGCCTAGAAGCATATTATATGGAAGTTCCAAGTCTAGGACATGAAACTTTGTTTGATGGCAAGTGGGACCCACCTCCATGGGCAACGTGATTGTGCCCACTGACTCCCTTTCCACATTGTTGTCGTAAGTGGTGATAGTGATGATATTTGACTCAAGATCTACCTCAGTATGTCCCAGTTGTTTAACCAACTTTAGTGTGCATATGTTCAACCCTGATCCATTATCCACAAGCACTCATTTGATCTTCCTGCATGGGTAACAACTACCTCAATATACAAAGGAAGATTATGTGTTGGATTTTCAGTAGGGATCTCCCTATGATTGAAGGCAATATGTTCATTTGGTATGATGTTTGCTACTGTGGCTTGAAGATGTGTAGGATCTACCTCTAATGGCACTCCCGACCCCTGAAGAGTTTGGTATAGAATGTCTTTGTGTACATTGGATATCTTAAGAAGATCTAAGATCAAAATCTTAGCAGACATCTTCTCAAGTTTCTCTAAGAGGTTGTATTTACCATTTTGTGGGGTTGATGGAGAAGGTTCCGGAATCACGAGGCGGGCACACCTTGTTACCACGGCAAATCCTTTCCCTTGATTCGATGGTGTTAACATGGTCAATAGGAGAGTGAATACATCCAATAAGTGAATCATAATGATTGTTGTCTTTTTTGGTGTATAAGTAATTCACTTGCTTTATAACCTTGGGATGACTCTCCCCGATCCGGCTTTGACTTTTCTGATTTATCATGATTGGGGAATGGCTCTTTATATATCCCCATTTTTTTCATTGGGTGTCTGAGTTTTCCTGGTTGTCCACCTCTATCTCCCCATTGTCGATGAGGTCTTGGATATAATGACGAAGTCACAGACATTTTTCTCTTATGTCCTTTGACATGATGCATTTCACAATATTCATGCTCCTTGTACCATGAAGGTTTTGGAGCATTGTCATCAAATGGTTGTGTCGTAGGATATGTCACCATGTGAGCCACATCCAATTGTTTTAGTATAACCAAAAAAGGTTCATTAAGAGAGGTGAACATTCTTCATTTTGGTGGTGGTTGAATTGGTCCTTTGGTTAGTTTAAAAGGTTGACCGGTTTGGACCATTTGTACACATTTGGAATCAGTGATCCCATCTCCCACCACATTTTTGTTTTTGTTAAAAACCTTCGGCTTCTCCGTGGGTTTAACATTTTGATTATCTCTAGATTGGGACTTGAGAGTTCCTTTGGCAATGAGAGCTTTCTCTATTTGAACCCCTTTTTCAATGACCTCCTCAAAAGTGTGAACACAATGCATTTGGAGGTGGAAGGCTATGTCCGGATTTAGGTTGGGTACAAAAATACTAACCAACTATTTTTTAGGGAAAGCACAAGGGAAGTGGCTAGCTATCCCTCTCCACCATTGTAGGAAGCTGGTGAAAGTCTCATTAGGGTGTTGTTTGGCACCACATAAATCTACCATGGTGACATCACTCTCTATGTTGTATGAGAAGTGACGCACAAACCTTTTTGCCAATTCTGGCCAAGTGAAAATTGATCCCCGAGGTAAACGTGTAAACCACTCCAAGGCTTGACCTCCTAGACTCTTGGGAAAAAGTCTTATGAGATAATTGTCACTATAGGACACCTCTTGACATGCCATATAGAAATATTTGACATGATCCCATGGATCTCCCTTCCCTTTATATTTGTCAAATTTTGGCATGTCAATTTCTTAGGAAAGGTTGAAGGGTCATAGTCTTGTCAAAAGGATAGGGACATAATTCTTCATATTGATACTTTCTAATGCTCCCTATATTTCTCTCTTGAAGGCTTGTGAGTGTTACTTTCATAGACTATACCTCTTGTGTGAGAATTGTTCTCTAGTGGGAGAAGCGGGGATATATACTCGATGATACCCCGTATCATCTTCTCCTTGATTTTCTCTATGGAGTTCACTTGATCTTAACCTTAGGCCTTGACTTTTGAACATTTTTTCTTGCTTCCTTTTGTACATGAGAGGTTAGCAAAGCTAATTGTTGGCTTAGGTTACTAATCTATTGTTGTTGAATTGTGGTTTCTTCTTCTAAAGGTTCCTCCTCTTCCTCGTATTGTGGAGGTTCTTCACCATTCTCATGTCCCGTCCTGTTTTTACGTGGCACTTTGATAAAGGGTATTCTATGTCCCACTATCTTATTATTTCCTACGTTGGAGGTAGAAGCATGTCCATGCATCAAAATATCCTCCATGTTGATAAGGGGTCATTCTTCCTCATTAGCGTTATTCACAGGTGGGATTGTTTCATTTTCAGTGGGCATTTTGGCCCCTAATTCTATGACCCATGTGCTAGCACTCTATCCTTATTTCTGAAAAGAAACTCATCTAATAAAGTAGGGTCAAAGTCAAATTCTGCGTGTGGGGATTCCAATTCATCACCACTATGATCGACCATATCTTCTATCTCTTTTTCCATAGAAAACAGAGGCCCTAGATCATGTCCAATGAAAGGGTTTGACCCTTGTCTGTTTGAGGCTTCCCAAGCTTGCACTTGTTGTTCCTCGTATGTTTGTTTCTTGAGTCCTAATCATGTTTTGGGAGCCATGATTTGTGATAGTTTCACTAAGGTAAGTTGTAAATGTGTTCAAAACTTTGTGACCACACCTAAGTGAAATGCAAGATAAATTGTCAAGAATATGAATGAATAACAATGTGAGAATACCAATGTGATAGAGTGATAAATCACCAATGACACAAATGTTTGGTATCTAAGCCTATCAAATGAAGTACTTCCTAGACTACATGTCTCAAAAAGTAGTTTAGTGTCATAAGATAATTAACAAGATGTTCTCACTTATGCCAAGTTCAAGAGAATGAACAAGACGTAAGTAAATACAAAAAGTTAATGTGACCTCCTAACAAGATATACTAGAAGTGAGCTCAAATTTGATTAAGACCTATATCCCAAAAAGTGCTAGTTACAATTTGTGAGTGACACAACAATATCACCAAGATATGTTAACCAAACTTTGTGAGAAAGTAAGGTATTGATATCAAGATGCTATTGATATAACACGCACAAGTGGTAACACGTAGCACTCTTCAAAATCGAGGTAATAATAGAATCAACTAAAAGCTCAAAGTATAGCTAGGAATAGTTAAAATGTGTGTAACGTAACCTTACAATATAGATATTTAGGTCGAGTTTACAAGAAACAAGACGTAAATATCAAAATTGTAGTGATACGATACAAACAAGGTAACCTTTCTAAGGAAGTTCAAGATGATGAACCACACCTAACTACAATGATGATCTTGATGTGGGTATCAAGATCACAAAGGCCACCAATGATATGAATATGCTCCACACACTTTAGATGTTTAACTTACCCAACCACAAACATGGATGGGCGTAAATGGACAAAAAAGTGGCAGAAACAATCGATTGGTAACACAGAGGTAGTCACCCTTCTTTTGATCAACAAAGTGTCAAAAGAATGTGAAGGAAGTAGATCAAAATGGGGATGAAAAATGTTGGCTTCACTTTGGCAGAGTTTCACCTCACCTTAAGGCAAGTGAAAAACTAAGCTAAAGTAACGCGTCACACATGTTTCATGATGAAAAGATGGCTCACAACTCAACACTTGTTTTAGAATGGTCAAAGTGGGCTCCTGGCCAAAGTATATTTTCCTAGGTGGTTCTCTCATCCTAGGTGTTACAAAGTTGTCCACGAGTGGGGTGATTTACCCAAATAGTCCCGACTATCTTGGGAGTATCTCGGCTTTTCCCCCTTCAAGCACAGTGGGCAGTAAATGCATCCATCATGTGTACTTTTAAAGGGTCACATAGGGACAACTTGTAATGCTATCTCACAAAGGAATCACTAGTCAAGTAGGTAGTGCGGAGCACTTCCCATTTCATCCACAAGGTTCCCTCTTGTGTGGACTACTTTGGGGTTCTTGGAACCACCCCCATTGTTGTAGCTTAAGGCATTATGCCAAAGGGGTTATGTTCCAGTTGAGCGGAGAGGGACGTACCCTTTTCCGAAACCTGCAATACAATGTGTTTTGAATATGTTGTTCTTTTTATCTTGTTTAATTAGGTGTGGTTTTCTTGAACACCTTTTGGCAACTTATATAACAACTATTAGTAGTTTTTGACTTCATTTTGATTCCTCCTTTCTTTGACAAGCGTGGTGTTTTGGTCTTGTATGATGATTTTTAGTAGTTTTCCATCAAAAGAGTAAACATCATTTCTGATTCTCCAGATCATCCAAGGATGCAAGAGAAGAGCATACGTGATGTTTCCAAAATCCAAAAAGATATCAAATGGAAAAACACTTTAATTCAAACACACCAAGTTAACCAATTCCAATTCAAATATTCCTAACAACCTCAAAGCATCAAAAGGACCTAAGAATCATTTCTGATTCCCAAGATCACCCCAAGGGATGCGAGGGAAGAGCATACATGATCTTATTCCTATAAGTAAACATGCAAAGTTTATCTAATCAAGTAAAAGCATGTAAAAACACCTGCAAAGATGAGTATGTAATTAGATAAAACCTGCAAGAATGTTAGCACCTCAACACATTAACTTCAAGAAAACAAAAAGACACACTGCGCCCCTATTTTGGCATCTCGCACGGGTTAGGGTGGATATGCCACTCTGTGTTTTTCTATTTACAGTGCACCTGCACCACCCGAGAGGCATGTGTGCCACCAAAAGATGTGTGCACCACTCTGTGTGTTTCTAGCTTACCATGTACCTGCACCACCCGAGAGGCGTGTGTGCCACAAAAGAACGTATGCACTACCTTCATAAAAATAGGCTTAAATTCACACATAATGCTTGCTTTACTGCAAAAAAAGTGTGTGCACCACCAAAAAAGCATGTGCGCTACTACCGAAAAAAGTGTGTGCGCCACCACTTTGTAAAAAATCTCGATTCGACAGAAATGCTTGCACCACCCACGAAATGTGTGTCTGCACCACCAAAACAACATGTGCACTCGGGTTAGGGTGTACGCGCTGATCTGATAGGTTTTGAATTGCAGTGAAGGTACAATAAAAAATGTGTTGTGCCCTAGGTTAGTGCATCTATGCGCTTGGTTAGGGTATGTGCGTCGGGATTAGTGCGTATGTGCACCAGGTCGATAAATAGAGAATCAGGTTTTGACAGTGTGCCTGCGCCACCCGAGAGGTGCTTGCACCACCAAAAATGTACCTGCGCTCCCAGTAGTGTGCTGCGCCACCCCCCTATGACCAAAATACGGCAAAAAAACACAAGAAAGCTCACAATACTTCAAATTTTAGCAAGTTAGTTTAAAATGGCAACAACCCATTAAAATGATGGCTATGAACAAGAACTTACACATATAAAATTAGTAAAAATTCCAAGAAAATGGACATTAATTACTACATGTGCATATCAAAAGTTAGCCAAAACAATGAAATTTAAACTAAAATGCCAAGGGACTAGGTCCCACTGGGCATGCCAAATGTGTGCATGTATTTTTTTAAGCTAAATTAATGAAAATAAAACTAACACCTAAATAGTTAATTATAAAATTAAACAAAATACTAAGCACCATCAAGATAAGAATTAAACAAGGTTAGATACTAACATTCATATATTAAAACTTTGAAAATGCTTTGATAAATCCTCTATTCTCTAATTAACAACAAATAAATGAATGGACCTATGTAGGCTCCATGCTATTCAAAAAAAGGTTTACTCTCTTGATTATTCAAGAACCTAGGAATGAATGGACCAAAGTTGGGCTCCAAGACCTTTTGACACCTCCCATATGACCTAAGCACTTAGAAAAGAGGCTTAACTCTTCAAGATGAAACTCTCAAGAAAACAAAGGAAAGCTTTTAGTCTATTTTGCTATATGCTTTGCTTTTGTCTTCTCAAGAAGTTTAGGTGTAGGTATAAAGGTAGAAGGAGGGCTCCTTATATAGCCCAATGGATAAAGGAAACACTTCATCCCTTTGCATGTGGGATAAAGGTAAAACAAGATTAGGAATGGATAAGGTTGCTTTATAAAAGGTAACCTTACTTTAGAAGGGTTTAATTTATGCTTAGCAAGTCATGGGAGTTGGGGGTGTTTTAATTAATCAAAGGTGATTAACTAATAGGTAGATGTAAGCTTATAGAAGCTAATTAGAGGAATATTAGTATGATTTAGGCTATTAGAAGGGGATTAAATCAATTAAATATTGATTTATTGGTTAAATGAAGGAAAGCTAATTAATTAATAATAATTAATTAGTCTAGATAGAGTGATTAATTAATGGAAGGTCATTAATTAATTAGGTGTGTTGTTGGATAGGTGACTTAATTAATTAGCATGTAATTAATTAATGATGATAAGAGAGAAATGAGCGTTTTTGACGATATGTCGCAATTTGCGAAAAGGAGATAATTAGCACATCTTATGTATGTATTCAACTTCTGTGTTTTACAGTGATTAATATAATGGATATTTGTGGATGGATATTGGTTATTGACTTATCTGTAACTAGATCTTGCATAGTAAACTTGATCTTGATTCTTGTTTAGCTCATTCTTGCATATGGTTGTGATCTAGATCTAGTTGTGGTTTATCTTTGCATGGTTGTTATGGATATGGATTATATGTCTTTTCATGCTAACTCCTTGATAAAGCTGTCATAAAAGAGGGACTTGGTACCCTTACGTGCTTCAGGTGAGCACTCAGATCTATCTAAGTGATGTGTTAGCGCACCTTGGGCTGTTCTGGTAATATAAAAGACTTTATTTTCGTTCCATTTCTGGGATCTCTTTTCAAGTTATTGCAAGGATGTTGCATGATGAAGACGTATTGGTTGACTTTGGCCAATATTGAGAGTTGGGTAGATAATTTAGAGGAATATTTTTCTCATAGATTTAACACTAGACTTGATTTTGATGCACGTGCGTGGGTTGAAGAACATATGTATCATGAACTCTATGAGACGTTCTTTTGTTGTTTCCCTATAGAGTTGTATGAGTGGTTGGTAGCATATGCATCGAAGAGAAATTGGAGGTATAGAAAAATTGTATGGACTCAATAATATTACTAGACTCTACATGATTTGATTTGTCTTGACAAGTGCTTTGTAGATCACTGGTGGAGTCGTGTTTTGCATAGTTATATGTTGGAGTAAGTTGTTTCAATTATACCTGTCCCGGAAGTTGTTGAGTTTCAATTCCTATGCGAGCTTGTGAGGATCTTATTTGTGTGTTATCCCTTTAACGATTAAGATCTTGATTGTAACTCTAGATTTGGAAGAGTGACCTATGGCTAGCTAAACCCCACCACGCATGGGGGCAGGAGTAGGTGTGGTGAAAGATGGTGGACATGGTGGTGGAAGGTAGAGAGAAGAAAGGTGGCTTAAGTACAATATAGCGTGCGAGAGGGAATTGACAAAGAGATGCACCATTGAGGAGTATTTGGAGTTGAGGAGGGAGATGCCTCAAGAAGGGTTTGGGTCTCACGTAGAAGACATAAAGCCAAAGTATCGGGTTCTTCCATCCTTAGGCAAGCACGGTAGATGGTTACCCTTGGCTTTTGATGAGAGTGCATATGAGGAAGAATGATTAAGAGCCGTAGGCACGCATCTGATCCCACCTGGTGACCTATCCCTTATGTTTGGTGTTCCAATCCTTGAGACAATTATGGAGAATCAAGATAGTGTAGGTACTTCAATATTAATAGGTAGCTTCCATTTTCCTTTGAATACACGAGTTTCTCAGATGGCCACATAGTATTCTTGTTTGGTGGTCCTATTAGCTATATATTTTCTCGGCACATCATCTACACAAAGAGTGGACGCACATAACATTGGTAATACATCTGGAAGTAGCACAAATTCATAGACTGTGGGCATTCAATTTAGTGCAATAGTCGGGATATAAGGTAACACATCCTCTCGATCCGGTGCCCTCTATAGGAGGAGGATCAAGAGGATCAGGTGGATTAGGATCTAGTGGATTTGGTGGTTCTGGAGGTAGAGGGAATACTAGAGGTAATACAGGTTTTAGATATGGTGGGCACGGTCCACACCAACCCCAACAAGTTTATTATGAGATGTCTCTTCACCTACTAGAATACAGAGGAATTGAGGATACAGTTGAGCATGTACACATGTGTGAAATACTATGACATGCTAAGGGAATCACAACTCTTGAGTGTAAGGAAAGTCATTTTGCTACTACTTTGCAAGGGCACGTGCATAGTTGGTACATGAAGTATGATCCAAACCAGACTTGTGTAGACTATAACACGTTGTGTGATGCTTTCTTAGCTGATTTCTATATACCTAAGTTTTAACAAAAAGCATCAACACAATGAAGGAGATTAAGAAGGGCATGGATGAGAGCGTAAGGGAGTATGATGCATGGTTTAAAAATTTGCTATCAAATTTGTCTTATGATATTCACCCTAGCCAACATACATAGTGGTTTGTTGGTGGTTTGATCACACCTTTCAGAAGGAAACTTTCTCATAAGACATTAACGATCTATGTGAGGCTTTAGAGGTAACTTTGCGTCTTGAGGTAATTAGATGCATAAACAATAGAGTTAGCACTATTAGTTGTTAAAACTTACACCCATGTCTCAGATCTAAATGAATCGAGTTGTTTGAGTCAACAATGGGACTATCTCCAAGTGTGGGACCTTACGTGCTTGAGACAGACCTCCGGGAAAGGCCGGTTCCTCTATTTATTTCTACTACTACTGCTACTCCTAATGCTGGAAGGGAAAAATAAGCTAACAAGCCAAGGGACTAGGGATATAAGGATAACATAAATGAAAACTAATCTAAGGAAGGTGATAACACCAAAAAAAGTGGGATGAACACTATCTGTTTTGAGTGAAAACAAAGGAGAAATCATAAAGGGAGGCTAGGCATGCGTAGCACAAACTAGGATGCATTCCCACGATAAATTTCATGAAACACAACAAGAAAATGGAGCTGTAAGAAATTAAAAAAAAGACACAATAAGCACACAATGAAAGAGGAAGGCAAGAGAGAAGAATGTAGACATGTAAAGGCAAAGAATAACCACAAAATGATGCTTCTATTTCTTCCAGGGATGTACATTCCATTAGAATGGCTTCAAGGCCGATATCTCGCATGCACGAACCGGATCTAGAGTCTCAGCGTGACTCAAAATGCAAAGATATGGAGTCCTTAGCAAATGCTAGAAGATCCAAAATGTCCAACCCTTTACAATGAGCAAAGCTCTTACATTTATAGATGAATTGATGAGAGAAAAGAGAAGGAGGGAAAATATTGATTTGAAAACTCAAACACCAGCAATGAATGCCTGCAAATCGACCTACAATCATCAAATGTGCATCTCCAAGTTTGTATGGCATGTAGGAGAAGGAAGGAGGAAAGATCCATATCAAATCGGGTGGTTGGAGCAATCAGATATGCTCATTAATGACCATAAAGATGTTTTCCCATTTCTTGCCTACCAAATCCTACTGAAATTTGAATTTGAATATCCCGCACTATAGATGACATCAACAAATTTTGAATGAGACCTCGACACGCATGTGTTAGAGCTTTGGAACATAAGTCATGGCGGTCAAAATTCTATAGGTTATTTTGACACGCAATGATGACACGCGGCGTGCATTGATTGCTTGAAAGATTGGCCAATCAGTATGATTGCTTTGTCATTTTCTACCACATGTCAAGCATCGAGTTGTCTTCGAGATTCGGTGCCCAATCGCATGCTTTGATTGGTTGCATTTAGCACACTCAAAGTCTATTAGATGATGACGTGGCATAGGATGGTGTAGAAGAAGGCACAAAGGCATGCATGTGGAAGAGCGAGACATGTGACGAAGATAGAGGAAGGGCACGTAAAAATTAATGCGCACGGAGAAATGAGAGAAACCTAAGGAAAAAATGTATGGTCAAGGTGCAATTATTACAAAGTAATGTGTGGCACACGAGGAAAGGGTGCACGATGATGCCTAGAACTTAGCTGAATTTGGGAAATAAGTCTAAGGTGCGCGCGCAGGTGAATGAAATGCTAGGAAGAAGGTGAATGTGCAAAGAGTGCACATGGGGAGAAGTGAAATATATAGAGGGAAAGATGGAAAGTAGAGAAAGGAAACAAAGTGGTGATGAGCGCACGAGGAATTTCCACCAAGGAAATGTGCCAAGGAGAAATTTGAAGTGTGCGCAACCTGCAAGTAGAACCTTCAGAGCCTGAATGAGAATGTGAGTTGTCCAGATAACTAGGGGAGTTATTTAGATAACAATTTTTGGTAAATTTTGGGGTCATTTGCCTGCTAGATGAAGGAGATCAGTAGTCTGGAGTGTTCATTCAACATGGAGTTTGCTTAGGAATATGAAATTTTGATCTCGTAACCTTGAATAACTGCCCCTTGAAGTCACTTGATGAAACATTTCTAAACTCTATTCTCAATCGTGTTGAACTATTGAAGACTCGTTGGAAGATGACTACCATCGTAGAAGCATCAAAAGAGCGCACACAAAAAGCACATGGGAAGAAAGAACTATGTACAAACAAAACAATGTGCACACAATACACTTGGATGAATTGAAACTATTGTAATATATACAAAATGATGCAGCGAGCTTAATGAGAGGGTTTGAGATAGATCCCATCGACTAGGATTGAAAGCACACCTCCATCAAGATGAGATAACTCAAAAGAGTTAGCTTATTTGCAAGAAATGATAACATATGGGCCACTCCAAAGTGCATCAAAATTCAAATGATGCCATGGTTTAGCTCACAAAGATCCCATTTTAAGACAAAGTCCCAACTTTGAAAGCTTGAGGCCTAGCCTTTCACAAACCACTTCTTTGTTGATTCGACGCCTGCTCCAATTTAATCATTGTTTCACCAATAATTTTTACACTTTCTAGGATGAAACAGATAGAAGGTAAATGGTTAAGGAGGAATACCTATGAGGTAAAGGTGGAAGGTAGAATGCACGCGTTGTTGACGTTATCTAAGATGATCATAGAGAACTCTTTTTTTTTGGGAAGGACTACATGTAGATGCAAAGCAAGACCACAAAAGAGTATTAAATAACATATGATAGTGGATTGCCTAGCATATGCTAGATCCAGGAAGCGTGGTGCTTCCTAGAGAGGCTGTTAATCCACTATTTAATAACAATTCAATGTGAATAAGAAACTAAAATAAATAGGTCCTATTAAAATGTAATGATTTAGGTTTCTCATACACACAATACACTAGATTTTATGCTAGATATCAAAATAACACTAAATCTAATTAGAACCGGGTTTTTTCAGTCGACAGTGCTGTCACAAAGGTCTGGAAAGGGTTTGGGGTTGATTGGTTAAGGTCTAGGTTGGTTTTGGGTGAGTGGGAAGCTTGGTCGTCTGAGAATATAAAATGACATAGAGACCGATATTGGTTTGTTGGTGATCGATGCCGTATGGGGACTAAATCGATGACAATCGGGGAACTAACGTTGGTAGGGGCAATAGGTAATGAACTATTAAAAATGGGTTTTTAGGCTCTTTGTGATTGCACAAAGAGTGAGTGTAGACACCAAATTTGGGTCACATTCCCTTAACCCCGTCAATTAAATAAATTCATACTATACCCACTCATGTCCCTAGTGCACACATGTTAATTAATTTCATTACAATAATCAAATTAAATTAATTTCATTACAATAATCAAATTAATTAATTACCTCACCCATCCACCTCACCTACAACCAACTCACCTATCCACCTCACTCAAAGACCCATTCACAATCTATTAATTAACTAGGACTAATTCTATACCAATCCTAACCAACTAAGACTTAGTCTAAACCTAACATTAACTCCCACTACTTCTCCTAGAAGAACTCATACTTATTTGGGCGGACTCTATCACTTGAGACCTAGATTAAGGATATCAATCATGCCAAAGATAGCAAAGATCAGGCTATTTTTGGACAAACCTAGACTTATCCGCCTTAATCGACGCCGGTTATTCCTCAACTAATGCCGGTCATCTAACCACCATCATTTACTTTATATACAACTTTGCAACCTTTTACCTAGGTTGGTCATTTTTAGTTTTGGGAGAACTATTACATTTAAGTGTGAATCCAAAGCCTCTCAACATCCAAATGACACAAAATACTCAACCACATGCCCAAGCAAGGATCTAGTTCTCCTTCTAGAGCATTGGAATACTCACAGAACATTACAGGAGTACTGCTATGACACTGACTCCAGAATCTCTTCACGGATCAACTACCCTCCACCTTCACCTACCAGATCTGTAAATGCAAGTAAGTATATGTGATTTCAATCATATTGTGCTTGCTTAAAGTATATATTCCTTACCTCTTTCATTATACTTTATTTCTTGCATGTATTCCTTTATCTCCACCTCCTCACCAATCTACCAACCCAACCACCTATAGCCTTTTCACCATTCTAAACCTACTTCTTAGTATCCTTGAGTCTTCTTAGCCATATTACAAACCAAACCACAAGTTACCTTCACTCTCTGTGCATTCACAGAGAGCTCTAAAACCCATTTTTAATAATTTACTACCTATTTCTTCTACCGAGGTTAGTTCCCGATTGCCGTCGCTTTAGTCCCTATATCGGCATCGATCACCAGACCGATATTGGTCTCTGTGTCATTTCACATTCTCATACTAACAAGCTTCCCAATCACCCAAAATCATCCTAGACTTCAACCAATCAGCCCCAAACCCTTACTGGACCTTTGACATACCCGTCATCGACTTGAAAAAACCTTGATTCTAATTAGATTTAGTGTTATTTTAATATGTAGCATAAAAATCTTGTGTATTGTGTGTATGAGAAACCTAAATCATTACATTGGAGTAGGACCTATTTAATTTAGTTTCTTACTCACATTGAATTGTATTAAACAGAGGATTGACAACCATTTGAGGAAGCATCACGCTTCTTGAATCTAGCCTTGCTAGGCAATCCTTTGACTCTTGCTAGTTAATACTATTTGGTGGTCTTGTTCTGTTTCTTATACAGGATGTTCCTCCTAACCAAATAGAAGGTCTTCACGATCAACTTGGATAAAAATTTAGTAATGCGCACATTCAACCTTTGACCTACATATCACATGTATTCCTCCTAACCTATTTCCTATTCCGTTTTAACCAAATCAAATAAAAATTAGGTGAAACATCTTGGCACACCTAGTGGGACCCATTTGGGTTCTTTTACATTGTTCATTCCTAGGTGAATCATTATGTGTCTATTTCCTTTTGAAAGAGTTCACATTAAAATTTCTCCCTTGGAACATTCTTTTTCTTCTACTAGTCTCAGTGACACTTGTATTTTGGACTAAAAAGAACACTTCTTTCTATTTTGTATTGCATTAGTGAAAGACATACTCTTGCCTATTCATCATTGCTCTCATCAAATTTCATTGTGGATTTGGGTCTAAAATATTTGCATATCATTTCTATGTGTTGCATCTGTAGCTCATTTAAAAATTGTGGGAAACCTATATGTTGGAAGTCATGACCAGTTGATGGTTGATGAATTGAACCGTAGCTCACACTTTGCACCCTTCTTTCTCTATACCAAACCACTAAAAATAAATTACTCATTTTCTTGAACAACATCTTTCCTGGAAGAAGTTGTCAACGATCACACGATCAGAGGATTGATAGTGGGCTCCAAATTGGTTTCTCTGTCTAGTTATCATCTCAGAGAAGGATCCCCCACACCAAAACATACCTGAAACTATCCATAGTTGTTGGCTTTTGTAGGGCACATTTATCAAACCAAAAACTCTACTATATTCACAAGTTAGTCCAAAATGGCATAAGCTAGAACATAAAATCTACCACATAGGATTTCGTGTTTTCTAGCTTTCTGCTTGATCTGTGTTTTGAGGTGTGAGTTCGTTTTCTCCATTATTCTTTTCCTTCACACTCCATAATCATAGTTGGTGTATTCGACTCTTTCTGAGTGTGTTAGGGTCAATCATTTCCATACTCAGTTTCTGGGTTGGTCTTTTACTTGATCTAAATCACCAAATTCATTTTTTCCATCTTTTCACAAATTTCACAAGAATCGCACCACCCGGTGACCTTCATCAACTCCCTCATCTCACCATCACATCGGTTTACTAATCACCGCTTTGTCGGTTTCCTACTATTTTGGTCATTTTAACCAAAGTAGCATTCACCACATTGATGTTTTTTCTAGGATTTCCTCAATTACCTCACCATATCTCTCGTGTCTCTGAAATCACTGTCAAAGTCTAGATCTGCTCCATTTTCATCATTTGTTGCCAAATTTGTAAGTCCTTTTATTTTCCATAGTGATCGGTATCGGTCCTCTGACTAGCATCAGTTACCCTCTGTCACCGACACCGGTTACTCAACCGCCATTGGTCTCTGTGTTTTAATCTTTCAATTAAAACAACAATCAATTGTCACCTTCTGGAACCATTTTCTCCATTCCTTCGTACTCTTGTGTCATCTACGGAGCTCAAATTACTAGGTCTACTATTAGTCACATGGTTTTGACTTGTAGCCAATCTAATGCTCTCGTGTTTCACGCCATCCGCCACCGCTTCCACCTATCCCATCACCCCCTTCAATCTCATCACCCATGGACCCCAATCAGGCTCTTTCCATACCCATTGGTGATGAGGAGTTCACAAGACTCCTTGATCACAAAATTGCTATTATGCAAGACTATCTCGCTCATTCATCTACTCACGATTCATCGTGGAAACTTATATATGTGTTGGCAAGCAAATTTGTTGGGTGGAAAAACTTGTGGATTTCTTGCCAATGCTCGGGAATCTAAGTCCTCTACTTAACCGATATAGTTGTCATGTATGCATGTGAGAAAAGTGTGGATTTTTATGGTGGCCATTTAACCGAGGATCCAACAGGGCACTCTCAATGAACTCGTGGAAATGCTTTCAGTATCTCTGCAAGGGATGAATTTGCTACGAAGGGGAGAAAGGGCAATAATAATATTTAGAAAGGAGTAACTAATGTTGCAAGTAGTAAAATAAGAGACTTGCACACACTAGTCAGAAGTTTCAAAACATGCACTTGTATTTTAGAAGAAAAAAATGCAAAACAACAACAAGACCAAATAGAGCTTAATGAACACAAAGTACCAATAAAATCCTCAATCAAAGAGGCTAAAATTCCTTCTTCCTTTATTGAAGCTCAAGTAGAATTTGTACATAGTATGGGAAGTAGAAGACATTTTTTGGTGGGAGAAATGGAAGAAACTTGCTATCTCTTGCTCTCTTCACAAGGATCTCTCTCTCATGAATTCACAAAAAACAGCTCCAACATCTAAGAATTTTAAGAAGACAAAATTTAGAAGACCCTCAAATGAGGAGCTTGCTACAATTTATAGAAGAAGAGGTAACTTTTCATCTTCCTGGTGACTTTTTGAATACCTTAATATGACTTAAGACTATTCATATTCCACTTTAAATATTTAAGTCCCTTTTATAAGAACAAGGTGACTTAAAGTTACATTATATTTCTAAAGTCACTTAAGTCATATTAAAAAGTGCAACCCTCAACGCAAAAATATAACATTGAGGAGAGAGAGAGAGTGTTGTATGAGAAGAGAAGAGAGAGAGAGAGAAGAAGAAGAAGAAGAAGAAGAATTATGCTGAAGGATGAGCTACTGCGGTGAACTTGGCTCCACTCTCTGATTGCTCTCCACTCTATGATCCTGAGAAGGCTTCTATATTTCCAAGATCTTCTTTGAAACAAGCTACAGTTGGTTCTAATTTTTCGACACGAGGGATGCAAATGTAGCATAAGGTTTCAGATCCATCCATCGGTCACACTATTTATGTCCTTACACTTCCCGAACCATGATGAATGCTTTTCTGTGATAAGTGCAATAGAGGATCAGATCTCTAAGAAGAAGTCAAGAGTATCCTTAGTGAAGGAAAATGGGTTTCCCACCCCTTTCTTGACATATTCTTCAAAAGGGATGATCAACTCATCAGCAGTTGTATGTTCACTCATTGCATGTACTCTAAGTTTATGAACTTTCTGATTTATATTATCCTACCACTTGTACACTTGTTCTTCTTTCTCCTCTAGCTCTGTGAAGGACCAATTGATTGCTTCAAATCTGATTGTCAGGGCCCTCACCCATACACGTGTCAAGTCATCTGTAGGAGTTTCAAATACCTTTTTGTCAATCAACTCCTGACGCGATGGGTGTTGCTCATCTCACTCACTACTAGTCCCAGAGGTTCCCAGTAATCTCTTTCCTTCCCCACATCCTATTTGAGTGCTCATGTTCTGTTGGCCATGGCACACATGTACGCAAAGAGCTTGACTGCCTCTTAGAGTTCTAGCTTGCCTTTTTTAGAGATTTATTCGATCCATTCATTATTCACTTGCCCCTGCATCATGAGCTCATGCGTTCTTCTAATGGATTCTAGATCAAAGCTACTGATGGGTACCACTTTCTCAACAGGAGGTGTTATAGTGCTTGTTCCACCAGGTGTTGCACATAAGATGAAAGAGTTCATACATTTTCCTCTAGTACCTCAATCTTCTCTTTATATTCTTTATTCCTTACCACCATGTGAGTAGAAGATTGTTGGTATATGTGTAAATCTCCCTTATGAGTAGTTGGTCCCAATTGGATCATGCTTATATCGTAGTTGGTTGGTGTCATCTCATCCATTGGCTTGATTACTTTTGGCCGAGCTACTTCGATGTCGATTTCTGTCTCCCCATGTAGAATCGAGATGTTGTCGTGTGTGATCTTTCTTGACCTTTTTTCTTTAGCCAATGATAAAATTGCTGATAGATCGAGGGCTACTACTTGTTGCACAGTGCGAGTGTTGAGGATGATCATTTCCCGCATCCATGGAAACATCTCACTGGATTCAAGCTCAATGATGGGTGCATCAACCATTCTTTGTTCTGATGGAGGAGGCAAGTCCTGAATGAGAGGAGTGTTGAAGTTGACAACATGTAAGACCTCTTGTAGTGGCTCGACGACTAGATCATGAGTCGTATACTCCTCATTCACTTGTGTATCTGCTGTCAAATTTTTAGTCTTGCATTATTGAGATCACATCTTCCTCTTGTGGTGATGCCAATGAATCTTTTTCTTCCCTAACTTTCTTAGGTGTCTTCTCATGGGGAGAAGTTTTCAATTCCATGGCCTTCCTCTTTGAACTCGCTCCAGAGTGTTTAGAGCTGGAAGTCACCTCTACCACTTTTGAAGACAAATGATGTGAAGCTTGCTTCTAGCTTGGAGAAATCCCTCATGACCGAATGATCATAGCCCTCTTCTTCTGAAACCAATTCCTCATTCTCCTCACCACCTTTTCAGTCCACTCCAATATATCTCTTGATTCACAAACATGCTAGTTGATTTGGGGCATTGGGGACATCTTGAATGTTGCATACTCAGATCGTACATCTCTATCCCATCATCATGTAAGATGTCTTCATACCAAGAGAACTTGAATTTCTTCATCTCACTGATTGTCATCCTCATGTGATCTTTTTCCGTACTTCAAACTCATTAGTACAGTTGGCTCAATAGTCCTCAAATTGTGGTTCATGTTGTAATTCTAGGACATAGAATGAGTCGGGCTCTTCTCGGATGTCAAAGTTGGCCTGACGATGTAGGAATGCAAAGTTAGATGTGCGAAAGTGGCCTCTAGGTGAGATGTGTCATTTGAGCTTTTACACGTGAACTCCCTACGATATAGGGAATGAAATTAATAAAGATATAGGGAATGAAATCAATTTCTTTCTCCTACTTCTGAGCTTGTTATTTACTTGGGTGATCTTCCTGTAGAGTTTGAACAATATAATCTAGTCACTGAGGTACTTAGGTAGTTTTAGCGGAGCTTAGTCAAAGCCAACGACTCGTATGTAGGAGAATGTTGAGAATTGTATGAAGTATGAGCCATATTCCTTAATCAGGGATGCCGCTTTTGGTGACATCCTAGCTTTAAGATCCCCTTCCAAGCTTCGGACCACATACATGGTGAACACATCATTCATGCGGGTGAAATGCCTGTTGTTCTCCTCCATTATCAACTATGGTAGTTTCTCGAATGTAGGTACCTTGGAAGTAATGTTCTGCGTGAGAGGAAATCCCTTAAATGATCACGAGCTTACGAGGAGATAAACTAGGTAAGAATTCATGTGGAACTTTTTTTCATGGGTACTTGGAGCAGTTGCAGGTGGATATTTTCACTGATGATCTACCCCCAGTCAATTCTCTGCTTCCTTTCTGTCAATGTCAGGATGAAAAGGCCCATCCAGTCCTAGAAGTCTCTCGTGCTTGCTTCACCCATTACTCTACTAAGGAGAGTGATGACATCAAAATACCCTTCTCAAAACTCACACCTTGGTAAATTCTTGGGCATCTTGGAGGGCTTTCTTCCTGTTTTCAACCATGGGCCGAGCACTACTCCTTAGACATATTAATCCATTTTCTCCCAGTCATGCACGACTCTTTCCTTTGAGATGACGGCCATGTTGGAAGATGTCAGATATCAGAGAGAATTAAAAGGGTCCTAGGGTTGATGACCAATATTTTCATACTTGTTGTCACTCGGATGGTTCATGTCTCGGGCTAATAGTGGAAAGAGCGAGGCTAAGACTTGCTCGAGACTCTACACAAAAATCGGGGTGTCCTGAAACAACGAACAAGCCACTTGTGAATATCTAGTCTTCAATCCTCCTTCGGTCCTTGGAGGCCATGTGAGTCTTAAGGTCATTCAAGTCCATGTACAGAAATTTCATCACTATTCCACATCATACTCACAGTGCAAAGGGTTGTGTCGACTTTTAACTTGTCCATTTCAAACTTCATGTCTCCCTTAGAAAAAGTAACTTACAATTTTTAGTAAGTGTGAAAAATCAAGGCCCTAGAACTTCTACTGAGTGTTGTGACCTTGATTCCTCTTTCTCCCTACATTCCTCGTTCCTTCTGGATCAACTTTCTATTTTTAGAAGGTGCTCATGGGCCCACTTTCTATTTTTAGTAAGTGCTAAAAATGCCCATTCTAGTGAATTCTCAGCTGTAGTGCATCCCCAATGTCTTTTCCTCCTTCACAAGTTCTTATGTCGATGACTTTTCCAAAATAGCAGTCCCTATGTAGTAGAACTGCTATTTTTAGAAAGTTGACTTTAGGAGGTCAGATTGACGTGCAACGAAGTTTTTTGATATGGGTTTTTTTCCCAATATCACTCCTCTGAAATTTTGGGCCCACCCACTTGATAGTCTAGGAGATTTTAAAGTTTTAATTTTCAGACCTGGTAGTGCTTCTAGGTGCGGTGACCATTAATGGACCTCAAAATTGTAGGTCTGGTTTTTTCCTCTGTTTGCAAATAAAATTATATTTTTGATGTGGGTTTTTTCTTCTGATGCTTCACGTGTAATCCTACTTCAATCCGACAATCGGTTTGATGAGAAATCTCACTTCTTTCTTCGTTGAGCCGGAAAGGAGTTTTCTTTGTTGTGGATGCTCTATCACATGAGAGGAGGGTTTGAGGTTATGTTTTTGATGGTCTTGGATAGAGGAACAAACAAAAATAAATGGTTCATTGATTCATGCACTGGTTTGCAAGCTTCGTTTAGATTTCCATTTTTGGCTATGGAGATTTTACTATTTTTTTCCATTGTTCTTCATTGCTCCTTCTTAGCTTGACGAGAGTTCCTTCTGAGCCCTATGTATCACCATGGGAAAGGTATTTCAGTTCATTTTTGTTCTATTTGAGTATCTTGCAATGGTGGAGTGATGGAAGAGAGTTGCAGAGGAAGGAGGAAGCTTGTCAGTGCACAGGAGTGGAAGCAACTGGAAGCACTAGAAGCAATGAGCGATAATTAGGTTTTTTCAAAATTTTCAAGGCATGGAGGGATGAGCTTGGGTGAATTTTTCCATGCTTGATGTCCCCGACCTCAGAGATGTGAGGGACATAAAATTCCACAGTGGTCAAGAGGATGACACGTGGCGGCGATCCGACGGTAGGGAATGAAGGTGAAAAAAGCTACTTTAAAGCACTGGGAGCTGAAAGCAAGTCACATGGATGTCCAAAAGGCTCCCCATAGGGGGATAGGTGAATTTTTTCATGTCTAATGTCCCTAAACTTAGGGAATAAGGGACATCAGTTTCCACAGTGGTCTTGGAGCTGACACGTGGCGTTTGATCCGACGGCAGGGAGTGGATGCTCCAAAAATGCACCTGGGGGTTGAAAGTCGGTCACATGGATGTCCAAAAGGCTCCCCATAGGGGGATGGGAACATTTTTAAAGGTATGATGTCCCTCACCTTAGGAACATAAGGGACATCAGTTTCCAAGGTGGTTAAGAGGATGACATGTGGCCGATCCGACGACAGGGAATGGATGCTCCAAAACTACACGTAGGGGTTGATCGTCGAGTTTGGAGGTCATATGAGGGTCGAAGAGGTCACATGGGGGCTGAGAGGATTTTTAAATGGTTTGTGTACCTGACCTAATGGTTTTGGGGACATGAAATCCCGCCAGGCTCCTAGTGTTGACACGTGTCCTCTGAAAAATGACTAAGTCTTGAATTGCCTTTGAGAGGGTAACTTGGAACGATGATAACTTGAGCTCCTGATGGAATTTATTGGTGAAATTTTATATTATCCTGACTGGAAATGGAATTTTAAATCCAATTATGGGGGTATTATGTCTTTATTCATCCATATTATCCCTAAAAATCGGATTTGTGATTTGAGACTCTACTTATGCCTGATAAAAACTGCTGAAAATCCTATGCGCCAAGGTGTTGTGAAAAATATTATTTCACCATAATGTAGGTATTGTAATAATATTTTTGGATTTTTTTTTAACTTCTAATTCCATTCAGAGCTTCTAGAATCTTCTTCTGAAGCCCGATAACTATTTTAGGCCTATGTACTGCCTAGGCTTGTGAACCTGTTTTACTCAAACTGCCCCCAAGCCTTTCAAAAATTCCCCAAACCTTCCAAAATAATTTCCATGAGGTTTTAAGGTATTTAATTCACCTCCATGTTTAATTTTTCCCTTCCGTTCCACTCTAGGGTGGTTGGTCCAGGTCTAGAAAAGCCAAAGTGTTAGCCCTTCCCAATCTTGCGAAAGATAGATTCTTTTTGGCACTCCCTAAAACACCTAGGGGAATGAATAGAATTTCCTAAATAACCTATGGGACAAATTTAAAATCAAATAAAGGGGTGACTAGACTGACAAATTGACTTGAGGTGCCTAAGATTGATAAACGTGAAAATTTTGGCACAGGGTATAGTTGTTGTGCTTGGAAACTTCCAATTTCCCTGTTGCACATTTACATGACAACAACTGGATCTAGCTTGGGGACATGACATGGATTGAGTTCAGAGAAGACATGACATGGGAATCTAAAATATCAATCTTAGACCATATAATTCGTTGACTAGTGCCTTATCCATTGGGCCTTGCGAGTCATGTACAACCTCTAGAAAGAAAGGTTGGAAGAAAGAAACACACACACACACAAAATGACGGAAAGGAAACACATGACACACAACAAAAGGAAAAAAACTTAGAAATCACCTATGGTATAAGGTGGGGGACAACCCACTTTCACTGATGATACAATTTTAGGTATTGCCCACTGCGAGGTAATTCCAACGGTGTTCCATCCAAATATGAGAGTAGAAAAGCATTCTCACCGCAAGCTTCATGAATCTGGAATGGGCCGAGACATAATGAATAAAACTTTCCATGGCTGACTTTTGGTTCCCTTCTCTTATCCCATAACAGGATGGAGTCTCCAATATTGAATTATTTTTCATTAGCCTTCTTGTCAAATTTTTTTCTTTACTTTCAACTGGTGCTCTTTGATGCGGTCCACCACTCAGAGTCTATTTTCTTCTAGTTTCTCAAGAAAGAGGATCCTCTTGTCAATGGAATCCTTGTACTGCCCATCTTCTATTCCTATAGTAACTTGAGAGTTGGCATCTCGATTGTGAGGGGGATTTCTGCTTCAACTCCATATAACAGTTGGAATGGTGACATACCTATTGCCTTCTTGGGAGTGATCCTAGCTACCCATAATGCATCATACACCTTTTTGTACCAATTACTTTGTTTCTCATCTACAAACTTATGGATGATGGTCAAGATGTTCTTGTTGCTTGATTCAGTGTCATTTCCTTGTGGATAGTAGTCAGAAGAATGAGATAGAGAGATTTCGTAGCCATAAAAAAACTTGATTAACTCCCTTGAAGAGAAATAGGTAGCATTATCTGCTACAATCTTCTGTGGCACTCCAAAATGTACTATGATATTCTCCTTGATGAAGTTGCATATTGTTTCGGTATTGGCTTGCTTGGCTAGAATGGCTTCCACCCACTTGGTGAAGTAATCATCACCGTGAGCACATAGGTGTGCCCCACGCTTGAGTGTGGATTTAGAACACTAATGAAGTCTATCCCCCACTACTGAAATGGTTCTTCAATAACAACTAGCTTGAGTGGTAGTGCAGCAATTTGTGGTCTCCCAACGAATTGTTGGCATGCTTCACATTTGGAAACCCAATCTTGAGTGTCTATAAATATGGTGGGCCAATAATACCTTCCTCGAGGATCTTGTGTGTAGTGACCATCGCTGAAAAATTTCCACCACATGCTTGATCATGGTATGCTTTAAGCAATTTTTCTTGTTGCTCTTTATCTACGCACCTGAGGAAGCATCCATCCAGACCTCTCTTGTAAAGTGCGTGATTCTAGATTAAAATTTTTTTGCCTTCAGCTTGAGTGTTCTCCTTTGTTTGTAGTTAAGATGGGGAGGACATTCTCCATAAGTTAAGTAATAGGAAATATCAGTATACCACTCATCAGTAGTGGTTACAAAGACAACTTGAGGATGGTTTTTGGGACGAGATGAGCAAGCACAATTTTCTTCACCGTGTTGAGCTTTGAGTGTTTCATCTTCAGCAATCAACCTACATAAACCATTCCCCCTTACTAGATCGGAGGGTCGAATCTCCAAATCATATTCCCGAGTCTTCGTAATCCAATTTCCTCTTTTAGCTCCTAGATCTTCTTTGTGTTAAGATGGACTTGATTATAATACCCGGGACCATCACCACCGTATGAGAGTTAAGGATGCAAAACCTGAAAATTTTTACAACCTTAACCACTGCATAGGCATGCTTCTCCAATTGGATGTAGTTTAGTTCATGATTTTTCAATGAACAACTCATGAAAGCAATATGTGCTTCCACGCCTTCATCATTTTTCTAAACAAGAACGATAGAGAGTGTATGTTCTGATGCATAACAATACATGATGAATTCTTTATTAAAATTTGGAGACACAAGAGTCGAGCCTTAATAATGGATTTTTTGATTTCTTTAAATGTTGTCTTCCTTCATTGCTCCATTTGAAGTTTTCCGGGATTCATCATGGTGGTGATGTGCTTTGTCAATTCAGCAAACTCAGGAATAAAGCAACGAAGAAAATTCACCTTTCTGAAGAATGAATGAACTCCTTTCTTTCGGTGGGCAACGATAATAATCTTGAATGGATCATACTATCTCATTATCAATGTGTGCTCCATGTTTGTTCACAATGTGCCCTAGTAACTTTCCTTTTGTGACTCTGAAAATGCACTTTTTGGATTTAGTGATATGCCATATTTTCTACATCTAGCAAGTACCAGTTCTAAGTGATGGATATGATCTCCCCTCTTTTTTGAAAACATTGTGAGATCATCAAGATATATGATAGTGAAATGTTTTAAGTCCTTGAATTCCAAATCCATCTCCCTTTGAAATGTATCCCCCACATTGATTAGGCCGAAGGGCATTCTGATAGGCAAAAGTGCCCCAAGGTGTTGTGAAGGTTGTCTTGGTGTGATCCTCCTTCGCCACTTTGATTTGATTATATCCTGAGAATCCATCAAGCAATGAAAGCATTTCAGATCTAATGACTAATTGTAGGATGTGATCCATGATAGGGAGAGGATAATTGTCTTTCAATGATGCCTGGTTCAGGTTGCGGAAATCTACACATATTCTTATTTTGCCATTCTTCTTCCAACCGGCACAATGTTGGCCACCCATGTTGAATGGTGGATGGGAAAGATGATTCTTGCATTGAGCATATTCATTACCTCATCCTTGATGGTATCAAAATCTTTGGGTTATATGGTATTTTCTTTGGTCTAAAAGGCTTAGCATCCTGCTTCAAAGGGATCGAGTGATGCATTTCCTTCGGTTGGAAGGATTTGAGTTCATCATAAGAGTAGGCCAAAACATATGAATATTTCTTGAGCAATGAAACGAACCTTCTCTTCTCCTTAGGTGAGAAATTTTTTCCAATATTGACCATCCTTGGCTCCTCTGGGGTGCCATGTTTTCCTTATCAAAATCAGTTGGGCACTGAGAAGATTGTTTTTCTTTCTCTTGAATGAATCTGTCGTGTTTGTCAAAGAGGTCTTCCAAAGAAACTAGGCCTTTGGGAATATTGTTCCCTTTTAATTTGATCACTCCTTCATCATCAATACCTTTAATTCCTTCTTTCTCTTCTTCGGCTACCACTTCTCGGTGTGGATTCTTGCTTCTTTCGAGAAGAGATTATTAAATTTATCCCTTTGTTCCAAAAATTCTAGAATTTGGTTATCATCATTAAATACTTGTCAATGATTTACATTATCTAGTACACTAGGCCTGAATACCATTTCTATGGTCACCTTATCTTTACCAAAAGAAGGATGAGGTGTCACTAGGGAAGACTGATACTGCAAGAGAATAAACCTTTTTGTTCTTTTCTCTTGGGATAACTTCAATGGAAAATGCATCAAAAGATTCAATGCAGTCCCATACTCTATTTCTATAATGCCGAGTCTTGGATTTTTCACCTGATATTGTTGCTAGAATTACTTTACTATCACTTCCGCATCACCTTGGCATCTCAGCTTCTTGATTCCCATGTCTTCAGCCACACCCATGCCTAAAAGGAGAGCTTCATATTCCACTGTGTTATTTGTATTATTGAATTACAACTTGTAGGAAAATAAGTACAATTCACCAGAGGGAGAGTATAACACTACACCTGCTCCCAAACCTGCACTGGAATGACTACCATCAAATTCCATTGTCCAAACTTGATCTTCTTCCTCTTCCATAAGGAACCACAAGTTATCATCTCTTTCTGATGTGAGGAAGTAGTTTCCTAGCCCGCTATCTTGAAAAATAATGTTTGCCTTTGGATCATCAGAATTTCACACTGTGAACTTCATCTTTCTTACAGGAAGCAATTTCTTCATCTCACCTTTTACTGGAATAGTTGCAGATGACCAGTCCATTTTTATTTCTCCACCCAAGTCTCTGCAGAAGCTTCGACTCAATATCATGCCAAAGGATGTTGGGATGTCCGCCACTAGGATGGTTAGAAGCACCTTCTTTTCTGGAAAATCAGCCAATGCTACATGTGCATCTTTGATTCTTCCTACCAATGGAACTTGTTTGGATTCCATTGAATAATAGGTTCCATTTTCCAAGTCAAGGTGAGGCCAAGAGAATTTGCAAATTTGATGAGCATCACATTATCTGAGGCTCAAATCTATGATACAATTATTTAGCTCGAATCCTTTAATGAGGAGTTATAGGTAGAAAGGTTCAACCCTATTTGTTTTGGAGGCACTGAGGGCTAGCATGTTTTGAGAAAGTGGTGTGGATTGTGTGGGGAGTAATCCTTTGGAACTTGGACCCGAGGTTATAGGATTACCACCACGGACTACATCAATGAACCTATCAAATTGGGCAGGATGATTTTGTAGGTATTCTATTTATGAGAGCTGGACTTTAGTTTTACTTGTGTGTTCCACAAAGTCAAATGGGGTTATGGTGGGCAAGGAAGAGGTTCTAAGAATGATGGAATATTTACATGGCAAAAGTTTTGCTGTTTTGGGTGTTGAATTATCCTTTAAGGGTGTAGTAACTAAATTGGAAGGGGATGGGGATGCGGGCTTTGATGGCACCTTAGATGTTTTTACAGGAGCAACATTCAAATGAGAATTATTATTAGTAACCTTTGAGTTGGGAGAAGGGTTAGATGACCGACTTGGTATGGCAACATGATCCCTACTAGCCAGTGGGTCTTCTTTTTCTTTATCCAACCTCATCAAAGGTGGTAGTGGTGATCCTCTATTGATGATTTTATTTTGTGGGACCTCCGAAGGAGAATCTTCTTTCTTCTTCTTGTCCTTTACCACATCCGTTAAGGATGAAGCACCTTTCTTGGATTATGCATGAGTGAAAACTACACATGAGAAACTTGGAGCTTCTTCATCATCTTCATCTTCATCATCAACGTACTTAATTAGGCCGTTGTGCATATCACCATCAACTTCCTTGACCTCAAGATAGCTTTCATAGTCCTCCACATTTTCTTCTTCAAGTTCTTCAATTTCTGCTTCCTCTTTCGGTTCTTTGGTGTCATGTATTTACACATTGACATCGTGGTGCTTTGAGAGCAAGCCGATGAGGAGGTGGAGCAATCCTTGGCCTATTTGGAGAGTTTGGTTTCCTTGGAGCGTTCCTGCATTGTGATCTAGGGACAACTATTTCTTAAAGGAAACCAAGTCATTTTCCATTTTTTGGAACATTGGATCCGTGGTGACTGAGTTTGAATTATGACCCTTTTGTTTCCCATTTGGGCCTTTCACTTTACTAGACAAGATTAGATCATCATCAATTTCTATTGCATGGTATTGAGCTTCCTTAATGTTCTTGGTTGGGTTCTTCTAAGGAAGAAACCTACTTCTGATGGTAAGGCATTGATGAAGAATCTCTTCGATTATTTTCAAGAGGCACCACATCTTTAGGGATTCTTCTTATCACTCTGTTATATCTTGCTATGAAGTCTCTCATTGACTTAGAGGTTTCTTTTTTCATTTGTACCAATTGGACCAAGATATCCTAAAAATCTTTGTGGTCTTGAACCTGTGTTCGAATGCACTTCTTATATCTTCCCAACAGGTGATAGACCTCGGGGTAGCATGTAGAACCATTCGGCAAGCCTTTCTTGAAGTGACTCCACAAAGAGTCAGCCTGACACATCTTCGTCCTCAACGCCCAACACACCACAAACAATGATAAATGCTACTACATGTTCTTTGGGGAGCTAAGAACCATCCCCTCTAAATTTTGGAAATTTTTTTCTTGAGCCTCTCTGAGCAAGAACTCGTGGAGTGGTTGAGCAAGAGCAAATGGACCACGTGTTTCCTCCCATGGTACATTAGGCCTATGGGCCTCACGATCATGATCATGCTCACGATCCCCTATTCTATTTCTATTTCTAGCTTATAACCTTTCTAAGGCTATAGCTTCCATTGCTACTCTTTCGTTTGCCTTGGCTTGAAGTCTTTCGATTTCTTTGATTTGAGCTCTTATTTCCTCTTCCACTCTTGCTTCTCTTTCTCTAGCTTCTTCTTCGGTCTCCATGTCGGTGAACTCTTCAAGGTTCTCATTGATGTATGTAAATTAACCATCAAAGGATTGAAAACACTCGGGTTTCCAATATGACTAGTTGCTTGATGAAAGGAGGCCTCTAATTCCGAACAGCTCTTGTCTTCTTTGAAGTTATTCAAAAATGGGGTTGGTTTGTCCTCCTTGTCTCTTGTTGGTGTATCTTCTATCCGCCAACTTGGAAATCTATGCTCTTCTTTGTGGGTTTGGAATTTGTCTTTGCCTCTCTAATTCAACAATGCATTCTTCTTCAAGGTCAAGAATTCTCGTGGCAATGAAGTAGTGGTTTACACTTCATCTTGTTATGCCGATAACTTCTCTCAAATATGAAACGATACCCTCTTGGATGTGGAAGATTAATTCAAGTCTTTCAACTGGAGGATAGCCCGAAATAGCCATGGTTTATAAACATGTGGCTCATATAGATATTCAAATTCTAGAAATTTTTCTTTTTCTTTTTTGAATTTTTTGAATTTTGTTTGTATTTTTCAGACCTTCTGGTCATATTCAGGTGTAGATGTTGCTAAATATGCCCCATGGTGGGTGCCAAAAACTATTGGTGAGAATATTTGTTGGGTGGAAAAACTTGTGGATTTCTTGCCAACGCTCTAGGAATCTAAGTCCCTCTACTTAAACGACACAACTTCCATTTATGCATGCGTGAAAAAGTGTGGATTTCTGTGGTGGCCTTTCGACTGGGTATCCAATAGGGGCACTCCACTAACCATGTGGAAAATGCTTGTAGGTATTTACAAGGGATGAATTTGCTATGAAGGGGAGAAAGGGGAGTGAGAATATTTAGAAAGGAGTAACTAATGTTGCAAGTAGAAAATCAAAGACTTACACACACTAGCCAGAAGTTTCAAAACATGCACTTGTATTTTAGAAGAAAACAAATCTACAAAATAAAAACAAGACCAAATAGAGCTTAATGAACACAAAGTACCAATAAACTCCTCAATCAAAGAGGCTAAAATTTCTTCTTCCTTTATTTAAGATCACGCAAAATTTGTACATAGTATAGGAAGTAGAAGACATTTTTTGGTGGGAGAAATGGAAGAAACTTGCTATCTCTTGTTCTCTTCACAAGGATATCTCTCTCATGAATTCACAAAAAATAGCTCCAACATCTAAGAATTTTTAGAAGACAAAATTTAAAAGAACCTTAAATGAGGAGCTTGCTACAATTTATAGAAGAAGAGGTAACTCTTCATCTTCTCCTAGTGACTTTTTGAATACCTTAATATGACTTAAGACTATTCATATTCCACTTTAAATATTTAAGTCCCTTTTATAATAGCAAGGTGACTTAAAGTTACATTATATTTCTAAAGTCACTTAAGTCATATTAAAAGTGCAACCTCAATGTGAAATTATAACATTGAGGAGAGAGAGAGTGTTGTATGAGAAGAGAAGAAGAAGAGAGAGAGAGAGAAAGAAGAAGAAGAAGAAGAATTATGCTGAAGGATGAGCTGTTGTGGTGGACTTGGCTCCACTCTCTGACTGATCTCCACTCTGTGATCCTGAGAAGGCTTCTATCTTTCCAAGCTCTTCTTTGAAATGAGCTACTGTTGGTTCTACTTTGTCGGCATGAGGGATGTGAATGCAGCTCAAGGTTTCAGTCCATCCATCGGTCACACTGTTGATGTCCTTGCACTTCCCGAACCATGATGAATGATTTTCTACGATAAGTGCAATGGAGGATCATATCTTTGAGAAGAAGTCAAGAGTATCCTTAGTGAAGGACAATGGGTTGCCCAAACCTTTCTTGACATATTATTTGAAAGGGATGATCAAATCATTAGTAGTTGTATTTTTCTCATTGTAGGTACTCCAAGTTTATGAACTTTCTCGATTTATACTATCCTGCAACTTGTATGCTTGTTCTTCTTTCTCCTCTAGCTCTGTGAAGGCCCGATTGATTGCTTCAAATATGATTGCCAAGGCCCTCACCCATACACATGTCAAGTCATCTGCAGGAGTTTCAAAGACCCTTTTGTCGATCAACTCCTAGCGATGGGTGTTGCTCATCTCACTCACTATCACCCTCCCAGAGGTTTCTAGTAATCTCTTTCCTTCCCCATGCCCTCTTTGAGTGCTCGCGTTCTATTGGCCATGTCACACATGTACGCAAAGAGCTTGACTACCTCTTGAGTGTTGGCTTCCCTTTTTTAGAGATTGAGTTGATCCATTCATTATTTGCTCACCCCTACATCATGAGCTCATGCATTCTTCTGATGGATTCTAGATCAAAGCTACTGATGGGTACCACTTTCTCAATAGGAAGTGTTATAGTGCTTGGTTCCACTAGGTGTTGCACATAAGATGAAAGAGTTCATAATTTTTCCTCTAGTACCTCAATCTTCTCTTTATATTCTTTATTCCTTACCACCATGTGAGTAGAAGATTGTTGGTATATGTGCAAATATACCTCATGAGTAGTTGGTCCCAATTGGATCGTGCTCATTTTATAGTCGGTTGGTGTCATCTCATCCATTGGCTTGATTAATTTTGGCTAAGCTACTTCGATGTAATGATTACTTGTCTCCCCACTGTAGAATCGAGATGTGTCCATGCAATCTTTCTTGACCTTTTTTCTTTATCCAACAAGAATATTGCTTTGATAGATTGGGGGATACTACTTGTTGCATAGTGTGAGTTTTAAGGATGATCATTTCCCACATCCATGGAAACATCTCACCGATTCAAGCTCAATGATGGGTGCATCAACCATTATTTATTCTGATGGAGGAGGAAAGTCTTGAATGAGAGGAGTGTTGAGTTGACAACATGCAAGACCTCTTATAGTGGCTTGATGACTGGATCATGAGTCATATACTCCTCATTCACTTGTGCATCTGTTGTCAGATTTTTATCTCATTACTGAGATCACATCTTCCTCTTGTGGTGATGCCAATGAATCTTTTTCTTCCCTAACTTTCTTGGGTGTCTTCTCATGGGGAGAAGTTTTCAATTCCATGGCCTTCCTCTTTGAACTCGCTCTAGAGTGTTTAGAGTTGGAAGTCACCTCTACCACTTTTAAAGATGAATGATGTGAAGCTTTCTTCTGGCTTGAGAAATCCTCAGTGACCAAATGATCATAGCTCTCTTCTTCTAAAAATAGTTCCTCGGCCTCCTCACCACCTTTTCAGTCCACTCCAGTATATCTTCAAATTCACAAACATGCCAGTTAATTTGGGGCATTGGGGACATCTTGACTGTTGCGTACTCAGGATCATACATCTCTGTTCTCCCATCATCATGTAAGATGTCTTCATACCAAGAGAACTTGAATTTCTTCATCTCACTGATTGTCATCCTCATGTGATATTTTTTACGTACTTTGAACTCATCAGTACAATTGGCCCAATAGTCCTCAACTTGTGGCTCATGTTGCAATTCTGGGACATAGAACGAGTCGCTCTTCTTGATGTCAAAGTTGGGCTCCCGATGATGTAGGAATGCAAAGTTAGATGTGTGAAAGTGGCCTCTAGGTGAGATGTGTCATTTGAGATTTTGCATGTGAACTCCCCTAGAGATATAGGGAATGAAATCAATTTCTTTCTCCTACTTTTGAGCTTGTTATTTACTTGGGTGATATGCCTGCAGAGTTCAAACAATACAATTTTGTCACTGAGGTACTTAGGTATTTTCAGCAGAGCTTAATCAAAGCCAACAACTCGTATGTAGGAGAATGTTGAGAATTGTATGAAGTACAAGCCATATTCCTTAATCAGGGATGCCACTTTTAGTGATATCCTAGCTTCAAGATCCCCTTCCAAGTTTTGGACCACATACATGGTGAACACATTTTTTAAGTGGGTGAAATGCTGTTTTTCTCCTCCATTATCAACTGTGGTAGTTTCTTGAATGTAGGTACCTTGGAAGCAATGTTCTGCGTGAGAGGCAATCCCTTAAATTATCGCGAGGTTGCAAGGAGATAAACTAGGTAAGAATTCATGTGGAACTTATTTGTCATGGGTACATGGAGTAGTTGCAGGTGGAGATTGTCACTGATGATCTACCCCACCAATTCTCTGCTTCCCTTATTTAAATGTCAGGATGAAAAGGCCCATCTAGTCCTGAAGTCTCTCGTGCTTTCTTCACCCATTACTCTACTGAGGAGAGTGATGACATCATAATACCCTTCTCAAAACTCACACCTTGGTAGATTCTTGGGCATCCTGAAGGCTTTCTTCCTATTTTTAACCATGAGCCAAGCACTACTCCTTGGACATATGAATCCATTGTCTCCCAATCATGCACGACTCTTTCCTTTGAGATGACGACCATGTTGGGGGATGTCGTATCTATAGAGAAATTGAAATGGTCCTAGGGTTGATGACCACCATTTTGTACCATTGTCAGCTCAAATGGTTCGTGTCTTGGGCTCGTAGTGGAAAGAGTAGGCTAAGACTAGCTCGAGACTCTGCACAAAAACTAGGTGTCCTGTAGCGGTGAACAAGCCACTTTTGAATATATGGTCTTTAATCCTCATTCGGTCCTTGGAGGCCATGCAAGTCTTAAGGTCATTCAGGTCCATGTACAAGACATTACTATCTTCCACATCATACTCGAAGGCGAAGGGTTGTGTCGGGTTTTGACCCGTCCATTTCGCGAAGGGTTGTGTCGGGTTTTGACCCGTCCATTTCAACTTCATGTCTCCCTTAGAAAAAGTAACTTACTATTTTTAGTAAGTGTGAAAAATAAAGGCCCTGGAACTTCTACTGAGTGTTGTGACCTTGATTCCTCTTTCTCCTTGCGTTCCTTGTTCCTTCTAGATCAACTTTCTATTTTTAGAAGGTGCTCGTGGGCCCACTTTCTATTTTTAGTAAGTGCCAAAAATGCCCATTCTATTGAATTCTTAGTTGTAGTGCATCCCTAATGTCTTCACCTCCTTCGTAGGTTCTTCTGTCGATGACTTTCCCAAAATAGTAGTCCCTATGTAGTAGAATTGCTATTTTTAGAAAGTTGACTTTGGGAGGTCGGATTGATGTGTAAATAAGTTTTTTGATATGTTTTTTTTCTCAATATTACTCCTCCAAATTTTGGGCATGCCCACTTGATAGTCTAGGAGATTTTTAATTTTTAATTTTCAGACCTAGTAATGCTTCTAGGTGCGGCGGCCATTAATGGACCTCAAAATTGTAGGTCTGGTTTTTTCCTCTATTTGTAAAGAAAATTATATTTTTGATGTGGGTTTTTTCTTCGATGCTTCACGTGTAATCCTACTTCAATCCGACAACCGGTTTGATGGGAAATCTCACTTCTTTCTTTGTTGAGCCGGAAAGGAGTTTTCTTCATTGTGGATGCTCTATCACATGAGAGGAGGGTTTGAGGTTATGTTTTTTATGGTATTGGATAGAGGAAAAAATATAAAAAATGGTTCGTTGATTCATGCACTGGTTTGCAAGCTTCGTTTAGATTTCCATTTTTTGGCTATGGAGATTTTATTGTTCTTTTTCCATTGTTCTTTGTTTCTCCTTCTTAGCTTGATGAGAATTCCTTCTGAGCCCTACATATCACCATGGGAAAGGTATTTCAGTTCCTTTTTGATCTGATCTGATTTTTTTGCAATGGCGGAGTGATGGAAGAGAGTTGTAGAGGAAGGAGGAAGCTTGTCTGTGCACAAGAGTGGAAGTAGCTGGAAGCACTAGAAGCAATGAGTGACAATTAGCTTTTTTCAAAATTTTCAATGCATGGAGGGATTAGCTTTGGAAAATTTTTCCATGCTTGATGTCCCTAGCCTTAGGTATGTGAGGGACATTAAATTCCATGGTGGTCAAGAGGATGACACGTGGCGGCGATCCGATGACAGGGAATGAAGGTGAAAAAAGCTGCTTTAAAGCACTGGGAGCTGAAAGTCGGTCACATGGATGTCTAAAAGGCTCCCCATAGGGGATGGGAAAATTTTTCCATGTCTAATATCCCTCACCTTAGGGACATAAGGGACATAATTTTCCATGGTGGTCTTGGATTTGACACGTGGCGTTTGATCTGACGGCAGGGAGTGGATGCTCAAAAAATGCACCTGGGGTTGAAACTCGGTCACATGGATGTCTAAAATGATCCCCATAGGGATGGGAACATTTTTAAAGGTATGATGTCCCTCACCTCAGGTACATAAGGGACATCAGTTTCCACGGTGGTCAAGAGGATGACATGTGGCACCGATCCGACGACAGGGAATGATGCTCCAAAAATGCTACATGTAGGGGTTAAACTGTCGAGTTTGAGGTCATATGAGGGTCTAGTCAGGTCACTTTTTTCCATGGTTGGTGTACCTGACCTCAGGGATTTTGGGGACATGAAATCCCACCAGGCTCCTGGTGCTAACACGTGTCCTCCCGAAAAATGACTAAGTCTTGAATTGCCTTTGAGAGGGTAACTTGGAATGATGATAACTTGAGCTCCCGGTGGAATTTCTTGGTGAAATTTTATATTATCATGACTGGAAATTTAATTTTGAATCCAATTATGGTGGTATAATTTCTTTATTCATCCATATTATCCCTAAAAATCGGATTTGTGATTTGAGACTCTACTTGTGCTTGATAAAAATGCCTGAAAATCCTATGCACCAAGGTGTTGTGAAAAATATTATTTCACCATCATATAGGTATTAGAATCCTATTTTTGGATATGTTTTTTTACTTCTAATTCCATCGGAGCTCCTGGAATCTTCTTCTGAAGCCCGATAGCTATTTTAGGCCTATGTACTGCCTAGGCTTGTGAACCCTGTTTTTACTTAGACTGCCCAAGCCTTTCAAAACTTCCCCAAACCTTCCAAAATCATTTCCATGAGGTTTTAAGGTCTTCAATTCACCTCCATGTTTAATTTTTCCCTTTTGTTCTGCTCTAGGGTGGTTGGTCCAGTCTTGGGAAGGCTAGTGATAGCCCTTCCCAATACCGCCAAAAGATAGTATCTTTTCGGCACTCCCTAAAATCACCTAGGGGGAATGAATAGAATTTCCTAAATCACCTAGGGGACAAATTTTACATCAAATAAAGGGGTGAATAGACTGATGGACTTGACTTGAGGTGCCTAGGAATGATAAAACATGAAAATTTTGGCACAAGGGTATAATTGTCGTGCTTGGAAACTTCCAATTTCCTTGTTACACATTTGCACGTCAACAATAAGGCATGCATGTGTTCATTCCTCCTACCCTTGCACCCACTTCCACATCAACTAATACTAGCTCAGCCTTACCCTCTTCCACCTTACCACCTATGGTGTCCCAACTTGACCCTACATCATCGATATCTTTTGTACCTATGGCATATGTCGTGCCTTTAAAGTCATTTGATCCTATGATGTCAACCATGTCTTTATCAACCACCTTGATTGTAGGTCTATCTGTACCTGCCACCTCTCATATACCTATTGCATCTCAGCCACCCATGGTATCGGTAACCCATACTCCCTTCCAAAACATTTCTCTCCATCCCATAGTCCGTTGCTTCGATTGCTTTATGAGGGTCGTTACGCCCACTCCACCTACCTACACTTATCATCCACAACCCCCTATTTCATATATCACTTATTTAGGATACTTTCCATCTACATCTATTCCAACCTATATTCCTCCCTCACAATTTTCATACTCAGCACCACCACATACTGGGATGCCACCCACATCATACCCTCCTCATCTACCCCCTTATATTGTAGGGGTTAGCCGGTCATGACAACTCCGCCAATGATCTTATCAAAATGATGATGGAAAAGATTTAGACATTGGAAGCATATGTCTTTGACGTACATAACTCTCTAACATATGACGAGATTTTTAATGAGCCTATTCACCCATCTATTCTAATTCGTCCATACCCCACGCATTGGGAAATGCCTCGAATTCAACTGATTTAATAAAGCAAAGAAGATCCGTAACAACACTTGCAGCCTTTTAAACATGGGTGTTATCTCGATCACTCATGATGACACTTTTCTCTGCGACAATTCTCAATGTCCTTGATAGGACCTACTTTGGAGTGTTATAGTGCTCTACCTAAGCACTCAATTTTCTCATCCAATCAAGTAGCTCAAGCTTTCCTAGACTAGTTTTCTATCAACATTGTTAAGAAGGTCACCATGCCCGACTTATGCGGACACCCCAATACAAAGATGAATCTATCACATATTTTTTCACTCATTGGCGAGCCCGATCAACTAACTCACATTCCAACTGCCTTAAACTGAATTAATAGAGTTGTTCACTAGGGATTGTGCTAGACACATCTCGCCAAATCTACAAGTTCAAACCTTTTGTACATTTGATGAGGCATTCACCATGGCCCAAAACTTGAAATCCATGCCATTGAAGAGAAGAAGATATAATTGCGTAACAAGAACACTGCGTTTAAATCAAACGATACCTCTTCTTCTTCCAAACCGTAAAATAATTACTCTAAAGCAAAAGGATATGCCAATACAATAGTTTTGAAAGCTGACCCATCTCACCCATCCAACCAATCAAAGCCTTCTTCCAATCTTTCTCCTGTTTAGGATTTTTAGTTTAAGTAGAGCAACGAAAATACACTCCCATAGGAGAACCCTACTCTTCGGTTTTAGAAAAACTTCTAAAATTTAGAGCAATCACTCTTCCACCTATCAAACCACATACTTGGTTTTGACCCCTCTTGTCCTATACTTATATGGTACAAAGAAAATGATTACTGCAACTATCATCATGTTAAAGGTCATAACGACGGTAATTATATAACTTTCAAAAATATCATCCAAGAAATGTTAGATAATGGAGATCTCATCTTGGATAACCCTAATACACTCGCATAATAGAACCTTCACATCTTCAAGAATTTGTTCCCAAATCACACCCTATTGTCTAACCAAACCAATAAAACCTCGACCAATGATAGTAACATTCGTGAGGTTCATGCTATTTTTGACATCATACCAGCTCTTCCTCAATTTCCTCCTACTTCATCTATCAAGGAGATTCTTGCACAAGCTCCTTCATCCACAGAGGGACTTGTTTCATCTACTCCTTTACCCATAGAGGAGTCTCCCTTATCTCCTCCTTCATCCATGGAGGAGTTTTCCATATCTCCCATGCGGTTTGCCCACTCACCTCTCAACCTGATGAATAACCCATAATATTTAATCTTCTACCCACAAGAGAGTCATGCTTACCTTATTCTTTGCCAAAATATGTACTTACCTCATCCAACTTGTCATCTCCCCTACCCATAGGGGATCCATTATAAACATCCATTCCTATTGGTGCAATTCTCCATTGACTTTCAAGGATCATGTTGATTTTCTCTCGGCTATTTTACCCATAGAGTCTGAAGCTAACCAATTCTGTCTCACATAGATTCTTCACAGGATTACTACCAAATCAACATCATCCCCCTACAATGGTGCCATTTTCACATTTAGCCAACCGCTTGGATTATGTTGACAATTCCATGCTTTGGGATGCCTTCGACTTCCTTTCTCAACTCAGATGCAAATGTTGTCTGTTGATACTTCCACGATTTATCCAAAAGTGTTTCAGATAACCAAACCCACCATGCCCATGCCAGTTGTAGTGACCTCTTCTTCATCACCCTTGCCCACACCTAAACCTTTACCATCAAATGAAATTTTTCCAATGCCTAAAACCTTACTTGCACCTATATATTCCTCTGCATCCAGACCCATTGCCACATTGGGAGTCATGCCGACATCAAGCTTAGTCAATCCTCCTGTAAAACTAGATTTAGCCACATCCTCACAAGCTATCGCAAAGACTATTCCCTCACCTAAGAGGAAGACCCAACCTCTTAGACCGCATACACCGGCTTCACCCACTACCCCTTTATCACCTTCACCACTTCCATCTATCCTAGGTCCTCACCCATCAACCTTGGCCAAACAACCTCCTACCCAGGAGTAAGTGAAAAACACAACAACGTACCTCATCATGATTCTCTCATTGTACCCAAATTACCTACACAACTTATGCCTTCGCCGTCACCTACATCATTTTTACCTCCTATACCTACACCACTTCTAGTATCCTCATCATTACCTATGCCATTCCCTTCTCTTCAACCAATACCTTCCACATTTCCTCTTACTACAACCTTCATTGCACCTCCATTATCACCTTGGCTAACCCAACCCCTTTCACCATCTTCCTTCCCTTCTACATCACGTACTTCTTCTTCACCTTTACCCAAGAAGGTGCAACCAAATCCCAAGAACCCACTACCCTCCAAAGAGGTAGTTAAACCTACACCACCTTCAATAACTAGTTCACCTGCTACATCTTTACCCAAGAAGATGCAATCCAAACCTAAAACCGTACTATCTACCAAATAGGTGGTCAAACTTACTCAATCACCAATTCCACCTCTGGTGGCGCCTCTCCCACCAAAGTCATCCACACTTCTATCCGCACCCACACTTCACATTGTGATCCATTTCCGTGGTCTTACGCTAACATCTTACCTAAAATTTTGTAAACCTCTATCATCACATTACCCGGATCTTATTACCCACTCAAGCCTAAACCAGAAGGGTTTGACGATACCAAAATTTACGCTTACCATCGTGTGCCAGGGCATGATGTGGAAAAATGTAAGGTTATTAAGATTATTCTTCTCTAACTATGTCCTCCTAAGAAAGCTTTGACGATGACGATCTTTTAGATGAGGACCTTATTCCACCTGTACCTATCACCACACATCCTTGTCCCATACCTATTCAATGACCTTCATCTCCCCCTCCACAACCCTTTTATCCTCCTCCAACATTTGAGATCAATATGGTCCACATAAGAGAGCTAGCCAAACCTCTGCCAAAATGCCAATGTGCTACATTGTTTTCACAAAACTAGTATATGCCCTCACCATATTTTTTCCTATCTCGCCGCTACACCTATCATCAATCACTTGTTCCTTTACTAGAGATTAATATTGTTCAAATTTCCAATCAATCCTGCATGGACAAAGGAAAGGAGAAAACAACTAGTTCATCCGCCACTCTTTTAACCAATATTCTATTTACACTTGCACCAAAAAACACCATCCATGGAGCCACATACCATATTTCTAACGGGGTTTTCCATCATATAATGCTTAAATAGTTGCACTGAGTCTCCTCTTAAAATGTGTTTGTACAACCTTGTCCAAACCTCGAGTCTCATCGAGCCCTCATTGAGGTTTTGTAATCTATTGAGGTTCCACCTAATGACCCTACTCCTATTGTATCCATTATCACTCCTTATGATGTGGCCTCTTTAACCACTTCATCCCCTTCCTCTACATTTGCTACCACTCATCAAGTAGCCACTCTCAGTTTCTCTGACAACGAGATTGTACCTCTCCAATTGGATGATCTTGACCCCGCCCTATTTATTTCCATCTACATTGATAATATACACATTCAATGCATCATGATCGACGAAGGTGCCAATATTAACATCATTTCTTCCCATGGATACAAGAAAATGTGTATCCCTACCAATTACATGAATAATAACCCAGTTATGCTGCGTTCATTCAATGATGCCATGACTTCCACCCTTGGCACCATCATTCTCCACATTTGTGTGGCCCCCGTACCATTCTTGAATTATTCTATGTTTTAGAGAGGGAATTCTATTACAACATGTTGCTTGGCCGACCTTGGATCTGCACCATGGGTTGTGTTCCTTCAATCTTACACTGCTGTTTAAAATTCAAACATAAAGGACATAACTATACCATAACCAGATTGTACTTCGCCAAGAACACGAGATGCTAATCAAACACCACGATCAATAAGATGAAAGCAATTCGCGAATAGCTTTACATAAAACCTTTGTAAATAAATGAGCAACAATATCATATATTATAATGGAACTCAATGCAATACATTGAGAATGGGCCTTGCTTAAATAGGCAAGCAATAAAAATCTAAGAACCACCAAGGTCGTAGATCAAGCCATAAATCAAAGAAATAACTAGTCATCAAAGAACTAGTGAAGACCATAGGAGAGAACTAGACATCAAGGATCTAGTCAATACAATAGATCAAGGAAAGAACTAGTCAATACCATAGATTAAGGAAAGACCTATACCTAACAACTAGATAATATCTTCTAATATCTAAATAAGACAAAAGAAATATCCACAAACATAAGTGGGTGAGGATAAATACAATAAAGGTAAATAAAGTACCTAGGTGAACATGAGCTAAGGTAAACCTACTCTAACACCTTCAACCTTACAATGCTATTTAAAATTCGAACATAAAGGACACAACTATACCATTCCATCCGACCCTTCACCATTCAAGACCTCTAACATGTTGTATTGACTCAATGATGTCCTTATACTAGTTAAGGCATCCACCATCGCTACCACTTTTTCAGCCACTGCCTCATCCACCAATGCTGCCGCTACCTCTTCCAAAACTAACTTGTTTATTCCCACTGTTGCTACAACTTCAACAACTGACCCATTAACCAACCCATCTACTTCTCACACAACTAATTCTTCTTCCATATTGACTAGTGATTCATCCATTCTCGCTACCCACATACCAACTACTGATCCTTTAGAAGGTGTTTTTCAATGCCTCACTCTGGGGAGTACCGTCTTTATAATATTGACACATTCCTTACTCCTCAAGAGTATGGTAACCTTCACCAACATCCTCGTTATGATCACCGCATAGGTGAGGTTTTCCCTATGGTCCTCCCCACCTTCGTACCAACTTAATGTATGGGGGACTTGATGCTTCTACCTACTCACCCGAGCCACCTTCCCAAACTCAACCATTTTCCTCCGACCTTCAATCTCTCACCAACCACCACTTTTCCCACACCTTCTTCCATCGTTGTGCTTGGAAGGGATTTAGCTTTGGTTTCTATGAACAAGGCTTCCATATTGTCATTCCTTGCACCACTCGTAAGCATAAAGACCGTAGTGGTATTGGATTTTCCGAACCACCTCCCAAGAAGGCTCGAGTCGAACTCATTGAGGATGATAAAAATTCCCCACCCCATTCACCAACTTCACCACCTTCACCTATAAAGTCTATAGATCTAGAATCCATTCCTCCTAATTTTTTTCTTCATAAAAGCTATTTCCCTAGGACCTCTAACTTATCAATGTGATGGCAAGGCTCCCTCTTCTCTTCCCTTCCTGTATCCTGACATGATCGATGATGATACACATTCTATTAACATCATTCAATGTCAGGATGATGAGTCTATTCTCACCTACCTTGGTGCGAAAGATTCTTATATTCACCGATCATTACCTTCTGAGATGCAAAAATGTTGAATGAATCGACCATCAAAATCAACATTCACACTTAGGATAACCCACACATTCTAAAAATAGGCCAATCTTTAGATGTTGCTAAAAAATAAGCTTTTACTTCTTTCCTCCGAGATCATAACAACACTTTTGCTTGGTCCTATGCTGAAATGCTCGGTATTGAGCCAAATATTGTGGTCCACAATATTGTAACCATTCTTGATGCCAAACCCTTGAAACATAAGCTATGAAAAGTACATCCTCGCATTGCCCTTGTTGTCAAAAGAAGAACACCAACACCTTCTTTCGGTTCCTTCATTCTACCCATTGATTATCCCCAATGGATCTTTAACATTGTTCCAGTCCACAAAAGTGATAGGGGACTCCACATTTGTATAGATTTCCATAACCTTAACTTATCTTGCCCCAAAGATGATTTTCCTCTACCTAGTATTGACCAACTAGTTGATCTCACCACCGATCCCGAGTTGTTATCACTCATGGACGGTTTCTCGTGTTATAATAAAATATTACTCACCCCGAGAAGATCAACAAAAAAATGCCTTTATCACTCCTTGGGGACCTTCTGCTATCTTTTCATGCCCTCTCGCCTTAAAAACACCGGTGTTACATATCAGTGGGCTATGAATTATATCTTTCATGACATTATACATCACATATTAGAAGATTACATTGACAATCTTCTTGTAAAATCCAAACATTAAATTTGAACACCTTATAGTCCTTAAGGTTTTCTTTGATTGTCTCATCAAATACTGTGTTTTCCTTCAACCTAAGAAGTGTGTCTTCACTATTCTCTCTAGAAAGCTCCTTGGTTTTATCATTTCTTTGCATGGAATTATCTATGAGACCCCTCCTAGTAGTCCCTCCTTGTCTATACTTGGGCCGCACCCTAGCATCCCTTCGTCATATTCTTCTATTATTCGGCCATGTCCTCATAGCCTAAATTATTCCATCTTAGGGCCATATTATAGCAGCCCTTCATCATCTTCTATCAGTGACTCACCTCCTGGTATCCCATCCTCTTCAATTCTTGGACCGTATCCTTTTAATCCATCACATCTTTCTTCTATCAATAGTTTTGGCAAACCCGTAGTCATTTATCACATCCGTTCTAAACATCCACGTTCACTTTCTTCTCCTTCTCTAGATCAGACAAGTCATGCATCAAATTATAAGAAACCCAAACAATTTCTTAATCAAGCTTAGTTCAAAACTTCTAAGAGCTCGAAATCCCCCAACAACTCAAACAATCTCAAAATTGTAAATCAAGCGCAATTCAAGAATGCACATCAACGTAACCATCAAGTATGGCACAAAGTGTATAAACCTATGGATAGGGAACTCAAGCTCCCACATGAAAAATCCTTGTTTTAGGATAAATCATAGTCATTTGTTGAGTATGAGCTCACCTCGATCATTGAGATCGGGATAATATGACTCTTGATAAATAAACATGTCTAGTCTCCCTTATCAAGGAAGTCGCAAACATTGTTTTTATATCTTACGACATAGAGTGACTTTGTTCATCCTAACTTTCCAAAAATATGAAAAACCTAAAAATAAAAATAATTCAAAAATATAAAAAACATGAGAAAACACATTAAAACAATCAAAGGTACAAAGATCAAACATTGCAATCATGTATTGCGTACACATGGATGTTCTTTCTTCCCTTTCTTTCTCTTCTTTTGCAAGTCTTCCCGCCATTTTCATCCCCTTAATGATATTTTGGCTAGCCTATTCACACACATTTTACGACATTTATCTCTATGGTATCTATTTAAAATTGGTCTTTTATCACCTTGGTAAATTAAAGAATGACTGACCTCTTAGAGATCCTATCACAATCAACATCTAATAAACTTGTTGTCAAGAAATTTTGGACATATGTGTTGACACTAGCCATTTCGTCATTGCAATCACTTCCATATCCTTCCATCAAGCCTTCAATGGTTCTTAACCCTTGTCAAAAAAAAGATACCTTCGAACTAAGTTTTCGAAAGTAAAAGAATCAAAATCAATAAATCAAAAGCTAAAAGCTAAAAGCAAATGAAAATTAATATATTACTCTCTCTTGGGGTATTTCCAATGATCTCTATCGGGGCTATGGATGCCCGATTGGTAGTAGAGAAATGTTGCAATTAGAATTAAATGCATCTCCGCTGTGATATGGACACATGGTGGCAATGGAACAATGTACGGCTATCCTTCCACTCTTCATTCATAAATCACCTATCACCTATCAAAGTAAATCATTCCTACACATTGGCTAGGGTGTCTTCATTGTTGTCTATTAAATATTCCCTTCAAAAGGTAATTAAATTCTACGTGCACACACTAGATCTCTATGAGTAAGCATGGATTAATATGTTACCAAGTGTCTTTTTTGGACCTTATTCAAACTCTTACTTTAGTCCATATCTCATCTCACGATTTCTACCTTTGGCTAATCACTTCTTCATTGCAAGGCTTCTAAGCTACATTCATAACATTCATTGTTATTCTTCTTCATTCGAACAACCATGTGTAAGATATTACTTTCTTTCCATGTTTATGGATGCCTTTGTCACCTTTCACAAAAAAATCTTCTCCTTCCTTTACATCATGTGCTTTTTGGCCAACTTACGCTGGGGGCATCCTTTCTTATTCCCAGCACTTCATTGGTTTATTTTCATCATCATGTTGAACCTATCCATAATGGCCTTGAGTCCTACTTCTACCCATGAGGAATTTTCCTTTGAATACTCCCACCTAATTCTTTGGGGCATGTTTGCATCTTCACCTTTCTCATACGTGTGTGGCCTTCTTCCCTTGTACATCCCATCTATCACTAGGGACATCCATGCTTCTTTTTATTCTTATACATAGCTTTAGAAAAATTTCAAAATAAAAAACATTCAAATATGTTAGAAAAATAAAAAACGTTCAAATATGTTAGACGAATAAAAACATTCAAATATGTTAGAAAAATCAAAACATTCAAATATGTTTCAAACATAAAAAAATCATCCTAAAAACGTTGCTCTTTGGTTCTCACCTATTCGTGTGTGTGACTCATAGATCATTTTGATCTACCTTCATTAACAAAGCTAGGCTACTTACTTCATCTATACTGGGGCAAAATGAGTTTCATGGTATTGTTTTATAGTGCAAAATGCTTTTTCATAGGACCCAATGTCCTCTGTTTTCCCCTTGCATGTATCCTTGCTTGGGTAACCATCATCAACCCTTGTCGTTAATTCAAATAGGTTAGAACTAAAGCTTGATAACAAAAACATTACATTGTGTTTCTCTCTTTGTTGGTTTGGCTTGTTTACTTTCTCGTATTGCATTGCATTATGTATGTTGCATGGAGTTAGGAATATTTTACTTTATCGTATTGCATTACATTTTGTATGTTGCATGGAGTTAGTGTTTTTAGCAATGGACATGTATTCGTATATGGATTTTCATGTCATACTATACTTTTGTTCATTCTTTTTAATAAGGACTGATGATGAATATCACTAGTAATATGATGAAAACTAAAGTAGTTTACCCCATCAATAATCAAGGGGGAATCCTTCATTCCACTAATTTTTCTTCTATCCCTTCAAAACTTTTCTACTTGTTTATGCTTGTTTACTTTATTTGAAGTGACGTCACTTACATCACCCCAAAGAGGGACAAATGTAGACACCTAAAATATGCTTATACTTATCATTTCCTCCAATTTAATTGATTAACGACACTCCATTAATTCCCTATTCTTTGCTTGATTCTCGGATGCCCATTTATGACACCTTCTTGGTCGTATTCCTCCTATAATCATCTAATTGAGATAATATATCTCTTATTAGCTAAAAATTCTTCCTTTCAACCATTCAGAACCTCCCTAGTTCTCTTTGAACCACTTTTGCAAGCTTCCTAGGCTATCTATCAGTCACAAATGGTTATCCAGACCCCTCCTAACTCTCAATGAGTCTCTAATCACTTGCTAATCAAGTTTAACTAGCCTAATCCTAGCTTAACTAGTCTAAAACATGTTTACTTAGCTCCTAATCCTAAAGTGCTTTTTGAGCTTTAGTCCCACATGCACCCAAATTCCAAACTCTTCCAAACCAAAAACTATAAATACAAGCCTAAGGATTTCCTTTCAAATGGTCCTTCTCTCTCATATTTGGAGATCTTGGCATTAGAAATCATTTGTGATAGCTTTAAGCTATAAAACATTTGGATCTTGGCCATACTCCATTATTAAGAGCTCCTCCATCTTACATCCATCAACTCCAAATATATTTAGTAAGGGAAGATCTAAAGCTTGGCCATGTAGCCAACTTGGAGAGATCTCTTCACTATTTTTGGGAGAAAACAACACACAAATTTGATTGCTTAGAATCTAACTAGGTTCACTTTCATTAAGATTTCATGGAGTAGAGAGATATTTAGATATGCTAGGGTTTGAATGTTTGTTTCAAATTTATATATGCATGTAAATAGATAGTTTCTTGTTTAGCTCTTATCTTATGGTGCATAGATGAGTTAGCAAAGCTTTGAGGTTATTTAGCCTCATTCCATAGCTTTTCAACTTTTCCATTACATACAACATTCAATCCATAGGCATGAGTAAAGTTATAGGGTCCAAGCAGCTTTAGAGGTGATCTTGCCCCGTTTACTTTTCTCCTCTTTTGTTACATGTTGATTTTCATTTAGGAGGAGGTTGCCGACTGGAAGGTTTGCTCCTCGGACATGTTTATTATAGGCACATTTGATAAATTTTTGGTAGATTTGGAGGTGATGAAGAGAATTTAGAGGTCGTTCATCTAATAACTTAACTTGTGCCAAAAATCCTGATGAAAGTCATCATTGTTGAACATATCTTTGAGTGAGATACAAAGATAGGGAATTTGGAATTTGAGAGGCAAGATAACCTCTATACCATAGGCTAAAGAGAAAGGTGTGGAAATAGTTGAGGTGCAAATAAGTGTGATAAGCCCATAAGGAAAAAGGAATGTGCGTGTGTCAATCCTTACTAATATCATCAACCACCTTCATAAGAATTTTATTTGGGGTTTTGTTAGTTGCTTCCACTTGGGCATTTATTTGAGGATAATAAGGTGAAGAAAACTGAGTTGAATGTCGAAGGTATCATAAATTTTTGTAGGATTTTATTTTTGAATTATTTTTCGTTATTAGTGATGAGGCGGTGAGGAAAACCAAAGCGGAAAATGATGTGATGGTTGATGAATTCACATATATTCTCGGCTTTTTGTAGAAATAAGAGGTACGACTTCCACCCATTTAGTGTAATATTCGGTAGCAGTAATAATCCATTGATGACATTGGGAAGAATGAAGGTTGATCTCTTTGATATGATCTAAAGCCCATTGAGAGAAAGGTCAAAGGTCTCGTGCGACCTATAAGGCGTGACTAGGGGTGTGATGAAGATTAGCGTGTTGCTGACACTTCACACAACGTTTGACATAGTCACAAAAATCATGGTTTAGGGTTGGCCAATAATATCCCAGGCGCAGGATGCACTTAACAACAAATTAAGCCATCAAGTGACACCTACAAATCCCGTCCGTGAACTTCCTTGATGGTGTATGGAATTTTAGAACTCATAAATCACCGTAATAGGATAGTGTTAAACCATGTTTATAAGAAAACCACCCTTGATGACATAAAGCAAGAGACACTTTTGAGAAAGACTCGTTGTCATTGCAAGTAAGATCCGGAGGCGAAATGGAAAGGGAGAGGTAGTAAAAAACCGTCTTATACGAAAGGTCACGTGGGTTAGTCTTAATGTTTCCTACAAGGTCGACCTCTTGAATTAGATAAGAAGGTGATTGTAACCTTTGACTTGTGACAATTTTTTTGATTCGGTGGGCGAAGCGGGATTTGAGAAGCAAGACAAACCATGGTGTCTGAAAATTTATTAGTGGAATGTGGGGTGGTTTGAAGTTCATAATGGTCAAAGGTAGTCAAAAGCATGTCAACATGATGTTTATAATTTTGAAGTATCTCATTATGACACTGGTATATACCATTAACTTAGTTCACAACCAATTGAGAGTCACCAAAGATATTAATTGATTTAATGTCTAAGGCTATGACAGTTTGAAGACCTAACACGAGTGCTTCATATTCAATGATATTATTAGTACAATAAAAATCTAGTTTGAAAGATAATGACATAGGCTCACCATAAAGAGGAATGGGGATAAATGCGCACCACCCCACACTAAAATTTGGAACAATCAAAGAATAAGGTTATCTCGGTAAATGATATCATCCAGGAGAGGGTAGAGATGAATTCATCAGGAAATCGATGTTAGAAGATTGGTTTCCTGAGAGATGTGCATATGCAAGTTGGTCGAAATGGTTTGTCCTTTGACATATTTTTGATGGATGAATTTTTGATCTAGGTCTCTGCAAGAAGTATGAGCTAATGTTTAGCACATCGATGTTAGTAGGGCTTCATGTACATGTAATGTAAGGGGTCAGTATTGGTGACAAAAAGGTTTTGTGGTTGAGTAGGTAATGGAGAAGTTTAGTGGCGACAAAAACTAAGGTTAAGTAGATTTTTCGGCATGAGTATATCTATTTTTGTAGTCTAAAATTATACAAATTATATAATAAACCACTTTCTCCCTATGTTTCTCATCACGATGAGTGAGCATGACACCTAAGGAATGATCAATAACATAAATGTAAAGGTAAAATGGTTGGTCTTCCTTAGGGGAATGAGCATAAGTGGTTGGAGGAGGTATTGTTTTAAGGAATCAAAGATTTGTGACACCTATGATCAATAACATAAATGTATAGAATGAGCATAAGTGGTTGGAGGAGGTATTGTTTTAAGGAATCAAAGGATTTGTGGTATTCATCATCCCATTTGAAGGAGACATCTGTGATGAAATTACTTGATTAATTATGATTATCACTAGTAATAGAACACCAAATAACACAATATTGTAGATAAGTTCTCTCAATATGAAAGTAGAATAGCTTGGCCACTTCGAGGGGGAAACCTCCAAAACAAATAATAAGACTCAAATACTCAACATAATAATCATCCACTACCTTTAACCCTTATTTATACTATTCCTATGATATGGCCATCAACAAGGCCGACCAACCGATGATAATAGATCATGTATGAAAGAGATACATCATGATAAGAAGTTATGATAGCCACAAGTTGGCTATATCCATCCCATGTAAGATATATAATTAAGGGTGTAACATGCCCCTCCCCTTCAAAGAAACATTTTCCCAAATGTTGGGAAGCCTTGGATGTTGCTGCATGAATGCTTCATCTTCCCATGATACATCCTCAATATTCATATTCTTCCACTTGATCAGGTACTCGGTAATGACTCTGGTCCTCAGTCTTTTGGTGTGTGTCTAAAGAATTCCTTCAGGTTCCAATATGATCCTTCCTTCCTCGTCCAGTTCTCGGAAGCACTGATTGGGTGGAAATGTGCTGCCTAATAACTTTCTTTAAGTAAGAAACATGGAAGACTAGATGTATTTTACTTCCTGGAGGGAGCTCTAGCTTATATGCCACACTACTAATTTTCTACAAAACTTGGTAAGGACCATAGTATTTAGGAGCAAGCTTATTATCCTTTTGTTGTTGTTTTAAGGATAACTACTTATATGGATGTAACCTTACAAAAACAAAGTCTCCCTCTTCAAAGTTTCTGCTCACTTCTATGTTGATCAGCCTGTTGCTTCATATGGTTTTGTGCCCGTGCCAAATATTTTCTAAGACTAGAGAGCACCTCATGCTGGTGTTTGAATGTGATCTTTGATTTCTCTCACCTTTGGTTTGACCTTCAAGCTAGATATGAGTGATGGAGGATGGTACCCATAAAGTGCTAGAAATGGAGACATTTTAGAGGAGGTATGAAATGAAGTATTGTACCACCATTCTGCAAGTGGCAACCATTGCACCCAAAATTCTTGTTTATCTGAAGTAAAACATCGAAGATATCCCTCTAAACATTTATTTACCACCTCAGTTTACCCATTTGATTGAGGATGATAAGAGGAACTCGGGCTAGTTGGGTACATAGACTAAGAGAACAAATCAGTTCAAACGTTACTTGTAAATATTAGATGACGATCACTTACTATAATTTTTGGCATGCCATGGAGCTTTTGAACTGTATCCATAAAAGAGATGGTAACTATACTAGCTATGAAAGGATGAGCCATGGATGAGCATATTTGGTAAGTATTTCTACCATGACCATGATGACACTTTTCCCTTCTGATTTAGGTAATCCTATGATTAAATCCATTGATACCTCTTCCCATCTCTCACTAGGAATAAACAAAGGTTGGAGAAGACCAAGTGTCTTAATGGTCTCGCCCTTATTTTTTGGCAAACCAAACATTCTGCCACAAATTTTTGAACATCTCCTTTCAACCCCTCCCAAAATAAATCCTTCTTAACTCTATGATATGTTTTCAAGACCCCAACATGGCCACCTATTGGAGAAGAATGTAGCTCTGAAAGAACATGGTGTTTAAGTGTAGAGTTCTTACATAGATATAATCGATATTTGTACCACAATGTATCCCCCTTCCATATAAATTGAGCTGATATGGATGGATCTACTTGGAGATTTTGAATGAGAGTATGTGTGGTTGCATCTTTCTTCCATTCTTCATGTGCTTGATCTACCCAATCTACATTTAGTATAGATATGGCACATAACAATGCTTCGGCAGACTCATCCCTCCTAGACAGAGCATCAACAACCAAATTTTCCTTTCCTTTCTTATAAACAATCTCAAAGTCATATCCCAACATCTTAGTGACCCATTTTTGTTGTTCTTCTTGAAGATAGACGTTGCTCTAAGAAATATTTCAAACTATCATGATCAGTTTTTACCTTAAAATGTCTACCCATCAAGTATGGTCTCCATTGTTTGACTACATGTAGTATTGCCATCATTTCCTTTTCATATGTGGGCTTTAAAAATTCTTTCCTTTTAGCTATCGGCTCTCAAAAGTAATGGGGTGTCCTTCTTGCATTAGTACTACTTCGATTCCATTTCTTGAAGCATCGCACTCAACTACAAAAGTTTTGGAGAAATCTGGGTTGCCAATACTGGAGTGGTGCACATAGCTACCTTTAATTTTTCAAATGCCCTAGATGCTTCCTCATTCCACTGAAAGGAGTCCTTCAATAATTTTGTGAGTGGTGCTACTATACTACCATAGTTTTTGACAAATCTATGATAATACCCTGTGAGACCTAAGAAACCTCATAATTGTTGAGGGTTCTTGGGGTTTCCCATTCCACCATGGCCTGGATCTTGTGAGGGTCCACCTTAACACCTTCATGAGAAAAAATATGGCCCAAGTATTCCACTTCTTGTACCCCAAAAGAACACTTTGAAGGCTTGGCATAAAGTTGATGTTTCTCTAAGACTTCTAAGATAGTATTGACGTGATGTAAGTGTTTCTCCCATGATTTGTTGTAGATGAGTATATCATCAAAAATACTAAGACAAACTTTCTTAGGAATGGTCTAAATACTGAATTCATCAAGATTTTGAATGTGGAGGGAGTATTGGTTATACCAAATGGAATCACTAGGAATTCATAATGGCCTTGATGAGTTCTCAAGGATTTCTTATGAATATCTTCTTCTTGAATCTAATTTGGTGATACCCAAAACACAGATCTAGTTTTGTAAAATAAATGGCACCATGCAACTCATCTAATAAATCATCAATGATGGGAATAGGAAAATTATCTTTGATAGTGAACTTGTTAATATCTCTATAATCTAGACACATGCACCATCTTCCATCCTTGCGACGCACCATCACCACGGGAGCAGAATAGGCACTCTGACTATGACGAATAATACCCATTTCCAACATTTCCTCCACCATCTTCTCGATCTCACTCTTTTGCACATATGGATATCTATAAGGCCTGATGTTGGGGGTTGGCTTCTTGGAATCAACTGAATAGCATGATCATGCTCTCTTTCAGGTGGTAATCCTCTTGGTTCCTTGAAGACAACTACATGTTGATTAATAACCTTTTGAAGATCAGGATGCAATACCTTCATTTGCGGTTGGAATTCTATAGAGAATAATCGAGCTACAAAACCTTCAGACCCCTTTTTAAGAATCTTCTACATTTGGTGAGAACTTACCACTAGAGGATCTTTAGCTTGTAGACCTCGAAGTTTAAATTTTTACCCTCAGAATGAAAGCACATGAACAATTCCTAGAAATTTATCTCTATGGTGCCCAAAGTAGTGAGCCACTGAACACCTAAGACAATATCAGCTCCTCCCATGGGAATAACAAACATCGTAGATTCCAATGTGTAATCACCCATCATAATTTTTACTTTATGGCATTTACCTAAACATTGGACTGTGCCACCATCTACAATCATTACTTGAAATTCAGGTGTTGGGTAGATGAAACAATTTAGTCTTCTTTACCAACTTATGATTGATGAAATTATGTGTGCTCCTTGAATCAATCAAGACTGTTACCTTCTGCTTCTTAATATAACCCACAACTTGAAGGGTTTGTGGAGTACTAATACCTGATAGAGCATGACATGAAATAGTGGGTTGAGGATCTCCATAATTCTTCCTCTAATTTTTCCACTTCCTCTATTGATGTTTCCTCATATTCTTCCTCATCACTAGATCCTTCAATGTAGAACAATTTTTTTTCTTAGAACATTTATGATTTGGTCCATATTTTCTATCACAGTTAAAGCATAACCCTTTGGCTCTTTTTTCTTCAATTTGTTGAGGTGTCAACCGAATTGGCCGAGGGTAAGAAGGAGACAAGGTGTTACGATCTTTTATGCTAGAAAAGGACTGCCTTCTACTAGAAAGAAATTTTTCCTCTACTCGACGTGCCATGATAATAGAATCAAACAACCTTGAGTGGGTTAAACATGTGTACCTCATGCTCAATGTGGTCCTTAAGACCCCCAGAAATAGGTCATTCAAATACTCTTCTGTAATATCCTCCACACGCAAGGACAAAGTTTGGAATTGATGGACATACTCCTTAACTGAACCAGTTTGGCATAAATTTGCTAATTGGCTAAAGTAATTCTCAGAAACACTAGAACTATAGTTTAATTGAATCTCTTCAGTGAAAACTATCCAGGTGACATTTAGGCCATTCTTCTACCTTTGAGCACATAACCAACGATACCAAACAAATTGATTAGGTTCTAGGTATAAGGATGCCACAATTACCTTTTGTCCTCCTGGGATCTGATGGAGATCAAAGAAATTTTCCATTTGGGTAATCTAATTGAGTGGATCCTTTCCATCAAATTTATGCATTTCAACTTTTGGAATCATGCCCCTCCATTGGTGAGAAGATCCACTTGAATGATTAAAGGATCCTCCCTGATTGGAGTGATTGTGTGACCATTTATAGTGGAACCCATATGACCGGCATTATAAGTTGTATTTGAAATAATATGCAACAACTCCTACTTTTGCATTGCATGAAAATCCTTTTAAATCTCACTCCTAAGGCTACCTTTGAGTTGATGAAGCTCAATAGTAAGGTCATCTTTACTCACCATATTGTTAACCCTTTCATGAAGTTGGATGACCACCTCAGATACTCCCAAACCAGAAGACTTTTAAGTAATATCTTCCTTATTTGGGGTCATTCCTTGAGTTGCTTGTCCTTTTCCTTGGCCTTGGGTAGATCTACCAGCCATGACGAAGGATTTGGGCCTAGGGGTAGACTTAATAGGGCATAATTTTAGGGTTTAGGGTTTCATAAAATTTTTAGGCTAAATATAGGAATTTATAAAAAAAAACCTAACTATTTTTTTGAGGGGTTTCAAAAATATAAGAAATTTGAAAATTTTCTAAAAATTACGCCCTAGGGAGCCAAATTATGAATAAATATAGAACCGTAATAAATTTTTCAAAACAATTCAAAACTAATTGAAATTTGGAGAGAAGCTTACTTGACTTATTTGACCACACCAAAAAAAAATTGTAGAAAAATTTGCTACCAATCTTGAGATATAGCCAAACCTTCAGAATTAGGGTTTGATGTCGTCCTGGCCGAGATCAAGCTCTGATACCACTTGTAATGAAATTACTTGATTAATTATGATTATAACTAGCAATAGAACACAAAATAACACAATATTGCAGATAATTTCTCTCCATATGAAAAAGTAGAATAACTTGGCCACTTCGAGGGGGCAACCTCCAAAACAAATAATAAGACTCAAATACTCAACATAATAATCATCCACTACCTTTAACCCCTATTTATACTATTCCTATGATATGGCCATCAACAAGGCCGACCAACCAATGATAATAGATCATATATGAAAGAGATACATCATGTTAAGAAGTTATGATAGCCACAAGTCGACTATATCCATCCCATGTAAGATATATAATTAAGGGTGTAACAACATCCTTTTCGAGAAGATGATGAAATGTATGACAACGGTGAAAGCTGAGAAATAAAGTGATGAATAGATTGCAACTTTCCTTGCAAACTATGAAGTTGACAAAGGTTAGTAGGTGGAGGAATCTCAAGAATAGCCTTGATTTTAGTGGGATCAACTTCAATGTCATGCAAAGAAATGATAAAACCAAGGAGCTTGTCGGAGAGAACAACGAAGACACACTTCTTAGGTTGAAGGTGAATGCAATATTTGATGAGATGGTCAAAGACAAATTTAAGGAAAACAAGGTGCTCAGGCTGATGTTTATATTTGGTAAGAAGATCATCAACATAATCTTCTAATATGCTATGCATGATGTCATGAAAATATAAGTCATAACTCGCTGATATGTAACACCAACATTTTTAAGGCCAAAGGGCATGACATGATAGCAGAAGGTCCCCTAAGGAGTGATGAAGGTGGTTTTGTGTTGATCTTCTAGGGTGAGTAATATTTGGTTATAACCTGAGAAACCGTCCATGAGTGATAGCATCTCACGACCGACGGTGAGATAAAATAGTTGGTCAATACTAAGTAGAGGAAACTCATATTTGTGACAAGCTAAGTTAAGGTCACAAAAATCCATGCAAATGTGGAGTCCCTTTGTTGCTTTTGTGATAAGAATGATGTTAGAGATGCATTGGGGATAATCAATGGGTAGGATGAAGGAAACCGAAAGAAGGTGTTGGAGTTATTATTTGACAAGAAGGGTAATGTGAGGATGCATTTTTTGCAGCTTCTATTTCATGGGTTTGGCATCGGGAATGGTTATGATATTGTGGACCACAATGTTTGGGTCAATACCGGGCATATCAGTGTAGGACCAAGAAAAAGCATTGCTATGATCCTAGAGGAAAGAAGTGAAAGCTTCATGTTCAACACCAGCTAAAGATTGGCCTATTTTTATAATGTGTGGGTCGTCCTGAGTGTGAATGTTGATTTCGATGGTCGATTCATTCAACATGGTTTGCATCTCAGAAGGTAATGACCATTGAATATAATAATCTTTTACACCAAGGTAAGTGAGAATAGACTCATTATCCTAACATTGAATGATGTTAAAATAAGGTGTTTCGTTATTGATCATGTCGGGATATAGGAAGGGAAGAGAAGAGATAGTCTCGCTATCACGTTGATAAGTCGAGAGTCCCAAGGAAATGATGTTCACAAAAAAAAGTTAGGAGGAATGGATTTTGGATCTATAGAATTTGTAGGTGAAGGTGGTCAAGTAGGTGAATGGGGTGGGGAATGTTTATTGTCCTCAATAAGTTTGAATCGAGCCTTCTTGGGAGGTTGGTCAGAAAATCCAATACCACTACGGTATTTATGATTATGAGTGGTGCAAGGAATGACATTATGGTGGCCTTGTTCATAGAAATTAAATCCAAAGCCCTTCTAATCACAACAAGGGATGAAGGTGTGGGTGAAGTGGTAATTGGTGAGAGATTGAAGGTTGGAGAAAATTGGTCGAGTTTTGGAAGGTGGACCAGGTGAGTATGTAGAAGTATCAAGTCCCCCATACATTAAGTTGGTGCGAATGTGGGGAGGCATGTAGGGAAAAAAATCACCTATGTGGTGATCATAATGGGGATGTTGGTGAAGGTTACCATAATCTCGAGGAGTAAGGAATGTGTCAATGTTATAAAGGTGGTACTCCCCCATAGTGAGGTGTTGAAAAACACCTTCTAAGAGATCAGTAGTGGGTATGTGGGTAGCATGAATGGTTAAATCATTAGACAACTAGGAAGAAGAAGCATTGAATGTTTGAGGAGTAGATGGGTTGGATGATGGGTTAGCTACGAAGCTTATGTGTGAGTGGGAATAAATGAGTTAGTTGCGAAAGATGTAGCAAAAAAAGTGGTGGATGAAGCAAAGTGGTCAAGAAGAAGTGGTAGCGGTGATAGATGCCTTAACTAGTATAAGGAAATAATTTGGTCGATACAACATGTTAGAGGTATTGAAAGGTGAAGGGTCGGCTTTTGGAATGGTATAGTTGTGCCCTTCATGTTCAAAATTTAAACAATGGTGTAAGGTTTGAAAAGAGTTTGTGAGAATCAAATCGAAATGAGGCACCATGAAGTAGTTGCACTCCAACGGAATCATGATAGCTCCAACGATTGCAAGAAAGAATTGATCAGTAATGGAAGAACTTGCTCAACAGAAACAAAGCTTGCATATAGAGGAAAGATAGCGGAGTGTCTTGGCATGCTCATAAATGAATAGTAAAGGGGTACATATAGGGTGCTGAGTAACCCTAGTGCATGACACACATGAAACCCTAAACCTAACCCTAAACCTAACCCATGTGAGATGACCCTCCAATATGAGAGGAGGACACATAGGATAACTCACACTAACACCCCCTTCATCGAAGCTGGGGTAGTGGCTAGATGAGTCAGATGGAAAGGGAAGACACTCCTAAATAACTAAGAAAGATGTGTTTATGGGTCCCGAAACTAAAGGCTTGATAAGGTGCCCATATACAAACACAATATTCCTAGAAGAAGAAGAAGAAAAGAAGGACTACATAGCCCAAAGAAGATGAGTAGCTGTAGAAGACCTCACCCCAAGAAGAGACCGTAAGTGAAGAAACTTCATCTCAGTGAAGGGCTTGGTGAATAAATTTATAATCTGATAAGTGTTTGAATGTATTGAATGTCGATGATACCATCATGAATAAGCTCCCGTATGAAGTGCATATGGATCTCAATGTGCTTTGTCCACTGATGCTGAACTAGATTTCTACAAATAGAGATAGTGCTTGTGTTATCACAGTAGATAATGGTAGGCCACCAAAAGTGGATGCCAAACTTTGTCAGAATACCCTGTAGCCAAATAGCTTTTGTGGCAGCGTTAACTGCTCCTCTATATTCTACCTCTGTAGATGATATCACAATTGCATTCTCGATTCTCACTAGACCAACTAATAGGATCTAAACCAAGAGAAAAACTATGGATAGAAGTAGATTTTCGATGATCTAAGTCACCGCCCAATCGAAATCTGTGAACCCAATCAAGTCAATATCAACCCCTCCATGATAGTGAATGGCATCAGCATAAGTGCCAAAAACATAATAAAGGATCCATTTAGCTGCTTTCCAATGCAGCTCATGTAGCTGTGCATGGATCTAGACATGATCCCGACAACATACGATAAATCTGGTCGAGTGTGAGTCAAGTAGATCAAGCTCCCCACCAACTGTCGATAAAGAGTACCATCAACCAAGGGAGTAGAGCAATCTGAAACCAACTTAACCCTGGAAAGAAAAGGAGTAGGAGAAGACTTGTAATCAGACATCTAAAAATGAGCTAGCAAATCAAGAGCATACTTAGGTTGCGAAATCAAGATTCCTGAGTCAGATTGTGAAATCTAGATCCCACGGAAGTAATGAAGTAGACCTAAGTCAGTCATGGAAAACTTGTTGGCCAAGACAATCTTCACAAAATCAATAATAGAGGAAGAGATGCCTGTGATCAATAAGTCATCAACATAGAGAACAAGAATGAGTATGGAGTCATCTTGTTGTAGAATATAAAAATTTGGATCAAAGTGACACCTAGTAAACCCTGATGTAAGTAAAAAGGAGTCCATCTTGGCATACCAAGCCCGAGGGGCTTGTTTAAGGCCATAAAGAGACTTCTTTAACTTACAAATGAGGGAGGGATCTTGGACATAACCTAGAGGTTGTTCCATATAGATCTGTTCATCTGGGTCACCATGAAGGAAGGCACTCTTAACGTCCATTTGATGGACTTTCCATCTGTTCGTTGCGTAATGGCTAGGGTCAGTCGAATAGAAGTCATCTTCACAATGGAGCAAAGGTTTCAGTATAATCAACCCCAACTATCTGGGAGAAACCCTTAGCTACTAATCACACTTTAAAATTTTTGATGTCTCCATCTACTCCATACTTTGTTCGAACACCCACTTACACCGAACGATTTTTCTTCCTTTCGGAAGAGTGGTGAGATCCCAAGTATCATTCTTCATGAGAGAGGAATAATCCTCATCCATGGTAGAATCCCACTTAGGAATACCAGAAGCCTCCTGGAAAGACTGTGGATTAGAAGCAGAGGTGAAGAAAGAGTGGGGTCCAACGAAATCGAGTTGGAAGATTCTTCACTTGAGTGAGAAGGGACATAGTCCTTATCATTACTACTGTCAGAATCAAAAGACTTAAAGGTCTGATGGTCAGGAGGATTAGGAAGAGGAGCATGCTCAATAGTATCATCATCTGATGAGTCAGAATCCAAGTTAGTGAGATGAAGAACCTCAATAGATGGAGAAGTAGAAGTCAAAGAAGACTCATCGAGCTTAACAATTCTCTTGATATACAACTCATGAGAAGTAGGATTCATCAATCGATATCCCTTCACGCCATCAAGATACCCTACAAAAATACAAGGTTTGGATTGTGGTTCCAAGGCCTTACATTTCTTCTTGGGAATCTGAGCCATAGGTTTGGATCTGAAGACTCGAAAGTGCTCAACATCAGGCTTGCATCCAAACCAGGCTTCAAAGGGTGTCATCCCTCTTACTGTTTTGTGTGGAACATGGTTCTGAATGTAATTTGCACAATTCACTACTTTGGCCTAATACTGCGGAGGAAGAGACTTTGAGTGAATCATACAAGTGGCCATCTCCTTCAGAGTACGTTCTTTCTTTCTACGACTCCATTCTGCGAAGGGCTATAAACAACTATATGCTGCAAAGAGATTCCTTCAAAAGTATAGAAATCCATGAACCTAATTTTTACATATTCACCTCCATTGTCGATTCGAAGAACCTTGATAGACCATTCCGCCTATTTCTTAGAAAGAGCCTTGAAGTCCTGAAAATGTTCAAAGACTTCAAACTTAAGTTTATGAAAATATAACCAAGTATATCGCAAATAGTCATCAATAAAGCTTAGCACATAAATAGCTCTAGTAAACGAAGGAGAAGGAAATGGACCAAAAACATCGCTGTGAACAAGATCCAAAGGACGAGTGGCTCTCCAGGCTTTTCCTTTGTCAAAGTTATTTTCAGGATGCTTTCCAAGGGTACAACCCTCACAAAGACCCTTAGAAAACTTAACATGTGGCAACCCGTTGACCATTTCATTTTAGCTCAATTTTTCAAGGTAGTGATAATTTAGATGTCCAAAATGCTCATGCCATAGCTTACTAACCTCATTTGCATGAGTGAGCAAGGCATTGGGCATAGAATCAGAAGTAAAGTGGGAGAAGGTGTACAACCATGAACAATGATCTGCCTTTCCCTCAACCACTGTAGTGTCATTGTTAAGCTCACGAATAATCATGAGTTAGGACCAAATTCCACTCTCATTCCTTCCCCAAGGTGAGCAATTTGGTAAATTGATAGGAGATTGGTAGAGAGATCGAGAACACTTAACACTTGGTTAAATGTTCCCCCATCCATCTCTACCGATCCACTACTAGAAACCGACACTATCGTGTCATTACCCATTGTGATTTGGGACATTCCACAAGGTTCGATGTTGGAAAACTCAACATGTGAAGAACCTATGTGGTGCAAGGCACCAAAATCTATAATCCATGTCAATGAAGGAGCAACTCGCTATAAGGGCCTTTCCTTTCTTCTTATCATTTTTTGCACCTTTTGCAGTAGAAGACTCGGCCTTCAGAGCACTTTGTTTTATGGATTCAGGAACACTTATTTTATTCTTCTCAAGTAAATGAGATAAGTGATCAATATGTTTCAAAAATAGTGTTGCTCGTCTCCAGGACTTCTTGCAATAAGAACACCAATACTTGCTTTTTTATGCCTTAGGCTCATAATTCAAAGTGTTTGTGTCATTTTTAGGTTTGGTCTTGGTTTCTTTCTTAGGATGATCCTTTGTTTCTTTCTTCTTTTCAGTCTTCTTTACCTTGCTAGTAATTTCTACAAGGGCATGTGACTTGGACTTTAGAGACCCCATTTGAATGAGTTTGTCCTATTCTTGAATGAGTTGGGACAAAAAATAGTCAAAGGAGGGCATAGTCGAAGTATCGCCCAAAGAAAATTTTGTAGCATAGAAAGTTGATGCGAAGACAAAATATTCGGGACCTAGCTTAGAGAGAATTGACAAGATCAGTTGAGAATCTTTCTTCTCTACTTGACATCATTTTAACAACAATCTAATGTGGAAAAATTTCAAGAAGAAGGCTTTTAGGTTTTCAAAGTCACTAGGATTTAACCCTAGTAGTTCATTTTCCAACTCATGTGCTCTCATGTCATCTAGTTGTCCAAACATCGCATCCAACATTTTCCACGCAAATTTAGGTGTTTCAAATGCCTCAATGTGGAAGAGCAAGTAAGGAGAAATGGACATGTAAATAAGACCTAAAGCTTCATCACTACGGTTTAACCACTTAGATTTTTCAGGGTCGTCATCTGGTTCAGTCTCAGTTCCCATGGTGATGCGGAATAACCCTTTACCCCTTAGTTTCATTATTATTTTTGATCTCCATTCAAAAAGTTGAACGGCGTAAGAAAAGGAATTGAAAGTGCATCCATAGTGAGAGAGAGAAAGAAATGTAGAAAAGAAACACAACCACCCAGGACAATAACAACCCCCTTGCTTTCGGCACTTTATAGTTTAGTGCATTGATTACAATCGGGTCCGTGCGTGTGGTTTGAAACACTTGGTAACTCATCTTGCAATCAGCGTAATAATGTGCAAGAGAGGAGACCATGTGAACAAGTTTCATGGAGTGCAAAAATAGGACACCATAAAAAAGCACATGAAAAAAACAAGAAAGGAGGCGAAAGCCAACCCTGGTGGTGAGAAAAAATGTCTCATGTCAAAAAAGGAAAACCCCCTTGCTGCAGACTATGGCGGATGCGCTCACTAGTCGCAAGCAATAATAAGGGTGAAATACAAGGTTTTAAATGAACTCAAGGAGTTCAGAGAATCTTCAGAATGCCGGAAAAGAGCTCGGAAGGAAAAAGGTGCTCAGAGTGATGCTTGCACACTTGAGCGCATGATTAGTGAAAAAAATTTGACAAGAATGCCTAAATTTTACCGTTTGGAAACGCCCAATTTTGCTATTTTTAGAGCTATTGGAGTTTAAAAATAATAATAAAAGGGGTTATTGAAAGATGATTTTTAATTTACTATAAATCGTAAATGAGATAGGTTATTTTGTAATTAATAAAAAATAGATTTAATCAAATTAAATCTAATTAATTACAAAAACTAATTAAGATCTAAAAAATATTAAATCTTAAAAGGTAAAGATAGTGTTTTTTGTTTAAAGATTATCAAAGAATATTTTAAAACAAACTTACTAAAAAAAAAAAGAATGAAGCTTTTGAGTAAAAAAAGACTTACCCAAAGAAAACTTACGGCTTGTTTTAAAAGCTTGAGATTTTTTTAAGTTAGAAGGTAAGAAAGACTTACCAAAGAACCCGTAGATTTTTTTTTTAAAAGCTTACCAAAAACACTTACCAAATAAGAAAAGCACTTACCGACCGAATTTTAAAAGGCTTTTGGTTGATTTTTAAAAGATTAAAAGGAATGTATTTAAAAATCTTTACCAAAAAATAATGAGTTTTAAACACTTACAAAAAAAAAAGCGGCTTACCTAGTTTGGCGCAACCACCACCGCGAGGAAAAACTCGGTGTTTTGTGTTTTGAAGGGCGGTGCGCGAGGAGGCTGTGGTAAGAGAGTGTGGCGGGAGAGCGGTTGTGGGGAGGCCGTGGCAAGAGAGTGAGGTGAGTTTTGAGGAAGGGTAGCCGTGGGAAGAGCCGTGGGAAGAACCCTGCGAGCATCAACAAAAAAGGTGGAATCAACAAAAAAATGAGTCCTACTAAAAAACGCCATAGCAAACACAAAAAAGATAAGCCCTCCACTCGGTGGCGGGAGAGGGGTTCGAGGATGCCAAGGCTCACATGAGCGGAGAAGTGATAAGAATACCATGCACAACCACGGAGAAGCCACAAATATCCTATAAAAACATGTAAAAACCACAGAGAAACCAGAAATAGAGATCTAAAAAAACTAGTTTAAATAAATAATTTTTTTAAAAAACTAGAGAAATACTCTATTTTGGATTTAGTTGCAGCTAGCTAAAAAAGGTGGAAAAACCCTTGATTGCTCAAGGTATGATGAAAACCTGCACATGCAAAAAAAAGACACAAAAACTGACACAACTTTCCAAGAAAGCTTGTTAGAGAGATTAGCAAAATAATTCTAGAAAATAGTGATCGAAAAACTTGCATGCAGAGTAAAAGAATGAAACCAAGAAAGAGTAATCGTAACTAAAAATAACGAGTGCACATTTACCCGATCTTAGCTCTGATACCATGAAAATAGTTTGCAAGAATCGAATCGAAACGAGGCACCACGAAGTAGTTGCACTCCAACGGAATCGTGATAGCTCTAACAATTGCAAGAAAGAATTGATCAGTAATGGAAGAAATTTCTCAACAGAAACAAAGCTTGCATATAGAGGAAATACAATGGAGTGTCTTGGCATGCTCATAAATGAATAGTAATGGGGTACATATAGGGTCTTGAGAAACCCTAGTGCATTAATACACACATGAAACCTTAAACACATGACACACATGAGGGGGTGTTAGTGTAGGTTATCCTATGTGTCCTCCTCTCATATTGGAGGGTCATCTCACATGGGTTAGGTTTAGGGTTAGGTTTAGGGTTTCATGTGTGTCATGCACTAGGGTTACTCAGCACCCTATGTGTACACCTTTACTATTCATTTATGAGCATGCCAAGACACTCCACTATCTTTCTTCTATATGCAAGCTTTGTTTCTGTTGAGCAAGTTCTTCCATTACGATCAATTCTTTCTTGCAATCACCTGGAGCTATCACGATTACGCTTGGAGTATAACTACTTCACGGTGACTCGTTTCCGATTCGATTCTCACAAACTCTTTTCATGGTATCAGAGCTGCATGACTTGCCGTCACACCCAAAGTTTGAGCTTGTGGTGTGACGGCAAGCCATGCATCTCTAAAACTAGGTAGTTAAGCTCGTCGGCCCAGCAGTAGTGTTGGGATGGGTGAACTCCCAAGAAATTCCCAGTGTCACTTCCTCCTAATGTTGTTGGGCTTGATTGGGTGCATACTCGGCTCCATCGTGCAGAAGGGTATTGGTGTAGCAACTAATTAACACGATGAGATCCCTCTCCACCATTAGTTCAAGCTTTTGGTGTGACAAAGTCATGCAACTCTGATACCATGAAAAGAGTTTGTGAGAATTGAATCGGAAATGAGGCACCACGAAGTAGTTGCACTCCAACGGAATCGTGATAGCTCTAGCGATTACAAGAAAGAATTGATCAGTAATGGCGAGAACTTTCTCAACGAAAAAAAGATTACATATAGAGGAAAGACAACGGAGTGTCTTGGCATGCTCATAAATGAATAATAAAGGGGTACATATAGGGTGTTGAGTAACCCTAGTGCATGACACACATGAAACCCTAAACCTAACCCTAAACCTAACCCATGTGAGATGACCCTACAATATGAGAGGAGGAAACATAGGATAACCCACACTAACAAGGTTGAAGGAACATAACCCATGGCACGGATCCAAGGTCGTTCTTAAGCAACATGTTATGTTGAAATTTCCCCTCTAAGACATAGAATAATTCAAGAATGGTACAGGGGCCTACACGAATGTGGAGAATGATGGTGTCAAGGGTGGAAGTCATAGCATCGTTAAATGAATGCAACATAACATGGTTATTATGCATGTAGTTAGTAGGGATGCGCATTTGGTTGTACGCATGGGAGAAAGTGATGTTGATATTGGCACCTCCATCAATCATAACGCATTGAATGTGTATATTATCAATGTAGATGGAAATAAATAGGGTGGGGTTAGGATCATCTAATTGGAGAGGTATAATCTCGTCATCAAAAAAACTAAGAGCGGCTATTTGATGAGTGGTAGTGGGAGCAGAGGAAGGGAAAAAGTGTTGACATGGTGAGGAGTGATGATGGATGCAATAGGCATAAGGTCATAGGTAAAACCTCAATAGATTGCAGGACCTCAATGAGGGCCTGACGATGAGACAAAGGTTTGGACGAGGTCGTACAAAGACATTTTGAGAGGATACTAGTGTAATTTTTTAAGCATTGTATGATGGGAAACCCCATCAGAAATAGGGTATGTGGGTCCACAGATGGTGATTTTGGGTGCAGGTGCAGATGGAATATTGGGTAAAAGTAGTAGATGAGCTGGTTATTTTCTCCTTTCCTTTGTCCTTCTAGGCTTGAGTGGAAATTTGAACCATATTGATTTGCGGTAAAGGAGAAAGTGCATCATGATAGGTGTAGCGATAGGACATGCAAAAATATGGTGAGGGCATATACTAGTTTTGTGAAAACAATGCAACACATTGGCATTTTGGCGGAGGTTTGGATAGCTCTCTTATATGGACCATATTGATCTCAAATGTTGGAGGAGGATAAAAGGGTTGTGGAGGGGGAGATGAAGGTTGATAAATAGGTATAAGATGAGGATGTGTGGTTATAGGTGCAGGTGAAAGAGGTTCCTCATCTAAAATATCATCATCATCATCAAATTTTTGTTTGAGAGGAGATAGTTGGAGAAGAATAGTCTTAAGAGCCTTATAATTTTCCACATCATGCCCTGACACACGATGGTAAGTGCAAATTTTTGTATCATTAAACCCTTTTAGTTTAGGTTTGAGTGGGTTGTAAGGTCTAAGCGGTGGCAAGTGATGACATATTTTTAATCAGTCAAACCCTAACACTTAGTAAAGAAAATATAGAAGGTTTACATGGGAGAGCAGAGTGCATTCAAAGGCACAGACGTATCGGAAGGCTCACGCGTAGGGAATAGAAATAGGTTCGGGACTTAGCCATTTTCACGACAAGGATCTATTTTTGGAGATAGCGTGCGGAGCACTCAAACTGATTGGAGACTTGCGTGTCACACATTGGCTATTTTTGGAGGATTAGCTATAAAGTGCTTTGCATGGACACGAGGCTAGGAAATAGATCTACTATTGTTAGTTAACTACCAGTAGTCTATTGTTAGCACACTTGCATGTGTGGCTATTTTTGTAACAATACGTGGCTAGTAATAGCATGTGACCTATTTTGGGAATAGATAAGCGGTGAAGGGAAAGTCCCCACCCTTATAAATATGTATTAAACTGTGTGTGAATAAATAGAGGGAGATAGATATGCATACATGGAGATATAGTGAGAATATGCTTCTAAATCTATTACACGCATACTATTGTTATTAGTACGAAGCTTCACATATAATTATTGTATTTAATATAATGGAGGATATTGGCTGAATCTAAGTGTTAGTTATGTGTGTATCTGAATCTAGTATGTTTTTGATCTCATCATGGTTAATATTTAATTTTGTTCTCCCTTAGAGATAGATCTAGCATGCTCTGTAGAATGATGTGTTAGTAATGGAACTGCATGTGTTAAGTCTTCATCATGCTAACATCCTACAACAACAACCCTAAAGAGGGACCTGGTACCTTTGCATGCTTTAGGTGAGATCTCAATCTAGGATGAGTGATGTGCTTTAGTGCGCCTAAGGTCTTATCGGGCTTGTATTCAATTCTAGGCTGCATCATTGGTTCCATTGCACGGATGACTTTCTCGTTTTTTTTTTAGGATGGTTCACAATGAAGACATATCGCTTGACCTTAGCAAGTGTTGAAGAGTGGATACATGATATGGAAGAAGAATACACACAATGGTTCAACACTGGATCTAAGTTTAACGCATGTGTATGGGTGGAATAGAACTTGTATCTAATTTTTCCAGTAGAATTGTACAAGTGGCTGATTGCTTATGCATCTAAGTGGAATTGGTAGTATCGGGTACTTGTTTGGATGCAGGAAGAATTCCATGCCCTTTATGATGCTGATCTGATTTGGACTCGAGCTGTGGATACATGGTTCCGTGGTGTTTTGAACAGTTATATCTTGGAGTACTCAATTTCCACTTATTCATGTCCAAAGGTAGCTAAATTCCAGTTCTTACAATATCCAAGGGGAGCTTACCTACAAGGAATTCCACTGGAAATCAAGATCCTGATGGTAACTTTGAATTTGGAGAGTAAACCGATGGCTAACTAAACCTCACCATGCGTAGGGGTAGGAGTAGGTTTGGTGAAGGATGGTAGACCTAGTGGCAGAAAGGCAGAGAGAGGAAAGGTGACTTAAGTATAATGAGGCATGTGAGAGGGAGATAGAGAAGCAGCGGGAGGTTGCAGAACAAATGGCATTGTGGAGAAAGATAGTTTGGGAAGGAGTTGAAATTCACGCAGAAGATGTGGAGACAAAACCTCAGGAACTCCCCCATTTGGGAAAACATGATAGGGAACCCTCCTTGACCTTATGTAGTAGCGCACTAGTAGAGACGACCTAGGCTACAGGTGCACATCTGAATCCACCTAGCAACCTTGCCCTTTTTGTTGGGTTTTTAGCATCTAGTACAACAAGCATTCAACAAGCTATTTCAAGCAGTGGGAGAGTAAGAGCAAGTCTTATAAGAAGCATGGTGATGAAAGCACAAACGACTTCATTGTTATTTGGGAGTACCTTTTTGGGTGTATCATTAACATAAAATACAAGTGTGCTGATTTTTGGATTAACTTCTGGGAGTAGTAACGGCAGCCGCATGACTGTCGGGGTACAATTTAGTTCTACTGTTGGGACACATGGAAGTACATCTTTTGGTCTGAACCTAGTTATAGGTTCAGAATCAGGAGGCATAGGTAGCTCTGGTTCAAGCGGATCTGGAGGTTCTAGAGGTAGGGGAAACACATGAGGTTCTGGATTAGGTGGGTAAGGTCCGCACCAACCCCAAAATATTTACATGGAAATGTCTCTTCATATTCCAGAGTATAGGGGCATAGAAGATGTTGTTGAACATGTGTATATGTGTGAAATATTGTGGCGCGTAAAAGGAATCACGGATTATGAGCATAGGGAAATCCAATTTGCTACTATGTTACAAGGGCATGCACACAATTGGTACAAAATTTTTGACCTTGATCAAACTTGCGTAGATTATATAGATTTAAAGGATGCATTCCTTAAAGAGTTTCATATCCATGAGTTTGAGCAGAAAGAGTATAAGTGCGCTCAAGGATATTAAGCAAGGCACTACTGAAAGTGTTAGAGAGTATGATGCATGGTTTAAAACGTTGTTATCAAAGATTTCTTATGACATACATGTAAGCCAACATACGCAATGGTTCATTTGGGGCTTGATTACCCCCTTTAGGAGGGCATTATCACATAAGACATACACTAATTCATGTGAACAACTTGAAGCGGCCTTGCATGCTTGAGGCGGTTGGAAGAATAGATCTTTGGGGTGAGATCATTTTTAGAAGCACAAATAACATCTATGGAAAAATAAGTGGAGAAACTATTAGCAAATTCAGCACATGAGACACACACAAGGATTTGGTGCACATATTGTAAAGTAGAAGGTCACATAAAGGATAGTTGTCCTCACAAAATAGTATGCTCATTGTTGATGGATTGTGAAATATGCCATTTAAACCATGATGCTAGCCACTACCCATTATTACAACGCGATAAGGAAGAACGTTTTAAGCTACTGTAAAATATGCAAGTCCATGACTCATGACACGGAAGACTGCCAGCTAATTGGATAGATCCATGATGCTATAGATATTGGTGTATGGCATATACGAAGTTTTAGATAAAGGAAAGAATGAGCATCAGGACCGGGATCACAATCAGTGCACTATGATCAAAATGAAGGGTATTTTGAAGGCGGTCATGGTAGAGGTCGAGGATACCATGGTGGATTCGAGAGGATGAGGTTGTGGTAGTGGAAGAAGTGAGTTTCCTCATGGAACATGTTATACATGTGGATCTCCTAACCACTATAGGCGTGAATGTCCTCAGAATATTGCATGTTCTTTCTGTGGAAATAACCATAGCTATGAGGAGTGCCTGGACTTATATGAGCATATGAGTAAGCAACATAAATAAGAAAAAAAGGTGCAGGGATGGTTAGGATACAACGCGTTGTTGAAAATCAATGGATGCCTAAGTTGGAGGAGGAATCAGGGGCACTACAAGTGAAGATCACAACCCGCGCTGAGGCAAACATGCCAGGGAAGCATTACAGTAGAAACCTATCATCACCGAAAAATAAGTTCCTCATGTATACGGTACCCAGATCCTACCTATCAGAAGGAGGTTTATCAAGAAACCATGGAAGTTCTAAGGAATCTCAGGGTGAGATATAGTACTTAAAGGAGCAAAAGAAAGCATCGAAGATGGTCCAAACTGATATAGATGACTTGAGAGAAGTGTGTAAAATGTTTTTCTATGAAAACATCATTCCATTTTTAGGGAGTTGGTTAAAAGGAAACACTCCACACGTAAAGTCTTGAGACAGGATGATAAATCCTTGATGTGAATCTTCCCCTTATAGCCTTTATTATGAAAAGGAAATCACTCTAAATGCTATTGTGGATGAGTGGCTATTGAGTAATATACTGATTGATACAGGCGCGGAAGTCAATGTTCTTACCTTGGATGCATGTGTACAAATGGGAAGACCCCCATTGCAAGCCATCCTCTAATGTATTATTCATTGCTAATCAAACTAAAGCCACTCCCCTCGGAGTCTTGAAAGATGCATTCATTACCATACAAGGAGCCAAGTTCACTGGAGACTTTGAAGTTTTAGTGTTGGTAGAGTTAGATAGCTTCCCAGATCTATTGGGGTGTCCTTGGTGCTATGCAAATAATGCTGATCTTTGGTTCAAAAAGGGCTATATTAGTTTTGAAAACAAAGAGGAAAGAGTTATTATCCCTTTAATAGATGGAAAATTTGCGCCTATGTTGAGCCCTTAAGTGAAGAAGATCTGAATAGGATTTATGTACACACCATCCGAGATCCAGATATGATTGAACCAACCAAAGAATGACTAATTCAGTGGGAGGATGCATAGTCTATTAGCGATACTAAAAGTGTTTCTTGTGATAATTGGGCTCACAACACTTATGAGTTGGTAGGGCACGAAGTAAAGAGCATATTCCCTCGAGGCACAAAACCGCGTTATGTCAGGAGGATAGGTAACAACTTGGTACCTTGTTACACAGGAGAAGGGGATCCCATGGTATTCCTGCGTGCCATGGAAGAAAAGTGGATAGACCCACTAGAAAGAAGAAATATGCTAGCATATACACTATGTGGGACAACAACACATTGGTGGGTGGTCCACAAGGATAATCTTGTTGGATGGAATGAAATTAGGATTTCTCTTACTACTAGGTTCTTCAGGAGCAATACACCTACTCAAATCTACACTTATCATAGTAATCAACCTATTTAGCACCACATTCAGAAGTGTGAGAGACTATGGATCAAAGGGTAGGAACCTTTACCACCTTTGCTATGGGTGCATAAGTTTTATTCCACTTTACAAGGATGTGCACGTGCTTGGTATGTGTATGCAGAACTCCATAGAGAGACTAGAAATTGGCAGGATTTAATTACAGGAATGGCCCAGATGTTTGACTTCTTCTCTACAAAGCCTCCGGTGGAAGAAGCATTAAAAGTCATAAAGTGCTTAACTATGTGAGATATCACCAAGGCTGAGGAACTCCTTTAGGATTTATTAGATAATGAAGACTTAGGAGTGCATCTTGGTGAAGAACCAGGAGCCGATGCAACATTACTTCAACGCACTTTCCTTGAGAAAGAGAAAGGAAAAATGGTCTACTTAGTATATGATGAAGAAGTAGATAATATGGATGTAAACCATTAAATAGGGAGGTGCGAGGTACCAGAAAGTGCGGATAAGACCACGCACACCTATCATGAACCTATGAAGACAAAGCAGGTGAATATTGGAACAGAATCGAGCCTAAGGAAGCCATAATTGGAGATTATTGGTCGAGAATATGAAGTGGAAAATATCATAGAGTTACTAAGGGATTACTAGGACTTATTCCCTAAGGGGTTCCATGAGCTTAAAGGCGTGCATGAATACTTAGGGGAGATGAAGATAAATCTTAAAGAAGGTGTGCTCCCGGTTAGAAAGAGACCTTACAGAATGAACCCCAACTTTCTTGAAAAGGTCAAGGAAGAGGTTGATAGCATGTTGAAGTATGGGATTATCAAGCCCCTTGATGAGTCATAATGGGTTAGTCCAATGGTGATCAGTATCAAGAAGGATGGAAAGATTAGGATATGCATGGACTACGAGGAGTAACTAATCCCTTTCCATGTGTTGTAACTAATCCCTTTCCTACGCCATTCACCGAGAAAATACTAGAAGGCATTGCGAGGCATGAATTTTATTCATTTATAGATGGGTTCTCTGGGTATCATCAAGTTTGAATTACCCAAGAGGATCAGGAAAAGACTACATTTACTACTGAGTGGGGTAGCTTCGTCATCTTGTAATGCCTATTGGTCCGAAAAATGCACTGTTGTATTTTTGCACATATTTTTTCCAAGCATTTAAGGAATTTATTCATAATTTTTTACAGGTATATTAGGACGATTAGATGGTGTATGGATTAGTTAAGGATCACTATGATAATCTGCACTTAATGTTTGAACGGTGTAGAAAGTTGAGTATCTCTTTGAACATCAAGAAGTGCATATTTAATACACCATTTGGGATACTTTTAGGACACATAATCTGCAAGGAGGGTTTGTTGGTTGATCCAACAAAGGTCACACATGATATTACAATGAGGTGCATAGATTTTTGGGTCACACGGGATATTATAGAAAGTTTATGAGAGGCTATGCCAAAGTTACTGCACCATTAGAAGAGTTAGTGAAAGGGAAAGGTATGTTCTACTAGGGAGAACAACAACAATGTGCATTCAAGACATTGAAGGAGAAACTTACTACCGTGCCTATTCTATGTTTTCCTTCATGGGAAAAACCATTTCATGTACATGTTGACACCTCTGGCATGGCCATTGGCATGGTGTTGGCTCAACTTGGAGAAGGTATTGTAGATCATCCTATCTATTTTGCTAGTAGAAAGATGACTCATGTAGAACAAAATTACACAACTACAGAGCGTGAAGCTTTGTCAATGATCTATGCCTTTGCATAAATTCTGCCAGTACCTACTAGCTACACCATTTGTATTTTATACAGATCACATGGCATTGAAGTATTTGGTAAATAAACCTATTTTAAAAGGGTGCATATGTCGATGGGTGCTCTTATTTCAAGAATTTGATTTCACAATTGTGGTAAAACTAGGAAAAGTAATTCTAGACCAGACCATCTATCAAGAATATAGTCAGGAGAAGAAGCACATGCAATTGAGGATTCCATGTCGGATGCACGGTTCAAAGAGTTACAACGAGCACTATCGAAATTAGAGGACATTGGTATCTTTCTATGAAAAAGGATGGCACTAGAAGGAATGAAATCCTTGGAGAAGAAGCAACTTGCTATACGCTCCGCACCTTATATGTTAATCAGTGGTGACTTGTACAAATTGGGCCAAGATGAGGTATTGCACCATTGTGTATTGGAACATAAGCACACATATATTATGGAAGAAGCCAATGGTGGAATTGTAGGTGGACACTATGTAGGTGATGCCATTGTGCGCAAGATTCTACTCATCCGATTATGGTGGGAGAGCCTATATAAATATTCTAAGGAATTTTATAAGGCATGTGATCATTTTCAATGTCTTACAAAACTACGTCAACAAGATGAAATGCCTCTGAGACCTATTACTAGCGCAGAGCCGTTTGAGAAATGGGCTATAGATTTTGTGGGCCCTATTTCACCAGCTGTGCATAGAATTGAATCACGCTACATCATAACTTGTACATACTTTCTGATAAGGTGGCGGAAGCAACACCTACAAAGGATTGTATAATGGCTACATCAACCTAGTTTATATGGGAACATATTATTACAAGGTATGTATGTCATTTGAGTTTGACCAATGATAGGGACACACATTTTCTTAATGAGACAATCAAAATTTTATTGGATGAGTTCATGATTGCACACCATAAGACTACACCCTATCATCCTCGGAAAATGGAACTGCTGAAGCTTTCAACAAAATTTTGAGCCAGACATTGACAAAAATCTATGATGTTGGAAGAAAGGATTGGGATGATAAAGTCTCTACAGTAATTTGGGCATATCGAACAACATATAAAAGGTTGAAAAAAGCCACACCATTTTAGTTAGTGTTTGGTGCTGAAGCAGTTCTTCCTATGGAATTTATGTTACCTTCTTTGTGTATTGCACATGCTGGAGGTCTAGCTGATGAGAAATCTTTAGAAGAATGGATTGAAAAGATAATTAAGCTAGATGAACAATGAGCCATAGCATGTTGGAGTCAGAAGTAAGAAAAGGCTAGGTAGATAGCTTGGCATGACATAAATATAAGGTACAGGAAGTTTGAGATTGGAAAAATGGTGCTTCTCTATGACTCTAAGTTCTTGCGCCATCCAGGAAAACTTAAGGTACATTGGTTGGGGTAGTATGTTATCACTTACATCCTTGACACATGCACTTTCTAGTTAGAAGCACTTGATGGAACACGGCTACTGGTAACTTCAACGGGAGTAGGCTAAAACCCTACTATAAATAAGTCTTCTTGGTGTTTGTAATAAAGTAGTATTACCATTTAGATTAGGTTTTCAATTCTGCATTCCATTAATGTGTTTCCTTCTTTTTGCTATGCTTTGTCAATTTAGTTGGTTTATTGTGGAATAAGCATGTTTACGCGCCAGAAGCTAATTACTATTTGAATAATTTTTATGTGTAGAGAGCTGCACATACTTTAAGTGTGGGGTGGATTGTTGGTATCTAGGTACAATATTGTTGGAATTAAACAATGAAAGGAATAAATTGCTGTTGGTGCTATTCAAGTAAAAGGATTGCTTCTAAAAGTGACCAAAGATGGAGATGGAGGAAAGGACAATATAACGTGAGGTAAGAGGAGGCCATAACAACTACTAGTGGAAGGTGCAGTGACAAGGTACTCGGGTGCAAGGAAGCGCATTGAAGAGAAGTCTGTGACCAAAGGGTAGGAAGGCACGCTAGAAGGTTATAACTAGGGCACGAAGATGTACTGCGTGGAAAGAACAAAGTTGGTCAATAAATGAGAGGACATTGGGTAGGTGAAGGAGCAATAAATGCATCAAAATTTTGAAAATCTATATAAGGATGGGATGCGAGTTCATTCTTACCATTGTGATTAAGAGAATTTGAAAAGAGCCAAGTGTAAAGAGCTGAGCAATCGTGTTGAGGTGCGAAGAGTGTGAAACCAGATGTGGAAAGGAGGTTTGTGCAAAGGAGAATCTTATGTTCCCATAGGAGGATGGTTTGAGCGAAGTAGACACGTTACAACCAAGCTAGGGAATGCAATTTCCACTAAGGCATGCTTTGATTAGAGCTAAGGTTTGAGTTGCACATTGTAGAATTCAAAAGACGAGTATTGATAGAAGAGTGTAGGGTAGAAATGGCACCAAAGAAGGTATTTGTATGAGGAGTTAAGGGAAAGAAGAAGGTGGTTGTGGAGGAATACGAAATGACCCTTGAGAGAAATTTTTCAGAGATGTAATATGTAGAGGGGGTTATAGTAGGCTAGGAGTGGGATTCCCACATTCAGAGAAGCAAGATAAGTGAGTACAATCATCGTAACATAGAAAAAAGAAGGAGATGGATGCACTATTGAACACGAAGAAAAATAAGCACACAATGGAGGATATGCTGGTCTATGGCGATCTTTGGGAGAAGTTATTGAAGAAGATTAGAGTATATCAGTTATATGAGCTCCCCTACTTTAGAAAATATGAGACCTTGTACCGATGCATCATGATCAAAATACACAAAGAATTCTTCTACTTTGTAGGACACAGAGTAAGTACTTTAGGCTTTAGCTGCACCGATCTCCACAAAGGTGACAAGGTTGAAGGCTACAGGTGAAGACCTTAAGGAGGACTTATTAGACAGGCCACAATTCTAGAGACTAGGAAGGAACTAGGGTACACAAAGGGTCCGCGTGGAATGGACATAGATAAGCTGAAAAAGTACCTAGTTATGCAGAAGCCACACACCTTGTGACAAAGTTAAATGACCAAGAGAGGTGGTCACAAGTGAATACCATGTGGCTGCACGTTGCTAAAAGGATGTCTAAAGGAGTGATCTATAACATTTTAGGTTACATTGTAGAAACTATCATCAAAGAAGTGCATTCAAGAGGAAAGATTAGTTTTGGGGCTGTTCTATTGTCTCTGATATTCATGGAGATTGGGGTGCTAGACGGACCAAAAGAGAAGGTCTGGGAGTATCCTATGGAGAACAAGTCACCTGTAGAATGATTCAGAAAGTACTTGTGTGAAGGATTGATGACCGAACAAGTCAAGCAGAGGGCTAAGAAGTGGTACGATAGGCTCCGCATGGTGTTCGAAGAAGAGTGGCACATACCAAAGGATTTACCATCAGTGGTGGGTAAGGCAGTTTAGTTTTCTATATACCAACATTTTTGCATATGTGATTTGCGATGAAGGACGGGGCTTAGAGCCCATGGTACAAACTACCATATGCATTCACAACAAGGTATTTTTAGGCATTGGTGTTAGGTTGTAGAGAGCTGTTTTCATGTGAGAAAGTGTTGAAGACTGTACACTAAGAGTATTGTATAATTTCCACAATTATCTCACCAGATTCAGTGGGCCGGGCCCCCCAGTAGGGGTTCGGGGGCCGCACCCCGAGAAATTTTTTTGGCCTTAAAACGTGCCCGATATACTTTGAGAAACGCATTTTCTCATATGGGCAGGATTTTGACCCATAGGTTTATGGGATGGTTTTGGCTCATGGTTTTAATACCCATGGTTTTGTAATTTTTTTTATGCAATTGTCTACTTATATGGTTTTATACATATGGTAGGTATAATGTAACATTACAAATGTGTTTTGAATTTGGGTGTGAATTCTATAGTGTTTGTTGAGTATAGCTCCAAACAGATCTGGGTATTATATTGAGAGAGCGGTGGCTTATAATAAAATATGAGTAAGCGATTCTTGGTGGACGTAGCCTAAATTAAGTGAACCACATTAAATACTATCTCTTTGTGTTGTGTTATTTTATTCTACACTTTTATTTAAGATCTGTAATATTTTCTGCATATTAGTTTCTACTATTGCGATTCTGTGAGGGATTATTCCACATATTTTATCCCTTATTTCCTAACAATTGGTATCAGATCCTGGTTTGGTTTGTTGAAGTGTTGAATCACATGAGAAAGTTTTATCTTGAGTGGGAGCTATGAAAGATGATGGAAGATCTAGGGTTGATAAATTCAACGGGTAGAATTTTAGTCTTTGGAAGATACAGATGGAAGATTACCTTTATCAGAAGGATCTTTATATTCCACTGTCTGAGAAGGTGAACAAACCCTCAAGCATGATGGATGCGGAATGGGATTTCTTTGGATAGGAAGGCACTTGGGACAATCCGGTTGTGTCTTGCATCTTCGGTATTATTTAATGTTTCAAAGGAAAAGACTACAAAAGAACTGATGGATGCATTAGGGAAGTTATATGAAAACCCCTCTGCCTCTAATAAGATATTTTTAATGAAAAAGTTGTTTAATATGAAGATTTCTGAGAATGGTTTAGTAACAAATCATTTAAATGATTTTAATATTGTTGTAAATATGCTAGCTTTGGTTATAATAGAATTTGATGAAGTTAGGGATTTATTAATTTCATGCTCTTTACCCGAGAGTTGGAATAGCCTGTAAATGGTGGCAAGCAACTTGGTTCCAACTAAATCAAAGTAGAAGTTTGAGGATGTTGTAGGGGTGATTCTAAGTGAGGAAATGTGAAGAAAAAGATATGGTAAATCTTCTACTTTAGGGAATGTTTTGACAGTGGAAACTAGAGGGAGACAAAAGAATAGAGGAAGCCGTGGAAAATCAAAGGATCGGGTAAGGTCAAAATCAAAAAGGAAGATAGTATCTTGTCAGGCACTGTGGAAAGTCTGTGCATGCAAAGAAGGACTGTTGGGAGCTTTAGGACAAGAAGAAACAACATGAAGAAAACAAGGAGGCAAATGTGGTAATGGGTAATGTATGTCAGGATGCTTTGATTCTTTCTTTGCACAATATTACTGAATCTTGGGTTTTAGATTCGGGGGCTTCTTTCCATGCTACTCCACATAGGTATTATTTTGTTGATTATGTTCAAGGAGATTTTGGGCATGTTTTTCTTAGTGATGATGAGCCTTGCAACATAGTTGGAAAAGGTTCTGTTTAGGTTAAGATGCAAAATGAGAATACTTGGATATTGAATGATGTCGACATGTTCCTAAATTAAGATGAAATTTGATATCGGTAGGGTAGTTGGGAAGTGATGGTTGTACTGTGATATTTACAGTGGAATCTTGGAAGGTTACCAAGGGTTCTCTTGTGGTGGTAAGAGGTAAGATGGTTGTAACCTTGTATTTAACCCCTTATAGCACTAATGTTTGTAATCTTGTGGCTTTAGAAATAGATACAACATTGTGGTACTATATGCTTGGTCATATGAGCCATAAGGGCATGTAGATCATAAAGAAGGATTTGCTCGGATATACGAAAACAAGTTTGGAGTTTTTTGAGGATTGCATATATGGGAAATGAAGTGAGTAAGGTTTCTCAAGGTTGGACCTACAAAGAAAGAGTGTAAGTTAGAGTTAGTGCATTCGATGTGTGGGTGCCGGCTCGGTTATCATCTCTTAGGGGTTCAAGTTATTATGTTACTTTTATTGATGATGTAATAAGGAAAGTTTGGGTTTATTGTATTAGAAACAAATATGATGTATTTGACACTTTTGTTAAATGGAAAGCCTTGGTAGAGAATGAAACATGTCTTAAGATAAAATGTCTCAGGTCAGATAATGGAGGGGAGTATTACAACAATGAATTTGATGATTACTATTCTAAGAATGGAATCTGTAATCAAAAGATGGTTCCAGGAACTCCATAGTAGAATGGGGTGTCAGAAAGGATGAAAAAACAATAATGGAATGTGCTAGGAGCATGAGGTTACATGCAGGACCGCCTCTTTCTTTTTGGGTAGAAGCGGTGAGCACAACTGTGTACTTGATAAACAGAGGACCCTCAAGTGCCTTAGATGGAGGCATACATGAGGAGGCTTGGTATGGTAAGAAATTTGATTATTCATTTCTTAGAGTCTTTGGATGTGAGGTGTTTTTCCATATAGACAAGGATGATAGGACCAAACTAGAGGCTAAATCAGAAAAAATTACTTTCATTAGTTATGGTGGGGATGAATTTGGATATAAATGTTGGAGTACTAAGGATAAGAAAATCATTCGATCTAGGGATGTGGTCTTTAATGAGAAAGTCATGTATAAGCAGTAGTTGCAGGAAAATAGGGAAGAATCCAAGAAAGAATATGCAAGGGTAGAGGATCTTCCGGATGGGAAAGTAACACATGAATCAGTTCAGGAACCTCCTCAACAGGAACCCTAAACTCCTATATTGAGGAGGTCTTCTAGGTTAAGAAGAGAACCTAAACATTTTTCTCCTTCTCTTTATTATTTATTACTCACTGATAGTGGAGAGCTAGAGAGATTTGATGAAGCAATGCAGGTAAATGCCATAAAGAAGTTGGAGCAAGCCCTGGATGAGGAGCATCAGGCTCTCATGGAGAACCAGACATGGGATTTGGTGAAGCTACCCGAAGGTAAAAGAGCATTCGAGAATAAGTGGGTGTTTAGAGTCAAAGAGGAAGAAGGGGGCAAGAAAAGATAAAGGCCTGCTTGGTGGTCAAGGGTTTGCACGAAAAAAAGGTATAGATTTTGATGAGATTTTTTCTCCTGTAGTAAAAATGACTTCTATTATAATTGTTTTAGGAATAGTTACAAAAAAATACTTGCACTTCAAAATATTTGATGTAAAGACTACTTTTCTCCATGGTAATTAGGAGGATGAACTATATATGAAGTACCCAGAGGGATATGAGATCAAAGGTAAAGAGGATATGGTGTGCAAACTGAAGAAGAGCTTGTATGGCTTGAAACAAACTCCACGTCAATGGTATAAGAAATTTGATAGCTTCATGATGGAGCAAGGTTATATTAGATGTCATTCTAACCATTGTGTGTATATAAAGAAATTTGAGGATGATAGTTATATTATCCTTTGTCTGTATGTGGATGACATGTTTGTTGCAGGTAAAAACATGCAAAAATAAAAGTACTCAAGAAGAAACTAAGTGAATCCTATGCTTTATGAAGGATTTGGGTGTAGCTAAAAAATCCTTTGTATGAGGATATCTTGGGATATGAAGGAACAAAAGCTGACTTTATCCCAGGAAGAGTACATTAAGAAAGTCTTGGAGAGGTTTAATATGTAGGATGCTAAACTTGTTGGGACTCCTTTGGTAGGCCATTTCAAGTTATCAAAGGAGTAGTGTCCCAAGACAGAGTAGGAGAGAAACCATATGTCTAAGTTACCTTACTCATCGGTGGTTGGCGGTTTGATGTATGTCATGGTGCGCACCAGGCTTGATATTTCCCATGCAGTGGGAGTGGTGAGTATATTTTTGAGTGATCCAGGTAGAGATCACTAGCATGTAGTAAAGTGGATCCTTTGGTATTTGAGAGGGACCATGGGGACAATTCTATGCTACTGATGGATCAAACACCACTTTTGTGGTTATGTAGATTTAGATATGGATGGAGATGTACACGTAGGAGGAGCACAACAAGTTATGTTTACACTGTAGGTGGGACAACAATAAGCTGGATTTCACGACTACGAGAACTGGTGGCTTTATCAACCACGGAGGGCCGAGTATTTGCTACCACAAAGGAAAACAAATAAATGATTTGGTTATAACAATTACTTAAGGAGTTGGGGCATAAGTAGGAGGAAGGAAAGATGCATAGTGATAGTCAGAGTGCTATACACCTAGCTAAGAACTCTGCTTTCCACTCTAGGATGAAGCATATACAGTTAAGGTATCATTTAATCAGGACAACTTTAGAGGAAGAGAAGTTGAAGCTGGAGAAGATTCATACTAGTCAGAATCCTACAGACATGATGACCAAGGTGGTCATAAGGGAAAAAATGAAGTTGTGTTTAGCTTTGGTTGGTCTTCACGGAAACTAGTGAAGGGTTGAGAAGCTTGCTAAGAGGAAAACTAGTCTCCAAGTGGGAGATTGTTAGGTTGTGGAGCCTTTTTCATGTGAGAAAGTGTTGAAGACTGTACACTAAAATTACTGTACACTTTCCACAGTTGTCTTGCTAGGAGTTCGTGGATGGGCCGGGCCCCCAATAGTGGTTCGGGGTGATAACCCCCAAGAATTTTTTTTTTGGCCTTAAAACGTGCCCGATATACCGGGAAACACACTTTTCTCATATGGGTGGGATTTTGACCCATAGGTTTATGGGATGGTTGTGGCCCATGGTTTTGATACCCACGGTTTTGTAAAACTTGCTTAAGAAATTGTCTACTTATATGGTTTTATGCATATGGTAGGTATAATGTAACATTACAAGATGTGTTTTGAATTCGGTGTGAATTATGTAGAGTTTGTTGAGCATAGCTCCAAATAGATCTAGGTATTGTATTGAGAGAGTGGTGGCTTGTAATAAAATTTGAGCAAGTGATTCTTAGTGGACATAGCCCAAATTGGGTGAACCACATTAAATATTGTCTCTTTGTGTTGTGTTATTTTATTTTGCACTTTTATTTAAGATCTGTAATATTTTCTGCATATTAGTTTTTATTGTTGCGATTTTGTGAGGGATTATTTCACATATTTTATCCCTTATTTCATAACAATCAATTCACGGGTTCTCGAGACATGTGCCGACTAACATTCAATGCAAACAAGGTAGACTGCAACTACCACACACTGAGGAAAAAGTATGTATATCCAGGACGTAATGCATATATTGAAGGGCTGATTTCCAATGTGTTAAGCATAAAACCAGTAAGTTTTGCTATTGGAGACGTTGGAGCAGCACTGGTGTACCTCTAACTAAAGCCCAAGATAGAAAAAAACAAGTATGTGGAAGATGAGTTTGCACTCCCAGGGCTGCCGAAGGGTAAGCATACCATGGAGAACATTCCAATGCCTAAGCCCACAGAGATAATTGAAGTAGAGGATGAGGAGGATGAGCACGAAGATAGTGGTGGTTTGGAACATAGAGGTAGAAGACATCCTATGAATAAGGATGAAGCTAAGCATACAACTACACCACCTTAGCCACAAGAGGGGGATGATGAGGACTTGGATGCAGTCCAAGGAGAGCACCAATTTAAGAGAGTGTTCAAGAGAACAAGGACCCAAGGTGCTACTCTGCAAACAATGTACAGATCACCCAAACTCTCTCCATAGAAGGAGACAACCGAGAAAAGGAGAAGGAAACTAAAATTGAATGAGGAAGTAGAAGAGTTAGAGGAAAGTGCACCTAATTCTCCTACACCTCTAGAGAACATAGAAGGACAACAAGATGAAGAAATTAAGGAAGGAGAAGAGGAAGAAAAGGGAACATATGAGACAACTACCAAGACTTGCTCAAGACATTGAAACACAATTTCCAAATCTAGAAGCTCAAGTTCCTAAGCATCCTAGGTCAAGAAGATCAAGTGGGAAGAACATTCCACAAACCATGGGTTATCTTTGAGGACACATGCAAAATTGTGCACATCCATTTCCAAAGCACACTTTGCACAAAAGAGTTATACAACTGGGAATTAATGGATGAAGATATGACAACAATGCACACAAGGAAGCAATTATCATGGTTGATGCACATGCACATGGATGAACTAAATTTTGATGTGTGTGAGTAGTCATGTGTGTCGAGGAGGTTGAAAAAGACACCTCAATCTAGACACATAACATTAAATCCTACTATTATGTCAAATGAATAGGTAAGTAATGCATTGGTAAAAGTATCAATAGAGGTGGTAAGGCGGAATATGGACAAGGCTTCCACAATTAGGGCACTAAGGGAAGAGATCAAAACTAAAAATGAGGAGATAGTGTGCCTAACACAGGAAAGAGACTTAGTGTAGAAGAAGAACTTTGTATTTATCAGCATTGTAGAGGAAATTGGTGATAATGTCATAAAAGCTAGGCCACACTTAGAGCCAAAGGTACCAAAGATGTTTCCTTCGGTAATACACTATGTAGGTACATTGGTGGACTTAGTGCTTGAAGATGAACCTTTGCACATGCCAGCGCCAAAGGATCTAGCACAAGATGTAGAGCGAGAAAAGGCTTCAGTGATGTAAAAGATTGCATCATATGAGGGACTACTACAAGTGCTATGGGAAGAACTGAAGAAGGCATACCAAGCCTTGAACATCTGTACGGCTCCAGAAGTGCTCATCAACATAAAAACCCTGGAGGAGAAAAATGAGGTCCAGAAAGTGATGAAGGACGACACATTGGGCCACACGAAAGATTAGAAGTGGTTAAACGAAGAGCGAGGCCACAGCGTGAGCCCAAAAACCACACAAAAATCGGCTAGAGGAGCTTGGGAAACTCATTATGTATAATATGGATTTGCTAGAGGGAAGGATGACTGTAATGTCCAGCATTGTGTTGGTCTTGCAGAATGAGAAAGGAGAGATTGCAAAGGATGAACTAGAGTCCATTGTTGTGGACATTCTAGAAAAATCAGAGGAAGCACTCATTGAGTGGCAGACCTTGGAGGCTGAGATAAAGGAGGAATATCTTGAATTAATTTTTCGGTTGTAGAAGAAGAAACTGTAGGTTAAAAACATTCTTTCATTCATCCAAATTCTTTCTATTCTTCTATTCTTTGATTCATTTGGAGACAACCATTGTTGGGGCGACAATGTAACTAGTGTGGGGTAATGTTGATTAGTTAGACCCTAGAAATTAATAAAGAAAATACAAAATGTTCATGTGGGAGAGTAGAGTGCATTCAAAGGCACAGACATATCGGGAAGGCTCACACACGGGGAACAAACATAGGTTTGGGACTTAGCCGTTTTCATGACAAGGATCTATTTTTAGAGATAGCGTGCGAAGCACTCAAAATGATTGGAGACTTACGTGTCACACATTGGGTATTTTTGGAGGATTATCTATCAAGTGATTTACATGGACATAAGATGGAAATAGATCTACTATTGTCAGTTAACTACCAATAGTTTATTGTTAAGACACTTATATGTGTGGCTATTTTTGTAACGACACGTGGCTAGTAATAGCATGCGACATATTTTGGCATTAGATAAGTGGTGAAGGGAAAGTACCCACCCTTATAAATATGTATTAAACGTGTGTGAATATATCGAGGATATATATATGCATACATAGAGATATGGTGAGAATATGCTACTAAATCTATCAAGCGTGCATACTACTTGTTATTTAATAAAGTTTCTGTATACTTATTGCATTTAATATAATGGAGGATATTGGCTAAATATAAGTGTTAGTTCTATGTGTATCTGAATTTAGTATGTTTTTGATCTCATCATGGTTAATATTTAATTTTTTTCTCCCTTAGAGATAGATCTGGAATGCTCTGTAGAATGATGTGTTAGTAATGGAACTGCATGTGTTAAGTATTCATCTTGCTAACATCCTCTAACAACAACCCTAAAGAGGGACCTGGTACCTTTATGTGCTTCAAGTGAGCTCTCAGTCTAGGATGAGTAATGTGCTAGTGCACCTAAGGTCTTATTGGGCTTGTATTATTGAATTCTAGGTTGCATCACATAGGTTTCCAAAAGGTATAGGTGTAGGTAAGGTTTTAGGCATAGGTAAAAGTTTGGTTGTTGGTAAAGGTTTAGGTGTGGGTGAGGGTGATGAAGAAGGGGTCGCTACAACTGGCATGCAAAAGGTGGGTTTGGTTGTTTGAAACACCTTTGGATAGATCATGGAAGTATTAGTAGACAACATCTGTATTTGAGTTGAGACAGCAATCAGAAGACATCATTTGTCAACATAATCCAAGCGGCTAGCAAAACATGAGAACAACACCAATGTAGGGGGATGATGTTGATTTGGTAGTAATCCCTATAAAAATGTCTATGAGATAGGGAAATGGTTGGCTTTAGACTCTATGGGTAAAAGAGACGAGAGAAAATCAACAGGATCCTTGAAAGCCAATGGAGAATTATCACCAATAGGAAGGGACACTGCTAATGGATCCCTTGTGGGTAGGGGAGATGGAAATTTAGATGAGGTAAGTTCATCTTTTGGCAAAAGGAAGGTAAGCATGACTCTCCCGTGGGTAGAAGAGTAATAATGATGGGTTATTTTTTAGGTTGAGAGGTGAGTGGGGAAACTACATCAACAGATATGGTGGAATCCTCTGTGGGTGAAGGAAAAGATAAGAGAGACTCCTCTATGGGTAAAGGAGAAGATGAAACAAGTCCCTCCATGGATGAAGAGCTTGTGCAAGAATCTCCTTGATAGATGGAGTAGGAGGAAATTGAGCAGGAAGAGCTAGTATGATGTCGAAAACAACATGAACCTCACGAACATTACTGTCATTGGTCAAGGTTTTCCAGTTTGGTTAGATGATGAGGTGTGATTTGGGAACGAATTCTTGAAGATGTGAAGGTTCTTATTAGTTGGTGTATTAGGGTTATCCAAGATGAGATCTCCATTGTCTAACATTTCTTAGATAATGTTTTTGAAAGTTATACAATTATTGTCACTATGACCTCTAAGGTGATGATAGTTACACTAATCATTTTCTTTGTACCATGCAAGCACATGATGAGAGGGGTTAAAACTAGTATGTGGTTTTGACAGATGGAAGAGTGAATGCTCTGAATTTTAGAAGCTTTTCTAAAATTAAAGAGTAGGGTTCTCCTATGGGAGTATATTTTCGTTTCTCTGCTTGAATTGAAAAGTTTGAATAGGAGAAAGATTGGAAGAAGGATTTGATTGGTTAGATGGATGAGATGGGCCAACTTTCAAAACTACTACATTGGTAGATCCTTTTGCTTTAGAATAATTATTTTGTGGTTTAGAAGAAGAAGAGGTATTGTTTGATTTGAATGTAATGTTCTTGTTATGCAATTGTATCTTCTTCTCTTTAATGGCACAAATTTCAAGTTTCCGAGCCATGGTGAATGCCTCATCAAATGTGTAGAAGGTTTGAACTTGGAGAGTTGGCGAGATGTGTCTAGCACAATATTTGGTGAACAACTCTATTAACTTGGTTTGAGGAAGTTGGAATGTGAGTTGGTTGATCAAGCTCTGCCAACGAGCGAAAAAAATCTGTGAGAGATTCGTCTTCATATTGGCGTGTCATGTACAAGTCAGTCATGGTGACCTTCTTGACAATGTTGATAGAAAAGTGGTCTAGAAAATCTGAGCTACCTGATTAAATGAAAATATAGAATGCCTAGGCAAAACACTACACCAATATAAATTTGGCAATATCAAGAAAATTGGGAATGTCTGCAAGAGTAAAGTGTCATCATGAGCAATCAGATAACACACATGTTTAAAATACCACAAGTGCTATTGCGAGTCTTCTTTGTTGTTGAATCAGTTGAATTTAGGAATTTCCCAATGGGGAGGGTATGGATGAATCAGAATGGATGGGTGAATGGGATCATTGCAAATATCATCATATGTCAGAGAGTTACATGAGCTAGAGACAAATGCTTCCAATATCTACATCTTGTCCATCATCATTTTGATAAGATCATTGGTAGGTTGTGAAGACTAGGCACCCCCTGTAATATAAGGGAGTAGATGAGGTTGGTATGACGTGGGTGGCATACCAATATTTGGTGGTGTCAAGTACGGAAATTGTGAGGAAGGTATATAGGCTGAAATACATGTAGGTGATAAGTATCCTCAATAAGCGGTAGGTGAAATAGGGTTTTGTTGGTGATAAGTGTAGGTAGATGGAGTGGAAGTAAAGAATCTCATAGAAATAAGAGGAAGAGATTGAAGGATAGAGAGGATGATGTTTTGGAAGGGAGTATGGGCTCACCGACACAAATGATGACTAAGATGCAATAATTATATGAGAGATGGCGGGTGTAGATAGACCTATACTCAAGGCGGTTGATAAAGGGATTTTTGACATCGTAGGAGTGACAGACATCAAAGGCGCAACATATTCCATAGGTGTAACATATATTAATGATGTAGAGTCAAGGGGAAACCATAGGTGGTAATTTGGAAGAAGGTAAGGCTAAGGTAGTAGTAGGCGATGCAAACGTGAGTGTGAGGGCGGGAGGAATGGACAAAAGCATGCTATATACAAGTGCCTTGATGAATCATAGGTAGATGAATGAGCGAGATAATCTTTGCAGAGTGGTGGGGTTGTGATCAAGGAGTCTCAAAACTCCTCATCACCAGTGGGTATGGAAAGAGCCTAATTGGGGTCCATAGGTGATGAGATTAAAGGGGGTGATGGGCTAGGTGGGAGTGGTTGGAGGCTAGCGTGAAACACAAGAGCGTTAGCTTGTTTATGAGTCAAAACCATGTGACTGATGATAGAATAGGTATTCTGAGATTTTCTGATGATGTAAAAACATAGAAGTAATGGGGAAAAATCAGTCTAAAGTGAGTGATTAGATCACTTTATTTTGATTGGAAATTGAAAATATAGAGACCGACATCGATTGGGGTAATTGATGCCGGTATGAGGGTAACCACCGTCAGTCGAAACTTAGACCAATGTCGAGTTAATTTGAAAAATAAAAGATTCAAAAGGTGAAAATGGGTCAACCTAGACTCTGAAGATGATATCAGAGACCTAAAAGTGTGATAAAATGACAGAACAAGACGCGAAAATAACATAAAGGTAGAGAATACTATTTTGATAGAAATAACCAAAAATCATAAAGCGGCGTCGATCGGTTAACCAATTGTGGTGATACGATGTTATCGATAGTGGTTATTTTACCAATATTGGTTACTATGAAATTTGGGAAGAGAAGGAAAAATGAATTTTGGTGATTTAGATCAAATAAAAGGGCCAACCCAAAGACTGAGTATGGCTATGAGGAGTCCTAATAAACCCAGAATAAAATTGGAATACACCAGTCGTGATGTGGGGCATAAAAGGATAAGAAATAATGAAGAAACACAACTCACACCTCAAAACGCAAGAAGACAAAAAGCTAACAAACATGAAATCCTAAGTTATAGATTTTATGTTATGGCTTATGCCATTTAGGAATGACTGTAAGCATGATAGAATTTTGGATAACAAAGGTGCCCTATAAAAGCTGACAACTATGGCTGGTTTTGGGTAAGTTTTGGCATGGGAGATTCTTCTCTGCGATGATGGTTAGACATAGAAACCAACTAGATCCCACGGTCAATCCTATAATATTGTGATTTTTGACAACTTCTTCTAAGAAAGATGTTGTTCAAGAACTATGTAGTTTGTTTTCACTGATTTGATATAGAGAGTATGTAAAATGTGAGCTATTGTTCAATTTTTCAACCATTAGCTGGGCATGAATTCTAACATATATTTTGTCCATAATTTAGATGAGATGTAATGCAAAAAACTCAAAAATGTAAGTGCACAAGTTTTAAAACCCAAAACCACAAATTATATTCGATGAGAACAAATTATGAAGAGGTTAAGGGTATGAATTTCACTAAGTGCAATGCAAGAAAAGAAAGAAGAGTTATTTTTAATCCTAAAAACAAGTGTCATTGAGACAATCAGAAGAAAATAATATTTCCAGAGAAGAAGCTTAATGTGAACTTGTTTTGAATGAAAATAGACACACAAGATTTTTCCCTAGGAATGAACAATGCAAAGAACCCCAAATGGGTCCCACCGGGCATGCCAAAATGTTTCACCAATAAGTTTTTATGCTTTATTGGAAAAAATAGATAGAAGTTAAAATGGTTAAGGATGAATGCCTATAAGGCAAAGGTGGAAGGTAGAATGTAAGTGTTGTTGACGTTATCCAAGCTAATCATAGAGAACTCCTTTTTGTTTGGGAAGGACTACCTGTAGATGTAAAACAAGATCACAAAAGAGTACTAAATAAAATATGACAGTGGACTACCTAGCGCATGCTAGATCCAGGAAGTGTAGTGCTTCCTAGAGAGGTTTTCAATCCACTATTTAATAACAATTCAATGTGAATAAGAAACTAAAATAAATAGGTCTTATTAATGTAATGATTTAGGTTTCTCATATAAAAAATACACTAGATTTTATGCTAGATATAAAAATAACACTAAATCTAATTATAACAGGGGTTTATTTAGGACAGAAATTTCTGTCAAAGGTCTAACAGGGTTTGGGGCTGATTGGTTGAGGTCTGCGTTGGTTTTGGGTGAGCGGGAAGCTTTCTGGTCTAAGAATATAAAAAGAAACAGAGACCGATATTGGTTTGTTGACCGATGCCGGTATGGGGACTAAATCGATGTGATAGGGGCAATAGGTAATGAAATATTAAAAATGGGGTATTTAGGCTCTCTCGATTGCACAAAGAGAGGGCAATGTGGTTTGGGTCGTAATATGGATGAGAAGACTCGGAATACTAAGAAGGAGGTTTATAAGGGTGAAAAGGATTTGGGGTGGTTGAATAGTGCGTTGGTGGGAAGAAATAAAATATTTAAAGAAGTAAGAGATCTACATGAGATAAGCATGAATGACTAAGATCACAATACTTGTTTGGTATTTTATAGATCTTGTGAGTTGGGGTGGTCGATGGTTGATCGGACAAGGGGTGTTTGAGTCCGTGCTAGGGTAGTACAATATCATGTGCTCCTATGAGTATTCCAATGCTCTGGAAGGAGAACTACTGTTTGTCTTACATTTTGGTTGTGTGTGTGTTTGTTGTTTGAATGCGGGAGGGCTTAAATATTCGTGCTTGAATGCAATAAGGCTCCAATGAATGAATGACAACACTAGGTAAAGGGTTGTAAAATTCTATATAAAGGAACTAATGGCAGTTTAGGTGACCGACGTCGGCTGAGGATAAACCGACATTAGTTAGGGTGAAATAGTCCAAGTTACCAAAAATATCCTGATATTTACTATTTTTGGCATGATTTTGATTGTTGGGTCCACTTAGGGAAGTAGAGTTCACGTGAGAGAAGGTAGGAAGACCTTAGAAGAAGTCTAGTTAGGTTTAGGAATAATTCTTAGTTAGTTAGGTGAAGTAGTGACTCAACACTGGGAGTGATGACTCAGTGTTGAGAGTGATGACTTGGTCATTGTGAGTTAAATGCCCCTGGAATGCGTCCAAGATGAGGTGTCATCATGAGGAGGAGGTATGAGAATGAAATTAACTTAATTAAAAATGTGAGGATGAATATTAATATGGGGTAAAGGGGTCATGATTTGTTAAATGTGTTACATTAATTAATTGAAGGATACTAAGGGGAGTGTGACCCAAATTTGGTGTCTACATCATAGCAAATTTTTGAGTTCTTAAAGTTTAACCAACTCTACCATTCCGATTTCTCTCTGGTATGCGCCCTCAATTTCTAGGCTGTTGGGCAAGCTCTAGTGAAGGAAACTCAAGAGACAAAGGGATTCTTGCTTCCTTACCATAGAAAATTTTGTAGGGTGATGTACTGTTGCCTTCTTCTCTATGATTATCCGCCCGAGTGCGCAAGAGACCTTTGTATGCCACTGCTTTTGGCTGATATTCATTGCCCGCTTCATTATCCCGATCAAGTTTTTTTTGTTGACTCTGTAAGACCGTTTCCTTGAGAGTAATAGTTGGAAGAAGTCTTTAGATAGGTACCAAGGCTAAGTGCCCAACCATAAATCTTAGTACGAGGAAGGCCTTTAAATTATCGGAGATAATGTTTTGAGAGCATGAAACCTTGTTATAAGTCCTTTGAGAAAGTTGAGGATGGTGACTCACTTGATTCCTTGAGTGTGACAACTTTTGTCCATTTGGTGAAGTAGTCCGTAGCTGTTAGCACCCACTTGTGGCTAGTGATTGAAGGAGGATTGATCATGCCTATGAAGTTGAGACCCCATTGTGCAAAATTCGAGATCTGCTTGGATTGGTCGGAGGAAGTGTTGACAATTTTTTCTTTCTGCAAAGAAAGCACAATCTCTGCAGTTTGTGACCCACTTGTGCACATCCATGAACATGGTGGGACAAAATTATCTTCTATTAATGATCTTCATCACTTGTAGTTTTGGTAGAGAATTTTCAACCGAGAGAATTCATTGTGATGAGTGTTGGCGCACAAGTAATATCTTGCTCTATTTTTCCGAAAACTCTCTCTTCCTTCTACTTTCCACTTGAAGCTATGTCTTTCTTAAGCATGAGGGTAATGGACCTTACTCGTCCTATAAAGTTAGGGATGAAGTGCACTGAAAAATTGATTTTACCGAGGAAGGACTGTAAGGATTTCTTGTGCGCGGCAAGCGAAAAGAGCCATGACAAATGAATCATGCTTAGGATCAATTGCGATGCCATCCTTTGAAACCATATGGCCTAGTAGCTTTCCATTTTCCACAAAAAAATTTAGTTCTTAGGGTTAAGGGATACCCCAAACTTTACGAAAGAATTTCTCTAGATGCACCATGTGATCTGCACCTGCATTAAGAAGGCGCAATGTCATCTAGGTAAACCAAGATGAACTCGTTGATGTAACCTTTAAAGGCAATATCCATGGTGCATTGGAATGTCATGCTTGTGTCGACAGGACTAAAGGGCATATTTTGATAAGCATATGTTCCCCACTTGGTTATAAATGCTGTTTTATATTGATCCTCTTCCTTGATTAGGATTTGATTAAAACCAAATTATCTATCTAGCATAGAAAATCTCTGCATGCTAGCCACGATCATAGAATATACTCCATCGAAGGTAAATGATAATGATACTTGAGGAATGCCTCGTTTAGATCTCTAAAATCAACGCAGATTATGATTTCACCATTCTTATTACGCACTGGAACTAGATTCGTGACATACATAGAGTATTTGATAGGAAATATGATCTCCACCTCAATGAGTTTAGACATCTATTTCCTCATGAGGGGATCTATCTTTGGATTGACTAACTGTTGGTTTTGTCTGATGGGCTTGATAATAGGATCAAGGTCAATTGAGTGTTGAGCAACATTTAGATCAAAACCTTTGAGGTATTCATACTCCCATGAAAATATGTCACTTGTATTTACGAGAGAGAGATATAAAGGCTGTTTTCATCATGTATGCGAGTTTCTTTTGAGAAAAAACTCCTTTTCATGTGTAATAGTGATTGGGGAGTAGTCTTCTTGCACCACTTGTATATTATTTTCTTCACCCTTGAACTCATCATTAGGGATAAATATTTTCTCTAAGGTGACCAACCCTTTAGGCAACTTGTTTGTCTTGAGTTGTATCACTTGGTCACCATAGCTATCATACAAGTTAACTTGCATGCTTGATGAGAACTTGGCCTCATTTTGGATAAACTAGAAAATATGTGCATCGATGTTGAACACTTTCCAGCTGATGTTGTTGTTTAGAATGGATGGCCTAAGCACCATTTTGACATGCTGCTTATTTCCTTTCAAAAAGTCCTCTGCAGGAGAGAACCTGTGAGCAAAGTGCGGTGATTTGATCAACTTCCTTATTCATCTTGCATGGTACCACCTGCAAATTTATATCTTCAAAGCTTCAAAGAGGTCCCAAACTCTATGTTTATAAGATTTGAAAATATTATTCTTTATCACACATTTTTGGTGACACAGTGGATAACTTGAGTTCCATGTCCCCAAAGATCTGCAACACCTTAATCTGTTTGTTTTCTGCAATCAAAAGACCAAGCACTAGTGCCTCATATTCTATTACATTATTGGAACATGTGAATTACAACTTTGTATGTGAAGAATAATTTCTCATGTCCGGAGAACTGAGAACAAAACCTACGCTTGTTCCATTTACTCGCTTTGAGATCCATCAAAGTATAACTTCCACAGACCGCATTTTCTTCATTACTGTTTGAGCATGCGTGACAACACAACTTATTCTTCAAGGATGCAATATGTCCCAAGCCCAGTTTCAAAATCCTTAAGATCTTCAACATATGGATCAAATTTATGGTGCCTTTACGCCCACTCATCTAGCACTAGATCAAGTATAGGAGGTGGAATAGGCTTTCTTCGAGACTAAAACTTGTTCTTCTTGGATTAGGAAATTAGCTTGGAGAGGGATGGGTCATATGAATCTACATGATAGGAGAATATTGGCTCAAATTTTATGGTAAACCAGGTACCATACCTTGTCTTGAGTAACATATGAGACCAATCAGAAGACAAGTAACCACCCACTTTTGTAGTAAAATCCCTTGACAAACAAAGGGAAAACAAAGGAGGTAGGTCAATGATTGACACATCTTGAGTTATTGTGAGACTTGGACATGCATGAAGGGTCAAATCAAGATCCTTGATGAATCCTAGAGTGGTAACAGTTGAGCCATCAAGTTGCAGGACTCCTTTTATCAAGGGGCTATACTTAAGACCTAAGACATCAAAAATTTTCTTAGGCATGATGGAAGTACTAGCACCTGATTCAATCATACAATTATGGACGAGATGTTTTCCTATGATTAAGGACATATAGAATGGTGGGGTTTTTATGAGCTTACTTACTTGCTTCTACTCTTATTAGTAGATGTTGACAACAATATGCATTTTTAAACAAGCTGGATTAGCGCGTGGAAGTTAGGACATGGCTTCATGCACAACAGTCGAGGATGAGATGGAATGGTCAAGGCATCCCAAATTGTGAAATTTATATTTTTCTTCTTCATCTAGTCCACAATGTTGAATGGAAAACCCATTGACTTATGCATTTGGGGCACAATAACATCTTTTCTTTCGGTGTAGAAATAGGGGCCTTAGGCGATGCGAGGCTTGACCTACCAAAGGAGGGACACACACTACTTTAGAAGGAGCATTTTGTGGAACTTCACATGTAGAATCCTACACACCCTTACTACTAGATGCCTTAGTGTATCCTTTTGATTTTGAGAATCGGTTTGTGTTACGGGAATTGAGACTTGCGTGTCAGACTCTATCATTCTCTTCTTGTACCTTGTATTATATGTAACTTTGGGAGAGTGGTCTATTTGCATCATTTGCAGCTTGGTTGATTGCACAAAATTCCTCGATGCCAAAGAACATCAGATTTACCTCTAGAGGATCTTTTGGATTTTCTTGATTCTTGGGCTCATTGCACTTATGAAAGTTTCACGAGTTGGAAGAATTTTAGATCATGTAGGCCTATGTGTGCAAAAACATTAGCACAATGATATTGGTTATGAGGCATGTTGCAAGAAAGCACCATTCTAGACTCTTGAGCCATATTATTTTGAACTAGAACAAGTTCTTGACTTGTGATGGACATTGGAAGAGGTTGCGTTGGAGGAAAAACTTGCAAGGGCAGTGCACGCATTGACATGCCATCTATCATTTCTTTGGTTACGCCCCATATCTCTGGTTTCTATATTAATTCCACAAGGGCTGATTATTCGATTATGCACTTGATTGGAACTATTTATGAAGGCTTGCACTTTGCTTCTTCTCTAAGATACGACATTATTGGCTAGGTTTCTAATCGGGGCCTTCATCTCTTCATCTTCTTTACATTACATGGGAGAATAGGATGTAAATGAAATTGGTTACATTCTCTACAAAAGAACAAGAGCAATAAAAGGTTGGGGCCTTTGGAGACATCTCTGGAAACAAGGGTGTGGGTGGCTTAGGCACCAGCTTTCCCACCTGGATGAGATTGTTCTTTTCCCTTATGGAAATGTTGTATGCAACAGGTAAAGTTATTCCTCCCATAGATTGAATCATGACTGAAATGTCACTATTCAAAGCCCTTAGATAATATAGGAAAGTATGTTGGGCTGTAGGTCTTACCACTTGAGGAATTTTGTCCCAAGTCTTATGGAATCTGATGTTGAAATTATTCATATGCTTGGTTGGCACCCTCTTTGTTATAATCAATTGTTCCACTAGAGATAGGTGATCCAATTTGTCTTCAAAATAATTGTATAGAGTTGTTCTAAGCTCATCCCAGGTGGCAATAGATGTAGTTCTCAAGCCATGGTACCATTGGAGCACTTTACCCTTGAATGAGGCTATAAAAACCTGACTACTACATCATCATGCGTGATCAAGTATATATAGCATACATTTTACATCTTGAATATGTTTGACAAGGGTGTTTTGATTTTCTCCCATGAAGCATGCCATGATTTTGAGCGTGACTTCTAGAATATCATATTGTGCATTGAGATTGAGCATGATTCCACTAGTGAAGTTGGAAAAGTTCCTCAGAGGAGGAGGTAGTTATGTAACGCTATTGTAGGGCATGTTTTTCTTGTTGATAAGAGGAGGAGTAGAATGTGCATAACAAGCTAGAGATGTAGATGCATGTGTGAGTGTTTTTCTATGTACTCTCCTCGGAGATATTTGGAGGTACTCAAAGGATCCTTCGATTCTTTGCACTTTGCTTTGTGTGCACTCTTCTCATGAAAGGCACCTAGGACTACGGAAATAAGTAGTTTTGGAAATGTTGGGAGTTGCGAAGATGTGTTGAAACAAGCCTCTACGGGCTAGAAACTACTAAGTCACCCACTAGAACTTATCAATGCAAAATTTAAGCTTTCAATGTTGGTACCAGCGAGCGTTCTAGAAACTGTTGATTGTTCAAACTTATACCAATCTTGGATCTGGATGAACTAATTTTTTTGAGTCAACAATGGGACTATATCTAAGTGTGGGACCTTGCATGCTTGAGACAGACCTTTGAGAAATGCTGGTTCCTCCAAATAATTCTACTACTACTGCTACTCTTAATGTTAGAAAGGAAAACTAAGCTAACAATCCAAAGGACTAGGGATAAAGGGATAACATAAATGAAAACTAAACTAAAGGAGATGACACCAGAAAAAGTGGGATGAACATTATCTATTTTGAGTGAAAATGAAGGAGAAAGCATGAAGGGAGGCTAGGCATGCGTAGCACAAACTAGGATGCATTCACACGATCGATTTCATGAAACAAAACAAGAAAATGGAGTTGCAAAATTAAAAAAATGACACAACAAGCACACAATGCAAGAGGAAGGAAAGAAAGAAGAATATAGACATGTTAAGGTAGAGAATAGCCACAAAACAATGCTTCTATTTATTCTAGGGATGCAAAGTCCGTTAAAATGGTGTATGAAGGCCAATATTTACATCTGTGAACCAGATCTAGAGTCTCGAAACTCAAAATGTAAGATATGGAGTCCTTAACAAATGCTAGAAGATCCAAAATGTCCAACCCTTTACAATGAGCAAAGCTCTTACATTTATAGATGAATTGATAAGAGAAAAGAGAAGGAGGGAAAATATGATTTGAAAACTCAACCACCAAAGAATGAATACATGTAAATCCACCTATAATCATCCAATGAGTACCTCCAGTCTATATGGCATGTAGGATAAGGAAGGAGGAAAGATACATATCAAATTGGGTGGTTAGAGCGATCATATTTGCTTATTAATATCCGAGAAAGACGTTTTCCCATTTATCGCCTACTAAATCCTATTGAAATTTGAATTTTAATATCTGCCTTGCTTTAGAAGACGTCAACATATTTTGAATGAGACTAGACGGGCATGTGTTAGAGCTCTAAAACAGAAGTTATGGATGTTAGAAGTCTATAGTTTGCTTTTCCAAGTAATGACATGTGGCACGCTTGTATTACTTGAAATATCGGCCAACTTTACAACTACTTTGTCATTTTACGCCACATGTCAAGAAATGATTTTTCTTTAGGATTCGGTGCCCAGCTGACATGCTTTGATTGGTTACATGTAGCACACTCAAAGTCTATCATATGATGATGTGGCACAAGATAGTGCGAGAAGAAGGCATAAAGACATGTGCGCGGAAGAAGCGATGCACACGAGGAAGATAGAGGAAGGGCACGCGTAAAAGTAATGTGTGTGGGAGAAATACCTAAGGAAGAAATGTATGGTCGATTCATAATTATTACAAAGTAATGTGCAACGGGGAAAAGGTGCCCGAGGATTATAAGGACTTAACTAAATTTGGGAAACAAGTCTAGGGTATGCATGTAAGGTGAATGCAAAAAGAGTGTGCGTAAGGAGAAGTGAAAAGATAGAGGAAAAGATGGAAATCATAGAAAGGAAGTAGAGTGTTGATGAGCGCATGAGGAATTGTCACAAAGGAAATATGCCAAGGAGAAAGCTGAAGTGCATACAACCTACAAGTAGAACCTTCAAATCTGAATGATAATGTGAGTTGTCTAAATAACTAGGGGAGTTATTTGGATAAAAATCCCATTTTGGAAGCTCATATTGCATCTATGGCAAAATAGTTGGAAAAATTGTCAGCTAATTCAACCCATGAGATGCACAATGGTATTTGGTGTACAAATTGTGAGGTGAAAGGACATACTAAGGATAGTTTCCCTCATAAATCAATGTGCACCATGTTACTAGATTGTGAGATCTATCATTTGGATCATAATTCAAGTAAGCACCCTGTTGCAGCATGTAATCATGAAGAACATGTCTTTTTATTGTAAGATTTGTAAGTCTACCACTCATGATATAGATAATTGCAGATTGATTGATTAGATTCATGATGCCATTGAAACTGGTGTACGTCAGACCAATGTTGCAAAAAATTCTAAGGAACAAGGTGAACATCATAATCATAATCACAATGAAGGGTGCTCTAATGGAGGTGGTAGAGGTAGAGGTTATCATGGAGGATTCAGAGGCTCGAGGTTGTGGTGGTGGAAGAGGTGAATTCCCATGAGGGACTGTTTCACATGTGGATCCCTTGATCATTATAGGCATGAATTCCCTCAGAACATTATTTACTCATGGTGCGGAAAGAATCACAAGTTTGAGGAATGCCTAGATTTGTATGAGCATATGAGCAAGTAACACAAACATGATAAGGGCGTGGGAATGGTTAGATTACAACACATTGTGGAAGATCAATGGATGTCGAAGATAACACCTAACCCTGAGATGATACCTATATTGGTGACTACACACACTAAGGATGCATGCGCATGAGACTCTGAAGTAGAAACCTATTATTACAAAATAGGAGGTATTGCATGCAAAGTATCCAGATCTTTCCCATTAGAAGGAATTCTATCAAGAAACTATGGAGGTTATTAGAAACTTGCAGGGTGAGATATAATGCTTGAAAGAGTAGTTGTGGAAGCTAGAGTAGGAAAAAGTAGTTGAGCTTCCTCAGAAAGATGTTGATGACTTAAAGGAGGTTTGTAAGATGTTGTGCCAAGAAAACATCATTCCTTTATTAAGGGAATGGTTAAGGGAGAAGGTACGCGTGATGGATTTGAGCATGAGAGATAGATACTACATGTGTACTTACGACCTCATAGTCTTAAGTATGATAAAGAGATCACTTTGAATGCAGTTGTTGATGGATAACTGTTGAGTAACATTTTGATTGATACAAGTGCAGAAGTAAATGTACTCACCTTGGATGTGTGGAATTAGATGGGGAGGCCACCATTACAGACATATATAAATGTGTTATGTATGGCGAACATGACTAAATCCACACCCATCAGAGTATTGAAGGATGCCACTATTACTATACAAGGGGCAAAGTTTACTGGGGACTTTGAGGTCTTGAAATTTTCCAAAGAAAATAGTTTTCCAGCATTGGTTGGGCACCCTTGGTGTTACGTGAATAATGCTGACCTATACTTTAATAAAGGATATATCAGTTTTGAGAACAAGGAAGAGCACATGATTATTTCGTTAACAGATGGGAAAGATGCACCTTATGTGGGGCCATTAAGTGAGGAGGATCTTAATAGAATTTATGTACACACCATTAAAGGAAGTAGTAAGGAGTCTAACCTCAACTTTGTCTTCTATAATATTATGTACTATGAAAATGGTGTCCACATCAAGAATATATTCCATCGGAGTAATATGAGTTTCCCCTATGTAAATGGGAAATTTTTTGAGTGCCGCAGTAGGTATAGGATCACATTGAGCCAATTGGAGAGGGCTGCTTGCATTAACGGAGGAAAATCTTGGTTCCTTGTAGGGGTTTCCATACAACCGAGAGGTTAATTATTCCTTCTTGAAGGAAACCTTCGTAATGGGGTGTTGAATAAACCTTACGTGGTGATGCTGAAAGCGGTGATGTTGAAATGCCTCTTCTCCTTCTCCTTGGAGGAGACAAGGATAACTCAATATGTTGATAATTTCCTTGCTTTGAAGAAGCTCTTGTTTGAATTCTTCACATAAGTTAACACACTAAGATTCGAAGTCCAAAGATATAGAGTCATCGGTACTTTGATTTGTGGAAGTATGAATATAAGTACCAACTCTTTTTGTCCCACTTTGGGCATGCCAAAAGCTGTTATCACCAAATCACTACACCTTTTGAATGGCCAAGTGATGGATTGGGCATTTGGTGTGATTGGGTAACAAGGATCACCTCACAAGTGTGGGACTTGTGGCTTGAGGTGAACCTATAGAAAATCTGGATTCCTCTTCCTAAACTAAAGATAACACTAATCATAATGCAATAAAAACACTAACTAGACATATACTAACATTTCCAAGGGATTAGGGAGATATATTGGTGGTACACCAAGAAAGGGTTTTGTTGGATACATTTTCTATCTTCCAGTGAAGAAGGATGAAAATGAGAAGGATGGATAAGCACCACAACCCAACTGCATACATAAATTCACTCCTAGATAAGCACAAAACTCCCAAAACATACAATGGAAACTTGAAATTACACAGTATACCTGCAAACATGAGAAAGGAAAAAAAAGTAGCAAAAATGATGAAAGGACCAATAATTAGTCACATAACACAATTTCTATTACTTCATCACATGCACAATGCATCATTACAGTAGGAAGAGGCAATGGTTTCCATTACAATATTTGGAAGAAAGGATTAAAAGTTCCCAAAATCCACAACTTAGCTTGTGAAAAGAGAGAGGAATTGGAAAATGTCTAACCCTTTGAAATGTGTTCCTCATTTACATTTATAGAAAATCCAAGCTATGAGAGAAGGGAGGAGAAATCCTAAATCTTAGGCATGAATATAGCACATGATGACTTAGATGCTTGAGTAAATTATTTATTGCACACTCCAGAACATTCCTCACCATGCCCCTATAAATTCAAAATAGTCAATTTATCTACTATTTTAATAAAAATAATATTTTTATTAAAATTCAAGGCATCTCGGCCTTTTGATGGGACCTATGAGTCAAAGTTATGCTTTGAAGGATGTTTTAATGTTGATTGGTCAACCGAAATGCCTTGTGCCAACTTGACGAGCTAGTTGGTTAGTTCCTTGCATTTCCTTTACACAACGAGTTCCTTGAACATTGCATCAACCACCTTTGATTTTCACGAGTTCCATCTTATTCCCGCTATGTTATATTGAATAATGTATCTAACCACTTCATGAACCCAAAAAATTTACATTGGGTGCTCTATTATTCCTCTAACCGTCTCGTGATCCTTGTCATGCCATGTTTTACTTTGATCGGGTCTCTTTTATTAGTCACGTCAACCACCGCTTAGTCCACGAGTTACTTGGAGATCATTCCATCCCCTTGGTATTAGCTGAGCATCTTAGCATCTAAATCAGTTTCCTTACTTATGCCACTCCAGAGTGCATTGAATATGTCAAAACATTCGTATTTGACTGGCCCATAAGTCCTCTGATTCACTTCCTCGTGGCATGCTTGACATCTATTCTCCTGACATCTCCTTTACAAGTCTATTCCACTAAAATTGGCTGATGGATTGGTGTTTAACCTAAAACCCACCCTAAAGACATGTCAACCGAGTTCCTCCCATGATCCCCTTACCATGTATATCCAATGGGTCTAATATCCCTTGGCATTAGAGCACGAGACACCCTACCTTGATCGCACCAAATCCTTGATACTTCCTAGCTCGGAATATCTCTAATCCCGATCCCTATTGAGCTTGGCCACACTACCTCGTAGGTCAATCCTTCACTCGGTATGATACCTTGGCCTAACTACCCCCGAATTAACCCATTTACATGGTGGGATTGAGCTCTATAGTGTGGGATCCAAGCACCATTTTACCCACTTGACCAAGCAATGAACCAAAAATCCCCTAATCTTCTAATGCTTTAAGAATTGGCTCAGCTCCATTGAGCGAGTTGATTCTCTGAGTCAACTCCATAAGCTCTGAGTGACTCAACCCTAACTTAGTCGATTGATTTGTCTCATATCACTCTTCCTCATGTCGAGTCCTCTACGACTTCACGACTTCGTTTGATGAATTCATCAAACTCTTGCCACACCTTCCAAGCTTGCAGAAGTTTCCCCTCGAGCTCGATGGGCCTATTTTACTCCTATCGTTTCATTCATCAAAATCCTAAGCTTGATATGGACCTCGGCGTATCGTCATCATGTGTGCAAAACCCATTCTTGAGGTATGTAAAGTTCCATGATCTTGTGAGCTCTTCACTATGTATTTTACAATCGTACCCAAGCTCCATCGTTCAACTATGCAATCTCCAAAATCTCTACTTGAAATCTCTTTCCAATGATCACCTCGCTCGTTCATGACAAGATTCTTGACTCGAGTTCCATCAATAGCTCACCTTGAAACACCTGTCTTGGGTTACGAATTCATTCCTTACCCAAACCATCTCAAGACTCACCACTGTGAGTTAAACTCTACCAACTTGGGCTTTCCAAACTATGCACATAACTTGATCTCACGAGCTCACCACTGAATCTTGATGACCCTACCAACGTTTGATCTAAGCCTCAAAAATTGAAATGTTGCTCCTTTTGGTATTGGCTCATCCTCCACGTTCTCTTCCACACTATATTCCTTCATTCCCCGAGTTGTGCCTCATCTTGAACAATTTATCTCGAGCTCGATGAGCCCCACCTCTAAACTCTTAAACAATCACCTCGGTTCCCTCGAGTTAAATATGAGCTTGTCTTAAGTTTCCAAATAATAATCTCCATGTCGAGCATCATAGCTATAACTCGGACTAGTGAGTGCCTTATGCGTTGTTGTTTATGAGCTTTCAACCTATGTAATGAGCTTCTTAATTAGTCGGTCTCCCCTTTACCGTGCTTGAGGTGACTCTACTCTTCCGATTTCCATGGGATGACTCACTTCCTTGTTATACCCAAAAAAACCTTTGAATTATTCTACCTGATGTGACAACCTATAAATTGGCTCACCAAATTGACATTCAAATGAATCCCTCCAACTCATTTCAGCTCATCCTAGAAAGCCATCCTTTGTAATGGTTACTGTTTGTTTATCATTCTGACAAGGAATATCAACGTTGTAACCTTGCATTTTGAATTTAGTCTTGCCCTAGATCTCTGATGAGCCAATTGATTTACTCTTGAGCCATCCATGTCAAATCGGTTTGTGTTCTTTTGCCTCCTACCCAGTCAAAGTCAAGCTCGAGGTGTGTTCTTCCAACCTGAGAAAATGCTTCATCTTCGATCATTCTTCTTTACTCATGAGCTTGACCTATCGCTTTAAAAGTTAGGTGAGTTTCTAATATTCCTCCTATGTAGGTCAATCCACATGAGTTCACCTCTCCTAGATACCTTGTAAGCCCTTACTCCACACCTATAGAGATATCTTGATACCCGAGCATGTTGGTGATTAATCACTTATGGGCTCTTCATTATTGAACACCTAGCTCTTTGATGACTCAAACCTATAATGATTGGCCCAACTTTCTTGAGTTGTTTGAAGACTCAACTCACCAACAATTATACCAGCTCACCAAGCATCTTACCGAGCAGCTCGCTTTAGCTACTCTTGGAGCTAACGTACCTTAGTACCATTATGCTACCCACATCGATTTTCACCTTGATTTTAATTGTTTTGGGCTTTCCCTTAGAACCATGGAATTCATGAGAACATGGTAATAACTTCTTAAGATAAGTTATCGATTTGATTAATCTATACCCATGATGACCGAAAGTGGGCCGACCAGGGTCACTTTTCTTGTTCTAAACAAATCTTAATCTTGCATGACTCGAAAAAGGGAAAAATATCCCAAGAAGATCCTAAAACTTCTCAGGACATTGTAAAGTCCACAAAGCTCAAAATTTACATGAAATGGCCTGAAATGATCATGAAGAACTTTTTCGGTCCTAGGATCCAATAGGCTCCCATAGTCTAATTTTTCCCCAAGTGGAAAAATTGGATAACATTTTTGGTGACCTCTCAGGGGGTGATTGCCTGTCAAGCGTAAGTCTAGTGGCCTTAAGTCATCCATTGGGCATGGAGTTAATGTTGGCATCTCAAAACTGATCCGATCATGATGGATGCTAAATTCTCCTTGGGAATTGTTGATCCTGGACCTGTCGGTAATGCTAAGTAGGAAGTATATTGAATCGATGAATGCTTGGCATTTATGGCACACAGTACAGGAGTTTTGAATGAAGTATCTCTTTATGAAGTTTGGGATATCATGAAACTCTTATTGAAACTTGAACCTTTTCCTTTGAATATTCCACCATTGACACATTGTGCAAGACAATGACAAAACATAACACACACACAATAATGAGGAAAGTAAAAAAACAATGACGAAACCAATACAACAAATAATTTGCAAAAAAAATGGAGAAAAAAAGTTACCTAAACTATAGGGGTGGAAAAATTTCAAAAAAAAGCTTTGAGATGTATCCCATTCACATGAATGGGTAACTCTTCTCCATTGAGCCTAGATAGATGAAATGAATTCACCTCCTTGCAACTTGTGATAATGTATGGTCCACTCCAGAGAGCATCAAACTTGGCATGCATGCCTGGTTTGGATCTATCTGCATCCCATTTGAGAACTAAATCTCCCTCTTGAAAATGCCTTTGGACGCCTTTTTGTTAAAATATTTCTTAACTTGAGCCTGATGTTGCTCCAAAGTTTTCATGGCCTTGTTCCGCACTTCTTCTAACTCCATGAGCTCAGCAAATCTGGCTATCATATGATCACTCTCCATAACCTCAAGCTGATGTGCTAACTCCAAAGAAGGTAATTCCAAGGATAGCAAAAGTTTTGCTTCTCTTCCATATACTAGTATGAAAGGAGAATTTCGATGGCCCTTTTAGGTGTGATTCGATTTGACATAAAGTAGTTTTAAGCTATGTGTGCCAAGTCCTCCATGTTTGTTTCCATAGTGCATTTGATAATCCTTATGAGGTTCTTATTGCTAGACTCAACCAATCCATTTCCTTGCGAATAGTAATTGGATGAAGTTTTGAGATAAAATCCATTCTTAACAACCCATTCACTCAGCTTCAAACCAAGAAAATCCATTACATTGTCTAAAATAATTGTAAATGGAACACTAAACCTCATCATTATGCCTTCTAGGAAATCAGAATAGCTTTTTCATCACCCTTATTTAATGCTATTGCCTCTTCCCATCCATCGAGTAAAATAATCCATGTTGCATTAAGGACCCATTTATGCCCATCCCTAGATGAAGGATTGATCATCCCAATGAAATCCAACCCCCATTGAATAAAGGGTTAATCAACTTGAATTGGTTGGAGGGGGAGCTCCACTAACTTATGCTTTCCAGTGAAAAAGGTGCATTCCTTGCACTTATTTACCTAGAGATGGGCATCCTTGAATAAATCCAGCCAATAGTAGCCAACCCTCATGATTTTTGTGGTAGTTGTTCGTGTAGAGTAATGCCCTCCCGATAGACCATTGTGAAATTATTCTAATATCTTATTTACTTGCTCTAGTCCCATGCACCAAAGGAGAACACCATTCAAATCCCTTCGAAAGATAACATCATCTAATAAAACATAAAGAATAGACTAGAGATGAAAGTTCCATCTTTGAGTCCTATTAATGTTAATAGGGCATGTTCTGAGAGAAGGAAATCCTTCATCTTTAATAACCAATCAACCTTGATCATCTCTTTCATCACTATTTAGAAGCGTCACGTCCTCATCACCTTTTTGATTCCAAATCTGTAGCAAGCTGTTGACACAAACCTTTACCTCTAACTAGCTTAGTAACCTTGATGTGCACGTCATACTCCATCACCTTGGTAATCCATCCAGCATGTTTCTCGTTCATATCTTTATTCAATAGAAAATCCTTAATGCCTGGATGAGACACCATCAAATGAATTCTATTATTGGACAACATGTGCCTAAAATTTTTCAAATGAATAGTAGTAAAAACTTGCTTTTCAACAAATGAATATTTGAGCTCATATATTTTAGAGTGGCTGAAGAAAGCATCTAGTTGTTCCATCGAGTTGTCATTCTATTGAATGAGGATCCTAGAAATACTCTCATGTCCTACAAAAGCATAGAGGATAAAATCCTTATCAAACCTTGGATTCACCAATGTAGGCACTTGAGAAATGGATATCTTAATGGCTTCAAAGATTTCCCTCCCTTCCTTTGTCCATAAAAAGGGCATATTTTTCTTCAACATGGTTGTTAATGGTTTAGCCAAGGCTGCGAATTGAGGAATGAATCTCCACACAAAATTTATCATTCCTAGAAAACTCTGAAGACCTTTCTTGTGACTTGGGAGAGATAGGGACAAAATTGAATAAATCCTATCTGGGTCAATAGAAATTCCTTCTATTGAAACCACATGCCCCAACAACTTTCCCTCGTGCACCACAAAAATGCATTTCTTAGATTGAGTGAAACCCCAAACTCTCTACATCTACTAAAAACCTTTCTTAGATGGGCAATGTGATCTTTTGCATGCTTGGAATACATAGTTATATCATCAAGATACACCAAGATAATATCATTGATCAAACCCTTAAATTCCATATCCATAGCTCATTAGAAATTAGCTCTAACATTAGATAATCCAAACAAAATTTTGTTGTAGGCGTATGTGTCCCGCTTAGCAATGAAACACATTTTGAACTGATTAGATTCTTTGACCAGAATTTGGTTATAACCCAAATATCCATCTAGCAAAGAAAACCTTTGAGCTTCTGCCACTGTTTGAAGGATTTGCTCCATAGATGGAAGGGGATAATGGTCTTTTAATGAATCCTGGTTTAAGACCCTAAAGTCTACAAATAATCAGATCTCCCCATTCTTCTTTCTCATGGGAACTAGGTTAGATACCCAAGAGGAATGCTTGATTAGAAAAATAATGCAAGCCTCAATGAGCTTGGTCATCTCTTTTCTCATTAGTGGCTCAATATTGGGATTAATTGGCCTTATTTTTGATGGACTAGCTTAACATTAGGATCAAGTTTGATGGTATGTTGTGCTAAACCTAGGTCAAAGCCATGCAGATCTTTATAACTCCATGCAAAAACATCATTATATTCTTGAATTTTTTTGAAAAAATCCTCTTTCTCCTCTAGGGTACATACTTTTCCATTCTTACTTTTCATTTGCTACCTCAACTTCTTCAAAATTGTCCTCTTTGACTACCATGTTAACACTTTGTCTTCTAACCTGATCATCTGAATTAAAAATGGACTCAAGAGTAACCAAGAATTTTGGTATCTTGTTGTTTTTCAATTGTATAATCTAGTCACTATATGCTTCCTGCAACTTAGCTTGATTTTTCTCAAAAAATCTCCTTCTTCTTCTTGTAGGAAAAGAATGATTTGTTTATCACTATTGAAAACTTGCTAACTAACTACATTATCGGGAGAGCTGCGGTTGAATGACCATTTTAACGAGGTTGCCACTCGTATTTCATAATATAAGTAGGGACATCATATTGTGAGCCAACAGTTGCAAGTCAATCAACATCTTAGTTTTGATTTCTAGGAATCATATAGATTCTGAAAGCTTCAAAATCTTCAATTAAATCCCAAAATCGATTCTTAAAAGATCTTAGAAAATCATTTTTGATGCATTATGAACTCTTTCTTGATTTACAACCAATTCACTATCACAAAAATAGTCAAGGATTTGATCCCTTTCTTTTGAGCTAACTAAATTCCTTGCACAAGAGCTTCATATTCAGCGACATTGTTGGTGTACAAATAAATTGTAGTAAAAAGATGAGAAGTATTTATCTCCTTCAAGATAAATTAACATGACACCAACACCTGCTCCATTTTACTCCTTGAGCCATCAAAAATAGTTTCTAAAGTCCTTCAAAGCTGTTTTGGGTTTTAACAAGTTGTGGTATGATTGCACCTTCTTCGTGAATACAATACGTACCCAATCCCATTTCTTCTAAAAGTAACAAACCAACTTATTCTTATGCTAATGCCTCATCATAGGGATCATACTGATTATCTCCACTTACCTCATCTAGACATAGTATCAGGGACCTCTTCCACAAGAGTGGTTGGTTTGTGATCAACAACTTCTTCCTCTGGATCACAAATGGTATAATTCCCATTTATAGGACTAGCGGTATAGGGATCCACATGATTATGAAAAATTGGTTCTACCCTTATAGTCACTTTAGTTCCATATTGAGTCTTAAGGATCATATGTGACAAATTAGTTGATAGGTAATCACCCATCTTGCAATTGAAATATTGTGATAGGAAAATGACGAAGAGAGGAGGAGGAAGATTGATGACCGATATGTCTTGTGTGAATGACAAACTAGGACATGCATGGATAGTAAGATGAAGTCCTTTGATGATTCTAATGGTCTAAATTACTATACCATCCAATTGAACAACTCCTTTGGAGACTGGTGTATATTGGATTCCTAGCACGTCTACAATTTTCTTGGGCATGACTGAGCTATTAGCACTAGAATCGATCATGCAATTATGTACCAAATGATCACCAATGATCAAAGAAATATAAAATGGTGGTAGATTATTCACCTTAGGAATAATTTTCCCTTCCGGTTGACACAAACTTATAGTCGTTGTTTCCCCACGACCCAACACTTATTTAGTTGTACTAAAACTTTTCAGAGCTTGTTGGAAAAGGTTTCTTTGAGAAGGAATTGAGAGCGCTTCCCACATGGTAACACTCAGGTTGGTCTTCTTCATCTGTTCTACGATACTGAAGGGAATTGCTCCTACTTTGCTAACATTTCTTTGGGTGTTAGAATCCTTTTTTGGAAAGTGCTTGTTGGTTCTGTGATTCCTGAAAAACCATCTTTCCTTGCGGCTCGACTAGCCTACATTTCTATTGACTTCTTTCCCTCATCTTTTTTGGAAACCACCACTTGTAGCCAAGGTTATGAAGTGGATGATTGATCAAATTTGGAATACTAGAATTCCATTGCCCTATTTTTTGAGAAAATATTTGCTGCCACTGATGAAGAATCTATATTCAACTTGTAAAAAATCTTATGCTTGCCGATTTAGAAAAGGGTTTCTTCATGTGCTTGCGGTTGATCTACTACTTCCTACATAGATGAACTTTCCATTGGCTCTGGTGGAGCAGATACACTTTGAACCATGAGGGCTTGTCTAAAGAACTCCATTGGGGAAAATATTTTTATTATGGGGTTGAGAACAAGGATAACACCATTCATAGTCTTGAACTATATTATTATGGATAGGTACAAGGGCTCTAGAAGAGCTAGCAGCAAGAGGATTCCTAAATTTTAGAGGCTTGATGATTGCAACTTGATTTTGTGATTAATTATTTCCTTGATAAGGTGGGAAGTTAGCCTGGTACTATTGATTCTAGGATTGGTAAGGACAATCATATTGAGATTGTTGCCTCTTGAGTGCAATGAGTTCGTTATGAAATGTTTGTAGCGATGACTTGAATTCGATTAGATTGTTTTTAAGGGGTGGGTGAAGAATGAGTTGGTTTCTTGGAGGTTGCAAGAAGAGGAGAAATAATAGGTTGGTTATTTGGGAGCTTTGGATACAATGACATTGAAGGTCTTGGAGCTATCTTCCCAGCTTGAATCAAAGAATTCTCCACTCTTATAACAACTTTGTAGGAATTAGGTAGTGTAGTCCCTCCCATGGACTAGATCATGACTACTACATCACTATTTAGAGCTCATAAATAGTACAATAATGCATTATTGGGAGAAGGCTTTATGAGTGTCGAAATTGTATTCCAAGTCTTTTGGAATCGAAGGTTAAATCACTCATATACTCTTGAGGATCTCTCTTTATAGTAGTGAGTTATTCCATGAGTGATAAGTGGTCACTCTTGTCTTTGAAATATTTGCAAATATCTCTCCCAATTCATCCCAAGTGGTTATAGTGCCAACTTCTAACCCAAAAAACCACTAAAGTTATTTTCCCTTGAAGGAAGTAGCAAGGAGTCGACCACATGTTGTTATTATTATGCACTACACAAAAATGTTGGCCACATCAAGAATATGTTCCACTAGAGTAATATGAGTTTCCCCTATGTAAAAGGGAAAACTTTTGAGTGCTGCACTAGGTATAGGATCATGTTGAGCCAATTGAAGAGGACTACTTGCATTGAAAGGAGGAAAATCTTGGTTCCTTGCAGGGGCTACCATACCAATGAGAGGTTGATTGTTCCTTGGTGGAGGAAACCTTCCATAAGGGTGAGTGAATGAACCCTAAGCAATGATGCTACAACTAGTGATGTTGAAATGCCTCTTCTCCTTCTCCTTGGGAGAAAATTATAACTCAATATACTGATAATTTCCTTTCTTTGAAGAAGCTCTTATCTGAATTATTTACATAAGATAACACACTGAGATTTGAAGTATAGAGATATGGAGTCACCAGTACTTTGATTTGTGTAAATATGAATATAAGTACTAACTCTTTCTATCCCATTGGGTGTGCCAAAAATTGTTATTACAAAATCACTTTGCACACTACGAATGCTAAAGTGATGGATATGGCATTTGGTGTGATTGGGTAACATGGGATCACCTCCCAAGTTGTGGGACTTATGGCTCGAGGTGAACCTCTGGAGAAGGCCAAATTCCTCTTCCTAAACTAAAGACAACACTACGTCTAATGCAATTAAAAAAACTAACTAGATCTATACTAAAATTTCCGGGGATTAGGGAGAGAGATTTGTAAGAAATAAAACCTACACTAGGAAGTGGTGATGCACCAAGAAAGGGTTTTGCTAGACAATTTTCTATCTTCCAGTGAAGAAGGATGAAAATGAGAAGGATGGATAAGCACCACAACCCAACTGCATATAAAAATTCACTCCCAAATAAGAACAAAACTCCCAAAATCTACAATGGAAACTTGAAATTACATAGTATACCTGCAAAACATGAGAAAGGAAAAATGAAGTAGAAAAAATGATGAAAGGACCGATAATTAGTCACATATAAAACAATTTCTATTACTTTAATCACATGCACAATGCATCATTACATTAGGAAGAGGCAATGGTTTCCATTACAATATTTGGAAGAAAGGCTTGAAAGTTCCCAAAATCCACAACTTAGCTTGTGAAAAGAGAGAGGAATTGGAAAATGTCTAACCCTTTGAAATGTGTTCCTCATTTACATTTATAGAAAATAAAAGTCTGTGAAAAGAAGGGAGGAGAAATCATAAATCTTAGGCTTAAATATAACACATGATATCTTACATGCTCAATTACATTATTAATTGCACACTCGAACATTAATCACCATGCCCCCATAAATTCAAATTTTTAATTTATCTACTATTTTAATAAAAATAATATTTTTATTAAAATGCAAGGCTTCTTGGCCTTTTGATGGGACCTATGAGTCAAAGTTATGCTTTGGAGGAGGTTTTAATGTTGATTGGCCAACCAGCTCACCAGCCAACACGGCGAGCTGGTTGGCAAGTTCCTTACATTTCCTTTACACAACAGGTTCCTTGAATTTTACATCAATCACCTTTTCTTTGCATGAGTTCCATCTTATTCCCCACCACATTATATTAAATAATGTCTCTAACCTCTTCAACGACCCCAAATACTTTACATTGGGTGCTCTATTATTCCTCCAACCGCCTCATGATCCTTTTCATGCCACATTTTAATTTGATCAGGTCTATTTTATTAGTCACGTCGACCACCTCTTGGTCCACAAGTTACTTGGAGATAATTCCATCCCCTTCGTATTGACGGAGCATGTTAACATCTACCTTGGTTTCCTTGTTTACACCACTCTCTGCCTCATTTTTAACTTTAGAACAAGTGAATTTTTTTTTTTGATAATTGCATACTGGTTCTAAATACATAATTTAGAACTCACAATTCAAATAACCATTCATATAACAAGCAACCATATGCAGCTGTAATGACTCGGAGTACTTCCGATCTATTCATTCCATGACTCGGTAATCTACCGATCTATTCATGAGTAATAAGAGTCGGTGTTTTTATTTAACACATCACTCTTGCGGTTCTCTTCCCTAATCTGGGAATTCAGAATGCTCTGTCCAAGGAATCTAACTGAATAACTGTTACCATTATTCATCGGCATCTCATCCCTTAGACTAGGTGAATCAGGACAACGCAATCAGCAGCTTGCGATACTTTGGCCAAAGATTTGAAACATACTGTTCATGTCTCGTATTCCTTAACGGCATACTCGTCAATCTGGAATACGTCCTTCACCCCATTCATATGTTATATAGAATGTCTTATACTGATTACTGTCAGTCCTTTCTTTCACAACTGAATCACTCGGAGGCAGATTAACAAGGTGATAATGTTATATGGATGCCTACGAGGATTAGGGATATGATGACATACTGGTTCAACCTTGCAGTTCAACCAGTGTGTCATGACACCCCAAATCTTCGAGGCAGTCATATAACATGACCACGTTCTTAATCGGTCCCAGGGTAACTCGTGCGAAATCAAGTGTAAATCTCAACGATCAATGCAAGGGGTGTCGCCATAAGTCACCTGCATTGTTGTAACTTCGAGAAGATCCTAATCTTCTCGGAGGTACAGCCCTGCAGTCGACTTTATGCCGTCAACCTTTAGATCCGCCTCGAGAAGATCTACCCAAAACAAGCGTTACGCACTAGAGTTTAAATTACTTCTTAAGACTTTTCCCTAAGGTTAGCCTTTGCAAATCCCTGGATTCATTTTCTTAAGACGACCCTCCTCTATTATTCCATTACTTGGTAGAGGTATTATGGCTAGTTTCTATCAAGGAGTCATTAGAATACATCTGATTCTAAGCAACAGATTCAGACAATATCTCATAACCTATGCTTGAGATTGCCACCTGAAACTCCATTGATTGCCTATCAGTTCTCTTAACTGAATTCATATCATACCTTTCATTTTAAAGCTATGAATGATTAAGAATCCAATCTACTATTGTCCTATTATACTTAGGACTAGGGATTAGTAATTCAATCCAACTTGTTTAGCGTTATCTTTTAGGCTCAATTTTTTTAACCTATCTTCTAGAGAGACAATATTTAAGTTACAATATTGCATTATCCAGATCAAATTAGAACTACTAAATACTCATAAGAATTTAGTCTAATTACTTACAAGCTTTCATTGTCAATCACAAAAAGCATCCATATTATACAAAGATAACTATGCCTCTTCGTTACGTAAACCGAAGAAGTTCATCATTCATAATAGAATACAACACATAAGTATCAAACACTTATTTTCATTCCTTTCGAAACTCGTACAATTACATTTTATGCAACAACATACTTGATATAATGCTAACGGAAAAGAAACATCTTTTCTCATATAGTACATCCATAAAATCAAGCTGTAATTCATAATAAATCAAATAAACTATCGATCGGATGCCAGGATCTGCATTGTATTTACTCTTACGGCAACCATCTGCAAAAATAGTCAACATGAGTCGGTTGATGGCCGAGCATGATAAGCACTAACTTTTAAAACAATTGCAATCCATCAATTGTTTCCATTAAACACTACTGTTTAAATGAGATCAAATATCCAAATAAGAAAACATATTCGGCTATGTCCTTGTAATACTAAATGATTACAAACATGTAACTCTATCATTGTTACAGAATAGTCTTAAACACTTTCTAATTTTTCATCAGATATTAAAGAAACAAGAACGAAGGCATATAAACGATCATTGAATCCAAATCACGACACTGGTCAGATTGTTGCATTCTTTCAAAAAAAAAAAAAGGAAATATCATAACAATTTGGAATCCTACCAAAACGTTACCAAATTAATTTCCTACTGATAGTTCATTATCAATAATATTAAATAAAGGAAGAGAAAGAATCAATCCATTCTTACTTCCCTTTTTACATAAGTTCATCACTGTACTGCCTTCACTTATGAGAACAGTCAACCAGTATATAAATGAACAAGTTAGACAGGCCGAAATCAAGATCACTGTTCTAAATCACGAAAATAGAAACTCAGCAAATCTCTTGTACAGCAACTAACACATCAACTATCCATAAATCAGTCTGATGTCCAAAACTAGTTTCTCCTAAACACAGTAAGGCTTTCGAACCAAGTTCGAAAGCAAGAGCTTCAAGCGTATTGCTGTAATCAACAACTCTATAACATTAAGCCTTTTAAGGTTTCCGAGAAACTATGCTATGATGACCACACATTGATTCCAATTCATGTTCAGTCAATCGAACTGAACAAACAGAAAGGAACTTAGCATACTTATACTTTCTCAGTCTATCGGGCTGAACAAACGGAAAGGAACATCATCAATCGATCCCTACCTTGGTGCATGCAAATCCCTAGTGCAACTCACCCAAACAGGGCCAGAACACGAAAACAGTCATCAATGACGCATATAAAAATCAGACAAACAATCAAGCTCTTATTTCAACCAAGAAACCCATTTACTACTCTTCTGCCATAATTTAGCACAAATAGAAACGGGTTGAATATGTAGTTGATCACCTAAGGAATCTGTACCACCAAAGCAACATGCAACACAAAGTACTCCAAAAAATACGAGAGGTCTTGATCTGATTTTCTCTTCAAGTCACTGGATCAACACTTAACAACTGTATATACACATTTTAACTTGAACAGTGACCAAAATAGAAATAGAACATTGAAACGTCTCCTCACAGTCGTTCGGAATTCAATCCTAATAAATCCACTAATTCACACTACATACTGATAACGGATTTGCGCCCATAATCACAAACCCAACAACAGTATAAAAATAGAATTAATTGATAAATCCTTCCATGCCATTCAAGACAAACATTCCGAATGAAACAAGTATAAGCAAATCAATATACTCATTCCAAAACAATGAAATAAACCGAAATTTTGCTTGAAACCTTGAACAATTTTATGAGGAAAGGCAATACATCCACAAAAAGTCAATACTCGGTATTTACTACAATAACAATAGCCACAAAACTTTGTCTTTTCCACAAGGCTTCCACGACAATATAATAACAAAACTCAAGATGAATCTACATTCACAACAGTAGATTCTTGTAAGCGATTCAATCATGAAATCCACTGAGTCGTTAAAGACTATGGTAACTCATCAGTTGCCTATTCCAAGCCAGAAATTAGAAAACAATGAAACCCACAAAGTATCATTAATCGCTGTTAACAAAACCATGACAGAGCTTCGAAAATCTTCAAAAGCACAGAACAATCAAATGGTACACCAGTATCATTCCCTACTGTCTCACAACAGCATTGACGATCGAAAGTCGACAGCAAAACAGTGATCTATACCCTTCACAAGTATATTCGACGGGCTCTCGCCAAACAGGCCGAGCATTCAAACCTTTATAAATATAAATCTCTCATATTTAAACCAGAAGGAATACACAACAAACAGAGTTGAAGTTCGATTTCAACAAACACCCAACAAGCGGAAATTGCCAAAAATCGAACCAGAAGAGATACAGAGCCAAAATCAACTAAATCTTCATAGAAAATTTATCTAATCTTCACAAACAAATGAACAGAGTTGTTTTAATGAAGACATTTGAAAGACAGCAAAATATTTAAAGGATAGGGCCTAACATGCCTGTATTTTGATCGAATTTCCGAAGAAGACAACAGGAAGAGCTCAAACTTCCTTTTCTTTTTCCCAAATACAGCGACCAACAAAATTTCGCTGTCCCGTTTACAATATATCCTCCATGGCAGAGAAAAGAGCCAGAGAAATTCATTCTCGCCATGCAACTCAAAGAGAACTGGTGCGAAGAACCAGTAAACTAGCAGAGAGAGAGAGAGTAGACCGAAAATCGCGATACACCAAACAAACCTTCCAACTTCTCGTTTGCATGCCGTTTCGCGAGCTCCGGGCTCGACTCCCTAAACAATAAATGCCATTAAACCAATTTTCCCGCCTAATCTCTACTCCCACCGACCGCCAAAATTGGCGACAGTCCATCAAAATCTCAAGTTCATTTCAAAACTTAGTAATTGCCAAGTCTGCCAAGGTTAGCCGCCGCCTAAGCCTCATATCTCGCCTGTCCCTCATCCTTATCCTTCCCATTTATTGCCATAGAGAATAGCGCCCATGGTTCGCCACCCTTCAAAGGCCCCTTCCCATAAACTCTTAGTTAGCTAGGTTAGTATCTTAGGTTAGAGTTTTAGGGTAAGAACCATGCTAACCATTTTGCACTTAGTTATTATTTTAGGATCATAACACATAGCCTAGGTCTAGGTTAGACTAACAATAATCTAACCCCTAGGTTAGGTTATTGTTTTAGGTTACTAACCCTTAGTAATTCAGTTTGGTCCTTCTCCGAAAACTCGGAGAGACTGCATCATACTTTCTAGAAACAGAGCCGCTCTGTTCTTATTACAGAATGTATGTCATGTCGATGAATTATTACACGGTCTTTAATCGAGACCTTCCGGATATACCGGATATCGGGAACCGTTTCATTTCTCAAGATCAGCTGAGTCATACTCGACCGACTTACCAAATGCTTCCATACCTTGCAACTGTTCAGGTTCGGGATCTAATTTTATCACTTCACAAAATTAAAGCATTACTTGGATCAATTCCTCTGGTCCAAGTCTAGATATTATTGATGAATACCTGTATAATTTCATTCCGTGATCAGATTAATATTCAGTCACAAGATGAAATAAATAAAAGAGTCTATTAATATTTTGACTCAGTCAAGATCTGCAATCTGCAAGAAATTTAATACATATCAAGCATGATTCCCGAATCGAGGTACACAATCCATTTACTAGAAATCACATATCAACACTTGAATGCTTAGGAGAAAGTAACAACAGTTCAGGGTGTTACATGCTTCCCTCCTAAAAGGATTCATCGTCCCGATGAATTACATATTAAACTTAACCTTCCGGTCAATCAATTTATTAGTACACAAACAATGTGTTTACTTCCATATTTAATAGTTTCAGAAATCAATGTCACCTCACTTTTATTCAACCTGAATAAAGTCTGCCTTAATCAGGCTTTCATAAATACTTAAAAACAATCAGTTCATAAAAGTATTTCATCAACAGATTTCATTCTGTTGCAAAAAGAGAAGGAAAAGCAGTTTTCATCTCTTCCAGGTTTTCCCAAGTTGCACTTTCTTCGCTAAACTGGTCCCACTGGACCTTACATTGCTGAATATCTCGATTCCTTAAATGCAACTGGCGAGTTTCCAGCACCCTTGTGGGTTTAACCACGATTATTCCTGGGTCCTGGACCTGCAAGGAATTCCAATTTAAAACATGTGACAGATCTGAAACGTATTTCTTAAGCAAAGAAATATGGAAAACATCATGCATACGAGATAGAGCAGGAGGCAATGCTAAACGATAAGCTACAGGATTGATTATCTCGACAATTTCAAAAGGTCCCACATATCGTGGTGACAACTTGGCAGCCTTGCCAAAAGTTATAGAACTCTTTCTGGGTTTAACACGCAGAAAAACCTTATCACCAAGCTCAAACTTTCTATCAACCCGCTTAAGGTCAGCATAGCTCTTACGTACATCATTGCTTCCTTTAATCGTTCACGAATCAGCTTAACTTGCTTGTTCCATCTCTGTGAGAATCTCTGGTCCAATTACCACTCTATCCTCTACACTTTGTCCCAACTTACGGGGGTTACGCACTTTCTTCCATAAAGTGCTTCAAAAGGTGCCATCTTAAGAGATGAGTGATAAGTGTTGTTGTATGCGAACTCAACTAATGGGAGATACTCTTCCCACTTATCTTTGTTGATCCATGCAATACATTACATGACATGTCCTCCAACACTTGATTTACCCTCTCGGTTCCCATCCGTTATCTAATGCGAGCCCATCCGTTTGCGATGATATGAAAATATGTATCGATTAGAGGCAAGTCTTTAAACTGAGTTTAGTTTATAAGAGCGTTCCTAGAACTTTGGCTGCATTAAGCGTTTGCCAAAAATATCCTTGATAGTCATTCTAGGATCCTCATGTCCCAGAAATAATCAAAAGTTCGGTACACCATGCAATCTGAAAATTTCGTGTGAATCGAACCTCTTGCTAGCTTGATCATCCTTTGTAGCATAGAATCATTTCAAATCCTACATTTAAAATTTCCATTAGGGTGCAGAAAAGCCAATATATGAATTTGATTTTGAAAGCCTTAGATTCCATTCATGAATTTCTTATCCTTCTTCTGCAATGAAATGAGCTACCTTAGAAAAATCCTTTACAAATTTTCTATAGTAACCAGCAAGACCCATGAAGCTTCTTACTTCATGCACATTCTTTGGTGTAGGCCACTCAGTTATCGCCACTATTTTCGAAGGATCTACAGCGATTCCTTCCTTGCTTATGACATGACCCAAATAGTGAACTTCTGAGTCAAAGAAAGAACATTTGGATAACTTACCATACAGCTTTCTCTTTCTCAAAATTCCCAAAACTATCTTCAGATGCTCATTGTGCTCCTCAACACTTTTAGAATAAATGAGAATATCGTCCAGGAATACAAGTACAAACTTGTCCAGGTATTCTTGAAAAATATTGTTCATTAAATTCATAAAGGCTGCAGGTGCATTAGTTAACCCAAAGGCTAGAACTGTGAATTCATAATGTCCGTACCTTGTTCGGAAAGCTGTTTTATGAATATCTTCCTCTTTAATTCTTAGCTGATGATAACCAGATCGAAGATCTATCTTAGAATAAACCGCTGCTCCACGCATTTGATCAAACAGATCATCGATCCTAGGAAGTGGGTATCGGTTCTTAATTGTTGCTTTGTTCAACATCCGATAATCAATACACAGTCTCAGAGTTCCATCCTTCTTTTTCACAAATATCACAGGTGCTCCCCAAGGCGAAACACTTGGTCTAATCAATCCCTTTGACAAAAGCTCTTGTAACTGAGCCTTTAGCTCGACTAACTCAATAGTAGTCATCCGATAAGGCGCCTTGGAAATAGGTTCAGTTCCAGGCTTGATTTCAATAGTAAAATCAAATTCTCTCTTGGGTGGTAACCCTGGTAATTCCTCAGGAAAAACATCCCTGAAACTTTGTAACAGTGGGATTTGCTTCATGAAATCACTATCTTCTTCAGAAGATTCAGATATCTTTACTGCATAAAGGGTACATCCTTTATTCTTAGCCTTTTTAAGCTGCATGGTGTGACTTTCTAAGCGTAATTTCGTTTCACACCTTGAATTTCTACTGATTCCAGCTGATCATCTAAACATTCTATGTTCTTTTCATAGCAATCTACCTTTGCTTTATGGTCAGCTAACCAATTAACACCGATGACAATGTCATACGATCCCAAAGGTGCAACATAGAGATCAACTTCCGTGGAAAAGTTAGGTAAGTCAAGGACCGCTCCAAAAAGACACATACTCACTGTATGAACAGAATTATTACCATCTTTATGCGGTCAAGATTTATCCATTTTTCCAGCTTTTCTTTTAAGTTTAGAAGCTAGTTTGTTAGATATAAAACATTCAGTAGCTCCTGTATCAAAAAGAATAGTGACAGGTATGCCGAATAACTTACCCGGAACTTCTATAGGTGTCACTTGCTTTTCAGCTTGTTTGTCCGCTCTTTGCGGCATGTATCTTATCTTGCGATTACGATCATCCTTCTTGAAAGGGCACTTTGATTTGCGTAATGATCTTTACCACAAGTGTAGCAGCCTCCTACAGGTCCCTTCTTAGGCTCAAAGTTGCTTCCAGTTTTATAATTGTCACGCTGTCCTCCATAGGACTTCTGACCATTATTATAATTTTTTGCAAAATTATCCTTCACATTTCTGAGGCTTATTTCTTTTTGCTTTGCCTTCTTATTGTTATCTCTGAAACTTACTCTTGTTCCCAAACTTTTTCCATGGTCCTTTTAAGGTGCAGAGAGGTTGAAGAAGGGTTTGCGATCTTCTTCCACTTCCTCCTTATGAGCGAAATAGCCTTCAATTTACTGTTCTTGCCTTATGGCCTTTTCAACAACTCCTTCCATAGTGGTTGGGCTGTGAACATCGACCTCTCCCCCTATCACAGGATTCAATCCCATGATGAATTTCCGTATCCTGAACTTTTCGTCAGTTTGGTACTGCGGTACATACTTGAGAAGTTTTGTAAACCGCTCCCAGAATTCAGTTACTGTTAACTTCCCTTGAGTCAAGTTCTGAAATTCTGTCATTTTCTGATCATAGAAAAGTTGTGGCAGCCAACGTTGCCTAAAATAGCCTTTAAATTGATCCCAAGTGATATTGGTCTCATCAATATTTAGTTCAGCTTTTCGGCTATCCCACCACGAAGATGCTTCGTGAGAAAGCTGATAGGCTCCCCATATTGCCTTGGTTTCTTCTGAGAAGTTCCTTATAGCAAAGTACTTCTCCATTTCGCTGAGCCAGTTCTCAGCTCCATCTCCTAATGTGGTGCCATCATACTTAGGTGGGCTTATCCTTTTTATATCATTAGTGAGTTCTGCTGCCAATCTGGCCCTTTTGTTTTCTGGTTGGACAGGTACATTTCCAGCATTAACATCAACACCCATTTCGGGGTTGTCCTCAGGAGGTTGCTGATTATCATTATCAGCTTCTTCTTCCTCCTCATTCCCCATCACCTGCTGTTCGAGTACAGCTAAACGATCTCTTGTGTCCAACAGGGCAGCAAGGATCTCATCCAGTTTCTGGGTTGTTGCCGCTCCTTCTTCAGGTGGAGCATTACTCGCAACGTTCCCCCTTGTTCTAACCATTTTCTGTTACAAGAAAATTCGGGTTTTTATCAGATTATGGACTCAATAGGTCCAAGAGCTGCAACCTTCAGCTCTGATACCAAGATGTAACATCCTCATTTTTAACTTTAGAACAAGTGAATTTTTTTTTTTTTTTTTTTGATAATTGCATACTGGTTCTAAATACATAATTTAGAACTCACAATTCAAATAACCATTCATATAACAAGCAACCATATGCAGCTGTAATGACTCGGAGTACTTCCGATCTATTCATTCCATGACTCGGTAATCTACCGATCTATTCATGAGTAATAAGAGTCGGTGTTTTTATTTAACACATCACTCTTGCGGTTCTCTTCCCTAATCTGGGAATTCAGAATGCTCTGTCCAAGGAATCTAACTGAATAACTGTTACCATTATTCATCGGCATCTCATCCCTTAGACTAGGTGAATCAGGACAACGCAATCGGCGATGCGATACTTTGGCCAAAGATTTGAAACATACTGTTCATGTCTCGTATTCCTTAACGGCATACTCGTCAATCTGGAATACGTCCTTCACCCCATTCATATGTTATATAGAATGTCTTATACTGATTACTGTCAGTCCTTTCTTTCACAGCTGAATCACTCGGAGGCAGATTAACAAGGTGATAATGTTATATGGATGCCTACGAGGATTAGGGATATGATGACATACTGGTTCAACCTTGCAGTTCAACCAGTGTGTCATGACACCCCAAATCTTCGAGGCAGTCATATAACATGACCACGTTCTTAATCGGTCCCTGGGTAACTCGTGCGAAATCAAGTGTAAATCTCAACGATCAATGCAAGGGGTGTCGCCATAAGTCACCTGCATTGTTGTAACTTCGAGAAGATCCTAATCTTCTCGGAGGTACAACCTGCGATCGACTTTATGCCGTCAACCTTTAGATCCGCCTCGAGAAGATCTACCCAAAACAAGCGTTACGCACTAGAGTTTAAATTACTTCTTAAGACTTTTCCCTAAGGTTAGCCTTTGCAAATCCCTGGATTCATTTTCTTAAGACGACCCTCCTCTATTATTCCATTACTTGGTAGAGGTATTATGGTCTAGTTTCTATCAAGGAGTCATTAGAATACATCTGATTCTAAGCAACAGATTCAGACAATATCTCATAACCTATGCTTGAGATTGCCACCTGAAACTCCATTGATTGCCTATCAGTTCTCTTAACTGAATTCATATCATACCTTTCATTTTAAAGCTATGAATGATTAAGAATCCAATCTACTATTGTCCTATTATACTTAGGACTAGGGATTAGTAATTCAATCCAACTTGTTTAGCGTTATCTTTTAGGCTCAATTTTTTTAACCTATCTTCTAGAGAGACAATATTTAAGTTACAATATTGCATTATCCAGATCAAATTAGAACTACTAAATACTCATAAGAATTTAGTCTAATTACTTACAAGCTTTCATTGTCAATCACAAAAGCATCCATATTATACAAAGATAACTATGCCTCTTCGTTACGTAAACCGAAGAAGTTCATCATTCATAATAGAATACAACACATAAGTATCAAACACTTATTTTCATTCCTTTCGAAACTCGTACAATTACATTTTATGCAACAGCATACTTGATATAATGCTAACGGAAAAGAAACATCTTTTCTCATATAGTACATCCATAAAATCAAGCTGTAATTCATAATAAATCAAATAAACTATCTGATCGGACTGCCAGATCTGCATTGTATTTACCTCTTACGGCAACCATCTGCAAAAATAGTCAACATGAGTCAGTTCAATGAACCGAGCATGATAAGCACTAACTTTTAAAACAATTGCAATCCATCAATTGTTTCCATTAAACACCCTGTTTAAATGAGATCAAATATCCAAATAAGAAAACATATTCAGGCTATGTCCTTGTAATACTAAATGATTACAAACATGTAACTCTATCATTGTTACAGAATAGTCTTAAACACTTTCTAATTTTTCATCAGATATTAAAGAAACAAGAACGAAGGCATATAAACGATCATTGAATCCAAATCACGACCTTTGGTCGATTGTTGCATTCTTTCAAAAAAAAGGAAATATCATAACAATTTGGAATCCTACCAAAACGTTACCAAATTAATTTCCTACTGATAGTTCATTATCAATAATATTAAATAAAGGAAGAGAAAGAATCAATCCATTCTTACTTCCCTTTTTACATAAGTTCATCACTGTACTGCCTTCACTTATGAGAACAGTCATCCAGTATATAAATGAACAAGTTAGACAGGCCGAAATCAAGATCACTGTTCTAAATCACGAAAATAGAAACCCAGCAAATCTCTTGTACAGCAACTAACACATCAACTATCCATAAATCAGTCTGATGTCCAAAACTAGTTTCACCTAAACACAGTAAGGCTTTCGAACCAAGTTCGAAAGCAAGAGCTTCAAGCGTATTGCTGTAATCAACAACTCTATAACATTAAGCCTTTTAAGGTTTCCGAGAAACTATGCTATGATGACCACACATTGATTCCAATTCATGTTCAGTCAATCGAATTGAACAAACAGAAAGGAACTTAGCATACTTATACTTTCTCAGTCTATCGGGCTGAACAAACGGAAAGGAACATCATCAATCGATCCCTACCTTGGTGCATGCAAATCCCTAGTGCAACTCACCCAAACAGGGCCAGAACACGAAAACAGTCATCAATGACGCATATAAAAATCAGACAAACAATCAAGCTCTTATTTCAACCAAGAAACCCGACTGTACTCTGCCAATAATTTAGCACAAATAGAACAGGTTGAATATGTAGTTGATCACCTAAGGAATCTGTACCACCAAAGCAACATGCAACACAAAGTACTCCAAGAAAATACAGAGGTCTTCAGTACAGATTTTCTCTTCAAGTCACTGGATCAACACTTAACAACTGTATATACACATTTTAACTTGAACAGTGACCAAAATAGAAATAGAACATTGAAACGTCTCCTCACAGTCGTTCGGAATTCAATCCTAATAAATCCACTAATTCACACTACATACTGATAACGGATTTGCGCCCATAATCACAAACCCAACAACAGTATAAAAATAGAATTAATTGATAAATCCTTCCATGCCATTCAAGACAAACATTCCGAATGAAACAAGTATAAGCAAATCAATATACTCATTCCAAAACAATGAAATAAACTGAACTGCTTCGAAACCTTCGAACAATTTTCGCAAGGAAAGGCAATACATCCACAAAAAGTCAATACTCAGTATTTACTACAATAACAGTAGCCACAAAACCTGTCTTTTCCACAAGGCTTCCACGACCATATAATAACAAAACTCAAGATGAATCTACATTCACAACAGTAGATTACTGTAAACGATTCAATCATGAAATCCACTGAGTCGTTAAAGACTATGGTAACTCATCTGTTGCCTATTCCAAGCCAGAAATTAGAAAACAATGAAACCCATAAAGTATCATTAATCGCTGTTAACAAAACCATGACAGAGCTTCGAAAATCTTCAAATGCACAGAACAATCAAATGGTACACCAGTATCATTCCCTACTGTCTCACAACAGCATTGACGATCGAAAGTCGACAGCAAAACAGTGATCTATACCCTTCACAAGTATATTCGACGGGCTCTCGCCAAACAGGCCGAGCATTCAAACCTTTATAAATATAAATCTCTCATATTTAAACCAGAAGGAATACACAACAAACAGAGTTGAAGTTCGATTTCAACAAACACCCAACAAGCGGAAATTGCCAAAAATCGAACCAGAAGAGATACAGAGCCAAAATCAACTAAATCTTCATAGAAAATTTATCTAATCTTCACAAACAAATGAACAGAGTTGTTTTAATGAAGACATTTGAAAGACAGCAAAATATTTAAAGGATAGGGCCTAACATGCCTGTATTTTGATCGAATTTCCGAAGAAGACAACAGGAAGAGCTCAAACTTCCTTTTCTTTTTCCCAAATACAGCGACCAACAAAATTTATTGTCCGTTTACAATATATCCTCCATGGCAGAGAAAAGAGCCAGAGAAATTCATTCTCGCCATGCAACTCAAAGAGAACTGGTGCGAAGAACCAGTAAACTAGCAGAGAGAGAGAGAGTAGACCGAAAATCGCGATACACCAAACAAACCTTCCAACTTCTCGTTTGCATGCCGTTTCGCGAGCTCCGGGCTCGACTCCCTAAACAATAAATGCCATTAAACCAATTTTCCCGCCTAATCTCTACTCCCACCGACCGCCAAAATTGGCGACAGTCCATCAAAATCTCAAGTTCATTTCAAAACTTAGTAATTGCCAAGTCTGCCAAGGTTAGCCGCCGCCTAAGCCTCCGCCATCTGCCTGTCCCTCATCCTTATCCTTCCCATTTATTGCCATAGAGAATAGCGCCCATGGTTCGCCACCCTTCAAAGGCCCCTTCCCATAAACTCTTAGTTAGCTAGGTTAGTATCTTAGGTTAGAGTTTTAGGGTAAGAACCATGCTAACCATTTTGCACTTAGTTATTATTTTAGGATCATAACACATAGCCTAGGTCTAGGTTAGACTAACAATAATCTAACCCCTAGGTTAGGTTATTGTTTTAGGTTACTAACCCTTAGTAATTCAGTTTGGTCCTTCTCCTGAAAACTCGGAGAGACCTGCATCATACTTTCTAGAACAGAGCCGCTCCTGTTCTTATTACAGAATTGTATGTCAATGAATTATTACCTGGTCTTTAATCGAGACCTTCCAGATATACCAGATATCGGGAACCGTTTCATTTCTCAAGATCAGCCTGAGTCATACTCCTGACCAGCTTACCAAATGCTTCCATACCTTGCAACCTGTTCAAGGTTCGGGATCTAATTTTATCACTTCACAAAATTAAAGCATTACTTGGATCAATTCCTCTGGTCCAAGTCTAGATATTATTGATGAATACCTGTATAATTTCATTCCGTGATCAGATTAATATTCAGTCACAAGATGAAATAAATAAAAGAGTCTATTAATATTTTGACTCAGTCAAGATCTGCAATCTGCAAGAAATTTAATACATATCAAGCATGATTCCCGAATCGAGGTACACAATCCATTTACTAGAAATCACATATCAACACTTGAATGCTTAGGAATAACACTTGCAAGCTTGCTGAGTTCCCCCTTAAGATCAATGGGACTTTTTAATCCTACCATTTCATTCATCAAATACGTAAGCACGATATGGACCTTAACATATCATCATCATGTGACATAACCCATTATCACAGGCATGCAAAGTACCATGATTTTACTCACTCTTTACTATGAATTTTCCAATCATGCACGAGATCTATCATTCAACTATGCAATCTCCACGAGCTCCACTTGTAATATCTTTCCAATGATCACCTCACTTGATCATGACAAGCTTCTTAAATTGGTTCCATCATCGGCTCACCCCAAAACACCTTGGCTTGGGTTCCGAATTTGTTCCTTACTCAAACAATCTTGAGTCTCACCTTGTGAGTTAAACTCTACCAAATCAGGCTTTCCAAACTATACACATAGCTTGATCTCACAAGCTCACTACTACAATCTTGGTGATCCTGCCAATGTTTGATACGAGCCCCAAAAATTGAACTATTGTTCCTTCTAGTATCGGCTTATCCTCTCGAAACTTATCCTCTTGAGTTCTCTTTTTCCTTTGATTTTCACATTCCACCAACTCTTGAATAAATAAAAATTATCCCCATCTTGCAGCCACATCTTCTCAAATCTAAAGGGGGTCCTCCTCCTCTCTTTATCCTTGATCTGGAAGAGGATAGGATTGTGATCAGACCCAATGTGGGGAAGGGAGTCTTGAACAACTTCTTTGTTCAACCATCCCCATGAAATTAGAGCTCTATCAAGTTTAACTTGAATCAATTGATCATCTTTTCTTGTTTGACTAACTAAATCTACTACCCCACAGCTCAACATCCATAAGGTTATTGAGAGAGACGAAATCTTTAAGGTCTTCCATACTTTTAATAAATTCAATAATTCCCCCTTATTTTCCACTGGACACAAAGGGGTGTTAAAATCCCCAATCACCCATTATGTCCCTTTAATAACATACTAGAATTTAGAAAGATCAGCCTAGAGATTTTTTCTTTCTCCTTTAATATTTGGGGCATAAATATTAGATAAGATCTAGAACTCCTTGGACTTCTTATCTTGAAAAAGCAAAGCCATATGGTTATTTCTACTAAGAAGCTTCGTTCCTTTGATTTTTCCTCATTCCATATAACTACCATTCCACCAACAGTACCAATCGAACTAACAACAAAACCCCTAATTTTTTTTTGCAATACCTTCCACTAGCCTCCAAGAAAGGACCCTCCTCCATCTTGGTTTCCTATAGAGCCAAAATGTCAAAATTTTGAGTCACCTCCAAATCCTTTATCAGCCTCCATTTAACAGGGTTGTTCAACCCCGACATTCCATGATATAATATTCATTTAACCACTTGGTTCTTTGTTCTTCTAAAGCTCCTAAGATCGATTTTAGATTGGGTTCCATCATTTATTTCCTTTTGACTCTGTTTCTTCCTTGTAACTTGTTTGGAGGGACGCCCAGAGCCATTTTTTCTCTTTTGGTGTCACCTCGGATGTTTCCCCTTTGAAAGGAGTAGCCAGAGAAGTCTCATTTTCAACTTGATTGAGGTCCCCCTTTTTAGAATCATTCACTTAGGAGATTCCTGGATAATGTTATGAATATTGTTAAAAAACTGTTGGTTTTCATTTCCTATTGTCAAAACAACATTTTCACTTTCTAGCAGATTTTCAAATGTATTAGAAAACGGTTCTAATAGATTCATTAATTTTGACTAGATATTTTCCTTAGCAACTTCCTTAAGTAGATTATCCATTTTTTTAGGATAAAACTTTTTCATCTTGAACGTGGAGCTTAGCCTTCTAGAACTGGGGTTCTAACAAAGCTTTCCAATTGGATCTTCTTATTCCTTACTTCTATGAATCCCTCTTCATCTAAAAGCTTGAGCATCTAAGCTTTGTTGATTAGATCCATCTCCATTGTTTTCCATTATTTGAATACCTTTATTAGTATTAACATTCTTGGGAGTGTTAGCAACCATATAACAAGTGTTTTTCTTATGTTGGTGGTAAGAAGCGGTTGTACAAGAATAACCGTTTGAAGAGGTAGATGTAGGTTTTTGCCTTGTAATCTATCAATTTGATGATTTTGGCCATATCTCTGATTTGGATATTGGGTTTTCTATGGTTGATAACCTTGATTAAAAGTTTGGCCTGAAGATTGTCCTGGTTAAAACTTGGGTAATTTTTAGATGATTGAGCTTGTTTCCTCTTTAGAGAGACAATTTCATTAGACAAGTTTCTAACTAGGTTTATAAGGTTATCATCATCATGTTGTTTTTGGGAATAATAGGAAGTGGAGGTGGAATATAAAGCATTTGGCTTGGGAATGGAAGTAAAAGCAGGTTGGGTATTTTGAAGTGATTCAGGAAAAGAGGGCATAGGCAATCTAGGGGCTATCTTCCCATATTGAATTAAACAATTCTCAATCCTAATGGTTATTGGATATGTATCTGGTAATTTTATAACAATCATATATCTATTATTACAAATATATCATAATTTAAGAGGGTCTCAAAATTAAAGGAAAACACCTTATGGTGTTGGTCTCAAATGAAATAGAATTTTGTCGCATGTTTTTAAAAATATATTATGAGTTCATTAGGGGCCCTCTTGATGGACATCAGTTGTTGTAATAGGGATATGTTGTCTATTTTCTCATCAAAATTATGGAAAAGAGTTGTTCCAAGTTCATCCCATGTGTGAATGGAAGAAAGCTTCAAACTTTTATACCATTGAATTTTTTTTCCTTTAAGTGATTGAGTAAAAGCCTAACCACAATATTATCATCTTCTTCTTCTTGGTGAGAGTTATAAATACTCAAAATTTACCTATAGAAACACTTTGATTTGTGTGTATTCTTCACATGAAAGAATGGAATTAGATTGTATGAAAAAATATATTTAAATTTAGGAGTCACCAAATGTCTATAAAGGTGCCTCCAAAGGCTGGAATTTGTTAAGATACACACCAATCTAAGTGGAAATGGTGTAAATATCACCAAACTTCTCCCACCGGGTGTTCCAAAACTTTTTTCATTGAAATTTTTACTCTTGTTGAATCAAGAATCCAATTTTTCAATGAAACAATCAGGTACCTTAAAGGTGTGGGCTAAATCAAGGCCTATCCTCATATGAAAGGACCATGTCCTTTCACCCCAATTCACTACAACTACTCTAACCAACTTCTACTCTAACACTATCTAGATTCCTAAACTAAGAATCCAAGGAGACAAGGTGAGAGAGAAAAATTAAAATAAAAGGGAGGTAATGTACCAAACTAGAAAATGGATTGATTTTGACTCTAAAAGACATGGATGTGAACCTGCAAATGAATCTTGTAGGAATGCACACAACCTTGAAGGAAATAAAATGGAAAATAATGAAGGCATGCAAGAGGATAGAGATGTTCATATTAAACATAGACCATTCAATTAAATGAATCCATGCTTATATTAATATCAAATCATGAACATTTATAGACACGAGAGAAGAGGAAAGAAGTCTCCACCGGTGAGTTATAAAGGTCATGAGAAATAGTTTTGAGCTCAAATGAAAAGCTCTAGACTTTCATAAATTAAACCTGTATTATTTCATTTGCATTTACATTTATAGAACATGAGAGAGAGGGGAAAAGAGGCTGATCACATCCGGTGATTAATGAAATCAACTACTCATCACCACCAAGGACTAATCATAGGTCGGTATGGGTGCCTGATATTTCTCTTAGTGCACACCATCAGATTTTTAGTGCGGGAGGATGACATTGCTCAATATTAAATTCAGGTTGATGGAGTAGTTGAGTGTATATTTCAAAACATGCATGACTTTTTCATGCCTCGCTGACTTTAGATGATTTTTATTTGATCCAAGAATTTCCCCTTTGTTTAGTGAATTCTCATACTCTCTGGCTTTGTTTTTATCCAGTCATTTTATTTCCCACAAAATCATCAAATCTATAGAATACTACGTCTTCAATGTCCCAAACACTAAGTTCTTTGTTATTTAGCTTCCAATCTTAACAACATTTAAACTTGTTTGATTTTGTTGTGCGGTTCCTCACAATAGTTTTTCCTTACATTGCAAATTATTTTGGATAGAATACATGATTTATTGCATGTAATTAACCATCTCCATGGAATTCCGTATTTTTCAAGTTTGTGTAACATTGTATCTCCAAGCTGTGAAGCACTAACATTTCTCACATCTTTGGGAAGACTATCCATCTGAATTTTTATTCCATGAGTCTTCTATCTAGAGCTTCCTAAGTCTAAAACTTGGATGAATTGTTCAAAATAACATGAGGTGCTATTTTGTACAATAGGTACTTCATACTTCACTCTTCTTTTATCTCTCCTATGTTTCTATGTTGAGTTGTATGCACCTAACACTCAATTTCTCCTCGGCATAATTAATTTAATAAATAAAAAATATGATAAGGACACCATTGATCAAATAAAATAACATTAACATACAAGATATAGCTAAATATGTATAAGAAATAATGATATATATAGGGTTTGTAGAAGTACTTAGCTTACCTTCATAGGTCTGAAATGATTCTTGACTAGTGAATGATATAGAACAACTAATTCTAGATTGTGTAAGCTATGTGTTTGAAATTATGATCTAGAAACTAACGGGAGAGAACCACCTGAAATGAGACAAGGCCTCCCAGTGCTAATGTATGTTCTAGGAACTAGCGTCTGTAGGATATCTCGGGTTTACCACTTCTTGTCACTTTATTCTCACTATAGGTTATGTCGGGTTTTTGTACTCTCTATCATATATGTACCTCTACTAAAAACAAACCCTTTCTAATGAGAAAAAACTAAGTCTCATCCGTTACATAAAATAACATTATTCCTTCTATGATAAAGTGGATTTATATGTATTCGTATGAACTAGATAGCTTATTTAAGATAAAATGTAGAATATATTTGATTTATCTTTGAAAATTCTATTGCAATCTGAATGGTTTCATTTCCTAATATTTCTTGTAAGTTGGAGTGTAGTATTGTGTATGAGCAAGTCATTTGATCTCTAGAATGTATTGCATCAAGTGAAAGACTCACATAGCTAAGTGCAATACACACATTATAGAGCACAAGACTCACATAGCTAAAAATACGAGACTAACAAAGAGGACGAGAATCACATATATAAGAGCACGAGACTCACAAAGCCAAGAGCACATGACTCGAATAATCAACATTGAAACCGCTATAACTAAAATTTTAGACCTCCAAATGAGAATCGAGAAAGATTTTTTTGTTCCTATTATTGTTAGGAGGAAAAAATCTCTTCCTTTTTACACATAAATAATGGTTACAACTATATCAAAATTTTAAGAAAGAATTTTTCAAGTGCGGGACTCACACAATCAACATAGGACTTTCTCTAAATAAAATTATAGACCTCTAAATGATAATATAAGAGAGGTTTTTGTTCCTCTTATTGCTAGGAGGAAAAAAATCTCTCTAGTTTTACATAGTTGTAATATTTGAGGAGATAAATTCATTTGGAGTTTAACCGAATAAGGTTAAAGAAAAGTAAATAAGACAAAAAAACACAAGTTCAGTAAAACTACGATATCTCCCTCATTTCTCAATGAAAATAATAATTTCAAAATGTTTTAGAAATATTACAAGGAGAACCAAAATCAAAAATGTTTGAAAATATTCTTCAAATTGAATTCACAGTAATGATCAAAAATCAAGGATGAGAATATGGTGGGACAACTATCATGTTGAAAGATTCAATCATGCAAGAGCAAACTTGGAAAATGGAAAGTAGTTAAGTGCATGTGGAAGAGGTAGTTCAATCTAGAGTTGTAATATTTTATTAATTATTTTCCACGTTTGTCTACTTATCAAGTGGAAGAAGTAGTATTTTTATTATATGTTATTATTTATCCTTATATTTGTTTATTAAGATAATTCTTGCACTTGGTTTATCCCTACACTTGTTGGGTTAGCTTGCTTAGGTGTACTAGTTGTGTGGAGTTAGCTTACTAGTTATGTTGAGTTAGCTTGCTAGTTATGTGGAGTTAGCTTACTATTCTTGTGGAGTTAACTTAATTATCGAGTATCGCTTAGTGGGAGCTCTTCACCACTGATCTAGGTAGTAGTTTCACTTCCCTCCTCCTATATGTACATCCTCATTATCAAGCTAAGTAATGTAATAATTGATTATGATGGATTTCCATATATGATATTTTAGCTCTTTGTTTACAAATCCTTTTGTAAGGTTATTCGACAAATTCCTTTCAACTTATTAAATGTGGTGTGCTATTATCATATGGGATCTTCACTACTTGGAAAATTCTTCTTGTCATTCCTTTCATGGTATCGAGAGATGTAGATGATGTAGAAATCCATCTGTAATTTTTTTACAATCAAAGGTTTACTTATTTTCATATATTTTGGAATTATTTAGCTATTTGTTGCTGCAACATCCCTTTTAGGTAAAACAGAGGGCTATGTTGGATTCGAAAGTGGTAAAACCCCATAAACAATCAAACTTGGCAATTGAAGGAGATAGTTTGTTTTAGTTTTACAAAGGTAGACACAAATACGTACATATACACTTGAAAATCCATGCTAGGGAAGAAATATGTGTCGGGGAAGCATAAAGTCCAAAAATATGGTTTATGTGTTTTTCACGTTTGATGCTGGTTTTTCTTTCGCTTTGAAGAGTTCTTGTTTGGTCGAGATCTAGAAATATTGGAAATCCGTGTTAGGGACAAATATGTTCTCGGAAAGTTAAAAATTATAGAAAAATGGTTTCTAGTTTTTTTGGTATTTTTACGTGTGGTACTAGGTTTTTCTTCCGATTTTCAAATTTCATGTTTGTCGAGAATCTAGAAATTTTAGAAATCCGTGTTGGGGAAGAAATATGTGTCGGGGATGTAAAAAATATAGAAAATAGTTTCTAGGTTTTTCTCGTGTTTTTTACGCTCAATATTGGTTTTTTAATTCTTATTTGCATAATTCCTATGTGTTGAGAATCGGGGATCTTGTAGATCCATGTCACCTCTAAGGATTTTTAAAATTTGTAATGGCGAGGTAGAAAATGTTTAGAAAAATGCTTTTGGGTTTTTCGAGTTTTTCATGTTCGGTATTGGATTTTTTTCTTCTATTTTGTAGATCCATAATTGAAAATGTTTCTCCAGAAAATGTAAATTGAGGAAGAGTGAAGAAAAAATACATTTTATGTTTTTCTAAAATAAATAGTAAAGAAAAAGTAAAAACTTGTAACTTTTGATAGGCAACTCGAAATCAAGTGCCGTTTTTTAAAAAAGTGCTTTATTTTTCATGCTTGTTTTATTGGAGCTATTTATTTTAAGGAATACACTAAAATTATATAATTTCATTATTATAACACACAATCAATTATAAAGTGCCAACATGTATATATCTCTTGTTTGTTGAGATATTTTCAACACTTTTAGGCATGTTGACAGTCTCTCTTGTGGGGAGTTATTTCGGTGAATCCCAATGTTATTTTGTCATTGTTCGAGTAGTTTTTTGACAACTCATACATATTTGTAGTGTCACTCTACCCATCCATCAATATGGGAGGATGTGGTGTTGATCATACTTCTTCGATTCTTGTGTCCTTGCCTTGTTACCTTGGATTTTCTTGGATCGTGACACTCCTATTTCTTTGGATCTTATGTCCTTGTCTTGTTTCCTTAGTTATTGTTCTTAGATCATGGCACACCTATTTGTAGTATTGATCCTTATTCTTCGAGTCTTGTGTCCTTGCCTTGTTACCTTGGATTTTCTTGTATCGTGGTACTCCTATTTCTTTGTATCCTGTTTCTTTGCCTTGTTTCCTTGGTTTTTATTCTTAGATCATGACACACCTATTTGTAACAGTTAATCAAATTATGTTTGGTTGTTTTTTTCACTTTTGACATCACTCCATTTACAGTCTCTTTGTATGGAGCTATTCTAGTAAAGCCCGGGGTCGATTATTTTTGTTTTTGTGATGAAGCGGTGGATTCGAGACCACATTGCACACCAAAATTCTTCAACATTCTATGAGTTTTTATCCTAGATTTTTGGGATGCCTTGCAGTGGGTTTTTCTCTCTCTACTTTGTTATTACTGGTTTTGGGTACCTTGTGGTGTTCCCTTTTTCCTAGTTATTGTATGTGGGTACCTCATCAAGCCTTATTTTTAGGACCCACCTTCTTTTCCACCCACCTAAGATATGCTTACAGGGGATATTTGTATAGGTTATTATTTATCCTTTTATTTTTTATTAGGATAATTCTTACACTTTGGTTATCCTTGCACTTGTTGGGTTAGTTTGCTTAGTTGTACTTATTGTGTGGAGTTATCTTACTAGTCTTATGGGGTTAACTTAAATACCAGTATCAATTAGTGGGATTTCTTCACCACTAATCTAGGTAGTAGTTGCACTTCCCTCCTCCTATATGTACATCCTCATTATTGAGCTAAGTAATATAATAATGGATTATGATGGATTTCCATATATGATATTTTAGCTCTTTATTTGCAAATCCTTTTGTAAGGTTATTCTAAAGAATTCCTTTCATCTTATTAAATGTGGTGTGTTATTATCATTTGAGATCTTCATAGCTTGGAACAATCTTATTATTGATCCTTTCAAAGCATGCAAGAACATACTTGGCAAATGGAAAGTAGTTAAGTACATGTGGAAGAGGTAGTTAAATATGAGTTGTAATATTTGATTAATTCTCTTCCACGTTTGTCTCCTTTTCAAGTGGAAGAAGTAGTAGTTCAATCTAGAGTTGTAGTGTTTGATTAAATATCTTCCATATTTGTCTCCTTGTCAAGTGGAAGAAGTAGTTGAATGAAAGTGAAATAAGTAGTTAAATCTAGAGTTGTAGTGTTTGAATAAATTCCTTCCACATTTATCTCATTGTAAAGTGGAATATGTAGTCAAGTATTGCCCAATATTATAGGTAGGTAGTTCTATAATCTTGGAGTATTGGCCAAGGGATGAGTTATAAATATCTCTCCAAAGCACTCAATGTAACAGTTTGGTAGAAGATGGATGATTTTTATAACATCATTTCGATTAATAAAATCCATAGTTCAAGTATCTTGGCAAAAACTTGTTTTTGTTTTTAACCCAACTCTAAGGGAAGAGCAAGGGCCCACTCTTACCCAAGGAGGAGGATGGTTTATTGTTTTCTTATAATATAATCATTGTTGTTTTATTTAGATTGTTTAAATCAACATTGTGTGTTTTATTTTGTTTTTATGAAGCATCACTTTCATTTGTTTACTTTCATTTATTTTTTTTTAGTTATTTATTTTGGTTTGTTAGATTATATTTCCTTTCAATTATTTATTTCATTTTGATATATTAGACTCAATTTCAGTTATTGAATTTCCTTTCAAGAATTTTCAACTCTATAGAAAATAATAGTAAAATCATTGTTTCCTTTAGCCCCTTTTATAGATAGCCTTAGACACCACCTGGTTTTAACATTCTATAAGATTAAATGATGAGGATTATAATAACCCTCGTCACTAACTACCTACATAATACTCCAACACACATTAGATGAATAAAAATATGCATATTCTTGAGTCGTCTTGACCTCAACGGTCACCCCAATGTGATTGTCATTTGAGCACTTTGCACTACATTTCAGACTCCATGTAGTTCTAGTATGTGTATTATTGAAATAGTGTCCTTTAAGATAGGATGCCCTAGTTCTAGTTGCATAAAGAATAGTGGGCTACAACTACTTTTTCCCAATGCAAATGTGTGGTATGGAATTCAGAATAGCCCCCTATACATTAAATAATGCAGCCTAAAAAGTTATTCCCTTGTATTATTCTTGTGTATATGGTAGATATAGAAATGATAGCCCAAAATTCAGTCCCTTAGAATAGTTAAAAGGTTGTGTATATATATGAGTTATTAGTTTGAATTTTAACGCATAGTGACATCAAATTTGACCTAGGTTGTGAAAAGGAGACAAGAAAAGACCAAAAGCCAAAGAAAACTAAAAAAGTAGCCAAAAAAACAAAGGGGCCAATTGCACTCAAAACGACATTAGTGCCTAGGCACTAGTGTCTTGTCTAAAGCGTTACTATCTTGAAGCAAGTAAAAAAACATAAGAAAATACATGAACAATGATCCTTGTGACTTGACCAAAAAGATGATAATGTTAGGTAAAAGATGTGAGCGAACCAATCAAATCAATAAAAAGAGACCAAAGAGGTATCACTAGTGCCTAGTTTCCATACTTAGAAATCATGTATATAACAACATAGAGGTGTAATGTAATAATAATAAGTGCATATTTTAGTGACTAAATTTTCCCCCTTTATGTTATTTGGATGAAATTCAAGTAGTATAAAGGATATAAGAAGAGTTTACCTAAAGTGGGGCGAAGGAATATTATAGCGTGTTGAATGTAAAAATGCAAGATGTATATTGTGGAACCTAAGGGAAGGATAAGGATCCTAGGGGTGACCTTTACGTGTATGGAGTGATAATGATGTGTGCATGTAGTTCCTCGAATATCACCTTTTCTTGAGTGTTATTGAATTTTATTCATGATTGGTTATGTTGTTTGCCTTTGTTGGGATACGATATGACCTAAAAAGAAAACAAGTGTAGTCAATGCTCTCGGTAAATGTAATTTAACTTTAACTTGGAAAATATGTAAAAATGAAATACATATTGGAAAAGATAAACCAAGGGGTTAGAGTACACTTGGAGTGTTGAAAGATAAAGTGATATAAGTTTATTCCTTCTTGTATACTTGGTGCTTAGGAATTTGTTGGGAAAGTTGAGATTGATCAATTCTTGACCTACTTTGATCATACTAAGGATTTGGGTGTCCTATCACCAAACTAGGGATTTGAGTGTCTTAACGCTAAACTTCATATTTTGATGTCTTGTCACCGCTAAGGGAATTTTTTTGGGAGATCGGTCTATTTCTTCCTCTAACCAATAATGCTTCCCTATGTACAAGTGCCATTCTGAGATGATCACAAACTCAATTTGTAACTTGCCTCGGGTGACACATTATTCCAGGCATATCATTGTCTTGCATATGCCCTAGGTTTCATTCCCTTATTTAGTTCTTGCTTTGGTTCTTAAGTAAGTAGTTATTTCTTATTAGTAACTAATTACAATCTGAAGATGATTGTGTAATCTACTAAAATTGGAGAATATTGTAATCAAGCAACTCTCTAAAACTAAAGAATATTGTAATCAGCTGTATAACTTTTTAAACTAATATGTGATTATTTTTCCCCTAGGATAGGAGTGCCCATGTGGGAAACTAGCATTCAAGTGTTCCTATCTGTTCTAGGTGCTTCTTTCCAAGTTGTGAATTTTGGCCAAGTTTGTTTTTGGCCCTATTTTGTAAAAGATTTTGATCTAATCATGTTGTCTGTGTTTGTGTAATTGATTTTTGTAACTGTTGGGAGGGTGAAAATGTTTTCCTGGTGTTTTCCCCCACTCTTTTGGGGTGCATGAGATGAAAAAAATTAAACGGTCCCAAACGAGGAAGGTTGAAACTAATGTGAACATCTGATATATGAATCTTATAGGGGTAAGAGGGATTACACATGATAGTTACTATGACACAAGAAAAATAATTAGAAAATTATAGCATACTATTTTTAGTGATAAACATGCAATGCACACGAAATAACTAGGAAAGATAATATAAGAAAACATCAAACAAGGACACATAATCAAATTTGTTAAGGATTGTGCAAACTAGGGATGTCTCAAGATAATCAAAGTTGTTAAGGATTGTGCAAACAAGGTATCAAACAAACATAGGGCATAGCCTGTAAATGGTGATAAAAAAAGTACACACAAATCAGAAAACCTTTTATTGGAAGGATTATTACAAGGTAAATGCTACACATGAAGACCTGTTAGTATGTTAAGAAAGGTGAATAACATGCCACAATATAATATCTAAAAATAGGAATTAAATATGAAAGGTAGATGCCCCCAGGATCCTCAGTGGGACTAGTAATGGATAGGGCCAAACATCATACATCATGTACCAACTTGTAAGTGACCTACATTCACCTTAAGATACCCTATGAATTTGCATGTGTGTATGGTAAAGCATATTATGAAACATAGTAACATGATAAGAAAAGGTGCAACATATAGTAGTATAAGGAAGCAATATTACATCCAATCAAGATCTAATAAAACGTGTTTTTCAATTTTTGATTTCAAATATATAAAATAAAGTAGTGAGAAGGGAGGAATAATGATGCCCCCTCGGTGGGTGTGTGAAAAGTGAGGTCCATATAAATAATTCCCTCAATGGTCAAGTATGAACCAAGAATAAGAGTGTATCATTGGGTAGTGTGGGGAATTAGGATGCCCCAAAGTGTGAATGCCAAAATGATATATGTAATGAGAGTACTTGGGCAAGGGAACCCAATTAATTGATATAAAATAACTACACATGTGAACATGATCTAGGGTTTGATGGTCATGAGAGAGTGCATGAGGCCAAGTATATGAGATAGGTCTAGATTGAGCATTTGGAGAAATAGAGCATGAAATATGTCTAGATGGAGCATGTGAAGCATATGAGCTACCCCTATGAGGTGGGATATGGGATCTATAGATGTGACGAGGCCTATGAGTAGTAGCCATGTGTGAAGGAAATTAAGATGGATGTGCAAAAGGTACCATAAGAGGAGCAAGGGATCTAGATACCATAAGAGGTGTCAAGGCTAAGGATTCATCATGAATAAGAGAATATGCACTAGGAGTAGGAGTAACTAAATATGGGATGGCCAGAGGAGCTAAGGAAAAAGTTGTCTATGGTGGAATGCCTCAAATAGTAATAAGATGACAGTCATGAATGAACTTAAGGCATAAGTGAACAATAGAAGGCACAAATTTGGCAGCTCAAAGAAAATGGATTCCTAAGAGCATGTCATAATGCATAATAGTAGATCCAACATTAAATGACATAAAAATAGTAAGAGGCCCAACAGTGATGGATAGAATAACATGGCCATGAGAAGTGGGAGACTTACATGTTCTCTGAGGTAAAGGGAATCCAATTGAATGTAAGAATAATAATGAGCATGCATTGTTCTTGAATGTAGGATGTACCATAACATTATCAATGGTGTTAGAAGAAAAGTGATTGGGGGTAAATCAGGCATACAATAATTTTAAATTCATTTACCATTGCATGCATTCATCATTCAAACAAACCATTCATCATACATAATCAAGTGTGAGCTTATTAAGTGTATTACAACCATTCACAAGTGCAAGAGACAAGAGAGAACAAAATAACACTAGATATGAAGTGGGAAACCCTTAAGGGGAAGAAAAACCATTGAAACCTCTACTCATATTACTCATAACAAAGGACTTACAATAATATTACACATCAAGAAATATTTTTAAGTGAGACACCAATCTCACAAGGAGCACCCACCCCTAGTTTAGTAGGGCTCCAACCCTACAAGGAGGCTACTATCACCCAAGATGATCAAGCACCACCTCAACCACTTGATAATGAAGATCACTGAAGTAATGTTTCTCCCAAAATTGAATGTGGTCAAAAATTCAGCTCATTACTCTTCAACCCTCTCAAAACAAGATCTCTCCTAACTCTCTCAAATATGTTCCTTCTCTTGATGATTAGGTCTAATGACCTTGCATATCTAATCCTTAATATTATTCAATCATTCATACCTCTCCTCATCTATGTTCTTGACACCTCTATACTTCTCTTCTTCCTCCTTTAGCTCACTCACATCCCCACCATATCCACTAATACAAATGAGTCATTAAAGCTCACTTATATACAAGACACTAGCTCACAATACCTATAGGTCATCCATGACCATATAGATTAGTCATACCAACAATAAATCATATCAATTTACTCATATATATTTTTCAAAGAGACCAAGTAGGTTATCAATGGTCATGCCATCAAGGAATATCACAAGACAACTTAAGTAGGCCAAAACAAGCTCTCCAAGTTACATCATATGAATTGTGATCTTCAAAGGCACAAGGAAGATTTTTCATGGATCCATTAGCTCCACACAACTCAGGGAAAAGCTATCAACATCACCAGCTAGCTTAGTAACATCTACAACTTTCACCATCATCATGAAACACACACCAAGAAGCAAACATGCACAACTAGGTCTTCAAGCACCCAGAAAACAAACAACTTCACATAGCAAATATCTTCATCATGTCTCAAGTAGAATATCAATGGAAATATATTTGAGTCTACTTTTTGGAACAACACATTTCATTCATCAAATCATAGCACAATGCTTCTAACCAACTCAATCTTTGAAACAGTTAAATTTTCAACAAGGGCTCAAGAACCAGTCTTGAAGAAAAATGCTTCAAACACCTCCAAATCAACTTCCAAGTAATGAAAAAACTTGGAAAAATTTAAGGACACTTATACCAATATTCTCAAGCACAAAAATACATATTCCATTTTGAGGAAAAAACAACCAAGCACACATGTTCCATGACACCTTCTCGATAAGCCAAGTAGGGCTAATTAGGCCATTAGGGCTTAGGTAAGAAAACAAATCTCTAGATGAAACCAACACTTTAATCACATAATTTTAGACCCAAAAAAACTATTCATGACCAAATAAAAGTGCTACATTATGTTTTTCATCATACACACCTTCAAACCTCAAGACTAAATTTTAGCCCTTCTAGGCCAAAAGTGGTAGGGTGACTTGAAGGACATGTATATTCAAATTTCTAAAATTTACCTACATGAAAATTTTCATGGATACTTATAGAATCTCCCAAGAAATCTGGAATAAATTAATTTTCATCATGAAGTTCTCATCTCAACCCTAAAACTACAAATCTCCACAAAACATGGGTTTTTTTCCTACTTTATGAAACAGATGGAAAATGAAATCACCACCAAAATGAGCCCTAGAGACTCCTCTACAAAATTGATACATAAAATTTTCCTTTCCACCTCATTTTGATAACATACCAAGAAAATCTTCCATATCTCTCTCGTTATAAGGGTTTGACTAGGGTTTAAGACCAACTTACCTTCTTAACATTTGTTCATAAAATTATAATGATAAAATGAATCCATTATTTTTGAAAAAAGTTCTTAGCTCAATGAAAAATCATCCTGAAAGCCATAGGGTCCCATGAAAAGTATTTATGAGTGGGTGAGCATCCAAAGTTGCCTATCGAGCTAGATTTTACACTCTTAAGAACTCGGTTTTCCAAAAATACATTTTCTTACAATTCCTTCATAACCTTGATTTAAAATTTGACCTGAAGCACCATGATGACCTCCTCTAACTATCTCAAGTCTCTTTCATGCTCAAATACATCTCAATATCTCCATAAAATAATACTTACATGTGTCTACATGCCTTTTTCTCAAGAAACTTTCTTTAAAGTAACTTTAACCATCAAAAAACCTTTTAATACTGACCTAAAACTCCTCGGACATATGATATGTCATGCCATAACACCTTTTCCATGCTCATATTAGACTACATTACTCCATATCTCATGCCATCATGCTAAACCATGTGTATTAGGTCTAGGAATAAGCCTATAATGACCCGACTCAACCATGAATTCACATGAAAAGCCCATGAAGACCACTTTCAAACACCTAGACACATCTCATGGAAAATGTTTGAGCTCATGAAGACCTTTTACCAACTTTGGGAATACTCATACTATGACCATACATACTAGACATTGCTCCAATACACCATAGAAACACTAAAACAAAACACTACTTGATCAACATTCAAGCTTTACCTTGATTGACACCTATTTTCATGTGTTTTTTCAAGGAAAAAATTCAATGTTGAAACATGAAAAATATACCATATTGTCAAAAACAATCATGAAAACCATCCTAAGCCCCTCTGTAGATTAGTTTTCCCTTCGTACCATGCCTATCATGATCCTTTAAAACCCTCACATGTGTTGTATGCACTTTCTCTAATGTTTTAAATGTTGAGATAGGGCGACTCACTCATTTCAAAGGTCTGATGCTTTTGAAGGAGAATTCTTTAATAAGCCTAGAAAGGTTATTTTTGGCCTTCTTGAGATAGGTGTGCATCCTTTTGGATAGATTTGAAGGAATAAATTCATCGGAAATGATATTGAGGATCCAAGAACATGTTGCATTTGATTTAGGATATTTTAGGGAATATTTGAAGGATTAGCAACAAGTTTAGTGAAAGCGGGTTTCTAAAGGTGAAGGAGCTTGCAGTTTAAAATAGTTCTGAGATTTGGAACATGATTTCAGGAGCTCTGTAAAGAGTTAGAGTTCAAAAAAATATATCATTGGAAATATAATTCAATACTCTAAATTATGTTTCTTCCATATTTTTCACAAGACTCGGTGCTTCTTTCCATAGCCCATTTTCTAAATCATAATATACACCCCTGTGGTCAAAAGAAAAAGGATATTTTTGAGGGATTTTCAAGAATAATTGAATCATGGGACCCATCCCATTAATCTTAGAAGGATTTTTGGAGTAAATTTCATATAAATAAGTTCAAAAATGTCCTCCTGGAGCTCCGGAAACTTTGTCATCAAGGCTCTCCTCAAGGTACACTTTTGGGACTTAACCATATTCACATGTGGAAACATGTTAGCATGAAGTTGAGGCTCAATTTTATATATCATTTTCCCATCCCTTTGAGATAGTTGGGACACAAAAATGTGCCTAATCACAGTTAAGCCCCTTGGACCATCATATGCCCTCGATGAATCTATGTGATGAAAGTTGATGAGACCAAAATATGTCTCATTATATCACCAAATAGCACTCTTATTCTCTCTCTTAAAATAAATATTTCAAGTGAATTTAGATGTAGTTTTAATAACAGATAGCATATTTAAGGTAGAATATAGGATTTATCTTATCATCTCTTTAGAAATCTATTTGCAATCTAATTGTTGTTATTTCCTGATATTTCTTCTAAGTTGGAATGGAATAGTGTGTAGAAAACAGGTCATAAGAAACTCTACTCCAAGTTCATAGATCGAAGCTACTGAAAGTATTCACACACTACACAGAAATCCCAGCTGTTCATAGATTGTTGTTATATTTCTACTATGGAAAACTTACACGCAGCTATGGAAATTCCAAGCACAACTACGGAAATTCCCAACTAGTGAAAGTATTTTGATTTGTTCTAAAATAATGTAAAGGAGCACTGAACTATTCAGCCCACTCTTTCCTTCCATGTCATCAACTAAGAATAAATATCCAAACATGTGGCATTCCAAGAAGAATTCAAAGTCATGGACTTAGCACTCCTCCATTTTCTCTCCATGTTTCAAGGATGAGCAAATAGTGGAATAGTATTAGGAATGTTGAATAAGTACTCTCCCACTTTGTGTTCCTAGATTAAAGGGATGAGTTGTAGAAATATTCTCCATGATAAGTGGATGGTTGTAGTCAAGTTTGTTTAGGATTTATTGCTTTGAATAAATCCACCCAAGAATAGGTAGTTAGTTCTTGGTGTGTTGACTAAGTAAATTAGAATAAAGAGAAGATCGATTGTATTCCTCAAAAGAGGAGTTGGTTGGATGCATGAATTATAAATGCAACCTTCCACACTCTTATATGTAATCTTTTACCAAGCAATGAAAAATATGTTCTTTTCTCTCCAATATTATGAAGTTTTGAATTAAGATCTTGGAAGCATGATTTAAATCCTCTTCCAAGGAATGAGTTGGCCACTCATTCTAAGGAAGATGGATCTGTATTTTTATTTTTGTCTTGTAATAATTTATGTTTATGTTTATTTATTTTTCTGTGATAATCATTTTGTTGTATTATTTTTCTCCTTGTATTGTAATCTTCATTTTCATTCAGTTTGTTGTGAACCTGTAGATGTTTTATTTGATTTATTTCCAATTTAATAATTTCCTTTATGCAAGTGTGCTTTCATTTCTACAAGTGTGATTTTGATTTCTACAAGTGTGTTTTTCCATTTCTGCAAGTGTGTTTTTAATTTTTGCAAGTTTGGATTGTGTTTGAAGGAGTTGTTTTCCAAATATATCTTTCTCTACTCGCATACAACCATCGAAACCAGCCACTGAATTGACATTATTAATTAAGAGGATTGACGACCATCATCACAAGTTAAGCTCTTTTTCACCTCATTCTAGCCCTTCCCGTCGCACAATCACAACTTGACATTTGTCAACCTATGGTGAGGGTGCATTTTTCTACCCAATATGTCCCATACCTTTGGAAAATTTGGGACACAAAAATGCACCCCATGCTAGTTTTGGCCCTTGGTTCTCCACATGACCTTGAAAAGGCTCCACAAGGTAATTTTTATCCCTTTCCCCTCTCCAACTCATCAAATCACATTATGTCACTTGTCATGCTTGAATGAGGGTGAATTTTTCTACCCCAGATATCTCATCGCTTTGGGATAGTTGAGACAAAAAATGCACCCCATTCCATCTCTTTCCTTAGTTCTTTATGTGACCCAACCTCGGCTCCGGGTGTTAACTACTAGATTTTCCTCTCCCCATCGAACAATCAACAATCTGCTACTTGTCATGTTCACATCCATGCATATTTTTCTTCCCCATATGTAACATCCCTTTGGGGTATTTAGGACATTTTTTTTTCCCAATTTCAAGTTGGCCTAAAACCCCAAAAAATGGCTAAGTATTGCTACCTTGTTGCTTCTCTTTCTCCATCTCTTGTGAACCTAAAGTGTTGTCGGGAAGTTTTTAACAAAAAGTAACTTCTGCCCATTTTATATTTTCTCATGAACACTATTAATTCTGCTTCAAAACCTCCATTAAAACTATAATTTATCTATATGCCATGCCCAAATTTCTCCAGATTGACTCCATGCTCTAAAACTTGAAAAAATCATATCTCTCAATCCGGTGAACGAATCTGAACGAGATTTTCATAGTCATTCTCCATCCCAAGAACCTTCAAGAAGAAAGTAATAGAAAATTCAAACATGTTCTCAATTTTTTTAATGGCAGAAAACCCTTGTTTTATGTCGTTTTTTTTTTAGTTTCCAGGACATCCTAGTGGGGAAATTAAGCTAAAATTTGGAGCACGAGACCGTAACGAAAAATTCTAATCTAGTGATGCTATTTTCATTGCAATCTGAGGTGGAAAATTTTAGTTTATAAAAATAGTAAATATGTGGTGTATCCACTTACTAAAAATAGTAACTCATCCAAAATAGTAAGTCACCCCGAGAAAACATTGAAAATGGTAAACTAGGCAATTTTGACTGAAAAGGCAAAAAAGCATAATAAAGAAAAAAGAAAAAATAATTTTCAAAAATAGAAATTTAAAAAAAAAATAAATTCATCTTTAATAATGTTTATATGAGTATGGAAAATGATCAATAAGTTCAAATTTGAGCAAAACATGCAAAAAATTCCAAAATAGCGAGTCTCATTTCAACCTGCTAAAATAGAAAGTCTCCATTATGGGTGTAGAAAGTTGTAATTGGCTCTATTTTCATTCATCTCACTAATTTTTGAAATCTTTTTAGGGTTTTGAGATAGTGGCATAGATTAAAAAGGTAATCCATCCTTCACAAGGATCTTGAGGCATCATTTTGGCTACGATTGTGTACAAGATTGAGGTAGAACATTGTAAGGCGCAACATAGGAAAGTAAGATACATTGTGGAGTTTTATAATATATATTAAAAAAGGGTCAAAATTTCTAGAGGCCATTATTATAAATCTTAAAATTAGGTTTAATCAATTCACTTCCCTTGAGTGAGCTAGTTGAATGATCTTAGTGAGTCGGGAGAGTCAAGGTTGAGCAAGCTAGGGAGAATTGGTTGGATTAATCTTCTCAAGAAAAGAAGGGGTGATTCATAGCAACATATTTCTCTATATAAGCATGCAGATATTTCCTCTCCAAGATCAAATATTCCCCACGCTGATCAAGAGTTGATTCCACACAAGAAGTTACTTGAAGGTGCTCCAGGTGAACGACATCATGTTAACTTCGAGGAGCCTTTTCCATGGATTCAAGAAATGCTCGAGAGTGAGTCAAGGACAAAGAAACATGTTATCATGTCTAATCTTGAATATATATCGGGAATATTGAAGCTCAAGTGAAAAAATAAGGCCCAAAAAACATCTCACTTCTTTAGTGGCATGTCGGTAATCAGAATGTTGAAGTTGTCAGTCCTAGGAGAGAAAATCCTATTGAGGACATGACTCTATCATATTATGAGTTGACCTACATATCATTGGGTCAAGCTTTGCATGAGGGTGAATCTCATCTATTCAAGGAATCGCCTCTCGCCTCCTTGCTCAAAATGAAGAATACAAACAAACAATGGTGCGATTGGAGGAATAGGTAAAAGTTCTCAGTGCCCACATTCAACCCTTCCTTGAACATGACTCAACAACTTCTCTTCTTATAGAGGACATTCCTTTGATTAGTAGTGCTAATCCTGATGTGGTCAAGTAAGCACAAGTCTACATGATGCAATGGAAGGACAATGAGAAGTGGATTGAGAAAATAATTGAGCAAAGCAAGGCATTGTTTTCCAGATATCATTTATCTCATCAAGTACGTTCTTACAATATTGTCGAAGTAAAGAAATAAAAGGAGTTCAAAAATAGGTTATTCATTTAGATGAGATGTTTCCATTAGTATGCAAGATGATTTATTTATGATCTCAAACCCTCATGAGTAATAAATTGTTTACATCTATTGCAGATAAATTGTCTCAAGTTTGGATCCACATCATTGATATGAAATATGAATGCTCAAGAATGCAATATCTGATTTGGTTTCTTGTGGAATACATGCTATCCAAATCTTGAACGATGTCTACAATTGGGTTCATAAGATTGATTTCCCTCCACTCACCGAGAATTCATCATTAGAAGAAGGCATTGTTCCCTTCAGGAGCTAGTCAATAAAGAGGAAGGTGACTCTTTTTCCTTCAACGAATATAGCTTAGAGTCCCGACCAATATCAAAGGTTACATTATTACAATTGTAATGGATAATGAAGAATGGATCAGTCAATGCAAGAGGATCAATGATGTTCCCATGACATGGACCAATGTGTTGGGTTTTGTTTGTATTCCCGAGGAGGATAAGTTGAAAGTTTTAATAGCTCAATTCAGTAAGGAATTCAAGAAGTAGGAGTTTGTTTCAAAAATTATTCATTAGGAAGCATGAATTAGAAAAGTTGTTCATTGTAGGGAATTTCTTCATCAGATATGGTAACTTCTTCCCCTCCAATTTTTCCCCTTTGTCTTCTCTCCCTCTTCTAATTCTTCATTATACGCAATCATTGTATTTTTCCTATTCACTTAAGTGACTATATTTGTAATTTACAAAATCATTCTCTCAAAATTATAGTAGAGATACTAAATTTGTCTCTTCTAAGGAAATTGAAAGGTCACAAGTGGAATAGGAACATGAAGAGTTATGTGGGGGCAGACGAAAGGTCAATTCACATTGCTATAAATTGGGATGGCTTCTCCATTCCAAAGGATCCTAGATTTTGAGAATTTCCACTCTGTAGAAATTTTGGATTGTTGTTGTTGAACTTTGTATCATCAATGCACAAGAAATAAAATCTACATTTATTCCATTTTCCTTTTCCTATGTGTTCCTCTATTTTCTCTCTTATATGCACTTTTTAAGCATAGTGGTTAAGAAAGAGATTTGTATCTTATCTCTATTTTATCTCTTATATGTATCTTTGGTGAATGAATCCAAAGAAATGTGTCAGGTTTGTTTGTCTCACTAAATGGCTTCATTGTTTCTTTCCTCTAATTGAATGTTGAACTAATCCAGTTATTGGGTGTGAATTCTGCTTATGCCTACTCACAACAATAACCTTCCTTTGTCTAATTTCTCTCCTTTACCCCCACCACCGTAATTTACTCCTTTGTACCCCATACAATCACTATGTTGTGGGTTTAGTGAAGTGTTCATGTGTGATCCTAGCCTATTTGTTCACCCCACATCATTTATATATAGGATTAGATTAGTTTACATTCAATAATGGGAGCCTCCCCATACACAATAAAGAGGGTGTAGCCTCGTGAGCATTGGTGGAAACCCATAATTTTCCATACTAAAATTTATTTCACCAATAATTTTTCGCAACTCCGTTAGGGAGAGATTTTCCCACATGCACTTAGAAAGATCTCTGGAAAAAATAAATTATATATTACAAAAATAAAAAAATTATATTTCAAATAAATATCAAATTTTGAAGGCAAATCCGTTAAGGAACGAATCCATGTCACATTCCTTTCCTACAACACAATGAAAAAGTTTGAAGATTGGAGTTCAATGCCAATAAGTGACAATGAATAAAAAGATGATGATGACTGCCAAGAAATGCAAATATTTGATTAGCCCTCATTTTGGAACGCCTCTTATAAAGTTAAAGGAACAAAGGTCATGTGTCATCTCTGCGGTAGAGCCATGAAAAAATTGTCAAGAATGGAGAATATTGTTATTTTTGAAGACCTTTCCATCAATTTATGGTGGCTCCATTTCAAGCAGACTACTATTAAAGGAAAGAGAATAGGACATGCACCAATCGATAATCAAGAATCTAAGAAATGGATGAATAGAATTCATAAAAGATACAAAATGTTGTATGAAAGACATGATGGTGAAGATTCTATGAAAGGTAACATTTTCAACTTCACGAGGTTGACTAACAAGTTAAGAACATTTTCTTTCATCTCCCTTCCTCTAGATGATTTCCTCGCATATGAAGATGAAGAGATAAATGTTTTGAGAAAAGAATATGTGCAAAGGATCTTGAGTGTAGAAAGAGGAAATTTTGATCCCGAAGCCTATCAGGAATTTTAGAAGTATGCATTGGTCTTGAAAAGAAGGTATGAACATCTTTAAGCACTTCATAATTTTGAGGAATAAGAAAATCAAGAAGACCCCAATGGTTACTTGCACTATGAGGTGTTCATCCATAGACTATTTTTATGCACTTATGATGAATTTCATATCCTTGAACCTTCTAATGAGAATCAAATCATCACCTTGGAGGATGATGAAGAAGACACGATAGTTGAACCTCCATTCATCAACTCATTCTTGCTCGAGGGCCATTCCATGGGAGAAACAACGGATTCAAAAGAGTAATATTCTTGTTGCATGGAATATTATCTATCATTTTATGAGGACTCCGTCAATAATGAATAAATAAAATAAATGCATCCTTCATCTCGAACTCAAGATGATGAATTTGAGGTAATCATGGATAATATTCTTTCCAATTTTGACTCTTCAAGTGATGTATAAATGTTGAATGATGAAATGGAGACAGTTGAAGAATCAAATTCTCTTCCCAATTCAATCATGGATGAACAAAGGAAGAATTCAATTTATTTCTAGAAACTAAGGAGGATGAGAAAATTGAGCATGACCTTTACGAAGAGCTAATTTTACCACCCTCACCAAAGGAGCACAATAATGATCATCACAATAAGTACAAAATCTCTCATTTTCCTTTTGAACAAAACATTTCTACAAGAAATGATCAAGACAGAGTTGAAAATTATTCCCATATTGATACTCCAACATGGTTCTCTACCTCCCATCATGAGGATGATGAAATAAAATATGAACTCAAAGGTGTGCCCTTCCATCGTAGCTTGGATATTTTCTCCTTGTCTGATATTTTTTAAAACCAAGTATGTTATGTCTTACAAGAAGGTGAGCCTTAGATGACAAGAATCATAGAGTGGGTGGACGAGGATGTTTAAATGAATCGTGGACATATGTTGATCATATTTTCAATCATCTCCTTGAAACTCAATACAATGACCTTTTTAGTAAAAGTGATAATGAGAGTATGAAATAATTGGAAGTGCAATCCCCGTAACACATTTTGTAGAATGAAGGGGGTGCCATATGGATGGCGACCCTATATATCCCTATCTAAACAGAGGGCCCCTATCTAATAATATGGAGGGGGAGGGTCTCAACCTTGACCTTTTCTTATCTATATGGCAGGCAACGGCCCTAGAACTACCCTATATAGAGAACTCACCCTATATATAGATATGGCGACCCCCTCTATCTAGACTCGACTCACTCTATTATGGCGGACCGAGAGATAGAGATAATGACGAATAGCCTATATATCCATATGGACCAACGAATGAATATAGTTCGAGTTCCGACGGATGGAGATGATTGTATTATCATCGATCGCCATCTCTACCGAGCCTATGATTGAGTTGGATTAAGAGTGATTTGGATGAGCGGGTAGAATGGACATATATAGATAGAATGAGAGTTCCTCAACCCCATAGATAGAGAGGGGGTTGATTGGTTTGTTACACTCACACCGACACCATATCCATTAATCTAGAGAGAGGGGGCAACAATTTAACTCTATATGTCATGCTCACTCAATATACGGATAATGGCCGACTATATATATATATATATAGTAAGTTCTATCTATATGGAAGCAATATATCTTACTTAGGGGAGGCTGACCTATATATCTATGGGCTTCTCGGGGATCTATATATAGCTTGGGGAGGAGGTGAAAAGGAGGTGTAGCGAGGAGGTTTTCCCTCCCTAAACTATCTTATCTATTTGGGGCTCTCTAAAGACCCTCAACTCGGTGTTGAGATCCTCGACTCGGGCCATAGGAATGCAAGATAGGAGTGATGTAAGGTTTTTATACTTTCCATGTTCCAATGTTTGATGATGATACAAAGAAAATATATGAGCTTGATGTCTTCCTCAATGCATGACTGGATCGGAGCGAATGTGGAGGCAAGTCCTATTTTCTCTCATTTTGTGAAGAAGAGCATGAATGAAAAATAAAGGAGCTTTTTGAATCTCCTATGAATTTTCTCAATCTCGAAGAAAACATATCCACCACGGAGGATGGTAGAAAAGGAAATGTTAAGATAGTTTATATTTAAGACAATCTTTTAGAACAAAGTGAAAAGCTGCATAATTTTTGTGAGTAGAGTCAAGGTCAACTTGTTTGTCCTACCAATTTGGAACAAGAATCCATACTGGAATATTCACTCAAGGGTGATGAATGTTTCCACAATAAAATTAAGAACTATAGTTTTGGAGATGATGACAAGATAAATTTTGAGATAGTAGGTATTGATAACAATTGTTTTGGGCAATAACGTGAAACCTTGAAAGACACTTGTGAATGGTTTTTGAATCAAATTACACTAATTGTTTCCAAAAAATTTGTTGGGCTTGAACCTATTTTTGTGCTACAACATTCTCTCTCGATGATGAAGATATTTGTATCATTGAGGTGGCCTCTAGTTTTGAAAGCAATTTCTCATAGCAACAAAGTGAGATATCATGGGAAGCTGTTGAATGGGAAGAAAATTAGTTTGTTCTCACTCCTTCTCGAGTGCCCCACCGATTCAAGGGATTTTTCCATGTTATAATTCAAGGAGGAAGTATGTTTTCATGAAAAGATAAGCTGTTTCCACTTTTGGTAACATGGAGGAATGATGTATCATGATCACGAGCATCAAGTGGAAGTCAGTAAGATGTAAGGATTTCAAATGGGTAATAAAGTATTTATTAGATGTAAGAATGTTTTCAATGACATATATATATGAAGATGGAATCTTGGTATGTCTCCTTCTTCTCAAACCTTGCAAATTCCATTGTGGGAGCATAGTATGATCGAGATAGTGACCTTGAGCTTCGTAGTCTAGATTTCATCTGTTGTTCCATAATGGTGTGTAATTATCTCAACCAGTTTTGGGTATGTGCAAATTATTTCCACACCCCTTTAAATTTCCCTCCTGTATATATCTTCCCTTTCTATTGTGTGTTGTTTCCCACTTTGGTATGTTTCCCTTCTATCGGTTTATCTCTGCATTTGTCTGTGTGTGTTTAGAAGAAATGACTCCATAAGCCCAATGGACAAGGCACTAATCCATGCGGTGTTTTTAGATTCTAGGATTCTTGCTTACTTTTTCCTTGCTGCACTCAATCTAGAACATGTCCCCAAGCTATAGCCAGTTATTGTCATGTGTTTTTACAAGGGAAAATTTCAATGTTGAAACATGATAACTATACCCTAGTGTCAAAAATTTCTTGAAACCCCTCCAAATCCCCTCTCTGGATTAGTTTGCCATTTGTACCATGCCTATCATGATCATAAAAACCCTCACATGTGTTGTATACACTTTCCTAATCTTTTAAATTTTGATACAGGTGACTCAATCCTTTAAGTGTAATTTTTTCGAAGGAGAATTCTTCAGTAAGCCTAAAAATGCTATTTTTGGCATTTCTGGGACATATGTGAATCACAAGGAAGTGGTATTGAGGAGCCAAGAACATATTGCAAGTTATTTATCAAATTTTAGGGAATATTTTAAGGTTTAGGAAAAATTTCAGTGAAAGTAAGTTTTGAAAGTGAAGGAGCTTGCAGTTTAAAATAGTGCACTGAGCTTCGGAAGATGATTCCAGGAGCTCCATAAAGAGTTAGAGGTCAAACAATATATCATTGGAAATATAATTCAATACTCTAAATTATAGTGTTTCCATATTTTCACTAGACACACGCACTTCTTTCTGACCCATTTTGAGCATACACACCTTGCGAGTCCAGAAAAATGTTATTTTTGAGAGAGTTTCAGAAGAATTCGATCATGGGACCCATCCCATTCATCTCATTAGGATGTTTGGAGTTTAAATTTCCCCATAAAGGTCCAAAGACTATCTTCACGGCTCTCCTCAAGGTAAGCTTTCAGGACAACCATTTTTACAGGTGGACACATTTTAATGAGGTTGAGGCGGATGTTTAGTTCCCATATCTCCCATATCTTTAGAATAGTTGGGATAGAAAAATGCACCCAAGCCTAGTTAAGCCCCTTGGACCATCATATGACCTCGATGAAGCTCGTGATGCAAGTTAAGCTCTTTTTCACCTCATTCTAGCCCTTCTGCTTTGCATAATCACAACTTGACACTTGTTAACCCAAGGAAAGGGAAAATTTTTCCCCATCTACCCTATCCCTTTGGGATAATTGGGACACAAAAATATGCCCCGTGCTTTTTTTGACCCTTGGTTCTCCACATGACCCCAGAAAGGCTCTGCAAGATAATTTTTAGCCCTTTCCCTCTTCACCATGTCAAATCATAGTTTGTCACTTGTCATGCTCACATGAGGGAAATTTTTCTACCCCATCTGTCCCTTCCCTTTGGGATAGTTGGGACAAAACAATTCACTCCATTCAAGCTCTTTCCTTGGTTCTTCATGTAATCGAGTCTCAACTCTCGGGTGTTAATACTTGGTTTTCCTCTCTCCCCCATTGGGCAATCAACATTGCCACTTGTTATGCTCACATCTAAGCACATTTTTATACCCCATTTTTTTGTCCCTTTGGGAAATTTGGGACAAAAAAATGCATCCCATTCAATGTTGATTGAAAACCTAAAAAATTGGCTAAAGTATTGTTGTTACCCTGTTGTTTCTCTTTGTCCCTCTTTTGTGAACCTAAAGTGATACCAAAGTTTTTAACAAAAAATTGACTTCTTCTCATTTCATATTTTCTCATGAAAACCTTGAATTCTATTGCAAGACCTCAATTAAACCTATAATTTATCCAGGACACCATGCCCAAATTTCTCTATATTAACTCCATGATCCAAAACTTGAAAAATTCATATCTTTCAATCCAGGTGAACGAATCTAATGAGATTTTCATAGTCATCCTCCATCCCAGAACCTTTAAGAAGAAAGTATCGATAAATTAAAATATTCTCTCATTTTTTTAATGGTAGAAAACCCTTATTTTGTGCCCTAGAGTTTGTTTTTTCAGTTTCTAGACATTCTAGTGGGTGCATTGAGCTAACATTCGAGCACAAGATCGTAACAAGGAGCCTAATCCAGTGATTCAATTTTTGTTTCAATCTGAGGTGGGAAAGTGTAGTTTATAAAAATAGTCAGTCCCTAGTATATTCACTTACTAAAAATAGTAACTCATCCAAAATAGTAAGTGACACCATATCGGTGCACTCAAAACCATTTAAAATGGTAAACTACGCAATTTTCATTGAAAAGGAAAAAAGCTGAATATAGAAAAAAGAAAAGGCAACTATCTAAATATAGAAAGTTTCTAAAGATACAAAAGCATTGTCAACAGAGTTGAATTGAGTATTCCAAATGATCAAGAAGTTTAAATTTTAGCAAAATAGGAAAAACATCCCAAAATAACGAGATCATGTTTCAACATGCTAAAAATAGGTAGAATTTGTTTTGGGTGCAGAAAGTTGTACTCTTTCTATTGTCATTCATCTCACTACTTTTTTACATCTTTATATATTTTTGAGATGGTGGCATAGCTCAAACAAGTTAATACATCCTTCACGAGGATCATGAGGCATCATTTTGGCTACAATTGTGTACAAGAGTGGGGTAGAACATTATAAGGCATGGTATTAGAAAGCAAGAGACATTGTACATTCGATAAGATATTAAAAAAAGGGTTAAAATAACCGAGAGGTCATCATTGTAAATCTTTAAATCAGGTTGGATCCATTCACTTCCCAGGTGAGTGATTAAATAAGATTAGTGAGTTGGGAGAGCTGGTTGGGCGAGCCTAGGAGATTTGGTTGGATTGAGATTTTAAAGACAAGAAGGGGTGATTCATAGTAGCATATTTCTATGCATAAGCATCCATGTATGTTTTCTCCAAGATCATAACTTCCCCATGGTGATCAAGAGTTGATTCCATAGCAAGCTACTAAAGGTGCTCTAGTGACCGATATCATGTCAACTCCTGAAGAGCCTTTTCCATGGATTCAAGAAATTATCAAGAGTGAACCAAGGAAAAAGTAGCTTGCTATCATGCCCAGATCTCAAAAATATCAAGAAAATCTGAAGCTCAAGTGAAGAAAGAAGGCCCGGAAAAATCTCGCTTCTTCGGTGGCATATCGAGGTAATTAGTATGTTGAATTTTCTATGCCTAAGAGTGAAAATATTATTAAGGACATGACTCCATCAGACTATGAGCTGACCCGCATCTCATTGTGATCTTTAAACACAAGTACATATTTTACTTTTTCAAGTATTTACGAGGACCTTTAAAAATTCATAAACTTTTAAGATATTAATTGATCCAAAGCTTATCGAATCTAATATAAATATGAATTATTATTGATCCAAAACTAATTCTAAAATTCACAAAATCAATCGTTTGATCAACCATTCAAATTTAATTTTATCCTATTTATCGAAAAGTGTTGTAAAATAATTTTAATGTTTTGTTGAATTTTATCTTAAGCGATTATATGCAAAAATATATCGGAATTCAAATGTAGATATACCATATTAGAGAGATGACACCAAAATTGTTAACAAAGCTTGACAACTACCTATGTCTCTAGGTTAATATGAACTGATCTATTAAATTTTTAGAACGTAAGTACAATCAAACCCATATTTCAAAAAAATAGAACAATAACCTACAATATTGTTTCTTGACCCTTTGAAATACCCTATCGGATCTCGGTGTTCATCTTTCACCTTCCCAAAACACTTACAAAAGTGTATCCATATTTTTCCTAACCTTCTAGTGAGTTATGATACTCAAAAAAACATCACGAAAACTCAAAAACAAGAAAATAATACATCCATGAGGAGTGTCTAAAAATTCTAGATAAATTTTTAGTTTACTATAAATACTCAATTTACCCCTAAATGCCTCTAAATTTCACTTTTACAAAATTTACTTACTATGGTTCTAGCGCGCGAGTCTCGGACTTATGCTTATACAAATGCAAATGGGCTTTTATATAGGCCTAAAATCCCGTATAACATGAAAATGAGGGAATATTTTAGTATGTGGGTGGTTAGGGGTTAAATCCTCCATAACCTACCCATTTGCTATGTGGGGATATGAATCCCACATCTATCGGCCGTGGATATATATTATCCTTTAAAAGGCTTTGATCACCCTAATTAGTTGTGGCTACAACCACATAGTGCTCTTTTTATCACGTTATGGCTAGTGGTTTTGTTTGATATGGTTAGTTGTCGGGTTGATCATGTGGGCCGTTGGGCATGTTATGTTTGATGTGCCTCGTAAGCATGGCTAGTGTGCTTGGTTCAACATGTGGATAATTTTATGGTAAGCTCTTCGATTTGGTAAGTGACTCATCGAGTTGGCTCAGTCCTATACACAACATTATTAAAACATTCCAAATATATATCCACATATAAATAACATCAGTGGCATATATATAATTGTTGTAATAGAAATGTGAAGTAATGGCAGCCAAGATTTGTCAAAAAAAGTGTTTCAACCTTGGCTCAAGTCCCCACCCAAGAAATAATATGGGGCCCACCCATCAGTAAATGAGCATTAAAGACCATATTTATGAGGACAATTTTTACCCTTTTGTTCAAACTTCACTTTTGCCACGTGTTGTGGCTTTGATTGTGATTGACCACTGCTTCATTTCAACAATTTTGACCAAACTTTGATGAACGGTAACTTGAGCATGGAGCTTCATTTTCGGTGTTCTTTATCTTTGTCGGAAAGCTCTCGGAATTATCTATCGTACTATCATATTTTAGGGAGATTTAATAAACTTTTAAAGTTACAAATTTTCCTTTGGATAATATTTTTTCAAGCTTCGCATGAGGGTGACTCTCATCTATTCAAGGAATCTTCCTCTCACCTCCTCGCTCGAAATGAAGAATACAAGAAAGAAATTGTGTGATTAGAGGAATAGATAAAATTTCTCGTACCCACTTTCAACCCTTCTTGGAACCTGACTCGATAGCTTCTATTCCTATATAAGAAATTCCTTCTATCAACAAAGTTGATCCCGAGGATGTCAAGAAATCACAAGCCAACATGATGCGGGGAAGGCCAAAAGAAGTGGATTGAGAAAATCATTGAGTAAGGAAAGGAATTGTTTCTAAATATCATTTCTCTCATCAAGTACGTTCTTACTGCAACATTTCATAAGTAAACACAACAAAGGATGAGTTTATAAAATAGGTGATTGATTTAGATGAGATGTTTCCAATGGTATCTGAGATGAGTTCCTTCGACTCTCACACCCTCGTGAGTAAGGACGTTTTGCATTTGCTACAAAGAACTTATCTCAATTTTGGATCTACATCATTGATATAAAATATGGAATTCTCAAGAATGTAATATCTGAGTTGGAATCTTGTGGACAATATGCTCTCAAAATCTTGAAGGATGTCTACAATTGTGTTTAGAAGCTTGATTTCCCTACACTCACTAAGGATTCAACATCAAAAGTGTTAGAGTAGGTATTTACCTTAGCTCGTGTTCACCTAGGTACTTTATTACCTTTATTTTATTTATCCACGCCCATTTATGTGTATGGATATTTATTTTAACTTATTTATATATTAGGAATATATTATATAGTTGTTAGGTATAGTTCTTTCCTAAATCTATGGTCTTGACTAGTTCTTTGATGACTAGTTCTTTCCTTGATTTATGGCTTGATCTACAACCTTAATTGGTTCTTAGATTGATCTTTCTTGCCTATATAAGCAAGGCCCTTTCTCATTGTACTTCATAGAGTTCCATAATAATATATGATATTGCTTTGCTCATTTATTTGCAAAGGTTTTTGTAAAGTTATTCTAGAGAATTTCTTTCATCTTATTGAGTGTGGTGTTTAATTAGCATCTAAGTTCTTTGTGGCTTGGTATGATCTTTTTATCATTCCTTTTATGGTATCGTAGTAGGATATTTCTTTTTACATCCATCTTTCAGTTTTATTTTGTAAACAAGAGTTTTTATATACTCATATAGTTGGAATTTGTTATTATTTTGTTGTTGTGTGGTTTTTATGCAAAACAGATCCCTCCATTGGATTTAGAAGGTGGGAAAACCCTAAAGATGACTATAAACTTGACCAAGTATTGGAGGCAATTATTTTTGAGGTTTTTTGTTTTGCAGAGGTAGATGCACGTAAGGATATACTTTGCGATCCATGTTAGTGTGGAAACAGATCCAATAAAATGGAACCATTAAAATCATTATCCCTTGGTCATATGGTATGGTCATATGAGGGATTAAGCTTGTGATTCTTACTAGTACATGCATAACTTAAACCCCCTTTGATTTATTTTGTGTGGTGAAGGCAAGAGCATTTTTTTATAGTGCCAAGTAAAATAAATAGTAGAGCATAAACTTGGAAAGCTTGTATCTTTTGATCGGTGACTTGAATTTGAGTGCCATTTTTGCAAAAGTGCTTATTTTTACATGTTTTTTCCATCAAATATGTTTATTTTGAGAAATACACTAAAATTTTAAAGTGTCATATTGTAACACGCACTCAATTATAAAGTGCTAAATCTAGGGGATCTTGTTGCATTGCTTGATTCTTGAATTTTTTGGCAATTTTTTAGAATGGTATATTTATCTACTTCTACACTAGATCAAGTTGAGCCATTAACAACACATAATTACCACACATGGAAACCAAGAATTGAAACAATCATTAAATGCAAAGGATTATGAGCTTTAACTTCTTCAGAACAACCAGTGTTCACTAGAGAATATGAGAAATTTCAGTAATAATGTAATGTAAGTGATAGTCTTTTGTTTCATTTGGAAAAATGTGACTCTCCTATAAAATATGGGAGAAATTAGAGGATTTATTTGGTAAGGTGGATCACATGAGAGCCATACAACTTGAAATTTAGATCACCTCTCTTAATCCTAATTTTTTTCATCAATTATAGACTATCTTACAAAGTTCAAGCATTTTTGACACAATTAAAGGGGAGTGGAAGAGATAAGAAAGATGAAGAGTGTGTTTACTTAATTCTATCCAAGTTGAGAGGTCCATTCCAAATATTTTCTTCTACCTTTTTCTCTAGCATGGATGCCTTAGGTGACACATTCCAAATTCCTAACTTAGAAACATTTTGTGAAAGACTTACTAGGGAAGAATCCAAATTGTCTAACCTTGAGTCTTCCACCTCTCAAAAGGAATTAGTAGCATCTAATCCTAAGGGCAAGGGAAAACCAAAAGGTAAATATAAATTCACCCCTTCTCCATCTCAAAGTTCTCATAAACCCAAAGAAAATAAATCTAAACCCAAAGAGTCTTCTAAATCCAAGAATAAGTCTATCCTTTAATGCTCTTTCTGTGGAGGTATTGGTCATGAAGAACATAGGTGTTACAAGTGAATGCAAGCCTTAGAGGATGTAATCAAGAAACATTAAATATCTCTCTCCACTCCATCTCCTTCTAATCAACATGGAAAAGCACTTAATGTTATTGGGAGATCTTAATCACCACTTACAGATAATTGGGTTATAGATTCCTGCTTCTCATCATATGACTTCTTCCAAGGAGTTTTTATATCTCTAGGTTTTAGTTCTACTACCAAAATTGAGGTTGGAGATTCTTCATTTTTTACTGTTCGGGGAAAAGGTGACATACACCTTGATGTTGGCAGTATCAAGATGCACTATACGTTCCTAAAATCACTACAATTTTTTTGTATATATATCAAATTTGTCATTAAGTCAAGGAAAAATAGTGACTTCACACCACATGGAGTAGAAGTACAAATTTTTGAGCCTTATTCACTTGTTACTCAATGTATTATTGATCATGGTTCTAGAATATAGCACTTTGAGGATTTTGAAAACACTTCCTCTATAGGGACATGATTAGTTTTCATGTAGATTCGAGAGAGTAGTCTTTGGCATGTAAGATTCGGACATCTCAATTATAGATATTTGAAGGAGTTGAGAACTCATGGTACATAAATGGTCTTCCTAGAGTTTCTTGTCTTGAGGGATGTTTCCTGGCTATGCATTAGGAAACAACACCAATATCCATTCCCTAATAATTTGTCCAAGAGAACTTCTTCACCACTTGAGCTTGTGCATAGTGACTTGATGGTCTTTCCTACCCTCTCTTTCAATGGAGATAAATATAAACTTACCTTTATTGATAATTTCTTGAGGCGTAATTGGGTTTATTTTCTCAAGTACAAAAGTGATGTTTTTCACACTTCAAATTCTTCAAGGCTTTGGTCGAGAAACAATCTTCTAGTTGCATAAAGAACCTTCAAACTGATAATGGGGGAGTACTTCAGCAAAGATTTTTCTAATTTTTTAGAAACTCATGACATTATTCACCAAGCATTATGTTCCTCATACTCCACAACATAATGGCTTAGCAAAATGGAAGAATTGAACTTTGAAGGAAATGGCTAACTACATGATGCATTCTAGAGATTTACCTCCTACATAGTGGACAAAAGCAATTAATTGTGCTAGCTACATTCAAAATCTCACACCACATAAAGCACTTGAGCATTTGACTCCAGATGAAGCTTGGTCCAAAACTAATCCCAATGTCTCATTTTTTTGAGTCTTTGACAACCATGATTGGGCCTTTGTGCTAAATATGAAGAGGAAATTCTTGGATAAGAAGAGAAAACCTTGATCTGTGTAGGGTATTGTGAGGACATGATATTTTATCAAATTTTAGATCTTGATACTCATGAGGTTATTTTTCAAACACATGTTCAATTTGATGAGTGTTTCTCTCGTCATGATTCTTCATCTTCTTCCATGCATACTTCTTCTTCTTTATGTCATCTTGAGGATCCCTTATTTGAGGAGGTTATAGATGACAACGAGGATCCTATTCCCAAGTGGGCGTGTACTAAATTTTCGAGGAATCACCTTTCATACAAGATCTTCCACCCACTAGGAATCATCATGCACATTATATAGGTTCTAGACTTTTGTGTCAGACAAGTTGTGAGGATCCACATTCTTTTTCATAGGCTCATGGGATATAGGAGTGTGATGATGTAATAACATTTGAGTATTCTTCTTTGTTGAAGAATAATACTTGGGATTTATTATCTCTTCCTAAAGGAATAAATATGGTTAGGTGTAAGTGGGTCTACCAAACCAAATACGTAGTTGATAGGTCCATTGACAAGTATAAGGCTCATCTTATTGCAAATATTTATTCATAAGTTGAAGGTATTGATTACTCTGAGAATTTTGCACCCGTTGCCAAGATGGATTTTGTATGCCTTGTACTTGTTATTCCTGCATCACAGGGGTGGCTCATATACCAAATGGACGTGAAGAGTTCTTTATTACATGGATATTTACAAGAGGAAATATACAAGAGCAACCTTCTAGATTTGTTCATGACTCTTATTTTGTTTGTAGAATCCAAATGTCTCTCTACTATCTCAAAAAGGCCCCTTGGGCTTGCTATGAGAAGATGGATTATTTTCTTATACCTACTAGTTTTGTTCATTTCCACTTCGATCATACATTATATCTCCAACATGTTGGAAAGTATATTGTGATATTTTTAGTGTATGTTGATCATTTATTACTTATTAGAATCTCTTCTTCCCACATTTAGACTATTCAAAGGGCTATTTCCACATAGTTTGACATGACGAATCTCGGAGTTATTGCATTATTTCCTTGGCTTGCATATTTCTCTTATGGATTCGAGGATTTATTTGATCCGGAAAAATTACACCTATGATCTTCTTCAGCATTTTTATATGGTTGATTGCAAGCCAATTCCATCTCCTTTTCGTCTAGGGTTACTCTTACTTCCACATGTACCACTCCACTTTTTGATCCTACATTGTATAGGTAGTTAGTTAGAAGTCTCATGTACTTGATCCATACTCACCCTGATATTTCATTTATAGTAGGGATTGTATCTTGGTTTTCACATTCTCCTCATAATAGTCACTAGCAGGCCACTAAAAGGATTTTGTGTTATTTACAGGGCACTTCGCACTTTAGACTACACTACACTAGGGGTTCTACTCAGTTGGTTGGATATACAGATTCAGATTGGGTAGGTTCTATTGATGACAGGCGTTCCACTTTTGGATACCTTTTTAGTATTGGTTCTTATCAATTTTCTTGGGCATGCAAAAAGTAACAAGATATTGCACTTTCATCTTCAGAGGAAGAGTACAAGGTAGAAGTTATAGCAAGTAAGAAGATTCTTTAGCTTTGTGAGTTATTGATAGAGTTTAGATTCCCATAGGATTCACTAATTGTAATTTGGTGTGAAAACCAAAGTGCAACTAAAATTTCTCACAACCTTGTTGTTCACCGTGAACCAAGCATATTGAGATTCACATCCTCTTCATTTTTCAGCACATTCAGGATGGAATTCTTTGTTTAGAGTATATTTCAACACAATAGCAAGTTGTCGAAATATTTATGAAGCCTTTTACATCACCTCGATACCTTGAGTTGCATGGCATGCATGGGGTTTTGGAAGTTATTATTGGGGGTGTTTGTGAGAACATATTCCTTATTTTTCTTCTTCTTCTTTCTCTTTCCTTCTAGAAGGATTATTTCCTATTTTTGGTTTGAGATTTCTTCATGGATATATTTTACATGAGTACTTGATTAGGCCTAGTTGTTAGGACTCATATTGTGGATATGCCACTTTTATTTTGGGACCCTAGCTTCACTTGAGGGGGGTGTTAGAGTAGGTATTTACCTTAGCTCATGTTCACCTAGGTACTTTATTACCTTTTGTTTATTTATCCTCGCCCACTTATGTGTGTGGATATTTCTTTTATCTTATTTAGATATTAGGAAGATATTATCTAGTTGTTATGTATAGTTCTTTCCTTGATCTATGGTATTGACTAGTTATTTGATGACTAGTTCTTTCCTAAATCTATGGTCTTAACTAGTTCTTTGATGAGTACTTCTTTCCTTGATTTATGAATTGATCTATGACCTTGACTAATTCTTAGATTGATCTTCCTTGCCTATATAAGCAAGGTCCTTTGTCATTGAACTTCATATAGTTCCATAATAATATATGATATTATTAATCATTTGTTTGCAAAGGTTCTTGTAAAGTTATTCTGGCAAATTGCTTTCATCTTATTGAGTGTGGTGTTTAATTAGCATCTGCATTATGTGTGGCTTGGTATAATTTGTTTGTCATTCCTTTTAAGAAGAAATCATTGTTCCCTTCCAGGAGCTAGTCAAGAAAGAGGTAGGTGACTCTCTTTCCTTCAATAAAGATAACTTAGAGTCCTAGACAATATCAAAACTTGTATTATTGTCATTATAATAGATAATGAAGAATGGATCAGTCAATGGAAGAGGATCAATGATGTTCTCGAGTCATGGAATAAGGTGTTGGGCTACGTTTGTATTCGTGAGGAGGATAAGTTGATAGTTGTGATATCTCAATTCAACAAGGAATTCAAGAAGCAGGAGTCCATTTTGGAAAATATTCATCAAGAAGAATGAATCATAAAATTTCTTCATTGTAGGGAATTTCTTCATCAGATATGGCAACTTCTTCACCCTCCTATTTTTTACGTTCTTTCTTCTCTCCCTCTTCTAATTATTCATTGTATGCAATCATGGTATTTTTCCTATTCACTTAAGTGACAATATTTGTAATTTATAAAAGTATTCTCTCGAAACTATAAGAGAGATGCTAAATTTGTCTCTTCTAGGGGAAATTGAAAGGTCACAAGTGGAATAGTAACATGAAGAGTAATGTGGGAGGAAGATGAAAGGTCAATTCACATTTTTATAAATTGGGATGGATTCTCCATTCTAAAGGATCCTAGATTTTGAGAATTTACACTCTATAGCAATTTTGGATTGTTGTTGTTGAAATTTGTATCATAAATGCACAAGAAATAAAAGATACATTTCTTCCATTTTCCTTTTCCTATGCGTTCCTCTATTTTCTCTCTTATATGCACTTTGTAAGCATAGTGATTTAGAAATAGCTTTGTATCTTTGATGGATGAATCCAAATAAGCTGTGTGTCTAGGTTTTTGTCTCGCTGAATAGCTTCATTATTTCTTTCCTCTAATTGAATGTTGAATTTCTCTAGTTATTGGGTGTGAATTCTATTTGTGCCTACTCACAACAATAAACTTCCTTTATCTAATTTCTCTCCTTAACTCCCCCACCGATGCAATTTCCTCCCTTATACCCCATATAAGAACTTCTTCATAGGTTTAGTGAAGTTTTCATGTGTGATCCTTGGCCTATTTGGTCACTTCAAAGTATTTAGATATGATTATATTAGTTTACATTCAATAATGACACCTCCCCATACACAATAAGGAAGGGCGTAGCCAGTGAGAATTGGTGGAAACAAATAATTTTCCATAAAACAAATTATTTCACCAATAATTTTTGGTGAATCCATTGGGGAAATATTTTCCCACGTGCACCCGTCAATATCTCTCGTAAAAAAAAGTATATATTACAAAAATAAAAAAATAGATTTCAATGAAAGACCAAATTTTGAAGGTGGTGTGTCAAATTTGTTTCCCACAACACAATGAAAAATTTTAAATATTTGAGTTCGATGCCAATGAGTGAAAATGAAGAAGAAGATTATGGTGAGTGTCAAGAAATTAAAATATTTAATGAACCCTCATTTTGGAACGTCTCGTCATAAAGCTAAGGGAAAGAAGGTATGTGTTATCTTTGCAGGTAGTCATGAAAAGACTATCAAGAACGGGAAGATTTCTTATTTTTGAATACCTTGTCATCAATTCGTGGTGGCTCTATTTCAAGAGGATTGGTGTTAAAGGAAAGAGAATATGAATTACTCTAATTCATACTTGAGAATCAAACAAATGGATGAAGAAAATTCATAAATGATTCAAAATGTTTTATGGAAGTCATGATGGTGAAGATTCTATGGAAGGTAAAATTTTCAACTTCACAAGGTTGACTAACAATTTAAGAACATTGTTTTCATCTCCCTTCCTCTAGATGATTTCCTCACATACGAAGATGCGAAATATATGTTTTGAGAAGAGTTTACGATAATTTACACGACCACCAACGCATAGATCCGATCGTTAGCACCCATGCACCTTTTCCCTCCTGTGGGCACCCCTTTCTGCCCTATCTCTAAATTCCATAATTTATAGTGAGCATTAACAACGTTGTTGTTTCGAAATGTTCAAAAAAATTTCCTTCTCATATCACCTCTAGTCTGCTTTCAAAATCAGCTAAGTCTTCGTATCCTTCCTTCTTGCTTAGGTTTTTACATTGTATATTCTTGTTTTCTTGTGTCATTACTATATTTTAGCATTCATACATTATTTATTATAATAATTACTCTACAATATATATTTAATTCAAATTAAATTAAATCATCTTCATGTTGTCCCTCTTTTTATACATATCTATACACTATAAAATTCCAAAACATTGATATAATCACAAAATGAAAAAACATTCAAATATTTTCAAAAATACAAAACTCAGGACATGTTTCTCTAGCATTCATTATTTACACTTTACATTATACATGTTGTTTATCCTTTTTGTTTAATAGATAAAATTTTTCTTCTTTACACATATGTGTTCATAGGGTATATTGAGCTTGATGTAGGACATATAGATTGATACATGCTTATGGGATCTATCATTGTTCCTTACATACTTCTTCTAGGAATCCCTCCACATAAACCAGGTGTTATTATTTCATTATAGTACCTTTTCACTTCCTCATTATGCTTGATTACATACATAGTGTATTTGTTATCTTTTGAACTAACAAGACTAACACATGTGTCTTGTGTGGTGTTGACATTTTGGTTTCATATACTCTTCTATATCACTTGTTATGTCATTTTATCACATTATGATACTCTAGTTTTCTATACATGCTTGCTAGTTGTGTGTGTAGTTACTTGTTTGCTACTCTAATTATGGCCTAAGGGCCTTGTTTGTCTTGCGACACCATGGGTGTCCCATGTTTGTGGCATCATGCATTTATTGTGTGACATTGCATCTCTTTCTTACAGGCCCAAGGGCCTTGATTGTCTTGTAAAACCATGGGTGTCCCATGTTTGCAGTGTTAATCCTTTTGCATGATACTATTTGCATTGTTATCTTTTCACTTACATATGAATTACTATTTTTGATTACTACTAGTTCTCTTGTTCACATTATTGATACTAGTCTTCTTGTTGCTAATTTTTTTATTGACGCCATGGTCGCCACCATATACATCCTATTTACATGTGCAGGTTCTTCTTGATGGCCACCACATCATCCCTTTTTTTTCTATGTAGTTTATCAAACTAATTAGACATGGTTACGTATATATTTATTTGAGTTGTACACTCAAAATCTTCATCACATGTGCCCCAAAGAGGGGGAATTCATCTAGGTAATTTCTACACCTATAGCATACACAATCATGTTTTTGGACATAAAAACATGAACAAAACAAGAAAAATCACTTAGAAACAACATCAGACATAGAAAATCGAAAAGAAAGCACATGGTCAAAGTTGTACGGTAGGGTCAAGACCGTATGGTTGTTGTTGACCCATTCCTATATTTTTTTCTATGGGAGTAGTTGCAACAATATTCTCAACATGTTTATATTTTCACCTATAGTACAAGTTTTTAGCACAATATTAGACTCAGATGACTCAATTCGGATCAGTTTGGGGGATTAAAGGTTTAATTCCTTCTTCTCCACAAAAATCAATTTCAATTTTAGTTTTAGTTTCAGGTATATTGGGGGCATGGGTCTCATTTTTCCAGGCTATATTTCAACACATTTAGTTTTATTTAATTTCTACTCATTTATATGGCACATAGTTAAAGTATGGGGTAAATTCATTCTCTTTTATATTGTGTGTCTTAGTTTATAAAATCGGTCTGAATCCATCTACAACAATGTGGTCGATGGGGTTATGGAAGGTAGTGAAACAACTAAGTTCTTTGTAGGCAGTCCTTACTCTCCTCTTACACCTAAGGGGAAGATATCAAAGTTTCTAAATGACTTTGACATGTGGTATTCTTCCTTCACGAGGTGCTTCGGTTATTCATTCTTCTTACCTATCTTTGAGATTCATGTTTTGGGTTCCATACACCCAATACTAAAATATTTTCTCTCAAAAAATGGGGACTGATCACCCCAATCCTTTGGAAAAGTTCAACAATCCAAATCTCCAAGAATAAACAAAGAATAGGAAACTCTTCCCTTCATAAAACAAACAAGTGTATTCCTTCCATATTTTTCATTTCTTTATTTCACACTTTACGATTTCAAATTTCATTGACATTAGACCTTTACATTTGAGTTAAAGTTCAATTCTTTATCATGGACATTGACTACACTATGTGTTGCAGGTTTCATCATGGATCATGCCAACACCAATACAACAAGATCTTACAAAAAAACATCGAGTGAAGACAAAGTGTGTCTACACACTCGGGTATCTTTTCCTTTAAGAATGTAATTTCATTTCATACTTAAAGTGGGGTAAAACCTAGATACTCAAATTTAGTAATTCTAATCTTTGGCACTATTGTTCATGGCATTGATCTCTTACTAAAAGAAGTAAACTTTACCCATTCTCATATGGTGCATTCCTATGTTTCTTTTCTAGCTTGCTTACTCTTACACACTCATCTATCAACATTTTATGAGAATTAAATGCATGAAACACAATAAGAAAATCTAATTGTTAGCTTCCAAATTTCACATTGTATATTTCCACTCCTATGTAAAAATGTAAAATAGGGAAATAATGTATATATGGTCTTGACCTAGTTCACTTTGGTCCCAAACTTCTCATTGCACATTATTCTTTGGGTCAGTTACTTCCTCTCAATCGAATTTTACAACTTAAATCACCTTTGGAAGTATATATAAACAAATGAAACTCACCTCATTTACTACCCGACATAACTTAACACTCTTATGGAAAACTATTGCAAAAGCTAGCACAAAAGGAACCCAAAACACCCTACAGGTTTGAAACTTCCCACTATGTCTAGGGAAATGATACCCACATTTACAAGAACTCAAATTCATCCACTCGAGAATATTACACAAGAGATAAACTCAAGTCAATAATTGTCAAAGAAAGGATGTCAAATTTCATTGCACTACAACTAGATATCACATGTTAGGTGGAGAATGACGTGTGGTTTGAGGCCTCTTCAGACTAGTGTCGATCTCGATGGTGCACGGTGTACCCAAAACCAAAATAATGTTTGTTTTTGAGGACTTAATCCATGACTAGGTTTTTGAAGGATCAAACAACGTATTCATGGACCCTCACAAAGATGTGATTGAGAGTGGCCAACAGAAAACAAAAAAGTGAATCAGACAAGTGAAAAACCTAGAAATTCATATACCATAGCTCAGAGAATGTTCAAAACCATACAAAGAGGTCAATATTGTGGAGGACCTTCCTACCCCTACTGTATGGTCCTTCCCTAGGAGGTCTTCATCTCACAATTTCATTTCTGAAGCATTATCGTGTCTAGAAACCCTTGTTTCAAAGATTCTAGATTACCCATATCAGCCTAGGATCACATGTAATCAGCTAAGTGCACTCAATCCCATGTATTTGAGAGTTTGTATTATATCATGTACATTTGTTGTAAGTATTAATGTGTTATTATGATATTGAATGGTTAATGTTAGAAGTTAATTAGTCAAAATAACCCCTTGTAGCTCCTCTTTCAATCTTTGTTTGATTATAGTTGTAAACCCATAATCAAACTCAAAAAACTTAAAACACTATTCCCTTGCGAATGATTAAAATATGCTTCAATATAAGATATTATGTCTCACAAATGTCCGGATTCCTATGTAATGAACTAAAATGACATAAAAACCCTAACCATGGGTAAAACCCTTACAAAAAGGTTAGTATTTGGGTTGAAGCACAATATATACACCATATACATTAACAATAGTCTAAAGAGGCCTCAAATCACACTCAATTATCTACCCGGAGATGTGATATTTTTATGGATATAACAATATTTGATAACCCAATCACTTGATAATACTATCTAATGGCTTGACTTATTTGTACTTGATTTGGCTTTGAGGGCTCTTGGCTTGATAATCTGACTCTATAAATTAGTTTTGAGTGATTCATACATGTGTGGGGTTACTCCTACTATTTTTTTATTTGGGTATTTTTAGGAGATATTTGTATGCCTTTGAATGATATATTCTTGAGAGTTCTCTTGAAAGTTATAGAAAATTTCTAGGTGAATAAATGAGTGAATTTGAATTGCTTATGTGTGGTTTCATAGGTATAATTTCCATTAAGGTCATGATTCAACCCTAAAATTCATAAGTAAGAGTTGGGGGATTAACATGTTCCTATTTTTAAAAGGTTTAAAGGGTTAAAAATAGGTAGTATATTTAGATTAATTAATAAGTATTAATGCATAAAACGAATTACTTTCATTAGAAATTTACAAGATAGAATATGGAAATGATTGCTAAAACATAAGGAAATGGATGTACTTAGTTGATTACAGACTCAAGAAGTTGAAATGACAGGGTTGTGCAATTGCATAGGCTATAAATGATCTTGACTAATACACTAAAAAAATTCAAAGTTGTAGATCAAAATACAATGATATTGTAACATCTTGATCATGGCGGTTACTATGATAACTTCTATTTTTGACACTGCAAATGTTGGAATGAGAATTTTCATGTGAAGGTGTATTCTTTGACTTTGAAAATCATGTTTACAATGAGTAAGTATTACACTGCTCGTAATTCATGCTTCTTTGTAACTCGCTTACTTGGAAATGATGTCATTTTATCTTGCGATCTCCAAGTTGTGAACCTACAGGATTATTTTCACACTTGATATATATATGTTAAAAGCACATCTTGAATCAATTCCATTGATCCAAGGTATGCTTCAGTTCTTCTTTATTGTCATCTTGATAATTGACCTTCTAAATGAAAGGTATTTTGGAACTGAGTTGGGTTTTGTTGTAAATGGTGAAGGACCTAGTTTCGGGCATTCTTTCTTGGTATCATGTTGCCAACGGTAAGTTTGGATATCTTGGATACATAATTTATAACGTTGGATAGCATGAGAAGGTAAAAGGTTTGTTATAAGGATATAAAGGAAAATATTTTAGCCTTGGATGGAATGTCCTGTACTATGTTGGTTTTAACCTAAGGTGGAAAGACCTACTCGGAACCTATTACTGAATTATTAAGGTCTATGGTCTAATCTATGTTGTAATGTCCTATCCTACTTGGACTTTAATCTAAGGGTTGCAACTAAACCTAAGGTGAATTCCAAAGATCTAAGAGCTAGGTGGAAACCTAACTATTAATAAGATAACCTAAACTATTACTAATCCTAAAGGGGACCTATGGGTTACGTGGCAAGAGGGAGGATGGTGGCGATGGTTTCTAGGGTATTAATGTGGAATAAATTACAATCCTTACATCTTAAATTTCCAAGTTTGGCGACGCATGAAAGGTTAGTGGGATGTTTAACTAACATCGCTACTAAATTTAAAATACAAGCAAAAATTGAATGGAAACTCACCAAGTTTGAATTGGCGGTGGCGTGAGGAAAGAGAGGGAAAAGAGAATTCAATGTATTTAATGGCATTGGTTTTAGTGAAGAAACCACTTAGGAAAGAGAGGAAGTGGGTTTTTGAAGGTTGTTGTTCATTTTGGTTTTTACTCTACGTATGGGTTGCTCTTTTGAACTTGTGAGTCTATTTTTTCGATCCATTGTGATCTTGAGCACCTTTGAGTTGTTTCAGAGCCTATGGAAACAAGGAGGCAGTTGGGAGATTTGGCTATTGACATTGTTTGAAGAGAAGAAATTCTTGAGAAGCTCAGCTGTTACTTTTTGCGAGTTAACAAGAAATTTTACCAGGCATGTTAGGCTCTTCTTATTAAACAATTATGATTTTTATTAAATGTATTCATTAAAATAACTCTGCTCTTAGAAATGAGTGGTTTTATGGAAATTTTTGGTGTGTTTTGGCTGTGATCTTCTACTTGAGTTTTTGTTTAGAAAATATGCAATATGAGTATTTTTGAATGCATGTATGAGAAAATCGATATTCTCAGTTGAAACTGTAATTATATGTGAATTACATCACTGCTGCTAAGATTTGATGAAATGAGTGTTCATTTTTGTTGTTTCTTTGTGGGTTTGAATTACTAAAGGCAACAATGACATTTTTACTATTTCTGAGTTAAATATGCTCAAAAGTTGTGGATTTTGTGGAATGTTAAGGTAAGACTTTGTTTGAATTGTTCTTCCTTACTCGAAATGTGATTTAAATGTGATTGGGTTTTCTTAGAGACCTTGTGATCACCATGTTGTCTTCACTTTTGCATGCTCCGAAAGGATATGTTATCTCTCTTACCTTTGGTACCCATAAATGATTGTTTAAAAATTAACTTCCTTACTTGAACCTGAGATTAGCTTAATTTACTTACCTGAAGGATTTGAGTTGGAGCATATAGTTTTTCTTTCTCCCTTTGAACTCGATGATGAGCATATGTACTATGAATGGCGATTCCTTTATGATTTCCATTGTATTTAAACCAAGGTGGATTCTTTTCTCTTAGTAAATAAAAAAATGATTTCTTTTATCCCTGTGGAATTGGGACCATGTTTTACTTGGTTGTAATCTTTTAATCATTTTAATCTTTAGGATGAACATGCTTGTTGTAGCGTATACGACTATTAACGTGGGATGGAATTGGAATTTTAGTAGTTGCTTGACAAATTGGATTAGCTGTAAATGAATTCATTGAAAACTTCTACCAGGGTAGCTAGAAGCTACTGAGACTGTCCTTGTTTCAGGTTGAGAGAAATACATTGTTGTTATCTGATTTTGTATGTTACATTTTTTTATTTTGGTAAAGTATTAGGAAGAAGTAATGAGAACCTCTCTCATTTTGACTATTGACTTCTATTTTGTTTTCTCTCTCCTTTTTGAGTTGTGGGTTTTTCTCATTACATTACTCTTGTGCTCAAAAGAAAAGTTGATTGTTATCTCTCTCTGACTGTTTACTCTCGTTATTATTCCTCCTTGCATGAAATCAACCAGTTCGGTCGTGTTAACCGTAGGAGATTGTAAAATAGATAATTGGAAGAAATACTTATTTCTTTCTTCTCCTCTTTTAAATTTTTGTTAAGGAGATATTGAATCGATGTGTGATTGCCTTCGGGTGTATGTAAATGTGATTTACATTCTATTTTCTCTCTGAGTGGGGTAAGTACTATGTTGTCTTGTTGAATTCTGGAGGGTGACATAAACTACCTTCCTTGTGTTTGATCATTTCCTTCTTCTGCATTGAACTTGGTTGAAGTGAGTGATTATTAGAAGGGAAGGAATTTTTGTTTAGGATTGAAGTTATTCCATCACAAAATTTCCAATTACTGAGATAGAACAAAATTTGATCTTGATTTGTATGATTGGTGATTCATTACTTCTCTCAATTACCTCTCTTCTGGGAATTGTTAGAGTTAATATTTTTGGAACATTTGTTTAAATATGGAATGAACTATACACACTATAGTAAGGAATGGATAAGTATTTGGGGATGTAATATGACTTGTCTGCTATAATTTTCTGAGGAGATTGCTAACTAAGAGTGTTGTTTGATCATGATGTTTATTTATTATGGCTAGGTTGTTTAATCTGTTCTTCCTTTAGTGATACTTAATTCTTATGTGATATCTATCTCAATTGCTTGAATGTTTCATAAAAGCAGGGTTCTTTTAATGAGACAGTTAGTCAAGAGCACATCATTTTAATGTTTTAGTGCTTAACATGCTCAGTTGGATGAACTGACCCATGCTAGCAATTTTACAGATGGATTCCGTAAGTGTTAAAGAAGACATGTTCTTTTATGATGCTTCTCCTATTTAATTAAAGGCTGGATCTTTTAAGAGGCATTATTATTCCTTTTAAATGTAATTGAAAAAGGGAAAGTTATATTCTTGTTTGAGTTTATCAATGTTGATTGGCATGAGTGAAGTCCAATGTTTGGACTTGTAAAATGTATATATTTTACCTTGAGGAATGAGAAAAAGGATTGAGTGTTATTTTTATTTGATGTATCATTCACTTGGGATTTATTGTAAAGGAGATTGTAAATTTATTCCTACTCTCTTGTATTTATACCTGTTTAAATGATGGCAGTTGGACTTAAATGAAATAATGGGAAGGGTGGGAATTGATACTCTATTCTTCTCTTAAATATAACTTCTAGGCAGAACGTACAAATGATTATTACTTAAGTTAATATGAACTATTAATTGACATTAATAAAAGAGTAAAATACCTATGAACTCTGATATAAGTAATAATTGGAAATGGATCCTAATTAATGAATGATAAGGAAGGGGCAATTAGTTTTAGAAATAGAAATTTGTTAATACTCTTTTGGAGTGATGTATCCAAAGGATATGCAGAAAGAGGATATCATACCTCCTCTTAATAAACCTTAACTAAGGTAAGATAATCGAGAATAAAAGGATACAGGTGTATAAGAAATAGAATTCATTCTAATGAAGTCTAATATAAGGAAACATGGATCTAAATCTAGCCATGAAGGAACTTGGTTAAGCTTAGTATGTCAATCTTACTATGTTAAGCTGATTTGGACTGTAAGTCTAAAACTTAAATTAAGAAACCAAGGAATGATATACAAGCCCTTGGGAAGAAGGGTAGGCTATAGAATTAATCACATGATGAGTTGGAGTTAGGTATAGCTTGCAACTGTAATGATCAAAGAGGTTAGAAAATCAGCAAGGTTGTTGAAACTAAATCTTAAATTATTAAGATAAGAAAATAATTAACCTCTTAGCTGGATATGTATCTCTAGATGAGAGGATTCCGTGGGATGTTGGTACATGCCAACTGCAATAATGTGTCATCATGAAGATTGGGGTCTTCATGACGACACACTGCTATTCACAATTTGACATGCCACAACACCCTTCCGAATCGGATCATCTAGGATTACATAAACCTTGACTTGACTTGGTTACACTCTAGGTCAGTTTAGGAACATGATTTGGTATAGAGAAGGACTCTGATGACTGAAGGTAACCAAACACATGCAATCAACCTAGGTCGATTGAGTATGTCTATGTACCCTTAGTCACCGCGAGTGGTCCTCTATACCAATCTATGTTGCTAACTTGGGTTAAGGTTAAACCTTGGACAAGAGGACTGACAAGAGTTAGTGAAGACCATTTTAGATAATAAATGAAGTGGGGTGAAGGATGTATTCCATTGACGAGTATTCCGTCTAGGAATATGATCATGCAAAGCATGTGAAAATCTTTGGCCAAAGTATCATAAGTTGCTTGTTGCGTTGTCTTTAATCACCTAGTTTAAGAAGTAGGATTTCAAATGGATATTGGTAACAGATATTTAGATAGGCCTCTTAAATAGAACACTTCAATACCTAAAAGGGTAAGAGAACCAAGTATACTTAGTATACAATATATCAAATTAACATGAAGGATCAGTAAGAAGCCAAGTCATGAAATGAGAGACCGATGAGACTCGAGTCATGAAATGAGAGATCGACAGTCCATCGAGTCAGTACAGATCTGACTACATATGGTTATCTATTATGAGATCTAATGGCATGGAATGTGTGTTCTATATTATAAATATAAAAACAGAGAACATTAATTGAGAATGGAATGTTCGTTCTAAATAATTATTATTTAGAGCGGAGAACATTATAAAAAAAAATCTATTGTTCTAGAGTCATAAATGGGAATGTTACATCTTGGTATCAGAGCTTAAGGTTACAACACTTGGACCTATTATTTCCTTAATCTGATAAAACTTATATTTTCTTGTTAAACAGAAAATGGTTAGAACAAGAGGAAATGCTGCAAATAACCCACCACCGGGTGGAGAAGCGTTCTTCGCCTAAAAACTTGACGAGATCCTTACGCCCTCATGGACATAAGAGATCATTTGGCTGAGCTGGAACAAAAAGTAATGGGCAATGAGGAGGAGGAAGAAGATGCTGATAATGATGATCAGCCACCTCCTGTGGACAACACCAATGGAAGGAATTAGGGTGTTGATAATAGTAATGTGAACGTGCCTAATCAGCCTGAAAATAAAAGGGAAAGATTAGTAGCAGAACTCACCAATGATATAAAAAGAATAAGCCCTCCTAAGTTTGATGGAACTACACTAGGAGATGGGGCTGAGAACTGGCTCAGTGAAATGGAGAAGTACTTTGCTATAAGAAACTTCTCTGAGGAAACAAAAGTAATATGGGGAGCGTATCAGCTTTCCCATGAGGCATCTTCATGGTGGGACAACCGAAAGGATGAGTTGAATATTGTTGAATCAGATATAACCTGGGATCAATTTAAAAGTTACTTCAAGAAACGATGGCTGCCTCAACTTTATTATGATCAGAAAATGACTAAATTTCAGAACTTATCTCAAGGAAAGTCAATCGTGATGCAATCTTTGGGAAGGGTTTCTTGAACTCCTTAAGTATGTGCCTCAATATCTCGATCGGACGAGAGAAGTTCAGAATATGAAAATTTATCATGGGGCTGAATCCCATCATAGGTGGTGAGGTGGATGTTCATAGTCCAACCACTATGGAAGGGGTTGTTGAAAAATCCATAAGGCAAGAACAGAAATTAAGAGCAATCTCTGCTCATAGAGAGGAAATTAGAAAGAAGGTTCCAAACTCTTCTTCATCTCTTGCACCTAAAAAGGGACCTTGGAAGAGGTTTGGCATGAAAAATAAATTTTCCATTGATAACAATAAGAAAATAGTGATAAACAAACATGTTGCTAGTATGCGAAACAACTTTGTCAAGAACAATAATAATGGACATAAGTCCTACGAAAGCCAAAATGATAACTTCAAGGCTGGAAATAAATTTGAGCCTAGGAAGGGGCCTGTTGGAGGTTGTTTTAATTGTGGCAAGGATCATTATGTGAGTCATTTTCCTTTGAAGAAGGATGACTGCAATCAACAGCATAGAATACACGCCGCAATAGCTGATAAGCAAACGGCTGAAAAACAAGCCACACCCGTAGAAGTTCTAGGTAAGTTATTTGGTATACCTGTGACTATAATTTTTGATACTGGAGCTACTGAATGTTTTATTTCTACTAAGTTAGCTTCAAAATTAAAAAGAAGAGCTCAGAAAATGGAAAAATCATGGACTATGCATTACGGAAATAATGTTGTTCATACGGTTAGTATGTGTCTTTTTAGGGCAGTCCTTGACTTGCCTAGTTTTCCACATAGAATTTGACCTTTATGTTGCTCCTTTGGGGTCTTATGATGTAATCATAGGTGTTAACTAGCTAGCTGAGCATAAGGCAAAGGTTGACTATTTTGAGAAACAGATTAGTTGCTTAGATGACCTGTAGAAAACAACAGTCATTCAGGGTGTAAAACATGAGATTTCAGTTAGAAGGTTGTCAACAATGCAACTTAAAAAGGCCAAAAATAAAGGTTGCACCTTATATGCGGTAAAGATTTCTGAAACTACAGAAGAGGGTAATGATTTTATGAAAAAATACCCCTTGTTACAAAATTTTAGGGATGTATTTCTAGAAGAATTACCAGGTCTTCCACCCAAAAGGGAGTTTGACTTTACGATCGAGATCAAACCAAGAACCGAGCCCATATCCAAGGCACCTTATAGAATGACTACCATCGAATTGGTAGAACTTAAGGCTCAGTTGCAGGAAATTTTGTCCAAAGGGTTGATAAGAATGAGTGTCTCACCTTGGGGAGCACTGGTAATTTTTGTGAAAAAGAAGGATGGCACACTTAGATTGTGCATTGATTACATAATGTTGAACAAGGCAACTATTAAGAATTGATATATACTTCCTAGAATTGATGACCTATTTGATCAAATGCGTGGAGCATCGGTGTATTCTAAAATAGATCTTTGATCTGGGTATCATCAATTGAGAATAAAGGATGAATACATACATAAAAAGTTTTTAGAATAAGGTACGAGCATTATGAGTTCACAGTTTTACCTTTTGGATTGACTAATGCACCTGTTGCCTTTATGAACTTGATGAACAATATTTTTCAAGAATACTTGGACAAGTTTTTGTTAGTATTCTTGGACGATATTCTCATATACTCTAAAAGTGTTGAGGAACACCATGAGCATTTGAGGATAGTGTTGGAAATCTTGAGAAAGAGAAAGTTGTATGGTAAGTTATCTAAATGTTCCTTTTATGACACAGAAGTGCACTATTTGGGACATGTTATAAGCAAGAATGGAATAGCTATAGATCCTTCAAAGATCGTAGCTATAACTGAGTGTCCTGCACCCAAGAACGTGCATGAAGTTAGAAGCTTCATGGGTCTTGCTGGCTACTATAGAAAATTTGTTAAGGACTTTTCCAAGATTGCTGCACCAATAACTTCATTATAGAAGAAAGACAAGAAATTTGTTTGGAGTGATAAATGTGAATCTACCTTTAAGATTCTAAAGGAACAATTAACTTTAGCACCTATTTTGACTGCATGATCCCAATGGGAACTTTACTTGTTATAACATATGCATGTAGACACTAAAATTAGGTCACACTCCCTTTGGTCCCTCAACAAATAAGCAACCCTCATCACATTCACCTAGTCATGGCCCCTTCACCCCACTAATATTAATTTAATTAAATTAACTCATTATCCTCACCATATTTATTATTTAAATATCTTAATTTAAATAACATCCACACATACACTTCACCTAGACGCCTCATCAAGCCAACTCACCCTAAGACCTATTCTTAGTAAGTTGTCATAACTAACTAAGACTTACCCAAACCCTAAAACTCAATGCCTACATTCTCTCTAACCACATTCCCACATGTGTACAAGAAGATTCTAGTCTAATCCATGGGTTAACGACATGAGATCCGAGAAAATCAGGAGGATCTCCCTAGTTTACTAAACCTAGGAAATCCCACCTTGACCGATGGTGGTTAGCCCTAACCATTGTCGGTTAAGCTAGAACCACCATCGGTTACCCTTTTAACCCCCAAAACAACCTTATTCTCAAGGTTGGAAAAGATTGGAAAAGGTTGACAAACATTAGCACATCCCTAAGAGATATCACATCTTCTAAGATCAAATTCCAGTGAGAACATGCATGCAAGGAGGAGATCAAGCATTTTTCTCTTGCACAACCATCCAAAGCACTCACTCCAACACTGATTTGATCTAACCAAGAAAAAGGAATGCCCATGCAGCCCATGCAGAAGCTTTCCTATGATTGGTGATCATTTGTAGCCTTCAACTTCTTACCAACACCTCCATCCCTCACTCATAGGCGTCCATGACCAGAATCTAAGTAAGTAAAATGTTATACTTCTCTAGTTCATTTCATTTCATTATTATATTATCACCTATTGTTTACCTAGCCACCCATTGACCTAACCTTCAACACTCCCCCTCCATATACCCATCAAAACCTTGCCAAATCCTACCCAAATCACCCAATACTTCATCCCGACCAACCAAAGTCCTTTGTACAATCATAATGGAGACCCTAAAATCATTTTGTGGCATTCCTAGTTTTCCACATGAATTCAGCACCGCTTACACCCAATCACCATCGGTCACCATTAACTAGATTCAGTTTTTATATTTTCCCATACAACATAGAATAGTGACCTATCCACCTAATTCAACATCACCCTCATTCACCTGTGATATGCCTGAGACCTTTGTCAGACATGTAGAGATCCAAAACTAGTTATTTGACCCTCGGATCCTATTCTAACCTAGCCTATTAGATCATATCTTTCTTATTTTGTTTAAGTGAGATACCTAAATAATTTTGAAGTACAATAGGATTTATTTCATTTCCCGCATTAAATTTTTTAAAACAGTGGAATGACAACCATCTAGGAAGTATCACACTTCCTGGATCTAGCACACACTAGGAAGTTCACTACATATATTGTTTAACTCTTTCTGGTGGTCTTGCTTTTCATTACAGGTAGTTCCTCCTAGCCAAAAGGAAGCTCTCACAATCAATTGTGGATTTAGAAGTCATACGCGTGCAACAACCATCAACCAACATTAAAACAAGTATTCCTCCTATGCCCGTTACCCTATCTGTTTCGTCAATACTTCAAAGAAACGTCTAAGAATTAGGTGAAACATTTTGGCATGCCTAGTGGGACCCATCTAAGGTTCCTTGCATTTTATTCATTCCTAGGAAAAGTTGTGTGTTTGTTTCCCTTCTAAAAAGCATGCACATTCATTTTCTTGGTAACCCATATTCTCTTTCTATTTGCTCTAAAGGAAACCTTTCTTTTGGTGTAATTAAAAAGAACCATTTCTTTGTGTTTTCTGCATTGTAGTGAAAGAGCATCCCTCTTCCTCTTCATCTTTTTGTGTCATCCAACTTCACACTTTGATTTGGGCTTAAAAATAAGTGCATTGCATTCTTATTTATCGCATTATCTCACATTAATTGTAGGCAACCTATATCTTTGGAAGTCATGACTAGTTGATGGTTGAAAAACGAAGCGGTAGAAAGCACTTTCTCTCTCTCTCTATCTCTCTATCTCGATTCATACCAAATTACACAAAAATTGAAAATACACACATTCTTAAACAACATCTTACCTGGAAGAACCTGTAGGTGATCACACGATCACGACATAGTGGGCACCCAGCTCGCTGCTTTGTCGAGTCATACTTCAAAGCAAAGCCCACCCCCACCATAACATACCTGAAACCTCACCTTTTAGATCTCCTTCTTTGTAGGAAGCCATCCTCACAAAAAAACTCTATTTCATAGTTCATGTGTCAATCCTTAAATAGCATAAGCTAAACAAACATAATAGAAAAGACACTCCTAGGATCACATTTTTCTTAGTGTTTCTGCTTGGCTTGCATTTTGAGGTGAGAGATCACGTTCTTCATTTTTCTTATTCATCCTTAGACACTCCTCATCATAGCTAGTGTATTCCAGCTTCACTTGAGAGTGCCTAGACCATATTCTCATCATTCTCGAGTGGGTCTAATTCCATGTCATATTTTAATTCAAAACCACTATTCTTTCATCACTGATTCAATTTCACAGTGACTAGTGTTGGTCCAGTGACCATCGACGGTTACCCTCTAACCGTCATCGGTTATACCTAATCGGCGTCGGTTTCAAGTCCTTTTGTTAACCTACCTAAAAGGACATTTTCATTCATCTTCTTCCACTTCTCATAGTCCCTGTCACTACCATCATCCCCATTGATGTTGTAAAACTCATCAGATTTGGCATACTTGTCAGATTTGACCTTATACCTTATTTTTCACTCACTGTCCATTTTCTACAAATGGCCGTGCGATTACCCCGACCCAAGTGTCGGTTTTCACGACCCGAAGATCGGTTAGCTTTGTTTCAATTTCCAAAAACATTTGGTACCTCATACACTTTTTACCACTAGATTCACTCGCTATTGTTATTTTTTTGTGTCATTTATAGAGAAGCAGCCCTACCTGATCAGTACTGGTTCACATGGTACTAACCCGAAGAAAAGCAAGTGCACTCATATTTTACGCCATTTGTCAACCAATCCCACCTAGTCCTTTACCACCTTCCATTTATCACTAGCCATGGATCCCATCCAACCTATCACTATCGCTACAAGAGATGAGGAGTTCACACGACTTCTTGTCCAAAACCCCGCCACTTTGTAGTTTTACCTTTCCCACTCGTCCACTCGAGATGCCTCGGGTCGGTTAATATACGGAATGCTCATATCTATCCCCCCAACTCTCACTCCCACTCCTACATCAACCCCATCCGGCCGTGTTTCCCGCATCTACTTTACCCCCAATCGTTTTGTAGCTAGGTCCTATACCCGCTATGACTGCCATGTCTACCACCTCCGTGGCACCCACCACATCCACCATACCTTTGAAAACCACCCAAAACGTAACCTCATCCACCCCTAATGTCTCACACATACCTGTAGTGTTAGGAAATAAGAGATAAAATATGCGGAATAATCCCTCACAGAATCGCAACAGTAGAAACTAATATGCAGAAATTATTACAGATCTGAAATAAAATTGCAGAATAAAATAACACAACACAAGGAGACAATATTTAACGTGGTTCACCCAATTTGGGCTACGTCCACCAAGAATCACTTGCTCAGATTTTATTACAAGCCACCACTCTCTCAATACAATACCCAGATCTGTTTGGAGCTATGCTCAACAAAATCTACAAAATTCACACCGAATTCAAAACACATCTGTAATGTTTTTCATACCTCTATCATATGTATAAAACCATATAAATAGACAACTACTTAAGTATTTTTACAAAACCATGGGTATCAAAACCATGGGCAAAACCCGTCCCATAAACCTATGGGTCAAAAATATCGCCCATATGAGAAGAGCATGTTTCCCGATAAGGATACATGAAAAGTGTACAATACTCTTAGTGTACAGTCTTCAACACTTTCACACATGAAAATAGGCTCCACAACCTAACAATCTCCCACTTGGAGACTAGTTTTCCTCTGAGAAAGCTTCTCAACCCTTCACTAGTTTCTATGAAGACCAACCAAAGCTGAACACAACTTCGGTTTTCCCTTATGACCACCTTGGTCATCATGTCTATAGGATTCTAAATGGTATGAATCTTCTCCAACTTCAACTTCTCTTCCTCCAAAGTTGTCTTGATGAAATGGTACCTTAACTGTATATGCTTTTTCCTAGAGTGGAAAGCAGAGTTCTTAGCTAGGTGTATAGCACTCTGACTATCACTATGCAACTTTCCTTCCTCTTGCTTATGCCCCAACTCCTCAAGTAATTGTTGTAACAAAATAATTTCCTTGCTTGCCTCTGTGGCAACAACATACTCAAAAAAGTGGTTGACAAAGCCACCAACTTCTATAGTCATGAAATCCAACTTACTGTTGTTCCACCTACAGTGTAAACATAACTTGTTGTGCTCCTCCTGCTGTCTACATCTCCAGCCATATCTAAATCTACATAACCACACAAAATGGTGTTTGATCCACTATAGCACAAAACTGTCCCCATGGTCCCTCGCAAATACCGAAGGATCCACTTTACTGCCTGCCAGTGATCTCTACCTGGATCACTCATAAATCTACTCACCGCTCCCACTGCATGGGCAATATCAGGCCTAGTGCACACCATGGCATACATCAAATTGCCAACCGCTGATGAGTAAGGTACCTTGGACATTTGGTTTCTCTCTGCTCTATCTTGGGACACTTGCTCCTTTGATAACTTGAAATGGCCTACCAAAGGAGTCCCAACCGGTTTAGCATCCTGCATATTAAACCTCTCCAAGACTTTCTTAATGTACTCTTCCTGAGATAAAGTTAGCTTCCGTTCCTTCCTATCCCGAGATATCCTCATACCAAGGATTTGTTTGGCTACCCCCAAATCCTTCATAGCAAAGGATTCACTTAGTTGTTTCTTGAGTACTTTTATTTCTTGCATGTTTTTACATGCAACCAACATGTCATCCACATACGAATAAAAGGATAATATAACCGCCATCCTCAAATTTCTTTGTATATACATGATGGTTAGAATTACATCTAATATAACCTTGCTCCATCATGAAGCTATCAAATTTCTTATACCATTGACGTGGAGCTTGTTTAGTTTGCACACCATCTCCTCTTTACCTTTGACCTCATAGCCCTCTGGTTGTTGTATATATAGTTCCTCCTCCAAATCACCATGGAGAAATGCAGTCTTTACATCAAGCTATTCTAAGTGCAAGTCTTCTGCTGCAACTATTCCTAGAACAGTTCTAATAGAAGTCATTTTTACTACAGGAGAAAAAATCTCATCAAAATCTATACCTTTTTTCATGCAAACCCCTTAACCACCAACCGAGCCTTGTATATTTTCTTGCCTCCTTCTTCCTCTTTGACTCTAAACACCTACTTGTTCTGTAATGCTCTTTTTCCTTCAGGTAGATTTACCAAATCCCATGTCTAGTTCTCCATGAGATCCTTGATGCTCCTCATCCATGGCTTGCTCCCACTTCTTCCTTGCATCTACCTACATTGCTTCATAAAAGCTCTCTGTTCTCCACTATCAGTGAGTAATAAATAATAAAGAAAAGGAGAAAAATGTTCAGGTTATCTTCTTACCCTAGAAGACCTCCTCAATATAGGAGTTTGGGGTTCTTGTTGAGGAGGTTCCTGAACTGATTCATGTGTCACTTTTCCATCCGGAAGATCCTCTACCGCTGCATATTCTTTCTTGGATTCTTCCCTGTTTTCCTGCAACTGCTACTTATACATGACTTTCTCATTAAAGACCACATCCCTAGATCGAATGATTTTTTTGTCCTTAATACTCCAACATTTATATCCAAAGTCATCACCACCATAACCAATGAAAATACATTTTTCTTATTTAGCCTCTAGCTTGGTCCTATCATCCTTGTCTATATGAACAAACACCTCACATCCAAAGACTCTAAGAAATGAATAATCAACTTTCTTACCATACCAAGCCTCCTCAGGTATGCCTCCATCCAAGGCACTTGAGGGTCCTCTGTTTATCAAGTACACAGTTGTGCTCACCGCTTCTGCCCAAAAAGAAAGAGGCAATCCTGCATGTAACCTCATGCTCCTAGCATGTTCCATTATTGTTATGTTCATCCTTTCTGATACCCCATTCTATTGTGGAGTTCCTGGAACCATCTTTTGCCTATGGATTCCATTCTTAGAACAATAATCATCAAATTCATTGCTTGCTGATACTCCCCTCCATTATCTGACCTGAGACATTTTAGCTTAAGACCTGTTTCATTCTCTACCAAGGCTTTCCATTTAAAAAAAGTGTCAAATACATCATATTTGTTTCTAATACAATAAACCCAAACTTTCCTTGTTGCATCATCAATAAAAGTAACATAATAACTTAAACCCCCAAGAGATGATAGCCGAGCGGTCCCCACACATCGAATGCACCAACTCTAACTTACTCTCTTTATTTTTAGGTCCAACCTTGAGAAACCTTACTCGCTTATGTTTCCCATATATGTAGTCCTCACAGAACTCCAAAACTATTTCGTATATCCAGGAAAATCCTTCTTTATGATCTCCATGCCCTTATGGCTCATATGACCAGAGCCTATAGTGCCACAATGTTGTATCTACTTCTAAATCCACAAGATTACAAACATTAGTGCTATAAGTGGTTAAATACAAGGTTCCAACGTTCTTACCTCTTGCCACCACAAGAACACCCATGGTAACCTTCCAAGAGTCCACTGTAAATATCACAGTACAACCATCACTTCCTAATTGCCCTTACTGATATCAAATTTTGTCTTAATGTAGGCACATGTCTGACATCCTTCAATAGCCAAGTATTCCCATTCTGCATCTTAACCTGAATAGAACCTTTTCCAACTATGTTGCAAGGCTCATCATCACCAAGAAAAACATGCCCAAAATCTCCTTGAACATAATCAACAAAAGAATGCCTATGTGGAAAAGCATGGAAAGAAGACCCTGAATCTAAAACCCAAGATTTAGTAATATTGTGCAAAGAAATAATCAAAGCATCCTGACATACATTACCCGTTGCCACATTTGCCTCCTTGTTTTTATCATGTTGTTTCTTCTTATCTCGAAGCTCCCAATAGTCCTTCGCATGCCCAGGCTTTCCACAAGTGCCAACATACTATCTTGCTTTTGGATTTTGACCTTGCCCGGTCCTTTTATTTTCCATGGCTTCCTCTATTCTTCTATCTCCCTCTAGTTTCCATTGTCAAAGCATTCCCTGAAGTAGAAGATTCACTAGAGCTTTTTCTTCACATTTCCTCGCTTAGAATCACCCCTACAACATCCTCAAACTTCAACTTTGAGTTAGCTGGAACCGAGTTGCTTACCGCCATTACCAAGCTATTCCAACTCTCAGGTAAAGAGCATAGAACTAATAAAGCCCTAACTTCTTCATCAAATTCTATTGTAACTGAAGCTAGCATATTTACAATCGTATTAAAATCATTTAGATGATCTGCTATTGAACCATTCTCAGACATCTTCATATTAAACAATTTTTTCATTAAAAATATCTTATTAGAGGCAGAGGGTTTTTCATACAACTTCCCTAATGCATCCATCAGTTCTTTTGTAGTCTTTTCCTTTGAAACATTAAATAATACCGAAGATGCAAGACACAACCGGATTGTCCCAAGTGCCTTCCTATCTAGCAAATCCCATTCTGCATCTGTCATGCTTGAGGGTTTGTTCACCTTCTCAGATAGCAGAGTATAAAGATCCTTCTGATAAAGGTAATCTTCCATCTACATCTTCCAAAGACTGAAATTCTACCCGTTGAATTTATCAACCCTAGATCTTCCATCATCTGCCATAACTCCCACTCAAGATAAAACTTTCCCTACGATTCAACACTTCAGCAAACCAAACCAAGCTCTGATACCAATTGTTAGGAAATAAGAGATAAAATATGTGGAATAATCCCTCACAGAATCGCAACAATAGAAACTAATATGCAGAAATTATTACAGATCTGAAATAAAATTACAGAATAAAATAACACAACACAAGGAGACAATATTTAACGTGGTTCACCCAATTTGGGCTACATCCACCAAGAATCACTTGCTCAAATTTTATTACAAGCCACCACTCTCTCAATATAATACCCAGATCTATTTGGAGCTATGCTCAACAAACTCTACAGAATTCACAGCCAAATTCAAAACACATCTGCAATGTTTTTCATACCTCTATCATATGCATAAAACCATATAAATAGACAACTACTTAAGCAGTTTTACAAAACCGTGGGTATCAAAACCATGGGCAAAACCCATCCCATAAACCTATGGGTCAAAAATCTCACACATATGATAAGAGCACGTTTCCTGATATGTCAGGTGCATTTTTTCAAGGCCAAAAAAATTTACGCCTAAAAAAAAAATTTCAAGGGTGTGCCCCCAACCCCTCGCTACTGAGGGCTACCACCCATGGCCTCAAACCCTGGAAAGGATACATGAAAAGTGTACAATACTCTTAGTGTACAGTCTTTAATACTTTCACACATGAAAATAGGCTCAACAACCTAACACGTAGCTACACTACCACCTCCGGTGTCGGTGATCCCTACCCCTTTTTAGAACATGGTCCTTTCCATTCCATAATCATTAGCCCCCATTACCACTAGGGTTACCACGACCCTTCCACCTCCATATACATACTATCAGTAGCCTCCCGTTTCATCTATTAAACACTCGTGTCACGTACCCCCTACTCTACTTCACTACCTTCTTCTCAATCAACCTACATGGCAGCACCATACATTGGAGTGCCACCCCCATTATATGCCCAAAACCAACCCTCTCATGCAACAAGAGGCACCCAACCATTGCAACCTACCAATGACCTAATCAAATTGATGATGGACAAGATGCAGACATTGGAGGCATTGGTTTCTCGGCTCCCGCAACACTCTCACCTATGATGAGATTTGTAATGAGCCATCCACCCATCCATTCCTATCCGCCCATATCCCATGCATTGGGAGATGCCTAAATTCAAACGATTCAATAGCAAGGAAGACCCACAACAACATTTGTGGTCATTCAAACATGGGTGCTACCTAATCGCTCACGATGATGCTTTGCTCCTAAGAACCTTTCCCATGTCTCTGACTAGACCTACATTAGATTGGTATAGTGGGTTACCTAGACACTCTATATTTTCATTCAATCAGGTATCCCAAGCCTTCTTGGATCATTTATCTATCAATATCGTAAAGAAGGTTACCATGAACGACCTATACTCCACGTGCTAGTGTGAGGACGAATCTATCATAGATTTTGTCACCCGCTGGCGTAGCTTGATCAATCAACTCACCTTCTAACTACCCCAAACAGAACTCATCGATCTCTTCACACAGGCTTGTGCTAGACATATCTCATTGACCTTACAGGTCCAAACCTTCCGATCATTCGATGAAGCATTCAATATGGCATGAAAGTTAGAGATTCGGGCCATTGAAGAGAAGAAAATCCAATTACGCAATAAGAATTCGGCATTCAAGTCGAATGATACCTCTTCTTCTTCCCAACCAAAATTTTTTTATTAAAAGCTAAGGGCACTTCTAACGCAGTGGTACTCAAGGCTGGCCCCACTCATCCATCAAATCAAGCTACCCCCTCATCTAATCTCTCACCCATCTAGAATTTTCAATTTAGACGAGAACAACAGAAATACACCCCAATTAGGGAACCTTACTCTTTCTGTCTTAGAAAATCTTATCAAATCAGAGCCATTACCCTTCCACCTATAAAACCACACACTTTTTTGACCACTGCTCACCCCATGCCCACATGGTACAAAGAACATGACTTCAGAACTATCATCGAGTAAAGGGTCATAGTGACAAAAATTTCATCACTTTCAAAAATATTGTCCAAGAAATACTCAAGAAAGGAAAGTTAACCATGGATAATCCTAACACACCTACCAACCAAAACCTACACATCTTCAAGAAACCATTTCCCAACCATGTCCCTTCATCTGATCAAACCGGTGAGACCTCAACTCATAATACCCATACCCGAGAGGTCCATGCTATTTTTAATGAAGTAAATGTCACCTCCCAATTACCTCACATTCCCTCCATAGAGGAAATCCTTTCTGAGATCCTCCTTCCACATTGGAACACACCACAACTACTCCTCCACCCGTAGAGGAACACCTTTCATCTCCTTCATCACCTACGGAGGATTCTTCCGCTAACATCAAGACCATTTCACCTTTGGCTTCTCCACTTAGAGAACCGATACCCACAATACCTCCTCCACCCACAGAGGAGCACCTATCCATTCCTCCACCTATAGAGGAGCACCCATCATCTCCTCCACCCATCATAGACCCAGTTGAGATACCTTTGCCTCTTGGTGAACATTCTCCATCAGCTACCCAAGATCCTACAGACCTACTTTCGACTCTCTTACCCACGGAAGTCTGAAGCTAGCCAATTTCCCATCTCTAAGACACATTTTACGGGAATTGCCATTAAGTCCTCATCAACTCCACCCACAGATGTGTTGTTCTCACATTTGGTTGATCACTTAGATTATGTGGATAGGGATTTATTATGGGGGCATCTTCTGCTTCTGGTCTCAACACAGATGCAGATGTCACTTACTGATACTTCCACTACCTACCTAAAAGTATTTTGACCAATCAAACCAAACATAACCACCTCTATCACAACTCCTTCCATGACACCTATCATAGCTCAAACCACACCCTTACCCATAACCTAACCTATATCTAAACCCAAACCCACACCTATGGCATCTTCCTAGACTAAACCTATTACCATTTTAGGGGTCACCCCAACCACCAACCTTACTCATCCACAAATCAAACTGGATTTAGCTACATCCTCCAAAGTCCATACCACACCTCCTCCGACACCCAAATAGAAGAACCAAACCTATCGACCTCATACCCCATTGCACCAATCACACCAAAGACATGTCTCGTCTGTCTTAGGACCTCGGTTCCGAACATAGTCAAGAAACCTCCACCCATCAATAAACCAAAAACACAACAACCCATTCCTTCCTTGTAAACCTCTAACCTACCCAGGACACCCAACACGACTCATACCCACACCCACAACATCTTTACAACCCATACCTCCAATACCTTCAGCAGAACCCTTCACTACCCACTACACTTCAATCTCTATCCCCTACACCTCCTGTACAACCTGCATCCTCTACCTTCATAGCACCCCATTATCCCCATGGGTAACTCATCCTCTTCCCCCATCTACCTTTCCTTCTAGACCTCATACACCCATATCACCTTTACCCAAGAAGGTGCAACCCAAAAACAAAACTCCACTACCCCAAAACAAGGTAATCAAAACAACCACACACCCTCCTGCCAGTTCATCCACCATACCCCTACCCAAACAGACACGACCAACACCCAAGACCATGCCAGCACCCAAAATCATGACTCGACCTACTCCCCTCTTCCAAAGACCTTTCCTCAACAATCAACTACACTTACACCCAAACCCACATTCACTTCCCATTGCGATCCACTAGCGGGGTCCTATGCCAAAATTTTAACCAACCTCCTTGATACTTCTGTCATCACATTACCACCGCTCAGACCTTATGATCCTCTCAAACCCAAGCCAAAAGGGTTTTATGATACTAAAATTTGTGCCTACCATCGTATGTGGAGAATTGTAAGGCCTTGAAAACTATCCTTATCCAATTGTGTCCTCCGTAAGCCAACTTTGACAATGATTACCTTCTCAATGAGGACCTTGTTTCACCGACACCCATTCCCACACTACCCACTCAACAACCACAATCTCCACCCCCATAACTCCTTGAACCACTTTGCCAAGATTTTAATATAACATGGTTCACATCGAGAAACTTACCCCACCACTACCCAAATGTTGTTGCACCTAGCTCACCTCACAGGTTTTTTTCCTCCCAGTGAGGTTTTTTCCCATCATGTCATTATACCACTTACCCTATACCTTCTCTATTTTCCAACTCCCCGGATCAACATGATACACATCACTACCCATGCCTAGAAGGATAAAGGTAAGGAAAAGGCAACTGACCCACCAACTAATCATATACCCAACATACCATCTGCACCCATACCTAAAATCACTATTTTTGGCCCCACATATCCCATTTCTAATGAAGTCACACATCGCACCATGCTCAAACAATTACACCAGTCTCCCCTCAAAATGTCCTTATAAGACCTCATTCAAACCTTAGAATCCCATCGTCAATCTCTCATGGAGGTTCTTCAATCTATTGAGGTTTTTCGCAATGACCCTACACCCATAGCCTCCATTATCACATCTCATCATGTAGCCTCTCTTACCAAATTACCACCTTCACCCACACCTCCACCTACTCACCAAGTAGCCTCCCTTATCTTTTCAGAGGAAGAGATCACGCCACACCAAAACGATGACCTAGACCTGTCCCTCTTCATCTTTGTCCACATTGATGACATACAGTACAACACGTGATGATGTATGGGGGTACTAGCATTAATATCATTTCATCCCATGCATTCGATCAAATGCGCATACTTGATAATTACATGCATAAACATCCAGGTCATGTTGCGTTCATTCAATGACGCTTATCACCTCTACATTAGGCATTTTCATCCTCCACATTCACGTGGGCCCCCACACTATCCCAAAATTATTCTACGCCTTAGAGGGGGAGTTTTAATATAACCTATTGCTTGGTAGACCTTGGATTCATGTCTTGGGTTACGTTCATTCTACTTTGCATCGTTGTGTAAAGTTTGAACATGAAGGGCACACCTATACTATCCCATCTGATCCATCACCTTTTAAAACATGCAACATGCTTTACCAACCCAATGATGTGCTCATACCCATTAAAGCATCTACCTCTGTGACCACCACCGCTTCACCTACACCTCCGCTTACCAGTACAGTCGCTACCTCAACCACACATACCTCCTCCATTCCAACCACATCACAACCCCACCACACGGTGACCCTTTAGCCTCCCAATCTGTCATCTCTACCTCCGCATCGAGCTCCGACACTTCATCCATCCCAACTACCTACATACCAACCACCGACCCCTTGGAAGGTGTTTTTCAACGCCTCACTCTAGGGGAGTACCGCCTATATAGTGTTGACACATTCCTTACTCCAAAAGAGTATGGAGGCCTTCACCAACACCCTCGCTATGATCACCACATAGGAGAACACCTCCTTTATGGTCATCCTCATATTCATACCAGTCTCACCTATGGGGGACTTGTTACTACCACTTACACACCCAAACCACCACCACAAACTCACCCATTTTCCACTAACTTCCAATCACTTACCAATCGCCATTTTTCCCACACCTTCCTGCACCAATGTGCATGTAAGGGTTTTTGTTTTGGCTTTTACGAGAAAGGTAGTCATACCATTATTACATGTACCACCCATAAACATAACGATTGTAGTGGTATCTGAACCACCTACCAAACAGGCCCGCATTGAACTCATAAAGGACACTAGCCCTTCTCCACCTTCTTCACCCACTCCGCCTTCATCACCACCTTCACCGATAGATTCAATGGATCTTGAATCTATCCCTCATAAAAACAAAATTTCATAAACACCATTTCCTTAGGGCTGTTGACTTATCAATGCGAGGGTGAGGCCCCTTCCACTCTTCCCTTCCTGTATCCTAAAATGATCGATGATTATACACCTTCAATTAACGTTGTTCAATGTCAGGATAATGAATCTATACTCACCTACCTTGGTGCAGAAGACTCATATATTCATCGGTCGTTACCTTTTGAGACACAAACCATCTTGAATGAATTGACTACCGAGATCACCATTCATACTCAAGAGGACCGGCACATCCTAAAGATCGGTCAATCTTTAGTTGTTGCTGAACAAGAAGCCATCACTTCTTTTCTCAGAAACTATAACCATGCTTTTGCTTGGTCTTACGTAGACATGCCTGGTATTGACCCCACCATAGTGGTCCACAATATCGTAACCATTCTCGATGCCAAACCCATCAAACAAAAGCTGAGGAAAATGCACCCTCGCATTGCCCTTCTCGTCAAAGAAGAACTTCAACGCCTTCTTTCTGTTTCCTTCATCTTACCCATTGATTATCCTCGTTGGATTTCTAACATTTTCCCTGTCACTAAGGTGACAAGGGGACTCCACATTTGCATGGACTTCCATGACCTCAACCTAGCATGTCCGAAAGATGACTTTCCCTTACCCGGTATTGATCAACTGGTTGACCTTACCACTAGTCATGAGATGCTATCACTCATGGATGGCTTCTCGGGTTATAACCAAATCTTGCTTGCCCCAGAGGATCAACACAAAACCTCATTCATCACCCCTTAGGGGACCTTCTACTATCGAGTCATGCCTTTCAGCCTTAAAAATGCTGGTGCCACGTATCAGCGGGCTATGACTTATATCTTCCATGACATCATGCATCACATATTGGAAGATTATGTGGATGATCTCTTGGCCAAATCTAAATGCCACTCTGAGCACCTTACTATCCTCAAAATCATCTTTGACTGTCTCATTAAATATTACATCCACCTTTAGCCTAAGAAGTGCGTCTTTGCGGTCCTTTCAGGTAAGCTCCTGGGCTTTATCGTTTCCCTACATGGTATAGAAGTTGACCCTGATAAAGTCAAGGCCATTCTCAAAATGCCTCCACCTACTAACCTTAGAAAACTACATAGCCTGCAAGGTAAATTATAGTCTATTCACCATTTCATTTCAAAATTATCTTATCAATGTCAACCATTTCATCATTTGCTCAAGAAGGTTGTCTCCTTTAAATGGGATGATGACTATCACAAAGCTTTTGAGCCCCTAAAGAAATACCTTCTCCAACCACCTGTACTCATTCCACCTAAAGATGATCAACCTTTTTACCTATATATCTCAGCTACCAATCATTCCTTGGGAGCCATGCTCACTCATCGTGATGAACAACACAGAGAGTAGGTGGTTTATTACATAATCCATACTCTTTTGGACTATGAAACCCGATACAATGACCCTAAAAAAGTTTTCTTAGCCTTAGTTTTTATTGCCACTAAACTCCGTCATTACCTACTCAACCACAAAACTTATGTTGTGACCAACACCGACCCCTTACACTTCATGTACACCAAAGCTTATCAAAATCAGTGTGTCGCACGATGGTTTATGCTTTTAGCTGATCTTGACCTTGAATTCATTCATCAAAAGTCCATCAAGGGCCAAGAAATCACTTACCAATTTTCTTCTCGACGCACCTATTTCCTGGATCAACTCTCTAATTTTGATTTTCCATATGAGTCAATTGTTACCCTTTCCTTGGACAAACCCCTACTAACTGAAAATCTTCTTGATGATTCAAAGTGTCAACATGGGGTTTGGGCTGGTATTATCCTCATTTTTCTTGATGGTGAGCCCATGCCTTTGTCTTTTAAAATCAATTTTGAATGCACCAAAAATATTGTCGAATGCAAAATTCTCGTACTAAGTCTTCAAGCCACCTATGCCCTAGATGTCAAATCAATCAACATCTTTGGCGATTCTCAATTGGTCGTAAACCAAGTCAATGGTATATACCAATGTTGTAACGAGATACTTCAAAAGTCTAAACATCATGTCGACATACTTTTGACAACCTTTGTGATTACACCCTTCAAACGATCCCACGTTCAACCAAAAATTTACAGAGACCATGGCCTACTTAGCTTCCCAAAAACCCGCTTCGCCCACCGATTCTAAAATCTTTGTCACCATACAACACCTCCAATCACCTTCTTATTTACCACCAATAGGAACCACTACCCCGGACACGAGTGACCTTTGGTAAAAACAATACTCCGAATACCTTTCTCTCTCCATCTTACCTCCTGATCTCACCTATAACGGAAAACTTTCCTTCCTTAAAAAGGTCTCATTACGTCATCCTAGGGGGACTCCTCTATAAGTGTAGCTTTGATGGTATTCTCTTACGATGCCTCACAAGTTCTAAAATTCCTTATACCATTAAGGAGGTTCATGATGGAATATGTGGAGGTCACTTCAGTGGCCTTGCTATTGCTAAGTGTATGTTGTGCCTAGGCTATTCTTGGTGACCTAAACCATGATTGTTACGACTACATCAAACATTGTGTAAAATGCCAACAACATTTCAATCTTCATCATACACCTAGTCATGCCTTATAGGTTGCTCGTGACCTTTGGCCATTCTCTTAATGGGGTTTGGATCTTGTCGGAGAGATTGATCCCCATTCTTCCCAATGCCATCAATGGATCATCTTCGCTACCGAATACTATACAAAATGGGTGGAAGCCATACCAATCATCTCCATGAAAGCTGAGAAAATATGTGAGTTTATCAATCATCACATCATTTTTTGCTTTGGTGTTCCTCATCGCCTCATCACTGATAATGAAAAAAAATTCAAAAACAAAACATTACAAAAACTATGCAATGCCTTCACATTCAACTTAGTTTCTCATCACCTTATTACCCACAAACTAACGGCCAAGCCGAATTCACTAATAAAACCCTAAACAAAATTTTTATGAAAGTGGTTAACGACACTAGGAAGGATTGGCATATGCACATTCCTTTTGTCCTGTGGGCATACCGCACTAGTATTCGCACCTCCACTGCTGCCACGCCATTTTCTCTAGTCTACGGTACAGAGGTAGTTCTACCTCTCGAAGTCCAAATTCCCTCACTCCTCATTTCTCTCCATGACATGCTTAATGATGATGAATTTTGTCGGGACCATTTAGACAAATTTCTTGATTTATTAGATGAATTTCATCTTAACACTTTGGATCACCTTCAAGTTTACCAAAAATGTATCAAACGTGCCTATGACAAATGTGTCCATGCATGAACTTTCCAAGTCGGTGACCTTGTCTTGAAATAAAATCAACATGTAACTAAAGTAGAAAAAAAAAAACAGGGCAAATTTGCTCCTAATTGGCTTTAACCATACATCATAACTCATACCTATGGATCGGTGCTTATAGTTTATCTTCACTCGATGGTAAACTGAACTGTGACCCTTAACGCCTTGCATCTTCGACCATTCTATTGTTGAATTTTAAGTCCTACCTCACCCTTTGTCTCTTTCCATGCTCGTCCCTTGAGTGCTATCCACTTCATACACCTCTCCAATGATTAAACAAGAATCATGTGAGTACCCATCACTTTTTATCTTCTCTATGAATATGTGTACCATGGCGCTTGCACATAGCATGATTCTCATGGATACTTTTTGTCTACCTTTAGATGAGATCTCACAGTCATTTTACATTGCCTTTTACATGATATTCCTATCCTCACCTTGGTCTTGTCCATGAATTCAAATCCCTCACATGGGATATAACTTCTTGAGCCAAACTTCCACTCAAAAGATGATTCCCTCAAAAGGACATCTTCCTCTCAACAATTGTCACTATAAATAGACTGCTCCCTTGAAGGACAATTATGTAAAGCTCTTAAATAAAAATGAGAGCAACTGAAGCTTCCTGCATCGATCAGCTTCATGAAGACCTCAAGGAGTTAAATTTTCTTCATCCCATATAGACTTCTCACATCGATCATTCTATCTCAAATACAAATCAAAACAACAAACCTTTTAGTCATGGACTTGCCCATTGTGACCTAGGTTCTCTTGCCTGAAGCGCATGCTACCTCATACCATATAAAAAATTGACTACCTTTCACCCTTCTTACCATTCCCATTCCCATTCCCATTTCCTACTGCCTCAAGGGACCTCTCGAAACCATGACATTTGGTGATCATGTGACTACTTTTCACCGTAGAACAATCAATCATGCAATGTCTTTAGGGTCTTATGTTCATCACCACTTTCAAGGTATGATCTACTTGGTGTGATCCTCACCAATTAGGTGGCTTTAGTACCCCCTCTTATATTTTAACCGTCTTTGTTTACATTTTGATTACCTTACACATGACTTGGTCCTCGATGCTTACCTTTGGGGTAATCTTCTTCTTTCACCACAATCGACCCCACCTACATCACTTTACCTATAATCCACCCACACCTAAACAAACCTAAACCCACACCATGCCTAAAAACTACTAACTCATTTTCATACCTCCTCATATTCTTCCCTAGCTCATGGGAGAACTACATCGGCTTGAGGTCCCTTTTCACCGGGACTATGTAGGCAGCACTCTGAGGGCATGGGGCCCTTGGAGGTTAGCTCGGCCATTCTCTACCCTAAAAATTCATCTTCCATGTTCCTCACATTACATCACACCTCACTTAGTTTCCCTTTTCTATCCCAAATTGGAAATTTAAACCACATACATAACAAGTTGCTTCATATTTTAATCCTTATCACAACATACATTTATTATGCCTACCATTTCTTTATCATCACTATGCATAGATTATACCACATCTCACATATGACCCATATTATCATTCATTTCACAAAATAATGAATCACAACTTCACCAACTTTGAACTCAATCATGCCTAACAAACCTAACTCAACCATACCTATGACTTGACTCAACCATGCCTAACAAACCTGACTTGATCCATGCCTATACCAACCTGACTCGATCCATGCCTAACAAACCTGACTCGATCCATGCCTATACCAACCTGACTCGATCCATGCCTAAACCAACCTGACTCGATCCATGCCTATACCAACCTGACTCCATCATGCCTAACTCACCTAATTTCCATCCATATCAAAACAACAAATCAAAATCTCATCAACACATCAACAAATCTAGAAATAGCATGTATCTCATCATATAAATAACTATGTATCTCAATACAATATACATGGCTATCTCCTCATGTCCATCATCTCAAAATTTTCAGCACACGAGTTGATACAAAATACAAAATGTCATTGAGTACGCATGTCAGTCTTATATATATAATAAAATAATGAATAAATACAAAATCTCTTCGGCATGCGGGCGGTATATGCTCGAAATATTAAAAATATCTCATACATTCTCACTATCTTCGGCACATAGGCCAATATGTGATAAAAATACAACTATCTCTCAGCACATAGGCTGGTATATATCACAAAAAAGACTATCATACATAAAAACTAGGTGCCACATATCAGGCATCTCGGTGGATGTCCTCCATCTCTGTATCGCCTATACCCTCGGCCTCCTAGGTCCCTGTTGGCACCTCAACTGGAGTTGGTCTCTATGCACTAGTAGCCTCTGCTGATCTAGCCTTGGAGCTCACTGACCCCTGTTCTCTCCACATTGTGAGTGTGGGATCTCATCCTCTCATTGGATGCCTGTTGTGCCCTATACTCGGCATAGGATATGAAGTCTATCCCAGCCACCATCAGTTGGTCCTGGTAATATCTAGCCTCACCTAGGGCATCCCGTAACCTAGATACAAGCATGATCTGTGGTGGTCCCATAGGTCTCGACCCCTATACCTATCCTACGATACCTTAGCCCACTACTACTGTGAACCGGGACTGGTCCTTGCACATGGTGGTGCCCCCTACCCTTGTGCCTATATCTGGGCCTGTAAGACCCCCATATGTGCTTGGGTTATGGCCAATCGCCATGTAAACCTCTACAACCCGAGCTTGTAAGGCAGCCACTGACCACCATCTCCATCTCCTCCATCACCATGTGGGCTGTGGGCTCAAGCTACTTATACACATAGCTCTGCTTACCTCTGCCTCATAGCTCTCCAGTGTGTGTCCTGTAATATACCCAACTGGGTAATGAGAGTAGCCACCTACCCCTGTAGGGCATCTCTCTACACTATGATGGTGGCTAAATCGCTACCTGTGCAGGTGGTATGGCTCGTAAGTGAGCCACCCACCACTGTCTGTACCTATTTGTGCACCCGGCGTCATCTATCCGCCAGTCCACTACCTGCTCCTCCTACCTTGTGGGCACTGTAGGCTATGGTAGAGGTAAGGGCCTCTCCATGTCATCTCTCCGGTACTATGGGAAAGGCGGTATGTCCTATACTAGCCCAAACTACCGCTGGACTCTGTCCACCAGGATCATCTCATACTCCCCGGCACGACAACCTTGTATCCATCTCTCTAGCTAGAGCTTAGCTAGCTCCTCATGCATATGCCTATATGAGGGGAATCCCACATATGGCCTCTAGATAATGTCCACTCTAGAAAAACCCTCCAGTAACTACCGAAATAGGCCACATCATGTGTGGGCCTCTCAGATCTCTGCTCTCCAATAACCGGCACCCATCTCCTATACCCCACTGTACAAATCTCGGTGGGAATGCATCTACTCGGGGCATCCCTATAGGCCGCACACAAACTATGTGCTCATACACCCGATGGTGCAAGTAAAATGTATAGCACACACTTGAACCTATGCAGCCACCCATATGCCCACAACTCCCTATACAACTGCACCAAGAATGTTGGTGCCCAGGAAAAGTGGGTCTCCTCTATCATCATATCATGGAGTACCCCCATCAGTGATCGAGGAAAAATCCACCCTCTACATCTAGTAGTGCAAAGCAACACACTGCCTCCATCAACAAAACCACTAGCCTCGTCTCCTTCGGAAGGGCTAGGTAAATCTCTCCATAGCTCAAGCTGGCACTATGGAAGGTCATCTTGGCCATCCCCTCTCCAAAAATAGTCACAATCAGCTCCTTTGAGGCCTCGGAGGAGACAAAGTAGACTGTGCATTCAATATGGGTAACTATAGTATCTCAACATGTCCTCCATGGTGATAGCAATCTCACATGTCGGCAGGTGGAATGTGTTAGTTACGGAATCCCATCTATCAATGAGTGTGACCATCAAACTGGGCTGCCGGACTACATGCCGATAGTGACAAACCCCACTCAAGCCAACTACCTCCACATGTTGTAGCTCCTCTAAGGTTGTTATGCCATGTACTATCATTAATAGAGGTGGAACCCTATCCCGCATATGTAGTTGCACTCTCCCCTGCATCCAATACAAACAAAACATTAATCTACATTTATCATATCCATATTTACCAATTATCATTTTCCCACACCCTATTTTCACCCTACCCATCTCAACCACCTAGCCCACATCACTTTTGGACCCTTGTTCCCAATAACTCGACTAAGATCTTGGTTCATCTTTACCGACCCTGGTCACCCCTTAACCGGCATCGGTCACCTGTTTGGTGACCAATACCGGTTCACCCTTACCGACCCTGATCACCCCTTAACCGGCATCGATCACCTGTTTGGTGACCGATACCAGTTCACCCTTACCGACCCTAGTCACCCCATAACTAGTATCAGTCACTTGTTTGGTGACCAATACCGATTCACCCTTACCAATGCCGCTAAACTTGGTGATGCGCCAATCACTATCGTGGTAAAACCCGCGACTTCCCAAAACCCCCCTTTTCTAAAAAACCTTCCCCTTTCCCATTTTACCCACCTACAATGACCTAAACTACCCTTGGACCTCCACCCACCCCCTATCCTATTTCTTACCCTCCCCATTCATCTTTTTACCCACTATTCCCCCATTCCCAAATTTAATCCATCCCCACCCACAAAAAAAAAAAAACAAAACAAAACAAACCACCACTACAATAAACAATTTCCTAATCCCCTACTCTATCTACTCAAATACACGTAGAGTAGGGCACCTATCTCATCATACTATCATCGTCACAAAGGGCACATATATCCACTACACTTTGGTGGCCCACTTGATCCCTCTCCGGCCTCCGCCATCACCAAATCGCTACCCTGCAACCTCTACCCAATCAAATCCCTTACACTAATCCTATGGACCCACTTCTCACCAACCAATCACCCGTCGTTCACACTACCAACTCAATGCTGCATTCTGTCTATCGAGAACTTTTCTCTCTTTCTCTCTCTTTTTCATTTTCTCGATTAGCTAAAAGACAAATGAATAACAAAAAAATGTGGATTTTTTTGTTTTTATAACAAACCCAACCTAACCAATGTTGGTTACCCTTGATTGGCATCGGTCGCATGCCCTATGTAACCATCGTCGGTTGACCTATACAGACATCGGCTACCCTTGACCGGCATCGGTCACCCTCACCTACAAATTGCCCTACATTTTACCCTTTTACCCTACCCCTACCTCCTTTTTGCCTCACCCAACCTTCACCTTGATCATTTACCCCACCCCACCTTTACCCAAACCATTTACCTCACCTTCCTGACCTCATCATTTACTACCTCCCTTTTTCCTCCTTTGGGGACTCATTATTTTACCCCTACCTTGGCCTTACCCATGTCGTGACCTAGATATTTGGACTTGGACCATCGCTAGTGACCTTTGACCTCATGTGTTCACTATACCTTGTGGCATTGTTACCTGTGTTGTTGACCTAATGACCTTACCTAGCCTATTATCATGACCATTTATCCTAACCCTACCTTTGGTGTACCAGAACATACCTAAACATTCCTGCACCTAACCTACGTCGTGTTTCCTGACCATATCCTATACCTTGGATACCGAGAATCACTTTAACCTCATTTGGATAAACCTATCAACCTTAGACAATGTAGAGTTTTCTTGCTCTTCAACCCGGTAGCGTGTTGCAATTTATACATGTGTGTGCATTTGACTGTTGCTACCTTTGACCCTGACCCATTACCTAGATTGCCCACATAGACCTATAGGACCACCACACCTTCCCCTTTCTCACATTTACCATTTTATCAAACCACTCACCGATTCTATCGTTGGCCTCATTAGTTCTTGGTTTGAGGGGGATCACCTTCACCCACACATGGGGCAACCACATCTTATTTTTGTTAGCATCACTTACCAATACAAGCTACGCAACAAAAAGGGGCAAAATATAGACACTAAAATTAGGTCACACTCCCCTTTGGTCCCTCGACAACTAAGCACCCTTCATCACATTCACCTAGCCATGGCCTGATCAGGGGATCATTTTTAAAAGTTCCCTAAACATCCCTAAATGGTGTCAGTCAGAAAGATCATCTTGAGAGCTTTCCAATGACTGTGAGAATGTGACAAACGGACATCGGGAGCTCTAGATATGTTCGGTCAAAGTTCAGACATTGGGAAAGTCAACTCTAGTCAACTGGTCAATATTGGACCAATCGCACTATGACACGTGGCTTGCCACCACTCGTCGAATTCACTCGATTTTCCTATCGGAGATGACAAGTGGGCTATATGCTATTTACCGAGTTAATTATTTCCATACCACATTACAGGGGTCGAAATTATATTTACTTGGTAAGTCCACTTTCCAAATGCCACACATGTATATGCCAAACTATGCATATTAATGTTTATACATTAGTATTAAACTGCCACATGCTATTGCCAAACTTCCACGCACATGGAGAAGGTGGTGAAGTGGTTGTTAGGGAGGCAAATTCCATACGTGGAAGCTTCCAGGTGGAGGAGGAAATGAAGCGGTGGTAGGGGGTGGAGTGGGTAAGGTTTGTTAAAACCTTCTGTTTCACTCGGAATGACTCGTTCCTTTTAGGTTAGGGGCTAGGAGGAATACCTGTGGAATGTCGAGATGGTGTGCGCGTACCGTAGAGAAAGATCAAGCTGATTGCGAAGAACTCCTTTTTGTCTTGGAAGGACTACCTGCAAATAAGAACACAAGACCACAAGATTTGATTAAACAATAAATGAGGAAACTGCCTTGGGCCCAGGAAATATAAAACTTCCTTTCGAAGGTGGTCAGTTTCCCTGCTAATATGAATTAACACAAAAGACTGTAAAGTATCAATTAAATTGTTTCGTTGAACTGGGTAGGGGAAAGGCTGGTTTTCTAGTTTTGATCAGAGGAACCGATGGCGGTTACTGATAGCCGATGCCGGTTACTGATAACCGATACCGGTGGGTTCTAGGATCTTCTTAGTAGCTATGGTGTTTTGTAAGGCTGGTTTATGGATGATATTAGGAAATGAGATGATGAGGGGTAAAAGAATGACAGTTAGATGCAATGGCACGTTGGGTAGTGGATTCAGAAACGGATTTAGGAGGACTGAGATTCAAAGAGCATAAGAAATGTTATAACAGAGGACATGCAAGATATGACTTACTGGTTTTGACGAAGATGCAAGTTGATCTCCTCTACTGCAAGCACTTCTGGTTTCTTCACTCGTCTTTGCTTGGTTAAGTGAAGATCTGGACTCTGTTTTTCGCTCGCAATGCTCTCTATTGATCCAGAAATCCTTCGACTGATCCCCAAAATGAAATTTCGATCCGTTGTTTTGGTTTGGGGAGCCCATTTACAGGGAACCGATGGCGGTTACGTAACCGACGGCGGTCGAGTAGGAACCGGCATCGGTAAGGAAAAAGTAGGCTATTTTTAGTAAAATAGCCCACCTTCCCCGCTTTCTCCCGAGAGATCAGCCATGGGCTTGGTTAAGTGGCTAGAAGGTCGGCTTTGGGTGCGAGTAAGGAGGCATTAGTTATGGATGTGAGTCTAGACCAAGTCATGGGTCTTAATTAGGTTAGTTTAGGGTTAGGGCTAGGTCATGATGAGGTGGCAAAGTGAGGTGGCGGGTAAGGTGATGTGGTTTATCAATTATAAGGTAATTAATAAATAATTGTGTAAGGTTTAGGTGATGAGGTTAGATCATGAGATGAGATGCGGGTCACAAGGGGTCGTAAGACACAAATTTGGTGTCTACATTAGCCCCTTATTGTCGTGTAGCTTGTTTTGTAAAGTCACACGACAATAATATGAAGTGGTTACTCTGTTAAGGGTATAGGTAATCCCCTCAAATCTATCACATTGAGTGAACGGGAAATCGTGGATAGGATCGATAAAGGGTAAATGTGGTAGAGGGGATGGTAAGATGGTGGGGTAGGTTCCAAGGAAGCAGACGCATATTGAAATGCCATAGTACGACTAGGGTACATGATTTGACGAGCAAACCATCAGTGCAGAGGTAAAGGTCGATAGTTTATCCAAACAAGGGTGATATAATCCTGGTATCCAAGGCATAGGAAGTATCCCCAGGGTATATAACAAGTAAGGTACAGGAACGTTTAGGCATGTTCGGCAGTACCAAAAGGTTGGTTTGGTTGAGATAAACGTCACGGTCTAGGTCTAGGCAAAGTTGGTCGACAGATCAAGTCAAGGACCCTAATCATGCTAAAACACGAACAGTGAGCTCGATTGAACAAAAGGTACATGATGGATGGATAAAATAAAACGTTGATTGTGGGTATGGTATTGAAGTGATACGGCCTGGGTCGGGCCAAGTTGTTGGGTTGGCCCTGGCCTTGCGGGCCAGGGTATAAGGGTAGAGTGAGGTCGGGGTCGGGCCAAATTGTTAGGGCGAGGCCTCGGGTCGGGTCGGGCCAAATGGGTAGGAGGCCTCGGGCCAAATAGGTAGGCGAGGCCTTGGGTCGGGCCAAATGGGTAGGGCGAGGCCTTGGGTCGGGCCGAATAGGTAGGTTGAGGCCTTGGGTCGGGCCAATAGATAGGCCGAGGCCTTGGGTCGGCCAAATAGGTAGGTTGAGGCCTCTGGGTCGGGCCAAATGGGTAGGTTGAGGCCTTGGGTCGGGCCAAATAGGTAGGTTGAGGCCTTGGGTCGGGCCAATCGGTCAGGTAGGCCGAGGCCTTGGGTCGGGCCAATAGGTAGGTTGAGGCCTTGGGTCGGGCCAAATAGATAGGTTGAGGCCTTGGGTCGGGCCAAATGGGTAGGTTGAGGCCTTGGGTCGGGCCAAATAGGTAGGTTGAGGCCTTGGGTCGGGCCAAATAGATAGGTTGAGGCCTTGGGTCGGGCCAAATGGGTAAGGCCTCGGTCAAAAGGTGGTGTGCAAAGAAAGGTGGATATAGGCGATATGTGGTTAAAAAGGGGCAAATGGTAAATAAGGGCAAAGAATGGGGTGAAAGTTGGGTAGAGAACCGATGTCGATTCTGAATGACCGATATCGGTTAAGGGACCGATACCGGTTCCTTAGGGCAAAAATGAAACCGATATCGGTGAAAGGCGAAAAACCTATAAAAAGAAAAATACGGCTTGTCATTGTCACTTTTGTTATTTGCAAACCAAATCGACTTGTCTGACGTGGAGAGTTGAGATTAGAGGCTTGATTGAGTGAGGTGGAGCTATTGTATTGGCGGAGAGAGTTGATAGTGGGCCCGATTAAGGAGGAGGCAAAGCAGGTGATTGGCCGGGACCCAAAGCATCGATCGGAGCCATGGCACAGCAGGAGGAGCCGGAGGGGCCGGACCACCGGACCGCCACCACCCATCCCACCACGACGACGTGTCGTCGTCGTCGCAGATTCAAACTCTTTAATTTGGTGATTTGGTCAGATGATGCTAAATTGGGGTTTGGGTAGAATTAACCTTTTTAGGAAATAATGAGAAAATGGAAATGATTTGAAAAAGGGAGAGGGTAGATAGGCTAGATAGGCTAAGGTGGGTAGGTGGGTAAGTTTTTAGGGTATTTGGGTGGGTAGATGGGTAGAAATAGGTAAAAAATGGGTTTTGGGGGCCACGCGGGGGTTCGGCTCCGGGAGAAGACAGTGACCGATGTCGGTCACTAAGCGACCAGATCGGCGCACAATTTTAGGGAAAGGGAGTATTGTTGGTGACCGGCGCGGTCATGTATCGGCGGCGCGCTGGGGCTTGTGTGTTTTGGTTTGTGGGTTGTGTGGGTGGGTTGGTTGTTTTGGGTTTTGGGTTGGGTTGTGGGTGGGTGTGGGTTTGTGGGGGCTTGGGTTGGGTTAGGTGGGTGGGTGTGGGTTGGGGGTGGAGAAGGGTTTGGTGTAGGGTTGGGTTGGGTTTGAGTTGGAGGTGGGAGAAGGGTTTGGTGTAGGGTTGGGTTGGGTTGTGGGTGGGTGTGGGGGTTTGTGTGGGGGTGGGTTTTGGGTTTTGGGTTGGTTAGGTTGTGGGTCGGTGTGGGTGTTGGGTTAGGGGTGGAGAAGGGTTTGGTGTAGGGTTGGGTTTTGGGTTTTTGGGTTGGGTTTGAGGTGGAGGTGGGAGAAGGGTTTGATGTAGGGTTGGGTTTTGGGTCTTTTGGGTTGGGTTTTGGGTTTTGGGTGGGAGTTGGTTTTGTGTTGGGGTTGGGTTGCATGTGTTTTGTTTGGGTTTTGTTTTTGTTGGTTTTGGGTGGGATGGTTTTGGGTTTTTAGGGTGGTAGGTTGCTAGAGGGGGGTGGTAGAGAGTCGGGGTATGGTCGGGGGGATAAAAAAGGGTGTTTAGATGATAAAGTAGATGTTGTAATAAAGAGTAGGTCTAAGGATGTGGGTTGGTTTTGCAGCACGCGCCAGCTGACGATGCGGGATAGGATGCCCCCGCTGTTGGTGCGGATGAGACCACACGTATCTGCGGCTCATTGGGCCATCATGCGCGAGGTGGGACTCGGTGGAGTCCAGAGGTACAGAGCGATAGAGAGAGATCACACCTCGATGGTCGCCCTCATCGAGAGATGGGATCCGCGACCAATGTGTTCCATCTCCCGACCGGGAGATGACCGTCACATCGAGGATGTGTATCGCATCCTTCTGCTTACCCTATCGAGGGAGAGGCGCTTCCGTAGATTCGTAGACTCGCCATGGATGGATATACCGCAGGTTTTTGGGGATGCAAATGCACATCGACCTACCATAAATGCGAGTATCGGATACGGTGACATGTACCACAGATCATCGACACGAGACACGACCGGCCAGGCTTGATGATGGTTGGGATCACCCGCTTTGCCCTCCCGACTCGAGGGAGGCCGCTCCCACAAGCATTGATGGGGGTACTACTTGAGATGGTGGAGGAGCACACCACACGCCCGGGCACCAAAGATATCTAGTGCAATTGACAGGAGCTATGGGGCTATCACGCGGAGGAGGCGATTCGGTATTTGCTCTACATTTTGTCAGCATTGTTGGGCATACGAGCACATCGTATGTATCAAAGCCGAGAGGGTTACCCCAAAGCAGCCTGGGGCCACAGTCATATACCGATATGGCTTTCGTGAGGTGGTCAGGGTCGTGGGCCACCACGAGCGCAAATGCTGCGCAGTCGGGATGTGGCATACTATGACATTTGCAGAGGGCCTTACAAAGCAAGAGACATCAGTATGGAGACCCTACAGAGGTCACCACCCCGGCAGAGGAGCCCGCTTACAGCCGCGCCTAATCCAAGACACATTCCGGATAGCAGGATCGAGGCCAGGAGAGAGTACGAGCGATACCCCTGAGAGAGGGTACGCAGTGCAGATGGGGCCGCGACAGACGAGCCACCTCCCTTCCCCGCAGACAGAGGGATGATGTAGAGGCCCCACCGCCCGCACCACACCCTTTGATCCAGATTGGGTAGCGAGAGGTCAAAGCAGTGAGGGTGTAGATGATGCCGGGTGCACGGAGCATACAGGTGTGGTGGGTCGGGAGAGCAGCAGCCAGATAGTACCGCCCGCACACCTGCACTTGGCAGCAGCTTATAGGAGAGAGAGATCAGCTCAAGGGTCAAAGTGCAGCTTTTCTTATAGGGGCAAATAGCTCATGCAAGCAGTACGTATAGGTGTCTTACAGGGGCAATGCTAGCCCAGCTCTCAGCACAGCACAGCAAAGACCCACCACCAAAGACCACACCCACAAAAAGTGTGTACAGCAAAAGATGTGTACCGCACCACCGCGCCACACAGACAAAGCACCACCACCAAAAGACACAAAGACAAGAGCTCGGGGGCATTGGTCAGAGGTGCCAGGGACCAGCCCCAGCCCGCCGCTGGCTCGAGAGTGCTATATGGAGGTTAGAGCAGAGGCCCGATATTATCGTGGATATTCTTGATGGTACCGAGTCGAGTATCGTGCTTATGCAGCAAGCATAGGGCGTAGACCTCTCACACCCAAAGATCTCAGGAGGCGCAACCACACCGGGGCGTGTCCGTGACGGGCAGGAGGCGAGAGGCACCACAGGGACCAGCGGGGAGAGGTGCCGAGGGCGGTGGGGAGAGCTGAGAGATCCTGCATATGGTTGTTGTATTTTAGAGATGGGCACCGGTCCTCGAACCGGTGTGTTGATAGAGGCCTCGCAGTGCCTATGTATTATTCATGTATTCATTCATTCATTTATCAGATACCGCATGCGAGCCAGTAGGGGTCAGATAGTGGATACCGGTCTCATGAGCCGAGTATATAGCTATTTTTGATACGAGGGACCGGCCTGCGAGCCGAGTCGAGATTTTTTGACAGTTATTGCGGCCTGCGTGCCGGCTTTGTTGTATGATGAGATCACAGAGGCCCCGATGTAGGGCACATTGTATTTTTGAAAACTTGTATATATATATATATATATATATAGACGATGTTTTGATCCACATGCAGTGTTCAAAATGTGTTTAAATATTTGGTTAATGGCTGGTAATATATAGAATGTGTGATGAGTTTAATTGACATGTTGATAGATGGATGATGCTGATGTTTTTGTTTTTTTGTACGTATATATGAATGTCATGTTATGTGATGAATTGGTGGTTTTGTGACATTGTGATATATGTAACTGATGAGTTGGATCCAAATGATGTATAGATTGATAGTTTCTTGATATCCGTAGTTGATGGTTTGTGTATTTGTATAAAATAAATGATGTTAATGAAATTGTAATGCTATGTGTGGTGGATGAACAAATGTGGTAAATTGTGTTGTTTATGCAGGAAAAGAGGCGGGCGACAAAAATTTAGGTGAGAAATGAAGAAAAGAACGCTCGTTGAGAAAAGATAGGTGTGTAACCGATATATCGGTTAGGAACCGATATCGGTAGTGATAGACCGATATCGGTTAAATAACCGATACCGGTTATTTAGGTATGAGCTTTTCTAAAAATAGAAAAGCTAGGGTGGCAACTTAAGTTTTAATTTTAGAGCCATGCAAGAGGTTAAATACGCGAACGCGACGCTTTTTGACGACTGAGACAGGTTTTTGCATGAGAGATTTGAGTGATAAGGAGAAAAGAGACAAGGAAAGTGAATGTGATCCGAGATTCTCGGAAGCGTAAAAGACAAATTTGAAAAGGGTGGTGATCATGGTGGTGACGAGGAGAAGCATCCAAAGAGGTGGGACAAGAGGGAAGACAAGGGCCACCTCAAGCTACCGCAACCCAAGAGGTAACGCTTTGTTTGTGATTTGACTACCGCATGTTTTTTGTGAATAAGATGGGGAGAGTAGGTGGGTAGATATGAGAAAGAAAACATGATAACAAGGGTTGCATAGTGAGGTAAGTGTTACGGGTAGGCAATCGGGGTTTCGGTATGTTTGTATGTATAAAAGGAATAAACGAGCAAATTATTGTCGTAGGTGGTTGTTTTTAGGAAGGTGTATGTAATCGATAAAGTGACTGGTGAATGTTAGAGGAAACCGGTATCGTTATCAACCGATACTCGCTATGTATAACCGATACCGTTATCGGAGGAATTTCCGTAATGTTTAAAAACCCCGACGATTGAATGGTTGTTTGTTGTTTTGGTGTATGCGCAGCAGAGGCGGTGGTTGAGGATGAATGATAGTGTGCCAAAGACGCTGTTGTCACGAATCCGAGCGATGTAACACCAAATGAATGGACATTGATAAATCGTTTGGGGTTAAGTGGAATCCGTTATTATTCACGAATCGCACGTAACCATGGTATGTTACAGCGTTGATCGAGAGATGGAATCCCGAGACAAATACCTTTATCCGCCAACAGGGAGATGACAAGAATATCGAAGATGTGTTCCGTATTTTGAGACTCCCTATTACAGAGAACCAAGATATCGTGCACTACCTAACGGGCACGGGGAGCGATAACAGCAGATTTGGTCCATACGCACGAGATTTGACACAAATGAGGTTTATCCTTTACGTATGGGGTAATGTATGCAAAGACACCCCGAGGAGACAAGGTTAGCAAGTGATATTAATGATAGCGTAGGGTATTATGCATTACCGAGGCGTAAGGGGAAGATTTCCAAAGGCATTGATGTGTGTTATCCGGGAGATGATAGAAAGGAACGTTACTTTTGCATGGGCACCGCATATTTGGCGAGAGCTATACAGGGGTTTATGGGCTTGAGGTGAAATCACGTGATCACAGACGACGTTGGATTGTTCATACTTATTACACTCGTTGGGCCTATGAGCACATTGTTTGTGTGCGACTAATAGGCCAATCCTCCAGTAGGAGAGACCGGAGTACGAGGTCGGGATTCGACGATGGGTCCGCATGGTAACAAGAGGCAAGATCTCGTGCCGTGACGGGTGACATTGAGTATTACAGCAGGTATGGGAGAGAGTGACGGTTGCGATATCTATTGGAGGCCTTACGGGAACTATATGGTAACAGAGAACATAGCTGAGGAGTTAAGGGGTGTAGAGCGAATGAGGTGGATCGCGGGGCACAGGCCAGGTGAATATGAGAGGATTCCTATAGATCGCGTGCGCGACAATTTGATTTGTGCAGATATACCCCTGGCTTATAGACCATATATGAGGATCGACGCCGAGGCAGCATTCTCACCTCCCCGGCCAACACCTCCAGAAGGGCCTGAAGAGGTAGCAGCCGATCGCAGGGTAATGGATGCAGGAACGACAGAGGCCTATAGATTATGGTGGGTAGCAGAACTGCGAGGTGTACGTGAGCGCCCTGACATAGCTGTGATTACAAAGAGAGAGGATCGTCTCAGCAGCGCTTAGTTCAAAGCAGCTCCAAACGCAGTGAATGAGACAAGAGGATTGTTAGCAGGTCATGAGTCACGGGGGAGACTAGAGGCTGGAGTCCTCCATGCGAGAGGGCGTATTCATATGTTACAGGAGAGATTGGCAGATCAGTGGGCGGTACCAATAGCCGTGGTACCTTTGAGGACAGAGAGGCCCGGCGAGAGGGGTCGACGATCACGATCATCACCTAGTTCGGGATGAGGCGTGAGGGTCTGAGTAAATGTTAGCAAGGTATAAGAATAAATAAGGATGCCGACCTACGTGTCGATGATAGAGAAGATGTATTTGTTTAACATCTAAATAAAACTGAATATGTATGTTGATTTGAGTTATGATAATAATAAGAATGTTTGTGTTTGACTTTTGGTGTTTTGAAAAAGGATAAAGAGGAATGTGATTAAATAGAAATACACAAAAATATTTATATTTACCACACATGATAGGTTATGGTAGGGGATGGTCGAGCTAACCTTGGGAGACCCCATGTCTCCGAAGTGCTGCCTACATAGCCCATTGCACAAAGCAAGGAGGGGCCTCGATCGATGTAGTTCTCCTTAGGATCGTGAGAGGCGAATTCTGTGCAATTTGGTACGGTTTAGGCAATTGGTTGGTTGGTAAAAATATTAAGATTGGTAAAGGTAAGGTTGATGGTGTTGGTAATGAATTGGTGATGTTGTAAAAGGTATAAGGGAAGCGAAAGTTAGCCTACCCAAGTAGAAGGGAACCATGTCCTGATTAAGGTCAACACACAATCCTAGATGCGAGGCAAAGCAGTAAAGAGTGCTCCGTAGGTGAAAAGAGCTAAACAAACCACACAACGTAGAACGAGCTTGGAGCCCTAGGTACCGCATGCATCGAGAAGTCAATAGGTGAAAAGAGTCAGTGTGATCACAATATATCGAGCGTACATTACGTCCCTTGAGTCGAAACAAATGGTGAGGTGAGGTGGATGGTATATAGCTGAGGTACAGAGAACTTATTACAAAGTGAGTGTTCTGACGAAAGAGAACCTACCCTAAATAGACAAGTCCATGACTCAAAAGTTCTTTTGAATGAGGCTTTTATTTTATTGAATGTAGACTGATCGATGCGGGAAGTCTACAAGGGATATTGATTGTATTATTCTTGAGGTCTTCACGAAGCTGATCGATGCGAGAAGCTTCTGATAAAGGCTGATTGTGTATAGCTGTCCTTCGAGGGAGCAGTCTATTTATAGTAGCAGATATGATTTAAATGCATAGCTGTCCTTCGAGGGAGCAGTCTATATATAATAATAAGATCAATAGTTTTTGCATATAGCCGTCCTTCGAGGGAGCAAATATATATTAATTTAGATACTAGATGTTCTTTTTATGTGATGAAGCATCTAGGTTTGTAGGAAGTTTGACTCAAGAAAATCCCATAAGAATACGGCTTATTTTAATACTTTGAAGTCATGGACTAGACTAAAAAGGGGAAGGCATCATCAAGGGGAGGTGAGAATCAAACTATGTGAGCTTGATTGTTATTATTATTATGAGGTGTAGGAAACACGTGCATGTGGTGGTATGGGAGCTCAAGGGACGAGCAGTAGGCGGATAAGAAGTGATATAACACTAATTTCAACAATAGAATGGTCGAAGATGCAAGGCATTAAGGGGCTCAGCTCAGCTTACCATTGCTTAAGCTAAACGATAAGTACCTGATCCATAGGTGTGAGTGATTATATAAGGCCCAATCCAATTGGGAGCAAATTTTCCACGTTTGCTCTTTTCTAGTTTGGTTACATGTTGATTCTCTTTGAGGACAAGATCACCAACCTTAAAGGTACGCTCATGAAGTCGCTTATCATAAGCACGTTTAATGCGTTTTTGATAGATTTGAAGGTGATCAAGAGTCAGAAGACGGCGTCTCGCCAAGAAGCTCCAATTGGGCTAACCGCTTCTCAAGCGGAAATCATCGCTTGGTGAGAATATCCCAAGAGATATTCTAAGGGAGGGTATTTGTATTTCGAGAGGCAAAACAGCCTCGACCGTATACCAAAGAAAAAGGTGTGGCATTAGTGAGGTACGAATGCTAGTGCGATAAGCCCAAAGGGCAAAGGGAATGTGATCGTGCCAATTTCTTCCTGATTCATCGACAACTTTCATGAGGATTTTGGTTAGTGTTTTATTAGAAGACTCACTTGCCCATTGGCTTGTGGATAGTAAGGTGATGAGAAGCTAAGTTTGATACCAAAGTTGTCACAAAGGTCTTGTAAACAACTTGTTTTTAAAGATTTACCATTATCTCGTTATTAGCGATGAGGAATACCAAAACGATGATAATGTGATGGTTAATGAATTCGACAATTTTTTTCTTTTTTGATTGAAATGAGTGGAATGCCTCCACCCATTTTGTGTAATATTCTGTCATTGCTGTGATTATCCAACGGTGACGTTGTGAAGAGGTCGGGTGAATCTCACCAATAAGGTCTAAACCCCATCAGAGAAGGGCCAAAGATCTCGAGCGACCCGAGCGGGTGGCTAGGAGTATGTTGAAGGTTGGCATGTTGTTTGACACATAACACAACGCTTAACATATTCGTAGCAAGCAATGTTATTGAGAGTAGGCCAATAATAACCAAGGCGAAGGATTCGCTTGGCCACGGCAAGGCCGCTAAAATGTCCACCACAAATACCGTCATGGACTCGCTGGATGGTATGAGTGGCCTCCACGCCGCTTAGACAAATGGGCAAGGAGGATGCCATCAAAGCCACGTTTATAGAGGAGTCCCCCATGACAACATAACGTGAAACACTTTTAAGAAAAGCACGTTTGCAAGCTACTAGTAAGGTCGTGGGAGGACAAAGATTGTAAGGTAGTCGTGAAATCGCGGTGGTACTGTATCCCGCGAACTAGTAGACACGTATTTATCGTACAAACTACCGGGGTTGAATAGATGGGACAAAAAGTTGTTGGACCACGACGAATAATTCAGTAGTCAACAAAGCGGCGGGAATTTGCGAGGCTAAGCAAGCCATAGTGTCCGCAAATTTGTTAGTGGAGCGTGGAATGGTTTATATAGAATAGTGAGTAAATAAGGCTAGAAGTGAATCCACGTAGTGTTTGTATTTTTGAAGTTCCTCATTTTTGCATTGGTAGACGCCCATAACTTGATTGACTACCAATTGAGAGTCGCCAAAAATGTTGATAGATTTGATGCCTAAGTGTAACGCAACTTGGAGACCCAGAACAAGGGCCTCGTATTCCGCTGTATTATTAGTGCAAGGGAAATCAAGCCGGAATGAAAGAGGCATAGGTTCAGCGTCGAGAGGAATGAGAACAACGCCGGCTCCTCCGCCGCGCTGGCATTTAGATCCATCGAAGAAGAGGGTCATTTGATACAACTCTTCCCGGAGTGAAAGAGTGGCGATGAGTTCGTCGGGGAAGGTAAAATTGGTAAATTGTTCCCTAGGTAAAGGGGCCTCCGCAAGTTGGTCTGCAAGAGTTTGTCCTTTGATTGACTTCTGTTGTACGAATTCAAGGTCAAGGTCAGCGAGGAGCATAAGCCATCGAGCGATACGTTGGTTTAGATGCGGTTTGGCGTACATATAATGAATGGGGTCTGTGTTGGTGATGACAAAAGTTTTGTGATTCAGGAGGTAATGTCGGAGTTTGGTGGCTACAAATGATAGGGCAAGGCACAATTTTTCTACATGTGTATACCTAGTCTCATAATCCACGAGGGTACGACTTATATAATAAACGGCTCTGTTCTCGCGTGTCAATCCCGATGTGCGAGCATAAAGCACCTATAAGATGGTCAAAGGGCGGAAAGATAAAGGTAGAAAGGGCGGTCAGTCCCGGGGTGGGATAAGCACGGGTGGTCTGCAAGAGATAGGATTTGAGAGCTTCAAGGCTTGGTGACACACTCCTCACCCCATCAAAGGCAATGTCCTTTTAAGAAGGTGATGAAAAGGTCGACACCGATCCGAGAGTCGGGAGATGAAACGCCGGATAGATCGAGCTTACCTTGTAAACTACGCAATTGTTTGAGATTTTTGGGGGGGGCATTTCTAGGATAGCTTTGACTTTAGATGGATCGACCTCAATGCCACGCAAAGAGACGATAAAGCCAAGAAGTTTTCCCAAAGAACACCAAAGACACATTTCTTTGGTCAAGGCGATGTAATATTGTAACAAAGCATCAAAAATAATGGTTAAAACATCAAGATGTTCACTACGATGTTTAGACTTGCCAGAAGATCGCGACATAATCTTCAAGGATAGTGTGCATAATGTCATGAAAATGTAGGTCATAGCCCGCCGATAGGTAAAGACCAAAGATTCTTAAGGCCAAATGGCATGACACGATAATGTAAGGTTCCCAAGGAGTTATGAAGGCGCTTTGTGTTGATCGGCAGGGGCAACCAAAATTTGGTTATATCCTGAAAAGCCATCCATGAGAGAGAGCATCTCATGACCTGCAGTTAGATCAACAAGTTGGTCAATGCTAGGTAAGGGGAAGTCATCCTTAGGGCAAGCGAGGTTAAGATCCCGAAATCTGTGCATATCCGAAGTCCCCCTGTCGCTTTAGTGACAGGTACGATGTTAGAAATCCATTGAGGATAGTCAATAGGCAAGATGAAGGAAACAGAAAGGAGTCGTTGGAGCTCCTCTTTGACCAAGAGAGCAATGCGTGGATGCATTTTTCTCAATTTCTGTTTGACTGGTTTGGAATCGGGGTTTAGGGTGATGTTATGGATGGCAATGGTAGGATCAATTCCTGGCATGTCAGCGTAAGACCATGCGAAAGCTTGGTTGCGAGCACGGAGAAAGGTAGTAAAGGCGGCTTGTTCTGATGTGTTAAGGGATTGTCCAATCTTCACAATGTGAGGATCCTCCTCCGTGTGGATGTTGATTTCTATAGTAGATCTGCTCAAAGATGGTTTGGGTTTCAGATGGTAAGGCTCGTTGAATATAAGAATCATCCGCGCCAAGGTAAGTGAGGATGGAGTCATCATCCTGGCATTCAACAACATTAATCAAAGGTGAATCCTCTTCGATCATGTCTGGATACAGAAGGGGAAGAGAAGATGGGTCCTCATTATCGCGTTGATAAGTGAGAGGACCTATGAAGATAGCATTTATGAAAAAAAAAAGTTAGGAGGGATGGATTCAGGGTCTATAGATTCTGTGGGTGATGATGGCAAAGTGGGTGATGATGGTTTGGTAGGGGCGACGTCTTCTTCTTCCAGGATACAGCTGACAGGAGGTGTCTCCTGTGTAGGTGTTTCGGGAAAACCGAGACCACTACGATCATTATGTTTACGGGTAGTCACGGAATGAGTGTATGTCGGCCTTGTTCGTAAAGGCCAAAACCAAAGCCTTCCACGCACAAATGAGTCAAGAAGGTGAGGGCGAAACGACGATTTGTCAAGTATTGAAAATCGATCGAAGGGAACCACACCAAGAGGAGGTTCAGGGGTAATGGAGGATGCGTCAACACCCCCATACGTTAGGTTAGTGCGGCAATGGGGTGGTCCGTAAGAGATTACCTCCCCCACGCGACGGTCGTAGGTGGGATGTGCATGTAATTGTCCGTACTCCTGCGGGGTAGGGAAAGAACTAACGTTATATAGGCGGTACTCCCAAACAGAAGGCGCTGAAAACATCTACTAAGGGGCCTGAGGTTGGAATGTTAGCCATGGGAAGGGAAGTGGTTTTGCGATGGTGGTTTCATCACCAAGGCGTAGGCGCGGGCTGAGGTGGATGGTTGAGGTACATTCAAGAGGATGGTCAGGTTGAATGTATGGGTGTCTTGATTGGTATAAGCACATCGTTAGGGCGGTATAACATATCGCAGGTTTTAAAGGGGGAGGGTCACTTTTACTGTGTAGGACTTCCCTCGTACTCAAATTTTATGCATCTATGTAATGTCGAGGAACGCATCCCATGGCTCGGATCCAAGGACGACCCAAAGAATATATTATATCGAACTCTCCCTCCAAGACATAGAAGAGTTCGGGTAAAGTACGTGGTCCTACCCGAATGTTGAGGATCACGGTGCCTAAGGTAGAAGTAATAGCGCATTGAATGACCGCAACATGATGGGGTCACACACGCAACTAGAAGGGATATTCATTTGTTGGAAGGCTTTTGAGAGATGATGTTTAGGCTAAGCACCCCGCAATCATAACACGACGTACCCGATGTCCCGATGTAAGCGAGATGAAAAGAGCAGGTCGTGGTCTTCTCGTACTAAAGTCAACAATTTCATCTTCCGAGAAACTAACTCAGCAGCTTGTTGTGTACAGAGACAAGTGGTGGGGGGAGATGGATTGTTTGGTGAGAGAAGCAACGTGATCGGGTGTTAGAATGGAGGCGACAGGAGGGTTTCATTAGGTAAAACCTCTATCCTCAAGGATCTCAACGAGAGCTTGTCGATGAGATTCGTAAGTCCAATGAGATCATACAAAGGTCATTTTTACGCGATCGGTGAAGCCGTTAATCATATTTCGGTGGGCAATGCCATTAGAGACGGATAGGCGGGTCCGCGAATGACCACTTTAGGTGGTGGTGCAATCGGGATGTTTGACGAGAAAGAGATGCCGCAGTGTGTTTTCTTTTGCTTTCCCATTGTTTTTCTCGCCCTCGAGTAATGACACTAATCATATTAATCTCGTAGACCCGAGATGAGGAAGATGGTCGGGATAACTCATGGTCTTCAAGAGGTGGGGTCAGAATAATGATAGATCTTGGTGAGGCGGGGACAGATGGTATAGAGAGGGAATGGAAACTAAAGGTCTCTCCCTTCGTAAGTTGTCTTTCTTAATCTTTCTATCCGGGAGAGGTGACTCGACGAAGGATGGTTTTTAGAGCTTTGCATCCCCTCCACATCATGTCCCGGTGTGTGTGATAAGCGCAGATTTTAGACTCATCGTAACCCATAGGTCGGGGTTTAGACGGGTCATAAGGTCTAAGTGGAGGTAGGGAAATGGTCGCATTCTCCACCAACATAGCAAGGATTTTGGCGTAAGATCCTTTGAGTGGGTCAAAATCGGAAGAGGATGAGGGTATTGGTCAGGCGGGTTTTGGTAATGTTTGGGCGTGGTTGGTTCGCACGGGTGGTGGTTTAGTCGAGGGGTGTTGATACGTGGTTTTCACTAAACGTGATTTCTTTGGCGCAGAAGCTATGTTGATGATGAGGCCGCAGATGATGTGGTATCAGAAAACAACCACGGGGAAATAGGAGTGACCGAAAACAAATCTTTTGATGATGGAATTTGTTTAGGGTCGATAGGTGACAGATACGCGGAGTGACGGTGTTGCTATACCCCGAATTTCGTATGGGTGCGGAAGGCGAGGTTGTTTTGAAGAAAACGCAGAGGTATGATATATTGATGTAAGGTAGAGGGATGGGGTCCCAATATGGAAGGTAGGTATGACGATGATGGTTTTGATTGTGATAGGGGCACGGATTGAGTTTGTCTCCTAGGTGGCGGGACGGATTTATTTTTGATAGATCGAGTCGCTTAGGCGGGTGCTTAGACTCGGGCATCGTGAGGTCCCAAGCATAGGGGAAGATCTGGTTAAGTTGATAGAAGTGGACGGGGCATTTGGTAGAGGTGAGGGGGGTGAAGGTGAGAACAGGGGCATTTTAAGCTTCTGTAAACACTTCGGGTATAAGGTGGAGACATCGATCACCATTTGCATTTGAGTAGAAAAAGGGGTACTCAAACGTTCCCATAGGGCCCGTCTATCTTCTCGTGGAATGACAAATCTCACGTGTGATTTGTAATTTTTGTACAGAAGAACGATGGGTTGTGATTCCAGTCCACTGTGGGTGTGACACAGGAGGTAGATGAGGCAATCGTATCAATAGATGTTAAGAGGTCAACCGGTCGTTGAAAAGATTTAGGCGATGAGAGGACTAATAGGTAGGAGGGCGTGTTCGAGGGGATCCGTCATGTTTAAAGAATGTGGTGATGTCAAAGTAAGAGATTTCTTGCCTAAGGATGTCAAAAGGAGTGGCGAGCCTTCCTCTCAGTGCAGCAAGAGCGGTAGAAGGGGACGTTTGGGAAATAGATAAATTAGATAACATCCGCTCACACTTGTAGAGGGATGTGGTGTAAGAAGACTCATCGATCGATGAGAAGAGAAGTCCGGGCAGTTAACTCTTTTATGGGTAAAGGAATGATTTCACTTTGGCTTGATGGTGGTGAAGGAGGTTCAGACTCCTGTGTTGGTGGAGAGGCTTGATTCAAAAAAATTTCAATAGAGGCTTTTGGCTGAGAATCGAAGACTGCATGGATCTCATGAACACTCTCCTCGGCTAAGATATCTTGGTTTACGCATCGTGGACGAGTGATTCGGGAATGGCTTGTTGAAAATTTTCAGATTTCGGTTAGCAGGGGCATTAGGATTATCGAGGGTTATATCCCCCGCATCAACCATTTCCTGCACTATGTTTTTCAACATCTTGCAGTTTTCATGACTATGTCCTTTTACGCGGTGAAAGTTACAAAAGTCATTTTCTTTGTACCAGGAAGGTATTGCATGGGTGGAGTCAAACCCAGAGTGAGGTTTAACAGGGGGCAAGGTGATAGCCCCAGCTTTGAGCAATTTCTCCAGGATGACGCCATAAGTTTCTCCCAAGGGAGTGTAATTGATGGGCTCGGCTTTGTACTTATAAGTGGTTTTCATGAGTATCGACGGTGTTTGAGATTTGACCATTACCGCGTGGACAGCTCCTTTTGATTTAGAAGAAGTGGACGCGTGAGGAGTGGTGGTGTTTGGCTTGTTGGTAGAATCTGGAGTTCGAAATTGGGGTTTTTGTTACGCAACCGCAATTTCTCTTCTTCTAAGGCTCGAATTTCTAGTTTCCGAGCCATGGTAAAGGCCTCGTCGAATGTGCGGAAAGTTTGAATTTGAAGAGTAGGAGAAAGCTTAAGCAGCACATGCCCGCGTGAAAAGTTCGATAAGTTCAGCTTGAGGCAAGGCATATGTAAGTTGGTTGATAAGGCCGCGCCATCGTCCAACGAAATCTGCGATAGATTCGTCTTCAAATTGTCGGATGGCATAAAGGTCGGTGATAGATACTTTCTTGGCAATGTTAATGGAGAAATGATCCAAGAAAGATTGGGCTAGTTGGTTAAAAGAGAAGATCGAGTGTCAAGTTAAAGCACTGTACCACTCCAAGGCGGGTCCTGATAAGGACATGGGGAAGGTGCGGAGTAACAAGGCGTCATCATGGGCAATCAAATAACAAGCATGTCTAAATGATCGCAAGTGTTGTTGAGGATCCTCTTTACTATTAAAACGAGTAAATTTTGGCAACTCCCATTGAGGAGGATATGAATGAAGGGGGACAAGAGGGTGAATGGGCTCCCGACAAACTTGCTCGTATGTCAAGGCGCTACGACTTCCTCAAACAAGCCTCCGTGTTTTGCATTTTGTCCATCATTTGTTTGATGAAATCTATGGTCGGATGAGATGATGGTGCGGTTGTGGTAAACGGAGGCAAGTCGACCAAGGGCTTCCTGACAATGGTGGGGCTAAGTGTTGATAAGGTATGGAGGATGAGTATGTTGGAGCAATAGAATAGGGATGTCCCATATAAGGTGTTGAGGTTACTGGATACGTGTATGGGAATGAAAAGGTAGGCGGAGCTTGAGAAGGAAAGCTCGTGTGAATAGGTGGCAGAGAGCAAGTCATGAATGGAGTGGTCTGAAAGAGAGATGAGGTAGGGGCAATGGTGGTAACGATACGTGGGGTCCAAGATTAACCAAAGGAAAGCTAATCGGGTCGTATGAACCTCTCGGCCGCCGGATCGGGAGACGGGGCTAGAGATGCAGAAGTAAGGCAAAGTTGTTATCGGGAGGAGTGGGAGCTAAATGAGCAGCTATACTAATAGGCATGCCAATAAGGAGCCGACCATCAAAGCGTACGGTCAGGGGCATGAGACAAATAGTATTGACAAACTGGGATTAGCATCCAAATTTGGCAAAGTCCTTGTCTCCTACAGAATTTGGGGATCTCACCGGTGTCCGTAGGGTTCCCTATAGAATGTGAAGGGGGTGATTCAGCAAAGACACAGCAGCATGTGAAACCATGGCGGCGGCTTGCTTCCGAGTGATGACAACCATGGACAAGAACACACAGAAAGTTTCAATCTATCAAGAACAAAAACAACCTCAGAATGATGAATTTGGCAAGTCATTGGTTTGTCGTGGGCCGATGAAGACAAGAATCGATATCGGTTTAATAACCGTGTCGGTCCACAGAGCAAACGACGCCGGGTCCCTTAACCGATGCCGTGTCAAAAGTCTAGGATAAGAAGATATAAAAGGCTGCTAATTTGATTTTTAGCAACGTTGAGTATATTTGTCAACTTATTGATCACAGAAGACAAAGTATGACAGAGAAAACAGAATTTGAAAACAAGCAAGAGCACACGCAAATCCAGAGACTAACCCTAGGTTAATTTTAGTTATCGTGGGCTTATGCCTTTAGACGTAAGATGATGTCGTAATCCTAAACAACAAGACCTAGGGAAATGTCAAGTTTGTTTTGGCTTATAAGGTTACCTCAATCGGGCGAGGAATACCGCGAAAAGGGGGATGTTTGAGCTGTTGTGTTAATTGTGAAGTGATTCGGTATGTGTTGTGCAGTGAAACTAGGGTTAATTTCCTGTCAATACCGTGGATATCACCCCCACGTGTACGACCTGTTACTTAATCTATGTTCACTAGAATTGAAGAACAACAAGCAGGAATGCAATGCATGTGTTTTAAACCCAAATCGAAAATTATGTTCGATGAAGCAAGAGAGATGACTTTCACTAATGCGAAACTAGGAAAGCAAGACAAATTCTTTACGAAATATATAACAAAAGCAACAACAGCAAGTATGCTTCCTAAAATGAAAATAAGCAAGAGAAAGAAACCCAAAATGGGTCCCACCGGCGTGCCAAAATGTTTCACTCGGAATGACTCGTTCCTTTTAGAAATAGATAAGGTTAGGGGCTAGGAGGAATACCTGTGGAATGTCGAGATGGTGTGCGCGTACCGTAGAGAAAGATCAAGCTGACTGCGAAGAACTCCTTTTTGTCTTGGAAGGACTACCTGCAAATAAGAACACAAGACCACAAGATTTGATTAAACAATAAATGAGGAAACTGCCTTGGGCCCAGGAAATATAAAACTTCCTTTCGAAGGTGGTCAGTTCCCCTGCTAATATGAATTAACACAAAAGACTGTAAAGTATCAATTAAATTGTTTCGTTGAACTGGGTAGGGGAAAGGCTGGTTTTCTGGTTTTGATCAGAGGAACCGATGGCGGTTACTGATAGCCGATGCCGGTTATGATAGCCGATGCCGGTTACTGATAACCGATACCGGTGGGTTCTAGGATCTTCTTAGTAGCTATGGTGTTTGTAAGGCTGGTTTATGGATGATATTAGGAAATGAGATGATGAGGGGTAAAAGAATGACAGTTAGATGCAATGGCACGTTGGGTAGTGGATTCAGAAACGGATTTAGGAGGACTGTGATTCAAAGAGCATAAGAAATGTTATAACAGAGGACATGCAAGATATGACTTACTGGTTTTGACGAAGATGCAAGTTGATCTCCTCTACTGCAAGCACTTCTGGTTTCTTCACTGCCTCTGCTTGGTTAAGTGAAGATCTGACTCGCTTTTCCTCGCAATGCTCTCTCGCTGATCCAAAATCCTTCGACCGATCTCCAAAATGAAATTCCGATCCGTTGTTTTGGTTGGGGAGCCCATTTACAGGGGAACCGATGGCGGTTACGTAACCGACGGCGGGTTGAGTAGAACCGCATCGGTAAGGAAAAAGTAGGCTATTTTTAGTAAAATAGCCCACCTTCCCCGCTTTTCTCCCGAGAGATCAGCTGGGCTTTGGTCAAGTGGCTAGAAGGTCGGCTTTGGGTGCGAGTAAGGAGGCATTAGTTATGGATGTGAGTCTGTAGACAAGTCATGGGTCTTAATTAGGTTAGTTTAGGGTTAGGGCTAGGTCATGATGAGGTGGCAAAGTGAGGTGGCGGGTAAGGTGATGTGGATTTATCAATTATAAGGTAATTAATAAATAATTTTGTAAGGTTTAGGTGATGAGGTTAGAGAATGAGAAATTGTTGTGTGAAGACCTAAATTATTTTAGGCATTATTATTTTGATTATTATTGACCTATCATTTGTTAGGCAATAATAAATTAAATATTTGTGGCTAGGAGTTATTCAAACTACCTAGTCGGCCCATAGTGCCACACCAAGTACTTGCAAATCCTGGATTTTCGACCGGAGTGCTAGCGTCACATTGATAGCGTTGGGAAGGCCAATCGAAGCCGAAGGAGATTGTATGCCAGGAAGGTGGAAGTCGGGTGCTATTTTTCACCCTTGTCATCTGAATGTCTGGTTATTCTTCTAAGCAATTTTAAATAGTTTCCATTAGGTTTTCTTGTGAAAGTACTATTGTAACTTACAAGTTTTGACTAGTGGAACGGTTAGACCACGAACCCGGAGACGTAGGCAATTTCCAAACTCCGTAATCAATCTTTGTGCAATTGTCATTATTGTCTTGCATTATTTTAAATTGCTTACTTAAAAGGAGTAAATTATCGGTAAAAATTAAAAAGCCTATAAGGGTCCGAGATCAGGTAGTAATAACTTGATTATTTTCGGATAAAGTTTGGTATCAGAGCTGGTAATCGACACCTGCAAACTTACTAATCTCCGAAGCAAGTTGGTATCGAGCAGGTTAATCAGTACAGGTTGCTTTGACAGGGATGGCATTGGCTTGTACTTCGGATTTCCAGATTGGTGGGATAGACTGAGAGACAGGTTTAACATACTCAGTAATTTTCTCGCATTTCTATTTGGATGAATCCATTGTATCTCATATGCAGATAAAAGATCGTTCGACGATCCATAAGGCATAAATTGAGATAAGCCGACACCGAGGATTCTACATCTGGTAAGAAATCTAAGGTGTAATAATATGTTGATATATTGCTCAACTATTGTTTTAGGCTATCGAGCATTATTTAATGCTCTTATAAAACTAGAAAACTAATGTGTAAGGTAGAATGTATTGGTAAGACCCCTTTGAGGGCAACGTTTGTATACATCTAACCAGACATGGCACATTAGTTAAAGACCCAATTTTGGGCAATGTTTGTACTCTGTTATACTTGCATTAGTAAGACCCCCAGAGGAAATTATTTTGGTGATTTTTCTAACACCATAAAATGCAGTATATTTTCCTTGTTTAGTCATTGTTCTGGTAGGGAGGAGACAAATGAAGTCAATCCACATTGCAATGCAGTGGAGAAAGACCAATCTCGTCATGCAGAGTCGAGAAATGGCAGAAAGAGTTCCTCATCCCAGAAGAAGGAGATTAAGAGGAATTTTTGTGCTCATTGCCAAAGGAATGGGCATCGGGTGGAAAATTGCTAGAAACTACATCCATCTCACCATCAGAGTAATGGCAAGCCAAAGATGGAATGGAGGCCTATTGCAAAGGCAAAAGAAGTTTCTACTCCACCACTAGTTGACAAGTCAACCCAGGACTAGGTAATACCTGAAAGTGAAAGTCCTTTGAAATGGGTAAGTCAACAGTTTTTCAATTATATATTACATAATTCAGATTGATGAATCGTATGCAGTATTAAGTTTGGAGATCAGATTTTGTGAGAAAATGCTAAGAGAAAGGTTTACAATACTCAGTGGATTTTCTTACTTAGAAAATTTGATTAATGCTCCAAACATATCTCCTAATCACTTGTGAGTACACATGCATATGTACTTGGATACGGGAATTAACTCATATAAAGCTTGGATATTAATCGCCATTTGTGCAGAAAATAGAGTTCACAGAGATCAGCTTGGAACTTCATTCTATGTAGAGGCATTCGACCGCGGCGGAATGGTAGGCCGAATCACCGTTGGCATTGACGCGTCGGGTCGAACTTCATTCGTGTAGAGGCATTGCGGTATGCGAGAATGGTACCTGATATTAGTATGTCAACAAGAGGAGCTCTCAAAGGATTAGCTCGGAACATCATTCGGTGACAAGGCATTGTGACCACACATACGAATGGTAGCTGATCAACAGACTTAGCATCGTGCATTTGAGGATCGAGGTCTTGAAAGAGGCTTATCATCATGCATCGAGGTGTTGAGGTCTATAATGACTTAGCATCATGCATCGAGGCTCGAGGTCTTAAAAAGGCTTAGCATCATGCATCGGAGGCGTTGAGGTCTGTAAGAGACTTAGCATCATGCATTGGAGGCTTGAGGTCTTAAAAGAGGCTTAACATCATGCATCAGAGGCATTGAGGTCTGATACAGACTTAGCATCGTGCATCGAAGGCTCGAGGTCTTTAAAAAGTCTTAGCATCATGAATCGGAGGCATTGAGGTCTATAGAGACTTAGCATCGTGCATCGAGGCTCAAGGTCTTGAAAGAGGCTTAGCATCATGCATCGGAGGCGTTGAGGTCTATAAAGGGACAAGGCATTGTCCATCATTGACATCGGATCAATCAAAGCTCTACGTAACATGGAGTTCCTTCAAACCAGTTTGGATTCTGCAGAATCAACTTGGAGCCAGGAGCTATGTTATAGAGTAAAAGAAGATCCTTGTTATTATATATCAAGAAGCTTAGCACCGCACAAAAGGAGCATTGAGGTTTCATTCAGAAACTTAGCACCATAAAGCGGAGGCGTGGAGGTCTTCTTCGGATATCAGAGTGGCGCAGCAGAAGTGTCATGGGCCCATAACCCATAGGTCCCAGGATCATAGCAGAGTTGTCGAAGTGAGAAGGTTGGAGGAGAAGACCCAAGGGTCTACTACAGCAGCACTTCCGAGGTGGCAGCAGAGTTTTCGATTCAGGACAGTATGGAAGCTTTTTGGGACAAAAATATTTTCTCAGTGGGGAGGTGTGATCAGGGGATCATTTTTAAAATTTCCCTAAACATCCCTAAATGGTGTCAGTGTAGAAGATCATCTCGAGAGATTTCCAATGACTGTGAGAACGTGACAAACGAACATCGGGAGCTCTAGATATGTTCGGTTAAAGTTCAGACATCGGAAAGTCAACTTTGGTCAACTGGTCAATATTGGACCAATCACACTGTGACACGTGGCTTGCCACCACTCATCGAATTCACTCGATTTTCCTATCGGGAGACGATAAGTGGGCTATATGCTATTTACCGAGTTAATTATTTCCATACCACATTACAGGGTCGAAATTATATTTACTTGGTAAGTCCACTTTCCAAATGCCACACATGTATATGCCAAACTATATATATTAATGTTTATACATTAGTATAAACCGCCACATGCTATTGCCAAACTTCCACGCACATGGAGGAGGTGGTGAAGTGGTTGTGGGAGGAAAATGCCATACGTGGAAGCTTCCACGTGGAGGAGGAAATGAAGCGGTGGTAGGGGGGCTAGGCCCATGCGTGGAATGTTCCACGTGAAGAATGGAGTGGGTAAGGTTTGTTAAAACCTTACCCAAATATTAATGGTGCCAAATGTGGGATTTATACCCACTAAACAATGCCACCCACTTCTCCTAAGCCACTCGTTTGGGATATTATCCCTTATCAAATGCAAATGCGGCTCCATTTGGGATTTAATCCCATTAAACATGCAATCCGCTCCACATGGGATTTTAACCCATTTAAAAATACATCAGCCCAATTTGGGATTTAATCCCATCAACTATGCTACGGGTGAGGCTAAAATAGCCTAAGGATAATATGCAATGCATATTTGTAGGGCCCTAAAATTGTATAAATAGGGTACCTAGTTCATTGTAATGGACACACACAAACTCGGAGAGAAGCTCATTCCTAGAGCATTGGAGGTGAAGTCCGAGCCAAGAGGAGAATGAGAAATTGTTGTGTGAAGACCTAAATTATTTTAGGCATTATTATTTTGATTATTATTGACCTATTATTTGTTAGGCAATAATAAATTAAATATTTGTGGCTAGGAGTTATTCAAACTACCTAGTCGGCCCATAAAGCACCACACAAGTACTTACAAATCTTGGATTGTCGACCGGAGTGCTAGCATCGCATTGATAGCGTCGGGAAGGCCGATCGAAGCCGAAGGAGATTGTATGCCAGGAAGGTGGAAGTCGGGTGCTATTTTTCACCCTTGTCGTCCGAAGGTCTGGTTATTCTTCTAAGCAAGTTTAAATAATTTCCATTAGGTTTTCTTGTGAAAGTACTATTATAACTTACAAGTTTTGACTAGTGGAACGGTTCGACCACGAACCCGGAGACGTAGGCAATTGCCAAACTCCGTAATCAATCTTTGTGCAATTGTCATTATTGTCTTGCATTATTTTAAATTGATTACTAAAAAGGAGTAAATTATTGGCAAAAAATTAAAAAGCCTATAATGGTCCGAGATCGTAGTAATAACTTGATTATTTTCGAGATCATGGCCCCATTCACCCCACTAATGTTAATTTAATTAAATTAATTCATTATCCTCACCATATTTATTATTTAAATATCTTAATTTAAATAATATCCACACATACACTTCACCTAGACACCTCATCAAGCCAACTCACCCTAAGACCTATTCTTAGTAAGTTTCCATAACTAATTAAAACTTATCCAAACCCTAAAAATCAATGCCTACATTCTCTCTAACCACATTCCCACATGCTTACAAGAAGCTTCCAGTCTAATCCATGGGTTAACAACATAAGATCTGAGAAAATCAGGGGGATCTCCCTAGTTTAGTAAACCTAGGAAATCCCGCCTTGATTGACGCCTAGGTTAGCCCTAACGCCGCCAGTTAGCCGGAACCACCATCGATTACCCCTTTTAACCCCCAAAACAACCTTATTCTCGAGGTTGGTAAAGATTAGAAAAGGTTGGTGAACATTAGCACATCCCTTGGAGATATCACATCTTCTGAGATCAAATTCCAGTGAGAACATGCATGCAAGGAGGAGATCAAGCATTTTTCTCTTGCCTGAGACATCGAGTACTAACACAAACACCGATTTGATCCAACCAAGAAAAAAGGAATGTCCATACAGCCCATACAAAATCTTTCCTATGATTGGTAATCATTTGTAGCCTTCAACTTCTTACCAACACCTCCATCCCTCACTCACAGGGACCAGAATCCAAGTAAGTAAAACGTTATACTTCTCTGGTTCATTTCATTTTGTATTTTATTATCACCTATTGCTTACCTAGCCACCCATTGACCTCCTTCAACACTCCCCCTCCATATACCCATCAAAACCTCACCAAATCCTACCCAAATCACCCAATACTTCATCCCGACCAACCAAAGTCCTTTGTGCAATCACAAAGGAGACCCTAAACTCATTCTATGGCATTCCTAGTTTTCCACAATAACTGGCACTAGTTACACCCAACTGTCGTCGGTCACCCTTAACCGGCATCGGTTTTTGTATTTTCCCATACAACCCAAAACAGTGACCTATCCACCTAATTCAACATCACCCTCATTCACCCGTGATCTACCTGAGACCTCTGTCAGACTTGCAGAGATCCAGAACGGTTATTTGACCTTCGGATCCTATTCTAACCTAGCTTGTTAGATCAGATCTTTCTTATTGTGTTTAAGTGAGATACCTAAATCATTTTGAAGTACAATAGGATTTATTTCATTTCCCACATTAAATTGTTTAAAACAGTGGATTGATAGCCATATAGGAATTATCATGCTTCCTGGATCAAGCACACGCTAGGAAGTTCACTGCATATATTGTTTAACTCTTTCTAGTGGTCTTGCTTTTCATTACAGTAGTTCCTCCTACCCAAAAGGAAGCTCTCACAATTAGTTGTGGATTCGAAGTCATACGCATGCAACAACCCATTAACCAGCATTAAAATAGGTATTCCTCCTATGCCCGTTACGCTATCTGTTTTGTCAATAATTTAAAGAAACGTCTAAGAATCAGGTGAAACAATGCATCTCGGGGAGGGTCTTGGAGGAATTTTGTTGCAGGATGACCATGTCTTAGCATATGAAAGTAGAAAAATCAAGTTAAATGAATGGAATTATGTTCCACATGACCTAGAGCTTGCTTCCATAGTTCATGCACTTCAAATATGGAGGCATTACCTTCTCGGTAAGCCTTTTGAACTAAAAACTGATCATCTTGGGTTGAAGTATATTTTTACTCAACCAAACTTGAATGCAATATAATGAAGATGGTTGGAATTTCTATCTCAGTATGATTTTGATATAATTTATATTAAAGGAAAGGAAAATAGATTAGTAGATGCTCTAAGTCAGTAGGAAGCACATTTCTTCTCTTATAACATTGAGAACTCAGTTTAAAGATGGAGGGAAAAACATCATTGAATATGATTCTTATTTTCAGCAAGTAAAGACAACACTTGTTGTAGATCCAAAATATGTGAGGTATAAATGTTTTCACTTTGACAATGAAGGAATCTTATGGTTTGAAAACAAGGTATGCTTACATTTGGCAAATGATTTAAGAAAGAAATTACTAATTTAATTTCACAATTCACCATTTTTCGGGCACCCTGGCATTACAAAGATGCTTGCTGATATAAAACAACAATATTTTTGGAAAGGGATGAAAAAGGATGTAATAGAATTTGTGATGCACTACTTAGAATGTCAACGTGTCAAAGCGGAACATATGCATCCAACCGGTTTATTGTACCCTCATAGCATTCTCAGTAGTACAAATGGCAAGTGATAACCATGGATTTTGTTCGAGGACTACCTATGTCGAAGAATAAACATGATGTCATCTTAGTAGTTGTTGATAAACTAACAAAAGTAGCACACTTTATTTCGGTAATCTAAAGGATGATTCACCTGTGTTAGCAAGAAGATTTGTGCATGAGATTTTTAGATTACATGGAGTACCTGAATTGATCATATCGGATAGAGACCCGAGAATGACATCAAGATTCTAGAAAACGCTTAATGTTGCTTTGGGAACTAAGTTGAATTTCAGCTCTGCGTATCATCCGGAAATGGATGGACAGACTGAAAGAGTTAATCAAGTTTTAGAGGATATGTTAAGAATGTATTGCATGGATCAAGTAGTATAAATGGGAGGAGTACCTTCCATTAGTTGAGTTTTCTTATAATAATACTTATCATGCCTCTCTAAAAATGGCACCTTTCAAAGCATTATATAAAAGGAAATGCAAAACCCTGTTAGCTGGGACAACATTGAGGATAGAGAGATAATTGGACTAGAAATCCTTACTGAAATGGAACAACAAGTTAAAATGATTCGTGAATGCTTGAAAGAGGCTTCCGATAGGCAAAAGGGCTATGCGAGACTTAAAGCGGGCTGACAGAAATTTAAACTTGGTGAGAAATTATTTCTTCGGGTTAAGCCGAAAAAGAGTTCTATAACTTTTAGCAAGGTAGTCAAATTATCACCTCGTTATGTGGGACCCTTTGAAGTTGTTGAAGTAATCAACCCTATAGCTTATCGTTTATATTTATCTCTGTTTTGTCACAAATACATGATGTTTACCATATTTCTTTTCTTAATAAATACGTTTTAGATTTATCACATGTGTTGAATTGAAATTCCTTATAGGTCCAAGACCCGGGAATAATCATGGTTAAGCCCATTTGAGTGTTGGGAACTCACCGGTTACACTTAAGAAATCGTTAAATAAGCCAATGTAAGGTCCAAAGTGGGACCAGTTTAACGAAGAAAGTGCAACATGAGAAAATATCAATGATATGAGATCTGCTTTTCCATACTTTTTTGATCGAATTAATTAAAAGTTAATAAAATCTAAAAAACTTTATCCTTATTTTGATGTTAAATCTGCCAAACTTGGGCAGTTACTAGAACTATTTGATAGATATTTTAAATATTGTTTTGAAAATTTGAACTTTCAAATTTAGTTATGTTATGAACCTATGAATGGAAGGATGATAACTGAATTTTGTCCTAAATCTTAATGATTTGACTAATTTAATCATCGGGATGATGATTCTTTTAAGGAGGAAGGTATGTAACGTCTTGATCATGGCAGTTACTATGATGACTTCCATTATTGACACTGTAAATATTGGTATGTGAATTGTCATATGAAGGTGTATTCTTTGACTTTGAAAATCATGTTTGCAATGAGTAAGTATTACTAGTTCAGAATTCATGCTTACTGTAACTCTGCTTACTTGGAAATGATGTCATTTTATCTTGCGATCTACAAGTTGTGAACCTACAGGATTGTTTTCACACTTGATATATATATGTTAACAACACACCTTGAATCAATTCCATTGATCCAAGGTATGCTTCAGTTCTTCTTTATTGTCATCTTGATAATTGACCTTCTAAATGAAAGGTATTTTGGACCGAGTTGGGTTTTGTTGTAAATTGTGAAGGACCTAGTTTTAGGTATTCTTACTTGGCATCATGCTGCCAATGGTAAGATTGGATCTCTGGATACATAATTTATAACGTTGGATAGTGTGAGAAGGTAAAAGGTTTGTTATAAGGATATAAAGGCAAATATTTTAGCCTTGGACGGAATGTCCTGTACTATGTTGGTTTTAACCTAAGGTGGTAAGACCTACTCGGGACCTATTACTAAATTATTAAGGTCTATGCTCTAATCTATGTTGTAATGTCCTATCCTACTTGGATTTTAATCTAAGGGTTGCAACTTAACCTAAGATGAATTCCAAAGATCTAAGAGCTAGGTGGAAACCTAACTATTAATAAGATGACCTAAACTATTACTAATCCTAAAGGGGACCTATGGGTTACGTGGCAAGAGGGAGGATGGTGGCGATGGTTTCTAGGGTATTAATGTGGAATAAATTACAGTCCTTGTATCTTAAATTTCCAAGTTTGGCAGAGGCATGAAATGTTAGTGGGATGTTTAACTAACATAGCTGCTAAATTTAAAATACATGCAAAAACTTGAATAGAAACTCGCCAAGTTTGAATTGGTGGTGGCATGAGGAAAGAGAGGAAAAGAGCATTCAATGCATTTAATGGCATTGGTTTCAATGAAGAAACCACTTAGGAAAGAGAGGAAGTGGGTTTTGTGAAGGTTGTTGTTCATTTTGGTTTTTGCTCTGTGTATGGGTTGCTCCTTTGAACCTACGAGTCTATTTTTACCGATCCATTGTGATATTGAGCACCTTCGAGTTGTTTCAGAGCCTGTGGAAACAAGGAGGTAGTTGGGAGATTTGGCTGTTTACATTGTTTGAAGAGAAGAAATTCTTGAGAATCTCGGCTATTACTTTCTATGAGTTAATAAGAAATTTTACCATGCATGTTAGGCTCTTCTTATTAAACAGCTATGCTTTTTATTAAACGTCTTCATTAAAAGAACTCTGCTCTTAGAAATGAGTGGTTTTGTGGAAATTTTTTGGTGTGTTTTGGCTATGATCTTCTACTTGAGTTTGTTGTTTAGAAAAGATGCAATATGAGTATTTTCTGAATGCATGTATGAGAAAATCGATATTCTCAGTTGAAATTGTAATTATATGTGAATTCCATCACTGCTGCTAAGATTTGATGAAATGGGTGTTCGGTTTTGTTGTTTCTTTGTGGGTTTGAATTTCTAAAGGCAACAGTGACATGTTTACTATTTCTGAGTTAAATATGCTCAAAAGTTGTGGATTTTGTGGAATGTTAAGGCAGGACTTCGTTTGAATTGTTCTTCCTTGCTCGAAATGTGATTGGGTTTCCTTAGAGACCTTATGATCACCATATTGTCTTCACATTTGCATGCTCTGAAAGGATATGTTATCTCTCTTACCTTTGGTACCCATAAATGATTGTTTAAAAATAAACTTCCTTATTTGAACCTGAGATTAGCTCAGTTTGCTTACCTGAAGGATTTGAGTTGGAGCATACAGTTTTTCTTTCTCCCTTTGAACTCGATGATGAGTATATGTACTATGAATGGTGACTCCTTCGCAATTTCCATTGTATTTGAACCAGGGTGGATTCTTTTCTCTTAGTAAATAAAAAAATGATTTCTTTTATCCTTGTGGAATTGGGACCATGTTTTACTTGGTTGTAATCTCTTAATCATTTTAATCTTTAGGATGAACATGCTTGTTGTAGCATACATGGCTATTAACGTAGGATGAAATTGGAAGTAGAGTAGTTGCTTGATAATTTCAGTTAGTTGTAGATTAATTCATTAAAAACTTCTATAAGGGTAGCTAGAAGCTACTTGAGACTGGTCCCCTGTTTCACGTTGAGAGAAATACACTGTTGTTAACTAATTTGTATGTTATAGTTTTTATATTTCATTTAAGTATTGGGAAGAAGTAATGAGAACCTCTCCCATTTTGAATATTGACTTCTATTTTGTTTTCTCTCTCCTTTCGTGTTGTGGGTTTCACTATTGTTGTACTCTTGTACTCAAAAGAAAAGTTGATTGTTATCTCTCTCTGTCTCTGTTTACTCTCGTAATTATTCCTCCTTGAATGAAATTGACCAGTTTGGTCATTTTAACCGTAGGAGATTGTAAAAATAGATAATTGGAAGAAATGATTATTATTTTAGATAATATGAACTATTAATTAACATTAATAAAAGATTAAAATACCTATGAACTCGATATAAGTAATAATTGGAATTGGATCCTAATTAATGAATAATAAGTGGCAATTAGTTTTAGAAATAGAAATTTGTTAATAATCTTTTGGAGTGATGTATCCAAAGGATATGTAGAAAGAGGATATCATACCTCCTCTTAATAAACCTTAACTAAGGTAAGATAATAGAGAATAAATGGATACATGTGTATAAGAAATAGACATCATTCTCATGAAGTCTAATATAAGGAAATATGGATCTAAATCCAGCCATGAAGGAACTTGGTTAAGCTTAGTGTGTCGATCTTACTATGTTAAGTCTGATTGGGACCGTAAGTCTAAAACTTAAATTAAAGAACCAAGGAATGATATACAAGCCCTCGGGAAGAAGGGTAGGCTATAGAATTAATCATGTGATGAGTTGGAGTCAGCTATAGATCGTGCAATCGTAATGATCAAAGAGTTTAGAAAATCAGCAAGGTTACAAAACTAAATCTTAAATTATTAAGATAAGAAAATAATTAACCTCTTAGCTGGATATGTATCTCTAGATGAGAGGATTCCATGGGATGTTGGTACATGCCAACTACAATAATGATCCATCATGAAGATTGGGGTCTTCATGATGACACACTGTTGTAGCTGACATGTCGCAACACCCTTTTGAATCGGATCATCTAGGATTACATAAACCTTGACTTGACTTGGTTAAACTATAGGTCAGTTTAGGAACATGATTTGGTATAGAGAAGGACTCCCAATTACTGAAGGTAACCAGACACACGCAATTTACCTAGGTCGATTGAGTATCTCTATGTACCCTTAGTCACCTTGAGTGGTCCTCTTTACCAATCTATGTTGCTAGCTTGGGTTAAGGTTCAATCTTAGGCAAGAGGACAAACAGGAGTCAGTGAAGATCATTTTAGATAACAAATTAAGTGGGGTGAAGAACATATTTTGTTGACTAGTATGTCATCTAGGAATATGATCATGCAAAGCATGTGAAAATATTTGGCCAAAGTATCGCAAGTTGTTGGTTGTGTTGTCATCAATCACCTAGTTTAAGAAGTAGGATTTCAGATGGATATTGGTAACAGATATTTAGATAGGCCTCTTAAATGAAACACTTCAATACCCGAAAGGGTAAGAGAACCAAGTATACTTAGTATACAATACATCGAATTAACATGAAGGATCGGTAAGAAGCCGAGTCATGAAATGAGAGATCGATGAGACTCCGAGTCATGAAATGAGAGATCGGCAATCCATCGAGTCATTACAGCTACATATGGTTATCTATTATGAGATCTAATGGCATGGAATGTGTGTTCTATATTATAAATATAAGAACAGAGAACATTAATTGAGAATGGAATGTGTGTTCTAAATAATGATTATTTAGAGTGGAGAACATTATAAAAAAATCCCTTGTTCTAGAGTCATAAATGGGAATGTTACAAATATATTGAATCTTCATACTCAAATAAATTTAAGAATATATAATACACGTGCAAATCGAAGATGTTGGAAAATTTTATTAATTCCATGAGAGGGAAAAAGATGGAACTAATAGAATTTGTATATGGAAAAAACAACATAAGGATCTTGTCAAGAAATGAATGATTTAACACCATTCTATGAGATCTTTAAGACATGAATGTTTTTGGATCTACAGTAAAGTAAAGAAATATGGAGTATGGAAGACATGAGGGATAGTATACTGTATATATTTTGTGCATACAAGTTCTTGGAATAACTCAACCATCTTGTATAGAATTCTAAAAACTTTTATACACATTACCATAAATAAATATGAATAAAATTTAAATTGTTTTATTCTATTTGTATAACCAAATAATTAGATTAGTTCTACAAATTAATCAACATGAGTGGGAAATGAATAATCTATGAATTTTCCTTAAACATTTTAATTTATTCATCGCTTGAATAGGACTAGATCATTATGATATTGTTGTCTAAAATAACCACTATGGTTAGTTTGACAACTTACGGTTCCATCTTAGCGTTGACATTAAGCTTTTAGGTTACACACACTCTTGGTATTATACTTTGGAACATATGTGTGGTTGTAGTTCTTCATGTGTATCCTTGCTCGCCCTTCCCGCTTCCTTATGCTCTTTCTATTTAACTAAATTTCATTGATTCTTATTCAAATTAGTGAACTAGTACTAAAATAAATAAGTAACTCAAAACATGTGAGGGTTTAAGGTACCTCAAGATGATGATGATGATGTGGATGGGTGCAAAGATAGCTCCTCCTTACTGCAAGCTCAATAATCTACACAACAAAGATGACTAGAAATAAAATGGATTAGATGGTAGATGGGGGTTTCTGATGAATTCGGTTCCAAGAATTGTAAACTTCCTTATGTGGATGTCAACCCCCATGTTTGATAAAGATAGATGAAGTAAATAGATATGGATCTGATATAAAATGCATAATATGAGATAACGAAACTTAAAAAGATGGATCTAAGATAATAGAAGTAGATCTGATCTAAATTGACATAAAATAAACCATACTTGACTGGTCGACGGTGACCTAGGACTGTAAATGACCAATTGACATCGACTAGGGTTGGATGAGATGAACTTGTAAAATAGACCCGCACACTCTTCTGTGGCTAGATGTGGGTAGATCTAGATCTGAAGACAGAAACCAGAAAAATAGACTGGATCTGGATCTGATATGGGAAAGTTCTAGAAATAGAAAGGATGTGAGAGAATGGATAGATTTGATAACTTGAGATAGGGTCGATGGTGATTGGGCTAAGGTGATAGCAATTGGGCTTGAAGATGAGAAGTAAACACAAAAATCCACAAGAAGACCTTAAGCTCTCAAATAATTCCCTCTTCGATCTCCAAATTACATCCTTTGATCATTCTCTCCGATCTCTCAAAGAATAATTGGGCACGGTTGTATTTATAGAATAAGTGGATGGATGTGGAGGATACAAAAACATTTAATAAAGGTAGGTGGGAGGTAAAATTATTAAATAAAGGAAAAGGGAGATGAAATTATTAAATGAAGGTGGTTAAGAACCTAGGGATGGATAAAAGGTGGTTAAGACGATGTAATTTATTAAATAAAGGCCATGGAGAGGTGAAATCGGCCTAGAGAAGATAAAAGACACATTTAGGGAGGATAAATGATAGGAAAATATTAAATGAGGGTAGGTGAGAACCTAGGGATGATAAATAGGGTGATTAGGGAGGATAAAAGAGGTTAATAAATAGGTTTAGGGATAATAAATGGGATGTGATAAATAAATATGATTAGGGATTAATTAAATGGGATTATCGGTGAATTAAAATAAATTATGGGGAAATCAAATAAATGATAGGATAATGTAGAAAGTGGGAAATTTGAATAAATGGGATTCGAGAGGGAAAGGGAAAATTTGAATGAGTGACCATGGTGAAAGATAGTGAATGCGTGGTGAAGAGGGTAGTGATACGAAATTTTGGTGTCTATATTTTCCCCTTTTTATTGATGGGTTTGTGTTGGGAAATCCATGAGACAAAAACAAGAAAGGATTGACAAGATGATTGATGATGGATAACTATTGATGAGGTGCTCCCCCTCAAACTATGGATTGATGATACAACAGGAATCGATCACAATTTTAAAAGAGATAGATGAGAAGGATGGAAATAATGAGAAAGATCAAGTGAGGCATAATGCCCCAAGCAAGAAGGATTCAATCAACAATAGAAACTATGGCAGTGATTCTAGGAGTCACTTCGACAGGGAACAAAGTACGGCCTCAATGGAGATGATGGAAATGTCCTATAGACCTGTGAGTCGGTGAAAACCACTATAAGATGGAGGGAATCCAATGGGAAACCACTCAAATGGATGTGAAATTCGTGGGGACCAATGGGTCATAGGCACACATCAAAATCATGTGCAACCAAATGTAAAAATAATACAAAATCCTTCATACATGAGGAATCAATGAAGAATATGTGTCCAAACAGGACAAGGATGATGATGAAAATAATGGTGCCCCAACAAAGGACACAAAGATGGCCAAAAAGGTGAGATAGGAAAATGTGAGATATGATGCCCCAAGAGGGAACAAAAATATGGCCACAAAAGTGGACTTAAGATGAGATATATTGGATAAGATTGGATGAGATTAATGCAGCCTAGAATTTACCAGATAACACCCTAGTCGCACTGGCACATAACTCAACCTAGACTAAGTGCTCACCCAAAGCACGCAAAGGTACCAGGTCCCTCTTTAGGGTTGTTGTAGCATGATTTTAATGTGAAGAAGGAAGAAACATATAGACCCATAACTAATCCATAATTTTACAATGCATGTTATATTCAGATCTATGAAAGAACAAGCTTTAAATAGTAATCATGATTGAATCAATAACATGCACTACTATACTATACACAGGAATGACACTTAGATTCAGCCAATATATTCCGTCTAGTAATAAAACATAGAAGCTTCTTACAATAATGTCAATCTATACCAATGCACGCATGGAATTGATACAGTAATTCATTCATATGCATATATCTTTATACCTTCATACATCCATCACACATATCTATTACTACCATGTGATTCATATCATATATATAGGGTGGGGACTTTCCCTTAACTACTTATCTATTCCAAAAATAGGCCACATGCTATCAATAGCCATGCGCCATTTACAGCATAGCCACACATGTAAGTGTGTTATCTATAGACCTCTTATAGTTAACTGAAGTGTCAATCCTATTCTTAGCTTGTCTCCATGTAAAATGCTTCGATCCAATCCTCTAAAGATAGAAAATGTGTGGCATGCATGTCTTTGCATCGTTGGTGTGTTCCACATGCCATCTTCTAAAAATAGGTCGTCATACTCAAAATCAGCTAAGTCCCAAAATCTGAACTTTCCCTCCACAAACAGGTCCTTGTTGTTCCTCTGTGCCCTTGATCATGGTCTTCTCCAGCGTGAACTTCTTATGTGATCTCTAATAGGTATTCTCTTATCAACATCACCCCACACTAATCCCATTGTCGTATCAACAATGGGTATCTCCAAAAATTTAAGTAAAGAATAGAAGAATGGAAAGAATAAGAATGAAAGAATGTAGATAAATAAATAATTTTTATGAAGCTATGAGGCAACCTCTTCTATATCAGTTTGAAGTATCAACTTTGGATACTACTCCTTTATTTCGGCCTCCAAGGCCCACCATTCATGAGTGCTCATTCTAATTTCTTGGGAATGTCCACAGCAATGGATTCCAACTCATCCCTCACAATCTCTCTTTTTCATTTTGCAGAACCAACACAACACTAGACATTGAGGTCATTCTTCCTTCTAGAAGATCCATATTCTATGCAATTAGCTTCCCAAGCTCTTCTAGCCAAGTCTTATGTGGCTCTTGTGCTACTACCAAGGCCTCACACTTCGATTAACTATTGACAATCTTTCTATGTGGCCCAATGTCTCGTCCTTCATTACTTTCTAGACCTCATTGTTTTCTTCTAGGGTCTTTATATTGATAAGCACCTCTGGAGTTGTGCATATGTTTAAATCTTGGTCTGATTTCTTCAATACTTCTTGTAACACTTGCAACAACCCTTCATAAGATGCAATCTTTCACATCACTGAGGCTTTCTCTCATTTTGCATCATCATAAACTGGCATGTCATCTACCGTATGCTTGTTCATCCTAGCAGAGCAAGGAATCGAGCTCCTTCTTGTTCTCCGCAGTCCTGTGATTGTATTCACTCACTTTTCTCTTTCTGATAGGTGAATCCCATTCCTAGCTAGTGATGACTCCTTCTAGATATTGCATTTCTAAAAAATCACTTTTGGGTGCATTCTCTTCTTCCTCAATGACCACCTTCTTCTTTCCTTTTGTTGTTGTTGCATATGCATTATTAGGTGCCATTTTTACCTTGCAATCATCTCCTCTTAACTATGCAACTTACGAATCAAACCCTATCTCAATTAAATTGTGCCTTAGGTGGAAAATTCATGCCCTAACTCCTTTCTATCTCCCTACTTCACTCAAACCCTTCACCACCGAGGACGCAAGCTTCTTTTCACACATATCTGGTTGTCACACTTGGTTTCACACCCTTCGCACCTTAACCCGATCACTCAGCTCTTTGCACTTAGCTCTTTCCTTAAATTCTCTTAGTCACAATGGTAAAAATGAATCTGCATCCCATCCTTATATATATTTTTCAAATTTTGATGCATTTATTGCTCCTTTACCTACCAAATATCCTTTCATTCATTGACCAAATTTGTTCATTCTATGTGGTACATCTTCACACCCCAGCTATAACCTTCTAGCACACCTTCCTACCCTTTGGTCACAGACTTCTCTTCAGTGCGTGCCCTTGCACCCAAGTACCTCATCACTGTACCTTCTCCTAGTAGCTATCATGGCCTTCGCTTACCTCGTGTTATATTGTTCCTTCATTCATCTCCATCCTTGGTCACTTTTGAGAAGTAATCTTCTTTTGACTTAAATCACACCCGTAGTATCTTATTCCTTTCACCTTTCAATTCCCACAATTTTTTTCTTGGATAACTATAACCACCCCACACAAAAAGGTATGTGCAGTCCACTACACATAAATAGTCTCGCATATAGTAATTAGTTTCATGTGTGTAAGCACACTTATTACACAAACACAACAACTAAATTGACAAAGCATACAGAAAATGAAGGAAATGCATTAAGGAAATACATAATTGAAAACCTAATCTAAATGTAAATACTACCTTATTATAAACACCAAGAAGACTTATTTATAGTAGGGCTTCAACTTGCTCCCGTTAAAGTAACCGGGTAGCCATGTTCCATCAAGTGCTTCAAGTATGTTCAAGTGATGACATACAGCCCCAACCAATATACTTTGAGCTTTCCTAGATGGTCAAGAACTTTGAGTCATAAAGAAGTACCATTTGTCGAATCTCAAACTTCTTATCCCTTATGTTTCTATCATGTCATGCCTTCTATCTGGCCTTTTCCTCCTTCTGACTCCATCATGTTATGGCTCATCACTCATCCAATTTAATCATCTTCTCAATACACTCTTCAAAAGCATGTTCATCTTCTAGACCTCTAATGTGCACAATGCGCAAAGAATGTAACATAAATTCTATAGGTAGAACGGCTTCCGCGTAAAAACCAAATTTGAAACGGTCTCTTATAATTTCTTTATATGCCCAAATAACAGCTGACACTTTTTCATCCCAATCCTTTCTTCCAACATCATAATTTTTTTCAAAGTCTGACTCAATATCTTGTTGAAAGCCTCACCAGTTCCATTTGCCTAAGGATGATAGGGTGTAGTTTTATGGTGTGCAACATAAAATCATCTAATAGGATTCTAATTGTCACATTCAAAAAGTGTGTACCCCTATCACTTTTCAAGCTTAAAGGACATCCATATCTTGTAAGAACATTCTCCCATAGAAACCTATTTGTTGTACAGTCCTTCGTAGGTGCTTTTACGCCCACCATGTGAGATAATCTATGCAAGTAATGATATAGCGTGATCTAGTCCTATGCACGACTGGAAAAATAGGTCCTACAAATTCAATGGCCCATTTCTCAAATGGTTCAAAGCACTAGTAATTGGTCTCAAATGTGTCTCATCTCTTTTCCCTAGTTTCCCTAAGCGTTGACAATGATTAGACCCCTTACAATATTCTTTACAGGTCTTTATACAAAGTGTCTCCCACCATAATCCAAAGTAAGTAGGATCTTCCGAGAAGTCACATCACCCGTATAATGGCCTCTTTTAATACCACCATGGGATTCTTCCATAATATCCTTGCACTCATGCTCTAATACATAACAACATAATAATTCATCTTTTCCTAACTTATAGAGGTCGCCACTGATTAACATAAATGGTGCCGCACATATAGCAAGTTGTTTCTTTTATAATGCCTTCATTCCTTCCGCGCCACCAATCCGTAGAAAGATAGTAATGTCTTATAATTCCATGGGTGTGTGTTATAACCTATATAACTTTGCATCTTGCATGATTTCTTCAATTTTATGTGCTTCCTCTCATGAGTTGATTCTAAATAAATGGTCCGGTCCAAATTTCTTTTCCCGGCTTCACCACAACTTTGAAATCAAACTCTTGAAATAGGATTACCCATCTCGTGTATGTGCCCCTATAAGATGAACTTGTTTACCAAGTACTTCAATGTCATATGATCTCGTATAAAACACAAATGGTGTTGCTAACAAGTCTTGTTGAAACTTGTGCAATGCATAGATCGTGGACAAAGCTTTGCACTTTGTAGTTATATAATTCCGTTCAAACAGAGTCATCTTCCTACTAGAAAAACAAATTGAATGATCAACAATACCTTCACCATGTTGAGCTAACACAAAGCCAATCACCATGCCAAAGGCATCCAAATGCACATGAAATGATTTATCCCATGAGGAAAGCATAGAATGGGCATGGTAGTAAGTTTCTCCTTTAATATCTTAAACGCGTATCGCTATGGTTCTCCCCAATAAAATGTACCTTTCCCTTGAGTAATTATTCCAAGCGCATACCCTTTGATGAATTTTCTATAATATCTTGTATGACCTAAAAATTATGTGCACCTCACTTTTATGCGTTCTCCCCAATAAAAAAATGTACCTTTCCCCTTGAGTAATTATTCCAAGGGAGATACTCAACAAATTCGCATACCCTTTGATGATTTTCTATATATATCTTGTATGACCTAAAAATTATGTAAAGCTTTGACCTCACTTTGAGTGGCGAATATTCGTAATATGCTTCCATTTTTGAAAATTTTGAAAAGGCAAATAAAATGACCTTTGTTCGCCTAAAAATTACACTTTCAACCAGGGGTCCCTTCCTTGAAAAATATCCCCTATATAAACCTAGATTATATGTCCTTCTAACATTTTTCAACAATATGATATATCCAAATGGTGTAGGGGTAAATATGCACTTACTTTAGATGTTCGACGAAAGAGATACTCAATTTTTTTGACGCACCGTTTTTTCGATGAGCAAACATTAACGCGCATATTTCACAATGATCTTTCACAAGCCAATAGGCATATACTATCCAATTGTCTAGGTAGACTTGTAAGAAGTTGTGAATAAAGTCTTTGAATGCCTAAATAACTATGCGAGAATACATCAGGTGCATTTTTCAATCCAAAAGGCATCCACACTAGGCCTACTGCACAGCGTCAACGCGTCAATAGGCCTTTAATAGGCGCGGCCATAGGAAAAATTGCCCCATTTGTTGATGCCGACGGCGTAGATAAATGTTTTCTTTTCTTGATCCTCGTGAGCAATCCTAACCTAATGATACCCGCGAAACAACCCCATCTTCCCGTGAAGGATATATTCTTTCCGCACTCTTAAAATGAACCCCGTAAATAACTATGCACATCCTTTTTCAATCCAAAAGGCATCACAAGATAGGAAAAATTGCCCCATTCAAGGTAGTAAATGTTTTCTTTTCTTGATCCTCGTGAGCAATCCTAACCTAATGATACCCGAAAACCCATCCGTGAAGGAATATGTTTCGCACCCTACCACACCTTCCAATATTTCCTCAAGAAATTGTGTAGGGAATGGATCGGTGATGCATGCGCAATTCACTCCTTGTATTCCACACATATTCTAATTCGTCCATCCTTTTTATACTGCTCACCATTGACTAACCCATTCGACTCATCAAGGGGCTTGATAATTCCATATTTCACCATTTTATCAATTTCTTCTTATACCTTTTCACGCAAAGTGGGGTTCATCCTATAAGGTCGCTTCTGATCGTCATGCACCATCCTTAAGGTTTATCTTCATTTCTACCAATGATAAACCTATAAGAACTTGTGAATAAAATCCTTGAACGCCTACACAACTATGTGCGAGAATATAGCAGTGCATTTTTCAGGTCCAAAAGGCATCACAAGATATGTAAAACTACCCCATTCAATAGTAAAATTTATCTTTTCTTGATCCTCCCGAGCAATCCTAACTCCGATGATACCCGAAAACCCATCTCGTGAAAGAATATATCTCGTGCCCTACAACTCTTTCTAGTATTTCCTCAAGAAATGGCGTAGGGAATGGATCTCATAGTTAGCATTCACTCCATGTAGCCCACACATATTCTAATTCATCCATCCTTCTTGATATTGATCACCATTGTGTTGGTCCGAAAATCTGTCGGGTGGGTAGATCTATGGATAGATTGCACCAACGGTGTGCGGGGCATAACCCTCTTTAAGACAAAGAAAGTGAAATTGATTTATTGCTATTCTACCAAAGCAGAATCATGCAAGTCTTACAAGTATTCTACCTTCAAGGGGGTTTGGGATCTCATCCCAGTAGAGTTAGTTCCGACGAAGAACAAAAAGGAATGAAGGAAGGAATGGAAGAAAGATGGATCTAAAGGGAGAAAATAAATGAATTCCAAAGTAGAAAGGTCAGAGGGTTTATGTTTTGGGCCGGTAGTAAACAGAGCCAAACTTACTCACATAAACAAATAAAGCAATACTGATAAACAAAATGACAAAAGTAGATATGAATCTAATAGAATAAACACAGAATTTGACATAAGAAAGATCTAATGCATATAACACATGAATTCAGCACAAAGTCTCAATATTTGTATTAATGTTTTCTTCTGTTACAAGAAAGCTCAAAGTCTTTCTCTCCTCACTTCTATTTTTCATACAAATTTGCTCACCCAGAATACAACAAGTATTCCAGTATTTATAGAAGGAGAAGGAGAAAGAAGACAAAAAGAAGCCAACCACTATTTACAAAATATCTAAAAGTCAAATGTTGACTTTGGGGCAATTTTTGGATGACAACATCCCATGGTGCAACATGGATGATGTCATCACATGTATGCCAACATACTTTTAAATATTTTACAAAAAATGCTCAACGCATTCCAGAAAGGAGAAACTACTCATCGCAATGTAAAAGGGCACACTTATCAAATGGGCGCACTTATCGATGTCGACACCACATTATCAAATGCCATTGCACAACTTATCGGCATGTTAACACCACATTGTCAGCACCTTTGTAAATGGGTGCACTTATCAGCATGTCGACACCACATTGTTAGTGCCTTTGTAAATGGGCACACTTGTCAGCATGTCGACACCACATTGTCAGCGCCTTTGTAAATGGGCACACTTATCAGCATGTCGACACCACATTGTCAGCGCCTTTATAAATGGGCGCACTTGTCAGCATGTCGACACCACATTATCAGTGCCTTTGTAAATGGGCGCACTTATTAGCATGTCGACACCACATTGTCAGGCCTTTGTAAATAGGCGCACTATCAAACATGCATTTTGTCGACACCACATTTTCTCCCCATTGGAAAATGGCTAAAAATGGCTAAGTCCTTAAAAAACTTGATTTTTGAAAGGGAGTTTTGGGCCATTTTGAACATTATCAAAGTTCTTCAGGGGACCAAAAGAAATTTTGGTATGGTTATCTAAAAAATTTCCCTTGTCAATTTTACAGGATAACAACTGGCTCTTTCTGGGGACTATCTTTAAGTGAAACTTAAGGGTAGAGAATCTCAGTCTTCATGTGCCTATCCATTGGGTTACAGAGTCAAAAACAAGGGTGACAAAAAAGAAGGAAAACACACAACCAACAGAAAGCAAACACACGACAAAAAAACACACAACTAAAAGCAAAACTGTACAAAGAAGAGAGCAAGCTCTACTTCCTAAAAATCTTGAGATGTTGCCCGCTATAGGAAAGTGGGAGCTCGGTTCCATCCAGATACGAGAGATAGAAGCTACTCTCTCATTCAGCTGTCTGATCTTGAATGGCCCTCTCCAAAGAGAATCAAATTTCCCGTGCATGCCCTTTGGTTCTCTTCGCTTGTCCCATAGGAGGACAAGATCTCCCACTTGGAAATCTCTCTGCTTGGCCTTTTTATCAAACAGTCTTTTGACTTTATTCTGATGTTCGGTGATCCTGTCGACCACCCTTACCCTTTTTTCTTCAAGTTTTGTTAGACACATGATCCTCTTTTCCAGAGAATTCTGGAAAGTCTCATCTTCGATCGCTCGTGCCAAGCGTAGAGCAGGAAGTTCCACAGAAATGGGGAGCTTAGCATCGATTCCATATAACACTTGAAAAGGTGACATGCCAAGATACCTCTTTGGAGTAATATGATCTACCCACAAAGCATCATATAATGACTTGTGCCAGACCGTTGATTCTCATTGACTAGCTTCCGTATGATGGTCACTAGGTTCTTATTACTGGATTCTGCCTGACCATTTCCTTGAGGATAATAATCTGAGGCATGGGCCAAGGTTATCTCATATTCATAGAAAAAACCAATAACTTCCCATGAGGAGAAGTTGGAAGCATTATCAGCAATATCTTGTGTGGGATGCCAAATCTCACGATGATATTTTCTTTGATGAAGTTGCAAACAACTTGAGAGGTGGCATTCTTGACGGTATGGCCTCCACCCATTTGGTGAAGTAATCTATTGTTGTTAGGACATAACTATGTCCAGCACTTGATTGGGATGTAGTGCTCCGATAAATTCAATTCCCCATTGCCTGAATGGTTTGTCAATAATGATGGGCTTGAGGGGAAAAGTAGCCAATTTTGGTTTACCAACAAATTGTTGGCAGAGCTCACATTTTACTACCCAGGTGGTTGTATCCTGAAATAGCGTTGGCTAGTAGTACCTAGCCCAAATGATCTTATGTGTTGTTACGGATGAGGAGAAGTGACCACCGTAGGCTGAGTCATGAAAAATTTCAAGCAATTTGACTGCTGCTGTGGTTTGTCAACGCATCGCAAGAAGATCCCATCAATCCGCGCTTGTATAAACCGTCATCCCATATGACATATCTAGCTGCCCTGAGCTTTACAGTCCACTTTTCCTTTGAAGTTAGATGAGCTGGGCACTCACCATAAGTGAGAAAGAAAGCAATGTCTGAATACCACTCGTCGTTGGTCGCAACAAATAGAACCATAGGTAGAGAATCTACTTTCTTAAGTTGACCCTACACTCTGTCGATGCTATCAACTTTCTCTTTAGGGACCTCTGAATCTTTGTTTTCAGCCATAAGCTGACATAGGCCCTTACCTCTTACCAACTTGGTTGGTTTTATGTCTAGATCATACTCTTGGACCTTTGCGATCCAATTCCCTCGTAAGCTTCCTAACTCCTGTTGAGTTAGGATAGACTTAACTACCATGTCAGGAACCAACACTACTATATGAGAGTTTAGGATGTAGTACCGGAAGTTCTTGACTGCTTTGACAATGGTGAAGGCATGCTTCTCTAACTGAGACATCTTCAATTCATGAGGCTTGAGAGGGGAGCTCATGAAAGTGATTGGAGATTCAACATCCTTAGAGTTTTTTGCATTAAGATGGTTGATACAGTATGTGCAGATGCATAACTGTACATGATAAAATCCTTGGAGAAGTTGGGACATACCAGGATGGGTGCATGAGAAACGAAGGCTTTTATATCCTCGAATGATGTCTTTCCTTCTTTGCTCCACCAGAAATTTTGCGACCCTTTCATCATATTTGATATGTGATGAGTCTTTTCATGAAGTCAAGAACAAAGCGTTTGAGAAAATTCACCTTTCGAAGAAGAGTGAACACCGGTCTTGCTTGTGGGTAAGGTAAGGCTCTGAATAGCCTTAACCCTTTCGACATCTATCTTTGTTCCTTCCTTGCTGACAACGTGTCCCAGTAACTTTCCTTGATGACCCCAAAACATAGACTTTTTTTAGATTTAGGGAAATCCTGTGTTCTCGACATCTAATCAATACTTGCTCCAAATGATCACAATGATCACTTCACTTTTTTGAGAACACAGTTAAGTCATCCAAATAAACTACAATGACCTTTCTCATCATACCTTTGAATGCGAAGTCCATCGCTCGCTGAAAGGTGGCACCAGCATTGGTCAAGCCAAAAGGCATCCTGCTATAGGCAAATGTGCCCCAGGGAGTAGTGAATGTTGTTTTGAATTGGTCTTCAGGCGAGACCTCAATCTGATTATAGCCTAAAAACCATCAAGCATGGACAACATCTCTGAACCGGTTACTACCTGTAGAACTTGATCCATTATGGGCAGCGGGTAATTGTCCTTCAAGGACGCTTGATTCAGATTGTGAAAATCTACGCATATGTGTATCTTGCCATTCTTCTTTCATACGGGCACGATGTTTGTGACCTAGGTACTTGTGATGGATAGGAAAGATGATTCTCGCATCCAGCATTTTCTATATTTCCACTTGGATGGTACCTGAGATCTTGGGATTGTAATGCCTCTGTTTTTGGTGAAAGGGTTTGACATCGTCCTTTAATGGGATGTCATGTTGAATGTCCTTAGGCTTGAAATACTTTAGATCAGCATAAGACCATGCCAATACGTCCATATATTTCTTCAGCAATTTGACAAACTTCCACTTTTCCTCGGGTGTACAACATTTCCCGATGTTCACAAACTGCGGATGTTCTACAGTACCCAGGTTGACAGATTCGGTCTCTGGAGAGGAGTTAGGATCATCTTGTCACTTCTTCTTGACAAAACGATCATGTTTGTCAAAAAATCATTCCAGAGAGACTAAACCCTTTAGAATTTTATTTCCCTTGAGCTGACATATGCCATCGCCTTCTTTTGATTCATTTTCTTGACCAGTGACAGATTCACGACATGCAGAAGTAGATCCCTCAAAATGAAGCTCATTGAAATTATCAGCTTTTTCTAGAAAAGCAACAAGCTGATTGTCATCGTTGAATACCTGCCAGTGCTGAGAATTATCTGGCACACTTGGGTGAAAAGACTACCTCAATGGTATATGTGTCTATTTTCAACCCTGGGTGAGGGAGCATAAGAGATGCTAAGATGGCCAATGAATCAGCCATGTCATTTTGAGCTCTTGGAATGGATTTTATTGAGAAAGCATCAAATTCCTCAATGTTGTCCCATACTACGTTGCGGTAGTGCCTGAGTCTATCATTCTTCACTTGGTACACCCCTTTTACCTGGTTGACGATTAGTTCGGCGTCACCTTGTACTTTTAGGTTCTTGATTCCTCTTTCCTTTTGCAGCTTGCATGCACCGAGTAACAAAGATTCATACTCAATAGTATTGTTTGTATTGAAAAATTGCAATTTGAAAGAAAGAGGGAAAATCTCTTCTTCAGGAGATATCAGGATGGCTCCAGTGCCACATCCACTTGTTGCACAACTGCCATCAAACTGTAGTGTCCATATCTTGTTAAGGTCCTCCTCCTGGATGAGAACATCCATTTTATCAGACTCAATGGATAAGAAGTAGTTCCCCATCCCTGATGATTCGAAGAGAATTTGGGCTTTGGGGTCATCAGAGTTGGTGACTAGGTACTTCTTTTGTGATTCAGGCTCCAAAGTCTACATTACACCTTTGACGGGGATTCTGGCTTTGGACCAGTCCATGTGAATCTCTCCACCAACTTCTCTGCAAAATCTTCTCCCTAGTAGAATTCCATATGTTGTTGGGATATCAACAATGAGGATGGTCATCTTTACCCTTTTCTCTGGGAACGCTGCAAATGTGAACTGTGCGTCTTTGATCTGACCAATTAATGGAACTTGTTTGGTCTCCATGGAGTAACATCTACCGAAAGGCTTGGTAAGGGTGAGGCCTAAAGCATGAGCGACCTTTGCTGGCATTACATTATCGGAAGCCCCAGAATCAATTATGTAGTTGCTTAGTTTGTGACCATTGATTAGGAGGGAGAGATAAAAAGGTTCAATTTTTCTGATGTGGAAGTCGAGGCAACATTTATGCGAGATGTAGAGGAGTGGAAAGGATTCCTTTCGGGGAGACAGAGAGAGGGATGGTAGCTTGGCTTTGGATATATTCGGTTAATCTTACAAGTCTGCTCGGGTTAGACTAAAGATACTCAGCTTCAGACATTTGAATCTTGGTCTTTTTAGCATGATCAACTATGTCGAATGCGACCAAGGGTTGCGTTGATGAAGGAATGAGTCCCTCATTTCACGATGGTAGGGTAGGGTTACTGGTCTTTATGGAAACAAAGAAGGCTGATTTGGAGGAGAGATGGGAGGAAAATATTTCTTCGTAAAAGGTTTAATAGGAGGTTGAGTAGGAAGAGGATTACCTCTTTTAGCAATTGTTGGAGGCATGTTCAACACAGCCTTCTCCTTTTGTATCCTGGCAGTAACTTCTACTTCTTTTCCTTGTGAGCGGGTGAAAACAACATATGATTGTCCACTTGCATACCCTTGAGTACCTTCTTCTTCATCAGACTCCTCATCTTCAAATTCCATATACCCGATTGTAGAGTCACCATTGGTTCACCAACATCTTGATCATCTTCACCTTGCGATGAAGGTTCTTCATAAATTTTCTCCTCTTCTTCGATCTCGACTAGGGCATTAACCGGAGGGGCCTCAAGTGCTAACCTTGGAGTAGTAGTAGGTAAACGGCCTTTGTGGGGCATTGTTGGGAGTGAAGTTCCTCCGTGGGATATCCCGATACGAGTGGTAGACAAAGCTTGAGCTAATTGCTTTTTAATGCGAGCAAGTTTGTTTTCCATCTTTTGGAATGTCGGATCTAATGAAGTGGCTTGAGAAGGAGTTGAAGCCTTTGGTTTGGATGGCTCTCATTTTAACTCACCAGATATAAGTAGGTTATCCTCTATCCGAATGGCCGCAGCTTGAGCGAGGACCAAGGTGGTGATTTGTTCTTGTAAGAGTAAGAAACTTACTCTTGAACTCATGGCATTCACAAAGAAACACTTTTGATTTTCTAGTGTTGGCAACATGGCAGGTGGCACACGGTTAATCAGTGAATTGAAACGGGTGATAAAATCACACATGGTTTCATTGGCCTCCTTCTTTAAGTGAGTAATCTTTGATAGTAACACAAATGTGTCTTCTAAAGGCTTATACTTATCTTCAAACGCAGTTCGTAATGTGGCCCAACTAGTGATAGATCCGGTCGACAAATGTTGGAACCACTCTGCTGCAGGTCCTTGCAAGGTCTCTAGAAAGAGGTGTACCAACACGTCTTCATGGGTCACATCTAGGATGTTGCATGACATAATGAATGCAGATATATGTGAATCTGTGCTTTGATTTCCACTCCCATCAAATCTTGGGAAATTCTTGCGATTTCCATGAGGGAGTGTGTGAACTGGATGTGGTAATGCGAGAGGGCCCATAGCATTTCCCCATGGTACTACCATTTGAAAAGCTGGAAAGAGGATGCGAGCCGAAGTGCGGTTCCGCTTAATAATAGAGCACTGTAAATTGATGTGGAGGCTCCTTGTGAAAAATAGTTCTTTCGTGGAGGCGAGGCACTTCTGGCTGACCGATCAGCTGAACTTAGCGATGAGAAGCGTGTTGGTGTAATACTAAAGTTGTGCCTTTGAAGTAGATCAAAAATAGGATCAACTTCTCCACGAGCTCTCCTACTATGGGTAAATGGCTCACCCACCAGTGTATCTGTTCAGATCTGCAATGATTTTAGAGCAGATTTATAAAAACTCTTTTGTTTGTACTTGCTGATTTTTTTATTTTTCTAACAAAAATCAGCAGCATGTACTTTTCTAAATATTTAATTTTATCCCTCTTTTGAAAACCAATTGCGGTTTAATGACAAATATTAACGAGGATAAAATGATGGTTAACTTAGTAAGCTGATTTTCATCTTAGATTTGACTTTTTGCAAGGGTTTGAAAATATTTGTAAAACTATCAAGATCTCAGATCTACGGAAATATACGGGTTTTTATAAAAACTCAGTGAACTAAAGGTTTCTAACTGGTCCAGATCTATGGATCTCTGAAGAAAATTTTTAGTTTGGATCACTTTTGCAAAAAAATTGGATTTTAAACAAAGAGTTAAGATTTGCAAACAGTAGTGATTTTTACAATTTTATCTATTTTCTTAGTCTCCCAAGCAGCTTTAAAAAATTTTGGTGTCTTTTAGCTGACATAACATTCACATAGATCTGGTTCTTTCCCCAGTAGAGTCACCAAAAATTGTTGGTTCGAAAATCATCGGGTGGGCAGATCTATGGATAGACAGGCCAACAGTGTGCAGGGCATAGCCCCTCTTTGAGATAACAAAGTGAAACTAGTTTATTGCTATTCTACCAGCAGGAATATGTGTAAGTCTTACAATATTCTACCTTTAGGGGGTTTGGGATCTCATCCCAGTAGAGTTAGTTCCAACGAAGAACAGAAAGGAATGAAGGAAGGAATGGAAGAAAGATGGATCTGAAGGGAGAAAAGAAATGAATTCCAAAGTAGAAAGGTCAGAGGGTTTATGTTTTGGGCTGGTAGTAAATAGAGCCAAACTTACTCACATAAATAAATAAATCAATACTAATAAACAAAATGACAAAAGTAGATATGAATCTAACAGAATAAACACATAGATCTGACGTAAGAAAGATCTAATGCATATAACACATGAATTCAACACAAAGTCTCAATATTTGTATTAATGTTTTCTTCTGTTACAAGAAAGCTCAAAGTCTTTCTCTCCTCACTTTTATTTTTCATACAAATTTTCTCACCTAGAATACAACAAGTATTCCAAGTATTTATAGAAGGAGAAGGAGAAAGAAGACAAAAAGAAGCCAACCACTATTTACAAAATATCTAAAAGTCAAATGTTGACTTTGGGGCAATTTTGTGGATGACAACATCCCATGGTGCAACATGGATGATGTCATTGCATGTGCCAACATACTTTTAAATACTTTACAAAAATGCTCAATGCATTCTAGAAAGGAGAAACTACTCATCGTAGTGTAAAAGGGTGCACTTATCAGCATGTCGACACCACATTGTCGGCGCCTGGCGCAACTATCAAAGCATGTCGACACCACATTATTAGCACCTTTGTAAATGGGCACACTTATCAGCATGTCGACACCACATTGTCAACGCCTTTGTAAATGGGTGCACTTTTCAGCATGTCAACACCACATTGTCAGCGCCTTTGTAAATGGGTGCACTTATCAACATGTCGACACCACATTGTCAATGCCTTTGTAAATGGGCACACTTGTCAGCATGTCGACACCACATTATCAGTGCCTTTGTAAATGGGCACACTTATCAGCATGTCGACACCACATTGTCAACACCTTTGTAAATGGGTGCACTTATCAGCATGTCGACACCACATTTTCTCCCTATTGGAAAATGGCTAAAAATGGCTAAGTCCTTAAACAACTTGATTTTTGAAAGGGAGTTTTGAGCCATTTTGAACGTTATCGAGTTCTTCGAGGGGACCAAAAAATTTGGTATGGTTATCTCAAAATTGACCTTGTCAATTTTACAATATAATGGACTAACCCATTCGATTCATTAAGGGGCTTGATAATTCCAGATTTCAACATTTTATCAATTTCTTCTTTTACCTTTTCACACAAATTGGGGTTCATTCTATAAGGTCTCTTTCTAACTAGGTGTGCATCATCTTTAAGCTTTATCTTCATTTCCCCATTGATTCATGCACACCTTTAAGTTCAAGATACCCTCAAGGAATAAGTCCTAATAATCCCCGAGTAACTCAAAGTGATCTTTTCCACCTTCGAGTCGAGACAATACTTTCCAATGATGACATCCTTAGGCTCACCTCCAAACCTATATTCACCTTTTTTTTCTTCATGGTTTCATGATAGGTGCACGTATCCTTGTCTACACTATCCAAGACCTCTTACACCCTTGTGAATGTTCAATATCCAAGTTCTCAAATTCCTCATCATCCATGATGTAAACCATCTTTCCTTTCTCTTTCTCAAGGCAAGCGCATTCAAGTAGTATGGATTCCATTTCTTCTTCCCTTCAAAATGCACTCTAGACTCTACCTCACCAAATAATTCCTGAATATGCTCTTTTGCTTTTGCATTATCTCCCATAGTTAAGCGCTTGACAAATTTTAATGCCTCTTCTATTGGAGGTTGGGAAGAAAAGTAGTCAAAGGTCTGGATCATTCTGCAGATCAAATTTTTCAAGTTTTCATTCTCTCGATGTAGTTCTACATATACATACCAAGCATGTGTGTATCCTTGTAGAGTAGAGTACAATCTATGCACCCAGAGTGAAGGTGGTAATGCTTCATGTCCTACTATCTAGAGTCTCTCACACTGACTGAATGTGATGCTAAATAGGTTGATCACCATGATAAGTGCAGATCTACGTAGGTGCATTATTCCTTACAAACCTAATAGATAAGGTGATTCCAATCTCTTCCCATTCTATAAGATTATCTTTGTGGACTACCCACCAGTGCGTTGTTGTCCTATGCAAGGTATATACTAACATAGCTCTTCTCTTAATTTTATCTGTCCATTGTGTTTCCATGGCTTTCAAAAATGCAGAAGATCTTTTGCCCCTATATACCAAGGTATTGTACCACCTATCCGTCAAACCGAATGAAGTCCATTCTTTCTTACAACCATGCTTTTTACCTCGCGTCTTACTAGTTCATATGTACCATGAGCCCAATTTTCACAAGTAATACTTGTAGTATCACTAATAAAATGAGAATCCTCCCACTGTATGATACCTTCTTTTGATGGCTCATTGACCTATGGGTCCTGAATAATGCATACATAAATTTTGTTTAAATCCTCCTCACTTAGAGGTGCAACATATGGTGTAGACTCCCATCATCAGAGAGGTATCACAACTCTTTCTTCCTTATTCTCAAATCTTATATAACCCTTATTGAATCTCTAGTCAAGCATTATTTGCATAATACCAAGGCGTCCAAGAAAGGCTGGAAAATTATCTACTTCTACAAGTGTTGATACCTCAAAATCCCCAGTGAACTTGGCCCCTTGTATAGTTATAGATGCATATTTCAAAACTCCTATGGGAGTGGCCTTAGTCCAGTTTTCCATAAACAACACATTAGATGATGGTTGTAATGGAGGCCTCCCCATTTGTACCCATGCATCTAATGTAAGCACATTTACTTCTGCACATGTATCAATCAATATGTTGCTCAACAGCCATCCATCCACAACAACATTCAGATTAATTTCCTTATCATAGTCAATGCTATCGGGGGAAGATTTACATGTAGGATATGTCGTCCAGTCTCAAGACTTGCGCACGAGTGTTCCCTTTTAACCAACTTCCTAATAGTGGAATAATGTTCTCCTGGCACAACATTTTACACACTTCTCGCATATCATCGATATCAATTTGGACTATCTCTGATGCTTTCTTCTGCTCCTTTAAGTGTCATATCTCACCCTGAATATTCCTTAGAACTTCCATGGTATCCTAGTAAACTTCCTTCTAATGAGTAGGATCTGGGCATCGTGTGTGTAAAACCTCCTCCCTGATGGTCATAGGCTTCTGGTGCAATGCCTCTCTTGCGCATGCCACTTTAGTTCATGTAGTAATCTTCACTGTCAATGCCTCAGGTCCTTCTACTATCTTGGGCATCCATTGATCTTCTACCGTGCACTAGATTCTAACCATCCCAACACCTTTGTTTTCTTACTTATGCTACTTACTCAGATGCTCATATAAGTTTGGGAACTCTTCATAGCTATGGTTATTCCTATAGAAATAACATGCAATATTCTGAGGACATTTGTGCCTATAGTGGTCAAGAGATCCGCACGTATAACATGTTCCATGAGGGAACTCACCTCTTCCTCCACCACGGCCTCGTCCTCCATATCCACTAGGATATCCACGTCCTCTTCCATGACCTCCTTCAAAATGACCCTCATTCCTGTCATAGCACGTTTGATTATGATCCCGATCCTGGTGTGTTGGACCCCTGGAATATTAACCAAGTATGAATGCACTTAGGCATGCAAGGTCCTAGTTATGAAAAGGCGCGCAAGGAAAAAGTGCATAAGAGAAAGGTTTAAGGAAGCACATAGCATGCGTGATGCATGAAAGGAGGTTCGGGACTTAGTCAATTTGAGCACCTAGGGTAGAACACATGAAAATCATGATCAGTTGTGCATGGATAAGATGCCAACTGGCGACAGTTGGCCCCGATAGGGGCATGCCTTGGAATCTTCTAGAAGAACATCATGAGATAAAGTGGAAATCTCAGGCCTGGAGAAGCATGCTCGCATGAAGGACCACATTTGACACTTGGCACCAGATCTGAGGGCACTAGAAGGTGAGTTAGCAGTGTAGGAGAATTATAAATACAAGTGCCTACGAAGTAAAAGAGAGACACTAGGAGTTAGGGAGATAAGGAGTTTGATATACATGGCAAGTTTGAGATATAGTATGGGTGGAGCTCTGTAGAATTGCTGCAAAGACTCTGTTAGTGGATAATTTATTCAGGAGAGAATGTACTAGGCATGGAGTTGTAAATTTTCTTTTGTAGCTTAGTTACATAAGTCCAGTGAATTGCATGATTGCGGTTTGCTTCCCTGTGACACCCTGTAATGGTTCAATGAATGTAATGAGGTTACACAGTATAATATATACATGAATATCAATGGTTCTAATGCATATTTCTCTTATGAGTTCTCTTTCCTTTCATGCCATGTATGAATGCTTGTATAATTCTTTTTGTCATAATATATGTTTTGGATTCTGTTAAAGCACTCGATCTGAAGTGACTATAAGGATCTAGAGGCCTTTCGAGCCCTATGGTTCTTGTATGTCTTAACTTCCCTCCTAAAAACTCTTAATCATAGATGATGCTTCCCACTAAACTCACATAAAAGAGAGACTCGGTACCCATGCATGCCTCGGTGAGCGCTCAGCTTCTGTTGGGTGATAGGTCGGTGTGCATGGGGGTTCCTTCCTTTTGTGATGGGAGTAAAAATGACTACATCTTGGTTCCATTGCTAGGACCTCTTTTCAAAGTTGTAGTGGGATATAACATACATCATGATATGTAATGAGTAATGACAGAGTGGTTAACATTGGAAAATGTTGAATCGTGGTTCAAGAGCACGGAGGATGAATTTTCTCAGAGATTTAGCACTGGACCTAATTTTAATGCACATAGATGGGTAGAAGAGAACCTCTACCATGATCTATATGAGACCTTCTTCTGCTTTGCTTCCCAGTAGAACTATATGAATGGCTTTCAGCCTATGTGTCTAGATCAAGTTGGCATTATGGATCGCATATGTGGACCAAAGAAGACTACTAAAGGCTGCAGGATGTAGATTTGACGTGGACCCATGCTGTAGATCATTTTTGGAGAGGAGTAGTGACTAGTTACACTCTAGAGTATGCCATTTCTACGTACTCTTGTCCGGAGGTTGTTGAGGTTTGAATTTCTATGAGAACTCATAGGGAAGATTTCTACGTGCTATTCCTCTAGCTATGAAGATATTGATGGTTACCATGAGTTTAGAGGCATTCCTAATGGCCGGCTAGACCTTTCTGAGCACTTTGGGTAAGGGAGCTTGGGTGGAGGAAGATGGAAGATATCACGAACAGAGAAGGAGAGGGAAGAGAGATGGCTCAAGTATAGTGAAGCACGTGAAAGGGAGATTGCTAGATGATGTGAGGCTACTAGTGTGATGGATCTATGGAGATAGATGTTGTGGGAAGGAATTGAGGTTCACAAGGGAAGACGTGGAACCTGAGCAGTCTATGCTACCCCATCTTGGTAAGCATGTAAGGGAGACCCCTTCAGCTTCTGGTGAGAGTTCATCACACAGAGAAAGGAGAGATCATTGGCATATCTCGAACCCACCCAATGACCGAGCCACAGGCGCTTGGTTTTCCCGAACCAGTAAGAAGTGTTATTGACCTAGTTAATATCAGTGGAAGAGATAGATTTGTGCCTAGAAGGTACAATTTTTAGTTCCTTCTTCTATGGCTGCACATATTCTAGTATTTGGAGGATTCTTTGGACAAGGATTAAGTGTACAAGATTTTGGCCTCGCATCACGAAGTGGCACAGGACATAGTAGTGGTAATAGAGCACTATCACAGACCATCGGTGCATAGTTCAGTGGGACCGTGGGGGTGTTTGGCACAACTCCTACAGGCCCTATTGGACCCAGTGGTTCTAGTGGATCTAGTGGCTCTAGAGGCACAGGACCCAGTGGACCTGGTGGATCAGGCGGTGAGGAAACACCGAGGGGAACCAAGGCTCTAGCTCAGGAGGAAAGGGACCCCAGCCACCACCTCAAGTATTCTTTGAAATGTCTCTACATTTTCTAGATTATATGGGCATTGAGGATGTTGTGGAACATGTTCACAAGTGTGAATTTCTATGATGCGCGAAGGGTATCACAACCCCAGAATGGAAGGTTAGTTAGTTTGAAACCACGTTAAGGGCGTGCACATAGCTGGTATAGGAAGTATGACCCTCATCAAATGGTGGTGGACTACACTACTTTAAAGAATGCATTCTTGGCAAATTCCACATTCCTAAGTTTGAGTAGAAGAGCATTAGTGTTTTGAAGGAGACCTCAGCAAGGAATGGTAGAGAGTGTGCGGGAGTATGATGCACATTTTAAAACTCTCTTGTCTAAATTATCATATGATATTCATCCTTCTTAGCATGCACAGTGGTTTTGGAGGATTGATCACCCCTTTTAGAAGGGCCTTGTCTCATAAAACTTTTACAGACCTACGTGAAGCATTAGAAGTCGCCATGCACCGAAGCTATTGGTAGTATTAATACTGGCATTAGCCCATTATTGGAGGCTCGATTGTTGTTATGGAAAAGCGATTGGAAAAATTATCTAAAACTTAGCTAATGAGACTCGTAGTGGTTTGTGGTACACAAATTGTGAAATAGAGGGACACGTTAAGGATAATTTCCCCCGAAGGATAGTATGCGCTATGATAATAGATTATGAAATTTGTCATGGGGACCATGATGCAAGTAGATGTCCCTTGTTGTAGTGCGTGATAAGAAGAATGTGTCTTGTTATTGAAAAATTTACACCTCTACAACCCATGATACTAAGGGCCGTAGGCTCATTGATCAGATCCAACAAGCCATTAATCATGGGGTGCGCCAAACCAAAGGTGTTCTAAAGGTGAAGATCACCATTATGAGGAGCGTGTAAATGGAGGTGCACACGAGAAGAGGTTTTGAGGAGGATTCCATGGTCGAGGTAACTGTGGAGGAGGAAGAAGTGAGTTCCTGTGCGGAACATGTTTCAACTATGGATCTACAAAACATTACAAACATGAGTGCCCAGACCTGTTGCATTTCTCATGGTGTGGAAAGAAGCATAAGTATGAGGAGTGCATAGAATTATTTGAGCATATGAATCAATAGCACTAAGGAAGGACAAGGGAACTGCAATGGTCAGCATCAAGAAGGTAGACATATAATGGATGCCTCGGGTAACACGGGATGTAGGTTTGGAACCTGTCTTGGTAACAACAATGGAAAAAACCACACGTGTAAGAGAGGTACCAATATAGAAAAACCCCTAGTTTCAAGGGAGGAGGTCATTCATGGAAAGTATCTAGACCATAGCATCAAAAGGAGATATATCAGGACACCATGGATGTTATTCAAGCTTACAAGGGGAGATCCAATGTCTAAAGGAGAAATCCAGGAGGGAGGAACAAGGAAGGAGAGTCGAGGCACAAAAGGATGACCTAGATGAGGTCAAGGAGGTGTGTAAAATGCTAAGGTAGAATAATATCATTCCCTTGTTAGGATCCTGGTTGAGAGAGAAGGTACCACACACCGGAGAAGAGCACGAGAGACATGTCTTGCACATGAACCTTCCCCCTCACAACCTCGAATATGACAAGGAGATTATGTTGAATGCAGTTGTAGATGGATGGATCCTCAACAATATCCTCATTGACATAGGTGTAGAGGTTAATGTTTTGACTTTGGATGTATGGCATCAGATGGGAAGACCTGCATTACAGCCATCTTTGAATGTACTATTTATGGCAAAAAGACTAAAGCAATGCCCATCGATGTCTTTGAAGGATGTAACTATTACTATCTATGGATCCAAGTTTACTGAGGACTTTGAAGTCTTGGCACTCGCTGAGGTGGACAATTTCCCAACACTACTTGGGCTCCATTGGTGTTACAAGAACAATTCGGACCTTCGGTTTAACAAAGGGTACATCAGCTTTGAGAACAAGGAGGAATGGGTCATTATACCCTTGGCTGATGGGAAGTCGACACCATATATTGAACCATTGGGAGAGGAAGTTCTAGATAGGATTTATGTGCACTCAATCAAAGACCCTGAGATGATACACCCTACTAACGAGGTTATCCAGTTTGAAGATGCTCATTCAATGAGTGATACCACCAATCGGAATGTGACAATTGGGTGCATGGAACTTACAAATTAATGGGATGGTAGTTGAGAGGGTCGGTGACCAAGGTGACTAAGGCACGCATGGTTAGGCACCTTGGAGGAAAAGAACTGCCCAAATATTCATGAGGAGCCTTCCCGATATCTTTCTACATCAATGGAAGCTCAATGAAAGGATGGAAAGGAACAGAGGGGGATGTTAAGTTATGTCTTGCTTGGCATAACAGCTCGGTGGTGGGCCACACATCAGGAGAGCCTTTTAGAGTGGTGTGAGGTAAGAATTTCTCTCTCTCATATTTTCTAGGAGCAATGTATCCACCATCATCAAGGAGTACCATGGGAAGGAGCCCACCTCTTTCCATATCCAGGAGTGTGAACGGGTCGGGAGAGAAGGTGTGGAAGCTTTTTCACCATCCCTCTAGGTGCACAAGTTGTAATCTACACTTCAGGGTTATGCATATGCATGGTACATTCATTCAGAGACACTCTGCCAGAAAAGGAATTGGCAAGAGCTCGTAGTTGACCTTATTCAAACCTTTGAATATCAGAGTACCAAGCCATCGGTTGATAAGGCCTTGCAGGGTATCAAGCACCTTACCATGGGGGATAGTGCCAAGATGGAAGATAGGCTGCTAAAGTTACTAGGTGAGCCAATATTGGAGGCACATTTTGAAGAAGAAGAGGAAGCAGAAGAGTTACAGCTTGAGTGCGCATGTTTGGAAAAGGAGAAGGGAAAGTTGGTATATGTGATTGATTGAGAGGAATCAAAAAATTTAGATGTTATCCATTTTGTAGGGATGTGCGAGGTAGTGGGCAGTGTAGATACTCACGCACGCGCACCTACTATAAGCCTTTAAAACATAGAAAATTAACATCGGTTTAGAAGAAGAACCTAAGGAAGCTATTATTAGGGATTACTTTGATGGAGAAGGAAGTATCAAAGATCATTGATCATTTGCATGAATTTGAGGGTTTATTCCCGTGTGGGTACCATGAGCTCAAAGGTGTTCACCACTCCTTGGGAGAGATGAAGATAAAACTAAAGGATAGTGCGTGCCAGGTTAGAAAAGGGCCCTACCAGATGAATCCCAACTTACGCATGAAGGTCAAGGAGGAGATAGACAAAATGATAGCTTCGGGATCATTGAGGTAGTGATAGAATCGGAGTGGATAAGCCCAATAGTAATCAGCATCAAGAAGGATGGGCTGATTAGAATTTGTGTGATTATAGGGAATTGAATGCGGTTTGTGTCATTGATCCATTTCGACACCCTTCACTAAAGAAATTTTGGAAGGATTATTGGGCATGAAATCTATTCCTTTGCGGATGGATTTTAGGGTGCCACCAAGTCCGGATTGAAAAGGAATACCGGGAAGATAACTTTTGCCATTGAATGAGGAAGTTTTACATATACGGTCATGCCTTTTGGGTTGAAGAATGATCCGGATGTTTTTTCGTGCATAGTGGTATAAGCATTCCAGACTTCATCCATAAGTTTCTTGAGTCTATTTGGATGATTGGACAATATATGGTGCAGTTAAAGACCATTGTGACAATTTGAGGTTAATGTTTGAGAGGTGTAGGTAATTGAGGATTTCCCTCAACATTAAGAAATGTGTGTTTTCTACACCCATTGGGACTTTATTAGGGCATATCATATGTAAGGAGGGCTTCCTATAGATCCCGCTAAGGTTACAGTTTATTGTGGGGTTAAGGGAGCCTACTAGCAAGAGCGTAGTGTGTGGATTCCTTGGGCATACGAGATATTACAGGAAATTCATTTAGGGATATGCCAAGATTGCTGCACCTTTAGAGGAGCTGCTTAGACATAAAAGTGCCTTCCATTGGGGAAAGGTGCAGCAAAGGGCATTTAATACATTGAAAGATAAGCTTATCACTGTGCCTATTTTATGTTTTCCCTCTTAGGATAAGCCCTTCCATGTCCATGTAGATGCCTTAGGGACCACCATTGGAGTAGTGCTTGCATAGCCAAGTGAAGGGATTGTTGATCACCCTCTGTGTTTTGCAAGTAGGAAGCTGACACCAGCAGAGAAAAACTATACCACAACCAAGCGCAAGGCATTATCAATGATCTACGCGCTCTTCAAGTTTAGACAGTATCTGCTGGCAACACCCTTTGTGTTTTACACCGATCACATGGCATTAAAATATTTAGTGAACAACCCTGTTCTACAAGGGCACATATGTCGATGGGTATTGTTGTTTCAAGAGTTAGAGTTCACCGTTATAGTAAAGTTCGAAAAAAGAAACTATCAACCTAATCATCTATCAAGAATTAATTCCAAGGATGTGACCAAGTATTGAGGAAGTAATGCCAAACGCACAATCGTTTAAGGAGAGATGAAATTCTTTTGTGCCCTTGGATTTGGAAGAGATTACAATATTTTTAAAGGAAGGTGTGGCACTGAAAGGAATGAAGACATTAAAAAAGTATTTCACCAAAGAACGTGTAGGACTGGGTCACATTATGTCATCACTTGCACAAATTATCTCACAAGGTGGGAAGAGGCAGCCCCAACTAAAGACTACATGGTAGCAATAACAGAAAGGTTCTTATGGGAGAACATTATCACAAGGTATGGATGCCCGTTGAGTTTGACTAGTGATAGGGGTACACATTTCCTTAATGAGACCATGAGGATCCTATTATCAGATTTCATGGTGGCTCATCACAAGACTACGCCCTATCACCCACAATTAAATGGAACCACGGAAGCATTCAACAAGATACTAAGTCATACCTTGACCAAAATTTGTGATGTCGGAAGACAAGATTGGGATGACAAAGTATCGGCAGTATTATGGGCTTACAGGACAACGTATAAAAGGTTGAATAAAGCCACACCTTTTCAATTGTTTTTGGCATGGAAGCTATTTTTACCGGTTGAATTTATGTTGCCTTCTCTATTAATAGCATGCGTAGGAGGGTTAGTCTATGAACAAGTGCTGGAAGAAATAATTGATGAGTTAATGAAATTGGATGAGATATGATCACTCACCCGATGGAGCCAAATAGTGGAAAAGGAAAAGCAAAAGGCTTGGCATGATCACCACATTAGGAATAAGAAGTTTGAGGTTGGGTAGATGGTGTTACTATATGATTCCAAGTTTTGCGCCATCCTGGGAAGTTGAAATTCCATTGGTTGGGTCCTTACAAAATCTCATACATCCTTGATTTAGGCGCATGCCAGTTACAAGCGTTGGATGGGATAAAGTTTCCTGGACACTTCAATGGGAGTAGGCTAAAGCCCTACTATAAATAAGTCTTCTTGGTATTTGTAAATAAGGCATTTTTCCAGTTAGTTTAGAAGTTTCCTTTATGCATTTTCCCTTTCTTGTGTTTCCCTTTCATTGTTGTTTTGTTTTGCGCCTTGGGCGCTGGTAACCTTATTGCTATTTTTGAGAATTTTTGAGTGCACAGAGGACCACACATCACTTTAAGTGTGGGGTGGAGAAAAGTGAAGAAGCGCGTGATTAAAGTACCAAGGAAGTTGTGTTGAAAAGCCTTGTTGAGTAGCCGGGTTGAAAGAGGTATATAAAGAGAAAAGATAAAAGAATAGTTGGTGCTAGGGTAAAGCTACTTGTAGATCCCACATACTAAGGAAAAATCACATTTAAAGCAACACAAGGTAGGCGAGAGCAAGAATCAAGATAGAAGAAGTGCCTTCGGCGTGGGTTACGTGCATGTAAGAGTCTCCTGTCATGTTGGATTGGTTGCGTGCCAAAAGGTTGGAGGAGTTTTTGTGAAGGAAGGGCATGTGAGTGAAAGCAATCAAGATGGGACTTTGTTTGAAAAAGCCACATTAAATGAACAAATTATGATGGTAGGTGAAGTAGCGTTTAATGTTAGAAAAGAGAAAAACTATAAGGATCGGGGCACTCTCATTTTTACTTTGTGAAATAGAGGATTTTGAGATATAAACGAGTTCTATAAACTAGGGTTTTATATCCGATCGAGTGCGAAGATCTATGAGATTGAAACATGAGCAGCCGAGTTTGAGTTTACGAACCGAAGGAAGGGGTTTACACGAGCATGGAAAGAGTTGAAGAGGTGTTGTCTTGTGAAGGTTTTATCGCAGTTAGGGTTAGAAAAACTAGGGCACGGGTTCAGAAGAGTTGTATCACGGATTTGAGATCAAAGGATTGGAAGAAGTAAGACAGAATAACAAGGAGATAGTAGGAGTGATAAGACGACCTTGACAATGGTACCCAAGAAAGGGAAGGGCAAGGCCAATTCCAAACAACAAGAACCTGAAGTAAACACAAATGAAGAATGGTATTTAGAGATGTAATACCTAGATGGGGTGATGATGGGGAAGGAATGGGAATCCCGCCTAATAATTGTACCTTCTAGTGACTATGATCACTGCACAAACACAATAGAAAAGGAAATGGCACTAGAATTAGTGTGCCCCACTAGAAAATGAACACCAGAGGGTTTGCCAATATACAATGATGACGTTAAGGTCAAAATGGAGAAGGAAGGATGTCTTCTGTAACTCTATGAGTTGCCCTATTTTAGAAACCTAGAGCACCTGTACCAATGGTTGATGTCGCGGGTACACAAAGATTACTTCCACTTTATAGGGCACAAGATGCATGTGACTCCCCAGCTTATTTCATAATTTACAGGCCTCATATGTGAGGGAGATAGCTTGGAAGATGACCTTGGTGATAAGGAGGCTATTCAAGAGACCATCACCGAGTATGCCTGCAAGAAGGGGTCATGATATTATGACATTTCAAACATCAAGGACCTCGTGATGAAAATGGTTGCACATTTGGTGACTAAGTTGAATGGCCAAGAAAGGTGGACACAGGTCAACAAACCCTGGTTACATGTCTGTAGGAAAATTATAGAAGGCACCATATACAACCTATCCGCATACATTGTAAAATAAATTGTTAAGTATGTGAAAAAGGGGACAGGATCCTCTTCGGCAACGTCTTACTCACCATTATATTCACGGAGATTGGGGTTCCTGACGCACTAGAAAAAATTTTATGGGAGTACCCCACCAAGGATCCTTCAACCGCGAAGAGGTTTGAAAAGTATTCTTGCGATACAATGATAGCACCCCACAAGGCGCGGCTGGAGAAATGGTACACACACCTGAGGAATGCATTCGGGGCATAGTGGAGAATCCCTGAACAACTCCCAGTAGCCACTAAAGGGGAAGCTAAGTTCATTATCTATCAACATTTCTACTTGGGTAGGTTCAAGCTAATAGATGAATCATGGAGCCCTTGGTGCAAGCTTCCCTTCACATTCACTGCCTAATACTTCCAAGTGGGAGTGAATAGATTTAAGGAATCAAAGAAGTTAAGGCTAGAACTAGGTAGTCTAGATTAGGAACATAGGGAGATGAGGAAGAAGCTGAATTACCCCGGTGGTAAGCATGCATACGTGGAAAGGTATGTGTCGCACGAGATCCAGATGACTAGGCCGATAACACTACCCATCACTGGAGGAGCCATGCGCACGCGTGTACCTCCATATAAGGCCAAAGTTTGAGAAGGGTGCATATCTAGAGAATGAAGTCTCCATACCTAAGGATCCCATGGAGAGAAATAATCCTGCACCCAAGAAGAGGGGAAGAGAGGAAAAAGCACCAAGTGTGCTAACTGCTCAAACAGTGAGCATGCCAACAACAAGCACCAAGCCAAGCACCTACATATGGAGAAAGAAGTCCTTGGTGAAGGAGAAGACACCAGAAGTAGAGGCACCTAGGAAACCCCTCACCAAGGAAGAATCACCTGAGGGAGAAGATAAGGCTGAATCCCCAGTTCAGGAGCCACCTCTCAGGAAAAAGTAGAGGGTAGATGAGGAAGCTGACTTGGAGGCGACCGACAACTTGGAAAAGTACATGGGCGGAAGAGGGGATGAGAGTGAAGAAGATGACGGTGAAGAAGATGAGCCTAAAAAGACTAGGAGCCATAGGTTTTTAGCATCTACGACTCGGAAGAGGAGAGTGGAGATGAGAAGCAGGAGTTCGTATTCACGCAGGCAAGGGTGCACAAGATGAGGAAGACACTTGGAGATAGGGAGGGGAATGAAGAGGTTGGCGGGGAAAAGCAGGGAGCCATAAGTTTTACGAAGGATCAAATCAAGGTGGTGGAAAGAGAAGCACAAAAAATGCTCAAAGTCTTGGTAGACCAAGAGTTAGAGTGCAGCGCGGACATAGTCTTTGAAGGAAGGAAGGAGGAGAAAAATGAAAAGAGCATGACCACCTAGGAGGAGGTCCCGCTCTAATAGTAAGTTTCCCAAAGGCATGTGCTTGGGCGGGAGGACTCTTGATATGAAGAAGAGGGAGAGTAATGGGATATGTTGATGACACAAAGAAGGTGCTACGTGTTTCCAAAGCATTGTACCCATAGAAATACTTCTAGCCATGGGGTCTTTTGAAAAGGATGATGCGTACCCCAGAACAAAGAAGATGCTCTCTTGGGCGTTTGAGTCCCACATTGATGAGCTAGACTTTGAAGTCTGTCAGGGAGTGCTCATAACATTTCCAGAATCTAAGGGGGTCAATCCTTAGTGAATTCTCAGGAGCTCTTAGATGAGCAAGTCTGTAATGCACTTAACAAGGTCACGGTCGAGACCAAGGCTAGACTCTTCAGTGAAATGATAGGATAAGAGTCTTGGAGGAAAAACTAGGGAAGAAGGAAGAGGAGATGGCAGAGAAGACCCAGAGCCTAAAGCAGGAAGAATTGATCAGTGCATAGCTAAGGTGTGAGTTAAAGGAAGAGAAGATAAAGGTGCAGGAAGTGTACAAGAAAATGGAGTCTATCAAGGATTTCATCCTTTTGAAGCACCCAGACTTAGCACTGCACAGAAGTACTCATCCCTTCTAGAGTGTATAGAATATCTAACGCACATCCTCACTATGGAGAGATGACTTTTGGCCTTGGAATCTACTGAAGAAGTTGCACACTTGAAGGAGGAGGACAAATTGAAAGTGGTAGTGCTTGTTGCCGAGTATAGCCAAGTACTCGTGGAGGTTAAGGTCACTGCCCAATCTACGGAGGCCATGTATGATACATGCACAGATAGGGATAAGGTGGCAAGCTCCTTGGTTGCCACACTTGAATCAGAACTAAAAGAGTTCTAAGAAAAGAACAAGGGGAACAGGGTGGAGAGGGACAAGGTTCTATTTGAATTAGAAAACAAATCAGAGGCAATTGAGGCTTTAAGGAGCTCAATTAAGGCCCGACTAAAGGAACTATACCCTAGATTACTAGGAGGATGGATAAACTTGAGGACCTGGGCAAAGAGATGGAATAGATCATGGACACTTTGGGCACCCAGGGAATTGTCCTGAGTTTTGATGAAGTGAGCACCCTGGTGGGTGACCTCTACTAGAAGGCACAGGGCGAGGTCGAAGAGTGGAATAAGCTAGAGGCAGATTTGTGAAAATATTTCCCTAGCTTGCTAAATTGATGCTCCCCCCATTCTTCATTCTTTCCCCAATTCTTTCATTCCTTATTCTTTGTAAAGTGTAATACTATTCATTGATTCCCTAGACAACATGCATCTTGGTTAAGTAAAGTGTTTCCGAGGACGAAGAATAGGCATAGTGTGGGGTGATGTTGGACCCCTGGAATATTAACCAAGTATGAAGGTGCATAGGCATGCAAGGTCCCAGTTATGAAAAGGCGTGCAAGGTAAAAGTGTGCAAGAGAAAGGTTTAAGGAAGCACATAGCACGCATGATGCACGAAAGGAGGTTTGAGACTTAGTAAATTTGAGCACCCAGGAAGAACATGTGAAAAGCATGATCGGTTGTGTGTGGATAAGATGCCAGCCTGGCGACAGGTTGGCCCAATAGGGGCATGCCTTGGAATCTTCTAGAAGAACATCATGAGATAAAGTGGAAAGCTCAAGCCTAGAGAAGCATGCTCGCATGAAGGACCACATTCAACACTTGGCACCAGATCTGAGGGCACTGGAAGGTGAGTTGGTAGTGTAGGAGAATTATAAATACAAGTGCCTGTGGAGTAAAAGAGGAGACACTAGGAGTTAGGGAGATAAGGAGTTTGATATACATGGTGAGTTTGAGATATAGTATGGGTGGAGCTCTGCAGAATTGCTGCAAAGACTCTGTTAGTGGATAATTGATTCAAGAGAGAATGTACTAGGCATGGAGTTGTAAATTTTCTTTTTAGCTTAGTTACATAAGTCCAGTGAATTGCATGACTACGGTTTGCTTCCTGTGACACCCTGTAATGGTTCAATGAATGTATTGAGGTTACATATAATATATATGTGAATATCAATGGTTCTAATGCATATTTCTCTCTTATGAGTTCTCTTTCCTTTCATGCCATGTATGAATGCTTGTATAATTATTTCTATCATAATATATGTTCTGGATTCATTAAAGCACTTGATCTGAAGTGACTGCAAGGATCTAGATGTCGTTCTGAGCCCTATGGTTCGTGTATGTCTTAACTTCCCTCCTAAAAACTCTTACATAGATGATGCTTCCTACTAAACTCACATAAAAGAGAGACTTGATATCCACACGTGCCTGAGGTGAGTGCTCAGCTTCTATTGGGTGATAGGCCGGCATGCATGGGGGTTCCTTCCTTTTGTGATGGGAGTAAAAATGACTACAAGGTACTCATTCTTACTCTTAGAATTATTTGTTACACTTGTATGTCATACCCCAATGTCTATAGCATCCTGGATCTGACTAATCAGCCAACAATCCTCAGTATCATGGTTCATGGACATGTAAATTTTGCAAAATCAAGATACATTCTTCCTTATCACACATTGTAACAAAGGATAGTGACTAGCATCATGATTTAAATGATAGATCTCACAATCCAACAATAATGAGTGTACAGATTTACGAGGACAATTATCCTTGGTGTGACCTTCCACTTCACAATCTATACACCAAATTCTGATCACGTTTCATGGGATGAATTTGGTGCCTCTAAGAATGGACTAACACTAGTGTCAATAATCCCAACTTCCTCAACACGCAAAGCTAATTCCAGTGCTTCACGCGGATCAATGTATGTATTATGTGATAATGCCCTTCTAAATGGTGTAATCAATCCTCTAACAAACCATTGTGCATGTTGGCTTGCATGAATATCATAAGATAGCTTAGATAGAAGTGTCTTAAAATGGGCATCATACTCATGTACACTCTTAGTAGTGCCCTACTTGATATCCTTGAGCGCACTGATACTTTTCTAGCTCAAACTCAAGGATATGGAACTCTTTCAAGAAAGCATCCTTCAATGCTACATAATCCATGCAAGTTTGATTAGGGTCAAACTTCCTATACCAGCTATGTGCATGTCCCTGTAATGTAGTAGCAAATTGACTTTCCTTACGCTCAGCAGTCATGATCCCTTTAGCACGCCACAATATTTCACACATATGCACATGTTTGGAAGCATCCTCTATACCTCTATACTCTGAAATACGAAGAGACATATCCATATAAATATTTTGTGGTTGTTGCGGGCCTTGACCACTGATCCAGAACCTCTTGTGTTCCCTCTGCCTCTAAAACCACCAAGATCCACTAGAACTAGAACCACCTATACCTCTTAATCCTCCACCTGTAGCTGGAATAGGACCTATAGATGTACTCCCATGTGCTCCGATAGTAGTACTATACTAAACCCCTACAGTCTGTGAGGTAGTTCCACTTCCAGAGGTGAATCCAACATTCTACACACTCACATTCTGTGTGGATGATGCACCTAAGAATGTTCCTCCAAATATCATTGAATTTGTTTATCCTACCATTGATGTACTTGCTCCCGACTTTATCTGCTCGATACTTCCCAAGTTAGCTTGTTGGTTACTTTTCGTATTAGATACTAGAAAACCAAGCGCAAGGGCTAGGTCACCAGGTGGATTAAGATGTGCACCCATAGCCCGAGTAGTCTCTCTGGCACACTACATGTGTGAGACAGAGGGGGATCTTTGTCATGTTTTCCAAGATGGGGGAGTTCATGATGCTCTGGCTCCACATCTTCTACGTGAGCTGTAAATCCTTCATGAGTCATCTCTCTCCTCAACGCCATACTTTCTACAATGGAACATTTCTTCTTTATCTCCCTCTCGTGTGCCTCATTATACTTAATCCTCCTATCCTCTCTCTGCCTCTCTTCCGCTAAGTCTACCATATTTCACCAAACTTGTTCCTGCCCTCGTGCGTGGTGAAGTTTAGTTAGCCATTGGTTTACTCTCCAAATTTAAATTTACCATCAATATCTTGATCTCTAGTGGAATACCTTGCAGATATACTCCTCTTGGATACCACAAAAACTAGAATTCAGCTATCTTCGGGCAAGAGTACATCAAAATTGAATACTACAAAATATAACTATTTGGAACACCACAAAACCACATATCCACAATGTAAGTCCAGATCAGATCAGCATCATAAAGGGCTTGAAATTCTTCATGTGTCTAGATAAGTACATGATACCTCTAATTCCACCGAGATGCATAAGCGATGAAGCCACTCATATCGTTCTATTTGAAAGATAGTGAAAAATATCTTGTATAAGCTATCACAAAAATTTGTTCTACCCAAGTGCCTTCATTAAAATTGGATCCACTTTGTTGAACCGCCGTGCATATTCTTCCTCCAAATTGTGTATCCATTCCTCAATACTTACTAGAGTTAATCTGATACGTCTTCATCGTGAACCATCCCCGAAAAAATTTAAAAAAGAGGTCCCAAAGAATGGAACCAATGATGTAGCCTAGAATTTACCAGATAACACCCTATTCGTGTTGGCACATCACTCAGCCTAGACTGAGAGCTCACCCGAAGCGTGCAAAGGTACCAGGTCCCTCTTTAGGGTTGTTGTAGCAAGATGTTAGTGTGATGAAGGAATAAACATATAGACCAATAACTAATCCATCATTCTATAATGCATGCTACATTCAGATCTATGAAATAATAAGCTTTAAATAGTAATCATGATTGAATCAATAACATGCACTACTCAACTATACACAGAAGTGACACTTAGATTCAGCCAATATCTTCCATCTATTAATAAACACAGAATCTTCTTACACTAATGTCAATCTATACTAATGCACGCATGGAACTGATACAAAGAATTCAGTCATATGTATATATCTCTATACCTTCATACATCCATCACACATATCTATTACTACTATGTGATTCATATCATATATATAGGGTGGGGACTTTCCCTTCACTACTTATCTATTCCAAAAATAGGCCACATGCTATTAATAGCCACACGTCATTTACAGGCATAGCCACACATGCAAGTGTGCTATCTATAGACCTCTTACAGTTAACTGAAGTGTCAATCCTATTCTTAGCTCATCTCCATGTAAAATGCTTTGATCCAATCCTCCAAAGATAGACAATGTGTGGCGTGCACGTCTCTACATCGTTGGTGTGTTCCGCACGCCATCTTCTAAAAATAGGTCATCATGCTCAAAATCAGCTAAGTCCCAAATTTTGAACTTTCCCTCCATGCGCAGGTCCTTGTTGTTCCTCTGCGCCCTTGATCCTAGCCTTCGCTCCCACGCGGACTTCTTGTGTGATCTCTAATAGGTATTCTCGATCAACAAAGATAGATAAGGTGTGATAGGATGATGGATGAGACAATATATTGGATGAGATGAGATAATAGATATTGATCAAACTAGATGGATAAGATAAGATAGATCAATAAGATGTCAGATTGGATGAGATTTGGATGAGATAAGATAAGTCACACATAGACAAAATGATGGATCATATGATGTAGAATTGATGTTAGGATAATAGATAGGGAATGGAAGATAGAGGCTTAGATTAGATAGAAGAAAAGGAACGTGACTCGATAGATGGTGACCAAAGGGTATGAATGATACTACGTCATATCAAGGAATGCATGAGGAAATGATGCCACCAACTGCATTAGAGGTAAACAAGAAAGGGATCTCGATAACGCAATGCACATGTAGCCAAAGCAAGTGTTAACACCTAACCAATGATAGTTAGTTATACCAAAGATCAAGAGGGAAATATGGATGAAATGAGCTTATAAACCTAATGTTGACATAAAAAATGGGTTTAGATGTAACTTGTACGTGATAAGAATTTTCTCCATAAGTTGATTTCCTAGGTCATATGCCCCAACTCAAGGTAGGGGAAAGAGAGAGAATTGATCAATGTACGAAGTTTTAAATGAGAAAGTTGATCAATGTGGGAAATTTCTTAGGATTCTAATATAATAAAAGGTTAATCTATGTGGGAATCCCTTGCTACCATGATACAAAAAGAGTATCCATCCTTCAAGGGTATGGTCTACTTTATACATATATGATTTCAATGGCAAGAATGATATACATGATATCCATCCTTTGAGGGATCGATCTATTTATTTGATTTGATTTTTTTACACAACTAATTTTCCTTTGAGGGAGCAGTATGTTTTTGATAACTTTTACTTTTGATAGGATCATCCATGAATTTTGAATTTTACATGGGGAAGAGATGGGAATAGCTAGGTAGACCACTTAGGAGGGGATAATGGATGTACAAGCGACACCTTTAGGACCCTTAGCATGGTTCCAAGAGGTAAACAAGAGGGTGATGAATGTAATGATTGTGGAGTTCTCACCAAAGAGGGAGAACCTATCCATAAGGAAAATGTTATGGAAAAATCCATGGTGCCCATATTTAAGGTCATGTTTAGGAAAGTGATGGTAGACCACATAATTCCAAACCATTACAATGATAGATGGAAGAGGCTAATGATGGAGGAATGATCTAAGGATATGACTAAGTGCTCACTAGTAGGTATGCTAATAGTAGAATGGTCACAAGTGTAATGCATTAAGTGGTTCAACTTCTGGTTTACCATCAAGGGAGGTCAAACGATAGGCTCCCAACCCATACTTATGTGTGATAATGTAAGGTCCAATCCAGTTGGGGAAAACTTTCCATGTTGGCTCCTTTCTAGAGTAGTAACTATTATCCAAAGTTCACCCCCAGGGTAAATTTCGATAACATGCATCAGAGTTTTCAGTTCCAAGCAAGTAGATTGATTCAGGAGAAAATCATGAAATTGGCTAAGTCCTGCTCAAGGCCACCTTTGGGACAGTTGGAACAAATGTACGCGGAGGACGTGAATCGGCCGAAAGGCCACCGAGGCGTCTGCAGGCAAAGGAACATCTAGGCCATCGGGACGCGTGGGACACGGAAAGCTGGTTCGGCCAAAGGAGAAGAAAATCGACTAACTGCTCTGGGACATTTGGGACATGAAGACGCAAAGGGCGCGAACCGCCCGGTTCAGCTGAAAAGGAGAACTTTCGCACTAAGCAGTTGGGACATCTGGGCCGCGAGGACGCGAAGGACGTGAAAAGGTGAAGTGGCCAAGAGCAAAGGAAGCCCATTTCGGGTGGTTTGGAAGAATTTGTCCCAGACAGTCTGGGACAGTTGGAACAAATGGACACGAAGGACGTGAACCGGGCCGGTTCGGCGAAGCGGGAACTTCAAAGACCTTTGAACAAATTGGGACAAAGGGACGCGTGGGACACGGATAGGCAAGATCCGAAAGCCAATCAAGCAACGCCACGTGTCATCACCCGAACAAGAGCAAAGGAATCCCATTTCGGCAGATCGGGAGTTTTGGCCCAAACAATTTGGGACATCCGGGACATGAAGACGCAAAGGGCGTGAAAAGCCGGCAAACCCGCGAACCAATCAAATCACAACATATGTCACAAGGAGAAAAGTCCAAAAGTCAAAGGACGAGGATTCAAGACCGACCCGAGCCAATTAAAAGAGGACACGTGTCCAATGAAGCAGGAAAATGCATGGACAGGAAGGAGAGATAATTACGCATCCAATCAGTGCTTGACACGTGTCGTCCAGGTGGTAGAGCACGGGAAAAGATTTCAAAATCCGTTTTGGCCTGTTTCATGCCCTAAATCTTCAGATCGTCGTATCTTTCGATCCAGAGCTCGGATTTGCACGTTCTTTATATCAACGAAAAGCTGTTGAAATTCTCTACATGATTCTGGGATCAATCTTACATTTTGGTGTAGTCTAGAGAGATAAAATTGAGAAACACCTCTGGCACGTAATAATAGATAGAAGTAATGCTTCAACAACCAACTTTAATGCAACAGATAGTTCGCCGCTTCTGTTAGACAGCCCGCCATTTTGCCAGGATCCGCCACTTCTACCATAATGAGATGATTTAAAATATGACCTAGAAGTGGTTGGGGTAGATTCTGAATTTCCTCTCTTTTCCCTCTCTCATTCTTCCTATATATTGTAAAGAGGAGCTTCTTTCAAAAGGTCGAACATTTTCTGTTTTGCTCCTCCCTTCTTCTCCTATCAGGTGAATTTGTGGAGTTCAAACCTCCCATTTGAAACTGTAATACTGAATCTACCTCTTGGCATTCTGTAGTGTATTGTATCAATCTTTGGAGCAAGTAATACATGTCTATGGATGATTCTCAACCCTCTCTGTGTTCATTTTTCATCCTCCTAGTCTTTCACTGCAAGTTTTGTTATCTGTGCATGATCTTATATCACATTTGAATGGTCTGTGTTTACTTGGTAGGACAGTGTTCTTCATTCCTCGGTGCATCACCTCTATTAGCTTAGATTTATTTTTATGCATCTTCTTACCCTGTCTCCTTGGCAGATTAGATTAGGTTTCGAGCAAACCCTCTGCATATTTCGTGTGCATCTGAACAGAGGAATAGGAACCAGCCTTCTCTGGAGAATCCTTTCTCACTTTTTCAAGTCCCACACTTGGAGAAAGGATTCAATGTTATGCAATCACACTGGATGATAGTATGGTCAACCTAGAAACCTGACCAGCATCCAGGGGTGCTGTGATTTTGCACTAACAGTTTTGGCACGCCCGGTGGGACTAGAGGTCTCATTTTTATTGTAGCAAGGTTGATGTGCATCTGCTGCATTTTTCTTTCTTAAAAAGAGCTATTATTTGCATATCTGGTGACTCCAAGGGGAAAAATCAACTGGTTTCAGCAGTGCAGGCCTGAAAACTTATGAGAAGAATCACAAGGTCAAGAGTCGGAGAAGAAGAAGTGTTGTTTGAATACCTGCAATTATCTCCGAGAAGAAGGCAAAGAGGAAGAAGGATTCAAAGGTCTCCATCTCCACCAAACATAACTCTCTCAACTCCTCCACCTGGTAGGCCTTTCATTCAGTCAACAAGGGTTTTAAGACCAATTAGAATGGCTCAGAACAACCCCTACGTCAACTTCACAGGCAGCAGCCCACTTGCTCTCAACGCACAACATCCAGTTCCTATTGCAGCCTTGAAGAACATTCCCTACTTCACTGGAGAAAATCAGACTACTCTAGGTGATCATGTTAAAGATATTGCTAACCTTTGTGCAATCCATGAAATCAATGAAATGCAAGTGGTACATCAAGTTATTGACATCTTCCTTCAAGGGTAAAGCATTACAATGGTTTAGGAGCCTTGGAGCTGGTTCTATCACAAACTGGAATCAGCTGTGTATTGCACTTCATGAGAAATTTGGAGAGAAGGGAGACAACTTGTCTCTTTTGGAGCAGCTGACAACTATCAAGAGGGCTCCCAATGAGCAGCTGACCGATTTCAACTTCAGATTTCAAAAAACTTGGGAGAGGATTCCAGTAGCAGTCAGGCCAATAGCAGAAGGTGCTTTTCTCTACTATCTCAAAGCTTTAAATTCTGATATTTCTATGTTGATTCAGTCCATGGGAGGCATAACTATCCCTATGGCTTATAGCATTTCCATTAGGGCTGAAAATTGTTTAATCCAAGCTGGAAAACTTGCCCCTAGGCCTCCCGTGCCATTGTTTCCAAGTTTAGAGAGTCCAAACACTAGTCAAGCACCTAATTTGACTCCTTCTCCCACTCCTAGAAATTAGAGTTCAAATGAAGCTTCCACTTCATCTCCAAGTGCCCCAAATGAGCTTCAAGAGGTCATGAAGCAATTACAAAACCTAGGCAATGAGCTAGTTACTCTCAAGAGGCAACAAGCCCAAGGTTTTAGACCTTCTTATCAACCCCAAGCTCAACCTAATAGGTAGCCATACCAACCACAAAGACCACCTAATCCAGCTTGCAAATATGAATCAAACAAGGCCTCCTGCCAATAGACCATTCCAGCCCTATAATCCAAATGTCATATCTACCTCTAAGGCATTAGTGCCAACACAGAACAACATTGCTCAGGAATATGATTGGTGCTTTCCATGCAACGAGCCTCATAACCAATCCATGTGTTTCAATGGTGCTCTCAATCAAGCATTGATGGTGACAACTACTGGTGTGGAGGGTGAGGGCAGTCAAGGAAACAGTCAACAACAAGAAACATTCCAACAGCAATCAGCCCCAAATGACACCACATTGGTGAACTGGCAAGCAGAGGATTTCTGTGGCATGAATCAAGCGAGTTTCTCAAGGTGTTGCAGCCAACACAAGGTCAAAAAGGAGAAATTTGGGTGAGGAGCAGCCACTAGCTCCAACCAGCCCACAACCTTCTATGACTCCAAAAATGATTGGCAAGAAAAGTCCCGTTTCAAATGCACAAGGGCAGCCAAGAACAGCCCCTAGGCCAACTCAAATGCCAGCTGTTGTTGCCCACGTACAAGGAGTAAATGTGTAAACCAAGGGACAGCAGAGAGATCCTTCATCACCATTCAGTATCATTGATCAGATGAAGAAGACAAATGTCAATATATCTATGTGGGAATCCCTATCCATCCCAAGCCAAAGAGATCTGCTGCAAGCTGCCATGAAGGATTGGCCAACTTCGAATCAGCAGGTTCAGATGTAAGACAAAGTGCTTACAAATGCTGCCCAGCCTGAAGGAAGTCATGGAGCACAACAAGGTAAAATGTTGAAGCCCCCTTTCTATGTTTCGTTAATCATTGGAAATCAGCTAGTACATAATTGCATGATAGACTCCGGGGCAAGTAGCTCAGTAATGCCTAAACAGATAGCTGATCAGCTAGGGCTCCAGTATGAAATAACATCTAAAGGGGTAGTGCAGCTAGATGGGACAGCAATAACAATAGTTGGAGTGATTAGAAATTTGAGTCTTACCTTGCATGCATGTCCAAATGTTGTTGTTTTACAAGATGTATCAGTCATAGACCTTCCACCACTCTTTGCATTGTGCTTGTCAAGAGACTTCACTACTAAAATTGGAGGCTATCTTTCAGCGGATTGGTCTCACATGTTGTTTAGAACAAGATATGGAACTAAGGCCACAATCAGATCCGAACCTATTGCAAACTTCCATATTGAGCCTTACACTCCAAGTTAGATTAATGCCAATTGCTCAGCATTTGATCAAGAAGATCACCCTAGCACTAATGAGGCTGACACCAAGATTGGAAGCATCCTGGATCTAACTCTTGATGAATGGGCAAACAAGATACATGCTTTTGATCCCTATCAAGAAGTAGAAGAATCTGCGCTAGGAGTTTATTGTTTACATGAAGAGGATCAACCTCTCCCCAGCATCACCAAGCCAGATCATAAGGACAAGAATGAAGTATGGCAGTTGTTCTTTGATGGATCAAGGAGTAGACAAGGTGCAGGAGGAGGAGCTATGCTCGTTTCACCACAAGGTATAAGGTATTACTCAGCCTTCCATTTCCAGTTTTCCTATTCAAATAACACTGCTGAATATGAAGCCTTGGTGCAAGGGATACATTGGGCAATCAAGAAGAAAATAAAGAACTTGCAAGTCTTTGGTGACAGTGAACTAATCATCAATCAAGTCAGGGGACAACATGCTACAAAGAATGAACTGCTAAAGAACTACAAGAACAGGGTATGGGACCTCGTTGAGGATTTCGAAGCTTTCAATATCGCGTCCATACCTAGGAAGAAAAATGAAGCCGCGGATAGGCTCGCAGCTGTTGGAGAAATGTTTGATGTGGTTGACAACATCAAAAGGAAAAAACACATAGCCACATGTCCATGTGATTGTGAGGCCAGCAGTTCCAGATAATAACACCAGCTGGCAGGTGTTTGAGAACGATCAACAGATCGTCAATTTCTTACAAGAAGAGGCTGAATTCTCAGCTAGGAATCAGGACAGATTAGAGCAGCAGTATGGGGATCAAGTAGTGTAGCTGTAGACAAACAAGCTTCCTAGGGGTTTAGTAACATTGGAGTCTATCTTCAACCCTAATGACCAGTTCCGTAAGGAAAAGGCTAACATACAGGTCAAAAGAGAAGATTCAGAGCCAATTCCGGTTGGGGAAAACAAAACACTTCAAATTGGCAAGGTAGCCACTGAACAGGAGAAATCAGATTTCATACAACTTTGCCAAGAATTTCTAGATGTCTTCACTTGGAGCTATGAAGACTTGAAAGGTTTCAATCCCAACCTAGCTCAACATACCATAGAATTGGATCCAGATGCTAAGCCCATCAGGCAGAAGCAGAGACCAGTCAACCCTCACATTGAGCCTCTAATGAAGAAAGAGCTAAATAAGCTAATAGAAGCAAGCATTATATTCCCAATCAAGCACTCAAGCTGGGTCGCAAACTTGGTTCCGGTCAGGAAGAAGAGCGGAGAAATCAGGTTGTGTGTAGATTTCCGAGACCTAAACAGGGCATCTCTCAAAGACCATTACCCACTTCCTTCAATGGAACAAATATTGCAGGTAGTATCCGGTTCAGAGAGATTCTCTCTCCTAGATGGCTACTCAGGGTATAATCAGGTAATGGTGAAGGAAGATGACCAGTTCAAGATGGCTTTCACCACCAAATGGGGGACCTATGCCTACAAGAAGATGCCATTTGGGCTATCAAATGCTGGAGCCACTTTCCAAAGGGCAATGGATATGGCATTCAAGGGGTTGATCAATAAAATAGTTTTGATATACCTTGATGACATCACTGTATTCTCCAAAAATGCAGTGGATCACCTCTTTCATCTGAGGCAGGTATTTCAGAGGTGTAGAAGATTTGGGGTATCATTGAATCCCAAAAAATGCATATTCTTGGCTCATGAGGGAAAACTTCTTGGCCATATTGTTTCAAAAGAGGGACTGGCAATTGATCCAGAGAGGGTTGAAGCCATAAGAGCACTACCATTGCCAAGTCATAAGAAGGCTCTTCAAAGCTTCTTAGGAAGGATCAATTTTGTCCACAGGTTTGTTCCAAACTTTGCAGCTCTCGTAAAGCCAATAACACTGATGTTGAAGAAGAGCATGGCATTTAAGTGGACATCTGAAGGCAAGGCAAGTTTTGAGGCAATAAAAGAGGCTATATCTCAAGCTCCAACTCTCATCAATCCAAACTTCTCCAAGGATTTCATGCTATATGCCTTTGGTGGTGGAGATACAATTTCTACAATCTTGGCACAACAAAACAAAGAAGGATTAGAACAACCAGTTGCTTTCTTCAGTCAAGGCTTGGAGGAATACGAAACTAGGTACTCTTTCATTGAAAAGCATGTACTTGCAGTGATCAGGAGTTTAAAGAAATTCAAGCACCTAGTCTCAAACAACAAAATCCAATTATTGGTCTCTCATGCGGGAGTCAGGGACTTCCTTCTAAACAAGGATCTGAATGAGAAACGTGCAGGATGGATAACTCGTGTCATGGAATATGACATCGAGATCAAGGTCACCAAACTAGTACGTGGGAAGGGACTATGCGAACAACTAGCCTTGAGTCGACAAGTTGAAGCAGGTAATGAAGAAGATGCTTTGTCTTGGTACTACAGGATGGTCAAGAACAGGAAAATGATAATGTGCCCACTCCCTGTTGGACTCAGAGTATGATACACTTCCTACAGACAGGCCTATGCCCTCCAGAAATGAGCAAAGTGAAGAGGAGATACTTCAGGTTGCAGGTTGTTCCATATGCCATTGTTGATGGAGTTTTGTTCAAGAAAGATGTGAATGGAGTGCTGCTGAGATGCATTAGCACAAATCAGATTCAAAGGGTGTTGGAAGAGTTTCATGGTGGACCAGCTGGTGGTCATTTTGCACCAAGAGTGACAGCTCTAAAAATCATGAAGGCTGGTTATTATTGGCCTAAAATCTTCAGTGATTGCTATGCATGGATCAAGAGGTGTAAGAATTGTGCATTCTTCACAGGAAAAGAAAGACTTGCTGCCCTTCCATTACATCCAATCTCAGTTGACCAGCCATTCATGCAATGGGGTTTGGACTTCATTGGAGTCATTAATCCCAATTCAAGCCAAGGGCACAAATGGATTTTGACAGCCATGGACTACTTCACCAGATGGATAGAAGCAGTAGCACTCAAAGAGGCAAATGAGTCTAGCATCTTAGACTTTTATGAGGGGATAACTACCAGATTTGGCGTACCTGCTACAATAATCTCTGATAATGCATTGGCATTCATTGGATCTAAGGTGACTGAGTGGGCTGTCAAGAATGGGATCTACCTAAGCACTTCATCAAACTATTACCCTCAAGGTAATGGATAGGCCGAGTCTACAAACAAGAACTTGTGGAGGATCATTAGGAGGACTCTTGATGAGAATCAGAGGTCTTGGCATACCAAGCTGAAATCAGCCTTATGGGCTGATAGGATCACTCCCAAAAGATCCACAGGTAATTCTCCATTCAGGCTTGTCTATGGAAGAGAGGCAATCTTGCCCATGTCACTTGAGTTGCCAACATTGGAACTCATGAAGCAGCTGGAGTTGCTTGAATTTGAGCCCATGGAGGTGAGGTATGCAGAGTTGATGGAGCTACAAGAGATCGGAGATCGGGCATCCCAAGCAATGGAAAAGGATCAAGATTTGATCAAGAAGACCTTTGATAGAAAGGCCAAGGATAGATATTTTCAAGTTGGAGATCTAGTGTTGAAATGGGATATGGACAGAGCAAAACCAGGAAGGCATTCAAAATTTGATGCCATTTGGAGTGGCCCATACATGGTCACAAAGTGCAAGAACAAAGAATGCTTTCCAATTGGCCTCATTGGATGGTGAAGAACTACGATTCCGAGTCAATGGAATCTATCTCAAGCGTTGCTTCTAGAGGGAATTTCACCACCTTGTAAATATTAATTAGATTTTCATTCCTCTAAGTGCTTTGACATTGTCTTTTGTAGTTAGGTTTGGTTTCCCTAAGTGCTTTGCGCAGGTTTTGTTGCTCTAGGTTGAGTTTTTGCTGATTCGGCTTGCTCTCGTAGAGGGAGTTACAGTATCAGGCTCGTTTCAGGTTATTTCTTATGACTCCATGCCCAATGGATCGCTAAAAGGCCACTGATCTTCTACCTAGCAGGCAGGTGACCCCGAAAATTCACCAAATTTTTATCCAAAGTTCACCCCCCAGGGTAAATTTCGATAACATGCATCAGAGTTTTCAGTTCCAAGCAAGTAGATTGATTCAGGAGAAAATCGTGAAATTGGCTAAGTCCTGCTCAAGGCCACCTTTGGGACAGTTGGAACAAATGTACGCGGAGGACGCGAATCGGCCGAAAGGCCGCCAGGCAGTCTGCAGGGAAAAGGAACATCCGGGCCGTCGGGATGCGTGGGACGCGGAAAGCTAGTTCGGCCGAAGGAGAAGAAATCGAATAACTACTCTGGGAAATTTGGGACATGAGGATGCCAAGGGCGCGAACCACCCGGATCGGCCAAAAATGAGAACTTTCGCACTAAGCAGTTGGAACATCTGGGCCGGACGCGAAGGACGCGAAAAGGCGAAGCGGCGAGAGCAAAGGAAGCCCATTTCAAGTCGTTGAAGAATTTGTCCCAGCATGCCTGGGACAGTTGGAACAAATGGACGCGAAGGATGTGAACCGCCGGTTCAGCCAAAACAGGGAACTTCAGCACTGGAATAGTTGGGACAAAGGGACGCGTGGGACGCGGATAGCCAAAGGAGCCGAAAGCCAATCAAGCAACGCCACGTGTCATCGGCCGAAGGAGAGCAAAGGAAGCCCATTTCAGGTGGATTGGGATTTTTTGTCCCAAACAGTTTGGGACATTCGAGACATGAAGACGCGTGAAGGGCGCAAAGCCGGCGACCCCAGCGAGACCAATCAAATCATGACACGTGTCACAAGGGAGAAAGTCCAAAAGTCAAAGGGCGAGGTTTCAAGCACTGACCCGAGCCAATTAAAAGAGGACACATGTCCAATGAAGTAGGAAAACCCGTGGATAGGGAAGGAGAGATAATTACGCATCCAATCAGTGCTTGACACGTGTCGTCCAGGTGGCAGAGCGCGGGAAAAGATTTCAAAATCCGTTTTGGCCTGTTTCGTGCCCTAAATCTTCGGATCGTCGTATCTTTCGATCCAGAGCTCGGATTTGCACGTTCTTTATATCAACGGAAAGCTGTTGAAATTCTCTACATGATTCTGGGGATAAATCTTGAATTTTGGTGTATTCTAGAGAGATAAAATTGAGAAATGCCTCTGGCACGTAATAATAGATAGAAGTAATGCTTCAACAACCAGCTTTAATGCAGCAGACAGTTCGCCGCTTCTGTTAGACAGCCCGCCGTTTTGCCAGGATCCGCCACTTCTGCCATAATGAGATGATTTAAAATATGACCTAGAAGTGGTTGGGGTAGATTCTGAATTTCCTCTCTTTTCCCTCTCTCATTCTTCCTATATATTGTAAAGAGGAGCTTCTTTCAAAAGGTCGAACATTTTCTGTTTTGCTCCTCCCTTCTTCTCCTATCAGGCGAATTTGTGGAGTTCGAACCTCCCATTTGAAACTGTAATATGACTCTACCTCTTGGCATTCTGTAGTGTATTGTATCAATCTTTGGAGCAAGTAATACATGTCTGTGGATGATTCTCAACCCTCTCTGTGTTCATTTTGCATCCTCCTGGTCTTTCACTGCAAGTTTTGTTATCTGTGCATGATCTTATATCACATTTGAATGGTCTGTGTTTACTGGAAAGATAGGTGTTCTTCATTCCTCGGTGCATCACCTCTATTAGCTTAGATTTATTTTTATGCATCTTCTTACCCTGTCTCCTTGGCAGATTAGATTAGGTTTCAAGCAAACCCTCTGCATATTTCATGTGCATCTGGAATGAGGAATAGGAACCAACCTTCTCTGGAGAATCCTTTCTCACTTTTTCAAGTCCCACACTTGGAGAAAGGATTCAATGTTATGCAATCACACTGGATGATAGTATGGTCAACCTAGAAACCTGACCAGCATCCAGGGGTGCTGTGATTTTACACTAACAGTAACATTCTAATTTTATTTTAAGGACGAGGTCACCAACATTAAAGTCATAATAGGATAGACTGATAACTTGCAAAAGATGGGATATGATGAGATAGATGAGTGAAGAGAAAATCTATTCATTACCCTTTAGGAAGTGAAGAAAATATGAATCACTAACAAGATGAATAGATGGCCACAAAAGTGGGATTAGGATGAAAATATGGTGCCCCAAGAAGGGCACAAACATGGCCACAAAGGTGGAATTTGGATGAGAAAAAATGGTCCCCTAAGGGAAGCACAAATATGGCCACAAAGGTGGACTTTGGACGAGGGGGATAGATAAGAATATTTGGACAAGATAGATTAGATAAGATTAGATGAGATGGATATGATAAAATATACACAACACCTCAAAAATGAGGAAGCGAGAGATATGTGTATTAGGAGATGATAAAATGGCCACAAGAGTGGGATTAGGATGAGGATATGGTTCCCCCAAGAGGGGAAAAAATATGGCCACAAAGGTGGACTTAGGATGAGAATGAGATGATAGATAGATTGGTTGGCTAAGATGAGACAATAAATTAGATGAGATCAGATGAGATGGGTTTGATAAGATTGGATGAGGTAAATAAGACAATGTCAAGAATGAAGAGGAATTAACTTGATGGTACACCGATCCTAAAGTGAAGTCCCCCAACATCAAGGGAGTTGTTTGGATGGATAGGGGATGAATTGATGTGGATAAGATGTGTGGATGAGGAAAATATGTGAGAGGATCAATAACGAGGGAAGATGCTCCCCCAGTGAAAGAGACTATATTACATTGGGCAACTTAGATGTAGATGAGCTAGTGGATGTCAAAGGAGATTGGATGGGATTGTTAGAAGGAATGTCGATGATAAATTTGGATTTATATTAGATAGATGGTTGGGGATCATAAGGGTGATTGGAAAGAAAAATAGTATCAATGAACAAGGGAGGACCCTCTTTAGGAGGAATGATATGTGGAGGAGATATGATAAGGGATGATGTGGATGAAAGAGGAGACTTAGAAAATTTGATGGACGGGGATGTAGAAATGGGAATTGGATTGGTTATGGTGGATGGAGAAGGAAGAACCCCTTAGATGATAAATTCATTGTCCTCAATAAGAACATAGATGATGGTGTAGACACTAAAATTAGGTCACACTCCCCTTTGGTCCCTCGACAAATAAGCACCCTTCATCACTTTCACCTAGCCATGGCCCCCTTCACCTCACTAGTATTAATTTAATTAATTTAATTAAATTAGCTCATTATCCTCACTATATTTATTATTTAAATAATACCTACACATATAGTTAACTTAGACACCTCACTAAGCTAACTCAACTTAAGACCTATTCTTAGAAAGTTACCATAACTAACTAAGACTTACCAAACCCTAAAATCAATGCCTACACTCCCTCCAACCACATTCCCACATGATCATAGAAGCTCCCAATCCAATTCGTAGGATAACAACACAAGATCCGAGGAAATTAGGAGGATCTCCCTAAGTTTGGTAAACCTAGAAAATCCCGCCTTGACCAACGTTAGTTTCCCTAACCATCGCCAGCTAAGCCGGACCGCCGTCGGTTACCCCTTTTAACCCAAAACAACCTTATTTCTCAAGGTTGGAACTTGGAAGAAGGAGGTTGGCAAAATGAAGAAAGAAATTTGATGAGCAAGAATGACATCTCAGAGAGATAACGCATCTTCAAAGAGCCAATTTCAGCAAGAACTGACATCCAAGGAAGGAGATTGAACATCTTCTCCTACACAGCCATCCCAGCCACCTTCTGAACTATCCAAGCAAAAGAGGAGTGTGCATGCAGCCCATGCAGAAGATTTTCTTCAGTTGGTAATCACTTGCAGCCTTCAAACCCACCATCGGCACCTCCATCCATCACACACAAGCCTTCAAGAATGAAATCCAAGTAAGTACAATATCATACTTTCCTGGTTATTTCATTTCATCATTGTTTTATCACCCATTGTTTATCTTGCTCCTTATTGACCATCTCCAACATTTTGTACCTCCATAGACCCATCAAAACCTCATAAAAACCTATCCTAGTCACCTAATACCTCCTCCCAACCAACTAAATCCTTTGTGCAATCACAAAGGAGACCAAAACCCTGTTCTGTGACATTTCCAAATCTCACAGTAACCTGGTGCCGGTTATACCTAACCACATTGGGTCACCCTTGACCGACATCGGTCTCTGTGTTTGCCTACATAGCCTTAAACAGAGACCTATCCACCTAATTTTACCTCACCCTCACTCACTTGTGACCTACCCGAGACCTTTATCAGACCTGTAGAACCCAGAACCAACCATTTGACCTATGGATTCTATTCTAGCTTATCCTGTTAGATTAGATCTATTTTCTTATTGTGTTTTAAGTGAGATACCTAAATCATTTTAAAATAACAATAGGATTTACCTTGTTTACAGCATTAATTTGTTTAAAATAGTGGACTGACAACCATCTAGGAAGTACCATACTTCCTGGATCTAGCTCACGTTAGGCAGTTCACTGCCCATATTGTTTAATTCTTTCTGGTGGTCTTGCTTTTATTATAGGTAGTTCCTCCTATCCAAAATGAAGCTCTCACGATCAGCTGTGGATTCAGAATTCATACACGTGCAACAACCCATCAACCGACATTTGAACAGGTATTCCTCCTACACCCGTTACCCTATTTGTTTCGTCAATGACGATTCAAAGAAACAATCTAAGAAAAAGGTGAAACATTTTGGCACGCCCGGTGGGACCCATCCGAGGTTCCTTGCATTTCATTCATTCCTAGGAAAAATTGTGTGTTTTTTTCCCTTCTAAAAGTGTACACACTAATTTTCTTCCCTGGTAATCCACTCCTTCTTTCTATTTGCTCTAAAGGAAACTTTTCTTTTGGTGTATTTAAAAGGAATCATCTCTTCATGTTTTCTACATTTTAGTGAAAGAGCATCCCTCTTCCTATTCATCTATTTTTGTCATCAAATATCATACTTTCGATTTGGGTTTAAAACAAGTGCATTGCATTCTAATTTAGCTCATTAGCTCACATTAATTGAGGGCAACCTATACATTGGATGTCATTACCAGCTGATGGTTGAAAAACAAATCATAGAAAAGCACTTCTATCCTTTTCTCTTTCTCTAAGTCTTACCAAACCACACAAAAATTCAAATACATACATTCTTAAACAACATATTACCTAGAAGAAGTTGTAGGTGATCACATAATCATGGCACAGTGGGCACCCAGCTCACTACTCTATCGAGTCATACTTCAGAGCGTAGCCCGCCCCCACCATAACATACCTAAAACCTCACCCTTTAGATCTCCTTCTTTATAGGAAGCCATCCTCACCAAAAACTCTATTTCACAATTCATGTGTCAGTCCCTAAATAGCATAAGCTAAACAAATGTAATAGAATAGGCACTCTAGGAACGTTCTTTCTTAGTGTTCTATTTGATTTGTGTTTTGAGGTGAGAGCTTTCGATCATTATTTTTGTATTTCCTTGCACACTCCCCATCATAGCTGGTGTATTCCGGCTCCACCTGAGTGTGCCTGGGCCATATCACCATCATTCCTAGAATTCTGGGTCTGATTCCACATCAAATTCTAATTCACAACCACTTTTTCTCATCATTGTTTCAATCTCACAGTAACCGTCATCGGTTACCTCTGACCACCATTGGTTAAACACCACCGGAATCGGTTCCTAATCCTCTGCCTAACCTACCCCAAAGGACATTCTCACTTCACTTTTCTCCACTTCCCATAGTCTCTGTCACTGTCACTTTTTCCATTGACATTTTACACATTCCCAGATTTGGCATACTTGTCATATTTCCCCTTCTACTTCACTGTTTACTCACTGTCTATTTTCCACAGTAACCGATAGTGGTTACCCTTGACCGACGTCGGTTTTCCCTAACCGGCATCGGTTAACCTATTTCACATTCCACTCACCATTTGTTACTTCATCCATTTTTTATCACAAGATTCACTTGTTTCTGCTATTCTCTGTATTATTTACAAAGAAGTAGCCCCACCTGCACGATCGATCTTGGTTCACATGGTACTAACCCAAAGACAATAAAATGCCCTCGTGTTCCACGCCACCACCAAATTCTCCCACTAGTCCTTCACAACCCTCTATTTTATCACCAGCCATAGATCCCATCCATCCTACCAATATTGCTAGCAGAGATGAGGAATTCACATGACTCCTTGACTAGAACCCTCTTTGCCTTGTAGTTTTACCTCTCTCATTCATCCACTCAAGACGCCTCGGGTCCGTTGATATATGAAATACCATGTATCTATCCCCCCGACTCTCACACCCACTTCCACATCATCCCCATCTAGCTCCATACTACCTACATCCACCTTATCCCCAGTTGTTTCACAGTTAGGTTTCATACCCCTCATGACTCCGCATCTATTACCTCTGTAGCACCCATTACATCTACCATACCCTCGTCGATTACCCCAAACACAACCTCATCCATCCCTCATGTCTCACATATACCTATAGCTACATTCCCACCTCCAATGTCGGTGACCTCTACCCCATTTCAGAATGTAGTTCTTTCTATTCCACAATCTTTAGCCCCTATTTCCACTAGGGTTACCATGACCCTTCCTCCCCCATATACATACTACCAACAACCGCATGTTTCATCTATCATTCATTCGGTATGTACCCCCTATTTCCTTGCCTTCTTCTCCGCCACCTTACATGGCAGCCCCATACACTGGAATGCCCCACCCATTATACACCCAAAACCAACCTCCTCACGCTATAGGAGGCATCTAATCATCACAACCCACCAATGACCTAATTAAATTGATGATGGACAAGATGCAAACACTGGAGGCATCGGTTTCGGCTCCCGTAACACTCTCACTTACAATGAGATTTGCAATGAGCCTATTCACCCATCCATTCCCATCCGTTCATACCCTGTGCATTGGGAAATGCCAAAATTCAACCATTTCAATAGTAAGGAAGACCCACAACAGCATTTGCGCTCGTTTAAACATGGATGTTATTTGATTGCTCATGATGATGCCTTAATTTTGAGAAATTTTCCCATGTCCCTCACTAGACCTGCATTAGACTAGTATAGTGGGTTACCCAAACACTCCATATTTTCATTTAATCAGGTAGCCCAAGCTTTCTTGGATCATTTTTCCATCAACATCACCAAGAAAGTTACCATGACCAATCTATATTCCACATGTCAATACGAGGATGAATCTATCACAGATTTTGTCACTGCACGCAAGTACGTATAATCAATCAACTTACCTTTCAACTACCACAAACTGAACTCATCGAGCTCTTCACTCGAGCTTGCGCCAGACATATCTCCCCAACCTTGTAGGTCCAAACTTTCAGAACATTCGATGAGGCATTCACTATGGCACGAAAGTTAGAGATTTGGGCCATCAAAGAGAAGAAAATCCAATTACGAAATAAGAATTTGGCATTCAAGTCGAATGAAACCTCTTCTTCTTCTAAACCACCAACCAATTATTCAAAGGCTAAAGGTACCGCTAACATAGTGGTACTCAAGGCTGGCCCAGCTCATCCATCTAATCAAGCTACACCCTCATCTAATTTATCACATGTTCAGCTTTTCGATTCAGACAAGAGTAGCGAAAATATACCCCAATCGGGAACCTTACTCTTCTATCTTAGAGAAGCTTATCAAAGTTGGTGCCATCACCCTTCCACCCATAAAACCACACACTGGTTTTGACCCTACTCACCCCATGCCCGCATGGTATAAGGAACAATATTTCTATAACTATCACCTAGTGAAGAGTCATAGTGACAAAGCAATTGTATCACCTTTAATAATATTGTCCAAGAAATGCTCGAGAAAGGTGAGTTAAATGGGATAATCCTAACACCGCCCCTAAAAAAATCTACAAATCTTTAAAAAACCATTTCCCAATCATGCCCCTTCATCCAATCAAACCGGTGAGACATCCACTCATGATACCCATACCCATGAGGTTCATGCAATATTTAACAAGGTACTTACCGCATCTCAATTACCTCACATTCCTTCCACAGAGGAAAACCTAGCCCGAAGCCCTCCTTCCATGTCTAAACCAACTGTCACTTTTCCTTCACCAACAAAGGAACACCCTTCATCTCCTACAGAGGAGTCTTTTGTTGACATTGAGACCCTCTCACCCCTAGCTTCTCCACTTAGTGAACCTTTACCTACCATAACTCCTCCACCCATAGAGGGGCACCCATTATCTCCTCCACCCATAGAGGAGCACCCATTATCTCCTCCACCCACAGAGGAGCACCCATTATCTCCTCCACCCATAAAGGAGCACCTATCAGTTCCTCCACTCATAAAAGAGCTCCCATCATCTCCTCCACCCATCATAGACCCAGTGGAGATACCTTTACCTCGTGGTGAACATTCTCCATCCACTACTCGACATCCAACAGACCTACTTTCAGCTCTCTTACCCACGGAAGCTGAAAGCCAACCGATTCCCCATCTCCAAGATTCATTTTATAGGAATTCCCATTAGGTCCTCACCAACTCCACCCACAAACGTTCCATTCTCATGTTTGGCTGATCACTTGGATTATGTGGATAGGGCTTTGTTATGGGGGTGCCTCTTACTCCCTGTCTCAACACAAATGCAGAAATCCCTCGATGACACCTCCACTATCTACCCAAGCACATTTCCACCCATTAAACCACATACAACCACTATTGTTGCAACCCCTTCCATGATACCCATTAGCACTCACACCACACCCTTACCCATAACCCGACCTATGCCTAAACCCAAACCCATACCCACAATATTTACCTCCACTAAACCTATTACCACTTTAGGGGTACCCCGACCACTAGCCTTACTCATCCACCTATTAAACTGGATTTAGCTACATCCTCCAAAACCACCACAAACTCATCAACCTCATACCCTTACCACACCAATCACACCCGCACTTGTCCCGTCTTCCTTAAGACCTCAACTACCTAACATGGTCAAGCACCCCTCACCCATTCATAACCCAATACCACAATCACCCATTCCTACCTCACAAATCTCTAACCTACCTAGTCACACAACATGACTCATACCCGCACCTACAGCCTCTTTACCACCAATACCTCTGATACCTTCAATCGTTGCTTCACTACCTACTACACTTCAGTCATTGTCCCTCACACCCCAAGCACGACCTACATCATCTACCTTCATAGCACCCCCGTTATCCCCATGGGTAACTCACCCTCTTCCTCCATCTAATTTTCCTTCTAGACCCCGTATACCCACATCACCTTTACCCAAGAAGGTGTAACCCAAAAACAAAACCCCACTACCCCACAACAAGGTAGTCAAACCAAAACCACACCTTCCTACCCATCCATCTACTATACCCATACCTAAATGAACCCGACCGATACCTCAAACCACACCGGTGCCTAAACCCATAGTTTGACCTGTTCCTACACTTCCAAAAATAATTCCTAGACATACCGATCACACCTACGCCCAAACCCACATTCACTTCCCATTGTGATCCACTAGTAGGGTCCTATGCCAAGTTTTATACCAACCTCGAGACTTTTTTATCACATTACCGCCACTATGACCTTACGACCCCCTCAAACCAAATCCAAAGGGGTTTGATGATACCAAAATTTTTGCATACCATCGTGTGCCAAGGCATGATGTGGAGAACTACAAGGCTTTGAAAACCGTCCTTATCCAATTATGTCCACCCGAAACCAACTTTGATGACAATGACCTTCTTGACGAGGATCTTGCTTCACCTACCCCCATTCCCACACTGCATACTCAACAACCACAACCTCCACCCTCATAGCTCCTAGAACCACACACAAAATTTGAAATTAACATGGTTTGCATCAGAGAACTTGCCACGCCACCACCCAAATGTCATTGTGCCCAACTGACCTCATAGGGCTTTTCTCCTCCCATAGGTTTTTGCCCTTCATGTCATTATACCACTTACCCTACACCCTCTCCATTTGACAAATTCCCTCAAATCAACATGGTACACATTACTACACGTGCGCAGAAGGGTAAAGAAAAGGTAGTTGACCCACCAACCAATCCTATACCTAACATACCATCTGCACCCATACCTAAGATAACTATCTGTGGCCCCACATACCCCATTTCTAATGGCGTCACACATCACACCATGCTCAAACAATTACACCAATCACCCCTCAAAATTTCCTTATATGACCTCATCCAAACCTTAGAATCCCATCGGCAAGCCCTCATGGAGGTTCTTCAATCTATCAAGGTTTTACCCAATGACCCTACACCCGTAGCATCCATTATCACACCCCATCATGTAGCCTCTCTCACCAAATTACCACCTTCATCCTCACCTCACCTTGTTCACCAAGTGGCCTCCCTTAGCTTCTCAGAGGCAGAGATCATGCCATACCAAAATGATGACCCGGACCCAACCCTCTTCATCTCTATACACATTGATGACATACGGGTACGCCGTGTGATGATTGATGGAGGCACTAGCATTAACATCATTTCATCCCATGCATTTGCTCAAATGTGCATACCTGACAATTACATGCACAAACATCTGGTCATGTTGCATTCATTCAACGATGCTATCACCTCCACACTAGGCACTGTCATCCTTCATGTTTGTGTGGGCCCCGCACTATTCCAAATTGTTTTATGTTTTGGAGGGGGAATTCCAATATAACTTGTTACTTGGTAGACCCTGGATCTAGGTCATGGGTTGTGTTCCCTCCACTTTACATCATTGTGTAAAGTTTGAACACGAAGGACACACTTATACCATTCAATTTGACCCATCACCTTTCAAAACATGCAACATTCTTTACCGACCCAACGACGTACTCATACCACCAAGCCATCTACTTCGCAACCAATACTCACCTCACCTACACCTACACCCACACCTACCAGTACGGCCATTACTTTCACCGCACATACCTCCTCCATGCCTACCACTGCTATAACATCCATGGCTGACCCATTAGCTTCCCAATCCGTTAACACCACCTCCGCATCGACCACCGACACATCACCCATACCAACTACCCACATACCAACCACTAATCCCTTAGAAGGTGTTTTTTAACGCCTCACTCTAGGAGAATACCACCTATATAGCGTTAACACATTCCTTACTCCACACGAGTATGGAAGCCTTCACCAACACCCTCGCTATGATCACCATATAGGATAATGCCTCCTTTATGGTCCTCCTCATCTTTGTACTAGTCTCACCTATGGGGGACTTGATACTACCATCTACACACCTGAACCACCTTCACAACCCCATCCATTTTCCACTGACTTCCAATCACTTACCAATTGTCATTTCGCCCACACCTTCCTACACAACAGTTGTGCATGGAAAGGTTTTGGTTTTAGATTTTATGAGTAGGGTCGCCATACCGTTATTCCATGTACCACCCGTAAAAATAATGATCGTAGTGGTATCGGCTTCCCCGAACCTTCTACCAAATAGGCTCGCATTGAATTCATTAAGGACCCTAGCCCTTCTCCACCTTCATCACCACCCTCATCGATGGAGTCGATGGATCCTGAATCTATCCCTCCTAATTTTGTTTTCATAAACACCATTTCCTTAGGGCCTTTGACTTATCAATGTGAAGGCGAGGCCCCTTCCACTCTCCCATTCCTTTATCCTGAGATGATCAATGACGACACACCGACTATTAATGTCATTCAATGTCAGGATGATGAATCCATACTCACCTACCTTGGTTCGAAGACTCATATATTCATCGGTCATTACCCTCTAAGACGTAAACCATGTTGAATGAATCGACTATCGAGATCAACATTCATACTCAGGATGACCCACACATCCTAAAGATCAGACAATCTTTAGATGCTGCTGAACAAGAATCCCTCACTTCCTTTCTCTGAGATCATAACCATGCTTTCGCTTGGTCTTACATAGACATGCCTAGTATTGACCCCACCATAGTGGTCCACAATATCATAACCATTCCCGATGCCAAAACTATCAAACAAAAGCTGAGGAAAATTCACCCTCGCATTGCTCTTCTCATCAAAGAAGAACTTCAGCACCTTCTTTCTGTTTCTTTCATCTTACCCATTGATTATCCTTGTTGGATTTCTAACATTATCCCCGTCATTAAAGCAACAGGGGACTTCACATTTGCATAGACTTCCACAACCTTAACCTCACCTACCCGAAAGACAATTTTCCTTGCCTGGTATTGATCAACTGGTAGACCTTACCGCGGGTTATGAAATTCTATCGCTCATGGATGGTCTCTTGGGTTATATGAAAATTTTTCTTGCCCCAGGAGGATCAACACAAAACCGCATTCATTACCCCTTGGGGGACCTTCTGCTATTGAGTCATGCCTTTTGGCCTTAAAAACACTAGTGCTACATATCAGTGTGTTATGACTTACATCTTCCATGATATCATGCATCGCATATTGGAAGATTACATGGATGATCTCTTGGCTAAATCTAAATGTCACGCTGAGCACCTCATTGTCCTCGAAACCATCTTTGATTGCCTTATTAAATATTACATCTGCTTTAACCTAAAAAGTGCATCTTCACTGCTTCTCTCGGAAAGCTCCCGGATTTATCATTTCCTTACATGGTATAGAAGTTGACCTAGCTAAATTCAAGGCCATTCTAGAAATGCCTCCGCCCACGAACCTCAAACAACTCCATAGCCTACAAGGTAAATTGCAGTCCATTCACCGATTTATTTCCCAACTCTCTAACCATTGTCAACCATTTCATCATCTTGCTTAGGAAGGACGTCTCTTTCAAATGGGATGATGACTACCACAAAGCTTTTGAGGCCTTAAAACAATACCTTCTCCAACCACCCATACTTATTCCACTGAAAGACGATCAACCTTTTTACCTATACATATCAGCTACCGATCACTCCTTAGGGGCTATGCTCGCTCATTGTGATGAACAACATAGGGAGCATGCAGTTTATTATATCAGCCGTACCCTTCTAGACTACAAAACTTGAACACGCACCCTGAAAAACTTTGTTTATCCTTAGTTTCCATTGCCACCAAACTCCGTCATTACCTACTCAACCACAAAACCTATGTTGTGACCAACACCAACCCTTTACACTTCATGTATGCCAAACCCTATCAAAATCAACGTGCCACACATTGGATTATGATTTTAGCTGATCTTGACCTCGAATTCATCCACCAAAAGTCCATTAAGGGCTAGGCTATCACTGACCAACTGGTTGACACACCTTTTAAGGGGACCAATCCTCTAATTTTGACTTTCCCAATGAGTCCATTGCTACTCTTTCCCTGGATGAACCCCCTTACCAAATGACATTGTTCTTCGATGGTTCCAAGTGTCGGCGTGGGGTGAAGCTAGTGTTATCCTCATCCCTCTATATGGAGAACCCATACCTTTATCTTTCAAACTAGACTTTGAATGCACCAACAACATTTCCGAGTATGAAGCGCTCATACTCGGTCTCCAGCACCGCCTATGCCCTCGATGTCAAATCACTCCACATCTTTGGTGATTCACAATTGGTCATAAACCAAGTTAATGGTATGTTCCAATTTAAGTAACGAGATACTTTAAAAGTATAAACATCATGTAGACATACTATTGACCACCTTTGATCGTTACACCCTTTAAACCATCCCACGTTCAACCAACAAATTTTCTCGATACCATGGCCTCGCTTAGCTTCCCAAATACCCACTTCCCTACCGATTCCAAAATATTTGTCATTATACAATGCCTCCATTCACCTTCTTATTTACCTTATGATGTTTACTCAATCGAACTAACACCCCGGACCCGAGTGACCTTTCGTATAAAAAATACTCACTACCTTTCCCTCTCCATCTTACCTCTTGATCTCACCCGTAATGGACAACGTGCCTTCCTTAAGAAGGTCTCCCATTGCGTTATATTGGGGACTCCTTTATAAATGTGGCTTTGATGGTATTCTCTTATGATGCCTCACAATTTCTAAAATTCCTTACACCATCAAGGAGGTTCATGATGGCATATGTGGAGGCCACTTTAGTGGCCTTGCTATTACTAAGCGTATTCTTCACCTAGGCTATTACTGGCCGACCCTTAACCATGATTGTTGTGACTATGTCAAACGCTGTGTGAAATGTCAACAACATTCCAACCTTCATCATACACCCAGTCATGCCTTACAAGTCACTCGTGACCTTTGGCCCTTCTCTCAATGGGGTTTGGATCTTGTTGGAGAAATCAATCCTCATTCTTCCCAACGCCATCAATGGATCATAACCGCTACCGAATACTACAAAAATGGGTAGAAGCCATACCACTTATCTCCATGAAATCTGAGAAAATATGTGAGTTCATTAACCATCACATCATTTGTCGCTTTGGTGTCCCTCATCGACTCATCACTGATAATGGAAAACAATTCAAAAATAAAACATTGCAAAAACTTTGTGATGCCTTCGGCATTTAGCTTAGTTTCTCCTCACCTTATTACCCACAAACCAATGGCCAAGCCAAATCCACTAACAAAACCCTCAATAAAATTCTCATGAAAGTGGTTGATGATATTGGGAAGGATTGGCATACACACATTCCTTTTTCTCTATGGGCATACCGTACTAGTATTCACACTGCCACTGCGGCTACACCCTTTTCATTGGTCTATGGTACCGAGGCTGTTTTTGCCTCTTGAAGTCTAGATCCCCTCACTTCGCATTTCTCTCCATGACATGCTTACTGATGATGACTTTCGTCAGGACCGCTTAGCACAACTAGAGTTATTAGATGAACGTCGTCTTAACGCTCTGGATCACCTTCAAGTTTATCAACAACGTATCAAACGTGCTTATGAAAAACATGTTCATGAATGAACCTTCCAAGTTGGTGACCTTGTTTTGAAAGAAAATCAACATGTAACCAAAGCATAAAAAAGAAAACAGGCAAATTTGCTCCTAATTGGCTTGGACCATACATCGTAACTCATACCTATGGATCAGGTGCCTATCGTTTATCCTCGCTTGAGGGTAAACTCAACCCGAGCCCCTTAACGCATTACATCTTTGACCATTCTACTATTGACCTCTAGTCCTACATCACTATTTATCTAGTTCATGCTCATCCCTTGAGTGCCATTTACCTTTTCCACACCTCATCTCCAACGACTAAACAAGGATCATGTGATTACCTGTCACCCTTTTTGCCTTTTCTTAAATATGTGCACCACAACTCTGCACATGGCATGATTCTCATGGATACTTTTCATCTTCTTTTAGATGAGATCCCATGGTCATTCACCCTTTCCTTCTCAACAAGAACCAAATGCTTCGATATAGTCTCGTCCATGACTTAAAAGCCAAAACAACAAAAAATGATGAATCCCTCAGAAGGACATCTTCCAAAATAAGGGATCAACTCCTTGAGTCAAACTTCCAATATCAAAGATGAATCCCTCAAAAGGACATCTTCGCCTTCAATTGTTGCTATAAGTAGACTGCTCCTTGAAGGATAGCTATAAAAAGCTCACAACTCTCTACATAGTTTTTCCAAAAAGAAGACTATCTCCTCAAAAATCAAAATTTAGAAGCTTCCCGCATCGATCAGCTTCACGAAGACCTCAAGGAGACATATATTCCTCCCATATAGACTTCCCGCATCGATCAGTCTATCTAAATTCAAAAAAAAGAGAGAAAAATACACTTTTTCATCATGGACTTGCCTATTGTGATCTTGGCTCTATTGCCCAAGGCATTCTACTTCCCATTTTATGACCCAATTAGCTGCACCTCATTACCCATTGTCTTTTCACCTCATACTGCCTCAAGGGACCTGCTACACCTATGAAATTTGGTGATTCTGTGACTATTCGTCACTCTTAGAGTAATCAATCATGTAATGTCTTTAGGGTCTTACGTTCATTGGCCTATCTAAAGATGTGTTTCATACGTTTTGATCCTTGCCAATTGGGTGGCTTTCTTGCCCCCTCTTATCCCACCTCAATCAACCTCAAATCACCTTTACCTATCTACCTATTCTCAACCCCAACATCAATTCCCTCAACCTAATTATACCTATGACCTAAAATCACCCATACCTATCTACCTATATTCCACCTCACTTAATCGATCTTGACCTCATCATACTTATGACCTCGAATCCAACCTAACTATCAACCACACTACCTATTCTTTGATCTTATCATATTCTTCCCTAGCTTATGGGAGAACTACATCAGTCTGAGGTCCCTTTTCACTAGGACTATGTAGGCAGCACTTCCAGGGCATGGGGCCTTGGAAGGTTCACTCGACCACTTTTTACCCTAACCATTTGCCCCACCATTACCGATTCTATGTTCATCTCAAAAACCTCGACATTTGAACCATATCCCACATACCTTTTACCACTTATATTATTTCACATTTTCATACATAACCAACATTTTTTTCACATTTTACACTATCTCATGCATTTACATTGCCATTTGTTACCAAAATACCAAAATGAACATCCATGCCTAAACCGACCTGACTCAATACATGCCTAAACCGACCTGACTCGATCCATACCTAAACCGACCTGACTCCATCCATGCCTAAAACCAATCTGACTCAATCCATGCTTAAACCAACCTGACTCAATCCATGCCTAACAACCTAACTCAATCCATGCCTAAACTGACCTGACTTGATCCATGCATATCACCTGACTCACATGCCTAGCTCATCTATTTTCCATCCATATCATAATAAAGTAAAACACATACACATCACAATAGCATCACTTGAATATCATCGATCTCCTCATATATATGTGTGTGTGTATTAATACATTCACACCCATATCACATAAATGTGTGTCTCCAAAATAATCATCATCGCACATGGCCGCTATCCAATACAAAAATGTCTTCGGCTCGCAGGCCGGTATCATGAACAAAAAAATAAATACAATATCTCTTCAAGATCGCATGTTGGTCTCATATATAATACATACAAAAGTGACTTGGCACATAGGCCACCCACGGAGATCACTATGTCTCTCCTAACCCCTCTCTACACTGTCTCTGGGTCCGGCACCGCCTTACCTCCTACCGATGGCCCCTTGTTTAGATCCTCTGCACACTAATGACCTCACTACAACCCTGTCCTTGGGCTCGTCAGCCCCCTATACTCTCCACACTATGAGTGTGGGATCTATTCCTCTCACTTTGGAGGCATGTTATTCTCTCAGTACTCGGCATAGGAGGGCACATCTAGCCCGGCAGCTAACAAATGATCATGGTACTATCATGCCTCTCCTAGGGCATCTCACGAACACGGCCATGGGCACTGCATCGTGGTGGTGCCATGGGTCCTGCTACTGGTGTAGGTACATGTACAATGGGACTCTATCCTCAACCTACACTCGATCCTGTCTTGTGCTTTGAGCCTACGTCGATTCCGAATCTACCCCTGTGCATGTAGCTAGGCACTCGTAGGGTAGTAATATGTACCTATCTTGCTACTATCAACTGGCCCTGCAGACCCGTAACTTATCCCTATGTTGTGGCTAATCGGCCTTGTAAAGCATGAACATATGCCTAAAGGGTAGCTACCTACCCCTATCTCCGCCTACCTCCTCTCCATCTCCATCTCCCCCTGCCTCTACCTATGTAGGTACCTATCCCTGCGCCCTTTGAGCCTACAGGCGTCTCTATCTAGGCACCGTAATGTGGCAACATGTGCCTCTGTACCTATCACTACCCCCTGTATGATCCCAAGCTACGTCACCAAAGTAGCCACCTGCCCCTATAGGGCATCTCTCTAAACTGTGATGGTGGCTAAGTCTAGCTACCCTGGCCTCGGTGGTACGGCTCTCAGTTGTGCCACCCACCACTACTTGTACCCATCTGTAACCCTAGCATCATCAATCTGAGTATCTACAAGCTGCTCCTCTTGTCCATTTGGCACTGTGGGTCATGGCGAGAGACATAGGTTTCTCCACATCATCTCTTCTGATGCGAGGGAATGGAGGTGGTACACTCTGGACCAATCCAAACTAACGTCTAACCCACTCTACGAGTATCCACTCATGCTCTCTCGCTCTCCTCCCCTCTATCCATACATATATCTATAGCCCAGCTAGCTCCTTGCCCACCTTTCTATATGAAGAGAAGCCCACATACAGTCTCTAGATGATGTCCACCCCAGACAGCCCCTCCAACAACCTCCTGTAATAAGCTACATCATGCGTAACTCTGGCACCTTGAGCCTCTCCCATACCGGTACCCACCACCTATACCCCACTCTCAACACTCTTTGTGGGAATGCATCTACCCGAGGCATCCCCACTAGTTGAACACAAACAATGTGCTCGTATGCCTAGCAATGTAGTAATATGACGCAACAGATGTTGAACCTCTGCAGTCGCCCATAGGCCCATAGCTCTCTATACACTTGTGTCAACAATGTAGGTGCCCATGTGAATCATGTCCGATGTATCATCATGTCATGGAGGACTCCCATCAGTGACCTCGGGAACCTCCCACCCTCTGCATCCGGCAGTGTGAAGTAGCACACTGCCTCCATCATAAGTACCACTAACCTCATCTCCTCTCGATGAGCTCTATACATCGCTCCATAGCTCATGCTAGCACTATGGAACATTAGGTCTACTACACCCTCACCAAAAATGGGTGCCAGTAACTCCTCAGACGCCTTTGAAGAGATAGAATACACCTGGGCCCCCAATATGGGCAACTGCAGGATCCTGTATATGTCCTCCAGGGTGATCATCATCTCACCCGTCGAAAATGGAAGGTATTGGTCACTGAGTCCCATCTATCGATGAGGGCAACCATAAGACTCGCCTCCCAGACTACATGCTAGTAGTGCCTCATCCCTATCAATCCCACCTCTGCCACATGTTGCCACTCCACTGCGTTGCACTCACCTATACTATCAATAACAAGGGTGGCACCTAGGCTCTCATCCGTAGCTCATCTCTCGCCTTGCATCCCACAAAAACAATGTATTAGTCCACCTTCCCATCTTACCTTATTTTTAACCCATCTACCCGAACCTATCTACCCAATCCCTCAACCACACCTACCCAAACCCATCTGCCTTACCTATCTACCCTCACCCTCACCCACATCTACCCAAACCCATTCACCCGACACTACCTAACCCACCCTCACCCTTTACCCACCTACCCTACTTTCTCACCCTAACCCCCTCCCCTCTCACCCACCTTCTTTCCCACCCTACCCTTACTCTCTTCCCTTTTTTATCCCAATTTCCACTTACAAATAACCAACCTCGGTTTCCCCTGACCGACCATGGTCTCCCTTTAACCAAAGCACCGAGTCCTTATTCTTGTGGTGGCACCGGTCACTACCCATCGCCGTCGGCCACAAGTCGACCGACATCGGTCACTATCGCACCACCCGCCCCGACTTTCCAACCCTACTTTTTCCCTTCCTCGACATTCTACCCACCCAAATCCCTCTTTACACCCTTAATTATTCCTACATTACCCTTTTGCCCCACCCCTTACCATCCACTATTACCTTTTCCCTCTCTTTTTCCCATTTTGAAATTCTTTCCCCCAAACCCCCATTTTTTTATATTTTCTACATCTTACATCAAATTAACTCAAACATTGAAACCAACAGTTCAAATCCTACCGATCTCGGTGCCTCCATCATGGTGGAACCTCCGGCCTCCACGCCGCTCCTCTTGAGCCTTCTCTGGCCTCTGCATCCTCAACTACACAACCAATCCTCAACCACATGAATCGTGCCACCTGATCTCGCAGCCCCACCTCTCACTCACCCACTCTCACCTATGTGGCTTGCCACCCAAGCTCTCTGTTGTACTCTTTTTCCTCTTCCTCCTTTTCTCTCTTCTTGTCCTTTTCTCCTTTTCCAACTGCACCAATGACTTTTTCAAACGCGGGTTTTCCACTTTTTATACCCTACCCGACCCGACCGATGTCGGTTAACCCTTGACCGCTACCGTCTGATGCCCTAGACTACCACCATCGGTTCCCATACATCGTCATCAGTTCATATTGAATGATGTCGGTTACCCTGCATACTCATTACCCTCACATTTACCTCATTTTTCCTCACCTCCCTTCTCTTTTTCCTCCATACACCTACCTGGACCACTTTACCTTCACCTCTAGCCCTCCACCTTCTTCAACCTCCTCGCATCTGCTATTGACACCTTATTATTTTACCCCTACCTCGGCCTTACCCATGCCATGATCTCAATATTTAGACTTGGACCATCGCTAGTGACCTTTGACCTCATGTGTTCGTTATACCTTGCGGCACTGTTACCTGTGTTGTTGACCTAATGACCTTACCTATCCTATTATTGTGACCGTTTATCCTGACCCTACCTTTGGTGTATTGGAACATACCTAAATGTTCCTACACCTCACCTACATTATATTTCCTTACCTTATCTTATACCTTGGATACCTGGATTCACTTCACCCTTGTTTGGATAAACCTATCGACCTTAGATGATGTAGAGTTTTCCTGCTCTTCAACCTGGTAGCGTGCTGCAGTTTATATGTGTGCATGCATTTGACTACTGCTACCTTTGGCCCTGACCCATTACCTAAGATCACCCAAGTAGACCTTTCACCCTCTTCCCCTACACCCATTTACCTTTTCCTCACATTTACCTTTTATCAAACCACTCACCGCTTCAACCTGTTGCTTCATCAGTTCCTAGTTTGAGGGGGATCACCTTCACCCTCACATGGGCCAACCACATCTTATTTTTGTTAGCATTGCTTACCAATACAAGCTACACAACAAAAAGGGGCAAAATGTAGACACTAAAATTAGGTCACACTCCCCTTTTGTCCCTCAACAAATAAGCACCCGCCATGGCCCCCTTCACCTAGCCATGGCCCCCTTCACCTCACTAGTATTAATTTAATTAAATTAACTCATTATCCTCACTATATTTATTATTTAAATATCTTATTTAAATAATACCTACACATATAGTTCACTTAGACACCTCACCAAGCTAACTCAACTTAAGACCTATTCTTAGTAAGTTACCATAACTAACTAAGACTTACCCAAACCCTAAAAATCAATGCCTACACTCCCTCTAACCATATTCCCGCATGATCATAGAAGCTCCCAGTCCAATTCGTGGGATAATAACACAAGATCCAAGGAAATCAAGAAGATCTCCCTAAGTTTGGTAAACCTAAGAAATCCCACCTTGACCGACGTTAATTTCCCCTAACCATCGCTGGTTAAGCCAGACCCGTCGGTTACCCCTTTTAACCCAAAACAACCTTATTTCTCAAGGTTGGAACTTAGAAGAAGGAGGTTGGAAAAATGAAGCAAGAAATTTGACAAGCAAGAATGACATCTCAGAGAGATAACGCATCTTCAGAGAGCCAATTTCAGCAAGAACTGACATCCAAGGAAGGAGATTGAACATTTTCTCCTACACAACCATCCCAGCCACCTTCTGAATTATCCAAGCAAAAGAGGAGTGTGCATGCAGCCCATGCAGAAGATTTTCTTCAGTTGGTAATCACTTGTATCCTTCAAACCCACCACCAAGCACCTCCATCCATCACACACAAGCCTTCAGGAACGAAATCCAAGTAAGTACAATATCATACTTTCCTGGTTATTTCATTTCATCATTGTTTTATCACCCATTGTTTATCTTTCTCCTTATCGACCATCTCCAACATTTTGTACCTCCATAGACCCATCAAAACCTCATAAAAACCTATCCTAGTCACCTAATACCTCCTCCCAACCAACTAAATCCTTTGTGCAATCACAAAGGAGACCAAAACCCTGTTCTGTGACATTTCCAAATCTCACAGTAACCGGCGCCGGTTATACCTAACCACGGTCGGTCACCCCTGACCGACATCGGTCTCTGTGTTTGCCTACACAGCCTTAAATAGAGACCTATCCACCTAATTTTACCTCACCCTCACTCACTTGTGACCTACCCGAGACCTTTATCAGACCTACAGAACCCAAAACCAACCATTTGACCTATGGATTCTATTCTAGCTTAGCCTGTTAGATTAGATCTATTTTCTTATTGTGTTTTAAGTGAGATACCTAAATCATTTTAAAATAAAAATAGGATTTACCTTTTTTAAGCATTAATTTGTTTAAAATAGTGGATTGACAACCATCTAGGAAGTACCATACTTCCTGGATCTAGCTCATGCTAGGCAATTCACTGCCCATATTATTTAATTCTTTCTAGTGGTCTTGCTTTTATTACAAGTAGTTCCTCCTAGCCAAAAGGAAGCTCTCACGGTCAGCTATGGATTCAGAAGTCATATGTGCACAACAACCCATTAACCAACAATTGAACAGGTATTCCTCCTACGTCCGTTACCCTATTTGTTTCGTCAATGATTCAAAGAAACAATCTAAGAAAAAGGTTAAACAAATGGATTGGAGGGTGTTACAATGCTCGATGTCATGACACTCGAGGTACGATGATGATAGACACAAATGAGATTGTGATCAAACCATGATGGTTTCTTATTATGAGGATCAAAATATTTAATAGGAGGAAGTGTGATGGCATATATTTGAATTAAATGTCGAAGGGTATCTCGTGTAGGACCCAATTGAAGTGTTGGGAGGAAGATAGCTCTTGTGGGTTTTGATAGGATATTTTGACTTGGATTTAGGGAAGGAGTGGATGTAGATTGGATGGGTAAATTAGATGTCTTAGAAGATGAATCAAATTTTGGAGGAGGATTAGATTGTTTGGATTTGGATTGATCATTGGGAGATGTATTAGATGAAGGACCTGGCCCTAAAATAGATGGGGGTGCTCCTAGGATGGATTTTGTGATGTTGGATTTCGAGGAGAGGTAAGATCTAACTTCTTACGAGGATGCATAAGAGACCTTTGGGGATGCTTACCAAGAGTCTTAGGTTTTTATTGATAAGGTTTACCCTTAGTAGGGATGATAATAATCTCAACTAGAGGATCTGAATATTATGGTGTAGGGGTGGATATTGATGGAGAAAGAGGTGTTTGTATGATGTGATTAATGAGGTCTATGTGAGATGTGGATTGTGTAGGTTTTGGATTGGTTAATGTGGAAATAGTTGGTTTTGTAGAGGATACATGAATACCCTTTGTGTTTGTCTTAGGTGGGGGTATCATTGATATGTTTGTAAATCAAGAAGATGTGATTGGTGTGGTAGTGGGTATAGATGTGGAAATGGTAGATGTTGAAGGATTAAGTGTAGAAGATTGGGATAAAATAGGTGATGTGGCCATGGGAAAATATGTAGGTATATGTGATGAAGATGTCAAGGTAGACATAAGTGAATTTGTTGATGTGGTAGATATAGAGGTAGTTGGGATCGATAGGGAGGTGGGTATAATTGGGATGTTTAGGGATGTAAGTGATGTAGTGATAGGTGTGTTTGATGTAGATGTGGATAAGGGGTTAGATATGATAGGTTGGGGCATGATAGATGTGGATGAAGTGGTAGGTATAGTCAAAGTCGATGTGGATGTGGTAAAGGTAGGAATAGATGTAGATGTAGAAAAAGTGGTAGAAGTTAATGTGATAGGTGTGGTAGTCATGGATATGGTTGATGTAGATGTGGGGGTAGATATTAAATAAGTCATAGGCACAATGTCTAAGGTAGGGGTAGATGATGAGGTAGATGAGATAGGTAAGGATGGAGATGTTTGATGTATAGTATTGACTTTGCATAAGGGTTAAATTTGTAAGATGTGGAAGGTGGAAATTGATTTTTCGATGGTGGATTAGGAAAGGGGTGTTTGAAGATGTCAAGGGGTTAGCTAAGAGATGAGACAAAATTGTCTATTTGGAGATCCCCCTGATTTATAAGTTGTTGAACGCAATATTTAAAAGAACGACACTTTTTGATGTTGTGACCCATGACTCAATGATATTTATAATAGTGACCCTCATGATACCAAGCGGGTTTGGGGTGTGAGTCATCAATAGATCGGATGGGAGGAAGTGTGATAAAGTTAATCACATCAACTTATCAAAGATTGAACTATAGGATTCCCCCAAGGGGTATAATTAGAAGATGGTCTAAAATTTTCATGTGAAGGCACTTTGTGTAAGAGGTAGATGGTTGTGGTTGCACAACATGAGAAGTGGATGGATAAGGATGTAAATAAGCTTGGGGGTATGTTAAAGTTGAAGGGAATGTTTGATAAGAGGGGATATAATTAAGGGTTGGAGATTGAGTTGGTTGGGGAACGTGTGATGTTGGAAAGTAGGAACGTGATAAGATGGTTGGGATTGAATGGAAATATTTTATTGTTGAGGCACATGAGAAGTAGGAATGTTAGTAGATTGGGATGGTTGGATAGGCATTCTAGTGATAATATCGATGAAGTAGGGATAGTGTTGATATGAGGTGATGGGGGTGGAATAGGATCCACCAATTGAGTGGATTGATAGGATTGAGAGATCGTGGGAGATATATGAAATAGGAATTCATAAATGGGGATAGGAGGCCCAAGAGTTTCTAAAGGAGCAAGAGATGGTGGTGTGAACGATCGAGGGGAAACAGGACTAATGAGAGATAGGAGAATTAGTTTCAAAATGGGGATCGATTTGGATGACATGGTCTTCACAAGGTTGAGAGGCCATGGAAACACAAGGTTGGGAGACCCAAGGTGAGGTCTCAAGGTCATTCGAGGAAGGAATATTGTTGGATATATTATATTGTTGTGTTGTCTCCTCTTGAGAAGGGGTGTTAATAGGCATGAAATGGGAAAATATTTGTTTATGAAATTTTTTAACAAACAAATCAAGCAACAAAGTTTTTATTAACATGATTAATTAGGAAATGTGAGAAAAATAAAAGGTGGATAATGAGGGTACCTAAGAGATGGTTGTCTAAGGTTGGTTTTGGGTAGTTATGGTTGTGGAGTCCTCGATATACCTAAAGGTACATGAGGCCCAAGTTTGTACATGATTTATAACACGGCCAGAACACCGCGGTGGATTTCCTATTGGGTGATCAAATCCCAATTAGGTCCACTTGGTATGGGATTGTTTTGATGTGTAAATTTGATGAGTGTGTTTGGATGTGTGTGAAGAAATGTGAAATGCAACCAATTAAACCCCTACTTACACTAGATTTGAAAGCAAGAATTCAATAGGTTTGTTTTAATCCCAAAACCAAATGTGGAGGTTCAATAGGAATAAACACACAAGGAAGGTAAAATGCGATGCAAGGAGGAACTAAGACAAAAGCATGAATACCTATTTTTTCACTTTTTCTTTTTATTTGATCTTCAAGATGAAGCAAGTGAAGAGAAAAATCCAAGAAATCCAAAATCCCAACACGAACAAGAAAAATCAAATCCTCTACCTACAATGTTAGTGGAAAATAGAAGAAATATGGAAAATGAATGAAGTGCAAGAGACTCGCCTAAAAGGGTGGTCCCATCGGGATTAGTGAACTAGTACTAAAATAAATAAGTAACTCAAAACATGTAAGGGTTTAAGGTACCTCGAGATGACGATGATGATGTGGATGGGCGCAAAGATAGCTCCTCCTTGCTACAAGCTCGATAATCTGCACAACAAAGATGACTAGAAATAAAATGGATTAGATGGTAGATGGGGGTTTCCCAACGAATTTGGTTCCAAGAAGTGTAAAATTCCTTATGTAGATGTCAACCCCATGTTTGATAAAGATAGATGAAGTAAATAAATATGGATTTGATATAAAATGCAGAATCTGAGATAACAGAAAATAAAAAGATGGATATAAGATAATAGAAGTAGATATGATCTAAATTGACATAAAATAAACCATACAAGACTGGTTCAACCGAGACCTAGGAATTTAAATGACCAAGAAATGTGAGAGACTAGGGTTGGATGAGAGGAACTCGCAAAATAGGCATGTAAGCTCTTCTGTGGCTAGATCTGGGTAGATCTAGATCTGAAGAAAGAAACTGGAAAAATAGACTATCTGGATATGATATGGGAAAGTTATGGAAATAGAAAGGATGCGAGAGAATGGATAGATTTGATAACTCGAGATAGGGTCGACGGCGATTGGGCTAAGTCGATGGTGACTGGGCCTGAAGATGAGAAGTAAACACAACAAATCCATAAGAAGACCTTAAGCTCTCAAATAATTCCCTCTTCTGATCTCCAAATTGCATCCTTTGATCTCTCTCTTTGATCTCTCTAAGAAGGAGGGGGTATGGGTGTATTTATAGGATGAGTGGATGGATGTGGAGGATAGGAAAACATTTAATAAAGGTAGGTGGGAGGTAAAATTATTAAATAAAGGCAAAGGGAGATGAAATTATTAAATGAAGGTGGTTAAGAACCTAGGGATGGATAAAAGGTGGTTGAGAGGATGTAATTTATTAAATAAAGGCCATGGAGAGGTGAAATCATTAAATGGTGGCCTAGAGAAGATAAAAGAGACATTTAGGGAGGATAAATGGTAGGAAAATATTAAATGAGGGTAGGTGAGAACCTAGGGATGATAAATAGGGTGCTTAGGGAGGATAAAAGAGGTTAATAAATAGGTTTAGGGATAATAAATGGGATGTGATAAATAAATATGATTAGGGATTAATTAAATGGGATTAAGGGTGAATTAAAATAAATTATGGGGAAATAAAATAAATGATGGGATAATGTAGAAAGTGGGAAATTCGAATAAATGGGATTTAAGAGGGAAAGGGGAAATTTGAATGAGTGACCATGGTGAAAGATAGAGAATGTGGGGTGAACAGGTAACGATACACAATTTTGGTGTCAACACCTTCTTCCCTTCGCTTTCTTTTGAGTTCCCTCACCCTTCTCCTTATTCTTATATCTCCTTCCATTTCCCTTTTATGCGCACTCCTTCTACATTCACTTTCTTTCCACAATCGTTGTGCATGCCTACAAACTTACCTTGTATTTTCTCTCTAAGTCCTTATCATGCCTTACGTGCATGACCTTCCTTCTTTTGCCTCACACCTTTCATCATGCGTACTCATTCCTTTCACATCTCTTCCTCTCATATTTTCCTTGCACAATTGCTTTCATGCATCCTTGTCTTGTGCCCCCTTCTTCCTTACATACTTGCATACCTTTGTAGATATGCACCTTTCTTCCCACTCCTCGCATACCCTCATGTGTGTGCTTGCATACCTCTATATTCTTCCATCTCCTTGTAATGTATTTGGCATGACTATTGCTATGATGACTTCAAATTTTGACATTGCAAATGTTGACATGTGATTTGTCTTAGGAAGGTGTATTCTTTTGAATTTGGAAATCATGTTTGCAATGGATAAGTTATTACTGTATAGAGATTCATACTTGTTATAATTCTCTTTACTTGTAAATAAATTCACTCTACTTTGTGAGATGTAAGTTGTGAATCAGCATTTATTGTTTCCATACTTATCTTATGATAATAGCAACACCTTGAATCAAATTCCATTGAATCAAAGTATACTTTAGTTCTTCTTTATTAATCATCTTGATAAACTGACATTCTGAAATGAAGAGGTAATGAGGAACTGAGTCTTGTTTTGGCTATGATTACGGGGAAACTGGTTTCAGATTGTCCTTACTTTGCATCATGCTGAAAATGGTGAACTTGGACCTCCTTGATAAATAAATTATAACGCTGAATAGTTTGAAACATTTGGTAGAAGTTCTTGTTGTGGAAGGATTTCGTTTCAAATTTGTTCTTCCTTGCTCAAATTTGATAATTTATGATTTAAGCTTCTTCTAGAACTATTTGATGGCATTTTGGGTTCACCCACCTGTATGTTATGATATAGTTGATTACTGAAGGAATGAATTATCTTAAATGAACTAGGAAGAAGTTCAGTTTCAATTATTTGAAGGAAATGATTTGAAGTTGTTTTTGGTTTTCTCTTTACCTTTGATTTTGATTTCGAATACCTATTTTGAGGGTTATATCTCTTTGTTGTTCCTCATTGCATTCGAACCTGGTTGGGTTCTATCCCTTCTTACCAAAATGGTTCCTTTTATCAGTTGAGAATGGTGTGGACTTGCCTGTAAATCTTGTATATGATTTCCACAAGCGATGATTAAGCTTTAGTAGTAGTGTCTAAAGCTAATAGCATTGGAGGAAATTAAATATTTAGTTGTTGTTGATACTTCATGTAATGTTGCTAATTTAATTCATTTGAATCTCTCTCTTAACATAGCTAATACACTATGTAACTATTATTTTTATATATTGAATGGATCTTATTTTCGGTATTCAACTTGCATATTGCATTCGTTATATCAATCCAAATTAGTTCCATGCCTTTAGTGTTTGGTAAGGGTTAAAGATCATTTGATTAATTCGATCGATTCTTTGATTCGATATGTATTTATTTTCTTAAGAAAGGATATTGGGGTCTTCTCTCACCCTTGTTGATTGACTCTCTTCCCTCTCCTTTCGAGTTAAGGTATTCATTGTTGTTTTCTTAGAAATCCAAGGGGATTATATTATGTTCTTTCTCTTCTCAGGGTTGTTGAATACAATGTCATTTTTGTGGAACTATGTAGGAAGAATTAAGTTGTTTCCTTCTATATTTGTTTCTTTCTCTCATCGGTAATACTCCTGTTGAAGTTGAGTGGGTAATTAGGGGGAAAACCTACACTCTTCTCCTTAAACCGATAATTGAAATTGGATTTGAAATTGGGATAGTACTGGAAAGAAGGGAACTCTTGCCTTAAGATTTTGTTGGTTCGTCCTAAATTCTATCCTTAAGATTGAAAGAAGTTGGTCTTTGGGATTATATGAACAATTATGTTAAAGTTGCATATTGTGATTCATTTCTTCTTTAAATTAATTCTATTTTCAAACTATTAGAGTTAGTATCTTCTTTGATCTAGTTACATGAATCAAGAATGAACTATAGGTAACTATAGTAAGAATGAGATAATTAATTTAGATGAATTATTACTTATCTGTTGTAATTTTCTTATGAAATCATTGATTGAAGAGTGTTGATTTGATCATGATCTTTACTTAATGTAATGTGGTTTCTCACTTTGTTCTTCCTTTTATGATCCTTATTTCTTTATGAGGCATCTATCTGAATTTTTTCTTGTTTCATAAAAGCAGAGTTCTTTTTATGAAACAGTTAGTTGAAAGCACATCATTTTAATGCTTAGTGCTTATCATGCTCAGTTCGATGAACTGACCCGTGCTAGCAATTGTTGCAGATGGATTTTGTAAGTGAGAAAAGAAGACAAGTTCTTTTATGATGCTTCTTATGTTTACCTAAGGGTTGGATCTTTTATGAGGAACCTTGATTCTTATTGAAATGTAATTGAAAAAGGAAAAGTTGTAATTCTTGTTTGAGTTTATTAATGTTGATTGGCATGAAAGAAGTTTGGAAGGACTAGATTTGTAAAAGGTGTATTTCACTTTGATGAATGGAAGTAGGATTGAGTGTTATTTGTACTTGATGTTTCATTCTCTTGGGGCATCCTGTAAGGTGAATTTGTAAACTTATCCTTATTGTCCCTTGATCATGTCTGTTTTGAACTTTCTTAGTTGAACTTAAGATGACTAGGTGAATTGAGGATTGATATTCTATCCCTAATTAAATGCAACTTATCAAGTTGGCACTTATTTCTGATCATTTAACTAAGTCATTATACACATTAAATGATGATTATGAAAGTGTAAAATCATTATGCTATCTTGTACAATGTAGTAGCTTGCAATGAATCCCTAACTAATATAGTTCTAAGAAAAGGCAATATTCTGCAGGTTAAGCAATCCATTAAGACCTTTTTGGAATCCTACCCAAATGATATTCGGAAGGAGGGAAGTATGCTTCCTCTTATTAAATCAAAATCAGAACAAGGTAATTGAAAAAGAATAAATACATATACAATAAATAGACTTCATCTTAATGAAGTCTATTATAAAGGAATATGAATTTGAATTCAATCATGCTTAAACTTGGTTAAGCTAAGTAAGTTAATCTTACTGTTGGTATGCTGATTTTGTTTGTAAGTCAGAATCTTAAAATAAGATACTAAGGAATGAAACACAAACCTTCGGGAAAGAGGTTTGGATGCAGATTTATCTAGCATGGTAATTGCTAATCATTTATGTTTAGCAACCTTAATGATTAAAGAAATCAAAGATTCAAGAAGGTTACTGAAATTAAATCTTAATTGAGAAGATAAGTAAGTAGTTAACTTCTTATCTAGATATGTACATCTAGATGAGATGATTCCATAGGATGTTGATACATGCCAACTGTAGTACCGTGCCATCATGAAGACTTGGGTCTTCATGAGGGCACAATGTTGCAGCTGACATGTCACAACACCCTTCCAATTAGATCATCTAGATTTACATAAACTCGTACTTGACCTTGGTTATACTCTAGGTTAATTTAGGAACATGCTCTAGCATAGGGGTAACTCACGATGACTAAAGGTAACTAGACACATGCAATCGAATTGGGTCGATTGAGTATGTCTATGTACCCTTAGTCATGTGAGTGGTTCTCTATACCAATCTATGTTGCTAACCTAGGTTAGGGTTAAACCTTGACCAAGTGGACTGACAGGAGTTAGTGAAGACCATTCTAGATAACAGATGAAGTGGGGTGAAGGATGTATTCCATTTGATGAGTATGTCATCTAGGAATATGAACATGCATAGCATGTGAAAATCTTTGGCCAAAGTATCACAAGTTGTTGGTTGTGTTGTCCTATGTCACCTAGTTTAAGATGTAGGATTTCAGATGAATATTGGTAAAAAATATTCAGATAGGCCTCTTAAATAGAACACTTCAATACCTAGAAAATGGTAAGAGAACCAAGTATACTTAGTATACAAGACATTGAGTTAACATGAGAGATCGGTGGTTCGTTGAGTCATGAAATGAGAGATCGGTAGTTCACCAAGTCATTACAGTTGCATATGGTTATCTGTTACGAGATTGAATGGAATGGAATGTGTGTTCTAAATTATGATTATTTAGAACAGAGAAAATTATTCAAAAATTGGAATGTTTGTTCTAAATTATGATTATTTAGAACAGAGAACATTATTCAAAAAAATCCCTTGTTCTAAAGTTTTAAAATGGGAATGTTACATCTTGGTATCAGAGCTGAAGGTTGCAGCTCTTGGACCTATTGTGTCCATAATCTGATAAAAAAATTTTTTTAACATAAAATGGTTAGAACAAGAGAAAATGTTGCAAATGACCCACCACCGGTGGAGAAGCAGCTACTGCCCAAAAAATCAATGAGATCATTGCTTCCCTGTTGGACAAAAAGAGATCATTTAGTTGTACTTGAACAAAAAGTTATGGGCAATGAGGAGGAGGAAGAAGATGTTAGTAATAACAATCAGCCACCTCCTGTGGACAACACCAATGGGGAAAATCTGTGTTGATAATAGTAATGCAAACATACCTAATCAGCCTAAGAATAAAAAGGCAAGATTAGCAGTTGAACTCACCAATGATATAAAAAGAATAAGTTCCTCCCAAGTTTGATGGAACTACACTTGGGGATGGGGCTGAGAACTGGCTCAGTGAAATGGAGAAGTACTTTGCAATAAGAAACTTCTCTAAGGAAACAAAAGTGATATGGGGAGCTTATCAACTTTCCCATGAGGCATCTTCATGGTGGGACAACCGTAAGGTAAGGATGAGTTGAACATTGTCGAAATAAACATAACTTGGGATCAATTTAAAAGTTACTTTAGGAAATGGTGGCTGCCTCAACTTTATTATGATCAGAAAATGACTGAATTTTAGAACTTATCTCAAGGAAAGTTAATTGTAACAAAGTACTAGGAAAGGTTTACTAAACTCCTTAAGTACATGTGCCTCAGTATCAAACTGACGAGAAGTTCAGGATACAAAAATTTATTATGGGATTAAATCCCATTATAGGTGGTGAGGTGGATGTTCACATCCCAACCACTATGGAAGGGGTTGTTGAAAAATCCATAAGGCAGGAACAAAAATTGAGAGCAATCTCTACCCATAGGAAGAAATCGAAAAAAGTTCCAAACTCTTCTTCATCTCTTGCACCCAAAAAGGGACCCTGGAAGAGGTTTGGCATGAAAAACAAATTTTCCACTGATAACAATAAGAAAACAAAACAAACTAAACATACTTGCTAGTATATGGAATAGCTTTTCAAGAACAATAATAATGGACAAAAGTCCTACGGGAGCCATAATGATAACTTCAAGGATGGAAATAAATTTGAGCCTAGGAAGGGACCTATAGGAGGTTGTTTTAATTGTGGAAGGACCATTATGTGAGTTGTTGTAATTTGAAAAAGGATGACCGTAATCAACAACACAGATACATGTTGCAATAGTTGACAAACAAACAAGCTGAAAAGAAAGTCACACCCATAGAAGTTCCAGGTAAGTTATTTGGTATACCTGTGACTATACTTTTTGATACTGGAGCTACTTGAATGTTTTATTTCTACTAAGTTAGCTTTGAAATTAAAAAGAAAAACTAAAAATGGATAAATTGTGGGTTGTGCATTATGGAAATAATGTTGTTCATACAGTTAGTATGTGTCTTTTTGGAGCAGCCCTTGACTTGCCTAGTTTTTCCACAGAAGTTGACCTTTATGTTGCTCCTTTGGGGTCTTATGATGTAATCATAGGTGTTAATTAGCTAGCTGAGCATAAAAGGTTGACTATTTTGAAAAATAGATTAGTTATGTAGATGATCTATTTCATTCGAAAATGAGATTTCAGTTAGGAAGTCATCAATTATGTAACTGAAGGCCAAAAAAAGGTCAGACTTATATAAAATAACATTCATTCAAGGTATAATGATTTCATGGAAAGATATCCATTGTTACGATATTTCAAAGATGTGTTTCCGGAAGAGCTACCAGTCTTCTTCCACCCAAACGAGAGTTTGACTTCACGATCGAGATTAAACCAAGAATCCAGCCTATTTCTAAGGCACCTTATAGAATTACTACCATTGAGCTGGTAGATCTTAAGGATCAAGTGTAGGAAAATTTTGTCAAAAGGTTTGATAAGACCAAGTGTCTCACCTTGGGGAGCACCGGTAATTTTTTGAAAAGAAGATTTTAGATTGTGCATTGATTATAGGATGTTAAACAAAGCAACAATTAAGAACATGTATCCACTTCCTAGAATTGATGATCTATTTGATCAGATGTGTGGTGCATCAATGTATTCTAAAATAGACCTTCAATCTGGATATCATCAGTTGAGAATAAAGGATGAATATATTCATAAAACAACTTTTAGAACAAGGTATGGGCATTATGAATTCACATTTTTACCTTTTGGGTTGATGAATGCACCACTTTTATGAATTTGATGAATAATATTTTTCAAGAATACTTGGATAAATTTTTGCTTATATTATTGGATGATATTCTTATATACTCTAAAATCATTGAAGAACATCATAAGCATTTGAAGATAGTTTTGGAAATCTTGAGAAAGAGAAAATTTGTTTGGTAAGTTGTCAAAATGTTCCTTCTATGACACGGAAGTGCACTATTTGGGTCACGTTATAAGAAAGAATGGAATAGCAGTAGACCCCTCAAATATTGTAGCTATAACTGAGTGGCATGTACCCAAGAATGTACATGAAGTTAGAAGCTTCATGGGTCTTGTTGGTTACTATAGAAAGTTTGTTAAAGACTTTTCTAAGATTGTTGCACCAATAACTTCATTACAGAAAAAAAAAGAAATTTGTTTGGAATGAAAAATGTGAATCTACTTTTAAGATTCTAAAGGACAGGTTAACTACAACACCTATTTTGATTGTACCTGATCCTAATGGAGACTTTACTATCATAACAGATGCATCTAGGGAGGGTCTCGAGGTATTCTATTGAAATGATCATGTCATAGCTTATAAAAGTAGAAAACTCAAGTTACATGAACTGAATTATGCTCCACATGACCTAGAGCTTGTTGCCATTGTTCATGCGCTTCAAGTATGGAGGCATTACCTTCTTGGTAGGCCTTTTGAACTAAAAATTGATCATCTTGGGTTGAAGTATATTTTTACTTAGCCAAATCTAAATGCAAGACAACGAAGATGGTTAGAATTTCTATCTCAATATGATTTTGACATAAGTTACATTAAAGGAAAGGAAAATAGAGTAGCGGATGCTCTAAGTCATAGGAAGCACATTTATGCTCTTATAACATTGAGAACTCAGTTTAAAGATGAGGTGAAAAGTGTCATGGAATCTGATTCTTATTTTTAGCAAGTAAAGACAACACTTGTTGCAAATCCAAATGATGTGAGATATAAAGGTTTTCACTTTGACAACAAAGGAATCTTGCGGTTTGAAAACAGGGTATACATACCTTTGGCAAATGATTTAAGAAGTAAATTATTAGCTAAATTTCACAATTCACCTTTTTCTGGACACCCTGGCATTACGAAGATGCTTATTGATATAAAACAACAATATTTCTGGAAAGGGATGAAAAAGGATGTGATGGAATTTGTGACACATTGCTTAGAGTGTCAACGTGTTAAAGCAGAGCATATGCATCCAACTGGTTTATTGTATCCTCACAACATTCCACAATACAAATGGCAAGTGATAAGCATGGATTTTGTTTAGGGGTTTCCTATGTCAAAAAATAAACATGATGTTATTCTGGTTGTTGTTGATAAACTAACAAAGGTAGCACACTTTATTGCTAGTAATCTAAAGGATGATTCACCTATGTTAGCAAGAAGATTTGTGCATGATATTTTTAGGTTACATGGAGTACCTGAATTGATCATATCAGATAGAGATCCAAGAATGACATCTATATTTTGGCAAACACTTAATGCAGCCCTCGGGACTAAGCTGAATTTCAGTTTTGCATATCACCCAAAAACGGATGGACAGACTGAAAGAGTTAATCAAGTTTTAGAGGATATGTTACAAATGTATTGCATGGATCAAAAATACAAATGGGAAGAGTACCTCCCATTAGTTGAATTTTCTTACAATAACACTTATCACGCCTCTCTAAAAATGGCACCTTTCAAGCATTATATGGAAGGAAATGCAAAACCCTTGTTAGCTAGGACAACATTGAAGATAGAGAGGTGATAGACCATAAATCCTTATAGAAATGGAACAACAAGTAAAAATGATTCATGAACGCTTGAAGGAAGTTGCAGATAGGAAAAAGAGTTATGCAGACTTAAAATGGGTTGATAAGAAATTTGAACTTGGTGAGAAGGTCTTTCTTTGGGTTAAACCAAAAAAGAGTTCTATAACTTTTGGCAAGGCTTCAAGTTATCACCTCATTATGTGGGACCCTTTGAAATTGTTGAAGTAATCAACCCTGTAGCTTATCATTTAGATTTACCTCCTACTTTATCATGAATGCATGATGTTTTCCATATTTCTTTGCTTAAGAAATACGTTTCAGACTTGTCACATGTGCTAAATTGGAATTCCTTATAGGTCCAAGACCCAGGAATAATCATGGTTAATCCCATTCGAGTGATGGAAACTCACTTACACTTAAGAAATCATGAAATAACTCAATATAAGGTCCAGTGGGACCAATTTAATGAAGAAAGTGCAACCTAGGAAAATCTCAAAGATATGAGATCTACTTTTCCACATCTGTTTGATCAGAATTGATTCTAAAAACTGTTAAAATCTAAAAAATTTATTCATGTTTTGATGATAAATCTGCCAGACTTGGGCAGTTACTAAACTATTTAACAACTATTTTAATACTATTTTGAAATTTGAATTTCTCAAATCTAGTTTTATTATGAACATATGAATGGAAGGACAATAATTAAGTTTTTTCCTAAACTTTAATGGTTTGATTAAGTTAATCATCGGACGATGATTCTTTTAAGGAGGAAGGTATGTAACGTCTTTGGCATGATTGTTACTATGATGACTTCCACTTTTGACATTGCAAATGTTGACATGTGATTTGTCTTAGGAAGGTGTATTCTTTTGAATTTGGAAATCATGTTTGCAATGGATAAGTTATTACTATACAGAGATTCATACTTGTTGTAATTCTGTTTACTTGGAAATAAAGTCACTCTGCTTTGTGATCTGTAAGTTTTGAATCTGTACTATTGTTTTCATACTTATCTTATGATAATAAAACACCTTGAATCAATTCCATTGATCCAAGGTATGCTTCAGTTCTTCTTTATTAATCATCTTGATAAACTAACATTCTGAAATGAAAAGGTAATGAGGAACTAAGTCTTGTTTTGGCTATGATTATAGGGAAACCGGTTTCAGGTGTCCTTACTTTGCATCATGCTGAAAATGGAAACTTGGACCTCCTTGATAAATAAATTATAATGCTAAATAGTGTGAGAGGATTAGAGGCATGTTAATGGGTGATTAAGGAAGTACCTTAGCCTTAATCGAATGTTCCATACTATGTGATTTTAACCTAAGGAAATAAGACCTACCTAGGACCTATTACTAAACTACTAAGGTTTATACCCTAACCTATGTTGTGATGTCCTATCCTATATGGATTCTAATCTAAGGGTTATAACCTAACCTAAGATAGTATACTTTATGGTTATGGAGTTTTGAAATAACCTAAGGCAAATACTAATGACCTAAGAACTAAGGTGGAATCCTAACTAATATTAATCTAACCTAAACTATTACTAAGTGAAGAAAGGGGGACCTAAGGGTTACATGGAAAGTGGGAAGTTGGTGGTGATGGTTTCCAAGGTATTTATGTGGATTAATTTATGTCCTTACATCTTTGAACCTACCAAGTTAGGTAGAGGCATGGAGAGATAGTGGGATGCCTAGTTGGCATCATTGCTAAATTTAAAATACATGCAAATTTTTGAAAAAGAGCTCACCAAGTTTGAAATGATGGTGGCGTGAGGAAAGAGGAGGGAAAGTGGAATTCAATGCATTTAATGGCCTTGGTTTTAGTGGAAGAAACCACCTAGGAGATTAGGCAGGTCGGAATTGGGGGAATTTGTTTGGTCATTTGTTCTTTTTGGTTTTTCGCTCTACATGAGGGTTCTAGTTCTTCGAACCAGCAATTCTATTTTGATCCTTTGCAATATTTAGCATATTTTGAGCTATTTATGAACTTGTGAAAGTATAAGGGAAGCAAGAAGATTTGGTTGTTGACGTTGTTTTGGAAAGAAGATATTTTGGAGGCTCAGCTAGAAGTCTTCTACAAATCAATAGAAACTCTATCAGGCATGATAGGCTCTTCTCATTAAGTTGTTCTAATTTTTACTAAACGTCTTCATTAAAAGAACTCTGCTCTTGGAAACAAATGGGTTTTGTTGGAATGTTTATTTTGTATTTATGCTTGTATAATTGTTGTATACTTTTGCTTGAAATTGTTGTTGATAAAATAATTTGGATTTGTGCCTTGTTGGAAAAATGAATGAGTTTTGGCTTAAACTCTTGTGTGAACTGAATGTTACCAATTCTTGTATACTTTTGTTGATGAGCAATACAGTTAGGGGAAAACATTGTTTGATAAATATTTTATTTGGGTTTGTTTTTATTGTTGAAGGAAGTATGAATTGTGATGTCTTCTACTGAAACTTGAGTTGTTTCGAATCTTGTTGTTTCAGTTGAGTCATGTTGGAACTATTGTTTAGATTCAAAGTTTCATGGATTCAAACTTGTTTGAATATAATAGAAAATAAACTTATTTCTTTTGAGCCTTACGTATGAGTTGTGAATCTCTGTTAGACTGCTCTGAAGGAAGACATATTTTGCATTCTTGAAGTTGTTTTCGGCTTATGTTACTCTAGTTTGATCCTTTGTTGTTATGATTGTTAGGGACCTTTGTTTTGTGGAATCAATCTTGTTGGAAATAACTGTAAAGAAATCTTACTCTTTACTTGTGCTTGGTATGGATAAATTCTGAGAACTCTTGTGTATCTGTTTGAAACATTTGGTAGAAGTTCTTGTTGTGGAAGGATTTCATTTTGAATTTGTTCTTCCTTGCTCAAAGTTTGATAATTTATAATTTAAGATTCTTCTGGAACTATTTGATGGCATTTTGGGTTCACCCACCTATACATTATGATATAGTTGATTACTGAAGGAATGAATTATCTTAAATGAACTAGGAAGAAGTTCAGTTTTGATTATTTGAAGGAAATGAGTTGAAGTTGTTTTCGGTTTGCTCTTTTCCTTTGAGTTTGATTTCGAATACCTTGTTTTGAGGATTATATCTCTTTGTTGTTCCTCGTTGTGTCCGAACATGGTTGGGTTCTATCCCTTCTTACCAAAACAGTTCCTTTTATCAATCGGGAATGGTGTGGACTTGACTGTAAATCTTGTATATGATTTCTACAAGGGATGATTAAGCTTTAGTAGTAGTGTCTGAAGCTAATAGCATTGGAGGAAATTGAATATTCAGTTTTTGTTGATACTTCATGTAATGTTGCTAATTGAATTCATCTGAATCTCTCTCTTAACGTAGCTAATACACTGTTGTAACTATTCTTTTTATACGTTGAATGGACCTTATTTTCGGTATTCAACTTGCATATTGCATTTGTTATATCAATCCAGATTAGTTCCATGCCTTCAGTGTTTGGTAAGGGGTTAAAGATCATTTGATTAAGTCTATATCAGTTCTTTTATTCTGATATGTATTTCTTTTCTTGGGAAAGGATATTGGGGTCTTCTCTCACCCTTGTTGATTGACTCTCTTCTCTCTCCTTTCTGAGTTAAGGTATTCATTGTTGTTTTCTTAGAAATCTAAGGGGATTATATTATGTTCTTTCTCTTCTCGGGTTGTTGAATACAATGTCATTTTTGTGGAACTCTGAAGGAAGACTTAAGTTGTTTCCTTCTACATTTGTTTCTTTTCTCTCATCGGTAATACTCTTGTGAAGCTGAGTGGGTAATTAGGGGAAAACCTACACTCTTCTCCTTGAACCGATAATTGAAATTGGATTTGAAATTGGGTTAGTACTGGAAAGAAGGGAACTCTTGCTTTAGGATATTGTTGGTTCATCCTAAATTCTATCCTTAAGATTGAAAGAAGTTGGTCTTTGGTATTATATGAAGAATTATGTTAAAGTTGTGTATTGTGATTCATTGCTTCTTTAAATTAATTCTATTTTGGAACTATTAGAGTTAGTATCTTCTTTGATCTAGTTACATGAATCAAGAATGAACTATAGATAACTATAGTAAGAATGAGATAAGTAATTTAGATGAAATATTACTTATCTATTGTAATTTTCTTATGAAATCATTGATTGAAGAGTGTTGATTTGATCATGATCTTTACTTAATGTAATGTGGTTGCTCACTTTGTTCTTCCTTTTATGATCCTTATTTCTTTATGATATCATTTATCTGAATTTTCTTACTATTTCATAAAAGCAAAGTTCTTTTTATGAAACAGTTAGTTGAAAGCACATCATTTTAATGCTTAGTGCTTATCATGCTTAGTTCGATGAATTGACCCGTGTTAGCAATTTGATGCAGATGGATTTTGTAAGTGAGAAAAGAAGACAAGTTCTTTTATGATGTTTCTTATTTTACCTAAGGGTTGGATATTTTATGAGGAACCTTGATTCTTATTGAAATGTAATTGAAAAAGGGAAAAGTTGTATTTCTTATTTGAGTTTATTAATGTTGATTGGCATGAAAGAAGTCTGGAAGGATTAGATTTGTAAAAGGTGTATTTTACTTTGATGAATGGAAAAAGGATTGAGTGTTATTTGTACTTGATGTGTCATTCTCTTGGGGCATCCTGTAATTGAATTTGTAAAATTATCCTTATTGTCCCTTGATCATTTCTGTTTTGAACTTTCTCAGTTGAACTTAAGATGACTAGGTGAATTGAGGATTGATATTCTATTCCTAATTAAATGCAACTTATCAAGTTGGCACTCATTTTTTATCATTTAACTAAGTCATTATACACATTAAATGATGATTATGAAAGTGAAAAATCATTATGCTATCTTGTACAATGTAGTAGCTTGCAATGAATCCCTAACTAATATAGTTATAAGAAAAGGCAATATTCTGCAAGGTTAAGCAATCTGTTAAGACCTTTTTGGGAATCCTACCCAAATGATATTAGGAAGGAGGGAAGTATGCTTCCTCTTATTAAATCAAAATCATAACAAGGTAATTGAAAAATAATAAATACATATACAATAAATAGAATTCATCTTAATGAAGTCTATTATAAAGGAATATGAATTTGAATTCAATCATGCTTAAACTTGGTTAAGATAAGTAAGTTAATCTTACTATTGTTATGCTGATTTTGTTGTAAGTCAAAATCTTAAAATAAGATACTAAGGAATGAAACACAAACCTTCGGGAAAGAGGTCTAGATGCAGATTTATCTGCATGATAATTGCTAATCATTTATGTTTAGCAACTTTAATGATTAAAGAAATCAAAGATTTAACAGGGTTATTGAAATTAAATCTTAATTGAGAAGATAAGTAAGTAGTTAACTTCTTATCTAGATATGTACATCCAAATGAGATGATTCTGTAGGATGTTGATACATGCTAACTGCAGTACCATGCCATCATGAAGACTTGGGTCTTCATGAGGGCATAGTGTTGCAGCTGACATGTCACAACACCCTTCCGAATTGGATCATCTAGATTTACATAAACTCATACTTGACCTTGGTTATACTCTAGGTTCATTTAGGAACATGCTCGGCATAGGGGGTAACTCACGATGACTAAAGGTAACTAGACACATGTAATTTACTTGGGTAGATTGAGTATGTCTATATACCCTTATTCATCGTTAGTGGTTCTCTATACCAATCTATGCTACTAACTTGGATTAGGGTTAAACCTTGGACCAAGTGGACTGACAGGAGTTAGTGAAGACCATTATAGATAACAGATGAATTGGGGTGAAGTACATATTTCATTTGATGAGTATGTCATCTAGGAATATGAATAGGCACAACATGTGAAAATCTTTGCCAAAGTATCACAAGTTGTTGGTTGCATTGTCCTATGTCACCTAGTTTAAGATGTAGGATTTCAGATGAATATTGGTAACAAATATTCAAATAGGCCTCTTAAACAGAACACTTCAATACCTAGAAAATGGTAAGAGAACCAAGTATACTTAGTATACAATACATTGAGTTAACATGAGAGATCGGTGGTTCGTCGAGTCATGAAATGAGAGATCGGTAGTTCATCGAGTCATTACAATTGCATATGGTTATCTGTTATGAGATTGAATGGCATGGAATGTGTGTTCTATATTATGATTATTTAGAATAGAGAACATTATTCAAAAATTGGAATGTGTGTTCTAAATTATGATTATTTAGAATAGAGAACATTATACAAAAAAAAATCCCTTGTTCTAAAGTCTTAAAATGGGAATGTTACACTCTTGCCTCTTACTTTCACGCACACACAAGTGTCATCTTCGCACTATTCATTGAGTGTCATGTGTCACCTTGTAAAATAAATTGCACAACAACCTATCGAACAATCCAACTGGGTGTCGGATCCTTATTGTGAATGAATGCATGACACATGGTAAAAAAATAAAAAACAAATAGAGAGTCAAAGAAAATCCTTCAACCGATCAAATTGCAACATGTGTTATGCATGTTCATATTGTAATCTGAGATCTTCAAATCACCATAACATATCTTTGAAAAGCTTGAAATTTTGTGAAACTGCTCTTGTTGGAAAAATTTTTATGTGAACTATACACTAGGCTTTTCAAAATCAGATTTTGGGTGGGATTTGGTAGGTGAAATGGGGAAACGTGACTTCATCCATTAATACATAGATTCATTGACTCAACCACCCAAATTTAATTAAATTTGGTCTCCTTCCTTCTTCTACAAGCTAATTCAGCATAGAGAGGTAGATTTTATAGTGCTACGAGATGCATTTGCAAGCATTTATTGTTTTTTGTTGGTGGTTGGAGTTGAAAATCCAAGTTTCCCTCTCTTTCTCTCCTCTTTTCTTCCCCTTTCTTCTATATAATGTAGAATAATGCTCATTTGAAAAGGTTGGACCCTCTTGATTTTCTAAGAGCATTGTTCCTTGACATTTTGAGTTACATGCCTTAGATGTGAGCCATTGCATGTATATTTGTGCCTCTTTCATCTCTGTAATCAATTTTACATCACTTGGAAGCAATAAAAGTTGTATTTTATGGCTATCTTTTGTCCTAGTTTGAATTTTATTTTATCTTCTTTCCTTATTTTGCATTGTTGATTTGTTGTGCATATCTTATATCTCTTACAAGGATTTTGTTTGTTTTTCTCCATGAAAGCAAGTGGGTGAGTGTTGTTTCGCATGTGGCACATTTTTTTGCCCTCCTGTCCATGTTTTTCCTTGTTTTCACCGAGCTAGGAGTGTTCATATCCCCTCTTTTGGTGTTATCACCTCCCCTTAGCTTAGGTTTCCCTTTCATGTATCTCCTTCTCACCCTAGTCCCTTGGAATCATAGAGTAGTGATAGGTAGCTGCATTTCCCTTCCTAGGAGTAGTTTTAGCAGTAGAAATAGGTAGAGGAAGTTAGCATTCTCTGAGGTCCTGTCTCAAGTGCAAGTCCCATAACTTGGAGACAATCCCATGTTGCCTCAAAGCCCTAGTTCATCCTGATCTGGGATGGGTGCAATTTTGAGCTAACAAATACCAAATGATAATTTGGTTTAGAATTTGAATAAAATAAACAATCAAAATAATTCTTCATTAATATTAATTTCATAAATATTATATATTTATAGGGACATGATCTCCTACAAACATGGAGTTATATCTTAACCACATCCCTAACATATCTTTTAAGCTCTAACTATACATGATTGGTTTTAACCACTAATATTACTTAACTAACTCACACATTCACCAATATTAAATTACACATACATAATGTGTTTAATGAAAAGTTGCAAAAGCCATGGACATGGGGTAAGAATCTCTAAAGAAACCCCAAAGGCTCTTAACAACTAGTCAGTGGACCATCAAATAAGAGATAAACAAGGATTCATCACTTTGCATACATTAATATTGAAAGAAACAAGCAAATCTAGCATATTTAGTAATCCTCTACTCTTGAAATCTTTAAAATGAACCTAGGAAGGATTTTAAGCAATCAATTATGTGATTATGAGAATGGGAGCTCACCATTAATGGCTTCAAGGCCAATGGTTCTTCCCATTTACTCAATGCTTGGTGTGTAGTGCAATGGCAAAGCAATAGCTCAATGAAAGAAATGAAATAACTCTAAACCCTAAGCAAAATGATATAGTTTATGTTAGGAAGAAGGAGAGTTCTTAGAAATGATATGGGGGTAGTGGGTTATTTATAGTTTTCCATTTGGAAAAGTGGGGAATTTGGTGCATGTGGGACTAAAGGATGAGTCAAAAAGTTGATTAGGGAGTCAAAGTAAGATTTGACTAGGTTTAGAAGAGGTTAATCATGGTTTAGGGTAATTAACCTAGGTTTAGGCTAATTAATCTTGTTTAGAGAGGAATTAGGGTTTTAAGAGGGTTTTGAGAGGTCTAATCAATCCAATGAAATGGATTGATAGACTAGGAAGTTAGTAAAACTAGTCTAGAAGGGAATGAGAAGACGGTTTAGTCAACAAAGGATTATATTAACCCCATTAATTGGTTTATAGGAGAAATACAACCTAAATTTTTTCATAAGAGGGAGTTAGATAGGTTTAATTGATGGTATGTTGTCAATTTATGAGGATAAAAATACTTAGCACAATATTAGGAATAATTGTGCTTTGATCAAATTACAAGTGTCTATATTTTCCCCTATTTGGGGTGACATAAGCTACGTCACTTCAAAGAAAGTAGACAAACATAAGCAAATGAAAATTTTTGAAGGGGTAGAAGAAAAATTAATTAGCTGAAGGGATGCCCCACGAATGTCGATGGGGTGATGGAAGAACTCGATCAATGATCAAAAAGAGGACAAAAGATAAGATGAGACAACAACAAGAAAAGGGGATATTGAGCTATCCGCAAACTAGTGTAAATAATTTTTAATCATCATTTTGCTTATAATCCTCATCATCGATTCTTATTAAAATGAAAACATATGAGGGAAGAATAAAATGACATGAAAAGCCAAGATACAAACAACCGTCCCTTGTTAAAATAGAAACTCCATGCAATATACAAACATGCAATGCAATATGAGAAGTAAACAAACTCATCTAACAGGGAAATAAGTACAATCACACACACTCAAACCAACAACATCCAAGATAGTTGCACAAAAAAATTTATCAAGATGTAGTCCCAAATGCTTTGATAAACGACAAGGACTTTAAACCCAAGAAAATTGTATATGCAGGAAAGGATGGAGGACACTTAGGTCTAATGGAAAAGTAATGTGCACAACGAAAACAAGATTATGCAATCGATAGTGCCCTAGAGTACGCATTTAAGTAAGCAACATATATCTTTTGTAAATGATTATAAATTTTGGTGATCCACGAGTCATTATTTCAAAACATATGAAAACGTCAGCAAGATACAAGATGAGTGCCATGTGAGAGACATAGATTTCAGCTGCAAATGAGCTTTTTACCATTTTTAGTCCATTTTTGAAGTGTTTATATTTTTTTGGATTTTTGAATGATTTTATAATAATTTTTAAAAAATTGATCATCGAAGAATTTAGGAAATGGAAAATCATCTAAAATCACGTGAAAATGCCCCAAGGCAAAGAGAATGGTGTCGGGTGGCAATAAAATGCCCTGGAAAGAAGACAAATGGACCAACAATAATTATTTAAAAAAAAATCATGGCACTAGATAAAAATAGAAGACAAGAAGCACCTAGAAATATTTAAAAATGCCCTAGGGTGAAGAGATAAGCGCTAGGTGGCAAATAGTGCGTGAGGGTGATTTAGACAATATCACATGTTTTGTACATGAGATATTTTGGTAGATGCTAGCACTTGGGATGATATTAGATGATATTGGTGTGGGGGATAGATTTTTGATCATGTGCAACCCCTCTTGCCCCCATTGATGATACGATATGTGATGATTAGCTTAGTATACATGCATGATGTAAAACTTAGCATTTTTGTATATATGATGTAGTAGATGATGTTATATGTGATGAATGATAGATGATAGATGTGATAACAAATAGATGTTCAATACACAAGCAACAATTAACAAAACTAAACAATTATACAACCAAAACTATACAAACCGACAACTAAAAGAAATTAAATCACTACCTTGTTTTTGCGGGACAGCATTGATATATTTTCTAATGTTTTTGGGTTATCTTGAAATATAACTTTTCTAGGATACTGTTTACATTGTCTTTGGGGTTTCCCTAAGACAATGTTATGAAGGTGGTGTATCTTCGTTCTAAGGGGGGATATTTTATAAATGTTTATATTTTTGTGTATCCTTTTCTGAATGTTTTTGTATTTTCTAAGGTCATGTTCAAAGCAATGTACAAAGACAAAGAAGTGTGGATGCCCCCGTGTGATGTGGGAATATACAAAGGGTAGAATACCATGCGCATATATATGAGAAAGTGGAATGTGAAGGTTCCCCCAACATTAGATGGGAATATTTAAAGGCACATCCTTCACGCAGATATGAGAGAAAATAAGCCAAATCACAACTTGGCGAAGATGGATTTGGTAGGGTTCCTAGACCTAGCAAAGGAAGTTATTCCTAGAAAGTGGTGAGGGTTACCCATCCTGATGTAAGAGTAACTTGTGACCGATGAATCCTCCTTGAGTGCCGGAAACCAGTTTTCACCCAAAGACCTACCCACTATGCCACAATTGTGTGGTTTTCACATGTGGATGACCTACTTTTTCTTTATTGTTTTCTCAATTTTTCCATGTTTTATTTGTTTTTTCTTTGTTTTTATAATTTTTAGTTCTTATCTGATATTTGTGCCATACTTAAGCATAGAAGCACTTGAGATGCATGGAGTTCATAGGTTTCAAAATTTCTTCACCATCTAAATATGCCAGTTTATAAGCTCCTGACCCATACTTAGCAACCACCACATAAGGCCCTAGCCAGTTGGCCTCAAACTTACCTTTCTTTTCTCTATCTTTGATGGTGTTCTTCTTATTTTCTTTTAGCACTAGATCACCTACATCAAATTCATGATGAATGATCTGTTTGTTATATCCTCTTGATACTCTATTCTAGTAGACCTTGAGGTGATTAAGCGCTCTTATACACTTTTCATCCAACAGCTCTAGCTCTGCTAGCCAAGCTACTCTATAGTCTTTGTCCTTATCAAGATAATCCCGGAGAGATATTCTCGGGAGGGAAGCTCCACTTCCAAGGGTATGATGGCTTCAGTGCCATAAACTAGGGAATATGGGGTCACACCAGTAGGAGTGCAGATGGAGGTTCGATAGGCCCAGAGGGCGAGATGTATCTGTAAGTGCCAATTATGGCTAGTCTTACTTACCATTTTTTCCATGATTTGTACAAAGGTTTTATTGGTAACTTCAGCTTGTCCATTACCTTGGGGGTAATAGGGGTAGACCACTTGAGTTGAATATGGAAGCGTTGACACAATGTCTTAACCATTTTTTTAAGGATTTACCATTATCAGTGACAATGGCGGAAGGGATACCATAATGGTAGATGAGATGATTCATGATGAATTTGGAAATTTGTGCACCAATGACATAAGTAAGAGGCACAACCTCTACCCATTTAGTAAAATACTCGGTGGCGGTGATAATGTGGGTGTGGCCATCTGAAGAAGAAGGATGGAGCTTCCTATGAGATCTAGGGCCCATTTAGAAAATAGTCAAGGTGTAGTGATAGGCTCATGCAAAGCTTTGTGGCCGAGAATCTATCAATTTCCCATACTTTTGGCATAGCTCACATTTCTTGACAAAGTTACAATAGTCTACTTCCATGGTGGGCCAATAATAACCTACCCTTAAGATATTCTTAGCCAGAATCATGTCATTGGTATGCACTCCAAATATACCATCATGTACCTCTTTAATTGCATGGACCAAGTTAATAACATCCAAACAAAGAAGTAGATTCTGTCGTAGCCATGATGATAAACAGTGCCTCCTAGGAGGGTATAATGGGCTATACGACGGATAAGGGATTTCTTCTCGTAATGGGTAATGTCCAGGGAAATGTGTCATCTTATAGGTATATAAATATAGGGTCATCCCAAGGGGAGGATGGACCAATAATCTCACATTCAAAACAAGATTCTCGGCATGTTGTATGCAGGAATTTGTAAATTCTCTAAAAAGAAAGGAACTTTTCTTTCCGAGGTGGAATGCATTAGAGAGATCCAATTATAGCCATAGCATCTATCGATCTATTATGTGACCTCATATTTTTCTCAAAGACAATCTGTGTAAAATACTCCTTCAAATTTTCAACCAATTTCTTGTATGGAACAAGTTTCTAATCTTTAACCTTATACTCATCATTAACATGTTTAATGATAAGTTGGGACTCACCAATGACTCATATCTATCGATATTCCAAGTGATAGCCAAATTGAGGCCGAGAAATGAGTGCCTCATACTCTTTAATTTTAATAGTGCAAGGGAATCCCAAACGAAATGCTCTCGAATAACCTCACCTGTGGGAGTGATGAGCACCACTCCTGCTCCTGATCCATGGAAGGTGAATAAGCCATCAAAATGGACTTAGCACTCCATAGAATCTTCAACATACATCATGGATGCATCTGGCAGATCCAGACACAAAGGTTCCATCCTTGGTAAAGGAGCTTCTGCCAATTGATCAGCCAATACATGTCCTTTCAAGGATTTTTGATTCATAAACTCAATATCAAATTCACTTAGGAGAATGATCCAATTAGCCATTCATCTCGTAAGGGTGGGTTTGGATAGAAGGTATTTGAGAGGATCAACTTTGGATATTAGTTTGGTTTTGTTGTTAAGGAGATAATGGTGAAGTTTCTAAAAGGTGAAGACGATTGCTAAGCATGCCTTTTCAATCTATGGGTAATTTAACTCATAGGCAATCAAAGTGTGACTAAGGTAATAAACTCCCTTTCTTTGTGGTCTAGGTCATATTAGGAAAGTAGTGCACCAATAAAAAACTAGGTAGCTGAGATGTACAAGAGGAGAGGTTCACCTGGGGTAGGTGGCATGAGTATAGGTGGGTTGACAAGGTATTGTTTAAGTAGTGCAAATGCCTTTTGACAATCTGGTCCCCAGTTGAATGCAACATCCTTCTTTAGTAGATGTGTAAATGGGTGGCACTTATCCGCAAGCTATGAAATAAAGTGACAGATTGCCTAAATATTTCCTTGTAAACTCCTTAGTTGTTTGAGAGTTGTAGGTGGAGGCATTTATGTAATAGTTGTAACCTTGGCAGGATCCACCTCTATGCCTCTTTGTGAAATAATGAAACCTAGGATTTTTCCTAAAAAAACACCAAAGACACACTTCTTGGGATTCAAGCATACCTTGTAATCCCGGAGACACTGGAAAATACATCTTAGCACTTCAAGGTGTTCTCCTCTACTTTTGGACTTTGTTAGAATATCATCAACGTAATCTTCCATGATTTCATTCATCATGTCATGGAAGATGATGGTCATTGCACATCCTGATAGGTGGCCTCGGCATTCTTGAGTCTGAAAGGCATGACCTTGTAATAAAAAATTCCCCAAGGGGTGACAAAATTTGTATTATGTTGATCCTCCTTTGCAATTCTGATTTGGTTATAACCTAAAAAACCATCCATTAAGCAAAAAATTTCATAACCGGCAGTGGAATCAACAATCATGTCAATATTAGGCAAGGGGAAGTCATCTTTGGGACATGCATTATTGATGTCACGAGAATTTGGTGCAGATCCTTATGCCAATAGGTTTCTTCTGAATAGGGAATATGTTAGATATCCAATCTGAATAGTCAATGGGTTTAATAAAATCAGCAGCTAATAAATTTTCAAGTTCTTCTTTGATAAGGAGTGCAATTTTAGGGTGCATCTTTCTCAACTTTTGTTTGATGGGTTTAGCATCTGGGCACAATGAGGTTGTGCATGACCAATTATGGGTCCAAACCAGGCATATCGGTGTATGACCATGCAAATATATCTCCATATTCTCTTAACACTCCACAAAAACCTTTTGTTCTTGAGCTAAGAGTGAAGCTCCCAACTTTATCATTCTAGGTTCCTCTTCTCGAGCCAATGTTGACACTAATGGTTTCTTCCACAAGCATCTTAAAGGTATCCTCCATCTATGTAGGATTAGGGGGAAGAGTAAGGTCAACCTCCTTAGGTAGCTCGTCATCATCCTTGAATGGATAGATCATTTTTTCCATAGGTTCTTCGTTATGTTTGTCTACAAGTGCTTCAAAAATTTTCGCTATGAGACTTGTGTTTATTCCTTGCACAAGGTTTCTATGAAGTATTCTTACTCTTATTTGTGACCTTCTTATTCAACCATCCATACATCTCTAATTCTTCTCCAAAGTATGCACAGTGTCTAGTTGAATTGCAAAGCCTTTCTTGTGATCCCTAGTTGGAATAAAATCCCTAAGACCCATGAATTCTGCAAATGCCTCATCATTCTCAAATAAATCGATTGGCACGTGAAATTGTTGATCCCAATCTACAATTTTGGGATATACAAGGGTTACTTGGTAATTGGTTTAAGGCTTAGATCTGGATAAGGTAAGGACAGTTGAATCAGGGAATATATTAGTGGAGACAAGATCCTCATAGAGGCTACATTGGGAATATGCGTCGCTATCAAAATGAGATGAGTCATCCTCCCATTCAAAAGAGGTGGCATCAATCTCAAATGGTAGATCATCATGTGGTCTTATTCCAATACCATGCTTGTTTGATTTTAAGTGAGGGATAAGAATGGGTTCTAATTTCCCTTGCACATTGATACCACATCCAAACCCATTATAACCCATGGCATACATCATACGGTGGCCTTTGACATATAGCGGGGCTGATGGAATGAAGCCATGGTACCTTCAGGTACTCTGCTGGTGGAATCTTCTAACATCTTTTCCTTGGATAAGAAACCACTAGGAATGAACTTATCCAATGGTTTAGGAATTGATCCTGAGTGCTTTTGAACTGAAAATAGGGTTTCCCATGTTTCTTGGGTGACACTGATAAATCTTATATTAATAAATCTTGTTTAAGGGTGAACGGCTCACCTGGGCCATATTTTTCCAGCGTTTCCTCCCATGATGCGAAGGGGTTGACCAACAAAGGAAAGTATTGATTACAAGGAGTGAGTGAATCTAGATCCACATGTTCCTTGATAGCCTCTGTTTGTAAAGGAACAACAATGTCTACAGAAGGGCATTCATAAGTTGCATGAGAAAAACTATGCAAGGCTCTACAATGTGTAAATGGTTTTGGATCACCTGAATGGTGATTATTTGTCCTTCATGGCACATCTTGATACACTAATGGAAATTTGAAGGAATGGCCTACATGGCATGGATCCATGGGCATCCTAAGAGCATGTTGTATGGTAGATCCAAGTTAAGGACATGGAACGTTGTATCATGACAATTTGGCCCTACTTCCATTGGAATCACTATAGTGCTGTTGAATCTCACTCCTCATTATCATAGGTCATGATTGTAATTGTTTTGGCACCTAGATCCATTTTTGAGTGGCCTAGTTGTTTAAATAGCTTCAAATTATAAATGTTTATACCAGATCCATCATCCACAAGTACTCTCTTGATCTTGTGATGGGTAATAACTACTTCTAGGTATAAGGGTAAGTTGTGCTCTGGGTCTTTACGCGGGATTGCAGTGTGATCAAAAGTGATATGATTGTTAGATTCAAGGTGTGTAATCATGGCTTAGAGTTGCGTGAGATCTACATTGGTGGAGACTCCCGAAATTTGTAGTGTTTTATACGAGTATGTTTTTATGGGAAGTAGATATTTTGAGGAGATCTAAGATTGATATCCTAGCAGGTGTTTTCTCTAACTGGTCTATCAAATTATACTGACCTTCTTGAGGGACAGGTAGGGGATCTGGTATGATTAAATGAGCACGTCTCATCCCTACTACATAACTCTTTTCTAAGATCCTAATAGTATTGACATGTTCATCAGATGAATGGATACATCCTATGAGGGAATCAAAGGGACTATCATTAGTGGGATAAATATAAGTGGTAGTCCTATAGTCATTGGAAGTTTGTTTGTGATCTAGCTTCCTTTTCTTTTTATTTGCATGGTTAGGAAAGGGCTCTTTAAATATACCCATTTTCTCATTTGGACCTTGTCCTAAGTCGGGGGATAATCTACGGTGATTTTACCCTCTTCAATGAGGTCTTTTATGTAATGGTGTAGTCTCAAGCACCTATTTGTCTTGTGCCCTTTAACACGGTGGAAGTCACAGTACTCATGCTCTTTGAACCAAATGGGTTTTGGAGAATTTTCTAGGTATGGTACCATCATGGTTGGGTACTCCACCATGTTTATGTTATCTAATTGTTTTAGTATGGCAGATAGGGATTTTGTTAATGGCATGAACTCATGTTTGGTGGGTGCCTTGGGATGAGGTCCTTGTGAGAGATTTAAAATCAGACCAATCTGCACGGCTTGGACTCTCTTGGAGTCCGTAATGCCATCTCCAATGAAATTTTTTTTTAAATAACTTCAGTTTATCTAAGGATTTTGTTCTTGTTTTTCTTTGACAACCGTTTTTAGTGTTCCCTTTGCCATGAGGGCATTTTCAATTTGACTTTCCTTCTCTATAACTTCTTTGAAGTTAGAGCCGCAATGCATTTGTAAATGGAATGTTATCTTTGGGTTCAAGTTAGGAACAAATATGCTCACTAGCTATTTTTCTGGCAAGGCATAAGGGAAATGAATTGCCAACCCTCGCCATCATTGTAAAAATATTGCAAAGGTCTCGTTGGGCTTCTGCTTTACATTGCATAGGTCATTCATTATGATATCATTTTCCATGTTGTAGGAATAATTTCATACAAATTTTTATGCTAACGTGGGCCATGTTGTAATGGAGCCCTTGGGTATGTTATAGAACCATTCCAATCCCAATGCCCCTAGGCTGCAAGGGAAGATTCGTATTAAGAATTTATCACTTGTATGTGATCTCTTGGCAAGCCATATAAAAGTATTTGATGTGATCACGAGGATCACTTTTGATTTTATATTTATCGAATTTAGGAAAGGAAAAATTCTTTGGGAAGGGTTGTCATAACATGTATTTATCGAAGGGGTAAGGGCATAGTTCTTCATATAAATATTTCCTATTATGTCCTACGTTTTCCCTCTTATAGCATAGTAAGCATGTCTTTCATTGATTGTAATTCTTGTTCAATGATTTGTTCTTTGGTAGGTGACATTGGTCTTTGTGCCTTAGCCACTTTAAAAGTCATGTCACTATACGGATCAAAGTGGAACTCGCTAGATTTCATTTTGAGTTTTTCTTTGTATACATTCCTACTTGAAGAGCCTAAGTTTGCTAATTTTTGGCTCAGTTTTAGGATATGTTTTGAAGGATCTCTTCTTGATTAAAGGATCCTCTTCCTCATCGAACTTGGGAGGCAGTGAGGCTTTGCACTCAATCTTCACTTTACATGAAGCTTTGTAATAAGGTCATCGTGGATCACCAAGTGGCTTGGATGGGTCTCCTTCAGTGGTGTTATGATGTTGCCCAAAAGTAGAAGTGTACCCTACATCAAAGGGGTTATCCATGTCTAAGAGGGACCTTCATTCTTCTATTTTATGATTAATGACTTTGGTTTCTACTTCATATTCCTATGGAAGCTTGGCTCCTAACTCTAAGACTCTTGTGAGTACTTGATCCTGTTGTAATAAAGGATTTCATCAAAGCAACCTAGGTCTAATTGGTGTTATTTTTCGAAGAATCAGATTCTTCTCTCGCTATGATCAATCAACGGCTCTGTGTCCTTGACCTATGAAAAGAGAGGTGCTAAGTTGTTTCCACTAAATGGGAAGGATTCAAAAGGATTTTCTCCTAAGTCACACTTGTTTGGTTTGGACACCATCTTCGTGATTCTAGGCATCACTAGTCAAAGTGATACTAGGTTTTTTCTAAATGTCTTTGAAGTTTGCGTGAAACCTAGGTGTATGTTTGTGTAATTCACTTGATGTGATGTTGAAATAACCTAGTGTGTTCTAGAAGTAACATTATGCAGTTGTTTTTATGATTCAAAGAACACTCATATGAACACTCAAATGTAACAATCACACGAATTGTCATTTTTCCAAGTTTATACCCTAACTATGATTCCAGTGAAAGGTCCAAAGCGGATAGTGACAATATCGTATCAATACGTAGGTCAAGTTAGAATTCTAACAAGGCCTAAATATTAAAGTGGTACTGACGCAATCTCTCGATGAGGTATATTAAAAATAGTTTGAATGTTGATGAAAGGTAAGTCTTCTGAAAATGGAAGTTGTGAGTATGTATAGCATAACAACACTATCTGATACATTAACCGAGAAAGCAAGGTGTTAGTATCAAGATGATGTTATTTTGGTATATATAAGGCAATATCGACACCCTCAAAAAGACTTAGATGACGTCAAAATTAAAATAAAGTATGAGTATAGCAAGAATTTTTTAGTTGCACGAGCAACGTAACCACACAATAAAGGGACTTATATCAAGTTCTCAAGAAATTGAAAACACGACGTAAGTACCAAAATTGTGTGACTAGAATGTGAGAAAAAACTATCAACCTAAGGAGAGATAAATGATGAACCAAAATTTCAGTAGTGAAAATGATCCTGAAATCAAGATCAAAGAACTATCAAAGACATGAAAACACACCTATGCACTTTAGACGTTTAACAATTCATCCACAAACATGGATGGGCGTATACAAACAAAAAAAGTGGCGAGTACTATCTTTGATAAAACACATGAGGCATGCTTCCTTCTCACTTTAAATGGGTAATGAGAACATAAGGGTATAGATCAAAAGGATGAAAATAAACTAAGCGTCACTTGGGTAGAGTTTTTCCTCGTCCGAAGGAGAGAATGAAACTGAACTAAGTGAGACGTAGTTTAATTCCGTCATGAAAGAAATTTAGTTCTAACTTACATGGGCTCTTTTCCTTGTTCAAGAAACAAGGTTCAGACTCCAAGTGAGTTGTTACTTCGTGATGGCTTGACGCAACAACAGACTAGCAAAGTGGGCTCCAAGACAGAATGGCTTCCCTAATAAGATCTCTCAACTAGGTCTCACAAGTTGTCTAAGAGTGAGTTCGATTTTCCCAAAGAGTTACACTGACTAATTTGGGAATATCTTGGCTTTACTTTACCCCATTCAAATATGATGAGAGAATAGTGCATTCACATATATTCTCACTTGGGTCGTAATATGGACAACTTTCACTCTAACTTATAGTGTAAAATCTAGTCAATAGGGTAAGCAGAGTGCTTCCCGTTTCATCCACGAGGTTACACAGCAGTAGGTTACTTTGGGATTCCTAGAACCACCCCCATTGTTATAGCTTAAGGCGTTATGCCAAAGGGGTTATGTTCCATTTGAGCGGATAGGGACATACCCTTTTCCAAAACCTGCAATACAATGTGAAGTGAAATGGTGTGTTTTTATCTTGCTTAACTTAATGTGGTTTTAAGTAGCACACCATTTGGCAACCTGCATGAAAACATGTGTATTAGAAGTTTTTGTTTTTTCTCGACTTCTCTTTCTTTGACAAGCATTAGGCCCTACATGCAAAGAGTTAGTAATTTTCCATCAAATAAGAAAGAGATTTTGCACGTTGTTTTTGATTCCTAAGATCACCAAAAAGGCGTGAAGGAAGAGCATACACAATGTGAAAACCCTACTAAAATAAGCCTTTGTGAAAAATACTTCAAAAGGTAGAGTTCGTTTTAGCCAACTTTGAAATATTAATCCAATTATTTAAACGTAAAGTAAGTGTTTTTAAAAGTGACAAGGTTATTTTTAGAAGTGTTTTTGATTCCCAAGATCACCTAGAAGGTGCGAGGGAAGAGCATACACACTTCAAAAATCACCTTTTAACTAATAAAATGAAACACTTAAACTACTTTAGTCAAATAAAACCAAAAAGAAACATGCAATCACTTGTTAGAACCTGCAAACAAGTTAGAAAACCAAGAAAAATTAGGAAATTTTAGAAATCTATTTTTAGCAATTTTTCAATGGTTTTTAGTATTTTGCATTTTTGGAGGTCTCCGGGGCACTTTGGGAGTTTTTATAGAAGTAATGATACTAAAATTATATTAATTTTGGAACTTCCTCGTAAATTTCTCTTCATTCCCTTTCCGTGCGTATTCAAACTCGAAAACATGTCAACAGTCAAAAGATATGACCAAAACTAGGAGCACCAAAAATTATGTGAACAAATCCTGATCAAACGAGATATATTTGCACCCTCTCAAGGTGTGAATGCACCATTTTTATATGTGCACGTGGTTTTAGGTGTCTACACCCCTCTGTGTAAACCTAGCAGATCTGTAGGGTGCCTGCGCTACCCGAGAGATGTCTGCACTAGGATAAGTGTGTTTGCGCTAGAGAATAGGTGTATGCGCTAGGGATGCAGAAAAATGGTAAAAACTATGACAGTGTGTGTGTGTATTTGTGAGAGAGATGCTTGTGCTAGAAAAGGGGTGTATGTGCCACGGTTTGGGCGTGTGCGCTCCTGGTAAAAAATTTGTCAGAGGGCCGAGAATACACAAGGTGCTTGCACGTGGGTTTGGGTGCATGTACCCCTAGTAGAAATGATAATTAGCAAGGCATATGCTTGTTGTGAAAAGGGCATGTGCACCATGATTTGGGTATGTGCACCTACTTTAGGGTACTGCACATGGTTTTGGGTGCATGTGCCCCTTTGCTTAAAAATGATAGTCCGAGTGTGCTGTGCTAGCGAAAGGTGTGTGCACCCCTACGAAAAACCACAAAAAACACGAAAAATAAAATTTCAAAAGTGTCAACAGGTTAGAAATTAGCCATTAAATGTAGTTTCTAGCATAAACTTAACAAAGAAGCATGAAAATGAGGGTTAACTACATAAAACCTAGCTAAAAATCTCAAGGCAAAATATTTAACCCTACAAAAACATGTAAAAAGTTAGAAATTGAAATAAAAGCTTCAAAATGACCCCATTAATGGAGGATGGACTAAGTGTCCCACTTGGGCGTGCCAAATGTGTTCAATGAAAAGTTGCAAAATCCATGGACATGGGGTAAGAATCTCTAAATAAACCCCAAAGGCTCTTAACAACTAGTTAATGGACCATCAAATAAGAGATAAACAAGGATTCATCACTTTGCATACATTAATATTGAAAGAAACAAGAAAATATAGCATATTTAGTAATCATCTACTCTTGAAAGCTTTAAAATGAACCTAGGAAGGATTCTAAGAAATCAGTTATGTGATTATGAGAATGGGAGCTCACCATTAATGGCTTCAAGGCCAATGGTTCTTCCCATTTACTCAATGCTTGGTGTGTAGTGCAATGGCAAAGAAATAGCTCAATGAAAGAAATGAAATAACTCTAAACCCTAAGCAAAATGCTATAGTTTATGTTAGGAAGAAGGAGAGTTCTTAGAAATGAGAGGGGGTAGTGGGCTATTTATAGTTTTCCATTTAGGAAAGTGGGGAATTTGGTGCATGTGGGACTAAAGGATAAGCCAAAAATTTGATTAGGGAGTCAAAGTAAGATTTGACTAGGTTTAGAAGAGGTTAATCATGGTTTAGGGTAATTAACCTAGGTCTAGGCTAATTAATCATGTTTAGAGAGGAATTAGGGTTTCAAGAGGGTTTTGAGAGGTCTAATCAATCCAATGAAATGGATTGATAGACTAGGAAGTTAGAAGTGGTCTAAAAGGGAATGAGAAGATGATTTAGTCAATAAAGGATTATATTAACCCCATTAATTGGTTTATAGGAGAAATACGACCAAAAGAGTGCCATAAGAGGGGAGTTAGATAGGTCTAACTGATGGTATGTCGTCAATTTACGAGGAGGAAAATAGTTGGTGTAATATTAAGAATAATAGTGCTTTGATCAAACTACGGGTGTCTACACACAACAACTATTCAATTAACCCTTCCACATATAATGGAACACTAATAAACATTAGTTTCCTAACATTCCACCTTTGCCATTGTGGTGCACCTCCCATGATAGGTGTGCTATTGTTGTATCTTGACGTCCATTCCACTTACTTGTGTTCCCAAATTTTTAACATCATGCATGACTTACTGGATAAGGGTGTAGAGACCAAAATTGGGTCACACTCCCTTGGCCCCTCGATAAATAAATACCTTGAACACATCCACCTAGCCATGGCCCCCTTCACCCCACTATAATATTAGTTAAATTAATTCATTATCCTCACCATATTTATTATTTAAATATCCCGATTGGGATAATACCCACATATCCACCTCACCTAGACACCTCACCCTAAGACCTATTCTTATTAAGTTGTCATAACTAACTAAGACCTACCCAAACCCTAAAAATCAATGCCTACATTCCCTCTAACCACATTCCTCCATGCTAATCCATGCGGTAAATGAAATGAGATCCCAAAAATCAAGGGGATCTGCCTAGTTTAGTAAACCTAGGAAAGCCCATCGTAACCGATGCCAATCACCCTTAATTTCTGCCGCTTAAGCCGGAACCACCATCGATTACCATTTAATCCCAAAAATAACCTTATTTTGAGGTTGGCACATTTCTGAGAGAGAGAGACATCTTCTCGAGAAAAGTGACGAAACCGAGTTGCATCTGGCTGAACCAAAGCATCTGTCAAAGCATCAAAACATCCATAGCGATCTGGAAGCAATCATACAACCATTTTCCTTCACGGGAGCATCCAGGGGAAGCGCCAGCACTACATCAAGTTTATTCCATTTGATCACCCACCATTACCAACCAGGCATCAAGCTCATACAAACAATAAGTTTTTGTTAACCAACACTTATCCATTTATCATTTGGTAGATCCTTTTACATATGTTACTAGTTTCTACTCTCATTTCCATCCCCCCATCATTTACCTCCATGCAAACTTGACCATCTTTTTATCCACACCCTTACATTGCCCATACCTGGACCTTAATCATTCTTGTGCATACCTCAGATCCATACGAATCTTGTCATTTCCCTTCCATCTTCATCTAACCTCAAATCTATCACCTAGCCAAGTTTTTATTGAGTTTCCTGTACCCGACCATACCGACTCAGCTTACCCACAATCGTCACCGATTAGACTAAACCGATATTGTTCATACCAGACCGACGTCGGTCTCGTGTCTTTTACCAAAACCCATATCAAAGCCTAAAACCTCCACCAAATACCCTAAACTACCCAGAACCTGACCCTGACTAGTACTAGTATCCTAACAAAGTGACCTTGACCTTCAGATTCAATCATAGCCTAGCCTTGTTGTGAATGAATTTTCTTATTGTAGACAAATGAGATACCTAAATCATTTTAACTACAGTAGGATTTCCTTTATTTCTCGCATTAATTTTCTTTAAATAGTGGATTGACAAATGCCCTGAAGTATTACACTTCCTAGATCTAGCATACGCTAAGCGATCCACCGCATATATTGTTTAACTTTTATTTGGTGGTATTGATTTCCATTTCAGGTAGTTCCTCCAAGCAAAAAGGAAGATCTCACGATCAGCTGTGGATTCAGAAGTCATACGCATGCAACAACCCACAACTAGTATTTTAACAGGTATTCCTCCTAGCCCATTACCCTTATTTGTTTCAGTCAACATTCGAAGAAACTCTCTAGAATCAGTGTCTACACACAAAAACTATTTAACTAAGTCTTTCAAATATAATGGAACACTAATAAATATTATTTTCCTAACATTCCACCTTTGCCATTGTGGTGCACCTCCCATGATAGGTGTGCCTATTGTTATCTTGAAATCCATTCCACTTACTTGTGTTCCCAAATTTTTAACATCATGCATGACTTACTTTGGACAAGGGTGACATTGTTGTTGACCCTTTGTCTCCTCCTACTCCACCTTCTAACTCCAATCTAATCATTTCTCACACTAGTTCTCCCACTTATTTTCCATACATTGCTTCTCCATCTATTGAATTTTGATCTCCCCTACCCCCAATCACCATTTTTACATTGTTTCTTATCTTATCCATAGTCATTACCCTCCTCATTCCTATCATCTACATCATCCACTTCTCAATCTACACTATCGTGCACTTCCACTTTGGACTCCACATCATAATGTACACCTTGTGTCTCATCATCTACACCATACACCTCACAATATCCAATGGCATGTGCTTCCACTTTTGACACAACCTCATTATAATCCTCTCTAGATTCCTCCACATTTTCACTACATCCATCATCATTTCCACCATCTATACCATCGCATGATCTCATATTGACTCTTTGCATCATCTAATTCATTACTCACCTTAATTGAGTATAAACCACTTATCCTACATCTAAGCACCATACATACCATATGATCTTCATAAAATACCAATCCACTTGTTACTTCACCTTCCCTAGATCCCTCTTCTCGCATGCATCATATTTCCTCCATCATCACTCATTCAAGTAACTTTATTTCTACCTACTCCCCATTGCATTCCATATCATCTACCATGCTCACACACCTGCTTGTTCTCACACATTTTCCTCACAATTATCTTCCACGTGTACTTACAATTTCACATCCTTACAACTTTCTTCCACATTCTTGTCCATTTGACATCATCTTCTACACATCTCATCCTCTTTCATGGATGCATCTTCTTACCGCTCTTACTTATCATAATTTTGCACCATTTATTCTCATGCCCCCACCTCCTAATCCCTTAGTTTCACATTCTCATCTTCTTAGTATCACCTCCTGCATCCCACATCCTCTTACAAGCAATCATTTTCTTTCCACACCGATTCATCACAATATCACGTCATTTCATTTCACACTTCCTCTTAACATCAATGTGTCCTCCACTCCTTGTCAACCCAATGCCATCTCTAATACACCACTTCATATCACTTTGTCCCATATTGTAACTCTCTTCACATGTTCTTGTCCTCCCAATATTGTCACCCTTCCAAAACACCCAACATATATATTATGTGCTTCATTTTTACATTCACATTCCCCACTCATGACCATCCTATGGCTTATATTTGGCATTGTTGCTTCACTTTTCATCACCATTGTACACTCTAATCCCATTATCTACCTCATCTACCAATTTCTTCTCTACATCATGTCTCTTATTAATATGGTACCTATAAGGATTGGGGGACTTTCACTCATTTCCATTATCTTTCTCTTCCATTGAGTACGTTCCAATTATTTTCATCTAGGATGGATTCGAATGCATCCCGATTCTTCACACGATTCAACTATAATGATTGACATTGTAGAAACCTCAATTTTACCACCCTTTTAATCAATTAATTTCCCCACATCATTCCCACAAAAATCCATGAAGAATTAATTGAAATTATTCGATTAATTAATCCTCATCATTACCTAATTAAACTTTCTCACATCACATGCCACCTCCATTCTCCACCATGACCCACTTTTAAATTAAATATATGGGTCAAATCTTCCACTAGCCCCCATGTTCCCCACTTCCATATATAATATTTAGGTTTAATTATCATCCATTCTCCATGTCCCCACTCACCAAATCATAGTTACTTTTCCAAAACATGATTAATTAGGTCTCCCTAATTAATCATGCATAAGAGGCTATAAATAGAGCCCTTCCCCCTTTCAACAACAGTGAGAAATCCAGTCTGAGCTCTCACATTCTCTTTGCATAGAGTATCCATATTATTGCCTCATCCTAATGTTCCCATAAGTCCCTAAGCTACCCATCCCCAAATATGGTTTCCTCCCTTAATTGGTGCAAAGTAGAGTTATTGGATCATTCATGCGGCGAATTCACCTTGTGTTAAGGAGTACCTACATTCCAATCCATTCCGGGCCCATCCAAGTCTTCTCCCACTCTAAAGTTCATAAGGAGAATATGGAGGAGGTTTGCTTTTGATTTGTTTCCCTTTTCTATTATGTTGTAGTTTTCACTACTTACATTCTCGGCATGCTCGGTGGGACTTACCCACACCCTTATTACCGAGTTTGTGTTTATTATTGATTTCATATTTATATTATTTCATGTTATTATGTTGATTTCCGTACAATAATAACATTATTTAACCAACTTTTAAGTTGTGACAGTTTTGTTTATTTTTCTCATGTTTTTGGTGTTTGTGCGGGTGTTTTATAGGTATTTTATTGCCATATTTGGATATTCGTGGATCAAGTCAAAGGTGTTTTTTCTCAATTACTTTGCAGCCCGTTGTTATTTTTCTAACTCCCAAACACTCTTGAATCTCACTTTCCTATACCCTTACCAAACTCTTGGACCCCCATCTTTTCATACCAATTCCCCATCTCTCTCTAACCCCTTCTAACTCACAGAGTTATCCCTCCACATTCAACCAAGATCCTTCCACACTCTACACACTTTGATCATTCTTATTTCATATTTTATTACATGTTAGTGCAGATTTTTATCTTTACTAACTTGTGTAAATGTGGTTTTATTTGATTAATATTTATTATTGGTGTGTTTTTTTCATTTACTTTTGAGTGTTTTTATTGTGCTTTTTTTTTTTTTTGCTTTATTGCATTGCATTGCATTGGAATTTTCTTTTGAGTCATCCCTATGGCATACTACAAACTTTTTGCATTATGATTTTCAATGTCATAGTGTTTATTGTTTTGTGTTGTATCAAATAAATGTTGTTCAAACCATCAAGTGTGCAAGGAAAATAGTGTTTCCCAATCCACTACCCTACCCATCAATCCAAAATAAAACATCGCATTCAAAATCAAGCATCACATCCATATTCTAGCTAACATTTCTTTTAACAACACATTCTTCTATTCTCTTGAGAAAATTACTAAGTGTGCATCATACCATAGTAAAAGGAACATAAACTATGAGCATCATCCACCATAATCATTTAATCATCTATATAATCATCCATCCATCCATATAAACATCATCACATACATCATGACATAGTGAAGTAAAATAAATGGTAGGAAACCATGAGACCAAGCACAAATCAATGATATATCAAGTGAATCATTATCTATATTTATCAAATGGAATCAATTTTTACATATGATATGTGTCACATCATATACATCTCAAAATGTTGTACGTTGTGTCATAATATCACAACATCCTACTCTAATTTGAGTCAACTCTCGTCATGAATCTCGACTAGGGAGGGGTAACCTAGTAGAGGATCTCCTAACATACATCTTGATAGTGTTGGGCCCATCATAGAAGGGGTCCAATTGATTGTCTCGACCTCCCTAAGGTAGATGGCCTCATTGATTTTCTATCTTGTGATTAGCTTGATCGCTCTTGTTGGTTAGTTGACATGGCTACCTTGTATATCCTCTTGTAATAGGCCACCTCTTGTTGCCACCTAAATAAATATGTTATAATCTGAGAAAAACCCATTACAACTAGTTTCATGCGGGTTGTATCTCACTCCCCTCTCATTTTGTTCCTCTATCTCGAGTTATCTATTATTCGGTGGTCCGTGTGACAAGATCTATCATAATTCCTATCACCTCAAAAGATTCATTTCTACTATCTATACATCTCATGAAGTTATAGCTTCCCGAAAGAGGTCACATCTACACTCTTGACCTAGTCATCTCAAAATCCCTAGCCTAGTTCTTTATAGTGAGAACTTGTATAACTTGTTGCGAAGGGTTGTGTCATGCCATATGAACTTACCCCATCTCTGTAGTTTGTGGGAGATTTCCCCCTCCTTTTTCTAGTTGTATAGGAGTGGCTCCATCTCCCCATCTTTTCATGTGGTCCTTGATGGACCCACGCCATTCCCTTCATCATCTATCATGTCTTCCTAGAGTGCATGTCGTGCTTATTTGGTGTAGTCTCGGGGTGTTTGTATTATCTATCCAACTTGTTGGCTGCATCAATCTCATTTTTCAAATGGTAGGTATAGTTAGTCTCAACAATCTAAAAGTGTGCCAACATGTATCATACCCATCTGTGACCCCGACATCTACCACATCCTGCGTCCATCCCATATCATTATCACCACTTCATCCTAGTCCATCATCATTGTCCCTGCATCGGTGGTCAAATCTTAATCTCCATCTTATGAGTGACTTTGGAAAAGTAGTGAGGTTCCGATGTAACCCCTTTTCTATACCCAAACTATTGGAGTACCATGTCCGGCTTGTATCTCTCCTAAATGTATCCTTGTCATCCCACTAGGTAGCACTTTGTCCAAGCATATGATAGTTGGATGTATAAATCATCCCAATATCACATGGAAATATAAGGCATCCATGTGATATCATCAGACACCAAATCATCTAGTGCCCTACTATAGAAATAGTCTCCCATGTGCCCCCAATGTTCCTTCCTATAATGACCTAGCCAAATACCCTCGGATCCTCATCCAATGGGGCCTAAATTCTCCCAATAGGTATTCCATAAAGTATATCATCCAATACCCATATCTAGAGGATCGAAGCATATCTAATGCTACAATCATGTCTATATATACCAAAATGTATATCCTGTATAATTGACCCACTATGTGTGGGGCCCATGTAAAAACTATGTGATTATCTATCATATCCACGACCGTATTTACATATCCCATAGAAAAGTATCACCCAAACTTGAAAATAAACATATTATTGCTTGCAAGTCCCATCAATACTAGAGGTAAGGCATCAATCATGTCTTGAGTACGGTGTCTCAACCAAATCCAATGTTAACTCGATGCGGGGTAGGTCATCTAATCCATCCCACTAAATAAGGTCACCAACAATCGTCATGCGGAGTATCATGTACACATCCTCTAATGTCATTTTAACCTCCTTGTCTGTCTGGAGCTGAAAGGTGTTGGTTTCATAATACCATCTCTCAATTGAGGTAGTCAAGAGGGTCATGTCTCTGCATAAATAGTGGGCATCAATGTTACATAGTATAATCCCACTTCCTCAAAAAAAAAAAAAACTCATATTATGTGAAGTCTAATGTTCATCTCAATGTTATATACCACCTCTTGTGGATCTCTAGGATGCCTATACACGTTGCAATCACCACAAACAAATGCAACACTTAGAGCATGGTCCCATGTTGGGGGCTACTGCTCCTATTTATTTGGGAAATATGGTCCCATGCAAAAAAATTATCGCTGCTGCCAAAACCCAACAAAATCCCTGAAATTTCTCAGCAGCTATAAGTTAGGGAGAGGATTTCCAGCCCCACAAAGCAGCTAGGGGCACAAAAATAAATCTGCTGCTTAAAATTTTTAGGGAGCTTTTTTGACACTTGGCATTTAGTTTAAGCTTCCCTCTCAATTTTCCATCCAAAAGTTTATTTCGGATTCATGGGACCCTATTTTTGCTAGTGCTAAAGCTTCCTATTTTATCTCTGCATAGAAAAATAAAAATCATGGGACCCTATTAATGCTAAAACATCATAATTTTTCTCTCCCTCAGCTGCTCAAGATTTTTAGTTTTCCCCTTGCATGGGACCCTTCTCTTAGTCCTTTTCTAAAATCAAGGAAAATCACTACAAGTTAGTGCAAAACCACTACTAACTACAACACAATCGCTAAGCCACCACTAAATGGGGCATAATCGCTACAAACTACTTCAAAATCACTAAAGAACAAAATCATTGTTGGACCGTTGATTACAGGCAGATTCACCAAACTTTCAATATTGCATGCAAGCACTAAAATTGCACATGCGATCACACAAACATTGTTTTTACAAGCGTGGCCACCAAACTTGCACAATACAAGTTTAGCGAATGCACCCACCACTGCTTTTGGGCTACAAAAAAATAAAAACATAACATTAAACGATCCACCTAGAAACTCCATTATGTGTCTGTTGGTACACTTGAGCTCTCTCAACGCAATGGGTAAAGAAGGAACATTCACTAGTTTGTCCTCTCTTCTAATCTAGAGCTTTGTTTTTCAAATTGTAGTGAGTGTAAATGAAATATTTTCCACCCCTTCCCTCTTATATATATCCCCATCCATGATGGTTTTGACCTATGGAGTGGCATTTCTACCTCCATAATGGATTTTTCTCTCCTCACGATCGTTTTAACCTTTCAAGAGTCCATCAATTTCTTTTATCACCACATGGTCTCTCAAGGGGCGTCACCCAATCATACTAAATTTTCTCAATAAATTTATCTATTATTTTTCTAATTTATTTGAAAGGTCATTTCTATTATGACATCCTTCCAAAGGGGGGAAATGTAGACACCTCAAATCAATTGTGCTAAATTTATTCATTAAGTGCACAAATCATACTAATATTCATATTCATTTATTAATTATTGACCACACCTTAATTAATTAAATTCCTCTTTCATCATGCTAAATTACCTCTTAATTCTCTCTCAAGTTATGTGTACAAGCTAATCCAACTCCTATTAATCAACTCTTAAATGATTAATTAAATTTTCTTCCGATATCTAATCCCCATCACATCCCAAGGAGTACTAATCATATTTAAAATACTCATAATCCTAATTAACTAATCCTAATCTTACATCTCCATTATTTCACATTTATCAACAAAGAACCCATTTCCCAAAAAGGAAACCTATGTAAGAAACCCAACCTACTCCCAAAACACACCAAATTTCATATGAGTATTCTACCATTAGAAAACTTACCAAATTGAGAAAAAATCCTTGTTGATTGTAAAAGTTACCAAAACCATATAACTTTGATTTAGGAAGACTATTTGCATCTTCATATCCTTCCTAACAACCTCACTACCTTCATTTTGCACTCGGTTCAATTAACATGCACAAACATCAAATGGAGGTTTGGAATTTGTTTATTGTTTATGCATGTTTCATTAATGGTTTTTTTCCCCCTTTTAAGCTTCATCTTGATGTATAGATTTAGGATAATTAATCTTAGGAACTTCTAGGTGTAAGTTTCATTTTCTAATTCTCTTAACACTTTTGAAAACCCTTCATACATAATACTATTAAAAAAATAAAAATTATTTGATGTATATTAAAGGTAAATTGTGAAGAATCGCATGCACAAATGTTTAATAGAACCCCATTTCATAATTTAAAAGAAATTCACTATACACTTCCTCTATTTTATTTCAAACTCAATTAGATGTGTATTGAAGGTAATGTCCAAGGAACTAAATACACAAGTATTCAATAAGATCCTTTGAGATTTGAAAAATAATTTAAATAACATTTCAATGCGTACTTTTCTACATTATGTTAAAAATTGTAATACATAATCAAATAATTAACATGCCAATAGTTGATAGTATTCATCCCTTGTGTTTGTTAACTTTCTATACTTGGTTATTTGTATTTGTCTTTTTCTTTCCTTACTCTTTCTTTACCTCCCACATTTTTAAAAAAAAAAATTAAACAAAACCAAACAATTGACATGCCCCCCTTTCTAAAATAATAATGTTGAAGACCCTTGGCCTATTTTGTCTACCCAACAGCTAAGGGGTGAACATAAGGGTGACTTAAGTCATAGTAAATTATTATAAAGTGCCAAAAGGAAAAAGAAAATTATAAAGCACTTATAATTAATTATTATGACTTAATGACAAAGTGAAAATAGAAAGGTGAAAAGGGGACTTAGCAAATTTATTTATTCTAGGGGAAAATGCAACCACCCTTGGGGATGAAAACATGTGAAAGAGACATTAAAAATTTTGAAATTCTGATTGGTTGTGATAGGTGGCCATTTGGGTCCTTTCTTCTCTTAAAAAGCAAGTCGACTTGCTTTTGGGAGGATCATTCTATTTTTACAAAATTCTGAAAATTGCTTGTTAGCCTAGTGCTTGCAATTGAAATTCTCTTAGGACGAAAACCCTCGCGAGATTGAAGGGAGGAACGGAAACTCTTCTCTTGGGATTTAGCTAGCAGTGTATTGAACATTCAAGGAAGAATTAGTTTGTTAAAGTATCTTTATTTTTCTAGCCGGAGTGACCCATCCGGAGAACTGTTTTGGAATGATGAGGGTATAAAAATCAGATCTTAGTGCTTTCTGCAAAACATAACTTTCAAAGTGATCTATCTTAGCTATTTTTGGAGTATTTCTTGGGTCTAAAACCCTTCTTTTCCAACTATATCTACGAGCAAGTTTGCAGATTTTAATAAATAAATTCAGTATTTTTGGAGCCCTAAATTGGTACACTTTTTCTTGCTTTATCTTCTAAAAATTATTGCTCTCATTTGAATAAGGAAAAAGTATTGTTTGACACATTGTGGTGGATTTTCTATACTTGGTGCAAGTCGTATTTTCTGAGTTCTATTCCATATCCGAATTTAAGGAAAGTTTTATGGTATGTTTTAAGTTGGTAATTGGGGAAAAACTATTGTATGCTCTTATATGTCCTTAGGGGACATTACAGTGGTATCAGAGCAGTGATTCTCCCATCTTGTGAAGGGTAAATCAGACTTGCATGGATAGAGAGGACGAGGGTTTCAGATATCATTACTCAAGAAGAACTCCAAGAAGGGGAGAGATGGATGATAGAGAAAGACCTCCTCCTAATGATGAGCTGAGTTACATGAATGAGGTATTTTCTAGGGGCGACAGAGAGCTGCAAAACCGTTTGATGGAGTCACACAGAGATCTAAGAGAATCCCTTATAGGAGTCATCATTGATTTGGATAGATCCCTACAAGGGATAAGTAATAACAGGAAAAACCCTCAAGGGAATCAAGACATTCAAGGTGAGTGAATCTCTTCTACTCATCATGCAGATAGGGTTTCAAACAAGACTCTCTCCAAGTTATTTCGGGCATGTTTCCTTCAAAGAGATGAGCCACAAGAGGAGAGAGAGCAGCCACCCACACATGGGTTTCTTGAAGAAAAAATCATATATGGAGATGAGTATGCATCATTGAATCCCCACACAAGGGATTTGATTTCATTCAAAGACTTTTTCCAACTAAGGAGGAATGAAGAGCCAAGAAATAAGGTGAGTCATCCACAAGAGCCAAGGAAAGATATCCAACATCGATTGGGTAAGATCACTCTCCTACGTATGATGGGTCAGATAAATGTTCTGCAAGGGCTTGGCTGCAAAAATTAGACACCTACCTATCACTAAATCCTATGTATGAAGAAGAGGCTCTCAAATTTGTCACCTTACACTTGGAAGGTATAGCTCATGAATGGTGGTATCATGGTCTTGTGACACAAGGACATGGCTCCATTACTACTCTTGAAGAGTTTAGTCAAAGGTTAATAGAAAGATTTGAGAAAAGGATCCAGAAGTGCATTTTAGAGAGTTAGCACAACTCAAACAAGAGACATTCGTGGAGAGGTATGTTGCTGATTTTCGAAAACTAGCAGTCATGGTTTCATATGTAAGTGAAGGAATATTAGTGGTATTATGTTGGAAACTTCAGACACCGAGATGGGGGTGAATCAGTGTTTGATCAAAATTTTAAATCAATTTCCAATTCTTTATTCATCCAAAACTAAATAGTCTTAACCATGATAAGATATGAACATTCAAACATGAAGGAAAGAGAGAGGAAAACACACATAGACACAATATGTAATGTGGGAAACCCTTCAAGGGAGAAACCCACTAAAATTAGAGAACTATCTTGGACTCAAAGGTCTTGTAATTGTTATAATGATTTCATGTTGAGCATCTACTCAACTTGAGGCTACAACCCCAAAATTTGGTCAAGCAACTACTTAACCTTTTGCAAGCATCTACTTGCTTGGAAGCTACAACTCCCAACCTTCAATCAAGCTTCCGCCTATTTATTTTGTAAGATACAACTTACAAGGAATATTTTACTCCCTCTTGCTAAGCTACAACTTAGACTACTGCAATATTTTGATCACACTGATTTTTTTGTCTTCTACAACTTATAGTGACCACAAGATTAACTCTCTTATTCTCGCTTCTTCTCGTAATTCCCCTCTCTCTTCTGATCACCTAATTAGCATCAAGACTCACATACAAAGCTCATTTCACCCACACATTCACATCATGTTCTCACTCATTGGATCACCCAACCAAACACCTACTTCACATGTATTCAACCTGTTGCAGTATGATGTTCACCTTAATCCTTCTGTGTTTCATGAATTCAAACACCTCCAAAACATGGTTATGACCACCTTATTATTTTTCCCATTCCTACTCACTCAACTTAAATACTTGATTCAATATCGGGATTTTCTTGATAAGCAGCTTGTTCATTGCTTCACTCTCCTCTCCTCTCAAGGTTATGATCTTCTCTTTTTCTTATCTTGAATCATTCTCACACCTTCACAAGGGTCACCCTCTCATGCTATAATGATTATCGACATTAATTTCATCTTAAACTATCTCTGCAATATCTTCATGTATCTTCCATATGCACCAATCAGCTCTACCAAGCTTCAACTCATATATACCGGACTATCGTCATCGTTCGTCAACAACTTTTTTCTTGTTTCCCAAAGAAAAATTTTAATATCAATATCTACATGTCCAATGTCTCTTGCACTTAAACTTTCTATGACACTTCACCTTACTCTCATAATAGCTTGTATAAGGGAGATGGAAATATTTTAATTAAAATAGCTCCTAGAGTCATTAATACTTCGACATAGATTTGTTGTGTCCTCAAAACATGCAGGATTGTTCAAGATACTCTAAAAGCAAATGATGACAATATATAACTCTTATACATCTCATCTTACCGACTTCTCCGACTTCTATACCGCAAAAATTTGGTAATCGCCAATACCTTGATTTATCTCATTCTTTGGCATGTGGGCAGTCGAGATAAGAACGAGGTGTCTATTTTCTTGTAAAGAACATTACTAAAGTTCCAATCTTGCTTATAAAAATCCTTTACATCTTCTTCATCACCATTCAAGCTTCATTTTCCACTTTCAAAGACATTGAGTGCATAAGGAGCAAGGATACAGTCACATCCATTTTGAAGCAAGCTTGAACTTCATGGATCCAAGATTTGCAAGGGTTTTACGTCGCCATTAGGAGCTTGAAGGTCTCAAAAAATAGAGCAAGAAGCATTTAGAATAGTATTCTTCAGTGTCATTAGCATGCAATCATAGGAAATTGAAACACAGACTTCTTTGAACTTGACATGCTAAGGGGATGGAGTCTTCAAGGATTTTCACATCTTGGAGAGATTAATGCATGAGATCTTCATCATATACAACACTCAGGAGTTCAAATCATTCTTGATCATGTTCATGACATATGCATCAAGGCCGAGCACATACTGTTTTGACCATACAAAACTTGTAAACTCAATATCTAGATGAATCACATACAATATCAGCAAACACTAATGTAAAGGAATTTTCAAGAGATAATAAGACATTTTCATAACTCCCAGACAAAGTTTTTGACTGATATAAGGCTCACTAGATTAACCTTATCTTGATTTGCAAGAACTATGCTTACTTAGGGTTTTGAACTCCAAACCCTCATTCACTGTTTTGATCCTTTCAACACATTTTCCTTCATTTCTATGTCAAGATAATTTTGTGATCACTTGAAGAGAAGCTATTACTACTGACTCCAAGTTTCATCTACATTTTTAATGGAAAATCGTCATGACTTGAGAAAGATCACAATCTCTCTTGACTATCACAACAGTTTTAGAAATGGGATTTTTACTTGGTTTAAAAAAATTTCCAAGCCTTCTAATGAACTTCTCTGAGAATCCTTTGACCTTTTGCAACTCACCATAACAGGAGAAATCACCATTTCAAGAAATACAACATGAAAAAAAAATATTTTCAAAATTGTGCATACTGATTCTTGAGTCTTTTCAGAGCAAACATGATTTTGAATCATCTTGTTAATAAAATATTCACATGCATGCCCATCTGTGGAAAGCACACCTCGGGAAGAGTATACTTACTACCTTCAACACCTTGAATGCAAAGTTGTAGAGAGAAATTTACAAGCATCATTCAGAAATTAGTTATCTTCATAAGGCTTGTCAAGGCGGATAAGGAGCAAAGAAATATACACCTTCACACCACTAAACCAAATCAATGTTCGATTCAACTAGTTGTATTTGACCTGTGGAATATGCTATCACTCATTTCTCATCTCTTCACTATGCATACTCAAAAAAAATTTCTTCCAGCACTAAGACAGGGTTAGCTTGAAAATCTCTTCAATGGTAAGAGGAAATAAGGACTGAGAACTCACAAGACATGCATTGAAATAATCTGTTAGTGCAAAATCACAAGCACTTCGGATGTTGATCAGGCTTCTAGGTTGATCACTCTAGCATCCAGTGTGATTGCATAACATTGAATCCTTTCTTTGAGTGTGGGACTCGTGAAAATGAGAAAGGAATCTCTAGAGAAGGTGGTTCTTCTTCCTAAACTACTCCTGCCACAAGCTATTCCAGTGCGAGCAAGCTAATCTAAAATTAATCTAACCATGCCAAGGAGACAGAGAGAGAGAGAGAGAGAGAAAAAGGGAAAAAATAGAGCCTACACTAAAATGGTGATACACCAGAGAAGGAAAATTTTGAACATCTATCAAAACTACCATGGAGCAAGAAGAGGTGAGCAATGGGAAGGATGGACGGATGCATCACGAGCCCAAAGATAGATTTCACACAGAAAATGTCCCAAAACTCCATGAACACAGCTCCAAACCTGCAATGAACATTCAAACATGCACAAATACCTGCAATGAAGAGAGGCAAGAAGAAAACAAGCGAAAAACGAGCAAGGATGGACAGATGCATCACAAAACACGTTTTTGTTGCTTGAGTTTGCCTGAACATCATTTTAATGGTAAAAGGAAAAAATGCCATTACAGAGCAAGGGAGGAGGTTTGAACTCCATTTTCAACCCTGGAGAAGAAAATAAGGGAGGGCAGAGCCGAAAAGATGAACAACTTGTAATAATCCCTCCAAAATGAGCCAAATCTGCTTTTACATTGCATGGGTCGAGCCCATGAGAGAGAAAACATACAAAAATGTGGGAGCCCATTCCTCATTGACTACAAATGCATTAAATCAGCATGGAGGACCTTACAAACCCATACCCGACATTTTTTACCATCTTTGGAGAAGAATGCGACCCATTCTCGCATTAAAACCGGTTGTTGAAACGTCAACTCTGGCCATTACCATGTGCTAGAGACGTTTCTTGATTTTCTCTCTCCAAACTGAACCAAAATGCAAGATTGACCCCGGAATCATGTAGAGAATTTTTCCATCTTTCCATTGATATAAAGAACGTGAAAATCTGAGCTCTGGATCGAAAGTTATGGCGATCTGAAGATTTAGGGCACAAAACCAGGCCAAAACGGATTTTGAATTTTTTCCCGCTCTGCCACTTGGATGACACGTGTTAGGCTCTGATTGGATGAGAAATTCTCTCTCCTCTACCTCCCACGGGTTTCCCTTTGAAAATTTTGACTTTTCTTACACTTTGGAAAAAATTCATTTTCCCCCCGCGCCCCGCCACTTGGGACACGTGGCATCATTTGGTTCGTCGACAGGGGCACGGGAAAACCTTTACCTTTTAGTTTTTTGGCCAAAACTTTTGCTAAATTTTCTAAGTCCTCCCTGAGCTCTGCACTTCCCCTGCCTTAGGACATGTGTCCTGTGTCTATTGGCTCGGGCCGACCCTTCAAACCTCGCCCTTTGAACTTTTGGGCCCAAAAACACTTAGTCAAAATTTTTATTGCGCCTCCCCTTGTGACACGCGTCACATTCTGATTCGTTGGCGGCTTTTCCGGGTCTTCGCGTCCCTCACGTATTTTTGGCCTGGATGTCCCAAACCGTCTGGGACAAATTTCTCCGATCCGCCCGATTCGGGCTTCCCTGTCCCTCTTTGAGGCGAAGACACGTGGCACATTTCCATTCGCTCTCGGCTCTTTCGGCTCTCTGCGTCCCATGCGCGTACTTTTGGCCCAGATGTCCCAAATGAAAGTTCTCTGTTTGGTCGAACCGGCCGGTTCGCGTCCTCCGCATACTCTTGTCCCAACTGTCCCAGGACTACCTGGGACAAATTTCTCCGAACCGCCCGAAATGGACTGACTTGCGCCAAACCGGCCGATCCGCATCTTTCGCGTACTTTTGTCCCAACTGTCCCAACTGTTTGACGAAGACTTAGACATTTTTTCCTTACTTTCGGCCATTTCGTCTTTTCGCGTCCCATGCGTCCCGACGTCCCAACTGTCCCGCAGACCGCCTGGACTAGGACTTAGCCGGTTTTCTTGCTTTTTTCGGCCCCAAGCTTGGTACGAAGAACCTCAGTTCAACCAAAACCCTTCAGACCTGAAATGCTTCAAAACACTCCTGCAACCTTATTTTTTGCATTTCTTCCATTTTCTCAACCTGTTAGGATTCCTTCTTGGACAGGAGAGTTAGAAAAAGGCCGAGGGGACCCCAGAAACATGATTTTGGGCCTTGAATCAATCTATTTGCCTAGGACTTAAATATTTTGATGCATGTTATCAAAATTACCCTGGGGGGTGAATTTTGGATAACAGAAACCCAAAGAAATTCATGAACTATAATAATGTACTACACATCACCTTCTAGTGTACATAAATCATCTTGGAGTCTTCAATTTGGGACTGTATAGTCAAAACTTTGCAAAGCAAGGACAGACATGTACGGTGCAATCCACCTTGAGAAACAAAAAAACCCACCATTTTGACTTAGAAGAGGTATTATACACTCTTGAGGTATTTCCATAACTTTCACAAGGGATTTGGAGTCAAAACAACTCATTTTATGTCTATCGCTTCAAGGAGGCCTGGAGAGAGAAAAACATTGTTAGTAAAATGAATAGAACTTCTTTGTTTCTTATCTAATTTCCCTCAAAAATTTTGAAAAAGCTCGGTATTGGAGTTATCTTAAAAATTAATTCTATGATTTATCTGAAGGAGTGTTTATAATTTTTTTGGATGCTAAGAAGATAGGGTGCTCAATTTACATTTCTCAAAAATGCAATTTTGGTAAAACCTAAATAACTTACATAATCTTCTTCAAATTTTGATGAAAGTTGACATGAAGCACTACAACACATCCCTCTACATGATCCATAGCTTGGTTTCTCATAAATTATCTTGTACATCCCATACCAATCTCATTTACCTAAGCTTCCACTATTAGTCCTCAAAGGTAGTTTTAGTGAGAACTTGAATTTTCCTCAAAATATAAAGTAAGCCATGTAGATGCTCCTACATGCTCTAGAAAGTGTTCCTAGGCTCCTACCATTATTACCTAGGATTTTCATGGCCTTCATTGAGTTCTTACACCTCATCAGGCTCTAGAACTAGGCCTAAATGAGCTAGTTCCAACTGTGACTTGCAAGACATATCCTGATGATCACCTTAGAAGCTCTTGCACACCCTAGAAACATCATTTCTGACATGTATGACACCCGATCCAACCACACTAAGCTTATCCACTACTCCAAAGGTACCCACCTCATCGCCAAGCCTACAACACACTGAAGTCATCTTGAATCCACTATGTGAGCTCCAACCATCATTGAGAAGGCACTACCAATCAACCTTCATGTCCCTGACTGATCCTCACTTCACCACTCACACCTTTGCCATCAATTCCACCTGACATCAATGACAACACCAATGTACCAAGGTTCAACATATTATTCATGGAAGGCTTAACCGAACCTCTTAAGGGGTTAGTAAAGGCTTTTGAGCCTCCCTCTCTCCAAGATGCAATAAAGAGGTCATTAAATTTGGAATCTACAATAGTTAAGGGTAAAAATATGCCCTTTGGACAGTCCAAACCAAATTATTTGGGGCAGCCAAGACACATTTCAAGGGCAATCAAGAACAACCCCATTAATCAAGCAAGAAGGCCATTTCAGCAAGGAACAAACCCCAAAGAGAGCTTCTACGGAACAAAGATGCTAAGAACACAAGAAATGAATTAAGGAGGAAGAATCTTTGCTTCACATGTAACAATCCATGGACTCTATGGCATTGTTGCCTAGGAAAGGGCCAAGTACATTACATTGAAGTCATTTCTGATGGAGAGGAAGAAGAAATAGACAAGGAAGAAAACCATGAGGATGAAGAGCAAGAAAGAAAATAAGAAGTTGATCAATTGGATAGTACTCTTGCCACACTATCCGGAGCTCCAAGGTACCACCCTTTCTCGTGTTAGAGGGGAACTAAAAGGTAAGAGAGTCATTGTTTTGATTGATAGTGGTGCAACTCCTAATTTCATTGATGTTGATTTAGTTGCAAGATTGGGGCTACCATTAGAGGATTTCAAAGTATTTAATGTGACAATTGTGGTTGGCTTCACCATCCCTTACACCAAGAATATATCACAACTGAAAATCACACTTGGTAAGCATATGGTAACAGATGACTTCTATGTGGTGGGTATTGGTGAAACTGATTTAGTTTTGGGTGTATTATAGTTGTCTTCTCTTGGAGAATTCACCCAAAATTATTAGACAATAGAGATGAAATTCAAATTAATATATCATGAAATATTATTACATGGAATGACAAATGGAGGTCTTATGGTGGTGACCGCAAAACGGATGGAAAGAGCCTTTCAAAGAGGGCAGATTGCTTGGGCAGCTGAGTGTCTAATAACATCTGCAGATCAGATTTTGGGACAATAGCAACATAACAAAGATATTCAAGCTATCTGTGACAAGCATGCCAAGGTATTTGATAACCTTCCTCATGGGTTACCTCCAAATAGAGGTTTTGAGCATATTATTGAATTAGATCCAGGTACTAAGGTTGTGATTACTACTCCATATTGTCATCCTAGAGCCTACAAAGAAGAAATTGAGAAGGCCATTAAGGAGTTGTTGGAAATGGGGCATATAAGGCCTAGCTCTAGTCCTTTTGCATCATCAGTGGTTCTTGTGAAAAAAAGGATGGGACTATGAGAATGTGCATTGACTACCATTTGTTGAATAAAAGGACCATCAAAAATAGGTACCCCATACCTAGAATTGATGAGCTACATGGAGCTATCTACTTCTCCAAGATAGACTTGAGATCCGGGTACCATCAAATTCGGGTAAGAAAGGAAGATGTTTACAAAACTACTTTTAGATGTCATTTTGGCCATTTTGAATTTCTTGTGATGCCTTTTGGGTTAACCAATGCCCCTGCTACATTTCAATCATGCATGAATCATGTTTTTAGAGAGCATTTGAGGAAGTTTGTATTGGTTTTCTTTGATGACATATTGGTCTATAGCAAAACATGGGAGGAACATCTTCAACACTTGGATATTGTGTTGGGCATTTTGGAGCAACAGTCACTTTATGCCAAGGAATCAAAATGTGAACTTGGTGTGACTGAAATTTTATACTTGGGGCACATTATCAATGCCAAAGGTGTTCATGTGGATCAACAAAGATCATTGCTATCTTGGATTGGCCTCCACCCACCACCATGACACATTTGAGAGGATTCTTGGGTTTATGCAGTTATTACAGGAGGTTTGTCAAAGGTTTCTCTCAACTTGTTGCTCCTTTGACTGATTTAACAAAGAAGGGAGCTTTCAGCTGGTCTAGGACAGCCCAAGATGCATTTGACAACTTAAAAAAGGTAATGAGCACATGCCTTGTACTCGTTGTTCCATATTTTTCCATTCCCTTTGTTGTTGAATGTGATGCATCCGGTGATGGTATTGGGGTTGTTTTGATGCAAAACAAACACCCCATTGCATTTGAAAGTAGGAAGCTCAAAGAGATTGAGAAAAAGTACTCTATTTATGACAAGGAAATGTTGGCAATCATGCATGCCTTGGTTAAGTTCGGAAATATCTAGTTTGTGGCAGATTTGTGGTGAAAACAGATCACAATAGTTTGAGGTACTTTCTCAGCCAATCTGATTTGAATGATAGACAACAAAAATGGGTGAGTAAAATTCAGTCCTTTGACTTTGAAATTGAGTTTGTAAAAGGAAAAAATAATGTTGTAGCAGATGCATTGTCTAGGAAGCCATATTGTTGTTCTATGTCTGAAATTGCAGTGGATTGGAGGGCTGTTATAACAGCTGAGTATGCAAAAAATCAGTTTGCTAGTGTTGTCCTAGAAGGTGGAATTGAAGATGAAAAGTATAAAGTGATGGATGGCCTTATACTCTACAAAAATAGGGTCTTTTTGGTACTTGAATCCAAGGTGAAACGTAAGATTCTAGAAGCTATGCATGATTCACCTTTGGCTGGTCATCCAAGTTACTTTAAAACATACAAACAAATTAGAGAGAAGTTTGTATGGAAAGGTCTCAAAGGGGAGGTACTCCAACACATAAGGGAGTGTCTCACATGTCAACAATGTAAAGCAGAACATGAGTTTCCAGCAGGTCTTTTGCAGCCTCTACCCATTCCAAATCAAAAATGGGAGAGTATTTCCATGGATTTCATCACTGGTCTTCCTTCGGTGCAAGGTAAGAGTGTCATTTATGTTGTGGTGGATAGATTGACCAAGTTTGCACATTTTTTTCCACTTCCAACTAAGTATGATGGACCATTGGTGGCTGGAATATTTTTTAAGGAAAGTTTTCAGACTTCATGGGCTGCCTAAAAACATTGTGAGTGACAAGGACAACAGATTTCTGAGTTCCTTTTGGCAAGAACTCTTCCATCTTGCAGTACAGAGTTGACCCCTAGCACAAGTTACCATCCACAAACGGATGGGCAAACTGAGATTGTCAATAAATGGATAGAGGGGTACCTAAGGAGCTATGTTACAGGGCAACAAACAACATGGATAAAATGGTTATATTTGGGGGAGTTTTGCTACAACACATCTTACCATATGTCTATTGGTATGTCTCCCTTTAAGGCTTTATATGGTTATGATGCTTTTTCCTTTGTGGATGTTGTTATTCTAGATAGTAGAGTGTCGGGAGCTAGAGATTTGGTGCAGCAGAGCCAAGATATTTTGAAAGCACTCAAGGATAACCTCTCACATGCACAAAATCAGCAAAAATTATATGCGGACCAACGAAGGATTGAGAGGTCATTTGAGGTAGGGGACATGGTTTTTCTAAGGTTGCAACCTTATAGACAATCTTCCCTCAAAGGGAAAGGTTCTGAAAAATTGAAGCCAAGGTTTTATGGCCCCTACAAGGTCATAAGGAAGGTAGGGAAAGTTGCCTATGAGCTTGAACTTCTGGCTCAAAGCAAAATTCATAATGTGTTCCATGTTTCATGCCTCAAAAGGGCATTGGGACAGCATATCTCTCCTTCCATGGAGTTGCCCCCTCTTGATGATGAGGGAAAATTAATATTAGAACTTGAATCTATTATGGAGGTACATGAAAGAAGGTTGAGGAATAGAGTTATCAGGAATATTTGATACAATGGAAGGGTCTACCCCTTGAGGATGCAACATGGGAAGGTGCAAAAATTTTAGAGCGTCTAAATCTGAAATTGCTTGTGGGCAAGCAATTTGAGGAAGGGAGGACTGAAATGTCCCTCTTTCTAAAATAACAATGTTGAAGACCCTTGGCCTATTTTGTCTACCCGACGACTAAGGGGTGAACATAAGGGTGACTTAAGTCATAGCAAATTATTATAAAGTGCCAAAAAGAAAGAAATTATAAAGCACTTATAATTAATTATTATGACTTAATGACAAAGTGAAAATAGAAAGGTGAAAAAGGGACTTAGCAAATGTATTTATTCTAGGGGGAAAATGCGACCACCCTTGGGGATGAAAACATGTGAAAGAGACATTAAAAATTTAGAAAATGTTGATTGGTTGTGGTAGGTGGCCATTTGGGTCCTTTCTTCTCTTGAAAAGCAAGTCGACTTGCTTTTGGGAGGATCATTCTATTTTTACAAAATTCTGAAAATTGCTTGTTGGCCTAGTGCTTGCAACTGAAATTCTCTCGAGGATGAAAACCCTCATGAGATTGAAGGGAGGAACGAAAACTCTTCTCTTGGGATTTATCTAGCAGTGTATTGAACATTCAAGGAAGAATTAGTTTGTTGAAGTATCTTTATTTTTCCAGCTGGAGTGACCCATCTGGAGGACTGTTTTGGCATGATAGAAGGGTATAAAAATCAGATCTGAGTGTTGCTGCAAAACCTGATTTTTAGTCATCTATTTTAGCTATTTTTGGAGTATTTCTTGGGTCCAAAACCCTTCTTTTCCAGCTGTATCTACAGGCAAGGGTTTTCAGATTTTAATAAATAAATTCAATCTTTTTGGAGCCCTAAATTGGTACACTTTTCCTACTTTCATCTTCTAAAATTTATTGCTCTTTGATTAAGGAAAAAGTATTGTTTGACACATTGTGGTGGATTTTCTATACTTGGTGCAAGTCGCATTTTCTTATTTTTATCCCGAGATCTACATTTAAGGTAAGTTTCATGGTATGTTTTAAGTTGGTAATTGGGAAAAAACTATTGTATGCACTTATATGTCCTTAGGGGACATTACAACAATGTAGAAATCATGAGTGGTTGGGCCCTTCTAAATATTTTTTTGATTGTCCCCACATACTTTTGGGGTATTGTTTTAAATTTATGGTGAATTTCTACACAATATGTTATGGTCTTTCATTAGAATTTGTGTCATTCATGAAATTAAAATTCCTTTTGAAGTTATAAATCTCTTACATTAAACAATATAATTGAATAATTTACAATTATTATTAACCTATTAAAATTGATGTCAAAATATTTGTTCAATCAAGAAATGTAAAAATAAATAAAATTAAATATTATGTAAACTAAAAAAATAATTGACTCTAGTTGAGTTAATTGTAGGAAGTACATGAATTGAATTCGATGACACATTGGAAATGGCACACTTGATATTAAGCCCTAAAGATTTGAGTCATGTCACACATCTTTTCTATTATAGTCCAATTAATTGTAGAAAGAAGAGAATGACTTGAACAAACTTGACACTAACTCTTAAACAATTGAATCATGTCGTATATTATTTTAAGGTCTAGTCCAATCAATTACAAGGATAAGTATGTGAATTGACGAATACATTGGAATGAACACTCTTGACACTAACCCCTAAACAATTGAGTCATGTCATGCATCATTTTTAAGTTTAGTCCAATCTATTATAGGAATATGTGAGGAATTGACATATAAGTTGGAATGAAAACACTTGAAATTAAGCCTTTAAAAGTGACTTGAATTGACAAACACATTGGAATGAAAGCACTTGAAACTAAACCTCTAAAAGTTACATTAGATAATTATCATGTTTTTGAAGTCAAGTTTAAACCTAATATTTGTCGGGGTGAAGGTGGTAGGAAAATTAGTTATTGATTTGGTTACTTCATTTGTGGGGTGGTCATCATGTGGTGTTTCCTTGTGGAACTATCTTTATGTAAACAATTGTGTTCAATTTGTTTATGTTATTTAATTTGTATGGTATCATTTGTTTTGTATTACATACCCCAAAATTTGAACTCAAATGTTGGCTTTGCATATAGGTAATACATATATGTGGCGTCGAATAAATGGATTGCATACATCGTGTGCTTGATAAACAATCAAGATGGCCGGCCATTGGTTACGAATTGTATGATGTAAACGTGAGAGTTATACTATGCAGAAAACATTATTGCCCAACACAACAAGACTATTTTCAAAAAAGCTAAATACTCAACTTATTACGGTGATGGGCTTGTAATGAGGCACAATGTCAAAGAAATGAGGATCCATTCTTGGCTACCTAATTGTGGGAAAAAATGTGCAATTGTGAGGGATTTCGGTCAAAGCTCCTAATTTAGTGCCCCTATATAGTCGAGCAAAGACACTTTAAAATGTCTTTCACATTTGTGAAGTAATTTACCTTGGTTTGGTCACCTAGAGCAAGAGTGCCACCAACTTGCTCATCATGTAATAGATAAATATGTAATTGAGGACATGTCAAAAAAATTGTAAATCTCAAGAAGGAAGCATGTTCTTCTAAATGGGATTACAAAGACAACAAAACAAAGCAAGTTTTTCTTTTTCTTGTTGAACTTTCTATGAACATAAATGAGTACACATTATTGTCTTTAGGTCAAGTTGATCAATGGATTACTCTTGCACCATTGCCCCCATTGCTTTGTGGCCTAAGGGAGCCCTTGTGGACAACCTCGTTAGCAAACTCATTGGGTTATGTGTGGAAGTGTATTATGAATGATCAAAGCATTTGATTTATTAGTGTTACAAAATAAAGAGAATACGCGAAGAAAGACAATTGACACCATATGTAGAATTGTAACTACAAAGATATATTATGCAAAGTCATGTAAAACATAAGAGAGGTCGGATGTAGAATACGTACGTGCTCCTTAGTTCTTATCCTCCAAATCACTAGTCTTTGCTAGAAATATAAGAATGTACTAATATGTAGGGGAAAGATTAAGCATCCATTGGACCGTTACAAACGTTGGTAACGATCACTTCATAAATAATCATCAATCCATAGGAGCAATGTGTGTCATCATAGAGGAGTTAGAATCTCAAGGTATACACACATTTATGCAATATGATGTTGAAGTCACAAGTGAAATCAAATCATGACATGGACAATGCCTCAATGTCATCAATCATTTTAAGTCTTGGATCCTCCTCAATCACCTACAATTTACCCTAACTTTATAACACAATCTATATCCCTTATATTGCCTAATGAAGGTCATCCACGGATGGCATAAGATGGTATGAAACCTATAACATAGCTAGAAAATGGTGCATGCTATTCAAAAATTCAACGGCTTGACCAATTTTAAGTTTCAGGTTTTTAACCATAATGATTTTCTTGTTCCCTAAATGTACTTTTAAATCCAATTCGCATACCATAAGCATTTCTGGATGCTACTATGTGTTTTGTGAAACCCTTTTTAAAGTCATTTCAATCTTATCTTGAAAGAATCTATCATTTTAAAATTCATGCTACTTGGCACATGCTTTTCCATTAAAAGTCTCATGATTGACAACATGTTTTTCTTAAATGAAAACAAAAAATAGGCAAAGCTTTAGGGCGTTGATCAAGATAAAGTTTATCCACTTATATTCCTTGCACGACTACATGTATAACAGAATTGTAAGCACTACATACCCTCAACATTGGACACTTTAGAATCTTAAACACTCTACATGTCATTGAAAAATAAGTGTTTTGATTAAAAACCATTATTCAATTTTTGTTCCAATTCACAAACAATCGAGATTTAACATGTGATCATTTTCCCCATTGAAGGTCCATTCAATTGTTTGAGCCAATTCATGTTTTTGAAATACCAAATTTGAATCTAATGACGGTTATCTATCTACCATATCTACTTTTTCAACCATGCAAATTACTTATTGCTCTAATATATGTTGTGTTCCAAATAACGGAAGAAAACAGAATTTGCAAATCTAAGTAGAATGGTTGAAAAAATGGTAAAATGGGAGCACTTGCTAACTGTGAGTGGATTGCACCTGGAAATCCGTCTATAATGCAGGTTCTAGCACAATGGTGGTGCTTTGTTGCATTACAAGTTGAAATGGTAAAAATACATCCTTCAGGCTTCTTCCACTCTTCATATCAAAACCTAAGACTAATAACTTAATAACAATGCTAAGACAAATGACAAATCTAGGAACAAATGCGATATAACATATGTACAAAACATCGACTCCTAACTCCCACATCTCCTAAATACCACCGAGTCAAAATATCATGTAACATGATTGAATTCAATTTAATAACAGGATGCTCTCGAATGAACTAAAATAGAAAAATTAGACATGATTGTTCACAATATTAAAATATTTGAATTAATGTTTGGACCATAAATCAAATTGCTGCACGCACCCTATTTCCTTACAAAACATAAAATTGTTGCCATCCCCAGATTGTGCTAATGAGAACAAAAATTATTTCAACAGAAATTATTTTAAAATGTACAAGGAAATATGCTTTTTACTTTAAAAGATTTCAAATTTTGAAAATTCTAGCACTAAAGATAGTGCCCGGTAGTGAACATATTAAGCATTTTACAACTCATTGTAAAGTAAAAAAAAAAAAATCATTGATCTAATATTCTTATCGATACAACTATTCACTCTTCACAACATACTCAAGAAACCTCCATTTCTTCCAACAATCTTTAAAACAGATTGTGTCCGCTGCTCATTTTCCAAAAATGTCAGCTTTGGTACAGTTTCTGTCAAACATTCATACAGCATAATATAGCTAGGTGATGAATGTACAAGGACCTGAGCAATTCATGTCATATAATTTCAGCATGCTTTAACGCGAAAGGCTCTTGGGAGCAGCCCACAACTTTACTTTTTGTCATTGCCACATGTAGCTAAAATTGTTGTAAGAACATTTTCTGCAAAATCAAATCATAATTTAGCCCCAAAAATTATGCATGCAAGAAGATTAAAATATAATGATCCTCGTGGCATAAAACAATGCATATCCATTGTTCCATTATTTCTAGTCTTTATGCAAACTGTAAATGACATGGAAACAAATAACAAATCCAACCAAAATCATTTTCATACAACAAACTATTGTCTTAGTGATCTGAGAGTTACCTGATGCAATTTGTTGAGGTGCCCATGCCATGCATGTGATGTCAGCTGAACCACAGAAATAATGATAAACAGGTTAGGAATGGAATAGTCAACTGATAAAAATGCATTTGATTTTTGGAAATTTTGCTGAAAAGTTTCACATGCAACAATTTGATATACAAAAGAAATTAATTGACCGGAGGTGATATTTATAATGTAAATGCTCAATAAAGAGATCACTGGACAAATATTTCTCAACACAGAGAAAGAAATGGACTAGGCCTACTACTTTCCCCTCTTCGTGGATACAAGTAATTTCCAAATGACGAATTCATTTATTCAAAAAGACTTCTCTCCGGTAAAATGGTTCTTCAACTGATAGAAAGACATTACGTTTTTGGCACAACTTATTACATGATTATGTGGCTTGATGTCAAGGCATTTGCCATGAGCTTGATCAATGACGCTGTTAGAGAGAATACTCAGAATGGTAAACATTGGAAAGATAGAACCACCTTGTTCACCCCTCAAATGTTCTATGAAGATATTGTGAAAACTATCAGTCAAACAGCCCTTTGGGTCAACTTAAACTAAAAATCGAACTGGTAAAACTACTGTTTAAAAGAAGGCAATATTGAGTGTGGTTCATAGAGTGCTAATATGCTAATAAATAAATGATGTGGCCAGTAGACTGATCTGCATCTGCTGAGTGCCTGCCAGCTTGAGGTCGGCAGTTCGAAACCTGCACCCATGGGGTTTCCCTCACTCCAGGCTAAGTTTACCGAGTCTACTGAGAAGAGGCAGGGGTATAGCGGCTGCTCACCAAAATCACTAACCTTGTTATGTGATGAAGCAGGAAAGTGTACCGCACCAGGGTAGAACTCCTGAGTCCTGCCCTTGACGAGATAATGAAGGAGATGTAATCAATTCCCTTGATATCATAAAAAAAAATATGCTAACAAATAAAAACATAAGGGAATATAAGGGCTTCTTCTTTTCTTTATTTGCAGATAATATGATCGTACTATTCCTGACATCTAAGAGAATAGTTATTGAACAGTTGAACTAAATCAATTCAGTATCCCATTGTACAGATTCTCATGCAAAAAAATGTGGTACTTGGAATTAACTTGGGACAATTTGATGCCCCTCGGTCCCAATGGCATTTGTTGTGGTCGAAGTCAAGTCAAAAGAAAGCAAAAACCAAACATATCAGACTCCTCTACTAGTGCTTTACCAAAACTATCACTTAAAAGATGCTGAAAGCTGGAAATATGAGATAACTTTATTTCTGCCTTCTCAAGAAGAAAACAGCAAAATTAAAAAAAAAATTGTTTGGCTATCAAAATCACTTCTACACCAAATGAGATTGAAAGGGTCTATCCAATAATTTCCAGAGCTAATACATGTGTCTTTCCCCTTTTCTTAAACTCGCTTATCTAGGGAGTACAATAACTACTTATAAAGATGATATACTTCAGTTTCTCAAAGATTCTGAAAGTAGTCTCTAACTGTACTGTTTAAGAGATATACTTTTAAGTCCTCTCTTTCCAACAATACTTGTTACAATGTACTTCACTGAGAACCATGTTTGGTGGAACATTTACAAATTTAAGTGTGGAGAGAACAGACAGCACAATGCACACACAGAACCATGTTGAGAAACTTAATGGAACGTAAATGGGAAAAAAACTCAAGGGTGATTGCAAAGTGCAACATTTTAAGACCACACTATGATGATCATCTATTTTTAATGGTTACCTCTTTGTAGTCGTCAACATTTCCCTATAATCATAATGGTAACCTCTAATCAACTATTCGTACATGATGCACATTACATAATGTAGTACATTGGGTTCAATGGGGTTTGTCATATTATACCTTGTTTGCACTTGAGTTGCTATCTTGGAAGCTATCTAGGCCACCAATGCAACTTGATTTTGAATTGCTTTATGTGTGGCGCCTTCTTCCTTATCCTCTTGTCTTATAATGTTTTGGAAAGTGGTTATTTATCCTGTTATAATCTCCAATGTCGTTTATTTTGTCTTTATCAGGTTTCCATTTCCAATATGGGCACCACTTCTGAAGTACGCAATACTGTCAAAACTCATAATATTTTATCTTAATTGCATGTCAATGTAATTCATGTATCATATCAGCATCATTGCTGATAACAGTACGTACATACCAAGATCCTAATCCTTTTTATTCATGGCAGCAAATCCATTGAAGAGTTGTGTATAATAGACATTATAAACACCAGTGACATAAAGCCCTAGCTTACTCAATGCTAGTACTTGAAAGAAAAATGATATTCCCTAAGTAAACAATACGTGCATGTCTTATTTAACAGCCTTGTCAATCCCATTTGACAAGTGGCACATCAAACCATTAAGAACCCCCTTCATAACCACTCTTTCGCTATCAGAAACAAAATGACGACAATGCAAAGTGGTGCAACTGGTATTGCTAATTAGATTTACAAGGGACCAGAAGACTAAAATTTATTCTCCAGCAGGAAAGGATCTAAACGTGTGTTTGTTTACTTTAAAAACAATTTGCATAGGATTCAGGATCTACAAATGAGGGTTCAATGCTTGAGCTTAAGGTTTCTATCATAACCAAATAATGAATATACGAAGTGAGTGAACAAATACAAGACCAACACGTCATGAGATGGGCAAATAATTCTCTTAACATTCCAAGGTCATTTGTGTAGTAGAAATCAACTCAACATTATACAACATCTATTATTCTTTTCAATTTCCTGTCAGTATGAGACTGACTTGTTCTTATACAAATACAGTATAGAGTGCACATGACCATTCATTTGTTCTGAAAAGATGTAACCAAAAGAATCTACCGTTTAGACCACCCCACTACTATAACCAATACAACTAGAGAAATAAACATTGAAAAACAAAAGGAAGCTAAATAGAGGAGAAAATAAAGCATAAATAATAAAGAGGATACTAACCATCATGAGCTTTGTCTGCTGTATCAAGAACCTCTCCAGTCTCAAAACTCAGCCACTGTAAAACGGAACCATGTGATGCTGCAATGATCTTATCATCTGGGGAAAGGGACAGCCGGTCATAATGCATAAAGGAGCCCTTTTCATTGTGCAGAGGAATCGGGAACACCTTTAGACACTTGGGATCCTCATCAAGATGATACCTAACTGTGATCCATAATTAAAATATGTATTTTTAGAATGAAATGCCAACAGGTATGATCCTCATTTTCTTTGAGCACTAAGTTCTTCCTAGCTAGGAGGACTGGTATGCACATGAGAAACAGAGCTAAAGAATACCCAATTAAAAATGTCAAAAGACTGAAAGTTCTCCATTGTCGAAAATTTCAATCATAATGAAGACCGAATGGCACACGAATTGCTTCAAATCAGAGGTTATATAATAAAATTTTAATAAACTACATCATGGCCTATTGGGCAAAAGGATTACCACAAAAACCCATATAGAATGGAAGGACAAGACAGTATTCCAGTAGATGCGGAGGGTTTCTGTCAAAAGGTATCGTCAATATACAAAGCACATAATTGAACACAACATAGTACACTTTCTCACCCAACCTCCCTGTTAAAATTAAGCATCCTTGTAATGACAGAATAAGCTCAAGCTCTAACCAAACAGAGCATTATATGAGGTCTCACGTGTCAATTAAAGGGGATACAGGTGGTCCATAACCGCATTACACTTGGTAAGCAAAATAAGAGGACCATTGATCTCTTGATCTTTTGTTAAATTGAACACCTTTCAAACTTAGTGTCTATATCCGAGTAGACAGCCTCAATAGTCTGCAGATGTTAATCTTATAAGAGACAGGTAAAATTCATACAAAGGTTCTGTCTAGCCATTGAGAAATCAGAAATGTTACTGTTAGCATTAATCATAATCTAATGATATAAGTTTTAATGTGTTAAACAAAGTTATGATGCCAGTGCTAGCGTGGGAGTGAATAAAGTTATGATTTGGAGAACAGTAATTGATCCTCCAAAAGTAAATGTCAGTCTATATTGAGGCATCATGCAAAGTTCGAAGGGTAACTCTCAACAGCCTTCTCGGATACATTTTTTTATAGAAATGTTTCCAAATGGAAGGGGTTACATCATGTAGAAGAAATTAATTTCTTTTCAAGATGCATGAAAAATATAGAAGTAAGAAATTCAGGAAATATAAAAAATGGTAAGTTCGGAGAAATATAAAAATGGTTCTAATTGATACACTTCATATCAGATTATTAAGCATCAAGGAAAAACAGTTTCGCAATTACAAAGCTCTCATTGTAACCATGCAAATTCTACATACCATTAATGTTCCACACCCTCATTGAACCATCCTTTGATGCTGTAATAATTCGTTCTGAATCTGATGTGAAGCAAAGCCATGAAACTGCACTCTGAAATTGAGAAATATTTTAGAGAAAATATTACAGGTTGAACTTCTTATAACAAAATGTCCACAGTTTATAAAGTAATATATAATCTATGTCAATTCCATTCACGCATATATGTACATTTATCCCTTACAAGCTGCAAAGCAGGAAATCCATGTCTGCATGCATGCATGTATGGGGGCGTGGAAGGGGCGGGTGGTGGGGGAGGGCAGGGGAATCAGGGTGGAAGAGACAGGGGCGGGCGGGAGGGAGGTTGCAGACTACACAGAGCTGATCAACATCCCAATCTAAAATCTAAGGAAAAAAACATGCTGCTATTTTCTACTACTTGACAAACTACATTTTAGAAGAGTACACAAACCACCCAAGCAATAATGCACATGATAGAAAAACATGAGCCATCTCCATAAATCATAACTGAAATTTGAATATTCCATTGTCCAAACTCAAATAAGGTGGTAATGTGTATAGATCATAACCCATTCCTATACATTTTATTTTTACAAATGCACACAAAATTAATATTGAAAACCAAAATAGCAGATACAGGTTCTTGACTACATAGACTACATGCCACTAGGCATTAAAATTAGTCGTGAGAAAATAATCAAAATTAAATTTGAGTACACAAACGAAGCATGAAAAAGAACGAAACTCACCTTGTGACCTTTGAGCTGCATCGCACTTATTGTCTCTTTAACTGAGCCATCCTTCGCGTAAACAAGTTCCCACACCTAAAATTCAAAAATTTGATATGTAGTAGCAGTGCCAATCAAGATTATTATTTGATATGGAGGCTAAAATTACATCTGCACATGACATATCACTTGAAATTCACAAAATATATAAAAATAACAGCGAACTGAAATTCTGATTTTTAGGACAGCAATATGCAGAAACAAAGAAAATTTTGTATTTTCCAGAATAATAATTTCTAACACTACTCGAAGCTTCAAATAACTTAGAAAAATATGTAGAACAGTAAACAAGAGAAATAATTTTTATCTCTCAAATCTGATTTTATTTATTTATTTTAACTGCTGAAACTGCCTAAAAATTCCAAAAATTCACAAGGAGCTGAAATGATCTTTATAAATTCTGAAATTCGGACAACAATATATTTAAATTATAACGAATCAGATCCAACCTGGAAAACTGAAAAACTCCAACCAAAAACCCTAGAAAACACTGCTGCAAAACCCTAAGTAGATTTGAAAATAAATAAAGCCCAAACTGAATGAAACTCCTCCTAGGAATTCGCCAAGCTTGCCTCAAATGCTGGGAATAATCTGATCTGTAGATGGCTGAAGTATGGACCAAATAATCTCTCTCCGACACTGAGCAAACCCTTGAAATTCTCTGATAATTCTGATCTGAAAATTTGATTTGAATGAAGCTCCAAATTAGCAAACTAGGGAGGATCTTTCACCACCGAAGAGTGCTCTGCTAGCTAGGAGTGGATCTCTCACCACCAAAGCTAGGGTTCCTGTGGGATCTTACTCCACAAGAAAAAACATGCAACCAACAATGGCTTCAATATCATAAAAGAGTGAGTGTATGAATGAATGCCCTTTTCTCCCCAAGTGCTTCCTTTTATAACTTTTCATTGCAACAAAGGGCCCAAAAGAACCCTAATCGACCTCCTTGGGGAAAATCCACATAATAATAAAATAACTTAAGTTACTTTATCACCACTATGCCAAAAGTACACTTAAGTTACCCCCAACAAAGAAATAGAAAATAAAGTACCATATATTCACCCATCACTTAAGTCATCGACAAAATATAACATAAAGTACCTTAGGGGAGCATCACACAACCTTATTTCACTTAAGTCACCTCAAAGTATGTGTCCAACGTCAAAACATAATATATAAGTGAAATGAAGGTGCAAACCATACCCAATAACCATCAACGTCACTAGCCCCTTGGGCATGACCAAGGCTAAGACGGATGAAAGGCCTCCTAGGCCACCTACTCGGAAATGGGGACATTACTAAAAAATTGAAATTAAAACCTCAAAAATGATTATCCATGGTTTGCACACTCTCTTTAGGTTATTTTCACATTTATGTAATGTTCTTGTTGATCATGTTCCTAAGGGATACCCAAGAAACTTAGCTTTAAAGCACTTGTGAAAATTAAGCCCCCTTTGTTATTAACTTATTAGTTTGGTCTCAACACAATTTTTTTAAATGCCATAAAAACTTTAATTTATGTTGGGCTTGAATGATCCCCTCACACACTTTATAAAAGAAGAAAGCCAATTAAAATTTCCACCAATTATATGCTCCCAATGTCCGCCTCATTTCTCTTAAGTTTTCAACTTGGTGAAAACTCTGTAAATATTTTAGAGCCCATAATAGGCAACACTTGTCGACTTTCGAGCCTTGCTTGGGTTTTATTTTCCAACTTTATTTATCATACAAGTGTTTTCATGATTTTCTCGTATTTTGTGGTTTACAATTGGTAGGGACACATGGCGGGTTCTGAAACTCGAGTTACTTAAAGAGTTGAAAATTCAAGCTAAACTCAAAACTGCAAATACACAGAGGCTGTAATGGGTGAAACATGTCTAGAGTCGGGTGACCCATGCTGTCTGTAATTGAAAATCCGTTATTCGTCCACATGGACCAATGACGGTTCTCCAAATCTACGAGATAGATATTCACAGTGTCAACAAAGTCAAAGTTTTTAGATGCCCGAAAGCACATAACAACATACACATAGACCAACCACGATAAAGAGATCCGCATTAGAAAGAGCCAATGACAAGTTTCCGGTTCATAGAGAATTTAGAGTTCACAAGGTTGAAAAGTCAAAAGTTAGAAGGGCGAAGGGTGTAACAACCAAGATATTAGACAAGTGGATGAATCACAACCGAACTTGAAAACATGCTATTGGGCCACATGCCTACAATCATAGTTCACATTCATATTCAGCGAATATTTGACAAACCCAAAAAAAATTGACTCGGCAAGACTCGATGAATATTCAACAACTTAAAAAATACTCAAATTTCTTTAAAAACATAAATTTTATGCAAAATATTGCTACAAAATGTATCAAATGAGTCTATAAAATGTTGGAGAAGTGTTTTCTATTAAATTTGAATACAAATACAATACAAAATCGCATCATCATGCAAATACAACAGCCAGTTAATAAGTGCTATGAATTTATGATGATTGTCATTGAAAATTATCATCATAAATTTCATATCTATGCAAGTTACAATATACAATAAGTTACATTTTCCTCTTCCCCGTTCTAGAGAAATATTGGGGAGAGGGTCTATTGCCTCTACTAGTCCCCACACTCGGTTGCGTCTCCTCGCTCCTCCTAGAAGGTTGTGACTCGGCTCCAACCTGGTAGTAGATGGTGGTGGCTCCTCTGCTGCATGTTCGAGATCACCTCCAAAGATGTCATCCAATCCAATATCTCCTGCTAGTGCTTCTCCCTCCATAGCTTCCCTCTCGAAAGAAGCAATCTCATCCTTTATGAACGCAAGGATTTCCTCTTCTTGCCCAATCCACTCGTTGTATGGATCTATCTCATCCAAATCAATAAGCTCCTCGATGTGGCCTCCACTTTTCTTGTGTGAAGCCGGAGATTGTATTGCACAAAAACCAAGTCGTTGAGCCGTTTTTGAGTCAACTTGTTGCACTTCTTCGTGTGAATGGCCTCAAACAAACTCTAGTTGCATTCACATCCAGAAGCACTACAAGGTTGAGATAGAATTCTAAGGGCTAGCTTTTGAAGATGCGGGGTATTTCCTCCCCAATCCTCCCACCAAGAACCTACAAACAAGATAATCAAAAGTTTATAAGTAATTAATAAAATCAAATTTGTAACTAATAAGTAACTTAGTAAACATTCTAATTTTTATTACTCTGGTGACTGTGTGGTTCTCCCTCGATAGCTAACCTCGAAGAAAAGAGCCTCCCCCTAACATGTTTGTAATTTTGCAGCTCTAAAATAATGAGGTCCCTCGTCTCAACCTCTAGTATCATCCTCTCAATACATGTTGAAAGGCCCTCCATAACCTCTCCGTTCACATCTATGAAGCCGTTGGAGAAGAAAAACTTGGGGTTGAGGTAGTACCCCGCTACATGAATAGGTTGGCATGCTGATTGTTCCACCTCCGGTCAATAATCTCCCAATATGATCATATCCGACGATATCCCCCTATAATTGTTTTGGATAGCCTCTTTGGCCCTATCCATAGCCTCATAAATGTACCCCATAGGGTTTTGTTCCACATCATCCAAACGCAAAACCCTTACCAACGCTCTCGACACCTACACACAAATTAAAATGTAAGTGTACGAACTTACAAATACAAGTAAAAAGTAAATAACAATATATTTATAATTTAACAAATTAAAATAAATGAATCAACTTGAAATATAAATTGAAATTTGAAATTACCTTGATGATCTCTATAGCTCTTTTTGCAAAGATATCATCAAAAACTATCTTTGCAGTCCTCTCTCCATCAATTTTCTTTGAATATTGTGAGTCTAGCCATGCTTGACTCACAAACATTTGCTTCAATGATGTCAACAAACTAGAAATACTTTGCAACGTCCAGAAGTTAGTTGCAAACCTTGTGACGTTGGCTCACACAAGCTCTTTCCCCTTTGTATGTTCTCTCATCAAGCTCAGAACCCAAGGGTGATTTTATATGTACTTCGTTATATTTCTTGCATCTTCTACAACCGACCTCACCCAATCAATTTTGTCTATGTCCTCCAAAAGAAAGTCAAGGCAATGAGCCACATAAGGAGTCCAAAACATGATGGATGTCTCTCCTACAATAGTCTCTCCCCGGCCGCCACATATGTTGTTGCATTGTTGTCAGTGACAACTTGCACAACATTCTCGTATACCCAACTCTAATGCAATCTTCTCCAAAATAACACTCAAATTCTCTCGCATTTTTAACAATGTTAGAGGCATCAATAGACTTCAAAACACCCTCTCACCTTGAAGTAGCTAAAAAAATTAATGAGGGTGCGTTCTTCCATCCATCCACCCATCTAAAAGAATGGTGCATTTGTATTTCTGCCATTGTTTCTTTTGATCTTCTAGAATTGTAGTTGCATCTACAACTACACCCTTGAGCAATTTCCCACTCAAGTCTTTTGGAGAGGGTGCCTTGTACCCTTTCCCTGACAACTATCAATGTTGTCACCAAGTACTCCCAATACGGGCTCTTTGCCACATTGAATGGAAGGTTGTTGTAGTACCAGAAATTTGCACATGCTTTATCCACTTCCTCGTGCATATCCTTGTTCTAGGTCAGTACCTTGCAATGAAGGTTGTGCTCCAGGTATGTTCCTTGGTACAAAAAAACTATGTATGCCTTTGCTCGAACTTGATGAAGCAAATGTGTCTCTTCCGGTTCATATGCGTGGACCATGAGTAGAGCCCACAATTGTTGCCACATCATCCTTTGAATCCTCTATCATTCCAGCCCAAAGTCTAACAACTTCTATTATGGTCGCATGCACCGTTTCCCTCTCTAGTTACTTCTCTAGCTCGCCACTGCTTTCATTTCTCGCTTTGCCTTTCTTCCATAACATTGAGGCAAACCACAACATCCCGACAAAGAAACAAGATACTTTAGGTGATTGATGCCTCCGAGAAAATGTTTTGCACGCAGAAATTGTAAACCGTTGTTCTAGAATCGCTTCACATGCACCATACTTCCAAGCGATGGTATGGGCATTAACAGAATGCCTCGCTAGTGATGTTGATCCGGATGTCGAACCTAATGCCATTATTAATCTTTAATCTGTAACACAATGCACATTTAAAAAAATTAAAAAATGTAAACTTAATTTTTTTAAAAATTAAAATGTGTCTAAATAACCATATTTCACCGTAATTTAATAAAAATAACATACCTCCAATTCCAAATGAGTATTAAAAATTTAAAATGATTTGCAATTAAATTGAATGCATTTAAAATTACAAAACATATTCGATGAATACAAATATATAAAATTTAAATAATTTAGAACGAATTTGCGTAAAAAAACATACCTCCATCTCGCAAATGACTATTAAAAATTTAAAAGCATTCGCTTTTACATTAGATGTATTTAGAATTACAATATGAATATATAAAACTTAAATAATATAGACCAAATTTGCAAAAACTTGAAAGAATTTATATTAAAAAAAACTTACCTCCAAATGCAATTCTCCAAATTTCCTCTTCGAATTCGCTCAAAAATCCGTTCAACACATGCAATGCAAGCTCAAATGGTTGTGTGAATGAAAATGAAGTGCTTTGGTGCCTTATAAAGAAAAAAAAAAACGCGCATTTTTTGAGTATTTGAGTGTTTTTGGCTTGTTGCGTGTACAGACCGCGTATGGCGAGTCACTGTGCACGAGACTCACCGAGTGTTGGCAAATATTTGTTGAATATTCGCCAATATCCGGTGAGCCCTAGTGGAGAGTTAAACCAACAAATATTAGTTTCCATTTTTTTGGCGAGTACTACTTGAGTATGCTAATTATGCCTCCAATGATGGGCCTCCAACTAGGTTCAAGGAGATCTTGCTAAGGGGCAATGAATGAGATTTGATAGACATGGAGCTCAAGGATCAACATGCATGGATGGTCGAGATCTAATAAATGTTAAAGGCACATATGGCGCCTAAATTGGAGAAAAGCAAGGAACGTCATTAAGGCTCGTTTGAAATGAATACACTGGCTTGAGAAAATCTAATTTGAGTGTCAAATAGCAAAAAAAGTCGTTTTATTTGTGAATTTAACAAGCATTCGAGTGTTTTCTCGAGTTTAAACATCCGCCATCACTTTGATTAAGATTGAGCGGGGAATTAAGAAAGAGAAGTGCACAAGAAGAGTTCGAATTCAAAATTCAACAAAGAAATTGAGAAACATTGGGTAAGTCTCAAATAAATCATTATGGGTCCTCGAAATTGCTTCCAGGATAAATCCATTGCTACTTAATTAAACTCACCAATACACATTTCTCTCAACCACTTTTGAAATCATTGGCCGCTTATAGTGACATTTATTATGAGATAATGAATTTGGACAAAAATACCCCAACAAATATAAACCGAGTGAAACAGAGGTTCAATGTTATAATACTCTTGTGTGCCACCCACATTGCATTCTCAAGAAACCATAGCAAGTATGGTAAGTACCACCTCTTTGGATGTTCTAGTATCAAATGTTGTTGTCCCGCCGCTTCTTCATCCGGTGGTGAGGTTCAAAATGTTTCACCGGTATCTATGGCTTGGGAATAATTGCTCTGAAGTATCTTCTAGTTCGGTTGATGTTCCTAGTGTTGAGTTGCCTACGATGATTGTGTCGCAAGTTGGTGTTGTTCCAAGTATTGTCTCAAATAGAGTTGTCCCACCAATTTCTTCAACTGTGGTGAGGTTCAAAGTGTTTTGGAATCATTAGCTTCTCAATTAGATGTACCCCAGCTTAGGTACCTCATTTTGTGCCTTCTAGTGCAAGTGTTGTGTCCCATATCTCATTACCTTTGGTACCTATTGTTTCAGTTAATTTTGTGACACAAAGTAAGGCAGTGTCAAATTTGGCCATTACCACTATTATTTCTCATGTTGTTCTGAGTGTAAGGAGGTTTCTCAGATTGTAACTCATGCCCATTTACCAACCACTTCAAATATTGTTTCCACTTTGGGTGCCCTTATTTTCACCCCTGCCTCATCTTCACCATCCACCTCTTCTTCCCAAGCTACTCAGTTTGGGACTATGATTGTCCATTCACCTTCCACCACACCACTTGCCATCATGTCCACTCCTCCCCTACCATGACCATCACCCAAGATGAAAGCGGTGTGCAGGAAACCCAAATGACACTGCACATATTCACACCACAGCAAAGCCCAATGAAGAAGAGGAAGGGAGCGCAATCAAGAAAATACTTTGTTTCAAGTGCATTCTCCAAAATCCCACAAGCTATGCCATTTGTGAATTGGGCAGGGCCATCCAATAATGACTATTCCTATGGCACCCCTCCAGCCACAGCCACAAGTGCCTCAATTGCTCCTTCCTTCTGCCACTTCTATGAGCTCTTCCACAAGAAGCATTGTGTCAATAACTCCATCACAAGCTCCTTCTACCCAAGATGAGCACATACCTTAAATGGCTCACCAAGAGTGGGTAAATAAACCTTTGGCTCAAACCAAGAAGATTGTACCTACTCCAAAGATTTCTCAGAAATTGGATAAAAAGGCAAGAAGCTCGAAAATGGTTTCTACAAATAAATTGGAATCAGGTGTACAAGTTATTGTTGACCAAAATCTTATGTGTCTTGGGGGCAACAAGAGAGCAATGACTGAAGGTGAAATACATATTAATGATACCCTGTTCATGGCAGACCTTGTCTCAGTGGTGAAGTCCACTAATAAATTGCAGGAGGATGTAATCAGACAAATGCAGGATGAATTGACACAAATGAGAACAGTGTTTGGCATTCCCCTAACACGTCAGAGAAGATATAGGGCACTTTGAGAGAATTGTTCCAACTATTGACTCAGTTGGAAGGAACGTGTGGTGATTGTAAAAATATTCCGGGAAATGCAAGATCATACCCTGCCCAAATAGCAAGTTGGGAATCATAGTTGGCTACATTGATGAATGTAACAAGAAGAAACCTCCTCCCAATTGATTTGATTTCATATGAAGATGGGAATAATGTACTCAACTTGCTTGTGAAGAAGAAGCCGAAGATAGAGGAAGCCAATTCCTCATTAGGGAATTCTTTGAACAGAACAGTGTTTGACATTCCCCTTGACACATTAGAGAAGGCACGGGGCACTTTGAGAGAATTGTTCCAACTATTGACCAGTTGGAAGGAATATGTGGTGATTGTAAAAATATTCAGGGAAATGCAAGATCACACCTTGCTCAGATAGCAAATTGGGAATCACAGTTGGCTACATTGATGAATGTAGCAAGAAGAAACCTCCTCCCAAACATTGATTTGATTTCATGTGAAGATAGGAATAATGTACTCAGTTTGCTTGTGAAAAAGATGCAGAAGATTGAGGAAGCCAATTCCTCATTAGGGAATTCTTTGAACGGTTTTATATTGTTTGAACAAAGCATTTTAGCATTATTTGCTCGTGCAAGTCTCCCACATATGTACAAATCAAATGGCACACTCAGTAGCATACAAGGATTTGATGAAATCGTGCAAAAGTTTAAACAGGGGTTTGCAATGCAAGTTGTCACTGTATCAAGCAAAGGTTGTGTGTTCATTCATTAGTTCATGGTGGACATAACTAGGAAAACAGAGAGGGTAGCTTGTGACAAAGAGTTTCTAACCACAACATTGATTGGCATGCAAAGATAGCTAACACGAACTCTAAAATTGGGCTTCCATTTGTGGACACCAAAAGATTAAATGAGGATGCCAAAAGATTAGAAGAGGACGTTAGGAAATATCTAATAGCTAAGAAGAAGGAGAAACAGTTCGTGGTTTGTTGATTTAACTCTGTCAAAGTTTTAGTTTGAGCTTGGGAGCGTGGGAGCCTATTTTTAGATGTGCTTGCATGAAATTGCTTTGTAAGAATTGGCGGTGCATGTTTATTTTACTGGTCAAACAATTGTAATATATGAAATCGCAAATTAGTTATGACAAGACTGAATCAATTCTTAGGTTTGTTTTAGTTTAGTTTTAACAGCTCTATTATTAGTGTGCATGAGAAAGCAAGAAGTGGTAGTGACCCATCTCTGCTCATTATATATACTACAGTCTCTGTTACCAGGAAACGCCTAGGGCCCCCATTTCCGTTTCGGAAACGGAAACTCCTTGAAACGTCATAGTCTCCTAGAGATAAGTATACATGATAATAATGTATAATTTCAATGAATACAAAATATTTTGAGTATTTTATCAGTTATTCTTATCACTTATGGTGTATGGAGTACAATTTTAAAAAGAGTACTATGCACATATATATATATATATATATATATATATATTGTATGACGTTCCCGTAACGTTTCGTATCCAAGGTTTTTTGAAAATTGTCGTTTCCACGTTTCGTACCCGTTTCCGCTTCCGCTTTCCGTTTCTGGCAACATAGACTACGGTGTTACGTGGGGACATGCCCCCAAAATGACAAGTCTAAGACGTCCCGAACATTTTGGGGCGCTCGGGACGTGGGGAAGCGTTTCCCCACATTTTCAAGAGACAAAGGGCAAAGGAAACATCCCTGGGACGTTTGGCGAGCAAGGGGGAGTCCTGAGGACATGGGGGACAGCTTTGGGGACGGCGGGAGATCTGGGCGTCCCCCGACGATCGAGGTACGTCCCACAACCACGTCTAGCCATCCCCTGCGACTTCAACACTACTTTTTAATATAAAAACACATTTTTAACACTTTACATTATTATTTTTTGATTGAAAGGTAATTATAACTTAAAACAAACATACTTCAACTAACCCTAACCTAAAAGTGTCATTCTATGTTATAAAATGACATTATGGGCTCATTCCATATTCACACTAAGGAAGAGCAAGTGTGACAGAAAAAGAGCAAGAGCAAGCAAGAGGTATTTATAATTTTATTTGCTTATAATGCTTGTTAAAGTCTCTATTTTTTTAAAATTTAGATTCTATTTGCATTTTTAGGGGCTGTTTTTAGCTTTTGTATCTACATTCACAATGTAATTATGTTTATAGTTTGTAGGATTTTTAAAAATGCATATTGCATAGGGTTTGGTTGTAACTGGTTACTTTTTTTTTAAATTACATTTTTAATTCCATTTTAAAATTTAGATTATATTTGCATTTTTTAGGGGTTGTTTTTAGTTTTTGTATCTACATTCACAATGTAATCATGTTTATAGTTTGTAAGATTTTACAAAATGCATATTGGTTAGGTTTTTTTAATTCCATTTTAAAATTTAGATTATATTTGCATTTTTTAGGGGTTGTTTTTTAGTTTTTGTATCTGCATTCACAATGTAATCATGTTTATAGTTTGTGGGATTTTACAAAATGCATATTGGTTAGGTTTTTTTAATTACATTTTAAAAGTTAAAAATAAAACATATTGCATAGGGTTTGGTTGTAACTTATGGTTGTTTTCATTGTTTATAAATTAAAATTATAATTATAATTATAATAATTGCTTATACATTTTTTTAAAATTAATTCGTTACATAATCAATCAATCATATGGTTATGGTTGTTTTTTATTCATTGCAGCAATCATCACCATGAGTTCTTCTGAGTATGAGTATGAATCGAGTAGGAGAGGGTTGAACAGGAACTTGAGATAGGTGGAAGTGTTGGTGATGCCACAATGGGGGAAAGTGGAGAAGGGAGACAAAATGTAGTGGCAACAACAATGGCTGGTAGTGCTACCAATTGCCCCTCTCAAATGTTGTCCAGATTTGCCATTGGACCATTTGATAAGAAGAAGCCATTGCAACAATTTGCTGAGATAGTTGAGAACCCCAAGTCTGGAGGGGGAGCAAACTATGGAAGTGCAACATATGTGCACTGACTTGGCATGGCAACATCACCAGGACCAATGCACACTTGTTGCACCTTACAGGAAGGGGGGTTGGCCTTTGTAAGGGCCTTTCACTAGAGCAGAGAGAATTGAGATGGTGAGAATTTTCAATGGAAATACCACGGACAATGTTCCAGAAGTTCGTGGTACTGCGGCTAATACTCCTTTGAGCTCTCATAGATCGCAAACATAGTAATACTTTGGCTGGTTCTAGTTTTGGAATGTCAAAAGTGGAAAGAAGAGGGAAGAGAAAGGTTGTGGGGCAGCCCCAAATCCAGTTGTAGAAATTTTTGATTCAAAGGCAAGGGAAGAGGCAGATGATGTTATTGGGAAAAAAATTTATCTTTGCTTTGGGATCCCATTTAATGCAGCTTGCTCTCCTTATCACAAGGAGGCTATGGCTAAGGATGCAAAAACAGAGACAACTTATGTGCCTCTTGGAGACACCAAACCGAGGACAACAATCTTGGATAGAAACTATTTCAAGGTTAATTTGTTGATGGAGGAGATGAAGGTCACATGGATGAGTTATGAAGGCCACATGAAGGCCTTATGATGATGAGGTGAAGAAGGGCCTTATGAAGGCCTTTAAAAAAATGTATAGTCCACAGGAGGCTTCATAGATCAGGTTGGAGTGGCTCAACTTCACTAAACTTGATGGGTACAAAACATCAGCAAAGCCGGATAAGGTAACATTGGCAGGAGAAGCCAATGAGTTGGTGGTGACTGTATGGGCTTCCAGGACTGCTGCGACCACTTGTCATTCGCCTCCTTTCCCAGGTTTCTAGCTCCTCTGCCTCTGAGAGGAATTGGTCTACATATGGTTGGATCCATTCTATTAAGAGGAATAGGCTTACCTCGAGAGAGAGGAGAAGCTTGTAGTTGTACACAATGTTTTGTGTCTTATGGATCGCAAGACACCTCAAGTCAGGAGACTCCAAAGATTACGGTTGGATGTAGATCTTGAGGAGCCGAGGCGAGTTGAAGAGGACAATGTTGTGCAACGGAGATCGATTGGGCTTATCTTTGAGGATGAGGATGATAGTTCCAACGAGGAGTTCATGGATGTTGCTTCAGATGTTGATTCTGATTTTTAGGTGATACTTGTCCTTTTTTTGTAATATTGACAATTGACAATTGTTGGTGTATTTGAATATGAGATTAATGATATGAATATTAGCTATTGTCACTGATCCATCATAAATTAGAATGGTTTTATAATTTATTTCAGCTTATTTAATTTTGAGTCTCAAATTCAAAATTCAAATATGACATATGTAACTTACATTAACATATTGATATTATGAATCATGATATTAAGGAATGTATTTGATGTTTATGAGTTCAAGTTTCAACTTATTTAAATCTCAAATGGTTTTATTTCAGCTTATTTATATAGTTTAGTCACTATATCTTTATATTTTAAATATTTATATATTTTTTAATTAGTCGTCCCCTCACTGTCCCCCCACCGTCCCCAAAATTTAGAAAAAATTTGTCGTCCCGGAAACCCTATCCCACCGTCCCGGAGTCTTAGGTAACTATGATATACTGTAATGAGCTTTGTTTTAATAGAGATTTGATTTTTACAAGCAAAAAGGAACTTCATCGTGCTCACTATGTTCACTTGTTCAAGCCATGTATTGTTTTTTCTCAACTATTTAGATACATGTCATGATTTGAATAAAACTAAGAGCTAAACACTAATGTTTATAATAAATTAATGAATACAAATTCAGTGAATGCCAATTTGTGTGATTCAAGAAAACATTTTAATCTCAATTTAAGCATGACTTGTTGGTGTGCTTAGGCAGCAGTCTGAAACAATGCATAGATTGAATATTAAATTGTGATTTTGAGTTAATTCATTAAATCTTGTGAATTTGGTTGATTTGAACAAACTATTATTTCAATCATTCTTGTTGTTTCATAAATTGTGAAGAATGAACTTATGTTGTTTTCATGGTTTAATCTTATGCATGCAAAAATAATATTCATGTTACCTTAGACTTGTGCCTAGGATTTGTGAGAATTTGAGTATTATACTAAGTTCTTTAATTTTGGTTTCCATCATAATAAGTTGATTGTGTTTGCTCTGAGTTGTTTCAAGATAAGACAAGGGTTTGAAGTTCTTTTTGCCATACCTTCCTCCTGAGTTTTTTTATGAAAGTCAATTCACCTAGTTTAGGTTTAGTATCATTGTGAATATCCATAGGGTATATGAAAGTTGTTGGTGAATTTGCTATAGTTCCCCAGTTTTCCGTAGGTTAACAAGGGTCACATAGTTTCCCAATTGAGCTATACATCCAGACTATTCTGTACCTCGAACCCTATTTACAGGAGGAGTTCTAAAACGAGTAAGATTAAATTCTTGTCTTTTGTTGGAGCCCATGTCAAAACTTGCATCAACACGATTATATGTTTATGCTCACCCATGGTACTTTTTGTGTAAATGTATACATATAACTTACAAAATGCAATGATATAAAGAAACAGAATCCTGATTAAACAGAAAAATGGCATACTAATCAGGCTGAGTAGCTTAAAGAGAACATATCCCTATCAAACAGATAGTAGGCACACTACAACTGCTATAAAAATATCATATAGAAAATTAAGGGTTGCCTCTATGCAAATTTTCAGAAGATAATTTCCATTTCTTATGGCGTCTCCCAAACACAACAGCATTAGTTAACTACTGCTCTCACATAACACTTTTTTCTTTAAGACATACTTTGATAGGTACAAACATTCAACCAAATAGCTTACAAAGGTTGTGCTTGCCAGATAAATTTCCTTATCAGTTTGTACTGTAATGGTTCAAAACATACATAATGATAATAATAGAGCAGCCACATACATATTCAGATTAAATTAATGATGGAAGAAAGCCTCGCTCCATCACTAAAGTTCTACCAAACAAACCCATAGGGACATCAGGACCCAAAGAAGAAATTTGAACCATTCAAGAAGAGCTATTTATTGTGATGCGATTGGAAACCTCAACCTCGGACAAGATTAGCAAAAGGGTTGCAAAGATCCCCTTGGAAAAGGAAGGTACATCTGAATCATCACAAAGAAGAGAACGTAATGCCACCTTACTTCTAAGTTGTGTTCTATGGGGGCATATCACTGCAGATCAGTTCACGAGGAAATGCATCCCCTAGGGATGGGAACAGGGCAGTGGACTGGAGACATTGCTACCACTGATCCACAATTAACTGGGATATTCTGATGCAATTCTTCAACACAAATTTAAGATTTGCTTGTGATGATCCAATGCAATTTCTACTAAAACCAGCACACATAAAAATGAAATTTAATATGTGCTACAGAAGTGGCTGCCATCTGCATCTAAATCAGTCCTCGTATGTTTTGTGATTCCCTCATACATAAATCGGTAATCATGAACTGAATTCACTTATGTTTACCGCTGTAAATTAATAAGTGTGCTTAAATTCAGCCTACCATAGATTTTGAACACCTGCTTAATTGTTGGAAAAGAAAACAACTTACAAGAGATGAACAATTGAGCAAGTGAAGAACACAAAGTGGCATCAAACAACATGAGAGACGCAAGATATAACTAGATAACCCAATGTGGGTGAAAACTCCAACAAAGCGGGGTTGTGCCTCTTGTTGTCCACTGAATCCACTGACTATAAACCAATGCTCTTCTTTGGAGCCATTGGGACACTGTGGAACTATGTCCACATCTCAACAATGCCTCTTCTTTCATGCTCTACCCTATGACTCAATTGACAATTTCATATGATCTCTTCCACTTCACTGGAATGCATACAATATTACTAGATCTACTAGATCCAACCCTAGATAAGGATCGATGATTACTCAAAGCAAGCTATTTACATGTGTTTAACTTCAAATTTACAAACAAGTTTATCAACTTCGATATGAAGTTCTGGGTACATGGAAAGCCTACAAACAGGAATTTGAAGTGGCTTTGTCTTTTTAGAGACTATTTTTCTTCTTTTTCATGTCAGAAGTGACATGTGAGGCCTGGGACAAACCTGTCACAAAATAATTGACAGATTTGGTAAAGGTTGCCCATCCAATGCAGCCAATCTTCCCAAGACCAAAACTTCATAAGAGCTTTGTTTTTCGTCTCATTTGAATAGTTGGAAAGCTATTGAAGACATCCACCCTTTAGTGGGGGTTGCATTCAGTTCTACTTGACCAAAAGCATCAACCATGGGTCCTTATATTCAGAGTTTCAAGCCGGATTTTAGCATATAAGGAATCAATTCAATGTGTTAAAACATATAGTGATGTATTGACAAATTAAAACTGATTCATTTTAGGTGAACCATAACCCGCCTTCTGTCCCCCATGGGGACTCATCCCATCAAGGAAAACAAAGACACAATCGAGCACGAATAAGTAATATGAAATATCTCAATTCCCAGAGGAAAATTGTAATCCACCAAAATTATTTATCGCTTAGACTATATCAACAATTGCAAGCATTCTCTAAATGATTTGTGCTTGTTACTGGCAACTTTACAGCACTGTCAGAAAACCTGTCAGCATGTTGCATATGTCACAGTAAATTATTATAATTCTATTATACTTAGAAATAGGTTAATATCTAGAATGCTATTTATGGTATCCAGCTCAAAACAAATTCTGCACTGAACAAATTATAAACTAGAAATCCCCAGCAATATGGATCAATATTGATGATCCCTACACCACATTGTAACCCGGGTTACCTATATGAGGAAATCAAAGACACAATTGAGCGAATAGGTAATATGAAATATCTCAACTCCCCAAGGAAAATTGCAATCCACCTAATTTATATCTAGTTCAGACTATATCGACAATTGTAAGCATTCTCTAAATGATTTGTCCTCATTACTGGCCAATTTACAGTGCTGTCAGAAAACCTGTCAAGGTAAATTGTTATAATTGTTTTATACTTAGATATAGGTTAACGTCTAGAATGCTATTGGTGATATCCAACTCAAAACAGATTCTACACTGAACAAACCATAAACTAGAAAATCCCTGGCAATGATCCCTCCACCACATTGTAACCCAGGTTACCTATATGAGGAACCCTTATCTGTTCTCTTATTACTCATACAAATTATGGACCACAAAGGGTGGTTTGAAACGTTAATTTTATCACATTTTATCCAGAAGTCTAGATTGCTTAATATTATGGATTGCAGAAGCTTTAAATCGTTAATATGGAACAATACAATCAAATCAGTTTATCAACTTCTAGGCTTTAGTACACATTATTTATCAATAACAAGATATACTGATCAGTGATCAGATTTGGATCCTCGTATAACATAAACAGCACCATGGAACCAGAGACTACATTCCAACTTAACTGAAAACCACTTATTTCTATTTTGTATCCTTTTGTGATGTAGATCATTGTATTTTCATTTGGGAGTTTTTTCCGTTACTATGAATGAGAATGTAATGATTAAAATATATTCGTCTATTGCTAAATTAATTCTAATCTGTAATTTTTTAATTTTTATGCTTTTTATTTTTTCTTACAGGCATCCCCTTTGCCTGGAAATTCAGGGAATTTCTTAGCCTGCCTTTTTATCTCCCCTAGATGCTAATGTTATTGTTCCTTGTGGCCTGAGCCTTTCTGCAGACATAAGACACCGTTTGTCTCCTGTCAAAATTTCCCACTCTCATCTTCGCTGAGGGTCCTTCCCTTGTATGATGATTTGTATTTAGCTCTTATATTTAGGGTTTCACTGGCATTGTCTGGTTTTATGTTTCTTTATTGCTAAGTGCTTAGTTGCTTTTCTGTAATCCAGGGTCCCTTTACCCCAGTACTTATCTATTAAAACTGAATATACCTTCTCATTGACCTACTTTTGGTCATCCGTGGACATTGATATAATTCTTATTTCTCTCTAGTGAAATAGTCTTGGTTTAATTCCAGTTATAGTATTTTCTGACCTTTTCTTGCTGAAATAATGTCAATTTCAGATTTTTTCCATAACTATGATAGCTACTAGAATGACAGAATTAGCTATGATTTATGAATGACATATATCTGAATTACTTCAGACTTATGGTTCAATGATAGCTTCATAGTTTAAATGAAGGTGGAATCTGATTTTTCAAAATTATGATAAAACTCATATTCATGAAAGCTTATCAAAGTTTTCACAAAGAATGTTTAGGTTACTTACTGAAAAATCCTTCATATTACATTAGAGTGTGAGGTAGTTACAACCTTGATTAAAAATGTTTGTTGAATGAAAAGTGACGCTCAATGGATTATTGAGAAGCAATAGTTTTGAAAGAAATGTAATCCTAGTGGCACCAAAAATTAACATGCAATTGACAAAAGAATTGGCACACACTTGCCTCTTTTTTGTTATTCAGAAAATGAATTATGGGGGAAATAGCACACACTATAAGGGACTTAGCTTAGAGTCTGGATGTGATGATCCTTAATGTAAAACCCTCGTGAGAAAGTAATGACAAATATATCCAGACTATTGTTCTTACAAATGAATTTCCAGTGTAATTCGGAAGTCTACGGAGGCTTTAGTAGATTTTAATAGCACCCATAAAATTCAAGTTTCTCAAAGGAGCATTAATTAGGTTGATATTCAATTCAAAGCACAGGTTCTGATATCCAAGTTTCCTGAAGATGATGTGTTATTGTGAGTCTGTAACTGCTTTTGAATAACTACAACTTAAATAGCTTATTTAATTAATGACTGCTGCACATATAACCCCAGCTTGAGCACTAAGAAATCATTCTCTTATTTCACCAGCAGAAAATTTCTAGTATTAATGATTGGTTAGCGTCATTGATTTGATTAAATCATATGGAATGAAGAAAGTGCTTCGCCTAGATTTAGAAAGATGATAAATGACTATAGAGGCTATAACATGGTCACCTGCCCTACTAAAACCATAAACTTAGAAGAAGACGAGCGTAATAGTGAACATGCTACAGAAAGCTAACCTTGACATCTGCAGTAAAAGCTGCAGCGGCCACAAAACGTCCATTTGGAGAAAGAGCAGCCATGTTATTTTTCAGTTGATTTGTGTCCAGAACTCCCAAGTATTTTCCATTCTCTCCTTGGAAAAGTTTGATGTCTGTGCCTACAGTTTGAGTCAACACACTTACCTGTATAAGTAAAAAAAATCCTCTTGAAATTGTAAGTTTAAAAATAGCAATCAAAAATTTTTAAAATTTTAAATCCTATATACAAGGTTAGAGAACATGGTGATAATCCCATAGAATTGAATCTTAAATGGCATCAAAATCTGAAAATCTTAAGATAAGGCATCCAAAAGTTGAAAGTCAGTTGCAAGTATCAGGTTCATGTCTGGAATTAGTAATTATCCAACAAAGTTTTTCATTAATTGCCAAAGTTGACCTGCTTGATAGATAAACTCTTTAAAACTTTAAGTAGTTCCTTGTCATACTTTATTACTTATTCCAAAATCTTGAGTTGATTTGGATTGATTGTAAAAGTAGGGTCGAGACAGACATTCATTTGAAGTTTGATTGGATGCAGAATTGTATATACAAGCTCAATTAGATCGCCTCAATGATTAGAATCAGTTTTCAGGTACTGGGGAAATAATGGATGACAAGCATTCAGTTGGAGGAAACAAGCAACTCCTTTGAGATTTGCACTGTAATTTTATCTTTTGTGAGTGATATCCTTGGAATGTTCCAAGGCATTGACATGTCTTTTTAAATGGGAATTATTGTTATTGCTTCAGCTCTCTCCACCTGAAACAATCCACAACATGGATGATTTGTATGTTGACTTTATACGTTCCAAATGGATTGCCTTTAACACTGAATTTAGCAAGTTTTCTACTGTAATTTCACATGGATAAACTAGGATATAAAAATTTCTATTATGAGACCCTCCCTGCACAAAGTGTAACATAGGGGAGTTAAACGCAGAAACATCAGGCTAGCAAGCTAATGTTCTCAAAAAGGGGAAACAATATAACCAAAACAACAGACTAATCCATGGAAGTGTTAATATGACTCATAGACCCCATCTAAATAACAACTCACTTAAAAGTTGACACAGTCGAAGTCATGGTCTCGAAAAATCGAGGAATGGTGATCTTGAGATAGCCTGGTATGAGGAGAGGATTGTGAGAGATGCAGCCTGCATTTAATCCTTGAGAGTCTGAGAGTCTTCCTTGTTGAGCTCCTACCAGTAACATCATTGCATTCATTCAGTATTAACTCGGAGGTCCATAGCTTGTCCTTAGGAACATTCCTAAGCAAAACAGTACAGTGGCTCTGTGGTTGAAGAGGCAGTTCTATCTAGGTAGTTGGAAATGCATGAATATTCCTTTTTAAGATGCAGACAACTCTTCAATGCTCAAGGATTTTACTCCAATTGTAAATAGATAAACAAAAAATAATGAGAGCAAAATCTTATAATCGTTCTTCACATTACTGACTTTCTTTTATCCTCGGCCTCACTTTGGGAAGTGATTCCATGCTTACAATCGTTGGTCTCTTTTGTAAAAATGAGTTTCCTTAAACGAAAAAACCCTACATTCCAGTAAGCAACAAAAATAAATGACAGTGATTTCAGAAAGACTAACAAAAGTTCTGCAAGAATTGGCTACTTGGTGGTGACCTAAAAACTACCTTTACCAAGACTTATCTGGGATTCACCAGAATAATTATGGTTGCATCACGAGCATTGAGACATCAAAAACACTCATAGTATCACCAAATATGTTTAAGAATCCCAAATGCTATAAGGTAGAAGACAGCTTCCACATTTGCAGAATCAATTGAAGGAAAGCACCCTTCCAATGTATCCGCTCCTAACAGAGACTTTTAATGTTCACATGAACATTAAAAGAATTGTTGAGTAGGAAGGGGGTTGAGAAGAATTATATTCCATCTATTTAGGGACATTTCATATCACTGGAAAAAAACATTCGCAACAGCAGAGAGTAGACTGTCATCCTAATCATAAACAAGAAGAATAAGAAAACATAGGCTCTGTATACATAGAAAACTTTCCTTCAGTACGAGTTTTAGTGGTATAGCTAGACATCATGTTTTCCTGTATAATCTTGATGGAGGTTCTCAGATATGTACAAAAAAAGCGATAACACCAACCATTATGTATCTAGACTCTAGAGCAGCCCATCCAAAGTTTGAAACTTCATATTTCCAATACATCCTTACTAAATGGAGAAAGGATATTTCCTAGTGGATCATTGATAACTTAACTGACGATTCTATCACCAGACAAGTTACATGAACAAAATTATTGACCGCGGTCTCCCATCAAATATTAACAGTTGAGTTCTGGGCATGGAAGCTAGTCTCGAGACTACTTGTCTAATACTTCTTTCTGGTTCAGATTATCAAACCAATTAAAATGATAATTTTCCAAATTGTTACAAAATAATATTTCGTAGAATAGGAAACCAATTTAATTCTCATAAAAGCCCTTGTAAAATGCCTACCAAACCCACAAATTGTCAATTCCACACGAGTGAAGGAAAAACAAAATATAGTGCATGTGAAACTCCAACTGGATGAGAAACATAAGTCTCAACTCAAAGAAACAAAATTATGGCAACAACTTAACAATCATAATACAATCAAAGAGCAAGAAAAATAGATACCCTCAGAGCACGAAGCAATAATTGTACTACCATCAGCACTCCCATAGGTTGCAGAAGTGCCAACAAGAGTTAAGATGCCTTTTTGTCATGCACTTGCTGCTTTTCCCATTTCACTTCAGGCAGGGAAGTTTAGATTGTTGATTAACATCTTCAGATGATTTACGAGTTGTGTCTCCATACATGTATAACGAAGATCCAGATATATTATGTGCTCCCACAACTAGCTGTGATGCTTCCTTGCAAAACGTTACCACTACTGGATGGCTCCCACTTGGCATATTGATCCGTAGAAATCTGTCCCAAATCAAACAATAAAACATAACCGGGAGCATCAGAAGGGATCACTTTGATGAGGCTCACATACTAAACAATAATAACAAATAACAAATAATAATGCATTGACTCGCAAGAAAGAAAGAAATAATATTAGTGTCCAGAAATTACCAAAGTCAGTCAATGGGACTCAGAATTACAGCGAGTTACAATAGTCAGTAAAAGGTTGAAAAGAACTCTGAGATGCTTACTTGAAACTTTTGCTCGACACATCATCCATTTTAAAGACCCTCACCACTCTGTCTGCACAAGCTGACCACATATACAAATCCTAGTAAGGATTGAACAACTAGGACTCACCAATACAAGTAAAATGAAAGTGAACATCTGGCATTCTTTAGTAAAACAATGCGAGGCCCCATCAATTTATGCTGCATGCATTTAAATTACAATCACACAAAAACTGGAAATATTCTGAAGATAGGACTTGATAGATATTACGAAAGGGGTCAAAATAGATTTCACGCTATGGATATGTATAATCGGAATTGGTGGTCAATTCACACATCGCAGTATACTAGGTCTTCTAATTCTTTACGGGTTTTATCTAATAGATCCGCGATATAACTGGGACGCCGTTTGAAATACCAAATATGAACAACTGGACATGCCGACCTTCCTGCTTCCCGCTTTCCCTCAGTTTAAACTTTAGAAAATGACAGATTATGTTACACAATACATCAAAATTACTTCAAGATACTTCAGATTTCTACCTATTTCACAGTTTGAACACTATTCAACACCTAAATTTTACATATACAGCATGGATCTGGCAATCTATTTCTTGTTGTAAGGGAAAGAATGAGAACCAAATGAGAGATTTTGATAACTTTTCCCAACTAATTAAATCAAGACTCAAAATTTTAAAGACCAAAATGGCACACTCAAATTTTGGTCATTCATCCAACATTCAACTGAGGCTGATAAATGGGTTTGCAGAGAAATGAAGCTTTGATTTTTTAACAGAACATTATTCAAAATTCCCAAAGATCGGATCCACCCAATTTGGTATGTCTGGAAAACGGATCCAACAGTATTTGGGCCAGATCCGGCAGGATTTGATAACTGTGATTGAAAGTACATTCACGTGCTCTAGAAAGCCCATATTTCTAATCATTTCAGTCCTCTTAACCAGTTCATGATGCATTCAAAGAAGGTTAAGTATGAAGGTAAGTATTATGTAATAGGATATAAGAAAAATCTGTATGTTTTTATTAGTTGTATTGTTGTTATACAGACGTAGGAGATTGTAACAACTTAGCTTTTTAGAAGTTTTAGTTGTGCCAAATTTATTTGTTTGTTTCAGTTTCCTCTATGTCTGGCGTGTGTGTGTGTGTGTCTGTTGGTGCAATATTACTAATTGCACTTGATTAAGCCGAGCTTAGGTCGTGCTAAGTGGCCTAATCTTAGCTTGGCCTATTTTACTCTTAGCATATATTTGGCTTTAGTATCTTTTAGGCTTAATTAGTAAGGATGTGCGACTATAGCACATCCAACATTAGCCACAGTTATAAGCTAATTGATTGGCTATTCTTGTGGCCAATATGAGTGGCTTTAGTACCTTACTTGCCTATATATTCTCCACTCTTTATGTAAACGTTGAAATTAGACTTTAGTGTAAATATACATTTTTGAGATACTTTTCTTAATCTATTTTTCTCTCTCGCCTCTATGCCTCGGCGTATTTTCGATCCTGCATGATCCAGAATTCGATATGGTATCAAAGCAGGCGAAGGCTAACGCTGTAGGAAAGGTTTAGGCAATTTTTAGAGCAGAGTTTTTTCCTGCAACGTTTTGAAGCAAAATGAAACATTCATTGTGTCCGAAAGGCCTCAAAACCCAAGGATCAACAATAAACATCGTATGGTTCTGTGACAGGAATTCTGGCACATTTTTTGTAGGTTTCAGGTCTTGCTCGGTGCGATCCATACCATATAGAAATCTGCATCATTTTTCAGGGTTTTTGGCATAGTTACCAGGTTCGGAAATCCGATTAAATTCGGAAGGGCAAAAAAATCCGAAAATTCGGAGTTCTCGAAAAAATTCGAAAAAATACGGAAAAATCCGGTTCGGAATATATATACTTATATTATTATAAATTTATATTATTGTATACTTATATCATTATATATAGACAAATCATACAAAAAAGCATCCATCTACCATAATCATCATCATCATAATGATTCTTTCAAAAGATTGCAAGAAGTTGCTTGGTCCAAAAAGGTACAAAAATAAATTTTATGAAAATAAGAAAAATATTGCCATCAATGCGTAGAGCTCAAGAAAATATACACTTTTAGAGAAGACGACACCTGAAACGGAGCCACGGAATGAAAGTTATGGCACATGCAAGTTTTTGCCTATGTTCTTCTGGAACGCCTATACAGCAAAAAGCGGGAGCGGGAGCGGGCGGGAGCGTCCGAGAGCGGGAGCAGCCAAGGAGCGGGCAAGGGCTGTGGAAACGCGCGGGTACGGCCTGCGCCGTACCCGGGCGTTTCCGCAGCCCCTGCCCGCTCCCTGGCCGCTCCCGCATTGGAAAAAACGTTTTTTTTTTTTAAATTTAATTTTTTTATGTTTTTAAAGGCACACAACAATAAAAAATTATAAATTCTTCTAATCTAAAACCTAAAAGCTACCTCTAAACAATAAAACAAAAGAACACACAAACAAAACATAAAGCAAACAAACTCACATTGTGGCTCTCCAAAATTGCATTGTGCTTGTCTAGGGTTTGAGGAGCTATTGCTAAGCTTGTAGGAGTGTGAGGAGCTATTGCTAAGCTTGTAGGAGTGTGGGGAGCTGCAAAGGAGGATTTGTGAAGGATTTGATTTGTGGTTTACTAAGTGAAGGTAAGTTTTTTTTTAATTTCTAGCCTTGTTCCTCTATTTTTTTAATTATTTAATCTTTCACACATTACATTTTTTTGCTTATGTTCATTTTTATTTTGCTCTTTCCATTTAATTTTTTTAATTTTCATTGTTCAATCACAATGCAATTGCATGCCATTGTTTTCTTTGCTTAATTTTTTTTTAAACCTTGTAGGTATTTCTACAATGGCAACAAGTTCTGCTTCTTCTGGGCAATCTTTGGCCAAAGACTTTGACCCAAATTCACCGTTATGGAGGCACGTAACAATAGTTCAACAACTTGCAGGTGGTGGTTGTTTTGAATGGAAATGCAATGAGTGTGATGGACTATTCAAAGGCTCTTACAGTAGGGTGAAAAGCCACTTGTGTGCCATAACGGGTAATGGTATAAGAGTATGTAGGGGGAGGAATAATGTTGGGGTGCCAAAAGCAAATGTTTTGGCATATATCAAAGAGCAGGAGGATGCAGAGGCTAAAGTGGCTATGAGAGTGGGTCATCCATTGGCCAAAAGAGGAGGTTCATCTCGTCAAAGCAGGCCTCCAGTTGCTCCATCACCTAGTGGATCCCCAATTGTGGCCATGCCACATCCATTTGTGGCTCCTATCTCCACAGATGAGGATGTTTCCCTTGCACGAAAGAAAAGTAAGACAAAAGGGCCATTGGAAAAGGCCTTTCAGAATGAGAACAGGGAGATTGCAGATGAATGCATTGCAAGGTGTGTATATGCTAATGGTCTTTCTTTTAATGTTGTGAGATCACCTTATTGGCATGAGATGGTGAAAGCCATCAATGAGGCACCAAAAGGGTATAAACCACCAGGATATGAGAAGATCCGCACCACCCTTTTGGATAGACAAAAAAAATATGTGGAAACCTCCTTGCAACCAATTAGGGACTCATGGACCAAAACTGGTGTGTCCATTGTTTCTGATGGATGGAAAGATGCAAGAAACCGCCCTTTAATCAATGTGATTGCAGTATGCCCTAAGGGGGCAATGTTTTTGAAAGCGGTTGATTGTGAGGGGCAAGTGAAGGATGCCCAATTCATAGCCAACATTCTCTTTGAGTCCATTGAGGCAGTGGGGCCTGAAAATGTTGTCCAAGTGATAACGGACAATGCCAAAAATTGCAAAGCTGCGGGGATGCTAGTTGAGGCACGGTATGGGCATATTTTTTGGACACCTTGTGCTGTGCATTCATTGAATTTAATGCTAAAGAAAATGGCAAACAAAATAGAGTGGATCCAAGAAGTGTATGCGGTAAGGTCTTAGAAGAAATCCAAATGTTTGTCACCAACCACCACATGTCACAGGCATTTTTAGATCATTCTCGTGATTAGAGCTATCTGTTTTGAAGGTAAGGACAAGCTTTATTTCTTTCTTTCTTTTTAATTTAAAATTTAATATAAGTTTTTTAGTATTCTTTTAGCTTTCAATTTTATAATTTAAATTTTATTTTTAATTTTTGTTCCTCGTTCTTATTAGGTTGTTGAGACTCGGTTTGCATCACACACAATCGTCTTGAGACGACTAGTGAAGGTGCGAGAGGCACTCATGAGGATGGTAACATCCAATCTTTGGTCTATATGGAGGCAATCAAACACTCAAGGGGCTCAAAAAGTGAAGAACTTGATCTTAGAGGACTCTTGGTGGGATAGAGTGGGTTATCTGTTGAGTTTTACGGAGCCCATTATGAGCATGATCCAGTTTACTGACACGGATCAACCATGTCTAGGAGAGATATATGACGGCATCGACTCAATGATTGAGAAGATAAAAGCCGTCATAAATGCAAAAGAACAAGATCCCGAGGAAATATTTTTCAAACAAGTGAAGTCAATCCTCATTGAGCGGTGGAACAAAATGACCACCCCATTACATCTACTAGCTTTTGCATTGACTCCTAGATTTTATAGCACAGAGATCCTTTCCTTGCTGGGAGGGTAGCACCATACAAGGATGCGGAAGTCAATGAGGGATATATGGCAGCATTGGCTAGGCTCTTCCCTGATCCTGAGGCCCAAGACCAGGTTATGGTAGAGTTTGGCAATTTCATAGCAGAAACGGGTCATAGCCTTCTCGCTCTTCGGAGCAAATACAAGATGGATGCACATATGTGGTGGTACCTCCATGGTACTTCATCGGCTTACTTGCAACCTCTTGCGTAATCAAGGTCTTGCACGTAAGTTTTTAATTTTTTTATTCTCTTTTCTTTTAGTTTTTTAAAATTTAAGTTTGAGTGTTTAAATCTGAAGTTGAACTTTGCATTGACTTTGAAGTTTGGGTTGCCTTAATAGGTTGCAAGTTCATCTTCCTCTGAGCGCAACTGGAGTACGTATAATTTCATCCACTCACAGAAACGCAACAGGTTGGGGGCTAAAAGGGCTGAAGATTTGGTATACATACATTCCAACTTGCGCCTTTTATCCCACAAGCAGCCAAAGTACAAGGAAGGGTCAACAAAACATTGGGACATTGATCCAGAGATAGTTGACTTGGATGCTTCCATTTCCCACCATGGAGCATATGATGATGAGACGAGTTCTGTGGCACCACGAGACCTACATGCACAAGGGGGTGCAACTGGCAGTGGCCCTAGTGCGAGTGGTTCGAGCCCATGTGGTTCTAATGAACCACATAATGATGATGATGTAGCTGGTTTTGATCCTCTTGATGAAGAGGAATATGATGAATATTGACAATGAAAGATAGTTTGAGCTTTGAATATTGATCTATGATTGAATTTAATATATCATGAGATTCATGACATTCACATTGTGTTTGATTTAAGTATTTTAAATTTTAATTTAACTTTTAAGCTTTTAAGTTTCTAAGTTTTATCGGTATCCTAGCTTGTTTGTTGTGGTTATTCACTTATTTAGCTTATAACTTGTCTTTTATCTTGTCTTTCATATGCATAATATGTGGTTAATAATTAAATTCCTATTTAGAAGGCTGAAATTTATATATTTTTTAATTTTTATATAATTTTTGTACTGCCGTATCCGGGGTCAAAAAAATTTGCCGTTTCCGCGTATCGAATACCAGGCTGCTCCCACTCCCGTATCTAAAACGTTTGGTAACTTATGTTTTTGCTGCTACATCTTCCCGGACCCTTTCCAAAATGGCAAATTTTTTTCTTTCCTTGTGGTTTTTTCACCAAAAAGGAAATTTTTTTTTTTGCAAAAAAGGGCCGAACTGAACCGGATTTATTCGGTTGCTTCAAAATACAATTGAACCGATTTTCATACAAATCCGGCCGAACCTGGTAACTATGGTTTTTGGAGGTTTTTTGGGTTTTCAACGATTTCCGTGGGTTTTCAGCAATTTTCAACATTCTAGACTTGTCATCAATTGTCAGTTCTGGGGTTTTGCAATTTGTTTTTGAATTAAAGAAAACACATGTTTTTGTGGCCACACTGCCTCTACTGTCTGGCTTTCTCCACCAGATCTGCTTTTCCATTTGGCATTGGCATTGGCACTGGCACTGGCACTGGCACTGGCACTGGCAGTGTCTAATTTTCATTGGCAGTGTATGAAGCGTTTGGATCTATGCTTTTGTTTCGACAGCTCTTCACCAACTGTGCTACCTTCTGAAGCCGTGTCACAGTCAGATCTCCATCATTGCTCCATTGGGCCACCTCCTCGCCACTTCCTCATTGTAAGCAGCGTCATTGTTCATTGTAAGGGGCTTCCTGCTATTGCATTGCATCATTCCATTGCTACCATTTGCAACCTCCACCATTGGTACCCTCCCTACCTCGCTGTGAAACTCCAGTCAATTGGCATTGATATTGGTAATTTAAAATTTTGGGTGAAGCATTGGAAATTTGTATTTTGATCCTTGGCCTCCAATCCCACCACCTGTTGACCTCCACACCGCCTTCCCTACCAGGTGGACCTCATTGCCATCCATGTCTCAACTCTCCACGGCCAAGGTTTTAAAATATCATTTTTTTATTTTTATGATCAAACCTAATATTTAATTAACACTTTGGCCACAATTATAATTTAAAAGAATTGAGTGGTGGAACAGCATTATAAGTTTTATTAAAACCATTCCATCTTGGGAAGTCAAGGATTTGAACCCCCAACTCCCCTCCTATCAGTTTTCAAAACAATTTCTTTTGAAAATAAAAGAAATATTTTAGTTGGGGGTATTACTTTTTATAAACGGGGTGGATTTTTCCACTATAGTAGGGGCACTTTTTATATGACATGAACTCTTGTAAAGGTTTTTTTATTGCATTTGGTAAATGCAATGGAGGAATGTTCACTTTCCGATCTCTTCATTGAATACTGGAGGGTAGGGCCCTGTCTGACGAGCAGTCAGACCTCCCTCAATAAACTTGTTTTTGCAGATTTCTTCTCTCCTATAATCTTGTACAAACCATATCTTGCGCATATAGACTCCGTTTTGCGCGTCTTTTTTTTAACTGCATGTTTTTGCATTCTCCACAACCATGCAGTCTATTGGCTCTAAAAATACATTTTTCCCTCACCTTGTAAAGGGTACCTAACGTGGACTCATAGTCGGGACTCTCTTGAAGAAATTTTGTCTTCTTTTCACGTGGCATTTTTCTGGCAAGATTTCTTCTGCATTAATTAACTTGTTGTTCAAGTAACAGCTTTCATTCCACTCATGCAAACAACTCCATAATTCCTTGTGTTTTTCGCCACTATTTGAACTGAGGGGCGTTGGTGTTCAAACTTCAAAGTAGTGCCTTTTATACGACTCGTATAGGCATTTTTGGATTGTTGTTTCTTAGCCATCTTGAACAGTCATTGGTTAGTTTCATCTGCCACTTTTGCGCGTGCAATTTTTTTCCAGACATCGGAGGCCCCTTTCTATGTGCCTCATTGCGTTTTTTAGGGATATTCAATTGATTTCTGTAAATAAGCACTTTTTGTGGGTGCTTGTGTGCTTTTATTAGTTGTTTGAGCACAATAATCAGATTAGATTCCAATCTTGTAAATGGGTATCTAATGAAGCATTTGTTTGCCAGAACCCATGCAAGGATTGTAGTCTGTCTCATATTTCATTTGCGTTTATTGATGTACTGATACTCATTTGTATTTTTGACACCTTCATTGACAACATGACCGTCTCCATGTTGTGAGAGCGTCTAGTATGATATCAAACATTGTCCGCATTTCAGTGTTTGAGTAGTGGACTCATCCCACTCATGCAATTCCTTGGTGTACCCTTTTCTACAGCTTTGGTGATATTTCTTTAGTGACACTGGCTAGGAGTCCCCACCAGTATAGTTGAAGCATTTTGGAGGATGTTGGCCACTCTTCTGGTCATTTTGGACTTGTTTGAATCTCTCCTCTGTACTTTCACTTTTTGGCCACACCTGCTTCAGTTTCTAGCCATAATTTCATGAGAGACGTCTATTGCTATCACCTTCTTCCAGTTCAACTTGAGGGGTTGGTTTTACAATGCTTCCCAGGGAGTTCTTTCTACCCAATTTTTTGAGATATGTATTTCTTCTGAGTGAGGCTCATATAGAGCACCAATCCCTATTTCAACTTGGCAATTACAGCAACTTGACATCCACATATTTTGGTAAGATGAATTGGCATCCATAGGAACACTCAGTATCACATTGAATAGTTGTACATAGGTACATTATCAAGCCTAATTGCTAGGGCCTATTTCAGAGAAGTCTATTTATGTTTGCTTTAGAACTCCCTAAGCTATGCTTACTAATTTCACTTGGTTAGCTTAATCCTAGCTTACCCTATTTTACTTTAGCTTATATTTGGCTTTAGTATATTTTGGGCTTAAATTTTAATTAATTAGGATGTGCAAATATAGCACATCCAACATTAGCCACGGTTATAGGCTAGTTAACTGGCTATTCTTGTGGCCAATAGGAGATACTGTGCAAGTACTTTACTTGCCTATATATTCTCCACTCATTATGAAAACGTTGAAATTAGACTTTAGTGTAAATATACATTTCGAGATATTTTCCTCATCTATTTTTCTCTCACCTTTATGCAACCTGCACCTACGTGAGCTATGTCTCAGCTTATTTTCGGTCCTGGGTAATCCAGAATCCAATAATATACAAGGCTTTCATGTAATAGTTTTCTACAGCTTGTGCAATAAATATAATATGGTATCAGAACCATTACATTTAGAAAGCTGTGCAATTTACAGCGCCTAATATATCATAAGCTTTGAGATTCATTATTTTAGGGTATAACAAAATATTTCTTTATATATGGCTGCAGATCGAGTTAATTCAATAATTTTTGGTCGGGATAAAGTAAGAAGCTGAAATTTTGCCAAATTAGCTGCAGTAGTATGCTAAAATGATTTGTGAAAGCATTTTCCTATTGCCATGTTTGCTTTGAAAGATTTTTTAGTTTTTTGAAGGTTAAGCGGTCTAAATGGCCAATATTCAGCATTTAATCCTTCCTGATGCCCAAAAGCTGAATGGTTGTAGTTACACTTTGTGGAGTCATAAAATAGTCGCCAAATGTGAGTACCACAATCTTGACCAGATTGCACTAGGCAGGAAGACAAACTGATGATGATCCCGAAGATCTTGACAAAAGACATAAGGAAGTTTTGATGCTTCTAATCTATGTCACAAGGTTTGTGTTCATGTTTAAATTCAGCGAAAATAAAATTCGGATTAAGTTCGAAAATGATAAATTCGGAAAAACAAAAAAATCATGATTAAATTCGACTAATAAAATATAATTGGTTATATGTTTGTTTTAAATATAATTGTTTATATATTTTTAACTTTAATTTAAAATTAAAATTAAAAAAATTAACGATCAATTTAATTATAAATATTATTATATATATCAATAATAAAATCAAACTATCGATTTAAATAATTAATTATATATATAATGGTTCTGCCAAGGTTTTTTTGAAAGTAATAGGGGGATAAGACAAGGGGATCTATTGTCCTCTTTCCTCTTTATTCTGGTTGCAGAAGCTTTAGAAAGAGCCATAAACGCTGAGATCAGGGCAGGAAATCTTCAAGGCCTTAAAATAACGGAGGATACTTGATCCTCTGACTCACCAAAAATTTGTTGATGACACATTCCTTTTTGGTTATGCCTCAATTCGGAGGCAAGGGAATTTAAAGTCATTTTGGATTCTCATGCTGCAATTGTCGGGCAAGAGATTAGCAAGCCAAAATTTGTGATCTTCTTCTTTTCCCATAAGACTCTCCCCTAAAATACCGTAATGTCCCCTTTCTACGCCAAAGGCCTAAGGGTCAAATCGAGTCCAAGCCGTGGTCATACCCAAGGGGTTGTGGACGCTGGGGCTATTTAGAAGGGGCCGCATGGTACTAATATTCGTGTTTGGCATTTGGGGGTCACTTTTGGACCATGGCGACTTAAAGGGGAAAAGTAACTTAAGTCGCTTTATTTTATTGGCCCCTCCATAGAAAGAAATGTGTATAGGGTCCGCATTGGGACTCTTTTGCCTTGGGAAAGTATATAAGGAGCCGAAGCGAGAAAGGAAAGGAACTTTTGGCATATACATTTTATCGACCCCTTCTCATGCATTTGCTTTGTCGTTGCACATCTACATCTTGTGGAGTCAAATCCCACAGGGACCCTAGCTTCAGTGGTGAGAGACATATCCCTAGCTCGCAGGCATTCTTGATAGTGAGAGATCTACCCTAATCTGTCATTTTGGAGTTGTGTAGCAGAGCCATTAACGAGAGGTTTCAGAGGAAGGATCTCGAGGGTCTTGGGGGCATTTGGGGAAGATAAGCAAAGGGGCTCTAGATCATATTCACGACAGCCATTTAGGCTAGGCGTGGCAGCTCGTTGAAGGCGCCTCCAATTTCCGACCCCATTCCAAGCGAGGCGACTTACGAACCTTTATTTGGGGGTTTTTCCAAATGGTCGGTCGTTTTCATATCTAAAGGTGGAACTATTCTTGCTATATCTCGTTAATGTTATTTCCAAATACCCTTATTATTAATGCTCTTGTATTTAGAGGGTTACGAACCTCGAAGTTTTCCCGGCCTAGGGCACGTTGTGCTTTTTCCGCAGCAGCTTTAATCTCTCGTAAAAGTCCAACAACAGTTTTCTTATGTCCTTTATAATAATATCAAGCTCTCTTTAAATTTTCAAGTAATTCGGGTGGACATTTTGGCAAATATTAAGTTTCTTTAGTTCATTGCCCCAACTGTAAAAATCTGGTAAAATCAGTATTTTATGTGGCTACAAGTTTTCAATATTTTGTGCATTTTTAAGTGGTATCCCATTAGGGATATTTCAATACAAAGGATTTTTGTTTTAATCTTTGGAAAAATTGGCCCATAAGTATCTTGGCATCCCCCTCTTTACCGAGGTTGGTAGATATTCTCTGTGGAACAATTTAATAAAAGCTTTTGAGTGCGATTCTGATCCTAGAAAGGTAAAATGGTTATCTTTTGTTGGAAGGTTTTTGCTAATTAAAACAGTCTTGAACGTCCTTCCCATTTATATGATTTCAATTTTGAAAATTCCCAAAATTGTTCTCGATGATGCTAATCAAGATTATGAGATACTTTCTTTGGTAAGGAACTAAAGACGCAAAAAGATCCCATTGGTGAAATGGGAGGTCATTTCCCTTCCAAAAATTATGGAGTAGGAATAATTAATCTAGAAAGGCAAAATTTAGCCCTTAGGGCTAAATTAGTTTGGCATCTTCTTTTTAAGCCCAATAGTTTATTTGGGAAAATTGTGGAAAAGAAATATCTCGGGGCTCCTCTTCCTGCTGCATTATTAGTTATTGAGCATCCCCCAAAAGGTTCTCACATATGGAATTTCATCTTATCATGTAGACAAATGTTCACACAATGAATCGGTATCTTGGATGATTGGGAATGGGGAAATGGCTAACTTTTGGGAGGATTCCTAGAATGGTTTTCCGGCTCTTGGAGAGGTGCCCAGTCTTCAAGATCTAATGAGGATTCTTACCCCCTTCGGGGAAAGAGTTATAAATTATGGAAACAAAATCTCTCAGTCCTCCCCTCTCATGGTCTGGAAGGATTTAGAGGATCTCACTATTTCGGAAGAAACAAAAGCCCTTTTCAAAGACGAGTTGGCAAAAGAGAGATTGCCCTTTCTTCCGAAAATGATAAAAAAATTTAGACAGCTTCAAAATTTGGGATTTATTATGTGTAAAATGAATACAAGAAATTAGTGATTGAAGAAAGTTTTGAAGAAAAGGAGTGGATTGAATGTTGGTCCAAATTTTTCCCACCAAAGGCTGGAGCATTTTCATGGTTGGCTTTTAAGGGAAGAATTTTCACCCAAAAGAGGAGACAACTAAAAGGTAAGGCTGGTCCTACAAGATGTGTGCTCTGCTATGAAGCTGAGGAAGATCTAGATCATCTATTGGTGCATTGTCCTTTTGTTGTAAAATGTTGGAACTGGCTATGTGCAAGGTTAAATCTTCCATGGGTTCAACCAAGGACCCTTTCCGCTGTCCTCCTTGCCTAGCCGAGGGTAAAAACTAACGATGCCCTTGTCTCAATTTGGGGTTGTAGCCCATATCTTTTAATCTGGCATATTTGGTGGGAAAGAAACAAGAGAATCTTTAGGGAAGAAATTAGCTCAATAGAATTTGTTTTGAATAGGCTAGAAACAGCCATCTCTGAAAATGTGTCAATTCAATGGAAAAGAGGTAGCTTGTTCTCTTCTCAAGATAGGGAGATCCAAAAGAATTGACCAAGGATCATTAAACCATCAAATGGTTCTAATGCCAAGATAGGATCAAGGAATTTGACGAGGCAATTGGCAATTTGGGAACCTCCTCCCCCAAGTTTTTGTAAACTCAATTTTGATGGTGCATCTAAAGGGAATCTAGGTCCTTCAGGTGTTGGATGCATCATAAGGAATGAAAAGAGGTGATGTAGACTAATCATCTTTTATAACTTGTTTTTTAAGGAGTATCACTTAGCACGTGATATCTACTTTGAGATTCATCACGGTTTAAGATATTGAGATATATAGTTTTAAAATATACACGATGAATTTTTGGGGAGATTTATTTTAGAGGCCTAGTGGTTAGTTATATGTTTATGTTGGATATAATGGATTTGTGAATTGTGGATTTCACGAGTGATTGATATGAAATTTTTATGCGATTTGAAATTCTTTTAACAAAAAAACTCATCAATTTTAGACTAGAGAATTTGAATTATGAAGTGTATAGTGCCACTTGTTCTCAAGTGATTGTGTCATTGCCTAAGCTTCTCATTGATATGTTAAATGTCACCTATTATTCTTTTGTGCAACTTTGCTTTTGCTTGAGAGGGTAGGTTGAAATTTGGCTTATTTTGGTATTTAAGGCAAAAAAACATCCCACTTGTGGGTCCTTCGGGTGTTGTATGCATCATAAGGAATGAAAAGGGGATTCAATCTTCAAAGGGGACGAGCAATCAGGCGGAAATTCAAGCTCTTGAAAGAGGCTTGAAATTGGCAATTGATCTAAATATTCGCAATCTGAAAATTAATTTGGTCCTAAGAAAAGTGCTTTATTGGCTTTTTTTTTTCTTAGATCAGTCTATTAATCATAATTTTAGGGAAAAAAACAAATGTGTCGACTTGTTTGCTAACACAGAGTCGAACAGGTTGTTGGTGAAAAGATTAGTAATCATCTTGCGGAGTGGCTGGGTCTTGGGGATTTGTTGGCTGACAATGAGGTGATTACTTCATAATTATTTAAATCGAGTTGGAGCGTGTGAAAAGACAAATCTAGCCTTTTTAACTTGTCGTTCGCTTTGTTTTTTTTCAACTTTTTCTCAGTTTGACGCAGATTGCTGCCTAGCATGGAGAATCCCAATTACCCATTTTTACAATTCACAGGGGCTAAAAGGGAAATGGCTTCTACTCCAAGGCATCCTAGATAAGACTGAAATCAATCTTCAAGGTGGTTTGTCCGCAAGATTTGGCAGCCATTGAACAAATAAATGGGGAGAATTACATAAATCGGAAGGACAATCGAGGGTAAACACAGAAGTGGCGACAACATTTGTCAAGCATTTTTGATTATTCATCATGACAAGGCTTGGGTAGTTGAGCTTGGTCGTAAATGGATTTGGACGTCTCACGGGGTTGGCGTGGAGGAAGTTGTCGATTGTGCCTCCGTGGCTTCTTGGTCACTATTATCAAAGGAAAGGGTATGTTGGTCGATAGGGCAACCTTTGTTGAGCTGGAAAACGATTTGATTCTTTGCTTCGCTTCGCTTCATAGAATCAGTTCTCAAGTTCTGCAAGAGCAAGGAGTTCGGGGTGTTTCATATCCCTTGTCCCAACCTCGGATGCTTGAGGACCCCTCTAAAACAGGGCCGTTGTGGTGGGAAGCCCTTCGCGCAGTAGTGAAGCATATGATTGACTCGTGGAAGGCGCCAACCCGAGCAAGGAGGAGGATACAAGTATGTGGGTCGTCGGATGCAAAGTTTGAGTCCAAGGTCGAAGCGATTATGATCTCGTCGACTAAAAAGAATAAAGAAAATGGTGTCTCTTCTATCTATTTTTGGGTTTTATAATGTACAGTTTTTAGTAACAGCTAGTTATCGGCTAATATTATAGCGGGTTTTGTCTCTGGTTGTGCATGTTGCATAGTTTTCTATAATACGGTAACGATATATCTTACTATGTAAAGTGAAAAGGACCCTTGAACCCTTGTTTACATATTAAATATATATATATTTAATTAAATTGATAGCTTAATTTTTTAAATTTTAATTCTAAATTAAATTTTAAAAAATATAAACAATTATAATTAAAACAAACATAAATAAATATTAAACAAAAGGTAGAACATGAATAAATATATTTAGATAGCTTAAAACATAACAAGTTAAAATAAAATTAAAGATTGTAAAGAAATAAATATTTAAATTTAAAAACTAACGAAAAAAGAAAAAAAGAACACGTTAAAAACCTAAAACCTAACTTTTGGACAGAGCTCTTTCGAAAGGAAAATTAGTCTCTCTCTCAACGAGGATTTTCGTCGTCAAGCCTTCCACCGACATGGGTCTACCTTGGTCAAAGCGTTCCACGCGGGTTGAACTAAGGATCGAAACTTGCAAGGAAAACACGATCAAAGCTCTTTAGAAGGTAGAAAATGAGCATTGAAGCTCGGTAAGGAGAAACACGGGGTTTGGCGCTACAGCTAAGAGTTCTACCCTAAAGCGCAGAAATTTGCCTTGACATTCGCAAATTTGTACCGAACTTTATGGCCCACTATTAAATGCGACAAATTTCGAATCTAAAGCCAAAACATTGGCAAACCCAAGACTTAGCTTCTAATGTTGTCTGTTGTAGATGATCTTATACCTGCAATATGATATCAACTTAACTGTGACATTATGTAATAATCTTAAAAACAAGTATCAGACATCAAAAGTTGATTGGGTGTTGTATTTGAAAAATCTCTTGTTTTCTTCCAAGTTACGGGAAGGAGGATCCATCTCAAAGAACTTGTTGAGGTTGAAGGATTTGAGCAATCTGTTGTCTGCCATTGAAAAATGGGTAGACGATTAGGATACGGTAGCTTTGGTCTTAAGAAGTTTGCCATCATCCTATGAATCCTTTGTTGAGTCATTGCATCTCACTAGGGAAACTCAAACACTCGAGTATGAGCATACATCACCATTACTCTTGCAAAAAAAGAGGAAACAAATGCAAATGTAAGAATCTAGCTCAAGCAAAACAAAGAGTACATTCAGCGCAAAGATCAAAGCGTAGCAATACACTAGCAAACATTCCAATGACATTTGTTGAAGAAGGTAAACCGTAACACATCTTACTAATCACAAGTGATATGCTTTTACTGTAATAGGCTTGTACATGGGAAAAGATTTTGCCCAAGAGAAGTGACTTTGCATGCCAAAAGGGTTCAAAACAAGTAAATGTTGTTGAGATTGATAACCAAGAGATAGCAGATGATTTTACATTTGTTGCAACACGGACATTCAGCTAAGTCCACAACATGGTATTTCAACTCACGAGCATCTAGACATTATAGATGATGTTGAGACTAGTATGAGACTTTTGTTAAAGATAAAAGTAGGAGTGAATATGTTACATTAGGTCATGGATAAACTCACCATACTGAAGGATGCAGAGATGCTAATGTCACAATGAACAATACCATGAATCTTCTTTCAATTAGTGAAATAATGAAGAGTCTTCATCTTTCAATAAAATTTGTTGCAACACAGGGACATTCAGCTAAGTCCATAACATGGTATTTCAACTCACAAGCATCTAGACATTATAGATGATGCGGAGACTAGTATGAGACTTCTGTTGAAGATAAAAGGAGTGAATATGTTACATTAGGTCATGAATAAACTCACCATATTTAAGGATGCAGAAATGTTAATGTCACAATGAACAATACCATGAATCTTCTTTCAATTAGTGAAATAATGAAGAGTCTTCATCTTTCAATAAAATTTCAAATGTAAAATCATGTTGCAACATGATTTTACATTTGTTGCAACACAGGGACATCCAGCTAAGTCCACAACATGGTATTTCAACTCACGAGCATCTAGACATTATAGATGATGCAGAGACTAGTATGAGACTTTTGTTGAAGATAAAAGTAGGAGTGAATATGTTACATTAGGTCATGGATAAACTCACCATATTGAAGGATGCAGAGATGTTAATGTCACAATGAACAATACCATGAATCTTCTTTCAATTAGTGAAATAATGAAGAGTCTTCATCTTTCAATAAAATTTCACGGTAATAGATGCATTGGCAAATATCTTCATAATGACAAGGTGATTGCAGTTCTTTTTGGTGAGAAGGGATCATACAAACTTGTTGATGACAAATCAGCAAGCTCACATGCCCTAACAATGAAGGAGAATCATAGTGTTCTTTGGCCCGAGAGGTATGGATGCCTCCATTATCAATATTTGACTATACTTGGAAGAAAAAGGATCATGAACATCAAGTTGTGTGTACAAAATGTCAAAAGGGAAAATATAGTAGACACCCATTTGATATTTGGTAAAACGTGGCATTCCAAAGAAGTCCTGGATCTAGAACATGCTGATCTACGTTGGTTGATGATTATTCCAAGAAAATGTGGGATTATTTCCTGAAATAGAAGTCAGAATGTTTATCTTGGTTTGTAGCTCGTTCAAAACTTTGGCAGAGAAACAAACTAGTAAACAGAGCAACACTCTCAGATCTGATAATGGAGAAGAGTTTGTCTTGAATTAGTTTCAGGAATTCTACAAGAAACAAAGTATACATAGGCAATATAATATCGTACACCCCACAACAAAACCGAGTTGTGAAAAGGAAATGGTGAGGAGCATGGTACATGGCCTGTGAGATACAGGTACTAGGCAGAAGCTGTGAATACAGCAGTTTACATGCTTAACCAGCGTCCTGAAACATTGTAGAATAACACTCCCAACAAAGCATGATCAGGCAAGTGACCAGACTTTTGTGTTTTCGGTTGTGTGGCTTTTGCATTAATTCCGGCAGAAAACATAAGCGAATTAGAAGTAAAAAGAAAAACACATATGTTTGTTGGTTGTACTCATCAGCCTAAAGCATACAAATTAATGTTTCTATTAACAAAATTCTTATTAGTAGAGATGTTGAAGTGGATGAGAAATCTTTTTTTTTCTCGGGTGATGGTACATCTACTGACTATTTGGTATGGCTAAAGAAATCTGTTGATAATTCTGGAACATAACTGACGTTGAAGTAAACCAAGGCTCCAAGTGAGGGATGTTAGAAAAGTCAAGTTCCACGGGGGTTCCAAGGAAGAGCATGGTAGAAATCAGAGCCCAAAAACAAGTCAGGATAGCCAATGACTACAACGGGAAAGGTATTATTTCGCTCTGACGGATGTTCGGGTGGATGAATTATTATAGGAAATGGCAGGTGGTCGATCTACGCAATCAGGTAAAAAAATTGTGTAAGGTTTTCAGCAGGTGAATTTTGCTCTAACTTCTATTGTTTGCAGCTTGCAGGTATATAAACCTATCACATATGAAGAGGCCAAGGGAAATGCTGAACAGGAAGTTACCATGAAGGCAGAGTTTTATGCCTTGGAGTTGATATAAAACAAGACTTGGGTATTGACAAAATTACCCAAAGGGAAGAATTCCATTGGTTGTAAATGGGTTTATAAGGTGAAATTCAAATCAAGTGGATCTTTGGACAAGTAAAAAACTGAACTTGTCATTAAAGGATATGCACAACATGAATGGGTAGATTGTGAAAAAACTTTTGTCCCAACTGTGAAGATGGTGACCTTTCGGTGGTAATCTCCATTGCAGCTGATTTAGAAGGAAGTTATATCAGGTGGATGTCAAGTGTGCCTTCTTGAACAGAGACTTAGCAGAGGAGGTCTATATGGTTCAACTGCAACCTGGGATCCAGGGCAAGGGCATCTGGTTTGCAGATTGATTAAGTCCTTTGTATAGACGTAAGCATGCTCCTAGAGCCTGGTTTAACCAAATTGTTCAACATCTCAGAGATTCTGGACTCGAAAGAAGTTTTTCTAATCCCAATCTATACATCAGAAATACCAGTGATCACATAGTGATTCTGATTGTCTATGGTAATGACATTGCCATCACTGAAATCTGATAGCAGGGCCAATATACTTCAACAGGTAAAATCTAACATTTGCTCTATTTTTGACATCACAAATCTAGGCCTACTACATTATTATCTGGGTGTAGATATTTGACAACTTGATTGTTCCATTGTTGTGTCACAAATGAAGTATGTGAAAGCACTTCTCGAAAAGTTTTCTGCATTTGGTTGATCAATGGGATTCCAATTGGCATCGTGTGGAATGCTCGTAGCAATATTGTTATTTGTTTCATATTTGTATAAGATTCAATCACTAAATGCCTCGAGCGATATTCTTTTCAAAGCATTGAATGAATAATTTAATGGATTTGTCTGCTAAACTCACGGTAATATCCATAGATCGCATATACACTTGTCCTTCTCTTGTATATTTACCTTAGCCTGACAATAACTCTGAACCCAATAGAGAAGATACTGGTTGACTTATGGGATCATTTTCAGATTCTCTTATTTTAATGTTTCACTGAGCTTATTAAAGATCTATAAAGTTCAAGCTTTCATGAGAATCTGTTATTCAAGTAGCAATCAAGATACTCCCCTTGGGCCAAAAGTAAGTGGAATTCATTGAATTCCAAGGACCGCCTCACTAATGATCATGGCCGAGATTCCTTGCATCGTCTTGACCACCTGAGTCTAATACTGCTGAGGTTTAAGGTGTGCATTGGGAAGACAACATATTTCTTTTCCAGCTTTTAGTCAGCTGTGTGTTGAAAAATTAGTTGGATTCCTTGTTCGGTAGAAGAAGGGTGTTTACTTATGAAGTATGAGGAACCCTTGTGATATGCATTAGAATTTATGTGTGCCTATTCCTTCTAGCCTTAAGTAAAAAACGTGATGAGCTGGAGAAAATAGTGAGCAGCGAGCTGTGAAAGGACTGTTTGTGGAAAAGTGTGGCATGGGTAGTGCTCTTGGATTAGGCGTGGGTTGCCCCCCATACCTTCTCATGATTGTTTATTTATTTACATTCTATTTGGAAATAATTTTAATAAAGGTGAAAGTCTTGTTCTGGTAATCTCTATTAATACTTAACTTTGTAATATCATTTTCCAAGAAACAGATGTGCTAATTCAAATCAATCTTTGTGCCCATCTTTCACTAGTAGTGGTTTGCAAAGATCCATCTCTCGTCAGCTTGAATGTTCCACTTGGTACTCATTGCGTCTAGGTGATGCTCACAGAGATGAAGCACTAGGAATTCCCTGGAGCTCATCCGTCGCAATACTATTCCATCTTGATCAGGCTTAACTATGGAGTGTCCCCTACAATCAGACCTGCTTAGCTTGCAACTGCATTTGCAAACCCTTAAGCAAGCATTGTGCCTTATGAACCATTCATTTTGGAACTCCCTAGCTCTTTCATGTTTATGCAATTGGTGTTTCCACAAAAAAATCATTATATAATATAATTTTCCAGGAGTTGGTTGTGCATTAATTAAAGTCAATCTTCAAGACCCATCTTTGATTTATACACTCAGTAGGTGCTATGCACTTCCCGATTCCTTTTAGATGGTTCGATCAGAATGCTATGCACGACTCTCCTGGCTTATGAGAAGCTCAAACTTCATACATATGCAGTTCAGTTCTGGACAAAGAGAATTCTGAGGAGACGTTTGAAGATTCCTGGAGTTTTTACTGAAATCAGTTTTCTCAGCGTACAGTTCTACCCTTTGGCTATTAAATTGCACCAACTGAATTGCAAATTTGCAACACACACACACACACACACATTACAGACAGCTACCCTCTGCCTTTGTTAGAACCAGCAAAGAGAAGAAAGAATAAAATGGAGACGAGAGCAAACTGCACTGTACAAATGATACAGGCAGAGGTTTATTTATTGAGAGAGGTGGTTGAACAGTTACCAACCGAACAACTACATAACTGTTTTTAACACCCCCTCTTAATGACTAAACCGAAACAAGACAAAGTTTGTCCCGAAATTTTACAAATTTCCTAAAGCCCATATGTTTAGTCATTACATCTACAGACTGTGCCATAAGTTGTACTTTAAAATCAGCAGTCCTGGACTGTGTTGCGGTTGTCGAATGAAGAAGAACCGCAAAACAAAAATTTGGTCCCATGAACAAAAATATGGCAAGTGGTCCACTACTTCTCTGTTTCGTGATTCATTGACCAGTGATGAATCACCAATGGCTGAGAGTGTCAGCCCCATCTCCAGAGTGCTGAAATCAGAACCTCGAAGATGTGGATTGAAAAATCTATTCCAGGCTTGTGTAGCCTGCTGGAGTCTGTACAAAGACTCAATTATCCTGTGATCGAAGTCACCTCGATCACGTCCTTGCACCACCATGTAGTGCTCATCCAACTTTTTCAAGAAGAGGAATGTGACCATCTGTGCAGGAGTTAGAACCAACTCCTCAATAGTAGGAGAAATAACCATCTCCGTCTCAGCAGTGGTCTCCGTCTCAACAGGAGAAATAACCATCTCCGTCTTATCTATTTGCTCATCTATCCCCCTCTGTTGGGAAAGATCCTTCACAACACAATGAGCAAACTGTTCATGCTCTACTATCCTTCGAGCAAGAACCTCTGAGTGAGTGGCTGGGCATGCCATCTCACCATGCACCGTCAATGCATTTGGAATAGTGGAGTCTCCGTCCACAACAAATTGTTCTTCAGAATGAGGAAATCCATCCTCCCAAGGCATGTCCGCCTCCCGTACACCTAGTATAGTGGATATTCCCTCCACAATAGGTGCATGTAGGTTGATTGTATCCAAGTCAACAGATTTGTGAGGAATGGCTTCCTCCCAAGGCATTGCAGCCTCCTGCACATCCTGAATGGTGGAGTTGTCCTCCACACGTGCATTCATGTTGATCGCAATCGGATCAACAAGCCGATACTGACCACCTACCCCAATACCAAGGGCAATTATCCGTCTCTGTTTCACATCAGAGACAACACACTTCTTTCCACAGAAATCCACATAAATATTGGGATTTTCAGTCAATTGACGAATAGATAGAAGATTCTTTTGTAAAGAAGGTACATATCTAACATTCCGTACCAACAATTTATGAGCATTATTCAATACAATGCATATATCTCCTATCCCTTCTACTGCAAGTGATTCTCCATCAGCTAGTACTACTGATTCAAAACAAATATTTGCAGTAAATGAAACATACCAGTCCTACGACATGAAAAGTGTGCAGACGCACCATTGAGTCAATGATCCAGCGAATTGGTACCACTATCATTCGAGCATGATGTCGTAAGACAATAAAGAGCATGCCCGTCATCCAAATCCCATTCTTTTGCAACTGCTGCCACATGTTCCTCATTACATGGCTTTTTGTTCTGCTTCGAAAGATCATACATCCGCTTCCTGGCAATCCTTCTTGAGGTGCCCAACCTTGTGACAGTAATAGCATGTGACCTGATACCGAGTGGAAGACTCACCAGATTGACGTTTCCACTTTCCCTTTGACTGAGTGACAAGAGCACTCTCTGAATGGTCACAATTAGATTTTGCCTGAAGTTGTCTCCGCTCCATTTGCAATGTAGGAACTCACCTTGTCAAACGTGAGTGTTTGACTTTCAGCCATTAAATGGAGTGCCTCCACAAATGACTCATACGAAGAAGGTAAGTTGTTCAAAACCAGAGCCACCATATCATCATCGTCCACCTTTTTATTGATGGAAGATAACTGGTCTCGAGGTCTTTCATCCGAAGTAGGTGCTCAAACAACGATCCACCTTCTTGTAACTTTACGGAAAAGAGCATATTTTTCAGGTATAAAACCCAACTCTTTTCTGACGTCTAATATTTATCTCTCAGACTGGCCCATAATGTGCTTGCCACAGTGGCATTCCGCACTTCCGGTATCAAATCATCCGACACCGATAACTTGAGAAGCAATAATGCTTCCTTATGACGTTTGTCATAATCCTCGAAGTTTGTCGCTGGTCAACTTTCATCACCCTTGATTATTTTATCACAATCACGAAACTCCGCGACCGTTAAAATCTTATGGCTCCATACATTGAAATTAGTGCCCGTTAATTTTTGTGTCTCCGGCAACGTCAAGTGTGATATATTTGCCATTTTATTATTCCAAAGTAACGGAAAATAATAAAATAAAAGTTTGCCCCACACTTAATAAAGTATTCTTTTCCAGCCAAAAATATTAAATGAATGAATAATATGCGTGGCTGTAGGAAAATGCAAATACGTGGCAGGTAGGTAAAAAATTATAACATTTTATAAAATCTTTTGCTACCTTTGTGATTCTGCCCTTCACGTTTTGCGAATTCTGCCCTTTACCAGTAAATTCTGCCTTCACGTGTTTTTTTCCCTCAACGATGACTGTGCCCATGACCAACGAAGTTGTTTCTACCCTTCACGGTCTCGCGTTTTTCCTTTGCTCAGGATCTCCACAACAAACGACTGTAGATGACTGCCCTTCTCTGCAAATCGCAATTTCGGGTTTCTGCAAATCCACGTTTGCTACCCATGTTCCACGACCTTCTGCCTAGAGGCCTTCACGATTTGGACTGGGACTAGGGAAAAACGCGATAGGCAAAAGAACACTGTAGTTCTTGCCCTCGGTTTCACGAAAAATGACTGCTGTAATCTCCTTACCCGACTGTAACATGTGTAACTTCAAAAAACGTGACTGTAATACGAAAAACGTGACTGTAATACGTGACAGGAGAGACTCACGACTTCAAACTTCTTCTCTACAGTTCGTACCCATGTCGGGGCTTCCTCGAACCTCATACGACACTCCCGTGCTCGTCCAAGAGCTTCCTCGGGCAAGTCGCTCTGATACCAATGTTAGAACAAGCAAAGAGAAGAAAGAATAAAACGGAGATGAGAGCAAACTGCACTGTACAAATGATACAGGCAGAGGTTTATTTATTGAGAGAGAGGTGGTTGAACAGTTACCAACCGAACAACTACATAACTGTTTTTACATTCTATATAATGTGTTATATTTTAACAGCCTTTACTACATGTCTAGATTTGATGTAGAAGTTGGTTTCAATGCCTTTTTCAGGTGTCTAGTTTTTGATGCAGATGATGGTTTTTGGAGATTTCTTGATGTTTCATCATGCCCTGTTCCTGCTAATAAAGGTTTTGGAATTCAAGTCTTCAAACACCCGTGACTGCTTAAATTTGCTGCTTGTGTGAATGCTCTGCTGCTCTTGACAAATCAAAGTTGGAAAAAATGCTGGAATTTCATTTAGAAAATGGAAAGTAATGTATGTATGTATGTATGTGTGTATGTGTGTATGTGTGTACGTGTGTACGTATGTATGTATGTATGTATGTAAAAGTATATTATATAACTTAAAAATATGTAAAATTTAAATGGAAAGTACAGTACAGAAACAATACATAAATTTGGAAAATATATATCATATATGTAAAAGTATTATATAACTTAAACAAATGTATAATTTTGCTCAGTTAAGCAGACCATGTTGGCTGGGAACGTGGTTTAGCAGTGACACAAGCTTAAAATTTAAATAAAAATAAAACTGTTCAGATTTTATCAGACCTATTCAGTACATCTGAAAAATCTGGATCTGGCAGTATTTATGCCAGATCCAGCGGGATTTAGTAACAATGACAAAATGTGAAGTACTCTGCTTCCTTGTTTTCAAATGTAGTTTTTGAAATTTTAATCATTTAAAATAAATATACTTTTAAAAATATTAAAAGGAGATTTTTGAATCCCTTGCAATGGAAAGTTACATAGTAGTTCGGTATCAGTTGCACACAACATACCATTTTGCCCTATGTCCAGATCTATACTGGCTGACCTTATACTACCAATAGTCATATTGCAAGTGAAATATTTTGACTTCTGAGATAGTGTTGCTCCCTAGCAAGTCAGTTCGGTGCACATAAAGCAAATCAACATCATGTTTATGTTGCTTTATGTCGCCAAAATCAACTGTTGCCCTATACATCATGCTTATAGCTACAGTATGCTTGACTGCCTTAAGATTTCTAGTTGTCTCGGTGGAGTATATGAAATTTGTAAATTGGTTTTAAGACAATTATCTAAGTTTGCCCCCATGGAATCCTCATAATTTTGTTTACCTATAAAAGAAAACAAATCGGTGATAATTGTAAAATATTTTTCCAATTTCCTTGAAATTTATACATCTTACACAAAAAAAAATGACAATTTTTCAAAGAAGAAAAAAATTGTTTTATAGAAGGGCAAGTCTACATACAATGAAAATTTCCAGAAAATTTTGACAAAAAAATGCCCATTAGCAAATATTAACCTTTATGAATTTCCCTAGGCTAGCTTAATGGGCCTCATTTAATTATAAAAAGAAATATGGGATAAAATAAAACCCTAATGTCTTGCAGAAAAATATATAAAACATACCTGTGGCCAAACTTCGGCCATCTAATGAAAAGCAAAGCCCTGTGACTGCATCAGCATGTCCTTTCAATGTATTAAGATCCAGAGGGTGGTGTCGCCGGGCTTGTGCCTGCAACATTTACACAAACCAAAGCACCATAAAATAATTCAAAACCTTCTAATCAATAAGAAAGCAGTAAAATAAATAAATTCATGAGGACACTGTTTAGGAAAGTAGCACCACATATTTCAAACTGTTATAAAACTATAATTAGCTAAATATAAACAGCATTTATAACAAAAACAATGCTATTGTAGAATGCAATGAGCTCAAGCTCCAAAAACATTGGGGGCTTTCATGAGGGAGTACCATGTTCAAATCCCTGAAATAAATGATAAAGAGATGAAACTGGGTAAAATACGGCATCCCTACAGGCAAAGTGCAGACAGAAAAAGCACCCCTAGTTTGCTGCATATGAGCTAAGGGTCGTCCCACACGGGAAGTCGACCAAATAAAAACAATGAGATAAGCCCAAGTGATACAAACATTGGGGCTTTCATAAGACATAATAAAGAGTTGAAATTGTGTAAAATACCACATCCAACTTTATACCCCAACGGTCAAGGCCAGGGCCAAGTACAAGTCTGAGCAAGCCCTGGCTAAAATTGGATAAATTTCACGGAAAATATTCGCCTCTCTCATGGCGTCTAAGCCAAATGTTACCCCACATGAAGAATTTACCAAATAAAAACAATGCTACTGTCAAATGGGATATAAAGTAAAAGCATCAGGGTTCAAATCTTAAAAAGACGTGATAAAGTGTTGACAGTGGATAAAATACAGCATGATGATTGTGGCTTATCGTAACAGACCAGGCAAGGGTGAAAGATCCGGTTAAATTTAACACTAGTCAGACCTTAGTAACATCCAAGCGAGAAAAAAGGAAATTTACCCAATCAACAAATATATGTAAGCTTTTCAATTTTTTAAAAACTAACAAATCAACAAATGCATTTCAGCTTTCCAATTAATAAAAATTCCAAATGAAATAAATAAAAGAAGACTTATTTTTTACCTTGTCAGCAGCTGAAACATTGGGTTTAGGGTTTATTTTCTTCAAAGGCTTTGAATTTTTGTTCTTGGCGGTAACCGCTGAAGGCAATTCGGCCGCTGTTTTCACCTCTTCCCTTTTCCTTCTCAAATAAAAAGCAAAGAACAATGCAAAAGATAATCCCCGATAAGCCCCGATATAACAAGGCCAGTTGTAGCAGATCCTAGACCTTCTCCATTAGCATAAGCCATTATGAAATTTATTTTTGATATACAAGTATTTTTATGTGTGCGCTTTTGGATTGTTTGCAAAAGTATTTTATATGTGTGCGCTTCTGGATTGTTTGCAAAAGAACCCGGTGATCTTTAAAACAAAAAACAAGTGGGTAATCTTGATTTCTGCGGCATTCATCAACTATATTGAATTTAATTCGATTGCACAAGAAACCGTAGCACGAAGTTCGCAAATAGATGTCGATCTGAGTAAACTGTATGAGTATTTATTGGGTTTTGTTTGACTAGGCTATACTTTGTTTTCGATTTGGAGAAATCCTAGTTGCAGAAAATGTTTTCGCTCTTTCAAATGTGAGAAAAAAAGCATTGCGAATATTGTTAATGCCCTCCATACCTTAGGGTTGGTGTGTGTGAAATTATATATATATATATATATATATATATATTTTTTATTTTTATTTTTTTGTTTTATTTTATTTTTGGTTAACAATTTTTTATTTTTTAAAAAAATTGAATTAATATTATCAATTTTATTAACTTTAAAGTGTTTTTAGTTATGATTGAATTTACTTGTTTCAATTTTACCAAAAAAAAATTAAGTGATAATATATTCAAGGATTAAACAAATGTTAGGACAAAGGTTTGTCTAAGGGGCTTAAGGTCGATCAATAAGAAATTTGGTTCATAAAGAGTTAGCTAAAATTTGATTTCTCAAAAGAAAAAGGGATGAGGTTGGGTGCACACAAAAGAATTGTCGTATATGAAACATATGGAGCAAATAACATAAACCTTATTACTCAATAATTATTGGGTACTTGTATCAACATCAAACATTATGAATTAGAGAACTACCAATATGAAATAAGGGTGTGTACGTAGAGCAAAGGGCATAGTTCGTGTAACTAAAAAAGTATTTTTGCTTGTGTTGACATAAAATCATTAGGAACCTTAGTACTTGTTATATTTATTTTGACACGAATGTGGTCAAAGTACTAAATAAAAGCCACCTTACACCATTCAACCCTTGGAATACACATGAGAAAACAAACCAAACAAAAATAAATTATGCATAGGCAGGAAGATCAAATGGACACAAATTTGAAACACTTAACGAAAACAAATTTTCAATTCGTATATTCTCAAGAATAACACTCGTTGATCAATCGCCAATGATAAAGTCAATACATCATATAAGCATTTGTATGTCGTGTTGGATCACTTAATGTAATCTCATACTCGGCCTTCAAGCCATAAGGTTGCATCCACACTTTATTGTTACAAGATAACACTAAGCTACTTGATTCTCTAAAACCTACTCTCACGGGGTAATTGGGACTCATTTATATAGACATACAAGCCACCCAATGCGCTAAGTCTCCTAAACTTATGAAATTCAAATGTAAAGCCCTAAAGGACCCATTAACATACCTAATACAAAAACCAGTCGGCCTTTTTGAAATGAATGGCTTCAAACATTCAATTATCAATGATTGTGGCTTCAAACAACTATGTAGTGTTATGCGGCTCCAAATAGTACTATGTGGTTTGAAATCATAAACTTGGTATTGTGCGGATGTGGTAGTACTTTATAGCTTCTAACAAGCTCTAAATAATCCACGACTTTCATAGCCTTGCGCGACTATCACGTGTACTTGAGAAACCAATGTAGGCTTATGCGCAACTCAAACAGTTTATGCGACTTATGCAAAGGACTTCCATATGATTATGCATTTTCCACAAAAGATCTCGACATTGTGCGGTGGAACTACACATTATGCAATGAACTTGCACACTTCATAAAACGCAACACAATACTCCTCGGCCTACTAACAACATTCTTCTTCACCGTATAACTCGTTAATAACACAAAAATTAAAACTAAATGCAAGCACAAAATGAATCCAATTATTCAACTATTTTTGATCGATGCATGATTGCATATGAACATGGATGTTTTTGCACCATACACCTCGATAATTTTAAAATTATGAGCCCCTAATTAAGGAAGATGGTTTTCTAGTACACCATGTTGAGTTACATCGGTAAAACTCGTCCAGTAGCATCCTTAACATCCCTTCCTTTCCACTTGACCGATACGCCTTATACTCCTTTCTATGTGTTTTCTTAATCCCGTGTTTATCATTCTTTCTACTTCATCATGTACTCTCTCTAGCATCCACCACCTCTAAGCTAATTTTTCATCTTTTGATTCGACTCTTTAACCATTTCCTAACCCGTGTGGTATGGATACAAATCCGCCACATTAAAGATATTGGAGATATCAATGTTTATATGTAATTTAATCTTATAAGTGTTTTGAGCAAGTGTATGTATGATTTTGCATGATCTTGTCTTCTTCCACTTAAACTTATTGTATGTTCCCCTAGGAAAACTCTCCTTTTGCAAATGTGATATGACCATATCTCCAATATAATTTTCAACTTATCTCATCAAGGCGTGTTGTTTGTATTGTGTATTCATATTTTCTAACTAATTACACACTTGTCGATGCACTTCCTTCATTTGTTGTTGGACCCCTAGAATATTGACCAAGTATGAAGGTGCGTAGGCACGCAAGGTCCCCGTTATGGAATGGCATACAAGGCAAAAGTGCACAAAGGAGGGTTTAAGAGAAGGGTTTAAGGAAGCCCGTAGCGTGCGCAACCCGCGAGGACAGAGCCAAGGGTTAGGGACTTAGTCAATTTGGACGTCCGGAGCAGAACATGTGAAAAGCATGACCTAGTTGCGCATGGATAAGGTGCTAGCTTGGCGACAAGTTGGCCCAAGAAGGAGCATCTGTAGAAGCTTTCTGAAGCACATCATGGGATAAAGTGGAAAGCTTGGGCCTAGAGAAGCATGCTCACATGGAGGACCACATTCAGACACTTGGCACCGGATCTAAGGGTGCTGGAGGGTGAGTTGGCAGTCCAGAGAGCTATAAATACAAGCACTGCGCAAAGTGTAAAAGAGAGAGACAGAGAGTATGGGTGGAGCTCTGCAGAAATACTACAAGGACTCTGTTAGTGGATAGTTATATTTGGGAGAGAATGCATTAGGCTTAGGGATTGTAATTTTCTTTTTGGTAGCTTAGTTACATAAGTCCAGTGCATTGCATGACTGCGGTCTGCTTCTCTGTGACACTCTGTAATGGCTCAATGGATGTAATGAGGTTACCTGTTATATATATATACATGAATATCAATGATTCTGATGCATGCTTCTCTCTCATGAGTTCTCTTTCCTTTCATGCTAAGTAAGGATGCTTGTATGTTTCTTTCTGTCATAATACACGTTATGGATTCTGTTAAGTATTCCCAAAATGACCGCAAGGATCTAGAGGTTGTTACGAGCCTTATGGTTCTTGTATGCCCTAACTTCCCTTATGAAATCTCTTACACAGATCATAGATGACATTTCCCACTAAAACTCGCATAAAGAGAGACTCGGCCCAGCGCGTGCCTCGAATGAGCACCCACTTTTGTTGGGTGATAGACCGGCCCGCATGGGGTTCCTTTCTTTTGTAATAGGGATAAAAATGACTACATCTTGGTTCCATTACAGGACCTCTTTTCAAAGTTGTAGTGGGATTTAGCATACATCATGATCTATGTAATGAGTAATGACAGAGCGGTTAACGTTGGAAAGTGTTGAATCATGGTTTAAGAGCACAGAGGATGAATTTGCTCAAAGATTCAACACTGGACCTGAGTTTAATGCACGTAGATGGGTAGAAGAGAATCTCTATCATGATCTGTATGAATTTTTTTTCTAATGCTTCCCTGTGGAGTTGTATGAATGGCTCACAACCCATGCATCTAGATTAGGTTTGCATTATGGATCGTATATATGGACCCAAGAAGAATACCAAAGGCTACAGGATGCAGATCTGACATGGACTCGTGTTTTGGATCATTGGTGGAAAGGAGTATTGGCTAGCTACACTCTGGAGTACGCCATTTCCACATATTCCTATCCGGAGGTTGCTGAGTTTGAGTTTTTGTGGGAGCCCAGAGGATCGTTTCTACATGTTGTCCCTCTGGCTCTGAAGATCTTGATGATTACCATGAGTTTAGAGGCATTCCCAATGGCCGGCTAAACCATTCTAAGTGTTGGGCGAGGAAGCTAGGGTGGAGGAAGATGGAAGATGTCGCGACGGAGAAGGATAGGGAGGAAAGACGACTCAAGTATGGTGAAGCGCGTGAAAGGGAGATTGCTAGACAATGCGAGGTTGTAGGTGTGATGGATGTATGGTGGTAGACGTTGCGGGAAGGATTTGAGGTTCACGTAGAGGACGTGGAACCTGAGTAGTCTATGCAACCCCATCTTGGCAAGCGCGTGAGAGAAACCCCTTCGAACTCGATAAGAGTTCGTCGCGTGGAGAAAGAAGAACTTTAGTGCACATCCGAGCCCACCTAGTGGACCTGACCAGTGCTTGGTTGTCCATATCGTGGGGATAATATTGCTAGTCCAGTTGGTTACATTGGAGGTGATCGGTCTACGCTCAAGAGGTATAATTTCTCGTTTGGGACTTTTATGGCTGCAAACACCAGCCCATTGTTAGGACTTTTCGGGCAAGGTATAGGCACACAAGCATTTGGTCTCGCATTTGGGAGTGGCGAAGGGTATACTATTGGCAGTGGGGCATTGTTGCAAACCGTATGCGTGTAGCTCGGTGAACTGTGGGGACCCTCGCATGATCACTTGGACCTCGGTGGGCTTGGTGGATCTCGTGGTTCGGGAGGAGTAGGAGCCGGTGGAGTCCGGTAGATCTCGGTGGTTCATGACCTAGTGGGTCCGTGGATCTAGTGGTTCAGACACAGTGGACCTAGTGGATCGGTGGTGGAGGAAACACAGTGCAAAACCAAGGCTCTAGCTCGGAGGATTCGAGCCCCAACCACCCCCATAAGTTTTCTTTGAAATGTCTCTACATTTGCCCGATTACAAAGGTATTGAGGATGCTATGAAACATGTTCAAAAGTGTGAATCAAGCTGCTATGGCACGTGAAGGGTATCACAACCCAAGAACGGAAGGATAGTGGGTTTGCCATAACCACATTGCGCAAAGGCGCATGCATAGTTGGTATAGGAAGTATGACCCTCATCAAACAAAGGTGGACTATACCGCTTTAAAGAATGCATTCTTGGCATAATTCCACATTCCCGAAGTTTGAGCGAAGAGCATCACCACTTTGAAGGAGATTCGGCAAGGAATGTCAAAGAGTGTGCGGGAGTATGATGCACGCTTTAAAACTCTCCTGTCTAAATTATCACATGATATTCACCCTTCACAAAGATGCTCAAAGTGGTTTGTTGGGGGTTGATCACTCCTTTTAGAAGGGTCTTATCTCATAAAACTTTTACTGACCCGCACGAGGCATTGAAGCGCCTGCTGCGCGCCGAAGCCAAGTGTCAGTAATGTTGATCACGGGCGTTAGCCCGCTCTTGGAGGCTCGATTGTTGCTATGGCTGCCAGCTTGGAAAATTTGTCCGCGAACTCACCCACGAGACTTGCAATGGTTTTTGGTGCATAGATTGTGAAGTAGAGGGCACATTAAGGATAATTTCCCTTGGAGGACAAAGATGCGCGCCATGGTAGTAGATTGTGAAATTTGTCATGGGGACTATGATGCAAGTAGGTGCCCCTTTCGTAGTGCATAATCCGGAAGAATGTATCTCATTATCGTAAAATTTGCACTTCTACAACCCATAAGACTAAGGACGGTAGGCTCATTGATCGATCCATAAGGCCATTGATCATGGTGTGCGCCAAACCAAACCGGCGTTGCCAGTAGTTCTAAGGGTGATGATTGCCATTATGAGGAGCGCACGACCGGAGGTGCGTGTGGAAGAGGTTTTCGAGGAGGGTTTCGTGGTCATGGAAACCATGGAGGAGGAAGGACTGAGTTCCCCGTGGAACCTATTTCAACTGTGGATCTATAGATCATTACAAACGTGAATGCCCGGACCTGTTGCAGTGCTCGTGGTGCGGAAAGAAGCATAAGTATGAGGAGTGCTCGGAATTTTTGAGCATATGAATCGAGAATACCTACGGAAGGACAAGGGCACCGCAATGGTCGATTAATAAGGTAGACATATAGTGGATGCCTCGAGTAACACGGATTCGGGTTTGGAGCATGTCTTAAGAATAACAAGGGCGTGAAGTCGCGCACAAGAGATACCAAGACAAAAGAACTTGGTTTCAAGGGAGGAGGTCGTGCTCATGGAAAGTATCCAAACCCCGCGCATCAAAAGGATGTATATTAGACACTTATGGATGTCCTTCTGAGCTTACAAGGGGAAATCTAGTGTCTAAAGGAGCAATCTAGGAGGGAGGAACAATGAAGGAGAGTTGAGGTGTTAAAGGATGACTGGATGAGGTCAAGGAGGTTTGTAAAATGCTAAGGCAAGAGAATATCATTCCCTTGTTAGGATCATGGTTGAGAGAGAAGGTACCACGCGCCGGAGGAGAGCGCGAGAGGCAGGTCTTACATGCAAACCTTCCCCCTCATAGCCTTGACTATGATAAGGAGATCACGTTGAATGCATTTATAGATGGATGGCTCCTCAATAATATCCTCATTAACACAGCACGAGGTTAATGTTCTAACTTTGGATCATGGCATCGATGGGAAGACCTCGCATTACAACCATCTTCAAATGTGTTATATATGGCAAACAAGACTAAGGTGATGCCCATCAGCGATCTTAAAGGATGTAGTTATTACTATCTAAGGAGCTAAGTTTACCGAGGACTTCGAAGTCTTGGCACTCACCGAGGCAGACAATTTCCTAGCGCTACTTGGGCGCCCTTGGTGTTACAAGAACAATGTGGACCTTTGGTTCAACAAAGGGTACATCAACTTTGAGAACAAGGAGGAACGGGTCATTATACCCCTGGCTAATGGAAATTCGACACCCTATATTGAACCGTTGGGGAAGAAGTTCTGGATAGGATATATGTGCACTCAATCAAAGACCCGAGATGATACACCCTACTAACGCGGGTTATCTAGTTTGAAGATGCTCGATCGGTGAAGTGAGTGATACCACTAGTCTAAAATGTGACAATTGGGTGCATGGGACTTATGAATTGATGGGACGGCAGTTGAGAGGGTCGATGACCAAGGTAACAAAGGTGCGCATGGTTCGGCGCCTGAGGAAAAGAACTGCCCAAGTATTCGTGATGAGCCTTCCCGAGATCTTTCTCGCAAGAGGTGGAAGCTCAATGGAGGGACGAGAAGGAATAGAGAGGGATGTTAAGTTATGTCTTGCTCGCACAATGGCTCGGTGGTGGGCTACACATCAGGAGATCCTTTTAGAGTGGCGCGAGGTAAGAATTACTCTCTTTGTCGATTTTCTAGGCAATGTGCCCACCATCATAAAGGACTACCATGAGAAGGATCCCGCCTCTTTCCATATCCAGGAGTGTGAACATGTCTGGAGAGAAGGCATAGAAGCTTTGCCACCATCCCTCTGGGTGCACAAGTTGTATTCTACACTGCAGGGTTACGCGCACGCGTGATATATTCATTCGGAGACACGTTGCCAAACAAGGAATTAACAAGAGCTCGCGGCTGACCTTATTCAAACCTTTGAGTATCAGAGTACCAAACCATCAGTTGATAAGGCCTTGCAGGGTATCAAGCGCCTTACCATGGGGGATAGGCTATGATGGAGGATATGATGTTGGAATTACTAGGTGAACCGGGATTGGGGGCGCGCTTTGAAGAAGAAGCAGAGGAAACAAAAGAGTTATAGCTTGAGCACGCGTGTTTGGAAAAAGAAAAAGGAAAGTTAGTGTATGTGATTGATGGAGAGGAATCGAAAGCTTGGATGTTAACCATTCTGTAGGGATGCACGAGGTAGTGGATAGTGCAGATACTCGTGCGCGTGCCTACCATGAACCCTTAAATACAAAGAAGGTTAACATCGGTTCAGGAGAAGAACCTAAGGAAGTTATTATTGGAGACTACTGGTCAGAGAAGGAAGTTTCTAAGATCATTGATCTATTGCACGCAAATTTAAGGATTTATTCCCATGCAGGTACCATGAGCTCAAAGGCGTTCACCATTCCTTAGGGGAGATGAAGATAAAATTGAAAGACGGTGCGCCCTGTTAGGAAAAGGCCCTACCGGATGAATCCCAATTTGCACATGAAGGTTAAGGAGGAGATAGAAAAAATGATAGCTTCTACGATCATCGAGGCAAAGGAAGAATCGAAGTGGATAAGTTTGATGGTAATCAACATCAAGAAGGATAGGCGGATTAGGATCTACATGTATTATAAGGAATTGAATGTAGTTTGTGTCATTGATCCCTTCCGACCCCCTTCATTGAAGAAATTTTGGAAGGAGTCGCTGGGCGCGAAATCTATTCCTTTACGGATGGATTTTCAGGGTACCACCAAGTCCGAATTGCAAAGGAGGACCAGGAGAAGATGACTTTCACCACTGAGTGGGGAAGTTTTGCATACATGGTCATGCCCTTTGGGTTAAAGAATGTGCCTGTTGTTTTCTCGCGCATAGTGGTGCAAGCATTCCAGGATTTCATACATAAGTTTCTTTAGGTCTATTTGGATGATTGGACAGTGTATGGTCTAGTTAAGGACCATTGTGACAATTTAAGGTTAATGTTTGAGAGGTGTAGGTAGTTGAGGATATCCCTCAACATTAAGAAGTGTGTGTTTACTACACCCTTTAGGACTTTATTAGGGCATATCATATGTAAGGAGGGCTTGCTGGTAGATCCCGCTAAAGTTGTAGTTATTGTGGGGTTAGGGGAGCCTACTAGCTAGAGCGCAGTGCGTGGATTCCTTGGGCATACGGGCTATTACAGGAAATTCATTAAAGGATATGCCAAGATTGTCGTGCCTTTAGAGGAGTTGCTTAGACATAAAAGTGCCTTCCATTGGGGAGAGGCGCAACAGAGGGCATTTGATACATTAAAAGATAGGCTTGTCATTACCGCACACTATATTACATTTCCCCTCCTTCCATGTCCATGTAGATGCCTCAAGGACCGCCATTGGAGTAGTGCTTGCAGATCAGTGAAGGGATTGTTGATCATCCTCTCGTGTTTTACAAGTAAGAAGTCGACACCAAAGCAGAGACGTAACTATACCATAACTGAGCGCGAGGCATTGTCGATGATCTACACGCTTTTCAAGTTTAGGCAGTATCTATTGGCAACACACTTTATGTTTTACACTGACCACATGGCATTAAAGTATTTGGTGAACAAGCTTGTTCTACAAGGGCGCATATGTTGGTGGGTATTGTTGTTTCAAGAATTTGAATTCACCGTTGTAGTGAAGCCTAGGAAAAGCAATTGTGGGCTTGATCATCTGTCAAGAATTGATTCAGGGGAGGATGCGTAGAGTATTAAGGAAACAATGTCAGACGTGTAATTGTTTAGGTTGCGGCACACGCCCTCGGATTTGGAAGAGATTGTAGTATTTTTAAAGGAAGGTGTGGCACCAGAAGGAATGAAGACATTGGAGAAAAATCAGTTGGCCATACGCACCGCGCTTTACATGTTAATCAATGGAGACTTATACAAGTTGGCACGTGATGAAGTTTTGCGCAGGTGTGTATTAGAGCATGAGCACCTAGCCATCATAGAGGAAGCACACAGAGGAAGTGCAGGTGGGCATTATGTAGGTGATGCCACCGCGCATAAAATATTAATGGTAGGTTTTTGGTGGGAAACCCCATCTGAGGATTGTAAAGATTATTGTAAAGCGTGTGACCATTGTCATGCATTGACAAACCAAGAAGGAGAGATGAAATGCCTTTGCACCCTATCCCTAGCGCAGAGCCTTTTGAAAAGTGGGCAATAGACTTTGTAGGCCCTATTGCACCAACGACTCGTGGGATCGGGTCATATTATGTCATCACTTACATGGATTATCTAACAAGGTGGGCGAGGCGGCCCTTTTCTAAATATTACACAAAGAACCACAATGGCAAGGTTCTTGTGGGAGAACATTATCACAAGGAATGGATGCCGTTGAATTTGACCAACAATAGGGGTACGCATTTCTTGAATGAGACTGTGAGGATCTTGCTATTAGAATTCATGGTGGCTCATCAAAAGACTACGCCCTATCACCCATAAGAAAATGGAACCACGGAAGAATTCAACAAAATACTTGAGTCATACCCTGACCAAAATTTGTGATGTCGGAAGATAAGATTGGGATGACAAAGTATCTATAGTATTGTGGGCTTACAGGACAACGTATAAAAGGTTGAACAAAGCCACACCATTTCAATTGGTGTTTGGCGCTAAGTCTGCTTTTTTACCAGCTTGAATTTATGTTTCCATCTTTACAAATAGCGCATGCAGAGGGTTAGTGATGAACAAGAACTAGAAGAAGGGATTGATGAATTAATGAAGTTGGATGAGAGACTATCACTTGCTAGGTGGAGCCAAACAACAAAAAAAGTAAAGCAGAAGGCTTGACATGATCGCCACATTAGAAATAAGAAGTTTGAGGTTGGGCAGATGGTTTTACTATATGATTTCAAGTTTCTACACCACCCTGGGAAGTTAATAGTCCATTGGTTAGGTCCTTACACAATCTTGTACATCCTTGATTTGGGTGCATACTAGTTACAAGCGTTGGATGGGACGAAGTTGCCTGGACACTTCAATGGGAGTAGGTTGAAGCCCTACTATAAATAAGTCTTCTCGGTGTTTGTAAATAAGGTAGTTTTTCCAGTTAGTTTAGAAATTTCCTTTATGCATTCCCTTTCTTGTGTTTCCCTTTCGCATTGTTTATTTGTTTTGCACCTTGGGCACTTTGGTAACCTTATTGCTACTTTGGAGAATTTATGAGTGCGCAGAGGACCGCACATCGTTTTAAGTGTGGGGTGGAGTAATGTGAAGGAGCACATGGTTAGAGTGCCAAGGAAGTGTATGTTAAAAATCCTGTTGAATGGCTCGGTTGAAAGAGGTGTATGGAGAGAAAAGATGGAAGAAGGATGGTTGGTGTCAGGATAAAGCTACTTTTAGATCCCATGTACTAAGGAGGAGAAAGCACATTAAACAACATGAGGTAGGTGAGAGCAAAAATTAGGATAGAAGAAGTGCCTTCGGTACGGGTTTTACGTGCATAAGAGTCTCTTGTTGGGTTGGATTGGTTACGTGCCAGAAGGTTAGAGGAGTTTTCGCGCATGTTGGGCACGTGAGTGAAAGCGCTGAAGACGAGATTTATTTGAATTTAAATGAAAAAAGTATAATGGTAGGTGAAGTAGCATTTAATGCTCAAAAAGGGAAAAGTTATAAGTAAAGGGTCGAGGCACTTTCATTTTCACTTTGCGAATAGAGAGAGAAGTGATTTTTACATCTATTACAAACTAGGGTTTTCGATTTGATCGTGTGAAGAAATATCTGAGAGGTTGAAGCGTGAGCAGCTAGTTTGGATTTGCAAACTAGAAGGAAGGGGTTTCACGGGTGTGAGAAAATTTGTGAGGAGGCACCATCTTGTGGAATTTTTATCCCAATTAGGGTTTGACAAACTAGGGCATGGGTTCAAGAGGTTTTTCATCATAGGTTTGAGATCTGAGGCTAGAAGAAGTGGAAGAGCAGAGTAACAAGGAGGGAGTGAAGTGATAGGAGGACCTCGACAATGGCACCCAAGAGAGGAAAGGGCAAGGCCAAGGCCAAGCAAAGAAGAACTCCGACATTAATATGAATGAAGAGTGGTATGCGAAATATGTAGTACCCGGATGGGGTAATGATGGGTAAGGATTGGGAGTCCCACCCGAGGAACGTGCTTGTGAGTGCCTATAACCATCGAACAAACACAATCGAGAAGGAAATGACACTAGAATTAGTGTGCCCCATGAGTAAACGGACACCATAGGGCTTGCCCATCTACAATGATGATGTTAAGGTCAAGATGGAGAAGGCAGGGTTGTTGCAACTCTATGAGTTGCCCTATTTTGGAAAACCAGAGCACCTATACCAATGGCTAATGTCACGAGTACATGAAGATTACTTCCATTTTGTAGGGCGCAAGATGCGCATTACTCCTCAACTCATCTCACAGTTCACATGCCTCATATGTGAAGGAGACAACTTGGAGGATGACCTAGGTGACAAGGAGGCAATTCAGGAAACCATCACCAAATATGCCTGCAAGAAGGGGTCGAGGTACTCGACATCTCATACATCAAGGACCCAAAGTGATGAAGATGGCCGGACATCCGTAACAAAGTCTGAATGGCCGAGTGAGATGGACCTAGGTTAATAAACCATGGTTACATGTTTGTAGAAAGATTACGAGAGGGCACCATATACAACTTGTCTTATGCATTTATCGGAGGAGATTATTAGTTGTGCGAAGGAAGGTGACGTAATCCTCTTTGGAAATGTCCTACTAACCATCGTTTTTCGAGATTGGAGTGCTCGACGCATCGAGACAAATTTGTATGGGAGTACCCTGCCGAGGATCATTCACCCACAAAGAGATTCAAGAAGTATGCATGCGACACAATGACAACACCCCATAAGGCGCGACTGGAGAAGTGGTATATGCGCCGAGGAACGCGTTCGGGGCATAGTGGAGGATTCCCAAACAATCGCCGCGCAGCCATCAAGGAGAAGCTAAATTTGCAAAGATACCAACATTTCTGCTCGCGGGTTCGTTCAGCTAATAGATGAATCATGGAGCCCATGGTGTAAGCTTCCCTTTGCTTTCACAGCTCAATACTTCCAAGCGAGTAAACAGATTCAAGGAATCCAAGAAGCTAAAGCTAGAACTTGGAAGCCTGGATCGGGACCACAGAGAGTTACGCAAAAAAGTTAAACTACCCGTGGCAAGCGCGCGTAGTAGAAAGATACGTATCGTATGAAGTACAAATGGCTAGACCAATAATGTTTCCTATTGTCAGGAGGATCCGCGGTGCGCGTATACCTCAAAGATAAGACCGAAGTTTGAGAAAGGTGCATACACGGAGAATGATGTCTCTATACCCGAAGATACCATGGGTAGGAAGAGACTGCGCCCAAAAAGAGGGGAAGAGGTGAAGAAGCACCAAGTGTGCAGACGATCAAATGGTAAGCATGCCATTAACGAGCACCAAACATAACACCTATGCGCGTAAAAAAATCATCGGTAAAGGAAAAGACACCGAGAGGAAGAGGCACTGTAAACAACCCCTCACCAAGGAGAAGTCACCAGAGAAAGAAGAGAAGGTTGAGTCCCCTATCAAAGAATCACCTCTCAGGAAAAAGTAGAGGATGGAAGAGGAAGTTGACTCGGAGGAGACCGACAGCTTGGAGAAGTACATGGGTGGAAGAGAGGATGAGAGTGAAGAAGATGATAGCGAGGAGGATGAGCCTGAAAGAGACCAAGAGCCACATGTCTTCAGCGTGTACGATTCAAAAGAAGAGAGTGGAGAAGAGAAACAGGAGTTTGTGTTCGCACGACGCAAGGGCACACAGGATGGGGAATGTGCCCGAGACATGGGAAGGAATGAGGAGATTGGCGCAGAGAAGCAGGAGCCCATAAGCTTCACAAAGGAGCAAATAACTGAGGTAGCAAAGAGAGAGGCAAAGAAAATGCTCGAGGCCTTAGTAGACCAAGAGTTGGAGCGTAGCGCTGACATAGTGTTGGGGGAAGGAAAAGAGGAAAACATTAAAAAGGAGCATGACAACGTGGGAGGAGGTCCTGCTCTAATGGTGAGTTTTCCTAAAGGTGTGTGCTTGGGTAGGAGGACCCTTGATACAGAGCAAAGACAAGTGATGGGCTACGTTGATGACTCAAAGAAGGTGCTACGCACGCGGTTCCGAGCATTGACCAGTACATACCCAAAATTGTAAGGTACTGCACCGTCGGAATAACATAACGTGTGCCCCAATGATGATACAGGTCTCCGCAAGGTGTTCGGATTTGAAAAAGCTCCCAAGTATGCGTTAACATCCCGCATGCCCCGCTTAGCCCCTACGTGCTTTGTTGTTCTCTTTTCCCCTCTTTTCTTTGCATTTTGTTCTTCAAGATTCTGAAACAGCCACCTCGCTCGGGTGGTGGTCTCATGACCACCACCTAGCCAGTGCGACGGTCCTTCACGCATTTTCCAGAATGATCTTTTAACGCGACTCATGTAAATTTCAACGTTTACTAGCTTTTTTCACCGCCTTTGGCTTACATTAATGATTCTGGTTCCCTGGAATAGTGTTTTGGCATTGTTTATGGTTTAAGAGATCAATTTGGTTTTTACCTTTGGGTAATTGGAAATGCTATAAATAGTTGGCTTGTGCTCAAGAAAATGGCCCCTCAAATTTGCCTCTGAATTTCTCATTTCAATAGCTTAGCCTTTCAGTTTTGTTTAGGATTCATAGTTTCATTTCTTAGATGCATAGTTAGCATTGTTTAGCTGTCAGAAAGCCACATATTCTCCTTGTGCAAAGTGTTGTTGTCTTTTCATCCAAATCAATTGGAGTAGGATAGTTTCATCTCAATAGGAAGCCATTAAAGTTGCAGGTTTTGTTCATCAAACAGATATTTTCAAGTGTTGGACATTTTATGTTGCATGACTCACAATAAATCCTCGCTAGGAATTGCATAAGCCAAGCTCTGTACTCTTGCGCTATCCCTCTCCTGCTCGCATTGTATTCATTTTGTATCCTAAGCTGCCTTTGTGCCAATATCTACTCTTGTTGATGCTAGCATTACACGCTTTTCTGGATCCACGTGAGCACGAAAGAACGAGGAGATCACACTGAGGGGACAAGGTCACACACCATTGGATTCGCCACTATTCTGTAGAATCCAGGTTCTAGCTTTCAAAGTTCTAGTTAAAAGCATATCAAATAGAGTAGCTAATCACTTCATTTTAGTTAAATTTTACTTTCGATATTACCAAGGAAGTTGTGGGGATTGATAGTTTCTGAGAAAACTATGATTCACTCCTCACTTCTGAGGTAGGATCGAGAGTCTTTCAAATAGAGTAGATCAGTTATCAAATTATTTAGAATAGATCTAAAAACTACACAGACAAGTAGCTATACTCGGTTGCTTTGTTTGTTTTAAATGTGTTATTAGTTTAGTTTTCAATTTTAGATATATTAGATGATTGCTCTTTAAATTATGTTCAGTAGCTTATCAATAACTATCAGACTTAGAAATATACGTAAATATATTTTGCATGTTTAGTTTATTCTGTCATTAATTAGCTTTATATCGTTTGCTTTTGTATGACAATCACGGGACCTAGAGAGCCCAGAGAATATGTATTCGAGCCAATCGTGCCTCAACCCAATCTTATTACGGCAATAACTGATATAGATCAGAACCTTAGAATCCAAGTCTTCCGAACAACAACAAACTTACAACAAATCAACTCACAGTTAAGTGGGTTAAATATAGAAGATGACCAAGTGCACACATTTTGGTCAAATCAGCCAAACTACAGATTACCCTAGGTAAATATCCGCATGACTAGTAGAAGGGCTTGAAAGAGAGCAAACGTTCGGTTGTGATCCTTTGGTCCCATAGCCAGATGCAAGAGACACTCTCACAGACATAGATACTAGCTTAAGGATTTAGGTTGCAAGAACGCCTATAAGATACTCAGAAAAGATTGCACAACTATTAATTCTGAACGTAGAGGCCGAAAAGGCATACGACTATTGGATACTAGGGATTAGGGACTGATTCCACACATGACCATAAAGCAGTCCACAAAGTGACCACGAATCTACTTGGTTGTGACCCACAAATCCCACAACCCAATGAGCCTACAGGCCAATCTAACGTTGACGTTGGCTTACACACATCAATATTTATATCCACTCCACTTCCACCTATCATCATCACACAGTTATCCTTGTTAGACATAAAGAACTAACAAAGCTAAAGACTTCTGGACAAGACCAGAGAATCGACCATAGAATCTGTTGTATATCCATCATCCATCATATGACCCCCGTCTGAGACATACACGAAACCATCCTGTGTCATTTTTCCACGTATCCCACAACCTATAGATTGGATCACGCCGAGCTCGATATCGATTGAGCCTTTAAGTGGTCATCCTTACCGACCGATCTATCACGCCGCCGGGTTAGGAGGGCCTTCTTTGCCTTAGATTCACAGATTCCATTAGTGTGTGTCGAAGATATAAGATTTCCTAACTAGTTTACCCATACCCTATGCATAATCCATCCCCACTGGCTGTCTCGAAGCACGACCTCGAGAGGTCGGGTGCGAGGAAGAGTTACTTGTAGATTCCCACGCTCGCTTGTCACTTTTCCATCGTACAAAATTGGTGAACCCAACATGAAATGAAATAGTTCTTCCTCTTTTATTTTCACTTCTTCCTTCCACCTTCACTCTTACCCATTATTCTACGGGTATCCATATACCCCCCGAATATGTCAGGATTCGATGCATATGGTAGACCTCTCCTAGGTCTTGAAGCATACTACGCTCACCGAATAGGCATCATCGCCTTCCCTCTCAGTATGGGGTGAAAACTATTCAAATAACCAATTATCAACACAAAATCCACCTCCAAGGACTAGATATGGCTCATCTTTCCAAACAGAGGAGTTGGATCAGCTCGCTCAAACGCAACACACAGAGCCTTCAGATCGAACAATATGACGTTCACAGGAGAATCTAGTTCGTCTCCTCAGGTGCTGCTTAGACCACAAATTAGTAGACAATTAGATCCATACCTGGTTTTAGATGATGAACATTCAGTACATCATGCCAGAAATGAACAACGCTCTCGGGGTATGTACCCACCCATAGGAAGTTTACAAGCACAACCCGAGGTCTCTTTTCAAGAAAATACCTCCATACCACTACATGTAAGAAATGCCCTCGGGAAAATCGGTAGGGTAACAATCAGCTTCATAGCAGGATATCACATGCCTATAGAACACCAAGATATACAACAAATGCCACTAAGGAAAAATACCGTGACTTTACCAAATGAAGTCATTTCGACTTTAGTAGAAAAAGTTAGGGGGTTAGAAATTGCTCAGGAAATCACCATTCTCAATTCATACAGTAGGAAATTCTAATCCTCCACACCATCCTAGCCAAGTAGACCTCCTCACAGGAATGGGCACGTTAGGCATGACTCCTCAGTATTCACAACAAACGCCAACAAGAACCGCCATTTCTAATACCATTTCGATACCTCCCGGTCTAGTACAAAATAATCCATTCCTAGACAATCCCCCTTCATACTTAAATATGTACTCCAAATCACCACAAGGGGATATGTTCCCCTCTCTATGTTTACTCAACCACAGGGGTTTCCTTATGCCCCTACCAGTGCATACGCTACGCCATATCAACAACTCATTCCACCGCCACCCCCTCAGCAGGCACCATCAATGGTCGAAACCTACGTGATAGGGACTTATTCAGAATATTTGAAAGAACCCTTAGACTTCACCATACAAAGCGTTATGCTTCCAAGACCTCTTCCCGATTTTCCCAAATACAAAGGTGAGGGAGATCCGAATGCACATATCAAGGCTTACGCCACAACCATTCGAGAACTCCCTTGGGATGGGGTTGTTGCCAAAATATTCCCCAAAACCTTGGAAGGCATCGCCCTCGATTGGTATTATAGAATACCTGAGGCTTCCATCCATTCATTTAAACAGCTCATTTCTGAGTTCATCAAGGCATTTGATATGAACAAGCTGTTGAGAACAGGAATCAGGGAATTCTTGCACATTAAGCAAGAACACAATGAATTTGTCACTCATTTCATCCAGAGGTGGCGTACAGTTCTTTATTCTTCGGCCAGTGCTCCAAACATGGACCAAATGGAACTATGTGATTTATTCCTTCATTCTCTCAGCAGAGAAGTAAAGGAAGAAGTCCAGAAGTTCCCACTAAGGACTTACGATGAAGTGCTTGAGAGCACTCTCTCGAATAGATCAAGCGGCAATAGATAGCGGTCGTAAGATGTATGGAACAAACAGGAGGTTAATCACCTCCAACCAAAATACTACGGCTTATCCTACTACCACAAATGTCAATCAAGGACCTAAAGTCCTTAATAAAAATCGCGGAGTGACAATAGATGGAGTAACTGATCAGGCCAAAAAGGTAAATGTTGTGAATACTCCACCACTAATGAACAACCAACGAAACAACAACTTTACCCCAACAATCAATGCAGTGGATTTTAATCATCCACACAACAACAACAACAACGGTAAAACCTTACAAAGGGTCCGAGCCAAAACTCAACTGGATATCAAAACCAACCAAAACCAAAAACAACAAACGTAAAACTTTAATCCTAATAGCAATGGTTTGATCAGAGTTTTGGGCCACAATATGCACCGAACCAAAAAGACTAGGAATTACAATCCTAACTCGTATTGTGGTTTTCACAAAATCCGAGGCCATGACACTAGAACGTGCCGTGACTACAATAAATTCATGCAACATTTGCCAGAAGAACAAAGACAACTTTTCATAGATATGTTCTTGGCCGACCCTGTGTCACCGACACCAAATACTTTCACAGGGGTAGTTTCCCCTCAAAACACACCCCTCAAAATCTTTAATGATCCGCTCCCAAATCACAATAACAACAAGTTAAATCCAAATGGGACAAATAAGGGTATAATAACAGAAACAATGATCATGAAGCCTCGACTTCACTAAATCCGTTAGTTGCACCACAATTAGGAAGTCAACCGTGACCCAAGATAGTCGGTTTAGTGGAATTAGATGCCGAACTACCCGTGGAAGCTGTAACAAGGACACAAGAGTATTCCTCTCAGCCAAGTCCAAGTTACCTACCAGAGACAGATAACATCCAACAAATGTTAGTAAGACCCGTAGGTGCCTATGATTTAATTAATGATCTAACAAAAACCTTCTCGCACATTTCTTTTTTAGACTTACTGAAGAATTCTCCTGCCCATAGGGCTGCTCTTTTGGAGGCATTAGGTTTAGGTCATTTAATTAACATCACTCCACCTCCCGAAACACAGGTGAACCATATAGACTTTGATATTCACCCTCCGGGACAGTCGGATAGGGATATCGAGTTTATATTCGAAATAAACAAAATGCCAACAGATGCTGAGATTGCACACAGAGGTGATCCAACCTTATATTTGCAAGTCTGGGTTTATAACAATTATGTTAAATGTGCAATGGTTGACGATGGGGCAGCAGTTAACATAGTCCCCTTCTCTTTCCTTCAAAAGCTAGGGTATGGAGAAACAAATTGTTCCTCGACTCGAAATACATTAAGAGGCTATGATAGCCTTAAAGCCACATCGATTGGAACTATAATACTACCAAATCACCTTAGGACCCAAAATAATTCGACGAGTTTTACATTATAGATAGGAAAACCAACTATAATATGATCCTTGGCCGACCATGGATACACCGTATGAAGGCAATCCCCTCTACATTATTTCAAGAAGTAAGATTCTTGCATTTAGGAAAAGTGTTCGTAGCCAAGGGGGATCCAAAGCCATTCAATATACACCTAGCTGACTTAAAGAAAAGACCAGGCATTCACTCGAGTTTGAACTCCCGACAAACCAACTTAATAAACCCACCGACGCAAAACCAGAGGAGAAGTTGGTACCTACAACAGATCTTGAGACTATGAGCCTAATCAAGACTATCCCAACCCTCAAAGATGAGGCTAACATTGTAGAAACAATATCGTTAGGAACTACTGCAAAGATTGTCGAGTTGTTAGAACAGATCTACCAATGTTCCTACCATTTGATTCTGTAGGCATGGGATATACCCTAGGTGTTGGTTCTCTTCCTAGCAGAGGATCTCTGCATGGTAGAAGTAGAAGATGTTAACACAACAAATATCCCAACGTCTATATTCCTAGCTAAATACTAGACTCTCCATTTTGATGGAGCTAGATGTCGTTATGGAGCTGGGGCAGGTGTAATCTTTACTTCTCCCGAGGGAAAAATCCTACCATTCGCCTTTAAACTAAATTTTGAATGTACAAACAATGGCGCTGAGTACGAAGCCCTCCTCCTTGGTCTCATCTTAGCTAAGAGGATCGGTGTTAATAACATTAGAGTATTAGGAGACTCACAATTGGTAGCAAACCAAGTCTCTGAGGTATATGAAACTAGAGCTGAGCACTTACAGCTCTACAAAATAGTTGTATTGGATTTAAGCAAAGAGTTTGACTTCATATCAATTGAAGCAATCCCGAGAGCAAAATCTTCTCGCTGATTCTATAGCAACCTCGGCGTCACGCTTCACCCCAAACAGTGAGTTGGAAGATGCTCGTTTCATAGTATCCCTTCGTAAAAAAAATGTCAAACCCTCTTTTAACAAACAGAGATGAGAACAAATCTACTATCCTAGATCACATTGATAGTGATAGAGCCACTCTGGATTACTTAAACACCTATGCAGCATTACATCTCACCCATCACGTGATAGATTTGTCCTTAATCCCACATTCGTCTTCTTACTTTGGAAATCCCATGATAGAGCTTCCCCCACAAAAGGAGCTCAGCATATACATGGTAGAGAATGGAGACGATCTGGAATTACCTCCGGCCCCGCCTGAGTTTGAAGAAGGTAACGCTTCTTTAATCGAAGAAACAATTGATATTAACATCGGAACAGAGGATGAACCAAGGATATTGAAATTAGGATCCTCGTTAACTCCATCAGAAGTAGAAATACACACTCGAATCCTCAAGGAACATCAGAAGGCTTTTGCATTTAATTATAAAGAAATGACAGGGGTTGCACCACACATTGCGGTACATAACCTCGTCACTAAATCAGACGCAAAGCCGATTAAACAAAAATCGAGACCAATGAAACCCAAGGTAGCTCTCATGGTGAAAGAAGAAGTAATGAAACTCCTCCAAGTAGGATTCATCAAACCAGTCGATTACTCTCAATGGGTATCTAATATTGTTCCCGTTAAAAAGAATGGGAAGATACGCATCTGCATAGACTTCCGGGACATTAAGAAAGCGTGTCCTAAGGATGACTTCCCGTTACCATCCATAGATGTCATTGTTGATGCAACAACTGGATTTGAGCTTTTGTCTCTCATGGATGGATTCTTAGGATACAATCAGATCAAAATATCTGAACAAGACCAAGTTAAAACCACGTTTATAACTCCTTGGGGAACCTATTGCTATGTTGTTATGCCATTCGGTCTCAAGAACGCCGATGCTACATACCAGCGGGCTATGACGTATATATTTCATGATCTTATTCATAAAATTGTAGAAACCTACGTAGATGACTTGTTGGCCAAAGCCAGGAGACGTTGTGATCACCCGGAAGTACTCCGCATCATTCTTTCACGTCTAATAGAATACGGAGTCACGCTAAATCTAGAAAAATGCATCTTCGGTGTGACAGGAGGGAAGCTCCTAGGTTACATTATATCATCACGAGGGATCGATGTAGACCCAGCCAAAATCCAGGCTGTTCTCGAAATGATCCCACCTTCGGATGAATATGGAATCAGGTCATTTCTTGGAAAACTCAGGTGCAATCCGGAGATTCATCCTGACTTAAGTTTTGTCATTCATCCAATCAACAATCTACTCAAGAAAGATTACAATATTGATTGGACCGAAGACTGCAACAAAGCTTTTGACGCAGTTAAGCATTTCCTATTGTCACCACCCACGCTAATGCCACCTAAACCAGACCGCCCTTTAATCTTATACTCATGAGCTACCAATGTCTTGCTAGCCCAAGAAGATGATGACAAACGAGAACGTGCGATCTATTTTATTAGTGAACGTTGCTCGACTATGAAACACGTTATACGCAAGTAGAACGAGAATGCCTTGCCATAATCTTCGCAACCAAACACTTAAGGCATTACATGCTAAATCAAGAAACAAGGGTCATTGTAAAAATAGACCATTTACGGAACTTTCCTCACACAAGGGTCCTTGTCTAAAAAGGTTGGACACTTTATAACCTTAATGGGGGAATTCGAATTAACATTTGTAAATCAGAAGTCCATTAAAGGAAAAATCATTGCGGATTGGTTAGCTGATAACCCACTAGACGGGGTGATCTAGTAGATCTGGACTTTCCCGATGAATGCATATACTACATCGAAACCAGACCTCCTATCTCTGAGTGTCCTTGGTATACTGATATTATTAATTATATCATGGACCATACATATCCAGAAGGTGCTACACCACAACGAAGAAGGCGGTTACGCATTATCGTAGCTAAATACGTCATTATAGAGCAGGTGCTCTATCGTAAAGCGTTCGATGGAATGCTTCTAAGATGTGTTGACACAGAAGAATCCAAGAAGATTCTCCATGAATCTCACAGTGGGATATGTGGAGGCCACTTCGGTGGTCATGCCACTGCTCACAAAATACACTGGATGGGCTATTTCTGGCCCACTCTAGAACACGACGCAGTAGAGTTTGTACGAAGGTGTCGTAAGTGCCAAGAATTCTCCCACGAGATTCACATGCCAACACAAGCTCTACAACCAATCGCTACTCCATGGCCCTTTTCTACGTGGGGCCTAGATTTGATAGGGAAGTTCTCTCCCTCGTCTACAGATGGCCATAACTTTATAATCACGGCCACCGAGTATTTTACCAAATGGGTAGAGGCTATGCCTCTTACTACTGTACCGGGTTCTGTAGTCGCCAAGTTCATTTTGAACCAAATCATTTATAGGTACGGTGTCCCGCAAATCATTATCTTAGATAATGGGACTTCTTTTAAGAATGACGAAGTTCGTGAATTGTGTAATAAATTTAAAATAAGCCATCATACAGCCTCCCTGTATTACCCTCAAGCCAACGGGCAGGCTGAAGCGACAAACAAAACACTAAAAGCCATTCTTCTTAAAACTGTGAAAGAAAACAAGCGAGATTGGCATTTGAAGTTATATCCAGCCTTGTGGGCCCACCGAACCTCAATAAGAACACCAACAGGAGCAACTCCTTTTTTGTTGGTATTCGGGGCAGAGGCAGTTCTCCTGCTTGAGGTTGAAATACCCAGTCTCCGTGTCTCATTACAAGGGATTCTGGATGAAGACGCTTACAGAGAAGCACGTCTCTCCCAGCTAGAAAGCCTAGATGAGGCCAGGTTAGATGCTGAACAACGGCATAGAGTCTATGCTGACCGGATGTGCCGGCAGTATAACAAGAAGGTCTATGAACGAGACATATATGAAGGTGATCTAGTTCTAAGGCTAGATAGCCGGATCGATAAAAAGACCGTGAAGAAGGAAGGAAGTTCTGGCCCAAATGGTTGGGCCCATACCAAGTCACGAAAGACTATGGAAATGGTGCATATCTCTTATGTACACTAGAGGGTGAGGAATTTGGCGAAACAGTCAATTCCCTACACCTTAAATGATTCTACGCATAAGCGGCCAACACTATTTATATAAATATATCTACATTGCATCTTCATATAGTTAGGTTCATTTTGTCCGCTTGTTTCGTACAATTTTGTGATCAAGGAACTCATTCTCAAAGCAATTCATTACAAACTTCTGATGGTATTGGCATAAACACTCTAATCATACTTCTTCATTTTATAACGTCGTCACCTATTTCGAATCATTTCATCGAATAAAGCTAGATATGACAAAGCCTTAACGGTAACCATACCAAGATCTGCATGCTTGTTCTCATCTTCGGTTTCTTCCTAGGATAGGTGCCTTGCCTATGGTCTATTCTAGAAGCTTCATCGTGTCACATCTATCCCCTATGTATATCTCTTTGGAAATAAGAATACACTGACATTTTGCTCAAATAAACAAGTCAAATATAGATCAAACAGAAAATTTTAATTTTACACATTTCCTTGCCCCACCAACCTTTGGTGATGAGCTTGCGTCTCTTACTGGTGACGTAGGGTTGGGAAAGGATGGGAATGCCCTTACTCGCCTACACCTTGTCCATGGTGATAAGCCCACGCTTCTTACTAGTAGCATGGGGCAAGGTGTAGGGAGTCCTCTTGACAAATAAACATTGAAGGCAGTCAGCAATCAAATTCAAATAAACCTTTGAAATTTTGAGTCAAAGACAAATGAATCAGATGTCTAAAATTCCAAGAGAATTCAAAACCCTGAAACCTAGATTTTGTCTACCATGAGGCCATCTACGGATCTAAGTCTAGATAAACCACAAAGCAAGTTGCATCCCAAACTATGGAGTCACCCGAGTAGAGTAGGATTGTAGCATCTTAATTTGGTTCCACCAAAGCTTTGTCTATCTCTCATCACTATCATTTCAACACATTTCATAACTTGTGCCCTTTCTAGCTCTCGGTGATGAGCCCTCGCATCTTACTAGTTGCGTGGAGTTAGGAGTGGGGCAAGTTTATCTGCTCATCATACCGGTTTATCATCACATTTTGTCAAAACAAATATGAAGTACCGAAAAATTGCTTATAAGAAGCTAGAATTCGAAGTCACATTGTGCCTACATTATCATATATCAGCATCACGAAATACAAAAAGAAAGTAAACATTTGTATCATTTGTTCTCCATTGCATACATTCTGAGAAGCATATAAAAACAACATTATAATTTACATGCGTAATCAAATCATAAGAACATTAGTACCAAGCGTATGATCCAAGAAAAGAATATATATATATATATATATATATATATATATATATATATATATATAAAACAAACAAGTTTCTGTCTGATGTCATCATGCGCCAAGCATGGTCAAAATGCTCAAAGAGCCCGGGAGATACAAAATACATCATGAAAATAGTCCAAGAGAGCCAAGTGGCTTCTCAACCCCTATGAGATCCCTCTGAGGGTGCACGCCCACGTCTAGGACTCCTGGCTACGCCGGCGCTCTGAATGCATGGAGGGCTCACGATCCCGAGGAGTAGCTGTGGTCTCGCCATGAGAATGACTCCTCATCAGGTGCTCATTGCCGTGTACCCTACCGGCTTTCTGGTGCGGGTAGACACCATCCTGGCCACATGCCAGATAGGGGAAAAGATGTCGGTGTGCCTACCAGCTGCTGAAGGCTCCCCTGCATCCACGGATAGCTCTGCACGGGTCTTCTCCATAGGAATCATCAGGGTGTCGGTACATACCGCGAATCAGGTCTCACCACTCATCGCTAGCATCTCTGCAAGAAAATGCAAAAAGTAATTAGAAATGATCAAAAAAGAAAACAAAAACAAATGTAAACAAAGGGAGAGAGAGAGCAATTAAGGCAATCCTAACTAGAAACAAACATTAAAAAGAAAGGATGATAACTCACTCGGATCGCCGGGCCTCCAAGATGGATCTCTAGGATCGACACTTGCCATAGATGCCGCCGCTGACTGGTGCGCTCCTCCTATGGCCGGGGCAACATAGCGTCCCGCTACGGACTCATCCTCTCTGCCAAGGCCCTGAGAGAGTGGCTCCTCTAAAACCAGAGTCACCCTCTCCGCACTCGCTTCACCCTCTTTACTCAGTAAATATCCCGAGTGTCATGCCACTCAGGATCACTGTCATCCTCTCCACCTGACTCACTAGCCTCAGCCTCGGTCTCCTCCTCTGTCTCTCCCCCGCGAACTCCTTGACTCGGAGTCTATGTTAATAGGATCTTCACTACTGTGAGCGGGACCGGCGCAATCAAGTAAGGTTGCACCGAGGAGCACCGGCTCTCCTTCGAGCTCGTACTACTCGCCTAGCTGCAATGGGGACTCTAGGAGTAACAATTGTCCAACCCCGGCCTCTAGGACCTCCCCGGCCTTTCGAATCGATCTATATCTGGCACCATCGGGAAAATCATACCCACGTAAGGTAGGCCAAATTCTGAGGCACTCAATCAAGGGATGTATCTCCACCCTCCCTACCCCGTCAACAAGTTGCCCTCATGTGGTGGAGTAGGAAATCAAGGTAAGAGCCTCTTCGCCCCATAACCCTGCCATGGCTCGGCACGATACGGTGGCCTCCATGTCATCGGTGGTCGTGGAAGTAACCGGTTTGGTGAGGTTCTCTGTGTAGACACCAAATTCGTGTCTTACGATCCTCAGGACCCACATCTCATCTCGCAACCTAAACTCATCACCTAAACCTTACACAATTATTTATTAATTACCTCATAATTGATAAATCCACATCGCCTTACCCGCCACCTCACTTGCCCACCTCACCATGACTTAGCCCTAACCCTAAACTAACCTAATTAGGACCCATGACTTGGTCTAGACTCACATCCATAACTAATGCCTCCTTACTCGCACCCAAAGCCGACCTTCTAGCCACTTGACCAAGCCCGCAACTGATCTCTCGGGAGAAAAGCAGGGAAGGTGGGCTATTTTACTAAAAATAGCCTACTTTTTCCTAACCGATGCCGGTTCTACTCGACCGTCGCTTCTACATGTAACCGCCATCGGTTCCTCAGAAATGGGCTCCCCAAACCAAAACAACGGATCGGAATTTCATTTTGGGAGATCAGTCGAAGGATTTTTGAATCAAAGGAGAGTCCAAAGCGATTAGCAGAGTCCAGAACTTCACTTGACCAAGCAGAGACGAGTGAAGAAACCAGAAGAGTTGGCAGCCAAGGAGATCAACCGGCATCTTCGCCAAAAACCAGTAAGTTACATCTTGCATGTCCTCCATTATAACATTTCTTATGCTTTTGGAATTACAGTCCTCCCAAATCCGTTTCTGGATCCATTATCCAACGTACCATTGCCTCTAACTGTCATTCTTTTGTTTCTAACCATCCCGCTTTCCCAAAACTATCCAAAAATCAGCCATTACAAACTCCACAACCAGCCCGAAAGATCCTAGAACCCACCGGTATCGGTTATCGCAATCGCCATCGGTTATAGGTAACCGCATCGGTTCCTTTGATCAAAAACCAGAAAACAGCCTTTCCCCTACCCAGTTCAAATGCAAGCAATTTAATTGATATTTTACAATATTTTGTGTTAACTCATATCGGCAGGGGAACTCGACCACCTTCGAAAGGAAGTTTCATATTTCCCGGCCCAAGCGCTTCCTCATTTACTATCTAATCAAAATCTTGTGGTCTTGTGTTCTTATTTGCAGGTAGTCCTTCCAAGACAAAAAGGAGTTCTTCGCAGTCAGCCTGATCTTTCTCTACGGTACGCGCACATCATCTCGACATTCTACAGGTATTCCTCCTAACCCTAACCTTATCTGTTTCTATAAGGAACGAAGCATTTCCGAGTGAAACATTTTGGCACGCCTGGTGGGACCCATTTTGGGTTTCTTTCTCTTGCTTATTTTCATTTTAGGAAGCATATTTGTCATTGTTGCTTGTTTTTGTTATATATTTTAGTAAAGAATTTGTCTTGCTTTCCCGGTTTCGCATCGTGAAAGTCATCTCTTTTGCTTCATCGAATATCACTTTCGATTTGGGTTTTAAAACACGTGCATTGCATTCCTGCTTGTTGTTCTCCAATTCTAGTGAACATAGATTAAGTAACAGGTCGTACACGTGGGGGTGATATCCACGGTATTGACAGGAAATTAACCTTAGTTTCACTGCACAACACATACCGAATCACTTCACAATTAACACAACAGCTCAAACATCCCCCCTTTTCCGCGGTATTCCTCCGCCCGATTGAGGTAACCTTATAAGCCAAAACAAACTTGACATTTCCCCTAGGTCTTGTTGTTTAGGATTCTGACATCATCTTACGTCTAAAGGCATAAGCCCACGATAACTAAAATTAACCCTAGGGTTAGTCTCTAGATTTGCGTGTGCCTCTTGCTTGTTTTCAAATCCTGTTTTCTCTGTCATACTTTGTCTTCTGTGATCAATAAGTTGCTAAACATACTCAACGTTACCAATATCAAATCAGCAGCCTTTTATATCTTCTTATCCTTATTTTTGACACCGCCATCGGTTAAGGGACCGACGTCGTTTGATCTGTGACCGACACCGGTTACTAAACCGATATCGGTTACTGTCTTCATCAGCCCCTGACAAACCAGCAGCTTGCCAAATTCACCATTCAGAGGTTGTTTTTGTTCTTGATAGATTGAAACTTTCCTGGGTGTTCTAGTCTATGGTTGTCATCACTCGGAAGCAAGCCGCCGCCATGGTTTCACATGCCTGCTCTGTGTCTTTGCCTGAATCACCCCCTTCACATTCTATAGGGAACCCTACAGACACCAATGAGATCCCCCAAATTCCTGTAGGAGACAAGGACTTTGCCAAATTTCTGGATGCTAATCCCAGCGCTGTACAATACTATTTGTCTCATACCCCTGACCGTACGCCTGATGGTCAGCTCCTTATGGGCATGCCTATTAGTATAGCTGCTCATTTAGCTCCTACTCCTCCTGATAACAATACCTTACTTCCTGCATCACTAGCCCCGTCTCCCAATCCGACAGCTTCAGAGGTTCATACGACCCCGATTAGCTTTCCTTTGGTTAACCTGGGGCCCCACGTATCGCCACCACCAACTGCCCCTATCTCGTCTCTCTTTCAGACCACTCCATTCATGACTTACTCTCTGCCACCTATTCAAACGAGCTTTCCTTCTCAAGCTCCGCCTACCTTTTCATTCCCATACACGTATCCAGTAACCTCAACACCTTATATGGGACATCCCTATTCTGTGGCACCATCACCTCATCCAACCACAGATTTCATCAAGCAAATGATGGACAAAATGCAAAACCTGGAGGCTTCCGTTTCAGAAGTCGTAGCGCTGACATACGAGCAAGTTTGTCGGGAGCCCATTCACCCTTCTCGTCCCCTTCATTCATATCCTCCTCAATGGGAGTTGCCAAAGTTTACTCGCTTTTAACAAGAAAGAGGATCCTCAACAACACTTGCGATCATTTAGACATGCTTGTTATTTGATTGCCCATAATGATGCCTCATTACTCCGCACCTTTCCCATGTCCTTATCGTGGCCTCGCTTGAGTGGTACAAAGTTTTTAACCCAAAGACTCAATCTTCTCTTTTAACCAACTAGCCCAATCTTTCTTGGATCATTTCTCCATTAACATTGCCAAGAAAGTATCTATCATCGACTTCTATGCCATCCGACAATTCAAGACGAATCTATCGCAGATTTCGCTGGACGATGGCGGGGCCTTATCAACCAACTTACGTATGCCTCGCCTCAAACCGAACTTATCGAATCAAGCTTTACGCGGGCTCGCGCTAAGCACATCTCCCCTACCCTCCAAATTCAAACTTTCCGTACATTCGACGAGGTTTTTACTATGGCTCGAAAATTAGAAATTCGAGCCTTAGAGGAAGAGAAAATCGGTCACAACAACAAGAACTCCACTTTCCGAACTCCTGATTCTACCAATAAACCAAATACCACCACTCCTCACGCGTCCACCTCTTCTAAATCAAAAGGAGCTGTCCACGCGGTGATGGTCAAATCCCAACCACCGTCCAATACTCCACCAAAAACCACCTATAAATACAAAGCCGAACCCATCAGCTACACTCCCTTGGGAGAAACCTATGGTGTGATATTGGAGAAATTGCTCAAAGTCGGGCTATCACCTTGCCCCTCGTTAAACCTCACTCCGGGTTTGACTCCACCCGCGCAATACCTTCCTGGTACAAAGAAAATGACTTTTGTAACTTTCACCGCGTAAAAGGACATAGTCATGAAAACTGCAAGATGTTGAAAAACATAGTGCAGGAAATGGTTGATGCAGGGGATATAACACTCGATAATCCTAACGCCCCTGCTAACCGAAATCTGAAAATTTTCAACAAGCCATTCCCGAATCACTCGTCCAGCAGCAACGTGAACCAAGATATCTTAGCTGAGGAGAGTGTTCATGAGATCCATGCAGTCTTCGATTCTCAGCCAAAAGCCTCTATCGAGAAAATTTTGAATCAAGCTCTTCACTAACACAGGAGCCCGAACCTCCTTTACCACCATCAAGCCAAAGCGAAATCGTTCCTTTACCCATAGAAGAGTTAACCGCCTGTGCTTCCTTCCCATCAATGAGTCTTCTTACACCACATCCCTACAAGACCGTGAGCGGATGCTATCTAATTTATCTATTTCCCAAATGTCTCCTTCTACCACTTCTTGCTACACAAGAGGAAGGCTCACCACTCCCTTTGACATCCTTAGACGAGAAATCTCTTACACTAACATCACTAAATTCTTTAATGTGACAGATCTCCTCGAACATGCCCTACCTATTAGTCCCTCATCGCCTAAATCTTTTCAACGACCGTCGACCTCTTAACATCTATTGATACAAAGGCCTCATCTACCCCCGTGTCATCACCCGCAATGGACTGGAATTACAACCCACCTTTCTTCCGTACTAAAATTACAAATCACACTGAGACTGCCATTCCACGTAAGATAGACAGTTCCTATGGGAACGCTTTGAGTACCCCTTTTCTACTCAAATGCAAATGACTAATCCCGATGTCTCCACCATCTACCCGAAGTGCTTACGTGTGCTTAAAATGCCCCCTGTTCTCGCCTTCACCCCCTCACCTCTACCAAATGCCCCGTCCACTTCTATCAACTTAACCAGATCTTCCCCTACGCTGGGACCTCACCAATGCCCAATCTGACACACCCGCCTAAGCGACTCGATCTATCCAAAAATAAATCCGTTCCGCCACCTAGGAGACGAACGCAATCCGGGCCTCTATCACAATTAAAACCTTCATCGTCACACCCACCTTCCATATTGGGACCTCATCCCTCCACTTTACACCAATATATCATACCTCCGTTGTTTTCTGCAAAACGACCTACGCCTTTTACACCTATACAGAGATCAAAGGGTATCACAACATCGTTACCCCACGTATCCGGTCCACCTATCAACCCTAAACCAATCCCATCATCAAAGGATTTATTTTCTGTCACTCCCCTTTCTCCGTGGTTGTTTCCCGCTACCATGCCATCTGTAGCCTCATCATCTAACCAGCTGAACGTAACTTCTGTGTCCAAGAAACCACGTTTAGTGAAAAACATGTGTCAGCACCCCTCGGCTAAACCACCACCCATACAAACTAAACACGCCCAAACATTACCACAACCCACACAATCAATACCCTCATCTTCTTCTGATTTTGACCCACTCAAAGGATCTTACGCCAAAATCCTTGCTATGTTGGTGGAGAATGCGACCATCTCCCTACCTCCACTTAGACCTTATGACCCGTCTAAGCCCCGACCTGTGGATTATGATGAGTCTAAAATCTGCGCCTATCACCGCACACCTGGACATGATGTGGAAGGATGCAAAGCTCTAAAAACCATCCTTCGCCAGTCACCTCTTCCGGATAGAAAGATTAAGAAAGACAACTTACGAAGGGAGAGACCTCTAGCGTCAATTCCCTCTACTATACCATCTGTCCCCGCCTCACCAAGATCGATCATTATTACAACCCCACCTCTTAAAGACCATGAATTATCCCAACCATCTTCTTCATCTCAGGTCTACGAGATTAATATGATTAGTGTCGCTACTCGAGGACAGAAAAACAATGGGAAAGCGAAAGAAAACACACCTGCGGCATCTCTTTCTCCTTCAACCATCCCGATTACACCACCACCTAAAGTGGTTATTCGCGGACCCGCCTATCCCGTCTCTAATGGAGTTGCCCACCGAACCATGATCAAACAGCTTCATCAATCGCCCGTAAAATGACACTATATGATCTCATTCGGACTTCAATCTCATCGACAAGCTCTCGTTGAGATCCTTCAAGGGATAGAGGTTTTACCCAACGAAACCCCGCCTCGCTGCTCCATTCTAACACCCAATCACGTTGCCTCTCTCACCAAACAATCCATCTCCCCACCACTTCGCCTCAAAACAACAAGCCGCATGCGTTAGTTTCTCGGAAGATGAAATTATCGACTTTGGTGCGTAAGACCCCGACTCGCCCTTTTCATTTCCGCTTACGTCCGAGACATTCGAGTACGCCGGGTTATGATTGACGGGGCGCTAGCCTAAACATCATCTCTTCAAAAGCCTTCCAACAAATGAACATCCCTTCTAGCAGTTGCATGTGTGCCAACCCCATCATGTCATGCGATCATTCAATGACGCTATTACTTCTACCTTAGGCACCGTGATCCTCAACATTCGCGTAGGCCCACGTACTTTGCCCGAACTCTTCTATGTCCTCAAGGAGAGTTCCAATATAATATATCATGGCTGGGTCGCCTTGATTCGAGCCATGGGATGTGTTCCTCAACATTACATCGATGCATAAAATTTGAGTACGAGGGAAGTCTTACACCGTAAAGCTGATCCTCCCCTTCAAAACTTGCAATATGTTATACCGCCCAAACGATGTGCTTATACCAATTAAGACACCCATACATTCAACCCAACCTTCCTCTTCAAATGTACCTCAACCATCCACCTCAACTGCACCTACGCCTTCAACTGATGAAACCACCATCGCACAAACCACTTCTCTTCCCGCAGCTAACATCCCAACCTCCGACCCCTTAGTAGATGTTTTTCATCGCCTCACGCTGGGGGAGTACCGCCTATATAACGTTAGTTCTTTCCCTACCCCGCAGGAGTACGGACAATTACATGCGCATCCCACCTACGACTGTCGCGTGGGGGAGGTAATCTCTACGACCACCCCATTGCCGCACTAACCTAACGTATGGGGGTGTTGACACATCCTCCATTATCCCTGAACCTCCTCTTGGTGTGGTTCCCTTCCAATCCGATTTTCAATACTTGACAAATCGTCGTTTCGCCCTCACCTTCTTGACTCGCTGTGCGTGGAAAGGCTTTGGTTTTGGCCTTTACGAACAAGGCCGACATACACTCATTCCCGTGACCACACGCAAACATAATGATCGCAGTGGTCTCGGTTTTTCCGAAACACCTACACAAGAGACACCTCCTGTCAGCTGTATCCTGGAAGAGGAAGACGTTGCCCCTACCGAAACATCATCACCTACTTTGCCATCATCACCCACAGAATCGATGGACCCTGAATCTATCCCTCCTAACTTTTTTTTTTCATAAATGCTATCTTCATAGGTCCTCTCACTTATCAACGCGATAATGAGGACCCATCTTCTCTTCCCCTTCTGTATCCAGACATGATCGAAGAGGATTCGCCTTTGATTAATGTTGTTGAATGCCAGGATGACGACTCCATACTCACTTACCTGGGCGCGGATGATTCTTATATTCAACGCGCCCTACCATCTGAAACCCAAACTATGCTGAATGAATCTACTATAGAAATCAACATCCACACGGAGGAAGATCCTCACATAGTGAAGATTGGACAATCCCTTAACACATCAGAACAAGCCGCCTTTACTACCTTTCTCTGTGCTCGCAACCAAGCGTTCGCATGGTCTTACGCTGACATGCCAGGAATTGATCCTACCATCGCTGTCCATAACATCACCCTAAACCCCGATTCCAAACCAGTCAAACAAATTGAGAAAATGCATCCACGCATTGCTTCTCTTGGTCAAAGAGGAACTCCAACGACTCCTTTCTCGTTTCCTTCATTCTGCCTATTGACTATCCTCAATGGATTTCTAACATCGTACCTGTCACGAAAGCGACGGGGGGACTTCGGATATGCACGGATTTCCGAGATCTTAACCTCGCTTGCCCTAAGGATGACTTCCCCCTCCCAAGTATTGATCAACTTGTTGATCTCACTGCGGGTCATGAAATGCTTTCTCTCATGGATGGCTTTTCAGATACAACCAAATTTTTGTCGCCCCGCCGATCAACACAAGAGAGCCTTCATAACTCCTTGGGGAGCATTTTGTTATCGTGTCATGCCATTTGGCCTTAAGAATGCTCTGGTGCTACCTATCAGCGGCTATGACCTACATTTTTCATGACATTATGCACACTATCCTCAAGACTATGTCGACGATCTTCTTGGCAAGTCTAAACATCGTAGTGAACATCTCGATGTTTTAACCATTATTTTTGATCGCTCATATAATATTCTCGTCCGCCTTCAACCGAAGAAATGTGTCTTTGGTGTTCTTTCGGGAAAACTTCTTGGCTTTATCGTCTCTTTGCGTGGCATTGAGGTCGATCCATCGAAAGTCAAAGCTATCCTAGAAATGCCCCCACCCAAAAATCTCAAACAACTGCGTAGTTTACAAGGTAAGCTCCAATCTATCCGACGTTTCATCTCCCAACTCTCGGATCGGTGTCAACCTTTCCATCACCTCCTTAAAAAGGATATTGCATTCCAATGGAGCGAAGAATGTCACCAAGCCTTCGAAGCTCTCAAAGCTTATCTCTTACAGCCACCCGTGCTTATCCCACCCCAAGACAACCGCCCTTTCTACCTTTACCTTTCCGCCACCGACCACGCTGTAGGAGCCATGCTTGCACATCGTGACTCTGAGAATCACGAACAAGCCGTTTATTATATAAGTCGTACTTTGGTGGACTATGAGACTAGGTACACACATGTAGAAAAATTGTGCCTTGCCCTATCATTCGTTGCCACCAAACTCCGACACTACCTTCTAAATCACAAGACTTTCGTCATCACCAATACAGACCCCATCCATTACATGTACGCCAAACCTCATCTGAACCAACGCATTGCTAGATGGCTCATGCTTCTCGCCGACCTCGACCTTGAGTTTATCCACCGTAAATCAATCAAAGGACAAACCATCGCAGACCAACTTCATGGACGCTCCCGCATCGGGGAACAATTTACCAATTTCACATTTCCCGACGAACTCATCGCTACTCTTTCCCTCACGGAGGAGTCTTACCCAATGACCCTCTTCTTCGATGGATCTAAATGCCAGCGCGGCGGAGGAGCTGGCGTTGTTCTCATTCCTCTCAACGCTGAACCTATGCCTCTTTCATTCCGACTTGATTTCCCTTGCACTAATAATACAGCAGAATACGAGGCCCTTGTTCTGGGTCTCCAAGTTGCGTTACACTTAGGTATCAAATCTATCAACATTTTTGGCGACTCTCAATTGGTAGTCAATCAAGTTATGGGCGTCTACCAATGCAAAAACGAGGAACTTCAAAAATACAAACACTATGTAGAATCACTTCTAGCTTTATTTACCCACTATTCTATACAAACCATTCCCCGCTCCACTAACAAATTTGCGGATACTATGGCGTGCTTAGCCTCGCAAATTCCCGCCGCGCCAACTGACTCTGAATTATTCGTCGTGGTCCAACAACTTTTTGCCCCATCCTATTCAACCCCGATAGTTTGTATGATAAATACTGTGTCTACTAATTCACAGGATACCTGGTACCACCAATTTCACGACTACCTTACAATCTCTGTCCTCCCACCTGATCTTACTAGTAACGGCAAACGTGCTTTTCTTAAAAGTGTTTCGCGTTATGTTGTCATGGGGGGACTCCTCTATAAACGTGGCTTTGATGGTATCCTCCTTCGCTTGCCTAATCTGGGCATGGAGGCCACTCATACCATCCAACAGTCCATGACGTATTTGTGGTGGACATTTTAATGCGCTTGCTGCGGGCCAAACGAATCCTTCGCCTTGGTTATTATTGGCCTACTCTTAATAACGATCGCTACGAATATGTTAAGCGTTGTGTTATGTGTCAAAGAACATGCCAACCTTCAACATACTCCTAGCCACCCGCTCCGATCGCTCGAGATCTTTGGCCTTTCTCACAAGGGTTTAGACCTTATTGGTGAGATTCACCCAACCTCTTCACAACGTCACCGTTGGATACTCACAATGACCGAATATTACACAAAATGGGTGGAGGCTATTCCACTCATTTCAATCAAAAAGAAAAAATTGTCGAGTTCATTAACCACCACATTATCTCGCCGCTTTGGTGTTCCTCACCGCCCGATAATAGATAATGGAAAATCTTTCAAAAACAAGTTGTTGCGAGACCTTTGTGACAACTTTGGTATCAAACTTAGTTTCTCATCACCTTACTATCCACAAGCCAATGGGCAAGCCGAGTCTTCTAATAAAACACTAACCAAAATCCTCATGAAAGTTGTCAATGAATCTGGAAGAAATTGGCACGATCACATTCCCTTTGCCCTTTGGGCTTATCGTACTAGCATTCGTACTTCTACTAATGCCACACCTTTTTCTTTGGTATACGGCACCGAGGCTGTTTTGCCTCTCGAAATACAAATACCCTCCCTTAGAATATCTCTTCAGGATATTCTCACCAACGATGATTTCCGCCAAGAGCGGTTAGCCCAATTGGAGCTTCTTGACGAACGCCGTCTTACAGCTCTCTTGATCACCTCTTCAAATCTATCAAAAACGCATCAAACGCGTGCTTATGATAAGCGACTTCATGAGCGTACCTTTAAGGTTGGTGATCTTGTCCTCAAAGAGAATCAACATGTAACCAAACTAGAAAAGAGCAAACGTGGAAAATTTGCTCCCAATTGGATTGGGCCTTATATAATCACTCACATCTATGGATCGGGTACTTATCGTTTAGCTTCGCTTAATGGTAAACCTGAGCCTGAGCCCCTTAATGCCTTGCATCTTCGACCATTCTACTGTTGAAATTAGTGTTATATCACTTCTTATCCGCCTACTGCTCGTCCCTTGAGCTCACATACCACCACATACACTTGTCTCTTACATCTCGAAATAAAATCAAGCTCACCCCTCACCTCCCCTTACGATGCCTTCCCCTTCTTAGTCTAGTCCATGACTTCAAAGTATTAAAATAAGCCGTATTCTTATGGGATTTTCTTGAGTCAAACTTCCTACTAAACTAGATGCTTCACGCTAAAAAGAACATCTAGTCATCTAAATTAAATATAGACTGCTCCCTCGAAGGATAGCTATATGCCGAATTATTGCCGTTATTATATATAGACTGCTCCTCCGAAGGACAGCTATGCATTACAATTATATTCGCTACTATAAATAGATCGCTCCTCGAAGGACAAATTTATACACATAGCCACTTTATCGAAGCTTCTCGCATTGATCAGCTTCGTGAAGACCTCAAGAATAAAACAATCAATATCCCTGGTAGACTTCCCGCATCGATCAGTCTACATTCAATAAAATAAAAGCCTCATTCAAAAGAACTTTTTGGGTCATGGACTTGTCTATTTAGGGTAGGTTCTCTTTCGTTGTAACAAGTTCTTTGTACCTCAGCTATACCATCCACCTCTACCTCGCCATTTTCTTCCACTCAAGGGACGTGTCGTACACCTGATATGTTGTGATCATACAACTCTTTTCACCTATTGACTTTTCGTCTATGCACAGTGCCTAGGGCTTCAGGCTCGTTCTACGTTGTGTGGTTTGTTTAGCTCTTTTCACCTACGGAACACTCTTTCCGCTTTGCCTCGCATCTAGGATTGTGTGTTGATCTTAATCAGGACATGGTTCCCTTCTACTTGGGTAGGCTAACTTTCACTTCCTTATACCTTTACATCAACATCACCAATTCATTACCGACACCAACAACCTTACCTTACCAATATTAATATCAATATTCTTACCAACCAACCAATTGCCTAAACCGTACCAAATTGCCTGAATTCGCCTCTCCCTGATCCTAAGGGAGAACTACATCGGTCTGAGGCCCTTCCTTGCTTTGTGCAATGGGCTATGTAGGCAGCACTTCGGAGACATGGGGTCTCCCAAGGTTAGCTCGACCATCCCCTACCATAACCTATCTTGTGTGGTGAATATAAATATTTTTGTGTATTTTTATTTTAATCACATTTCTCTTTATCCTTTTTCGAAACACCGAAAATCAAAACACCGACAATCTTATTATTATCATAACTCAAATCAACATACATATTCAGTTTTATTTAGATGTTAAACAAATACATCTTCTTTATCATCGACACGCAGGTCGGCATCCTTATTTATTCTCATACCTCGCTAACATATACTCAGACCATCACAACTCATCCCGAACTAGGTGATGATCGTGATCGTCGACCCCTCTCGCCGGGCCTCTCTGTCCTCAAAGGTACCGCGGCTATTGGTACCGCCACCGATCTCGCCAATCTCTCCTCGTAACATATGAATACGCCTTCGCATGGAGAACTCCAGCCTCTAGTCTCGCCGCCCGTGACTCCGCAACCACTACCAATCCTCTTGTCTCATTCACTCGTTTGAGCTGCTGAACCAAACGCTGCAGACGATCCTTTCTCGCTGTAATCACCGCTATGTCGTGGCGCCACGTACACCTCGCAGCTCTCGCTACCCACCATAATCTATAGGCCTCTGCATTCCCGCATCCATTACCCCGCGATCGGCCGCTATCTCCTCGTGCCCTTCTCGAGGTGTTGGCCGGGGTGGTGAGAATGCCGCCTCGATCGATCCTCATATATGGTCTATAAGCTCGTGGTATGTCCCGCACAAATCCAAATTGCCGCCACACGCGATCTATAGGAATCCTCTCATATTCACTGCCTCGTGCCCCGCGATCCACCTCAATCGCTCAACACCTCTCAACTCCTCGCCTATGATTTCGTTACCATATAGTTTCCGTATGGCCTCCAATGATATATCCGCAACCGTCACTCTCCCCATACTCGCTGTAATACTCAATATCACTGTCACTACGGCTCGGGATCTCGCCTCTGTTTCGCCTCGACCCATCGTCTCAATCCCAACCTCTCGTACTCCGGCTCTCTCGCTGGATGGATCGGCCTTTGGTCGTCGCACACAAACAATGTGCTCATAGGCCCAACAAAGGTAATAAGTATGAACTATCCAGTGTCGTTCTGTGATTTCGCCTACAAGCCCATAAACCCCTGTATAGCTCCGCCAAATACGCAGGTGCCCATGCAAAAGTCACATTCCTTTCTATCATCTCCCAGATAACACACATCAATGCCTTTGGAAATCTTCCCTTTCCGCCTCTAATGCATAATACCCTACTGCTATCATTAATATCACTGCTAACCTTGTCTCCTCAGGGTGTGCTGCATACATTACCCCATATGAAAACGATAAACCTCGCTGTGTCAAATCTCGTGCGTATGGACCAAATACTGCTGTTATCGCTCCCCGTGCCGCGCTAGGTAGTGCCTGATATACTGGTTCTCCTGTAATAGGAAGTCTCAAAATCCGAAACACATCTTCCAATGTTACTTCATTTCACCTGCTGGCAGATATAGAAGGTATTTGTCTCGGGATTCCATCTCTCAATCAGCGCCTGTAACATACCATGGTTACGTGCGATTCGTGAATAATAACGGATTCCACTTAACCCCAAACGATTTATCAATGTCCATTCCGCTGGTGTTACATCCGCTCGATTCGCGACAAATAGCTGGCACGCTATCATTCATCCTCAACCCTGTCTCTGCCTGCATACGCCAAAAACGACAAACAACCATTCAATCCATTAGAGTCTTTTTCAAACATTCTGGAAATTTCTCCAGTAACCGGTACCGGTTATACATAACCGATATCGGTTAAGTAACCGATACCGGTTCTCCCTAACCGCTACCGGTCACTGTCAATTATATTCACCTTCCCTAAAAACAACCACCTACGACAATAATTTGCTCGTTTATTCCTTTTTATACATGCAAACATACCTGAAACCCCTGATTGCCTACCCTGTAACACTTACCTCACCTGCAACCCTTGTTATCATGTTTTCTTTCTCATATCTACCCACCTACTCTCCCCATCTTATTCACAAAACATGCAAAGAGTTAAATCACAAACAAAATGATACCTCTCTGGGTCAGCAGCAGCACTGAGGTGGCCCTTGTCTTCCTCCCCGCCTCGCTCGCTGGATGCTTCTCCTCGTTCTGCCATGATCACCACCCTTTTCAACTTTGTCTTTCTGCCTTCTGAACCTCGGATCACATTTACTTTCCTTGTCTCTTTTCTCCTTCTCACCCAAATCTCTCATGCAAATCCTGTCTCGGGCCAAAAAGCGCCGCGTTCGCGTATTTAACTTCGCATGGCTCTAAAATTAAAACTTAAGTTGCCACCTTAGCTTTTCTATTTTTAGAAAAGCTCATACCTAAATAACCGGATCGGTTACCTAACCGATATCGCATGAGCTACCGATATGACTACCGATATCGGCCTCCTAACCGATATCGGTTACACACCTTCCTTTTTGAAACAGGGTTCTTTTCTTCATTTCTCCTCTAAATTTTTGTCGCGCCCGCCTCTTTGCCTGCATAAACAACACAATTTACCACATTTTGTTCATCCACCACACATAGCATTACAATTTCATCAACATCATTTATTTTATAAATAAACAAACCATCAACTACAGATACCAAAAAACTATCACTCTATACATCATTTAGATCCAACTCATCAGTTACATATATCACACTGTCACAAAACCACCAATTTATCACATAACCTGACATTCATATATACGCACAAACAAACAAAAACATCAGCATCATCTATCTATCAACATGTCAATTAAACTCATCACACATTCTATATATTACCAACCATTTATTTCAACACATTTTAAACACAAAGATGTGGATCAAAACATCATCTATATATATATATATATATATCCCAAAAATACAATGTGCCCTACATCGGGGCCTCTGTGATCTCATAATATACCAAAGCCGCACGCAGCCGCAATACCTACTAAAATATCGACTCGGCTCGTAGCCGGTCTCTCATATCAAAATATACTCGCTCGCAGCAGGCGATCAAATGTACAACCCTGTACTCGCTCGCAGTTTGTATATAATAAATAAATAAATCAAAACAATGAATAAGTGTAGGCACGCAGTTCTATCAATGCAACCGGCTCGCAGACTGCCTTCCCATGTCCCTATACAAAACCATGTCGGGATCTATCGCTCTCCCCACCGCCCTCGCACCTCTCCCTCCGGTCCCTGTGGTGCCTCTCGCCTCGCCTGCCTGTCACGGACACGCCACCAGTAGCTGCTCTCCTCGAGATCTCTCTGGGCCGTGCGAGGTCTCCGCCCTATGCGCTGCATACGCCTGATACTCGACTCCGCTACTATCAAGAATATCCTGATAATAACGGGCCTCTGCTCTAACCTCCATATAACGATCTCTCGCCACTCAAGGAATCGGGCCGGTCCCCGCACCTAACACCAATATCCCGAGCTCGTACTCGCACTCGTGGCCGTGGTGCCGCTGGAGGTGCGCGCCGTGCTCGTACTCGCACTCGTGGCCGTGGTGGTATTCGGGCCGTATGGCCGTGCCGCTGCCGCTGCACGGCCGCTCGTACTGCACTCGCACTGTGGCCGCGGCTGTGGTGGTGCCGCCGTGCTCGTATTTCGAGCTCGGGCTAGCTGCCTCGTAGACTCCCTATTCGTGCTCGCGCAGCAGCCCAACCGTCTCGTAATAGCTGCACTCGCCCCGAGCTGATCTCTCTTCTGCAGAATCGCAGCTAAGTCCGGCCGCAGAAAGCGTACTATCTCGCGCTTCTCGCCTGCCTCACTGCACTCTCAGATGCCGCTGCACAAGCACTGCATCATCCACACCTCACCGCTGGTCTCTCCGCTACCTGGGCCTGATCCTAAGGCAGGTGCCGGGCAAGGGGGCCTCTACATCATCCCTCCCGTGACCGAGGGAAGGGAGGTGGCTCGCCCCGTGGCAGCCCCATCTCGCTCGCTGCACTTCTCTAAGGGTATCCGCCGATTTCCCCCTGCCTCCGCCTGCTATCCGTAATGTATACTGATCGGGCACTGCACGCGGCTCTCTCTCGCCAGCCGGTGACCTCTCGTAGGGTCTCCATATAATGTCTCTGCTGTGTAAGGCCCTCTAACATATGTCTATAGTAGAGGCACATCCCGACTCTGCAACAACCGCTGTGGCTGCCCACGATCCCCAACCACCTCTCAAATCCATATCGCACACGACTGTGGCCCCGGCCGCTGGGTAGCTCCTACCGCCCGATGCATACGATGTGCTCATATGCCCAACAAAGGCAACAAAATGTAGAACAAATACCAAATCGCCTCCTCCGGCGATAGCCCCATAACTCCTCAGATAATCGCACTGTATACACTGGTGCCCATGCAAAACAGTGTGCTCCTCCACCATCTCCAGTAGAAGCACTCCCCATCAATGCCCGTGGAAGCGGCCTCCTCTCGAATCCGGGAGGGCGAAGCGTGTGATCCTATCATCACAACACGGCAAGCCGTGTCTCATGTCTCGTGTGCGCGGTACATGTCACCATATCCAATGCTCGCGCTTATGATATGTAAGAAGCGCGCGGCGCATCCCCAAAACTCGCAGATGCTATCCATGGCGCTCTCGACCTACTCGAAAACGGCCTCTCCTCGATCGGTAGCCGCAGGATGCGATACTCATCCTCTAATGTGACGGCTATCTCCTTGGCCGGGCAAGAGATGGAACACATTGGCCGCGCCGATCCCATCTCTCGATGAGGGCGACCATCGCCGTGATCTCTGCCGATCGCTTCTGTACACTCTCGACCCCCGCCGAGCCCCACTCGCGCATGATGGCCCAATGCGCCGCAGATATGTGTGGCCTCATCCGACTCAGTAGTGGAGGCATCCTATCACGCATCGTCAACTGCTGACGTGCCTGCAAAAAAAAAAAAAAAAAAAAAAACCAACCCACATTCTCAGACCCACTCTTTATTATAACATCTATTTTACCATCTAAACCCCCTTTTGTAACACCCAAAATCTAACCCCTAACCCAATCCCCTACCCCAACTCAACCCAACCCAACACAACCCACCCCACCAAGCCCCCCAACCCACCTTAAAACCTAAACCCTAAACCCTAAACCCCTAACCCAATCCCCTACTCCAACTCAACCCAACCCAACACAACCCACCCCACCCCCCAACCCCCAACCCACCTTAAAAAACCTAAACCCTAAACCCCTAACCCAATCCCCTTCCCCACAACCCAACCCAACACAACCCACCCCACCAAGCCCCCCCAACCCACCTTAAAACCTAAACCCTAAACCCTAAACCCCTAACCCAATCCCCTACCCCAACTCAACCCAACCCAACACAACCCACCCCACCAAGCCCCCCAACCCACCTTAAAACCTAAACCCTAAACCCCTAACCCAATCCCCTTCCCCACTCCCAACCCAACCCAACACAACCCACCCCACCAAGCCCCCCCAACCCACCTTAAAACCTAAACCCTAAACCCTAAACCCCTAACCCAATCCCCTACCCCAACTCAACCCAACCCAACAACCCACCCACCCCACCAAGCCCCCCAACCCACCTTAAAACCTAAACCCTAAACCCCTAACCCAATCCCCTTCCCCACTCCCAACCCAACACAACCCACCCCACCAAGCCCCCCAACCCACCTTAAAACCTAAACCCTAAACCCTAAACCCCTAACCCAATCCCCTTCCCCACTCCCAACCCAACCCAACACCCCAAAACCATACACCCTCAATACCACCCTCAACCCATCCCTCCCCCACCGATACCGGCCGATACGAGACCGATGCCGGTCCCCCCATTTTAACCTCACTCTATTCTTTTTTCGACCGATGCCGGTCGCCTAGTGACCGACATCGGTCACTGTCCACTACCCGAGCCGAACCCGCGCACGGCCCCCAAAACTCATTTTTTACCTATTTCTACCCATCTACCCACCCAAAAACCCTAAAATTTTACACACCTAGCCGCCTTAACCTATCTAACCTATCCACCCTCTCCCTTTCTCGAATTACCTCCATTTACCCATTATTTCCTACAAACTACCAATTCTTACCCAAATACCAAAAACAACATAACTCAACCAAATCACCAAAATAAAGAGTTTAGAACCTACGGCATTTACGACGACACGTCGTCGTGGGGGATGGGTGGTGGTGGTCCAATGGGTCAGCCCTCCAGCCTCCTCCCGCCGTGCATGGCTCCAATCCCGATCCGCTGGGTCCCTGCCAATCACTCGCGGCCTCCTCAACTATTCGGGCCCACTATCAACTCTCTCTCGCCAATCAAATAGCTCCACCTCACTCAATACCCCTCCAACTCAACTCTCCACGTCAGACAAGTTAATTTGGATTGCAAATAACCAAAGTGACAATGACAGGCCGTATTTTTTCTTTTTATAGGTTTTTCGACCTTAACCGATGTCGGTTTCCTTTTTGCCCTAAAAAACGGTATCGGTCCCTTAACCGATATCGGTCATGTAGAATCGACATCGGTGTTAATCCCAGCTTTCCCCCCATTTTATCTTTTTTTTGCCCCTATTTACCATTTGCCTCTTTTGTTAACCACATATTTTTAACCACATATCGCCTATATCCACCTTTCTTTAACACCATTTGTTTACCTATTGCCCGACCTAAGGCCTCAACCTACCAATTGGCCCGACCTAAGGCCTCAACCTACCAATTGGCCCGACCTAAGGCCTCAACCTACCAATTGGCCCGACCCAAGGCCTCAACCTACCATTTGGCCCGACCCAAGGCCGCAACCAAACCATTTGGCCCGACCCAAGGCCGCAACCAAACCATTTGGCCCGACCCAAGGCCGCAACCAAACCATTTGGCCCGACCCAAGGCCGCAACCAACCCATTTGGCCCGACCCAAGGCCGCACCTAACCATTTGGCCCGACTTAAGGCCGCACCAATTAACCATACCATACCCACAATCACCGTTTTAATTTATCCATCCATCATGTAGCTTTTTGTTCAATCGAGCTCACCTGTTCGTGTTTTAGCATGATTAGGGTCCTTGACTTGATCTGTTGACCAACTTTGCCTAGACCTGACCGTGACGCTTCATCTCAACCAAACCAACCATTTGTACTTTGCCGAACATGCCTAAACGTTCTTGTACCTTACCGTTATATACCCCGGAGCTACTTCCTATGCCTTGATACCGTGATTATATCACCCTTGTTTGGATAAACTATCGACCTTTGCCTATACATCGCCGGTTTGCTCGCACAAATCATGTACCCTAGTCATACTATTGCATTTCAACATGTGTATGCTTCCTTGGACCTACCCCACACCTTACCATTCTCTCAACAACATATACCCTTTATCAACCCTATCCCTGATTTCCCGTTCACCCAATCTGTGATAGATTTGAGGGGGATTACCTATACCCTTAACAGGGGAAACCACTTCATATTATTGTCCGCGCAGCTTTACAAAACAAGCTACACGACAATAAGGGGCTAATGTAGACACCAAATTCGTGTCTTACGATCCCTTGTGACCCACATCTCATCTCGCAACCTAAACTCATCACCTAAACCTTACACAATTATTTATTAATTACCTCATAATTGATAAATCCACATCGCCTTACCCGCCACCTCACTTGCCCACCTCACCATGACTTAGCCCTAACCCTAAACTAACCTAATTAGGACCCATGACTTGGTCTAGACTCACATCCATAACTAATGCCTCCTTACTCGCACCCAAAGCCGACCTTCTAGCCACTTGACCAAGCCCGCAACTGATCTCTCGGGAGAAAAGCAGGGAAGGTGGGCTATTTTACTAAAAATAGCCTACTTTTTCCTAACCGATGGCGGTTCCTACTCGACCGCCGTCGGTTACGTAACCGCCATCGGTTCCCTGTAAATGGGCTCCCCAAACCAAAACAACGGATCGGAATTTCATTTTGGGAGATCAGTCGAAGGATTTTTGAATCAAAGGAGAGTCCAAAGCGATTAGCAGAGTCCAGAACTTCACTTGACCAAGCAGAGACGAGTGAAGAAACCAGAAGAGTTGGCAGCCAAGGAGATCAACTGGCATCTTCGTCAAAAACCAGTAAGTTACATCTTGCATGTCCTCCATTATAACATTTCTTATGCTTTTGGAATTACAGTCCTCCCAAATCCGTTTCTGGATCCATTATCCAACGTACCATTGCCTCTAGCTGTCATTCTTTTGTTTCTAACCATCCCGTTTCCCAAAAACTATCCAAAAATCAGCCATTACAAACTCCACAACCAGCCCGAAAGATCCTGAACCCACCGGTATTTGGTTATCGAATCAATCGCCATCGGTTATAGGTAACCGATCGGTTCCTTTGATCAAAAACCGTGAAAAACAGCCTTTCCCTACCCGGTTCGGCCAAGCAATTTAATTGATATTTTACGATTTTGTGTTAACTCATATCGGCAGGGGCCACCACCTTCGAAAGGAAGTTTCATATTTCCTGGGCCCAAGGCGCCTCCCTCATTTACTATCTAATCAAAATCTTGTGGTCTTGTGTTCTTATTTGCAGGTAGTCCTTCCAAGACAAAAGGAGTTCTTCGTAGTCACTGATCTTTCTCTACTGATACGCACACATCATCTCGACATTCTACAGTATTCCTCCTAACCCTAACCTTATCTATTTCTATAAGGAACGAAGCATTTCCGAGTGAAACACTCTGAGCACCGACATGTCTGTCCATCTCAGCCGCCCTCACAGCTCTGGGATCTGCCACCTCTACACCTCTACCATAAGGGATGAAACGCTCATAGACCCAGCTCATAACTAGGGCCTCGGATGGCTTAATGATCGCCCTCAGTAAATGGACCACCTGCATGCAGATCATGATAGGTAGTCCCGAGTATGTCGCTCCCTGTGTAAATCCGCCATGTCCTCAATCAGTGCAATGATGGGGGACCAACAATAGAGTAGAGTGTCTCCTCCCTTGTCCTCGATCAATCTCGAGGCAAGGATCCCCATAATGGCCTGGCGAATCAAGGGGATAGGCAGGCTAGGAATAGATCGGACCCTCACCCCCTTCTTCGAACCAGTGGAGATAACTGCATCTCCCATGTATGAGGCCCACTGTGCTATCTGAGCCCGTGAACCTATTGTCTCAAGAGTAAGTCATCTCCCAATGATCGGGACCCCCAAGATATGGTAAACGTCCTCCAAAGTAATGGTCCACTCACCTCGGACCCCTGGTAATCGGAAAGTGTTCCGATCAACATCCCAATATGAAAATAAGTCACAAAGTATGTGACTGGATGGTGCAACATGTGGAACCCGTGATATACGCAGTATACCAGCCCTCTGAAGAGTGTCCTGCTCATCCTGAGAAAGGGCATCTAATACTGTTGGGAGCCAATCACACTCTCTCTCTCTCAGCTCCATCGAATATACTCCTCCCTCGCTTGCATACACCCAAAAACACACAAAACAGAACAAGTTAGCATCCAAATGACATTAGAAAAATCATAAAAACACATAAGAATGCTAAAAATGCCAAATTAACTTCAAAAAGGTGTTGTTTGTGCATTCTGTGAAGGACCGCCGCCCTGAGTAGGGCGGCGGTTCCGTAATCGTCGCCTTAAAGGCGGCGGTCTTATGCTTCGCCGCCATACTGAACAGGCGGCGGTTGTGTAACCACCGCCTGCTCGGGCGACAGTCGTGTCCCGAAAACCCACGCGGGTTATATGCCCTAAAAAGGCCTAAAAACACTTAATAAAGACATTTTTGACTAAAAAAGCCCACCCAAGTGGCGCCCCCTAGATGAACCTATTAAAACTAATATTTTCAAAAATTATCCCCCCATGACAAAGTTTTCAACATTTTAATATTTTGGGGATAAAAATGGAAAATTGAGAAAAACTAACCTGTGATCTCGCGGGTCGGTGTTCTGCTCGTGGAGGCATGATCACGATCTCGTCCCGGACGTTTTGACTATACTCTCATGAGAAACCGTCACCGTGGGTCCCAGAGCTCAAAATCAACCAAATCAACATACGCAAATGAATAGGAAAATGGGCCCACTTTTACATATATAGCAACCTGACTTGTTTTGAATGCCCCTTTCCGTGGGTTTGGAGCGCCGACGGAGGTAAGTTCTTATCCCCGCACAAATGGTACATCCTCATTTCATGATATTTTAGTATTTATTTTTCGATCTTTTGTCTATCTACACTTGAGTTCTCTTTTCATTTTGTAGGTAGCGGGAATTTCGGATGGCATCATTCCGACACACGAACGTATCAGGTATGACTTCTAACTTCCCATTTCAGGACCGCCATACTCGGACCCACCGTTTTACACCTCTTCATGGCTAAAACGCTTCTTCGGGGGGAATATGTACGTACCCAAAATTGTAAGGTACTGCACCACCGAAATAACATAACACGTGCCCCAATGATGATACAGGTCTCCTCGCAAGGTGTTCGGGATCCGAGAAAAGCTCCCCAAGTATGCGTTAACATCCCGCATGCCCCGCTTAGCCCCTGCATGCTTTGTTGTTCTCTTTTCCCCTCTTTTCTTTGCGTTTTGTTCTTCAGTTATGAAACCACCGCCCTGCCCGGCGACGGTCCTTCACGCGTTTTCTAGAATGATATTTTTAACGCAACTCACGTAAATTTCAACGTTTACCATCTTTTTCACCGCCTTTGGCTTGCATTAATGATTCTGGTTCCCTAGAATAGTGTTTTGGCATTGTTTATGGTTTAAGAGATCAATTTGGTTTTTACCTTTGGGTAATTGGAAATGCTATAAATAGTTGGCTTGTGCTCAAGCAAATGGCCCCTCAAATTTGCCTCTGAATTTCTCATTTCAATAGCTTAGCCTTTCAGTTTTGTTTAGGATTCATAGTTTCATTTCTTAGATGCATAGTTAGCATTGTTTAGCTATCAGAAAGCCACATATTCTCCTTGTGTAAAGTGTTGTTGTCATTTCATCCAAATCAATTGGAGTAGGATAGTTTCATCTCAATAGGAAGCCATTAAAGTTGCAGGTTTTGTTCATCAAACAAGATATTTTCAGGTGCTGGACATTTTATGTTGCATGACTCGCAATAAATCCCGCTAGGAATTGCATAAGCCAAGCTCTGTACTCTTGCGCTATCCCTCTCCTACTCGCATTGTATTCGGCCCAGTATCATAAGCTGCCTTTGTTCCAATATCTACTCTTGTTGATGCTAGCATTACACACTTTTCTGGATCCACGTGAGCATGAAAGAATGAGGAGATCACACTGAGGGGACAAGGTCACACACCATCGATTCACCACTATTCTGCAGAATCCAGGTTCTAGCTTTCAAAGTTCTAGTTAAAAGCATATCAAATAGAGTAGCTAATCACTTCATTTCAGTTAAATTTTACTTTCGATATTACCAGGGAAGCTGTGGGGATTGATAGTTTCTGATAAAATTATGATTCACTCCACACCTTTCAAATAGAGTAGATCAGTTATCAAATTATTTAGAATAGATCTAAAAACTACACAGACAAGTAGCTATACTCGGTTGCTTTGTTTGTTTTAAATGCGTTATTAGTTTAGTTGTCAATTTTAGATATATTAGATGATTGCTCTTTAAATTCTGTTTAGTAGCTTATCAATAACTATCAGACTTAGAAATATACGTAAATATATTTTGCATGTTTAGTTTATTCTATCATTAATTAGCTTTATATCATTTGCTTTTGTATGAAAATCACGGGACCTAGAGAGCCCAGAGAATACGTATTCGAGCCAATCGTGCCTCAACCCAATCTTATTACGGCAATAACTGATATAGATCAGAACCTTAGAATCCAAGTCTTCCGAACAACAGCAGACTTACAACAAATCAGCTCACAGTTAAGCGGGTTAAATATAGAAGACGACCAAGTGCACATGTTTTGGTCAAATCAGCCAAACTACATATTACCCTAGGTAAATATCCACATGACTGTAGAAGGGCTTGAAAGAGAGAAAAATTCGGTTGTGATCCTTTGGTTCCACAGCCAGACGCAGGAGACACTCTCACAGACATAGATACTAGCTCAAGAATTTAGGTTGCAAGAACACCTATAAGATACTCAGAAAAGATTACACAACTATTAATTCTGAACATAGAGGCCGAAAAGGCATACAACTATTGGATACTAGGGATTAGGGACTGATTCCGCACATGACCATAATAGGTCCACAACAACCATGAATCTACGGTTGTGACCCACAAATCCCATAACCTAACGAGCCTATAGGCCAATCTAACATTGATGCTGGCTTACGCACATCAAAATTTATATCCACTCCACTTCCACCTATCATCATCGCACAATTATCCTTGTTAGACATAGAAACTAACAAAGCTAAAGACTTTTGGACTAGACTAGAGAATCGACCATAGAATCCGCTGTATATCCATCATCCATCATATGACCCTATCTGGAGACATACATGAAACCATCCTAGGTCATTTTCCACGTATCCCACAACCTATAGATTGGATCACGCCAGAGCTCGATATTGATTGGAGCCTTCAAGCAGTCATCCTTGTCGACCGATCTATCACGCCAGTTCAGGTTAGGAGGGCCTTCTTTGCCTTAGATTCATAGATTCCATTAGTGCATGTCGAAGATATAAGATTGCCTAACTAGTTTACCCATACCCTACGCATAATCCATCCCCACCGGCTATCTCGGCATGACCTTGAGAGGTCGGGTGCGAGGAAGAGTTACTTGTAGATTCCCACGCTTGCTTGTCACTTTTCCATCGTCATACCCATAGAAAGGCTTTTAGCCATGGGATCATTTGAAATGGAAGGCGTACCCAGACGAAGAAGATGCTCTCTTGGGCGTTTGAATCCCACATTGACGAGTCGACTTTGAAGTCTCGCCAAGGAGCAATCATAACAAGATGCAGTCTAAGGGAGCCAATCCCTTGGTAAATGCTTTGAGGAACTCTTGGATGAACAGTGCAGTAACGCACTCAACAAAGTTGCGGTTGAGACAGAGGCTAGGCTCTTTGTGCGTAATGACATGGAATAAGAGTGCTAGAGGGAAAGCTAGGGAAGAAAGAAGAGGACCTGGCTGAGAAGGCCAAGAGCTTGAAGTAAGAAGAATTGATCAACGTGCAGCTGAGGCATGAACTAAAGGATGAGAAGACAAAGGTGTAGGAAGTATACAAGAAGGAGGAGTCTATCAAGAGCGCCATCATTTTGAAGCACCCAAACCTAGCGGAATGCGTTGAAAAGTATGCATCCAATCTGGAATGCTTAGAAGATCTAACACGCGTCCTCACCATGGAGAGACGACCTTTGGCCCTGGAGTTTGTAGAGGAAGTGGCCACGCGCTTAAAGAAAGAGGACAAGTTGAGGGTGGTAGTGCTCATTGCTAAGTATAGCAAGGTGCTCACAGAGGTTAAAGTCGCTGCCCAATCTGCTGAGGCCACATATGATACTTGCATGCAGATAGGGATAAGGTAGCAAGCACCTTGGTTGCCACACATGAAGCAGAGCTAAAGGAGTTCCAAGAGAAGAATAAAGGAAACAGGGCAGAGAGGGACAAGGTTCTTGCCAAAGTAGAAAGAAAATCTGAGGCAATTGAAACATTAAGGGGTTCAATCAAGGCCCGGCTGAAAGAACTATACCCTCATATTACCAGGAGGATGGACACACTCAAAGACCTGGGCAAGGAGATGGAGAAGATTGTTAACACTTTGGGCACCCAGGGAATTGGCCTAAGTTTTGACGAGGTGAGCACCCTGATTGGCGACCTCTGTCAGAAGGCACAGAGTGAGGTTGACGTATGGAACAAGCTGGAGGAAGACTTACGGAAGGATTTTCCTAGCTTCTGAGTTAATGCCCCCCATTCTTCCTTCTCCCCCAATTCTTTCATTCCTTTATTCTTTTACAAAATGTAAGACTACACCTTAGTTCCTTAAGGTAGCATACATCTTGGTTAAGTGGAGTGTTTCTGCAGATGAAGAATAGGTGTAGTGTGGGGTGATGTTGGACCCCTAGAATATTGACCAAGTATGAAGGCATGTAGGCGTGCAAGGTCCCAGTTATGGAATGGCGCGCAAGGCAAAAGCGCGCAAAAGAGGGTTTAAGAGAAGGGTTTAAGGAAGCCCGTGGCGTGTGCGACATGCGAGGATAGAGCCAAGGGTTAGGGGCTTAGTCAATTTGGACGTCCGAGCATAACACGTGAAAAGCATGACCCAGTTACGTGTGGATAAGGTGTTAGCCTAGCGATAGGTTGGCCCAAGAAGGAGCATGCTATAAGCTTTTAGAAGCACATCATGGGATAAAGTGGAAAGCTCAGGCCCGAGAAGCATGCTCACATGGAGGACCACATTCGGACACTTGCACTTTGATCTCGAGGGCATTAGAGGGTGAGTTGGCGACCAGAGAGCTATAAATACAAGTGTCTGCAGAGTAAAAGAGAGAGACAGAGAGTATGGGTGGAGCTCGCGAGAAATCTGCGAGGACTCTGTTAGTGGATAATTGTATTCGAGAGAGAATTCATTAGGCTTAGGGATTGTAATTTTCTTTTTGGTAGCTTAGTTACATAAGTCCAAAGGTGCATTGCATGACCGTGGTCTCGCTTCTCTATGACAATCTATAATGGCTCAATGGATATAATGAGGTTACCTGTTACACTCTGTAATGGCTCAATGGATATAATGAGGTTAGTTGTTATATATATACATGAATATCAATGGTTCGATGCATGCTTCTCTCTCACGAGTTCTCTTTCCTTTCATGCTAAGTAAGGATACTTGTATGTTTCTTTCTGTCATAATACATGTTATGAATTACATAAGTATTCACCTGAAATGACTGAGGATCTAGAGGCCGTTACGAGCCCTATGGTTCTTTTATGTCCTAACTTCCCTTCTAAAATCTCTTACACAAATCATAGATGATGTTTCCCACTAAAAATCACATAAAGAGAGACTCGGCACCGCGTGTGCCTCGGGTGAGCGCCTGGGCTTTTCTTTGGGTGATAGGTCGGCTTTGCATGTGAGTTCCTTTCTTTTGCAATAAGGATAAAAATGACTACATTTGTTCTATAAAGGCCCATGTTTATACACTTCTTTACTCATCACAAAATAAGTATCTCAACTTCATAACTCCTCTCAAATTGTTCCTATATATAATTTGAAATGGTGTCTTCCTTGTACTCCAATTCACTAAATTATTATATGCAAATTCTATGTAGGCTAGAGCCGAGTCTTCCGACTTATCTCCAACCAAACATCTGAGAAAATCTCAAAGGGTGGTTTTTTACAACTTCTATTTGTCCATCACTCTAAGGATACCATGTGTTGAATTGAATCACAACTTTGTATCCAACTTCTTCCATAATGTTTGCTAGAAATTACCAACAAACTGTGTATATCTATCGACACTATATGGCGTGGAAATCTATGTAGCCTTAAATCTCCCTAAAAAAATATTTGTAACGTGCATAACATCCTTGGTCTTCCTACAAGCAATAAAATGTGTCATATTTGAAAATTTATACATCATTACAAAAATTGAATCAATACCCCTTTGCATTATGGGGTTAACCTAAAATAAAATTCATACTTATATCTCTCCAAGGTGTCTTTAGAATGGGAAAAGGTTGATATAACCAAAATTCTTAGATCTCCCTTTAACCAATTGACACACATGACATTATAGAAGAAACTTACACACATCCACAATCATTCATGACTAAATTTGGTATACTTCTATTCTTAATTTGTGACTATTTGTCTTGATAAGTGATATAATTTTATTCGGTGAGTGCATTAGTTAGCTTTACAACTAATATAGTTTTTTTCCTAATTGGTGACTATTTTTTTAGGTGTATCTCTTCACATTTCATTGATTGATTAAACAAGGATTGGTGGGGCCCCACCTTTGGACACTAGCAAGGTGTCTAGTCCTTAGGCATGTTGTTTTATGTGATTTAGATACCAAATTTATTATGGAGCCACTTTGTGTTACTTGAACCTATCATCTAATGGTGTACTATACTTTTTCCTTGTCTAAATAATTGTCAAATGATCTGGAGGACAAATCAGAGAAAAGAAGTTCCCTAAATTCCCCAACATTGTCACAGTACAGAAGTCAACTCAGAGAGCTTTTTGAAAACTATATGAATGTGGAAAATGGAACACATTCATGAAAATGGTGGTTGGTCAAAGTCAAATGAACTCTAGGACGAGACTAGATAACTAGTGAAAATGGTGGTTGGTCAAAGTCACATCAACTCTAGGATGAGACTGGGACAACTAGCAAGTCATGAAAAGTGACAAAAATGAGTGAAGGTGATAGGTTCGTGTCAATGTTTCGTGCCTCCAAATCATCAACACTCAAGTAAAACCATCCTCGACATATGATCGAAAAAAATTGCCACATGGTAGGTCCTCGTGCCACCACATTACTCCTAATATCTCTAGCTCGGTAGGGTGAGTTATACCACCTTAGTAAGCTACTACACTCGCATTGGGCGATTCGAGAATCCGAGCCAACTCAACGAGTTATGAAGCAAGCTATGGGGTGATTTGACTATGTTTAGCTCGAGCTAATGAGCGAGTTGACACATATTCATCTATGGGAAAAACACGAGATGTGGCCTATGCCACGGAAAACTTGGAACCGCCAAAGCCTTTTAAGGCTTCCCTATCTCCTATCCCATGAATGTGGGATTATCCACATGGTAGTGGCTAAGGCAAAAGATGGCAGAGTTCGGGATATCTCGGCGACAATGAGGACATGGAATGGCACAAAGCAGACCCAGCCCAGCGTGTGGTAGATACGTGGATGTAGACGAAGGGGTCGGTGAGTGTGGAGGAGTCCACATGGATGGGTTGAGCACATGTGGCAAGGTGGGACTCGGCGTGGACGAGTCGGGTTTATCATAGCGGGGAAAGTGTGAAGCGATCGGGTTAAACACGAAGGTAGCGAAAAAATGAAGGCGAAGGCGGGGACTCGACCTCGTAACCTCCCCTCCCTTTCGCAATGACTAACCAACTCATCTAACTTGGTGGGTTGGTATTGGATTAGCCAATATGTCATTTATACAAGATAAGTGGGTCTAAGCCCACTATATAAAGGGTTCGAACCCTCCTCAAACAACAAGCTCTCCATTCCTATAGATCTCGAGGATACCTGATGAGTAAAGGGAGTTTTTAGAGGCCTATTTTTGGGCATATTTGTGAGGGAGCTAAGTCCTAATATAATTAGGCAAAATTTGTAAAAAATGGGAGTATTTATAAACTCACCAATAGGCCCATTGAGCCACACCTTCATAGTGCGAGTCTGGAATTTTGATCAAAGAGCCATAGGGCATCGTCACATAGAGGATAATATTGGGATTGGATCTGCTTCATAAGTTGGGGTAGCTTCTCGGTGGTCATGAAAAAGGTTGTTGTTCCTCTTGTATTTATATTTATTATAAATTCTATTGTAATTTTGTACTAGAGTTGTAGTTAAGAAGTGGATGATAAATCGGTTCAGTATTCTGAACCCGGAGACATAGGCATTATGCCGAACTTCGTTATCAACTTGTGTGTATTGTGATTTTATTCATGCATTGCATATTTAAAGTTGATTTTAAATGGGTTAAATTTGGAAAAAGAATTAATTACCTATAGGGCTCGATGGTCGTAAAAATTTTAACCGGTACTTTTGAATCATTAAATCACAAACCTTAATTTGTATGTCTTCACATTATGTGTGAATATGATGTAGGAGCACATGGGTTCACATGAAATCCTATATCAATAAAAAATAGTTGAATAGTTGGATTCAGGTTTGTGTTTACATTGCGTTTTACATTTTATGTTATCGACGGGTTGCACAATGAATAAGAATATTGTTTACGAAGCCATAGAGTATTGTCTTTGTAATATTTGGAGCGTGTAATAACTTTGTGTATCGTTTTCATAATGTGTATTTTTATTGCATGAGATTTTAGGTTTGTTGTGTAGTTTGTGTAATCTTGTGGAAGTCCTTTTAAATGCAAACCACACAAACCTATTCAAGCTATATAAACCTATATTGGTTTCTCAAACATACATGGATAATTGTGCAAGCCTATGGAAGTCGTAGATTACTAAAATCTATCATGGAAGCACAAAGTACTACCAAATCTACACAATACTATGTTTATGATTTTAAGTCATGAAGTACTATCTGGAATTGTGGATTGGTTATATATTAGTCTATTCATGGGTCCATTAGCACTTTGCATTTTGAATTTAATAAGTTTACGAGTCTTAGGTATTGCATTGGGTGGCTTGTGTGTATATAAATGAGTCCTAATGTCCTTAAGAGAGCAGCTTTTGGAGAATCAATTAGCTTAATGTTAGAATGTAAGAGTGTATTGTGGATTTGAAAATAAAGCTAAAAGTTGAGTATGAGATTGCATTAAGTAATATGACATGACACAAGAATGATTGTGTGATGTATTGACTATATCATTGACAATCGAGTAAAAGAGTTTTATTCTTTTGATTATATAAATTAGTCTTGTTTTTGTTAGTAATTTCAAAATTGGATCCATTTGATATTCCCTCATATGTGCAATTTCTTTTTTCTTTTTTTTCTATACATATTATGAGGGTTATGTGGTAGAAGGTAGCTCTTCATTAAGTGCCCTATTTGTTTTTGCATCATTTGGTATCAAAGTGAGGCTTACTTTCTTTTCAAATAGAGGCGTGACAAATCGTTGTAATTTTCCACATTAATGAGCATGGGAGAAAATCATTGCACACATCTTCTCCGACCGATAATTGTTGGACATAAAGTGTGAGAGACCGACACAATAAGCATTTGTAACTTTCCACATTGTGAATTGTGGGTAGAATGTCATTGAGGATATATTCAAATAGGTGATTGTTGGGTATATGATGTGAAGGTTGCGAGAATAAGCATTGGTGGTTTTCCATTTTGTAAAATGTGAGTAGAAAATCATTGAAGGCATCTTCTATAAAGGGAATTATTACGTAGAAGATTGCATAGGCCATTGATAATGTGTTTTAGAAGATATATAATGACACACATGAAGAATGTTAATGTGGGAGGACATTGGAACCAATGTAGGAGAGTTAAATATTTTGTGAATATATCAGTAGACTATACAAGCTCACTCGGAGGTCGTGACAACAACGAGGTGTTGTTATGGAAGATCATAATGATGATGAAGGAGGACCCATGCAATAGGTAGTGTAGGCCACATGTAAATGAGGAGGAAGAAGAAGAAGCATAAGATGGTTGAGAATACAAACCATTACGAGACCATTGGTAAAATGTGGAGTAGATACCCCATGTTATTCTAGTAGTTTATAACCAGTGAATCTCATGGATTGGTTAAAGAATATGGAGTAGTTGTTATCCATTCACCCTAGCAAAATTGGACAACTTGGACAAATCTGGACTTGGGAAATTTCATGAGACTTCATTGATGAATCTGGAATTTCGAATTTCAACACTTAGCCAAAAATCTAATGTAAAATGGAGAAAATAGGATTTGGGACACTTCTTATATTCTTTTTCAAACTCTTCAATTTAGTAAAAGTCCAAACAATTAGGAAATTTTGAAAAGGTTCGAGAAAAGGGTAATTTTTAGATTAATGTGTACTTTTTGGGTTCGGGAGGAACAGAGGGTACAAGTTCCTCGGGGTTGTGAGTTCCTCAAATCGTCATTTTGACCAAAATACAAAGGGATCATGTTTTATGCAGAGATGCGGGCACGACAAGGAATAATGGAACATGTTCTGGGAAAGTGATTTCCCACGAGAGTGTAATTGCCATAATAATAAGGAGGTCGAGGGTTGAATGAAGTGCGGGTCGGAGAGGGCTGCAGAGAACCTAGGCCAACATGGAACAAGTTTCATGGGGACGTGAGTTCCTCGTGGAAGTGAAAGATCCACGAACAAAGGCGTTGCATGGTGCATAAGGGAACAGATGCAAAGGAATGGGAGGACGATGTAACAAGTTCCACTGGGAGCTTGTTCCCCGTAAATTGGTGCGGCTGCTGCAACATAAGGCAAAGCATCCAAAGGCATAGGTAGTGGGGTATGAAAGTGAATGGTTACGAGAGAACAAGGAAATGAAGGTGTGGTACCCCAAGACACTCGGTACTCCAAATCCCCAAAATATCCAATTTCAAAGGTGGAAATATAAAATATAAAGGGGGGGAAAGATAAAGAGTATAGCTATGAACTGTGGATTAATATCGGAACTTGTGTCCCCACGACTCCCCTGCACTCCAACTTGATATATCTTCCTCCTGGTTATCCAAATTCAATGTTCTTAGACTTTTTGGAAACGTCTTGTTAGGCACTTCATCATGAAATCCAAAAAATCCAACTTTGGTAGGGGTAGGTGGATGAAAAAGGGCAAAAACACTTCCAACATTCAAAGCACAACTCCAAACAGTTGAAAGTAAAAATTTAATGAAGTATGGTCTTTTTTTTTCCTCCAACAAGTAAAGAGACATTGGGAATGGATTTACAAGGTCACACATGCCTCTTTCAAATCATTAATTAATGTTTTTGGTGGGTAAAGGGGGAATTTTAGGATTTTATCCTTCTCTCTTCTCACTTCTTCTATATATTGTAAACACCTCTCATTTGAGAGGGGGAGATATTATAGGATGCGAGGAAATTCTATCAAATTTGTTTCTCAATATCAATGAGTTGTAAGCCTTCACATGGGCCTGGAAAGTGTTCTTGTGCCTCTATTCTTCACATGTAATGGATTGTGCATATTCTGAAAGAAATAAAATCTCTTTTTTGTGGTGTTTCTTTCAACCCTAGCATTTGTTTTATTATATTTCCTTACCTCTCCATTCTTGTTGTTTTTTGTGCATGTACTTCTTATTTGTGTTTCATGGAGAACAAATGGTAAATGGAGCCTTGGGTCTATGTCACAATTGTCTGGCCTCTCCCTACTGCATTTTCCTTCTCTCTTCTCCCTCAGTAGGATATTTCCACACCCCTTTTTGGTGTTATCACCTCCTTTTGGCTTAAGATTTCATTTCCACACATCTTTCTAACCCCCTCTCTCTCCCTAGTCCCTTGGAATGGTTAGTTTAGGATTAGTTAGCTGCATTTTCTTTCATAGGAGTAGTTTTAGCATTAGATTAGGTAGAGGAAGTTGGCCTTCTCTGGAGGTCCATCTCAAGTAGCAAGTCCCACAACTTGAGAGATGGTCCCATGTTAGTAAAAATTAGGGATCTACAACGCATAATCCCAGGGTGCTAAATTTTTGTGATAACAATTTTGGCATGCCCGATGGGATGAGTTTAAAGAGATTTACATATTTATACCAGCAAGATTGATGTGTTCTTGATGGTATTCAGCCTTTGGAGGTATGTTTTCAACACATCTGGCGACTCCACTGATTCAAGCAACCCATTATCTCAATTTTAGACCTTACCCTTCACTTTTCCATTCATTTTAATCTTTCTATTTCATTAATGGCTCTTTAAAGATCTATTTTATTCCCTCATTTCAATTTAAGCCCCCTCCATTTGTAGTTGTGGGATGATATTCCCAAATTAGGCTTGAAAAATCTACCTCTTTTCTATGGAAATGGAGATCAATCTCCTATTGATCATATTCAAGATATAGCAAACCATTATGCCATTCATAATATCACAGAAGATAACATTTGTCTCAGACTTCTAGTTTTATCATTTAGAGGCAAAGCAAGAAATTGGTTCAACAGTTTGGCTCCATAATCCATTTTCACTGGAATTAGCTGGGAGAACAATTTTGCAACCAATTTAAGGAGGATGTGGATGTCATTATCCTCATTAAACATCTCAACAAAATACATCAGGATCTAATGGAATTTATCTCTGATTTCAACATCATATTTACAAGGACTTGGCATAGAATTCCTCAAGAATTCAAACCCCACAAGGTATGACATTCTTGTATTATTTGAGGTCCTTTGATGTTGATTTAGTTGTATTAATTAAATCCTTAGGAGGCAACAATATTCCTCAAGATTTTTCCATTGCATTACAAGCTGAGAAGATGCTCATTCAGGCTGGAAAAATAAAACCCATCTCTATTGCTGCAATTCTTCCCTCACCACCTCAAATTCTTCCCTCCCCTTGTGCAAATAATGAAAAATCCATTGTTCCTTTCAAAATTAGGAATATATTTTGCGTCCTTTTCCTTCTTTTGATACTCCAAATGTCTATTGTGCCCAAAGCATTCCCCAAAATTTGCAAAATTCTCTCCCATCTCCATCCAAGGCATTGCCCAACTTCTCTAAACCATGCACTAATGTTTTTAGAGGTTATGGTATTTCACATGTTGTCCTAACTTTTATCCAAAGACTCACTAAAGCAATTTATCCTACAAGGTTGGTAAAAACAAAGGTCTACTTTGCTTTTGGAGAGAAGGAACAACCCATGCAACACTCCAAACAACAAGGTTTAATGAAAAATCATGTATTTGTTTTGGAGAAAACAAATCGAAGAGCAGGGAGTATGTTTTGGAGGATCATTTTGCTTCTCCAATTGATCAAATTAGGTCTCTTGAGCATCAAACATCTCTACCCAAACATAAAACAAATCAACATCCCTTTCTTATGCTTCTCCTCCAACCAATTCTACCAAGGATGAAAATTGTATATCAATGGATGATTGGTATGATTCAGATTGGGAGGATGAGAGGATCCAAAATGTGTAAAAGTAGGTGTTAAATGTCAATAAGAATTAGGCGATATGGAGGACAAACTGCAGATTAGAACTAAAGAGTAGGAGAAAGTGTCTTTAAACACTATTGGCACCCAAGGCCTCGAGGAAGAATGTTTGCAAAGTGAGCAAGATGTTTTAATGGAATGCAATGATCCTCATTTCTCTACATGTTCAGAAATTGCTTCACTTTTGGAGGAATGCAATGATACACCAAGAGCATCATTAGTCAACTACCGAATGGACAAGGAAGGGCATCAAGATTTCAAGTAAGATGAGTTTGAGCTCTTTAGATTCTTGTTTGAAGAAGTAGAGCATGAGAACATGAGAGTGGAAACAAAGTTTTTGCTTAGGAAGTAATATCAATTCCAGACAAGCTTGCAGACATCCACCATGAAGAGGAAAAAGTCTCTACCAACTCCATCCTTGGAGCTAATTGCAAAGAAGATGGGCAAATTAAAAGGATCGATCCTTGCCCAATCAAATATTTGGCTATTTTAGAGCCAAAAGGGAGTTCTGAATCGGTCTTGCTCATTTCGAGAGCATGAGGAAGATCATCAAAGTACCAAGGGTCGCTTGAATACCTCCAAACAAATGTAGAGCAACTAAAGGAGGTATTCTATTTATTTATTGTTGATACCTTGAAGAATGAGGTGGAAAATTGGCTTCAAGTTATTTTTACAATCTTGATAAAGGCCATGACCATTGCAAAATCAAATGCATGGTCTCAATTTGTTAGGAAGGGCAGCTACCTCTCCTACTTTTTGCGAATTTGTTTAAGTTTCCTTTGAATCTGGTTAGAGTAGGGTAGAGTAGGTTTGTTTTTAGAAAAAGAAGTTTTTGTGCACACTTTGCATGTTTCCACTTGGAATGTGTATGATTTTCATGCTTTGTACACAATTTCGCGGTGTTTTATTACTTATTGCACAATCCGTTGGAGGAAGCAATGTTCATGGAAGAAAGGTGTTTGGGGTAGTTCTAAGTGCAATCCATCAATTAACATGAAATTCAACACTTTGCAACACTCCATACTTGTCAAGAAATCAATTCATCAATGTTCAAGCTTAGCAAAAACTCAAGTTTGGGGCAGGTTTTCGGATGTTTATTCTTTATCCGAGAAGATCAAATTAAGAGGAAATAAGTGATTTTTCAAATTTAGAACGATTTTCCACTCATTAAACCTTAAATCGAATGATTTTATAATGAGATGGTTAATTCAATTAAGGATAGATCAATTCCAGTTCAAACAACACTTTAAATGGATTTGGGGTGTGTTCTTCAAGTCTCATATTAGTTTCATGTTGACTCCATGCCCAATGGATGATTCACGGCCACCGATCTTCAATCTAGCAGGCAAATTACCCCTAGAGGTTGCCAATTCTTATCTATTTTTCCCCCTAGAAAAATTAGACAACTTGGACAAATATGGACTTGGGCAATTTCATGGGACTTAATTAATGAATCTGGAATTTCAAAAGTTCAACACTTAGCCAAAAATATGATGTAAAATGGAGAAAATAGGATTTGGGACACTTCTTATATTCTTTTTCTAACTCCTCAATTTAGTAAAAGTCCAAATAGTTAGAGAAATTTGGAAAAGGTTGAGAAAAAGGGTCATTTTCGGTCTGATGCAAACTTTTCGGGTTTAGGAGGAACAAAGGGTACAAGTTCCTCAAGGTTGTGAGTTCCCGAATCGCCGCTTTGATCGAAATACAAAGGGATCGAGTTTTATGTGGAGATGCAGGCACGATGAGGAACAATGGAACATGTTCTTGGGAACGTGATTTCCTTTTGGGAGCGCAATTGTCGCAATAAGAAGGAGGTGAGAGGGTTGAATAAAGTGCGGGTTGGAGAGGGATGCGAAGAACCAAGGCCAACGTGGAACAAGTTCCTTGGGGACGTGAGTTCCCCGCAGTGAAGTGAAAGATCCACGAACAAAGGCGTTGCATAGTACGGAAGGGAACAAATGTGGAGGAATGGGAGGATGGTGGAACAAGTTCCATCGGGAGCTTGTTCCCCACAAAGCGGTGCGGCCCACAACATAAAGCAAAGTGGCCAAAGGCACGGGTAGTATGGTGCGAAAGTGAAGGGCTATGGGAGAACAAGGAAATGATGGCCTAGTACCCCGGTAACCTTAGTACCTTGAATCCCAAAAATATCTAATTTCAAAGGCAAAATATAAAATGTAAAGGGGGAAAAATAAAGAGTATAATTGTGGATTGTGGATTAATATTAGGAACTTGTGTCCCTACGACTCCCCAGGACACTGAATTGACATATCTTCCTCCTTGGTTATCCAAATTCGTGTTTCTTGGAATTTTTGGAAATGTCTTGTCAGGAACTTCATCATAAAATCCAAAAATCCAGCTTTGGCATGATTAGGTTAACGAAAAGGAAAAAAACACTTTTAGTATTCAAAGCACAACTTTAGGCATCTAAAAGTAAAATATTTAATGAAGTATCATCTATTTTCTCTCCAAAGCAAGTAAAGGGAGATTGGGAATGGATTTGGTAGGTCACCCATGCCTCTTTTTATATCATTAATGAATGTTGTTGGTGGGTTAAGGAGGAATTTCAGGATTCTATCCTTCTCTTTCTCATCTTCTTCTATATATTGTAAACACCTCCCATTTGGAGGAGATATTCTTGGATATGGGGAAACTCTGTCAAATTTGTTTCTCAATATCAATGAGTAGTAAGCCTTCACATGGGCCCGATGAGTGTTCTTGTCCCTCTATTCTTTATATATAATGGACATTGCATATTATGAAAGCAATAAAACCTTTGTTTTGTGGCGTTTCGTTCAACCCTAGCATTTGTTTTATCGTATTTTCTTGCCTCTCCATTATTGTTGTTGTTGTTTTTATACATGTATTTCTTATTTGAAAATTTATTTGATTGTGTTTCATGGAGAATAGATGGTGAATGGAGCCTTGGGTCTATGTCACAGTTGTCTAGCCTCTCCCTACTACATTTTCCTTCTCCCTTCTCCCTCAGGGATATTTCAGCACCCCTTTTTGGTGTTATCACCTCCTTTTAGCTTAGGATTTCATTTCCATGCATCTTTCTAACCCCCTCTCTCCCCTTGGTCCCTTGGAATGATTAGTTTAGGATTACTTAGCTGCATTTGATTTCATAGGAGTAGTTTTAGAATTAGATTAGGTAGAGGAAGTCACCTTCTCGAAAGGTCCATCTCAAGTAGCAAGTCCCACAACTTGAGAGATGGTCCCATGTTAGCAAAAAGTAGGGATCTACAATGCATAGTACCAGGGTGCTACTTTTATGTGATAACAATAGTATTATAAGTATGAAGATGTGGAAGTTCTTAGGAAGTTTGATTTTGTGTGCACAAAGTTGAAGGGGTATGCATCTCTTTGGTGGTAGCATATCCAATCGAATTGGGTGCAAAGAGGCAAGCAAAATATTAATACATGGAATAGGTTGTTGGGGAATCTCAAATTATTATTTTTTCCTTTTGGATTACCTACTTAGTTTGTTCAAGAAGTTAAATTGTTTATGACAAAGATATCTCGGTGTGAATGAATACACTAAGGAATTTTAACAACTCACCATTAGAGCAGGGACATGTGGAAGGCGACATGGAGAAGATCTTCAAGTATATGAATGGATTATAAATGGAGATTTAAGATGAGTTTAACATGATATTGTAGACACCCTAAAATTACCCATTACACATTATAACGTCCAAAATAACATTAAATCCATTATTTACCCATATACTACTTCCAATTTTTTTAGTTAATTATACAACACTAAAATATACCATGCCCCCTTTAAATAATTTAATTCATTATTTAATCCAATAAAAAAAATAAAAATCAATTATCTACTCACCTTCCACTCATCTCCACTTCACTAGCTAACTCACTCAAGTTGACTAGTCACCCCACTCAAGTTCTAAAATCCTAAAAACATAGAAGCAAATATGCACGTACACTTTAGAATAATTCAAGAGCCAACTAATTTGAAATAAAGCCTCTTTATTTCTCATTCAAAGGGCCAACTGCACATAATAAATCAACCATTCTAAATAAGGAAAATGAAATCAATAGCCTGCAACTCAGCCAATTCCACATTCCTTAATACATGGTTTCTTCTGCATTTATAAATAAGAAGCTCCATTCCTCTCAAATCATCATTGGAAGCTTGAGGAATTTGTAGTGTTATTCTACCAAATTTCCATTGGAAATCAATCTTGCATACCGTTATGTTGTTCAATTGATCACCCAATCATATGACCACTCAAATCAATCAACCTCCATTGCTCGCAACTTGGCTTCACTTCCATTCATAATATATTGAAGCAACCAAAAATCAAAGAAATAAAATCTCTCATCAAAATCCAACAAGAGTGTCACTCAACCCCACTCTTCACTGGTCCGATTTGTGGTTGCAAGGAGTTTGCTAGGAAGGTTTGTTTTCATTTATATTGTTTGTTGCTTTCTCTATTTACATTTTCTCTTGTATACATTTTCGCATACACGGTGGGACCCCACATTATTTTGATCATATTTTATAAATCTAATATTGTTTTCATGTTTTTGTGTTGTTTAAAGGTCATTGTGCCATTTCCAATTCATTCCATAAGTTGGTTTAAGAACATTTTGCAAAAATCATGGTTTTTGGTCATGTTCTAACTTCATTTTGTAGGTATAGGTTGACTTGTGTTTCCATCATCCTCTTTGCACTACCATAGATCATGATTTGTGTTAGTGTTCTTCTATATTTTTATTTTTGTAGTCTACATTTATGTGGCATGCTTTGCATTTCGTGACACACCTTACATTTTGTTTTATTGGATGCACTTTTGTTGTAAGTACTTGCATTTATGTCACTTGCCTTTCGTTAAAGACCCTACATTTTTGTGCAACTGTTTGTTTGTGCCAATGTTTTACCAAGGTGTATTTGCATAGTAATTTAGTTGCATTTCCGTAGGTTTAAAGTGCGTTTACATTATGTTACTGCGTTAGTGTTTTGATTTTTTTAATTTTTTTGAGAATGTTTGTATTTTCTCCTTTGCCCTTTTTTAAAAATTCTCGACACTATTTTTAGATTAGTTCACGAGAAAATAGAATCTATCATGCCTCGTGATCATTTTTCTAACTAAGTTGCATTGTCTCTCTTATTTTCTTTCATTTCTAATATTTTGTTCCTATAATAAAATCGTGTATGCTCTTCTCTCACACCCTTTTTGGGCGAACTTGGGAATAAAAAACAATTAAAATTGCTATAATTCTTTACTTATGCTTGTTTCCTTTCTAATATAACTTGTTTTATTTTCTAAAATTTCATTTATACAACCTAAACCACATATGCTCTTCTCTTGCACCCCTTAGGTGAACTTGAGAATTAGAAACAAATGAAGTTGTCTTATATCAATCTTGTATTTGATTAATCTTGTTTTTAGGATCGTTAAGTCAAATATTTCCAAAAAAGTAAAAACCAAACAAAACAAAACAAATTACTAATACATTTGCATGTAGGACCTTCTTGCTTTAAAATCTTACTAAAAAAATTGCTAAAAATTCAAGTATAACTTTGGTTTATGCTTGTCTTTTTCACACTCATTTTTTTGTCAAAGTTGGAAAGAACTTGCATATTAATCACTCATACTTGTATTAACATGTAACGACATGGATTTCATCACCACTTAGCTACATCGATGACATGGAATTCACTACCACACACCACTCATATTGCATTGCACTTGAGACCTAGTCTCAAACAACGTTCGACGCTTACCTCACCTTTGTCCCTCATTTACAAGTAAAGTTGTGACGAGTTACTACGAGCATATGCCTAAAATAGTTCTAACAACATATAGACACAAAATAAAGCACTCAAGTACATTTCTAGGTCCTAAAAGCATACTATAATTTACATTATTCCTAAGCAAGAAAACTAGTATTTTATTGGTTTATCTTTTATGGATTTAAACACCAACACCCATCCAAAGATAGGATCACCCAGGGCGCCCCTGGCCCCTCTGGGCACCCCTAAAATTTGTATCTTACTCACTTATTTTGGGTCTCTTTTATCTTTTGGGCATCTTTTTCATTTATGGGTCAGCCTTCCAGTTGTCAATTATGAAATTCAAACAAGGGAATCATATAAATACATAGTTATGTGTTCAAAATCAAGGACCAAACACTAAACATTTACTATCATCACCTAAGATTGCATCCAAAGGCACTAAAGAGCATTAAAGGCATTCATCTAACATCTATTCAGGGGCAAGGGACTGCGTATATTTGCATACAACTGCGCATAGGAAGGGAAGTTCATTCTATTCCATCCACACATGTTATACATTTCTACATTCTAGATCTAGCCTACTATCAAGTGTAACTTACACTAGGGAATCCTAGGGCACAATTTCTACACACACACACACTAAAACTACATGCAATCTGAGATGTAGTGCAATGCTCGGTTGTAAGTTCACTCTGGGGTGACCTCCGGGTCAATCTCACTCCCATTCTACATCATTTTTAAGGATGTGGAGTGGTTTGTGGTCATGTGCGGGTGAACTCTGTATTTTTTACATGTATCATCGATGATCAAAGTTTGAACAATAGGTGATCAACAAGAAGTAATTGCGATAACCTTGCGACACATTGGAGATCACATCCTGAGCTCTTATGTAGTCACCAATTCCCAAAAGAGGTCTCCAGCGCCTAAACACCCTTGCCTTATCCTGTGCACCCGTGTCTCACTTCATTTGTGCCTATTAGAATTTACATGGTTCAAAATGACACCCTTCCCGGTATGTGCATTAGTTTTCCCAGGTCCATATCAGTCCCACACCGAGTGTAAACCAACTAAGTTTCTTCATCTCATCCTCATGTATATGGTTTCATACTTTGAATCTTGGTTGTTTGTGTCATTTATGTATTTATTTCAATAACGACTCTCTGATACCTATAGATTTAATTAATTTAAATTAAATTAAATCATTTGGTGAACCCATCGATTAAAACCTACCTTCTAAGAATGCATCATAAATTTTCTCCTTCTTCTTAATTCATGGATCAATCTTCATAACCTTATGTTGTCCTCTCAAAATTTCCCTCTTTTGAAAGTTGAAAAATTTGAAAAATTTGAGTTGACACCCTTTAGTAGTGTTCTAGTGAAGTAAAAATTTGAAGAGATGGTGAAAATTATGTTTATTGGGGTCATTTTAGTGACTTGTGGGTATGTCGAAATTTTTGTCCCTCATGTCCCATGTACATGTGGGCCTTTTGTTCGTTGATTGGCTGATTTCCCTGCAAGTCCTTATCTGTTAGCTTTATCGGACTTTTTCAGCCCATATGTCCCAAGTACGTCTGGGCCTCCTGTTAACCGATTCCCCACATTTTCCGCATCGATTGAATCAAGTCTTCGCGTCCTTCACATTTCTATGTCCCTAGACCGCTGTGCTCTTTTGGCCCACATTCCCGCGATTGACCGAATCGGCTTTTCACGTCCCTTATGTCCCAATGTCCCATGGACCGTCTGGGCCCAATTTTTTTGCTTTTCCCACATTTCACCTTTTTTGAGTCGGTGTAAGGTGTATTTAATGCACATTTATGATCTTCTCTCTCCTAAATGGCTATTTAAAGGACTACCATCTATGCATTTGTCACATTGCTTGCTCGTTATCTCTTGCCCGCATTCTTGCAATTGAGTCATTTGTTCATCTTCCTGTATCCCTTTGCATTTTTATCATGAATCTGTTCTTTGAAGGCTATTCTTTTGTGCACTATAAAAATGAAGATCAAGTGTCAAGGGCACGAGCATCTATCAACTTTGGAAACTTCTATACCCAATATTAGATATAGCAAAGTTTGACACTTAGATTTTAATGATTTTTTGGGGTAGATTAACATGTGATAATCCTACTCCCATGGCCCAAATGATCAATGACAGTGGAATCACTTATGTTGTTGGTTTTCCTATCTCTGTGTAGTGTGCTAACACCGTGCTCACTTGCGGGGCTCATTTCAATCTGGATACCAGGAGGTTGTTAATGTGCATGGAGAATTGATTACAAAACTGGATGTTGCCGCCATCACCACTACCCTATGCATTCCTGAGACAAAAGACTCCATTGTTCTCACTCTTGCTCAAGCTCAGACCCTATTTGATCAAGACAACAAGAAATACAAGGCACGAGTAGCTAAGTCATGGCTAAAGTGTCCTAAGAAGGGAGCATCCCGACTCTCTAAGGCATTGTTCAGGGTTGATTTCAATGAAGAACTATCAGATTTCATCATCTTTCTCACCCGTATTATGGGAATGCCCTCTACCAATGACTTCCATTTTTGGATGTGCCCTTTTATAAACATCATTTGCGAGGGTAAGCAAAACATTAATTGGGCTGAGATTATCTGTATGAACTTGACTGAGCAATTGTCAAATGTTTAACAAACTAAGAAGTTCTACATGACTTCTTATCTCATGTACACCCTGGTAGCATCTCGGGAGTGGTTCAGCTTCACTTACATTGAGGGCAAGAAGGATGAGCCCATATACACATATTGCCCTCAGTTTACCCTCAAGGCCAGTAATCACAATTTCAGAAGGGTAAATGATGCTTTCACCATGTACATTGTGAGGCTCTTAGAGGGTGACAACTTTAGAAAGGTTCTCGATGAGGCTATGGCTTTGATAGCTAAGTATGGGGCTTTCTTCATCTAGTTCTGAAAGTTCTCATACATCGATGGACTGTTTTGAAAGTACACCTCTCAAGCTTCCCATGTTTTGTAATGATAAAATGGCTTTGGTTGAGGTGTGCAAGCAACTAGATAAACTTCATAGAACCTGCCGAGATAAGAAGATCACTAGTCTTCATTTCCCTATCACTTTAGGGAATTATACATGCAGGACAACTCTAGATGCCCAAAATATAGAAAGGGCTATTGCTCCTCTTATTGTTCATTTCTTCAGGCCCAGGACTTACTTTGATTTGAAGAAATTCATTGATCAGAATCTTAGGATAACCTTTCATCATCATCCTGATACTGAGGATTACTTTGGGTTGATTGTGTTGATGATTTTGAAGCCAGGAGGAGGCATTTTGGTAGATTTTCTCTACAATAGATCTTAGATCTCAATCTCTACCAGGTGCCTGAAGGGCTTGTGGATGATGATGAGGGCTTGCAATCCTTTGAGTATGAAAGATCAATCAAGCACACTCTAGAAACCCTGGATTGGTATGTGAAGGAGAAGGATGATTTGAGTGAGATAATTGCCCCTGTCATCGTCAGAATTAAGGTTTGGTTTGACATGAAAGTTCGTGAGTTCGGGAGGAAATTGTTAGGTTGTGGATTTTGTTTTCATGTGAGAAAGTGTTGAAGATTGTACACTAAGAGTACTGTACACTTTCCATATTTGTCTCACTGGGGTTCGGGGGTGCAGCCCCCGAATTTTTTTTTGACCTTAAAACGTGCCTGATATATCAATAAACGTGCTTTTCTCATATTGGCGGGATTTTTGACCCATAGGTTTATGGGATGGTTTTGGCCCATGGTTTTAATACCCATAGTTTTGTAAAACTGCTAAGAAGTTGTCTACTTATATGGTTTTATGCATATGGTAGGATAATGTAACATTGTAGATGTGTTTTAAATTCGGGTGTGAATTCTATAGAGTTTGTTGAGCATAGCTCCAAATAGATATGGGTATTGTATTGAGAGAGCGGTGACTTGTAATAAAATTTGAGCAAGTGATTCTTGGTGGATGTAGCCCAAATTGGGTGAACCTGCGTTAAATATTGTCTCTTTCTGTTGTGTTATTTTATTTTGTAATTTTATTTGAGATTTGTAGTATTTTCTGCATATTAGTTTCTACTGTTGCGACTCTATGAGGGATTATTCCACATATTTTATCCCTTATTTCCTAACGTAACCAAGGTGGATCCTCTTCAAGAGAGGCTTCTACACCTTGGAAGGAAGCACATACACCTAGTACTGAGGTACTTGAGCAAACTCCTTCTTCTACCATGAAAGAACCAGAGTTGTCTACTCCTTCCTCTTCCACCAGAGTATATCAGAAGAAAATCAAAGAGGTTAAGCAGGAACCAGTCGAGGAAGAAACTTTTCTGGAGCAATCAGAATTGCCTATTGGGCCAAAGAACATTATTTTTCTAAATGATGATGATGAGGAGGAGATGAAAGAACCAGAAGAAACCACTAAAACCATTACTGAGGTGGAGAAGAAAGGATCAAGAACTGAACCTCCAAGTCTAACAGACTCCTCTGTAAAGGGAATTCCTGAGGTTCCATTTATTTCCCCACTAGAGACAACAAGTGGTCCATAATTTAAGTGCCATGAGTTCACTTGCACTTGGGTCCCTTGATTCTTCCGTTTCTTCTTCTTCCTTTGCACAGTGCAACCCGGTTGATAGCAGGAAAAGGATATCTTCCTCTAGATTGACAGGGCTTGATTTTGATGTTGTGGCAACTTTGCTTGGTACTACCCATCCCCCTCCAGCAAAGAAAGCAAAGACCACTTCGAGGATGGTAACTAATGCTCAAGGCCAGCAATTCCTAGGAGGTTGCAAAACCCAAGGTGGACAAAGAGGAAAAAGATATTTTGATCTCTAACTTAGAGTTTTCTAGGATTCCAATGGGAGAATCTACACCTGAGAGTGAAGTTCATAACCTTTGGGAAACTGTCACTAGGGTTATTGAACAGGTTGAGAAAGGCAAGCAAACCATGGAGCAGTTGGAAGAACAGAACCAAGTTCTTTCCAACTTTATCAAATCATTATTGGCCAAAGATAAAGTTTTGGATCCAACTCCATTGGCTACTCTCCCACCTCCCATTGTTCTCAGCCAAGATGAGGTTCAAAGCATCAAAGACATACATAAGTATTCTACTTATGGGAAGGCTATTGAGGCCATGGTAGATGATATGATCATAGCAGGTTTAAAATTCATTGAGGAAGCCTTAAAAACCAATGAGAAGGTGATCAAGCTGCAGCAGAAACTCACTTCCTCAATCAAAGCTATGGACAAGGAGCTGAAGGTCTAGAGTGGGTGTATTGCAGATCTCTGTCTAATGGGTCAAACTAATGAGAGGATCCTGTTAGCCAATAATGTATTTGATGATGTCAAGAATAACTTGTCAAGGACATGGATCTTTAGCATTGAATGGAAAATAAAGGTTCTAAGAAGCATTGGGAGAATTAAGGAATGTATGGCAAAAAGGGGAGTCTTTTAAAACTTGTGTTTTATCTGCCTTCAAAGATATCCACTACCATCTTCAGGATGAAGCTACAGGTGTATCCTTCTCTCTTCAAGAAATCAAGGCTCAGTTCAAAACCTTTGTCAAGGATGATTTGTTCAAAGAAGAGTCAATCACAAAAGAGAAAATGAAGGACATTTGTTCTCTCCATTTATCTATAGAGGCTAATAAGGAGTATCTAGAGCATACCGAGTTTGAAAAGATATGGAAAAATGCCTCGGCACATGGACTCATGCTACTGCTAACACAACAATTCCAAGAGGCATGGAGATAGTAGAAGCATTGAAGAGATTCAAGCATCGGATTCTCAAAGTAGTGGGCCCTCCTCCACCACAACCGGATGTCTCTACTTCTGGCTCTTGACTCTCCTTTTCTATCTATAGTTTGGATCTCCTTGTAAATTAATTAAGGACTTTGTATTGTGCATTTCCTTAATTAATCTTTTGGTTAAAAGAAATGGTTACCAAATGTAACCACTTTGTAAGCTATATATTGAGCTCTCCTCACCATTCCAAAGGGCTGGAACTCTGATTATTTTTTAAAGTGTAAAAGAATTAAAAGCTATCAATACAAAAGATTTCCTTCCTATTTCTATCTGCGTCTATTTATTCCCTCTTATCTGTCTAAAATTTGTGAATCATTAATTTATTGAATTAAGAAGCTTTGTATTCTTGTGGATGTTATCTTTGGAACTTTGTGTCTGTGAAATAACATCTAGTGGTTTCAATATGAATGATTCTATTCTATATATTGTCCTCGCTTAGCATTTATAAGGAACTATTTTGCTATCTATACTTCTGAAGAGTGTTATTATATTCTACCTTTTTTCCCTCCCTTAGTTCTTTTGTTCCTTTGTATTGATAATCTATCTTAGAATTAAAAACTTTCATGATATCAGAGTTCCTCATTGAAGTAGAAAATTGTACATTTGTGAATAGTTTTGCTGCTTGCTTTCAATAAGGGCACGTTTCCCATCAAAGAGGAGGGACTTTCATCCCCTGACTATTACTTGCATTAAAGTCCTATTTTGACAACCAACCTTCTTTTACTCCAACCAAAGTTTAAGCACGACTATTATTCTTACTGATTTTATGCGAGTTCGTACTCAACATTCCCCTCGATTTATTACTCCAATGTCTGATCCAACCATCAATGTGGTCACACTCACCGCACTAGTCCTCATATAGCTCTACGCGTCTCTGTTCCACTTTGCTTGCCACTTCTACAGTTCCTACCACCATCTCTAAGGGTTATGACATCATTGAGCAGCTTAAGAACACCCCTGCAAAAATCTCTCTTTATGATCTTTTGTGCAGAGTGCACCCGATTGTTGTTAGACATTTAGAGGCTGCCCTTCATTCCATTCACATTGAAAGTAATAATTCACCTGTTTCCTTTGCTCAACTCATTCAATCTCATAAAAATCTACCATGTGCTATATATTTTAGTGATGAGGATATTACTCCCTCCATTGCTAATGACCCATTCACACCTTTGTGTATCACCGTGACTATTGGCACCATCGGTATTAAGTGTGTACTCATTGACAATGACTTTTCTATAAATCTATGTGCTCTATCCCTCCTTAGGAAAATCGACATTATTGATGATTTAATTAAAAATTCTCTCAAGTCATTCATGGCTATGATTCCACTACTCACACATGCATGGGAACTATCACATTACCTATACAAGTTGGGCCTAAATTTGTTCCTACTGTATTCTTTGTTATTGACACCTCATTTCAGTTTAATCTCTTATTGGGTAGACCATGGATTCATGCAATGTGTGATGTCTCTTTCACAATTCATTAGTGTGTTAAATTCCTACATGATGTCTATGAACATACCATTGTTGTTGACCTTGATCCATTCAAGTTTTGCTGCATAGATCCCATTACTGCTATGCCTATTCCTCCATTGCAACCTATTCCATACAAGAACATTAGTACATATGATGTTGGTCAGTCTAGTGCTCCACATCTTTCTTCTACCCCCACATGTATGCCATCCATTCCCATTCATACCACTTTGTAACCTATCACCCACCATGTCTATCCCTATGTCTACTTCTTCTCCATCTGTCATGGCTCCTCTCAATGATACATTTGGATCCACCCCTACCAACATCCTTGATCATGCCATCCAATGAGATAATGCTAGCACCGATGATTCGATGACCAAGTCAACGTCGTAGATTTTAACAATGACACATTACACAATATTAACTTTACTTTGATTGAAATCAATGAATCCCACTTTCATGATACTCTTGTTGTTATTGTCCCTGGTGAATATCAATTAAAAAAACCCCCTCCTTCCATTAATGCCATGATACTTTTTAGGAGTCTATCCATACATTGGACATCATACTACCTACCTCATCTCCTCAAGTACACTCTACATCAGTGTTTCCTCCTTTCACATGCACTCTTTTCATACATGACTCTTATTGGCCTCCCATCCCATTCGATCCCACTTACTCTTACATTGTTTGCACACATGATGGCTTATCCAGGCTAGGATTCACACTTGATGATCTCCTTCTACTACCTCACTCTCCTCACCTTTATCATAGATATTTTTTTGTTACTGTTGTTAATGGATGTAGACACTAAATCACACACTTTGCATATATTTCTAGTCATGATCACATACTACTATTCATATGACTCCTAAGAAATAAAAGTACTAATTGACCACTTGTCTTGGGCCTCTTTTCTTTCTTTCTATTTGCCTTCTTGGTCTCACACACATTCTTGCCTAATCTATCTTTTCATACTTTGGCATTTTTGACTCTAGACACCAGCGCCCACATGCCCCCATCCCCTCTAGGTGCCTCCAAACTCTTTGTACTTTGCTCACATCTTTTGGGTATCTTCTAGCCATTTGGGCATCTTGATTTTTACTAGTCAGACTTTTAGTGGTTAATTACAAAATTTGAGCAAGGGAATCATATAAATATAAATCTATGTGGCAATAATAAAGGACCAAACACTAAGCATTATCTATCACCACCTAAGGTTGCATCTAAAGGCATTTACAAGAGCATTCAAACATCCATCTAGCATCCACACAAGGGCAAGGGATTGCATTATTCTGCATACACTTCATAGGAGGGGAAGTTCATTTTTCCACGCATACATCTATTTACATCTCTTACATCTAGCTACTTTCTCGCTATCAAGTGTGAGTTGCACAAGAGCCACCTAGGGCATGATTCATTCACACACACTCACATAGAGAACTACATGGGGTCTAGTAATGTAGTGCGGTGCTCAATCGTAAGTTCACTTTGTTGACAAACCGAGGATATTTCCACCTCCCATTTTGCATCTTTATTTTTTAGGCTTTGATGTGGTTTGGGGTTTTGCAGGTGTTTATTTCTTCTCGCATGTTTCAAGTGAATAACAACGAAGTGAAAAACTATGTAAGAAATCAAAGGTGACAACCAACGAACATATCGTGGTCTTGTAAAATTGGGTTTTGCAGCTTTCGAGAAGTCATAGGCACCAAGAGGAGGTCTACAGGCGCCCCGGTGCTCATAACTCAATCCAAGCGCCCCCAAATCCCGCTCATTCGACACTTCTACATTTTTGGGATTTGGTATGAAACTTTCTCATATTTTTCATCAGTTCGTCATCTTGGCATAGTCTAGTATTATTTTTGAATCAACTAAGTCCTTTTATCTCCTCATTTGCAACTAGGGTTTCATATTTTATTAGCTTACTTGCTTGGGTCAAATTTGTACTTAACTATTTATATCATTATTGCTGGTACATATTTAGATTAACATCTATTTATTTCAATATTTACTTAATCATTTGGAGAGCTTGTCTCTTTTGAACATGCTTGGATCCTCGGTTTCGTCTTTCATCTCTTCTATCATGGCTCCTAAGGTTTGTCAAATCTCTTTGTCTGAATTACTTTAAATGCATCCACCTGCAAAGTGGTTCTTCAAAATCCATATACACCATACTTCTCTCTAAATACACGCCACCCGCTCAAGTAAGTGCTATTTTTGATCATCTATCTAATGAGTCTATTCATCTTATTCCTCCATCCAATCAACCCATCTTCGGGTCAATTCAAGCTTTGTATTATTTATTTCAAGAAAAGTTTTAGGCTATGGAATCAACGATTACATCTCTTAAATCTAAAATCCAACATGTTAAGGAAACTTCTCAATCTCATGTGTGTGCATGTATACTTTGCTTAATGCTAAATCAAATGAAGCAAGAACTACCACCTAAAATAGTTCTACAATTTAGCTAAAACAAAGCATAAACACCATCATGATAAGAATTAAACAAGGGTTAGATGCTAGCATTCATCAATACAAACTTTGAAACTAACAATGCTAAATATCTAAACTCCTCTATTCTCTAACAACAAATAAATGAATGGACCTAAGTAAGCTCCATGGCTATCAAAATAGTTGTCCTTAATGCTCAAAGAACCTAGGAATGGGGGCTAATCAAAGTTGGGCTATAAGACCCTTTTGACACCTCCCATATGACCCAAGCACTTTAAGAAAGAGGCTTAACTCTTGAAGATGATGAACTCTCAAAAGGGCAAGGTGCAAGCTCTTAGTCTCTTTGCTATATGCTTTGCATTTGCTCTCTTAGAAAGTTTAGGTGTAAGTAAAAAGGTAGGTGGAGGGCTCTTTATATAGCCCAAAGGATAAAGGATTCAACACATTCTCATGAATGTGGGATAAAGGTAAAACATGATTAGGAATGGATAAGGTTGCTTTATTAAAGGTAACTTTACTTTAGAAGAGTTTAATACATGTTTAGCAAGTCATGGGAGTTGGGGGTATTTTAATTAATCAAAGGTGATTAATTAATAGGTAGATGTAAGCTTATAGAAGCTAATTAGAGGAATATTAGTACGATTTAGGCTATTATAAGGGGATTAAATCAATTAAATATTGATTTATTGGTTAAATGGAAGGGAAAGCTAATTAATTAATAATAATTAATTAGTCTAGGTAGAAGGGGTGATTTATTAACGGAAGGTCGTTAATTAGGGTATTTGTTGGATAAGCAACTTAATTAATTAGCTTAGTGTAATTAATTAATGATGATATGAGGGAAAATGAGTGCCTTTGACGATATGTCGTTGATTTGCGAGAAAGGGGATAATTAGCACAATTTAAGTATTTAAATTGCTTGGGCGTAATTATAGGTGTCTACATTTGCCCCTCTTTGGGGTGGCATAAGTGATGCCACTTCAAAGATAGTAGACAAAAGAGATTTTGAAGAGATGGAAGAAAAATTAGTAGGAGGGAGAGATGCCCCCTCGAGTGTCGATGGGGTGATAGAAGAACTCGATCGATGATCGAAAAAGGTGAGAAGTAGGCAAAAGAATGGGGACGAGGCAGGATGCCCTAAGGAGAGGGAGAATTAGGGGTGAAAGGGAAGTGGTGTAGAAGAAATATGGATGAGGGGAGAGAAGAGCTTAACCTCTAGCCGCTTATTTGTTTGGAACAAATTTGATGTCATCATATTGCCATAGAACTACATCATCGGTCCTTATGAAAATATAAGCATACGACAAAGGTAGAATGACATGAAAAGCCATACTACGAACAATTGTCCATTGCTGAAAGTACCAACTCCACGCAACATACAATAATGTAATGCAATACGAGAAGGAAACAAGCTCATATAACAGGGAAAACAAGTATGAACACACATATCTAACCCAACAACGGTCAAGACAGTTGTATAAATGTTTTGTTATCAGTGCTGAAGAGATCCACAAGTTCGTGATTGACGACAAGGGTTAAAAATGATGCCCCAAGCAAGGATACATGCAAGGGGAAATGAAAATGGACACGGGGTCCATGAAAAGCATTTGTGCACAACGAAACAGCACTAGGCAACCAAAAGTGCCCCGTAGTACGCATTTAAGCAAAGCAAGCAACTAGCTTTTGTGAATGGTTGTGAATCCAGTGATCCGCGAGTCGTATTAATCGGGAAGATGTGAGACAAACCAACAGGATATGGAGAAAATACCATGCGCAAGACACAAGTTTCAGCCGTAAGAAGCAAGTTACCATTTTGTAGGGTGTTTTACTTTTTAGGAATTTTTTGAAATTTTTTGCCTTGTTTTTAGATTTTTTTGATATATATATATATATATATATATATTGTTTTTGTTGTTTTCTCGAAACAATGTTCTATTGTTTTTGTGTTGTCTGAAACAATTTTCTATTGTTTTTGTGTTTGGTGAAACAATTTTCTATTGTTTTTATGTTTTCTCAAAACAATGTTCTATTGTTTTTGTGTTTTGTGAAACAATTTTCTATTGTTTTTGTGTTTTGTGAAACAATTTTCAATTTTTTTGTGTTTTTAACAGTTTTCCAAAGCTATGTGCAGGTAACCAAGAAAGCATGGATGCCCCCAGTGTTAGGTGGGGAATATACAAGGGCAGAAGCCACGCACTTATGAACAAGAAGGTGAAGTCGTTGAGTTTCCCCCAGCGTAAGATGAGAAATAACGAAAGACCACGTCCCTTACAGACGAATAGAAGAAGGCAAAGCCGGATCAAGGTTGGACTAGATGGTGTGCACAAGGAAACTCAAAGGTAGAACCAGGTCCAGGACAAAGACAACTACCCTTCTAATACAGAATGCTTGTGAACAACGAATCCTCCCGAGGCGCCGAAACCGGTTTTCACCCAAGGACTTGTCCAAAGTGCCACAATTGCGTGGTTTTCACTAGTGGACGACTTGTTTTCTCTTTTTCTTTTTTTTTTGATGTTTTTGATTTTTTTATTTTTTTAATTTATTTTTTAAATATTTTTTTGTGATTTTTATGACTTTCTTGTGCCATGTTTAGGCATAAAACCTCTTAAGATGCATGGCATTCATGGGCTCCCGGAGCTCATCACCATTGGGGTGAGCTAACTTGTATGCCCCTGTGCCATACTTGGCAACTATGACATAGGGTCCTAACCAGTGTGGTTCGAACTTCCCTTTCTTTTCTCGCTCTACTCTGGTGTTGAACTGGTTCTCCTTCATAACTAAATCACCCACCTCAAACTGGCGAGGGATGATTCTCTTGTTGTAGTTGCGGGAGATTCTATGTTGATATACTTTCAGGTGATTAAGAGCGCGAATGCGCCTCTCATCCAGGAGCTCTAACTCAGCCAATCTTGCCACTCGGTAATCTTCATCCTTATCCAAATAGTCCCGAAGAGAAATTCGCAGGGATGGGAGTTCAATCTCTAAAGGGATGATAGATTCTGTCCCGAACACGAGGGAATATGGCGTCGCACCCGTAGGAGTGCGAATTGATGTTCGGTAGGCCCAGAGGGCTAGGTGGATTTGTAGGTGCCAGTTTCGACCGCCATAACCATCTTCTCCTTATCCTTACCAAAGTCTTGTTTGTTGCCTCAACTTGTCCATTACCCTGAGGGTAATATGGCGTGGACCATTTCAATCTGATTTGGAACCGTTGGCAAAGACCTTTCACAGTTTTGTTCTTAAATGACTTCCCATTATCTGTGACAATGGCTGCAGGGATACCATATCGGTAAATAATGTGATTCATGATGAATTTAGAAATCATGCTCTATGACATAGGTTAAAGGGACAGCCTCCACCCATTTTGTAAAGTATTCTCAGTAGTTGTGTGATGATATGTGTATGTGATGACCATCGATGAGGTAGGAGTAAGCTCCCTATTAGTTTAAGTCCCCACTTGGAGAATGGCCACGGGGTAGTGATTGGTTGCGAATGGTTGCGATGGAGCATGGATGAAATTTCCATACTTTTGGCATAGCACACATTTTCTAACATAATTACAACAATCGGTTTCCATGGTGGGCCAATAGTAACCTACTCTTAACAATTTCTTAGCCAAGATCATTCCGTTTGTATGTGCTCCGCATACTCCTTCATGTACTTCTTTAATTGCACTCGATTGACTCCAGCACATCCAGAAACATAACAGATTCCCATCGTAGCCACAACGATAAAGTGTACCTCCTAACAGGTGTAACGGGCTATCGGCGAATTAGGCTCGCTTTTCAGAGAGGGGGAGATTTCGGGAGGGAATGTACTGTCCTTAAGATAGGTGAAAATGGGTTCATACCATGGTGAATGGGGACCAACAACCTCACAAGCCAAGTAAGATTACGGCATGTCATACGCGGTCAAGCGTAGATTTTCTACGAAGAATGGCATATCATTGTTCCCTAGCGGAATACGAAGCATAGATCCCACCGTTGCCATGGCATCTGCCGATCTATTCTGTGCTCTTGGGATCTGCTCAAAGGTGATGTGCACAAAATACTCCTTGAGTTTCCACCAAATTCTTATAAGGTATGAGCTTGTCATCCTTAACTTTATACTCATCATTAACTTTTTTTGATGATTAGTCAGAATCACCTACAACCTTCACATGTTGAATATTCCACTTGATGGCTAGCTTCATCCCTGCAATGAGTGCTTCATATTCCGCAATGTTGTTCGTGCAAGGGAAGGCCAGGTGGAAAGCCTGTGGTATAGGATCACCAAGGAGTAATAAGGACCACTCCTACACCTGAACCATGAAACGTAAAAGATCCATCAAAATGTATCTCCATACAATAGATTCTTCAATGTAGAGCAAAGATACATCCGCGATCCACTCAAAGGTTCTCATGTGGCTTTGCAAAGGTGCTTCCGCTAGCTGGTTCGGCAAGTACTTGTCCTTTAATTGATTTTTGATGGAAAAATTCTATATCAAACTCACTGAGTAGAATGATCCAATTAGCCATTCTACCTATGAGGGCGGGTTTGGACAACAAATACTTGAGTGGGTTGACCTTGGATATGAGCTTGGTCTTAGTATTTAGCAGGTAATGGCGAAGTTTCTGAAAGGTAAAAACAACAGCCAAGCAAGCCTTCTCAATCTGAGGATAATTACATTCATAGGCGATGAGGGTGCGACTCAGATAGTACACTGCTTTCTCTTTATGGCTAAGGTCATATTGGGTGAGCAATGCACCAATAGCATATTGCGTAGCGGAAATATAGAGCAAAAGTGGTTCTCCCGGAGTGGGAGGCATGAGGACAGGTGGATTAGCCAGGTACTATTTAAGCAAAGCAAAGGCTTGTTGTTGCTCGGGTCCCCAAATGAAAGTGATGTCCTTCTTAAGCAAATGAGTGAATGAGTGACATTTATCTGCAAGCTAGGAGATAAAGCGGCGAATGGCTTGAATTTTCCTCGCAAGCTACGCAGTTGCTTGATATTCTCAGGTGGAGGCATTTCTGTGATGGTAGATACTTTAGCAGGGTCTACCTCAATACCTCGTCTTGACACGATGAAGCCTAATAGTTTCCCAGATAGCACACCAAAGACACACTTCTTTGGATTTAGCCTAACTTTGTATTCACGTAGGTGTTCAAAGATACGCCGCAAAATGATAGGATGTTCCTCTCTTGTTTTGGACTTTCCCAGGATGTCGTCTACATAGTCTTCCATGATGTCATGAATCATATCGTGAAATATTACTGTCATGGCCCGCTGATAAGTTGCTCCCGCATTCTTAAGGCCGAATGGCATCACCTGATAACAGAAGGTGCCCCAAGGAGTTGTGAAAGCTGTTTTGTGTTGGTCTTCCTCAGCGATCTTAATTTGATTATAACCCGAAAAGCCATCCATAAGTGATAGCATTTCATACCCTGCGGTTGAGTCAACAATCATGTCAATGTTGGGCAACGGAAAGTCATCTTTAGGGCAAGCTTTATTGATGTCCCTAAAATCATGGCAAATTTGGATACCAATAGGTTTCTTCTAGACAGGAACAATGTTCGATATCCATTCAGAATAATCAATTGGCACGATGAATCCTGGGCCGCAAGCAACCTTTCTAACTCTTCTTTAACTAACAAGGCCACTCTTGGGTGCATCTTTCGAAGCTTCTGTTTGATAGGCTTAGCGTCTGCGTGCACAACCAAGTTATGCATGACCAAAGTTGGATCTAAGCCGGGCATGTCTTTGTAAGACCATGCGAACACATCAATAAACTCTTGCAGTAGCATAGTGAACGTCTTTTGTTCTCTGGCTGAGAGTGATGCTCCCAATTTTACTATCTTGGGATCTTCTTCAGTACCAATATTGACATCAATGGTTTCTTCAACTAACAATTTTGATAAATCCTCCATACGCGTGGGATCGGGAGGTAGGTTGAGATCTTCATCCAAGGATGTCTCTACGAGATTTTCATCCCTGGCGTGGTCACTTTGTTTGTCCTTTGATTTTCTTATTTGTTTGTCAGCCAATGCCTCAAAGAGGTTTTCACTGTGTGACTTGGACTTTGATTTTTGCCGAGGCTTTTCTTTAGAACTCTTGCCCTCGCTTTTCTTTAAATTTTGCTGACCACGAAGTTCAGCCTCCTCCTCGCCAAGTAGGCGCAGTGTCTAAGTCGATAAAGAAACCCTTCTTGTGATCTCCAATGGGAATTGTATCCCTTATGCCCATGAAATCTGCAATAGCCTCGTCATTCTCGAATAAATCTAGTGGCACGTGATGTTGTTGGTCCCATTCAACAAGGGAGGGGTATACAAGGTCAAGGGTTGGTTCATTGGGGGTGATGGTTAGGACAACATTATTCATGAAAAGGTTCGTGGAGGCCAGATCCTCATATTGGCTACAACAGGAATCCGTATCACTGTCTAGATAATCGGAGCTATCCTCATGCTCAGAACAAGTCACATCTTGATCGTTGGGGTGTGCTCCATAAGGGAGAATCCCAATGCCATATCTTTCTGTTTTGAAATGTGGAAGAGGGACTGGTTCTCTTTGTCCTTGTTCATTCCTCCCACATCCTAGGCCTTTGTAGCCCATGGAGTACATCATTCTGCTAGATTTTTCATATTCTGGGGTTTGATAACAAGATGGCTGAGTGTCCTCAGGGACCCAAGTAGTAGGTGGATCAAGTAATTTTTCCTCAGCTAACAAGCCTCCAGGTAGGAATGACCCAATAGTATGTTCCTCTCTAGGTCTCCTGAAGCGGTAGTTGGGTCGACCTCTAGTCTTGGGCGACAAGGAGAGGTCAGAAACCAAGAGCGCTTGTTGTACATTATACTCCCCATAGCCATATTCTAGAATTTTCATCTCCCATGAATTAAATGGAGATGTTGAAGTAGATGCCCCATGAGTGCAAGAACGAAGAGAATTTGAATCTACTCGAGATTCCATGGCCTCAGAATGAAGAGGGACAACTATATCTGTGGAGGGACATGCGTATGTACCCTTTCGTGCAAAGCTATTAAGAGCTCTACAATGAGCAAAGGGATCTGAGTCTCCTGGTATTGTTATTGTATGTCCCTCATGCTTCAGCTTGATGCATTGATGAAATGTTGATGGCACTGCTTGCATGGCATGGATCCATGGTCGGCCTAGAAGCATATTATATGGAAGTTCCAAGTCTAAGACGTGAAACTTTGTCTGATGGAAAGTGGGCCCCACCTCCATTGGCGCGTAATGGGCAATGTTGACTCTCTTTCCGCGTTGTCGTATGTGGTGATAGTGATGATATGGGACTCAAGATCTTCTTCCGTATGTCCCAATTGTTTGACTAATTTAAGCGTGCAGATGTTCAATCCAGATCCGTTATCCACAAGCACCCGTTTGATTTTCCTGCGGGTAACAACTACCTCAATGTATAAGGGAAGATTATGTGTAGGATTCTCGGTAGGGACCTCCCTATGGTTGAAAGTGAGATGCTCACTGGGTGCAATATTTGCCACCGCGGCTTGAAGGTATGCAGGATCGACTTCTAAAGGCACTCCCGACCCCTGAAGAGTTTGATACAAAATGTCCTTATGCACATTGGATATCTTGAGAAGATCTAAGATCGAGATCTTAGCAGGTGTCTTCTCAAGTTGTTCTAAAAGGTTATATTTACCAGTTTGCGGGGTCAACAGAGAGGGTTCTGAATCACGAGGCGGCACGCCTTATTCTGCAGCCGCAGCATCCTTTCCTTGATCCGGATGGTATTGACACGGTCAGTAGGGGAGCGAATACATCCGATAAGTGAATCGTAATGATTGTTATCTCTCTTGGTATACAAGTAATTCGTGGCTTTATAGGTTTGGGATGACTCTCCCCGATCCGGTTTTGCCTTTTCCGACTTATCATGCTTGGGGAATGGTTCCTTATAAATCCCCATTTTCTCATTAGGTGTTTGCATGTGGCTAGGGTTATCCACCTCTATCTCCCCATTGTCAATGAGGTCTTGAATATAGTGGCGAAGTCGCAAACATTTGTCTGTTTTATGACCTTTAACGCGATGCATTTCACAGTATTCATGCTCCTTATACCATGAAGGTTTAGGAGTGTTGTCATCAAACGGTTGCGTTGTAGGATAGGTCATCATGTGGGCCGCATCCAACTATTTTAGTATGACAGACAATGGTTCATTGAGGGAGGTGAATGTTCGTCGCTTTGGTGGTGGTTGAATTGGGCCCTTGGTCAGTTTAAAAGGTTGACTGGTTTGGACCGTTTGAACACGTTTGGAATCAGTGATTCTGTCTCCCACCACGTTTTTGTTTTTGTTAAAGATCTTTGGCTTGTCGCTGGGTTTGACACTTTGGTTGTCTTTAGATTGGGTTTTGAGGGTGCCTTTGCAATGAGAGCCTTTTCTATTTGAATCCCTTTCTCAATAACCTCCTCAAAGGTGCGGACACAATGCATTTGGAGGTGAAAAGCTATATCTGGGTTGAGATTAGGGACGAAAATACTTGTTCAGCCGCTTCTCGGGAAAGCGCAAGGGAAGCGACTAGCTATCCCTCTCCATCGTTGGAGGAAGTCAGGCGAAGGTTTCATTTGGGCATTGTTTTGTGCCGCATAAGTCTGCCATGGTGATGTCACTCTCATGTTATATGAGAAATGACGCACGAATCTTTCCGCCACTTCGCTAAGTGAAAATTGATCCTCGTGGCAAGCGCGTAAACCATTCTAATGCTTGACCTCCGAGACTCTTAGGAAAAAGTCTGATGAGGTAATTATCACTATAAGACACCTCTTGACATGCTATGTAGAAATCTTTAACATGATCCCTTGGGTCTCCCTTTCCTTTGTATTTGTCAAAATTTGGCATATCAAATTTCTTTGGAAAGGGTTGAAGGGTCATTGTCTTGTCAAAAGGATAGGGGCATAGTTCTTCGTATTGGTATTTCCTAATACTCCCTATATTACTTTCTTGTATGCTCATGCAAGCGCTTCTTTCATAGATTGTACTTCTTGTGCGAGCAATTGTTCTTTAGTGGGAGAAGCGGGGATGTGTACATGATGATACCACCTCGTCTTCTTCTCCTTGGTTTTCTTGATGGAGTTCGTGGATCCTAAACTTAGGCTTTGACTTTTGAACGTTCTTGTTTGTGTCTTTCTGTTGTGCTTGGAAAGTAAACAAAGCTAGTTGTCGACTTAAGTTCTTGAGTTGTTGTTGGATTGTGACTTGGTTTGTGTCTTCTTCTTCTAAAGGTTCCTCCTCTTCGTATTGTGGAGGTACTTCCCTGTCTCATGTTCTATCTTGTTTCTTCGTGGCACTTTGATGAGGGTATTCTATGCCCTACCACTTTATCATTTTCTCGTGTAAGAAGTGGAAACATGTCCGCTTTGTTAAAATATCTTCCATATTGATAAGGGGGTGTTCCTCCTTAGTAGTGTCATTTGTTTGTAGTATTGGTTCCTTCCCAATGGGCAATTTGGCCCCTAATTCCATGTTCCGTGCCAAAAACTCTATCTTTGTTTCTAAGGAGAAAATCATCTAGTAGAGTGGGGTCAAAATCAAAGTCTGCGTGTGGTGATTCTAATTCATTTCCACTATGATCGACCATCTCTTCTGTTTCCTTTTCTGCAGAAAATAGTGGTCCTAGATTGTGTCCGATAAATGGGTTTGACCCTTGTCTGTTAGAGGTTTCCCAAGTTTGGGCCTGTTGTTCCTCATATGTTTGTTTTTTTAACCCTAGACACGTCTTGGGAGCCATGTTTTCGTGATAAATTTCACTAAGGTAAGTTATAGATTTGTTCAAAATTCAATGTCTACCCCTAAGTGAAACACAAGATGTTCGTGTTAAGAGTAAATTAACAGTGTGAGAATACCAATGTGATAGAGTGATAAAGTCACCAATGAAACAATCGTTTGGTACCAAAACCTAATCAAATGAAATACTTCCTAGACTACGTTTCAAAGTAATTTGTGATATCAGATGATTAACAAGATGTCTCCACTTATGCCAAGTTCAAAGGAATGAACAAGATGTAAGTAAATACATGAAGTTAAATGCGATCTCCCAATCAAGATATACGATGAGCAAGCTCAAGTCTGATTAAGACCTATATCTCAAAAGTGCCAATTACGATTTGCGAATGACACAACAATATCACCAAGATATGTTAACCCACTTTGCAAAAGTGGAGTATTGATATCGAGGTGTTATTGATATAACACACACAAATTGTAGTTCTTAACACCTTTTGAAATCGAGGTAACAATAAAACTCAACAAAAAAGCTCAAAGTATAGCTAGGAATAGTTAAGAATGTGTGCAAGCGTAATCAGTACAATATAGGTATTTATGTCGAGTTCACAAAAACAAGACGTAAATATCGAAATTGTAATGATACGAGACAAATAAACTAACTCCTCTATGGAAGTCCGCAGTGATGAACCACGCCTAACTACAATGATGATCTTGACGTGGGTATCAAGATCACAATGGCTACCAAATGACGTGAAAACGCCTCCACTCACTTTAGACGTTTAACTAACCCAGCCACAAACATGGATGGGCGTAAACGGACATAAAAGTGAGAGAAACAGTCGAATGGCAACACAAAGGTAATCACACCTCTTTTGATCAACAAAGTGTCAAAAGAATATGAAGGAAATAAATCAAGAAAAAAATGACAAAAAATGCTAGTCTTACTTCGGTAGAGTTTCGCCTTGCCCTAAGGCAAGTAAAAACTAGGTGAAAGTAATACGTCACACGTTTCTCAAAAAGAAGGTTCACAACTCAACACTGTTTTAAAGTGGTCAAAGTGGGCTCCTGGCCAAAGTATATTCTCCTAGGTGGTTCTCTCGCCTAGGTGTTACAAAGTTGCCACGAGCGCGCGATTTACCCAAAAAGTCACACTTGACTAGTTTAGGAGTATCTCGGCTTTACTTTACCCCCTTCAAATAAAGGAGGCAACTAGTGCGTCTATGTGTACTATCACCGGGTCGCCACAATGGACAACCCGTAACTCTATCTCACAAAGGAATCACTAGTCAAGTAGGTAGTGCGGAGCACTTCCCGCTTCATCCACAAGGTTCCTCTTGCGTGGACTACTTTGGGGTTCCCGAACCACCCCCATTGTTGTAGCTTAAGGCGTTATGCTAAAGGGGTTATGTTCCGGTTCAATGGAGAGAGGGACGTACCCTTTTCCGAAACCTCGCAATACAAAGTGTTTTGAATATGTTGTTCTTTTTATCTTGTTTAATTAGGTTTGGTTTGTTTGAACACCTTTTGGAAACCTCCGTATAACAACCGTATTAGTAGTTTTGATTTCGCTTTTGATTCCTCCTTTCTTTGACAAGCGTTTTTAGGTCCCGCACTCAAGCGTTAGTAGTTCTCCAAGAAAACGCATTATTTAATAGAGGATTAAGAGTTGCTTTTAATTCTCAAGATCATCCAAGGATGTAAGAGAAGAGCATACACAAAAAATAATCCAACTAAAAGTAAAGAAAATCTTTTCGATCAATGAACCATACAAAATTCTTGATAAATATTCATTCCCTTTAAACCAAAAGTGAAAGATGAAGTTTCCAATTTACCAAATGTTATAAAATGAAGACTAAAGTTACTTTTGATTCTCAAGATCACCCTAAGGTGCAAGAGAAGAGAATACACAAACTTTAGCCCAACTATATAGAAATGGAAAACTTCAAATCAAAGGACCGTTGAAAAATGCTTTGTAAAAGGTTCATTCCCTTAAGCAAAATGAATAATTAAATTTCCAAGTTTAATCCCAATGTTAAAAAGATATAGATCAAAGTTGTTTTTGATTCTCAAGATCACCAAAAGGTGCAAGAGAAGATCATACACACGCTTTGATCTAAATCGAGTAAGCATGGAAATACAACATTCATCAAAACATTAGACATGTTAGAAAATGACCAATTTTAAAATAACAGAAAAACTTGTAACTTTTGTAAGTGTAAATCCTGAATTTATGTTTTCATTGCATAGTTAACTTCAATACCTTTCCAACGCAAAAAAATGGAGTCATTTCGAGGTCGGGAGCAAAAGTTATGGCCTTCGGAAGATGGGTTACGCATATGCTCTTATGCTCATGGGTATGCACTTGACATGCACTCAAAAAATGTCAAAAAAACGTCCCTTAATATGCAAAATGGGTAAATTTTTCCAACCAAGATTCAATTTTGACAACAACCCATCACATTAATATATGAATAGAAGACTCAACGCTATCAAACATTAACATACATGCTCAAGAATTTAAGATTTTCAAGAAATTGACAAAACTAGCATGTAGAATGATGAAAAAGTAAGCTCTAAAAATGAAAACATGATGAAATCTTGAAATTTTCTCACCAACATTAAATTTTGACAGCAACCCACCACATTAATATGTAAATATAAGACTCAACACTATCAAACACTAACCTACATGCTCAAGAATTGAAAATTTTCAAGAAATTGACAAAACTAGCATGTAAAATGTTGAAAAAGTAAGCTCAAAAAATAAAAACATGATGAAATCTTGAAATTTTCTCACCAAGATTAAATTTTGACAGCAACCCACCACATTAATATGTAAATAGAAGACTCAGCACTATCAAACACTAACCTACATGCTCAAGAATTTAAAATCTTCAAGAAATTGACAAAACTAGCATGTAGAATGTTGACAAAGTAAGCTCTAAAAATGAAAACATGGAGAAATCTTGAAATTTTCCCCTCAATTCCAATTTTGACAACACTTCACCTCTTTCATACCTACAAGGAAGACCCAACACATGCAAACTCAACAAAACATGTTAAAAAAAACAAGTTAGATCAACATGTGTAAAAGAGGGTTAGTAACCAAAAATAAAACTTAACTACAAAAACTTGAAATTAAGTGCAAAGGACAATGGAGTAAGTCCCATCGGGCGTGCCAAATGTGTGCATGTATACTTTGCTTAATGCTAAATCAAATGAAGTAAGAACTACCACCTAAAATAGTTCTACAATTTAGCTAAAACAAAGCATAAACACAATCATGATAAGAATTAAACAAGGGTTAGATGCTAGCATTCATCAATACAAAATTTGAAACTAACAATGCTAAATATCTAAACTCCTCTATTCTCTAATAACAAATAAATGAATGGACCTAAGTAAGCTCCATGGCTATCAAAATAGTTGTCCTTAATGCTCCAAGAACCTAGGAATGGGGCTAATCAAAGTTGGGCTACAAGACCTTTTTGACACCTCCCATATGACCCAAGCACTTTAAGAAAGAGGCTTAACTCTTCAAGATGATGAACTCTCAAAAGGCAAGGTGCAAGCTCTTAGTCTCTTTGCTATATGTTTTGCATTTGCTCTCTTAGAAAGTTTAGGTGTAAGTAAAAGGTAGGTGGAGGGCTCTTTATATAGCCCAAAGGATAAAGGATTCAACACATTCTCATGAATGTGGGATAAAGGTAAAACATGATTAGGAATGGATAAGGTTGCTTTATTAAAGGTAACTTTACTTTAGAAGAGTTTAATACATGTTTAGCAAGTCATGGGAGTTGGGGGGTATTTTAATTAATCAAAGGTGATTAATTAATAGGTAGGTGTAAGTTTATAGAAGATAATTAGAGGAATATTAGTACGATTTAGGCTATTAAAAGGGATTAAATCAATTAAATATTGATTTACTATTTAAATGGAAGGGAAAGCTAATTAATTAATAATAATTAATTAGTCTAGGTAGAAGGGGTGATTTATTAACTAAGGTCGTTAATTAGGGTATTTGTTGATAAGCAACTTAATTAATTAGCTTAGTGTAATTAATTAATGATGATATGAGGGAAAATGAGTGCCTTTGACGATATGTCGTTGATTTGCGAGAAGGGGATAATTAGCACAATTTAAGTATTTAAATTGCTTGGGCGTAATTATAGGTGTTTACATCATGTTAGTTCTTCTTTTCATCCTCATTCTATGTCTTCTACATGTGCTCATATTAGTGAGCCTCAAGTCTTTCCATTACCGAGCCTCTCACGTTTGATCACAATGATAAGAAACATGATATTCTTATTGAGATCCTTAGTCATAAATTGATCACCTTGCCAACTACTTATTATTATCATCTTTATTGGCTTGCAAAATACTAAGGTCATCCATATTACAATTATCATCTAATCAATGGACACAATGATTGTTATCACCAAACCACTGCACCCTCCGAATGACCAAGTGATGAATAGGGCATTCAGTGTGATTGGGTAACATTGGATCACCTCTCAAGCTGTGGGACTTGGGCTCAAGGTGAACCTCCGAAGAAGGCCGAATTCCTCTTCCTAAACTAAACACAACACTACTTCTAATGCAATAAAACAAATAACTAGACCTATGCTAACATTTTCATGGGGTTAAGGGAGAGATATTTGCAAGAAATAAAACCTATAATAGAAGTGGTGATGCACCAAGAAAGGGTGTTGTTAGACAAGTTTTTAGTTTTCCAGTGAAGTAAGATGAAAATGAAAAGGATGGACAAGCACCACAATCTAATTTCATACATAAATTCATTCCCAGTATAAGCACAAAATTCCCAAAATCTTCAATGAAAACTTGAAATTACACAAGACACCCGCAAGCTTGAGAAAGGCACCACAAAGTAGCTAGAATAATGAAAGGACCAATAATAGTCACAAAACTCAATTTTATTACTTAAAACACATACATAATACATAATCACATTAGGAAGAGGAAAAGTTTTCCATTACAATATTGGAAGAGAGGCTTGAAAGTTCCCACAATCCACAATAGACTAACTTGTGAAAAGAGAGAGGAATATTGAAAATGTCCAACTGTCTAACCCCTTGGAATGAATTCCTCCTTTACATTTATAGAAAACCCCTGTGAGAGAAGAGAGGAGAAATCATAAATTCTTGGCCTAAAATACAGCACATAATGACCTATATTAATTACATCAATAAGGACACCACTTAGGAACATTCCATCATGTGTCATTAATGCAAAGTTTGAACTTATCCTATCTTTTAAAAAAAAATATTTTAATAAAAAAATTATTTTATTAAAATATTTTAATAAAAATGTTAATTTAAATCCTTTGGTGGGATCCCCTCTAGGGTCGATTTATGCTTTGAAGGGTCCTCTCATTTACAAGATGGACCAACTCGGTGGTTGGCTCGCTTGCCAACTCACCGAGATGGTCGATAAGTTACTCTCCTTAACCGCTTGTGCCACATCAAGCCTAGCTTATTGCACTCTTTACATAACCCGACGGTCTCCTCGCATTGGGTACCTCATCATCTTAGTCGTTGAGTTCAATGTTAGGTGCCCAACTTAGTTGGGAACTCCACATTCGCAACACACGTGTAGCTTAGTTCCTCGATGCAACCACCGCCTTCGCGATTGAGCTCATCAAATTTTCTATCTACTTGGTCCCGACACCCTTGTTCTTAGCTCGATGCATTGGGTGATTTCATCATCCATGATAGCTTGATGATTTTATTTTCATGAGCTCATTCTTTATTTTAGCTCACTATCCATGTGACGGGCTCTCAACGACTCAAACGACACCCCATTATACCCAATTCGTAATTCGATTTGAATTTAATGTTGAGCCACTCAATGTTACTCCACCTTAGCTTGATAGAGTCCCTTGTCACTACTCGTATCATACTCCATTGATTTCTAATCCAAGCCCATCCGAATCGCCACTCACTCAATGTTGAACTCATCTCTAATTATGAGCTCCTTGACTTCACGATCGATCTCATATTCGCCGAGATACTTCATGGCTCACTCGACTCGGCCGCTTCTTCACATGACCACTAAGCCTTGGAGCTTGACCTTCTAAACAAGCTCTTTGTTCTCATATTATTCTTTACATCAACTTTTAGCTCTGTGTGAGCCATTTTCAGCTCGGCTTGTAGTATTTTTTTGTCCTTCAACACAATAGAGTAATCGTTCATTGGCCTAGTGATCTGCGTTTAAATGAGTTCCATTGTTCTACACTGAGCCATCTTCTTGCATCATGTCAAGATCATTTTTCCAAGTTGAATCAAATACTTCTTAAGCTCCCTTTCACCCACCTCTCGCGACGTATTTTTGCAAACTCACTTCCAAGCACTTTAAAATGATATTTCCCAATACATTCTACCAAAAACGAGCCACAAAGCCTTTAACTCAATGCATAGAGTTGTCTCTAAGCTCGTTGTGAGCTCATAACCCCATCTCTCGTATAGCTCTTTTTAGCTTGATAGAGCTCGAGATCAAGCTACTTCTTTGTGCTATGTCCATGCGGCCTCAAACAACTCATGTTGAGTAAAACTAACACATCCCGAGTCCGTATTAAACCTATACTCCATCAACGATCCATCCCACGATATGAACATGATCTCAAACTTTTAACAACATACAATAGATGGATCTACCTTGACCCGCAAATCCAAGTCTATCCCCGTGTCAAGTTATTTCTTACTTCACACTTTGATGATATTCTACTTCATCATCGAGCTATCTCTTGAACACATCATCATGCCCTTACGTATTAGGCCAAACATGTCTAGTGATGAACTCACCGACCGTTGAGTTCTTGGCCGAGTCGTTTGGGACATATTTGTGTGTTTCACATTTTCCTTATGTGTGATCCCCAATGAGTCATCAGTTCTTTGAAATGTTCACTTGATTATTTCAAACTCGACATTAGACGGATTCTCGACCATGTTCATAACCACTTATCCAAGTATCATCCAAACACTTCGGCTTCTAACTTGGTCCCTTAATGACACATTCACTTGGAAAAATTTCTCCCTTAGCTCGCCATCTAATCATTCCCACTTGTCTATGATCGCCTGAATATCCCACTTCCTTGGCCATGTGAGTCCCAAAAACCCCCCTGACATGGAACCTTTACCTCGGTTTGCCATCACCAAAACCCAAGCGACCCAACACTCCACGATCCCCACGTAATGGCTTGGCAAGAAAGTTTCACGGGTCCCGACATCAACTCGACTAATGAGTGTTATGGAAATTTTCCTTCCTCGAGTCTCGAGGCCCCCATGTTTTAGTTGAGAAACCGAGTCGTCATCGCTTTCAACTTGGTTCACCGAGTTGAACCATTCCTCTACCATTTTGAGCCACTCACTCGTCCCTACCTCAACTCAAGAAGAACGAACTTGACATCCAAACATTTTGTATCCGACCGCCAACCGAGCTCCAATCCTTGGCTTGATTCATCCCATCAAGTCGGTTCACAAACTCACCACGAGCCACTCCTATCACGATTCCACCGTAATAACTCATTGTAACACCTTAATGAACTATCAACGTCACATTGAACAATGACAATTCGATCCTAAATCTACAACCCTCACTCCACCAAGTTTAGTTCATTTGATAGTGGTCAATATAACACATACAAAATATTTAAACACAAGACTGAACCAATCTCCCAGAATTCACCTTGTGCTAGTGAACTCGATCCAAGCACTTCACTCGAGACACCATCAACTCCAAGTTCGATCGACATGTCATTTATTCCAATGTCGATTTGTTTCTCTCAACACTCACCAATCCGAGCCACACCATTTGACTCGCTCCCGCACCATTCGAGGGCAACTCAAATTACATTCTAATGTTTGATCAAGCTATAAACTTATTCTCGAGCTACACCACCTCAACGTATGCCCGACTCACATGTATATATGTTGAACGCATGCTCCTATCGAGTGACAAGCCTTTCATCGAGCTATCCCTAACTCGATCTTAACTCGGTTCTTATTCATCTTAACTTGCACGAGCTATCTCGATTCTTTTTACACTATGTTGTCTCGCGAGCAGCTCGCTAAGTTGCTTAGTGAGTTATTTTAAGCTCGATGCCCCCTCGGCCTACTAAATATGACCTTGCTCTAATTTGTAAACCTCATCATACTTTATTGAAACCGAGGAGGTAATAGAAGCACAATAGGACCTTTGAAACATGATTTCTCAATTTTAATAAATTTTTGCACTCCTTGGCGGAAGTGGGCCCGCAGAGACCAACCTCCGTATTATGAGAAAAATCATTAACATTTAAGCCCCCAAATAGGAGAACATTCAAAATGATCCCGAAATTTCTAGTAATGCCACGAGATGTGCCTTCAACACAAATTTTTGTTGATAATGTCCCCAAAATGTTTCCTAAAAGGATTTCCTGTTCCTTGGGTCTAATTGACCCATGTTGTCCAATTTTTGCCTCGGGGGCAAAAATTGGGTAACAATGACAATGGTTGCTATGCTTTACAATGAAGAATTATGCATCCGATGCATTAAGGCTTTATCTCATTCATTGCACAACATTCTATTGCATGCCCATCTACAAATGCTACATCCAAATGGGATCCTAAATATGCTCCTTCTATGTCTCATGAACATCATGCCATCACTTCTAATATGACTTCGTTGGTCATCCAAGCGTCGCCTATTCAAACCACTATAACTAAGCAACCACCTCTCAAGGTCTATTTTTCATTACCTCCTCCTACTGAGTCATCTGCAGCATTACCAAGTCAAACAAAGAAACCAACATCTCCACCTCTTAAGTCTTCTATGACATTGCCAATTCCAAATAAGTAACCACCCACTACGTAAGACCAACAAAATGTAGCTGGCCTCTTTTGAATTTCACCACTCAAGGCTCCTTCACCATCACCACTTTAGTGTTTAATCACTTTTGTCAAGGAAACTACTCCTTACATTGATCCACTTAGTGTCATCGACTAGATCTCCATCACTTACATACTTGGGGGAATTATAGCTTCTCCCCTTGCATTGTTATCAAATGTCTCTATCATCCCATGCACTTGAAGCTCTGTGTTTAATGTCTAATATATCCCAAGCATTAATACAAACCACTTGATACACTTATATCATCATTACCCGATGACACACTCTTGTGTTATGGTTCACACTTGACTGTTGAGGGATCACTACATTCATGAACCTCACATCATATGCACTACACATTTCACACTTGGAACATTCATGACACATCTTTCTCACACACATGCATCACAACACACTTCTCGATGACACACTCTAGTTCCATGGTTCATACTCAACTACTGAGGGTATAAATCTAAAATGAACCTCACCACACTCACTCTTTCTCTATGCTCTACGCTTTGATGATCATATCTTTCTAGTGCACACTATTCAAACCATTTCCCAATGACACACTCTTGTTCTATGGTTCATTCTTGACTATTGAGGGGTAATTTATAAATGAACCTCATCTCATGCATACTCATTCACACTCACTTGGGGGGCATATTTCTCCTATCACACTCACACTACATTCCATTCCATTCACACTCACATCATATTGTATATCTTGGTTGCACATTGTTCTTTCTTACTTATACTTACATGATACACTTTTATTACTATGTTAGTTAGATACATTGTATGTCATTATATTTTCTATACATACATGCACATTCACTTGCCTTCTAGTTGTGATTACATAATCTACATAGATTTTTACACGTAGCATGGATGTTTGGCAATGTAGCTCTTACCTATCCCGTAACAGTGCTCTAGGGGTCATCCACTTTCGTACACATCATAGGTGTTATTGTTTCATTTTATACTACTTCCTATTCTCACTAGCACACTACTATATCATATTACACATGTTTTGACATACTTTTTATCTTTCTAACATGCTAATGGGTGCTTTATGTGCAACATTTGCTTTGAAGAACTATTTTCTACCATGGTTGTCTGTTACATTACTTGTTATTGTCTACCATTGTTTGCCATTGTATGCCATTATTTACGGGATTTTACCTTTGTCTTGTGTGCACACTATATGCTTTTTGCCACTTCAGCCTCAATTATCTTGTGACATTGTGAGTGATGTCCCATGTTTGTAACCCACTTTTCACGGCCTACAATGATACGAAGGAAATTTTGGACCTTCATATATTCCCAAAATTTTCTATAACATAATTAGTATGGAAGAGATTTCTGATAGCTTTCCAATGCATATTAGAATGTGTAAATCGACATCGTATGCTCCCGGTGCAGTTGGTCAAAGTTTGGGTCAAAGTGTGGTCAACATTTGGTCAACATTGGTCAATGGGAAAATTGATGGTATTGAAATCATATGGAGTCAAAATGCTGTGTAGAGCTCATCGAGACCTTTTTGATGCATTTTGAACGGACCAAATCGAGTCCGTATGTGAAAGATATGTGCAGTCAAAGTTCTAGTCAAACTCCGACAAAAGAGATGATGTGGCATTAATGTGGATACTCCCGGTGAGTGACATGTGGCACTGTTGTTTATGGGCATGTGGATATGTTGTTTTTAGACACTTGGAATATTTGATTGTGGCATGTGTTTTCCTTAAAAAGAATCAAATATAAAAATCCACCTGGGGTTGGTTAAAGCCTTAAAAAGGCTAAAGAATATTTATCTCCCACCATATGTGGGATAACCCATTTGAAAGGAGGTGGGTGTTTACTAGTCAAACAAGCCCACACGGCCTTAAATAAAGCAAGGCAATGTTTATCAAGTGGTGGCCCATGAGAAATGAAAGGAGGGCAGTTCATGTGGGTTAAAATCCACGTATATGTGGGATGGGATTTTATCCCAAAAGCTATGCATAACCTATTTAAAGGCTATGTAACTACATTTTAATAACTGAGTTGAACATTTCAAAAATATTGTGGGATAAGTATTATCCCAAAAACTAATACAAGTTGATTATCCCTCATACATGATGCATAAGGATAAATAAGATATCCTTAGGAATCAGGCTCACATGGCCTATATAAGGCCCCTCTTACACACCATTCTACACAACAACGAAAGTAAAAAGCTTCAAGATGATTCGAGGGTATAAGGAGGATTTTCTAAAGCTTTCAAAGGAGAGTTGTGAGCCTCGTAAAGGCCTTTTATTAAGAAGTAAATTTTGTGTTAAATTCCTATTTAATTTTTAATAGCAAAATTATAATAAATTGGGAGTATTATAAACTATCCAATTGACCCATTGAGCCACACTTCAAATTGTGGAGTCTAGAGAATCAACGTGGGGTGCCATAGGATGTCGATATACCATAAGACTTTGTGCCTAGAGGTGAATACTGGATTGAATCTGCTTATAGGCCATGATAGCTACTCGGTGTTCATGTTCTTGTTCCATTTTGTATTCGGTATTATCTTGTTTGGATTGTAATTTTGTTTTCAGTTGTTAAAGTGGATAATATATCGGTTTGATTATGAACCCGGAGACATAGGATATTGTTGAACTCCATTATCAACCTTGGGTGCACTGTGTTTTTTATTTTATTGTGCATCTACTTTTAGAGTTGATATATTTGAAAAATGAGGTATTTTGTCGGCAAATGCTAACAACCTATAGGGGTCTGAAGTTAGTTAAAATTTTGACCTAAATTTTTGGATCAAGTTTGGTATCAGAGCAGGTGATCCACATTTTCAAACATTCTAATCTCAGAGAAAGTTTGGTATCATAGTCGATTGATTTTATTGTGTGATTACTTCATTTTGTGCGATCAATTCAATGTGATTGAATAGGTAGAGGTGCACCATGAGCAAGATATCTAAATCGACGGAGCTCGATGAGATTGAGGCATATAATCACCAGATCTAGGAAGAGAACTCTCTCCTTTGATCAATGTATTACTCCTTGGAAGAGGAGAATGCTTGACTAAAATCAGAATTGCAAGCCGGACTCTTGGCAAGATTGCAGTGTGGTGATTGAAATAAGGAAATACCTTCGATTTCGAGATGCAGAGACCATGAAAAATGATTGCACTATAAATTGTTCACCACAAGAGTCTTCTTCTTCCTCCCATTTAGTTTCAGATTTAGGTTTGGGTTTTCCTATTGTGGGAATGGATATTGGAGATTTCTCCAAGCACGCTGACGGGAGACAAGCTTCCGAAAGCAAAGTGAATACCTCACTAATCTTGCAAGAAGATTCTGAGAAGGAAAATTGTGCTTCATATTCATAGGAAGGATGTGGTAAGGAAAATCAATGAAGAGGTAATGAGATTCCACCTCCAGTTTCTTACTATAATCATAAGCACGGTAAAACTTTTGATCCACTTTTTCAGCTTAAGAAGTATGGCTATGATTTTTAGAAAATGTGGAATGCCTTTCCATGTACTTTTTGTGGATTGCATAACCATTATATGGCTAGATGTTGGAAGAGAAGGACATTGATGAAGAAGTTGATGTCGTTCATCAAGAACACGAAAAATTAACAAGACCAATCTTGTTGTCTTTGAGGCGAGAAATGGCAGTAATATTTCCTCATCCTAGAAGAAGGAGATTAAGAGGAATTTTTGTGCTCATTGTCAAAGGAATGGGCACCGAGTGGAAAATTGCTGGAAACTTCATCCATCTCACCATCAGAAGAATGGTAAAGTTAAGATGGAATACATGCTTGTTGCAAAGGTAAAGGAAGTTCCTAATCCACCATCAGTTGACAAGTCAACCCAGGATCAAGTAATACCTGAAAGTGAAAGTCCTTTAAAATGGGTTAGTCAACAATTTTTCAATTATATATTGCATAGCTCTGATTGTGAATAGTATGCAATATTTATTTGGAGTTCATATTTTGTGAGAAAAGCTGAGAGACAGGTTTACCATACTCAGTGTATTTTCTTACTTGGAAAAATTTGATTAATACTCCAATCATATCTCCTAATCAACTTTTGAGTGCCTATTATAGCTTGGATACATGATTTTAACTCATATTTATAAGCTTGGAGATTTGTCAGCCATTTGTGTAGACATTTGCACTCATTCGTGTCAGCGGATCATCATTATGTGTAGAGGCATTGTGACCATATAGTAGAATGGTAGTTGAATCACCATTGGCATATGAAATCAAGTCGATCTTCATTCTCGTGAAGAGGCCATTATGGTCATGCAAAAGAGTGGTACTTGGTAGTCTTTTTCAATAAGAGGCTTTGTACTGCGTAGAGGAAGTAGTCATGCGGTCGGGTTGAAGTCATCATGATTGAGCCCATGAGAGATCATATCAAATCGTCATTCTGTAGAGGCATTATTGTTCAACAAACATAATATTGTGATAAGGAGAAAACACACAAAGAATGTGTGTGCGGGAACAAGGTGCACTTGAAGGTGCGGAAGGATAGGAAAGGAAACACACGCTAGGACAAGCTGATTCAAGACTTAGCCATTTTCATGGATGCAGGCTATTTTGGAAGATAACATGTGAAGCACACATTGGGATGGAGACTTGCGCGATACACAAATGCTATTTTGGGAACAAGCATCTAATAAGCACCATGTATGAGTTCAAGATAATAATAGGATTACTTCTTCATGTTAACTATAGGATGTCTATCATTAGCGCACTTACATGTGTGCATGTTAATGTAAAGGCACATGGTTATTATCAGCATGTGACCTATTTTGGGAAGTACGTAGGCGGTGAAGGGAAAGTCCCCACCCCTATAAGTATGTATTGAACTATGTAGTTTAGTAGTAGTGAATTATTGTAGAGTTATGTTGTTGGATCTGATGCACGCATGACTTATGGTGATGCTTTGTAATGTAAGAAGCTTCTATGTATTACAATGTTTAATGTAATGGAGTATATTGGATGGATAATGGTTTTAAACATGATTATAACTGGTTCTTTTATGGTTAATCTTATTATAGTTATTGTTTAATTCATGATTCTCTAAGATCTAGATCTGGTTAGGCACTGTGGAATGTTTATGGTTATTTATGGTTCTGAATATGATGTATCTTCATCACACTAACATCTTGCACAAGCAACTCTAAAGAGGGCCTGATACCTTTGCATGCTTTAGGTGAGCACTCAGCTCAGGCTGGGTGATGTGCCAACATGTCTAGGTTTTATATAGTAGATTCTAGGTTGCATCATTGGTTCTATTGCCAGGACCTCTTTTTCAGATGTTTTTAGGATTTTTCACAATGAAGACGTATTGGTTAACCTTAGCAAGTGTTGAGGAGTGGATAAAGGATCTGGAAGAAGAGTACGCTAAGAGGTTCAACACTGGATCTGAGTTTGATGCGCACGTGTGGGTGGAGTAGAATTTATATGATTGTTTGTATGAGAGCTTCTTTATTATCTTTTCGGTAGAGCTATATGAGTGGCTGGTTACTTATGCGTCTAAAAGGAATTGGAGGTATCACACACTTATCTGGATGCAGAAAACTTCATGCCCTTTATGATGCTGATTTGATTTGGAAAAGCGCTGTGGATACTTGGTTCCGTGGTGTTTTGAATAGCTATATTTTGGAGTACTTGATTTCCACTTACTCTTACTTGGACGTAGCCGAGTTCTAGTTTCTACCTTATCTCGGGGAACTTATTTGCAAGGCATTCCACTAGCGATCAAAATATTGATGGTAACCCTGAACTTGGAAGAAAAACCGATGGCTAGCTAAAATCCACCACGTGCGAGGACATGAAAAAGTTAGGTGAAATATGGTGGACCTAGTGGCGAGAGAGGTAGAGAGAAGAAATATAGCTTGAGTATAATGAGGCACGCGAGAGGGAGGTAGAGAAGCATCATGATATTGTAGAGTGGATGACATTGAGGAGAGACATGATCGGTGAAGGATTTGAAGCTCACGTAAAGGCATGGAGCCGAGCATCTAGAACTCCCCATTTGGGAATGCATAATAAGGAACCCTCCTTGGCCTCACACAGGAGCGCGTGCTAGCAGAGACGACATGGGTCGTGGGTGCGCATCTGAATCTACCTAGCAACCTATCCCTTGCGCTTGGATTTCCAGTATCTAGTATAACCAGTAGTCAGCAAGCTAGTTTGGGCAGTAGAAGAGTAGGAGTAAGTCAAATAACAAGTACATATATGGTAGGGAAAATATATTCTTTATTGTTTGGAGGTACCTTTTCAGGTGCATCGTCAACACATAACTCAAGTGCACAAAATTTTGGACTCACTTCTTGGAGTAGTACCACTTCACAGACTAGTAGGAGTTCAATTTAGTATCACTATTGGGACACAAGGTAGTATATCCACCGATCCGCTTCCGGCTACCGATGGAGGATCAGGGGGTATAGGTGGCTCTATCTCTTTTCGATCTGGTGGTTCTGAGGTAGAGGTAACACAAGAGGTTTTGGATTACGTGGGCAGGGTCCGCACCAACCCCAAAATATGTATCTAGAGTATAGTAGCATAAAATATGTTGTTGAACATGTGCACATGTGTGAGATACTATGGAGCACAAAAGGAGTTACAACTTCTAAGCGCAAGGTAAGTTAATTTATAACTACATTGCAAGGATGCACACATAGTTGGTACAGGAAGTTTGACCCTGATCAGACTTATGTAGATTATGCAACATTAAAGGATGCTTTCCTTAAGGAGTTTCATATCCTTGAGTTTAAGCAAAAGAGTATAAGCGTGCTCAAGGATATTAAACAAGGCACTACTGAGAGCGTTCAGGAATATGATGCCCGTTTTAAAACATTGTTGTCTAAAATTTCTTATGATATTCATGCAAGCTAGCATGCATAGTGGTTTGTTGGGGGCTTGATCACACCTTTTAGGAGGGTGTTGTCACATAAGACATACATGGACCCGCACGAAGCACTTGAAGAAACTTTGTGCGCTGAGGCAATTGGAAGTATAGACACTACAAGTGGCCCATTCCTAGAAGCACAGATTACAGCTATCAAAAAATAATTGGAGAAACCATCGACTAATTCATCTCATGAGACACGCATTGGGATTTGGTGTACAAATTGTGAAGTGGAAGGGCACACCAAATATATTTGTCCTCGCAGATCAATGTGTTCATTATTGCTAGACTGTGAGATATGTCATTTGGACCATGATGCAAGCCACTTGCCCATTATTACAACACGTGATAAGGAAGAATGTATCCTTTTATTGTAAAATTTTCCGGTCCACGACTCATGATATAGAAGACTGCATGTTGATTGGTCAGATCCATGATGCCATAGATATTGGTGTGCGAAAACAAGTATAACATATAACTCTAAAGGTAAAAGTGAGCACCATGATTGTGATCACACTCAAGTGTGCTATGATCGGAATGAAGGGCGCTTTGAAGGAAGTCATGGCAAAGGTCGAGGATACCATGGTGGATTTGGGAGCCAAGGACGTGGTGGTGGACAAGGTGAGTTCCTAGACGTGAATGTCCTCGGAATATTAATTGTTCTTTTTGTGGGAAGAATCACTTTTATGAGAAATGCCTAAACTTATATGGGCATCTTAACAAGTCACATAAATAGGAGAACAAAGGTGCATGGATGGTTAGAATACAATGCACTGTGGAAAATTAGTGGATTCCAAAGCTCGCACCGAACTGTGGTATTACTGTGAAGATTACTACACGAGTTAAAGCTACGCATGCCGAGAGAGGCATTAAAGTAAAAGCCTACCATCACCAAGGAGGAAGTTTTACATGCAAGGTACCCAAATCCTGCACATTAGAAGGAGGTTTATCAGAAACCATGGAGGTACTCAGAAATCTTCAGGGTGAAATATAGTGTTTAAAGGAACAACCACGAAAGTTAGAACAAAAGAAGGAAACATAGACAGTCAATCAGATATTGATGACTTAAAAAAGGTATGCAAGATGTTGCACCAAGAGAATATCATTCCATTATTAGGGAATTGGCTAAAGGAAACACTCCGCACAAGTACGATAATGGAAGGGAGATTTGGCATGCTAATCTTCCCCCTCATAGTTTATATTATGACAAGGAGATCACTCTGAATGTTGTTGTCAATGGGTGGCTCTTGAGTAATATATTGATTAATACATGTGCGGAAGTGAATGTGCTTACTTTAGATGCATGGGTATAGATGGGTAGACCTCCATTACAACCATCCTCTAATGTATTGTTCATGGCCAATCGAACTAAGGCCACTCCCATAAGAGTTTTAAAGGATGCATCCATTAATATACAAGGGGCCAAGTTCACTTTGGGACTTTGAGGTCTTAACACTTGCAGAAATAGACAACTTCCCAGCTCTATTTGGGTGCCCTTGGTATTATGTAAATAATGCTGATTTACGGTTCAACAAGGGGTATATAAGTTTTGAGAACAAGGACTAAAGAGTAGTTATCCCTTTGATGGATGGGAAATCTACACCTTATGTTGAACCTTTGAGTGAGGAAGACACAAGCAGAATTTATGTACACACCATTCGATACCCGAAGCACTTGAGCCATCTAAGGAAGGAATCCTCCAGTGGGAAGATACATAGTCTATTAGTGATACTACAAGTATTGCTTGTGACAATTGGGCACATGACACCTATGAGATGGTTGGGCATGAAGTAAGAAGCACATTTACTCTTAGGAGAAAACCTCGATGTATTAGGAGGATAAGTAACAACCATGTACCTTGGTACACTGGAGAAGGAGACCCTATGGTATTCCTACGCACCATGGAGAAACAATGGACAAATCAAGTGGAAAGAAGAAATATGTTAGTGTATACCTTACGTGGGACAACAAGAAGTGGTGGATGGTTCATAGGGATAATATCATAGAATGGAATGAAGTCAAAATTGCTCTAACCACTCGGTTCTTTAGGAGAAATGCACCTACTCAAATATGCGTGTATCATGGTAATCAACTTGTTCAACACCACATTCAACAGTGTGAGAATTATGGATAAAAGGGTAGGAAGCTTTACCACCTTCACTATGGGTGCATAACCTTTATTCCACTTTACAAGGTTGTGCACGTGCTTGGTATGTTTATGCAGAGCTACATAGGGAGATTGGGAATTGGTAGGACTTGATTGCAAGAATGACCCAAATTTTTGACTACTTCTCTACTAAACCTTAGGTGGAAGAGGCATTACGAGTCATAAAGTGCTTAACTATGGGAGATAGTGCAAAGGTTGAAGAACTCATTCAGGAGTTATTTGGTGAGGTAGAATCAGGAGCACGTTTTGATGAAGTAGAAGAGACAGATGCCACACTACTTAAGCGCGCTTTTTGTGAGAAGGAAAAAGGTGAGATGGTCTACATAGTAGATGATGAAGAAGTAGAAAATCTAGATATAGATCATTCAACAGGTACGCATGAAGTGTTAGATAGTGCGAGATAAGAACACGTATCATGAACCTATGAAGACCAAGAAAGTGAATTATTATCCAAATAGCTCTCCTAGCGATTTAGATAACTTGCATACACATTCCTCTTATGTGCATTGCACACCCCTCTTTGCCTCTTTATTCCATTTCTCCTTTACGCCCACACTCTATCCGTTCACCTTCTTTCTAGTCAGCTCAACGCATCTCCAAAAGTTAAATCCAGGGGTAGGCTCAAATGAGTGCCAAGCTTCCACACGTCCAAGAGCCCTAAAAGTTGCACCGGCCGTTGAAAAGTCTTCGACTCAAAGTGGAGGGTGCCAAGTGTCTTAACGACACACATTCAAAAGTGGGATCCAAGCCAAAGACTCAAACTTGTGCTAGCCCTCCACGTAGTAAATGGTCAATAGAGGTCAAAACCAAAAGCAAAAAGCGGGCCTAAAAATGACTAAGTATAGAGAACCAACGAAGCCTCCATGTGGATCAATGACACAATATCAAAAGGAAAGTCTGGAGGTAGTCCCCAAAGAAGTGCAGGCCTTCCACGTGTCCCTAGTCTAAAAAGGGACAGAGTCAGGGGCTGAATAGTTAAATGAGAGGTAGGCCAACAGAGAGTGCCAAGTGTCAGCACAACGCTATTTCAAAGATAAAATTTGGGGCGGGTTTCCAAACAAGCACCAAACCACCATGTGTCTAGGGTTAGACTTTTGGCCCACCAAGTAAAGAGACTTAGTGTAGACACTAAAATTAGGTCACACTCCCCCTTCGTCCCTCGACATAGAAGCCCCCTTTATTACATTTACCTAGCCACGACCCCCTTCACCCCAGTTAATATTAATTTAATTAAATTAATGTTTTATCCTCACTTTATTTATTATTTAAATAATATCTACACATACTGAGTTCACTTAGATACATCACCAAGCTAACTCAACCTAAGACCTATTCTTAGCAGTTACCATAACTAACTAAGGCCTACCCAAACCCTAAAGATCAATGCCTACATTCCCTCTAACCATATTCTCGCATGCTCACAAGAAGTTTTGGGTCTAATCATCGGGATAACAACACGCAATCCAAGAAAATCAGGAGGATATCCCTAAGTTTAGTAAACCTAGGAAATCCTACCTTGACCGATGTCGGTTACCCCTAACCGTCGCCGGTTAAGCTGGACCACCATCAGCTACCCCTTTTAACCCAAAACAACCTTATTCTCAAGGTTCGAACTTGGAAGTTGGAAGTTGGAAGCAAGAAAGTTGATGAGCAAAGAACAAATCTCAGGGAGATAATGCATCTTCAGAGAGTCAATTCCAGCAAGAAATCACATCTAAGGAAGGAGATTGAGTATCTTCTCTTACACACGACCAACCCAACCACGTTACGATCTATCCAAGCAAAGAGGAGTGTGCATGCAGCCCATGCAGAAGCTTTTCTTCAGTTGGTGATCACTTACAACCTTCAAACCCATCATCAGCACCTCCATCCTTCACACATAGACCACCATGAATGAAATCCAAGTAAGTATAACGTCATACTTTGTTGGCTTATTTCATTTCATCATTATTTTATCATCCATTGTTTATCTTGCTCTTTAGTGACCTTCTCCAACATTTTCACCTCCATAGACCCATCAAAACCCCACAAAAGCCTATTCCAGTCACCCAATACCCGTCCCGACCACCAAAATCCTTTGTGCAATCACAAAGGAGACCAAAACCCCATTTTGTGACATTTCTAGATCTCACAGTAACCGGCGCCAGTTATACCTAACCGCAGTCGGTCACCCCTGACCGACATCGGTCTCTGTGTTTGCCCACACAGTCTTAAATAGAGACCTACCCACCTCATTTTACCTCACCCTCACTCACCTGTGACCTACCCAAGACCTTTATCAGACCTGCAGAGACCCAAAACCTATCCCTTGACCTTGGATTCTATTCTAGCTTAGCCTGTTAGATTAGATCTATTTCTTATTGTGTTTTTAAGTGAGATACCTAAATCATTTCAAAATAACAATAGGATTTACTTTATTTACAACATTAATTTGTTTAAAATAGTGGACTGACAACCATCTAGGAAGTACCATGCTTCCCGGATCTAGCTCACGCTAGGTAGTTCACTGCCCATATTGTTTAATTCTTTTTGGTGGTCTTACTTTCATTACAGGTAGTTCCTCCTAGCCAAAAGGAAGCTCTCACGGTCAGTTGTGGATTCGAAGTCATACGCGTGCAACAACCCATCAACCAACATTTGAACAGTATTTCCTCCTACACCCGTTACCCTATCTGTTTTCATCAATGATTGAAGGAAACAATCTAAGAAAAAGGTGAAACATTTTGGCACGCTCGGTGGGACCCATCCAGGGTTCCTTGCATTTCATTCATTCCTAGGAAAAAATTGTGTGTTTGTTTCCCTTCTAAGAGGGTACACACTAATTTTATTCCCTAGTAATGCACTTCTTCTTTCTATTTGCTCTAAAGGAAACTTTTCTTTTGGTGTATTTAAAAGGAATCATTCCTTCATGTTTTTTTGCATTATAGTGAAAGAGCATCCCTCTTCCTCTTTATTTGATTGTGTCATCTAATTTCACATTTTCAATTTGGGTTTTAAAATCATTGCATTTCATGTTGATTTTCTGCATAGCTCACATTAAATGAGGGCAACCTATATGTTGGAGGTCATGACCAGCTGATGGTTGATAAATGAATCGTAGAAAAGCACTTCTATCCTTTTCTCTTTCTCTGAGTCTTACCAAACCACACAAAAATTCAAATACATACATTCTTAAACAACATCTCACCTGGAAGAAGTTGTAGGTAATCACACGATCATGACACAGTGGGCTCCTAGCTCACTGCTCTGTCGAGTCATACTTTAGAGTGAAGCCCGCCCCCACCATAACATACCTGAAACCTCACCCTTTAGATCTCCTTCTTTGTAGGAAGCCATCCTCACCAAAAACTCTATTTCAAAATTCATGTGTCAGTCCCTAAATAACATAAGCTAAAAAACATAATAGAAAAGGGCACTCTTAGGATCACATTTTCTTAGTGTTTCTTCTTGGCTTGCATTTTTAGGTGAAAGATCACGTTGATCACTTTTTTATTCATCCTTGCACGCTCCTCATCATATCTGGTGTATTCCGGCTTCACCTGAGTGTGCCTAAACCATATCACCATCATTCTTAGAATTCTGGGTCTGATTCCACATCAAATTCTAATTCACAACCACTTTTTCTCATCACTGTTTCAATTTCACAGTAACCGTGATTGGTTACCTCTGACCGCCATCGGTTAAACCCAACCAACGTTGGTTTTAGGTCCTTTTGCTAACCTACTCAAAAGGACATTCTCACTTCACTTTTTTCCACTTTCCATAGTCTCTGTCACTGTCATTTTTCTTATTGATGTTTTACACATCCCCAAATTTGGCATTCTTGTTAGATCTTGGCCTCTGCCTCACTATTTACTCACTATCTATTTTCTACAGGACCGGAACGGTTACCCCCGACCAACGTCGCTTTTCCTAATCGACATCGGTTAGCCTATTTCATATTCCACCCACCATTTGTTACTTCATCCATTTTTATTTATCACCAGATTCACCTATTCCTACTATTCTCTATATCATTTACAGGGAAGTAGCCCTACCTGATCAATACTGGTTCACATGGTGCTCGACCCGAGACAAGTGAACGCCCTTGTGTTCCATACCGATTTTGACCACCCCAACTAGTCCTTCACCACCTTCTATTTTATCACCAGCCATGAATTCTATCCACCTACTAGTATTGCTACTTCAGAGATGAGGAGTTTGCATGACTCCTTGACCAGAACCCTATTGCCTTGTAGTTTTACCTCTCCCACTCATCCACTCGAGACACCTCGGGTCAGTTGATATACGGCATGCCCGTATCTATCCCCCCGACTCTCGCACCCACTTCGCATCAGCGCCATCCGGCTCTAGGTTACCCACATCCACCTTACCCCAGGTTGTTTCACAATTAGGTTCTATACCCTCCATGATTACCGCGTCATATCTCTCGTGTCACCCATTACATCCACCATACCCTCGACGATTATCCCAAACACAACCTCATCCACCCTCATGTTTCACACATACCTATAGCTATGTTCCCACCTCCAAAGTGTCGGTGACCCCTACCCCATTTCAGAACGTAGTTCTTTCCATTCCAAAATCATTAGCCCCTATTGCCACTAGGGTTACCACGACCCTTCCACCCCCATATACATAATACCAACAACTGTCTGTTTCATCTATTATCCATTCTAGGTATGCACCCCCTATTTCATTACCTTCTTCTCCACCACCTTACATGAAGCCCCATACACTAGAATGTCACCCCCATTATATACCCAAAACCAACCTCCTCATGTTATAGGAGGCATCCAATAATCACAACCCACTAATGACCTAATTAAATTGATGATGGATAAGATGCAGACACTGGAGGCATCGGTTTCTGGCTCCTACAACACTCTCACCTATGATGATATTTAGAATGATCCTATTCACCCATCCATTCCTATCCGTTCATACCATGTGCATTGGGAAATGCCAAAATTCAACCTCTTCAATAGTAAGGAAGACCCACAACAACACTTGCATTCGTTCAAACACATGTGTTATCTAATTTCTCATGATGATGCCTTAATTTTGAGAACTTTTCCCGTGTCCCTCACTGGACTTGCATTAGACTGGTATAGTGGGTTACCAAAACACTCTATATTTTCATTCAATTAGGTAGTCGAAGCTTTTTTGGATCATTTCTCTATCAATATCGCCAAGAAAGTTACCATGACCGATCTATATTCCACACGTCAGTACGAGGATGAATCTATCATAGATTTTTTCACTCGCTGGCATAGCCTGATCAATCAACTTACCTTTCAACTGCCATAAATTGAACTCATCGAGCTCTTCACCCAAGCTTGTGTTAGACATATCTCCCCAACCTTATAGGTCCAAAATTTTTGAACATTCGATGAAACATTCACTATGGCACGAAAGTTAGAGATTCAGGCCATCGAAGAGAAGAATTTCCAATTATGAAATAAGAATTTGGCATTCAAGTCAAATGAAACGTCTTTTTCTTCCAAACCACCAACCAATTATTCAAAGGCTAAAGGTACCACTAACGCAGTGGTACTCAAGGCCGGCCCAGCTCATCCATCCAATCAAGCTACACCCTCATCTAATCTATCACCCATCCAGGATTTTCGATTCAAACAAGAGTAGTGAAAATATACTCCAATTGGGGAATATTACTCTTCTATCTTAGAAAATCTTATCAAAGCTGGCGCCATCACCCTTCCACCCATAAAACCACACACTAGTTTTGACCCTACTTGCCCCATGCCCGTGTGGTATAAGGAACAAGATTTTTGTAACTATCACCGAGTGAAGGGTCATAGTGACGGAAACTATATCACTTTTAAGAATATTGTCCAAGAAATGCTTATGAAAGGCGAGTTGATCAGGATAATCCCAACGCCACCCCAACGAAAATCTACAAATCTTCAAAAACCATTTCCCAATCATGCCCCTTAATCTAATCAAATTGGTGAGACATCCACTCACGATACCCATACCCGTTAAGTTCACGCAATCTTTAACGAGGTAACTGTCACTTCTCAATTACCTCACATCCCTTCCATAGAGGAAATCCTAGCCTGAAATCCTCCTTCCACAATGGAACAAACCGTCACTGTTCCTTCACCAATAGAAGAATACCTTTCATCTCCTACATCACCTATGGAGGAGTCTTCTGTTAACATTGAGACCATCTCACCCCTAGCTTCTCCACTTAGAGAACCTTTACCTACCATACCTCCTCAACCTATAGAGAAGCTCCCATTACCTCCTCCACCCATAGAGGAGAACCCATTACCTCCTCCTCCACCCACGAGGAACACCTATCTGTTCCTCCACTCATGAGAGGAACTCCCATCATCTCTTCCACCCATCATAGACTCGGTGGAGATACCTTTGCCTCTTGGTGAGTGTTCTCCATCAACTACCCAACATCCAACAGACCTACTTTCAGCTCTCTTACCCACGGAAGCTGAAGCTGGCCAATTCCTCATCTCTAAGATGCATTTTATGGGAATTCCCATTAGGTCCTCACTAACTCCACCCACAAATGTGCCATTCTCATGTTTGGCCAATCACTTGGATTATGTGGATAGGGCTTTATTATGGGGGCGCCTCTTACTCCCTGTCTTAACACAGATGCAAAGATCCCTCGATGACACCTCCACTATCTACCCAAACACATTTCCACCCATCAAACCACATACAACCACTGATGTCACAACCCCTTCCATGATACCTATTAGCATTCACACCACACCCTTACCCATAACCTGACCTATACCTAAACCCAAACTCATAGCCCAACATTTACCTCCACTAAACCTATTACCACTTTAGGGGTCACCCCGACCACTAGCTTTAATCATCCACATATTAAACTGGATTTAGCTACATCCTCCAATGTCAATACCACACCTACCTTGACACCCAAACCAAAGAAAGAAACTCATCGGCCTCATACCTTGATCACACCAATCACAACCGCACTTGTCCCATCCGCCTTCGACCTCGGCTTTCCCAACATGGTCAAGCACCCTTCACCCATCCATAAACCAATAACGCAACAACCCATTCCTTCCTCACAAATCTCTACCCTACCTAGGCACACAACATGACTCATACCCGCACCTGTAGTCTCTTTACCACCAATACCTCTGATACCTTCAGCCATTACTTCACTACCCACTACACTTTAGTCATTATCCCTCACACCCCAAGCATGACCCACGTCATCTACCTTCATAGCACCCCCATTATCCCCGTGGGTAACTCACCCTCTTCCTCCATCTACTTTTCCTTCTAGACCTCGTACACCCACATCACCTTTACCCAAGAAGGTGCAACCCAAAAACAAAACCCCACTACCCCACAACAAGGTAGTCAAAACAACCCCACACCCTCCTACCCGTCCATCTACTGTACCCCTACCCAAATGAACCCGACCGATACCTCAAACCACACCGGCACCTAAACCCATAGCTCGACCTGTTCCTACACTTCCAAAACAATTCCCCGACAACCAACCACACCTACACCCAAAACCACATTCACTTCCCATTGTGTTCCACTAGCAGGTCCTATGCAAAAAGATTTAACCAACCTCCTTGAGACTTCTGTTGTCACATTACCGCCACTCCGACCTTATGTCCCCCTCAAACCCAAGCCAAAGGGGTTTGATGATACTAAAATTTACGCATACCATCGTGTGCCAGGGCATGATGTGGAGAACTGTAAGGCCTTGAAAACTATCCTTATCCAATTATGTCCACCTGAAACCAACTTTGATGATGATGACCTTCTTAACGAGGATCCTGCTTCACTAACACCCATTCCCACACTTGCCCACTCAATAACCACAACCTCCACCCTCACAGCTCCCAGAACCACACACAAAATTTGAAATTAACATGGTTCGCATCAGAGAACTTGCCACGCCACCACCCAAATGTCATTGCGCCCAACTAACCTCACAGGATTTTCTCCTCTAGTAGGTTTTTGCCCTTCATGTCGTTATACCACTTACCCTACACCTTCTCCATTTGACAACTTCCCTCAAATAAACATGGTGCATGTCACTATGCGTATGCGTGTATGGGTAAAGAAAAGGTAGGTGACCCACCAACCAATCCTATACCCAACATACCATCTGCACCCATACCTAGGATAACTATATGCGGCCCCACATACCCCATTTATAATGGTATCACACATCGCACCATGCTAAAAAAACTACACCAATCTCCCCTCAAAATGTCCTTATATGACCTCATCCAAACCTCGGAATCCCATCGTCAAGCTCTCATAAAGTTCTTCAATCTATTGAGGTTTTACCCAATGACCCTACACCCGTAGCCTCCATCATCACACCCCATCATGTAGCCTCTCCCACCAAATTACCACCTTCATCCTCACCTCACCTTGTTCACCAAGTGGCCTCCCTCAACTTCTTAGAGGTAGAGATCGTGCCATACCAAAACGATGACCCAAACCCAACCCTCTTCATCTCTGTCCACATTGATGACATACAAGTATGTCGTGTGATGATTGATGGAGGTGCTAGCATTAACATCATTTCATCCCATGTATTTGCTCAAATGCGCATACCTAACCATTGCATGCATAAACATCTGGTCATGTTGCGTTCATTCAACAATGCTATCACCTCCACACTAGGCACTATCATCCTACACGTTTGCGTGGGCCCCCACAATGTTCCAGAATTGTTTTATGTTTTGGAGGGGGAATTCCAATATAACATGTTGCTTGGTAGACCCTAGATCCATGTCATGGGTTGTGTTACCTCCACTTTGCATCATTATGTAAAGTTTGAACATGAAGGGCACACTTATACCATTCCCCGCTGACCCATCACCTTTCAAAATGTAACATGCTTTACCGACCCAACGATGTGCTCACACCTATCAAGCCGTCTACTTCCTGCAACCAATACTACTTCACCTACACCCCCACCTACCAAAGACAACCACTAGTTTCACCGCACATACCTCCTCTATGCCTACCATTGCTATAACCTCCATGAATGACCCATTAGCTGCCCAATCCATTAACTCCACCTCTCCATCGACCTCTGACACATCATCCATACCAGCTACCCACATACCAACCACTCGATCCTTGAAGGTGTTTTTCAACGCCTCACTCGGGGGTACCACCTATATAGTATCAACAAATTTCTTACTCCGAATGAGTATGGAAGCCTTTACCAACACCCTCGCTATGATCACCGTATAGGAGAACACCTCCTTTATGGTCCTCCTCATCTTCGTACTAGTCTCACCTATGGGGGACTTGATACTACAATCTACACACCTGAACCACCATCACAACCCCGCCCATTTTCTCGCTGACTTCCAATCACTTACCAATCGTCGTTTCACCCACACCTTCCTACACCACTGTGCATGGAAGGGTTTTGGTTTTGATTTTATGAGCAAGGCCGCCATACCGTTATTCCATGTACCACCTGCAAACATAATGACCGGAGTGATATCGAATTCCCGGAACCTTCTACCAAACAGACCGCATTGAACTCATTGAGGACCCTAGCCCTTCTCCACCTTCATCACCACCCTCACCGACGAGTCGATGGATCCTGAATCTATCCCTCCTAATTTTTTTTTTCATAAACACCATTTCCTTGGGGCCTTTGACTTATCAACGCAAAGGTGAGGCCCCTTCCACTCTCCCATTCTTGTATCCTGAGATGATTGACAACAACACACCTACCATTAACATCGTTCAATGTCAGGATGATGAATCCATACTCACCTACCTTGGTGCATAAGACTCATATATTCATCGGTTATTACCCTCTGAGATGTAAACCATGTTGAATGAATTGACTATCGAGATCAACATTCATACTCAGGACGACCCGCACATCCTAAAGATCAAAAATATTTAGATGCTCACAACATGAAGCCATCACTTCTTTTCTTTGAGATCATAACCACGCTTTTGCTTGGTCTTACGCAGACATGCCCGTATTGACCCCACCATAGTGGTCCACAATATCGTAACCGTTCCCGATGCCAAACCTATCAAATAAAAGCTGAGGAAAATGTACCCTCGCATTGCTCTTCTTGTCAAAGAAGAACTTCAACACCTTCTTTCCGTTTCCTTCATCCTACCCATTGATTATCCTCATTGGATTTCTAACATTGTCCCTATTACTAAAGCAACAGGGGACTCCACATTTGCATAGACTTCGAGACCTCAACCTCGCCTACCCGAAAGATGACTTTCCCTTGCCCGGTATTGATCAACTGGTTGACCTTACTATGTTGGTCATGAGATGCTCTCACTCATGGATGGTTTCTCGGGTTATAACCAAATTTTTCTTGCCCTAGAAGATTAGCACAAGACCGTATTCATTACCCCTTAGGAACCTTTTATTATCGAGTCATGACTTTTAACCTCAAAAATGTTGGTACTACATATCAACGTTCTATGAATTACATCTTCCATGATATCATGCATCACATATTAGAAGATTATGTGGATGATCTCTTGGCAAAATCTAAATGTCATGCCGAGCACCTCGCTGTCCTCAAAACCATATTTGATCGCCTCATTAAATATTACATCCACCTTCAACCTAAAAAGTGCATATTTGGGGTTCTCTCAAGAAAACTCCTGGGATTTATTGTTTCCCTCCGTGGTATAAAAGTTAACCCTACTAAAGTCAAGGCCAACTTGGAAATGCCTCTCGCCCACTAACCTTAAACAACTCCGTAGCTTTGCAAGGTAAATTATAGGCCATTCACCGTTTCATTTCACAACTATCTAATCGATGTCAACCATTTCATCATCTCGCTTAGGAAAGATGTCTCCTTTAAACAATACTCCGACTACCTTTCCCTCTCCATCTTACCTCCTGATCTCACCCATAATGGACAACGTGCCTTCCTTAAAAAGGTCTCCCATTTCATTATCCTGGGGGGACTCCTCTATAAGCATGGCTTTGATGGTATTCTCTTATGATGCCTCACAAGTTCTGAAATTCCTTATACCATTAAGGAGGTTCATGATGGCATATGTGGAGGTCACTTTAGTGGCCTTGCTATTGCTAAGCATATTCTTTTCGCCTAGGCTATTACTGGCCGACCCTTAACCATGATTGTTGTGACTATGTCAAACATTGTGTGAAATGCCAACAACATTCCAACCTTCATCATACACCCAGTCATGCCTTATAGGTCGCTCGTGACCTTTGGCCCTTCTCTCAATGGGGTTTGGATCTTGTCGGAGAAATCAATCCTCATTCTTCCCAACGTCATCAATGGATCATAACCGCTACCGAATACTACACCAAATGGGTGGAAGCCATACCACTCATCTCCACAAAAGCCAAGAAAATATGTGAGTTCATTAACCATCACATCATTATCGCTTTGGTGTCCCTCATCGCCTCATCACTGACAATGGAAAACAATTCAAAAACAAAACACTGCAAAAACTTTGCGACACCTTCAACATTCAACTTAGTTTCTCATCACCTTATTACCCACAAACCAACGGCCAAGCTAAATCCACTAACAAAACCCTCAATAAAATTCTCATGAAAGTGGTTGACGATACATTTGGCATACGCACATTCCTTTTGCCCTATGGGCATACCACACTAGTATTCGCACTTCCACTCGCGCGGCACCCCTTTCACCGGTCTATGGTACGTAGGCTATTACCTACCCTCTCGAAGTCCGATCCCTCACTCCACATTTCTCTCCACGACATGCTTACGATGATGACTTTTGTCGATCGCTTAGCACAACTAGAGTTATTAGATGAACGTCATCTTAACGCTTTGATCACCTTCATGTTTACCAACAATGTATCAAATGTGCTTATTACAAACGTGTTCATGAACGAACCTTCCAAGTCGGTGACCTTGTCTTGAAATAAAATCAACATGTAACCAAAGCGAGAAAAAAAACTAAACGGGAAAATTCACTCCTAATTGGCTTGGACCATACATCGTAACTCATACCTATGGATCAAGTGCCTATCGTTTGTCCTCACTTGAGGGTAAACCCGAACTTGAGCCCCTTAATGCATTGCATCTTCGACCATTCTATTATTGACTCATTTTCCTACCTCACCCTTCATCTCTCTCCACACTCATCCCTTGAGTGCTATCCACTCTATTCACATCCCTAACGATTAAATAAGAATCATGTGAGTACCCGTCACTTGTTATCTTTTCTTGAATATGTGTACCACGGCACTACACATAGCATGATTCTCATGGATACTTTTTGTCTACCTTTAGATGAGATCCCATGGTCGCTTCCACCTCACCTTTTGAACAAGACTCCTATCCTTCACCTTGGTTTTGTCCATGATTTCAAAGACCTCCAATGGGACCATACTCTTGAGTCAAACTTATAATAAAAATATGACTATCTCAAACGGACATCTTCTTCTCAAACAAATTAATAGATCTCCCTCGAAGGACAGCTATGTGAAGCTTTTAAAAAAAAAAATGAGAGAAAACGAAGCTTCCCGCATCAATCAACTTCACAAAGACCTCAAGGAGTACCATGTTATTTATCCCATATAGACTTCCCGCATCGATCGACTATCAAAACAAAAATTTTTTTTTTTAAGTCATGGACTTGCCCATTGTGACCTCGGACCTCTTGTCCAAAAGCCCTATCACTCAAAACATATAAAATTAACTACCTTTCACCCACCTTACCATTTCCACTCTCCTTTCCTAAATTTCCTCAAGGGACATCTTGGACTTTCAACATTTGGTGATCCTGTGACAACTTTCACCGTAGAACAGTTAATCATGCAATGCCTTTCGATCTTGTGTTCATCACCCCTTTTTTAAGGTATGATCTACTCGGTATGATTCTACCCAATCAGGTGGCTTTATTTCCCCCCTCTTATCTTTTAACCATCTTTGTTTACATTTTGATTACCTTATACAGGACTTGGTCCTCACGCTTACCTTTGGGGTCATCCTCCCCTTTCGCCATAATCACCTTCACCTGCATCATTTTACCTATAATCTACCCCCACCTATTAAACCTAAACCCACTACATGCCCAAAACCTCCAACTCATTTTAATCTTCTTCCGTAGCTCATGGGAGAACTACATCAGCCTAAGGTCCCTTTTCACTGGACTATGTAGGTAGCACTCGGAGGGCATGGGGTCCTTAGAGAGTAAGCTCACCACTCTCTACCCTAAACAATTCATTAACCATGCCTAACTCACCATTTACCCCACATTTCACTTAGTTCCCTTTTTTAACAAAATTGGAAATTAAACCACATACATAACAAGTTGTTTACCATAACATACATTTATTATACCTACCATCACTCTATCATCACTATGCATAGATTATACAACATTTCACATATGACCCATAGTATCATTCATTGCAAACCACGAATTGATCCATGCCTAAACCAACCTGACTCAATCCATGCCTAAACCGACTTGACTCGATCCATGCGTAAGCCGACTCGATCCATGACTCGATCCATGCCAAAAAACCGACTGACTCCACTCCATCATGCCTAACTCACCTAATCCATTCATATCATAACGAAAGTAAAATAAAATACACATCACAACACATAATCATTTGAACCTCATACATCTCATCATATAAATACCAGTGTATCACAATAATGTACACTAATCTCAAAAATACATGTGTCTCTCATACATCACTGCTCGTAGGCTGCTATCCAATACAAAAATATCTTCGGTTCGCAGGCCGATATCTTGTATAAGAAAACTCATAAATAAAATCTAAATCAAATATCTACAAATTCACGCATGCTAGTCTCATATATAATCCATACAAAATGACTCGGCACATAGGCCGGTCCATAGTAAGTCAATCATCTCCCCATCTGATGTCGGGAATCCTCCTTGTGATCTGTGTCTCTCATGAGCCCTCTGCCGCACCTATCTCGGTGCTTGCACACTCCGCCTCACCTCCTGATGATGGCCCCTCACCTGGGGCTAGCCTCTGCACACTAGTGGCCTCACCACGACCTTGTCCCTGGGCTCGCCGGCCCCCTGTACTCTCCACACTCTGAGTGCATTATCTAGTCCTCTCACTAGAGGCCTCTCGTGCTTTATACTCATACTCGGCATAGAGGGCACATCTAGCCCAGTAGCTAACAAATGATCCTGATAATATCGTGCCTCTTCTAGGGCATCCTGAATCTTGCCATGGTCACTGTCATGGAGGTGCCATGGGTCTCACTACCTATGTGGGTACCTGTATAAGGGGAACCTGTGCCTAAACCTGCATTGAGCCCTGTCTTGGTACTAGAGCCTGAGTCGGCCTTGGAATCTATTCTTGTGCCTATATCTGGGCTTGCAGGTAGTAATGTCTGCTGTGTTGCTATCACCGGCCCTCAGCACTGTGAACCTACCTACTTGCTGTGGCCAACTAGCTCTATAAATCTAGTACCTACTGCCTGTAGGGGTGGCTATCTACTCTCCATCTCCGCCTACCTCCTCTCCATCTCCATCTCCATCTCCCCTACCTCTACCTGTGTGGGTGCCTCGCCCGCCTTTCCTAAGTCTCAAGTGTCGCTATTTGGGCCTATAAGATGGCAACCTGTGCCTCTGAACCTATAAGCTGCCCCTGCATGATCCCAAGCTACGTGTCACCAAAGTAGCCACCTGCCCTGTAGGGAATCTCTTTAAACTGTGATGGTGGCTAAGTCTAGCTACCTTGGCCTTAGTGGTAAGGCTCTCACTATGCTTCCCCACCATTGCTGTATCCATCTATAACCCCGGGATCATCAATTTGTGTATCTCTTTGGCTGCTGCTCTGTCCAGTCAAGATCATGGTCATGGTGGAGACATAGGTCTCTCCATGTCATCTCTCTGTACTATGGGAAGGGTGGTGGTATATCTGACTAACCAACCCGAATCGGCGCCTAACCCGCTCTATAGGTATCCACTCATGCTCTCCCGCTCTCCTCCCCTCTATCCACAGATAAAGTGTAGCCCATCTAGCTCTGTGGCCATCTATTTGTATGAGGGGAAGCCCACATACGGCCTCCAAATGATGTCCACCTTGACAACCCCTCCAACAACCTCCTGTAGTAAGCTACATCATGAGTAGCTCTGGCACCTCGGGCCTCTCCAACGGCCGGTACCCACCACCTATACCCAACTCTCAAAACTCTCTATGGGAATGCATCTACTTGGGGCATCCCCACTGGTTGAACACAAACAATGTGCTCGTAAGCCCAACAATGCAGTAGTATGGCACAACAGATGCTAAACCTCTGCAGTCACCCGTAGGCCCATAGCTCTCTATATACCTGTGTCAACAATGCAGGTACCCATGCAAACCGTGTCTGATGTATCACCATGTCATGAAGGACTCCCATTAGCGGCCTCAAGAATCTCCCACCCTCTACATTTGGCAATGCGTAGCAACACACTACCTCCATCAACAGTACCACTAACCTCATCTTCTCTGGATGAGCTCTTTACATCACTCCATAGCTCATACTAGCACTATGGAACATCAGGTCTGCTACACCCTCACCAAAAATGGGTGGTAGTAGCTCCTCCGACCTTTGAGGAGATAAAATAAACCTGGGCCCCCAATATGGACAACCGTAGGATCCTGTAGACATCCTCCAGGGTGATTGTCATCTCACTCGTCGGCATGTGTAAGGTATTGGTTACTCAGTCCCATCTATCGATGAGGGCAACCATCAGACTTGCCTCCCAGACTAGATGCCGGTAGTGCCTCACCCCTATCAACCCCACCTCTGCAACATGCTGCCACTCCTCTTGTGTCGTACTTGCTCCTATCCCTATCAATAATAAGGGTGGCACCCGGAACCTCATCTCCAGGTCATCTCGGGCCTGCATCCCACAAGAACAATGTATTAGTACACCTTCCCAAGTTACCCTATTTCACCCACATCTCGACCTAATATCTAATCCAACCTACCCAAACCCATCCACCCAAAACTATCTACCCTAACCTCACCCAAATCTACCGAAACCCATCTACCCTACCTATCTACCCTACCCATCTACCCTACCTATCTACCCTAACCCCCACCCAAACCCATCTACCCTACCTATCTACCCTAACCCTCACCCAAACCTACCCAAACCTATCTACCCTACCTATCTACCCTAACCCCCACCCAAACCCATCCACCCAAAACTATCTACCCTAACCCTCACCCAAACCTACCCAAACCCATCTACCCTACCTATTTACCTTACCCATCTACCCTACATATCTACCCTAACCCCCACCCAAACCCATCCACCCGAAACTATCTACCCTACCCCTCACCCAAGCCACCCTCAACCCTTCCCATCTCCCTTAACCCTTTTCCCTCTCACATGACCGACCCCAGTTTTCCCCTGACCGACCATGGTCTCCCCTTGACCAACATCAGTCACTATTCTTGTGACCGATACCGGTCACTACCCACCGATGTCGGCCACAAGTCGACCGCGGCCACTCCTTCAGCTTCGCCACTCACCATGACTTCCCAACCCTACTTTTTCTCTCCCTACTCATTCTACCCACCCAACTCACTCCTTACACCCCTAAATATCCCTCTATTACCCTCTTGCTCTACACCCTACCCTTCCCCATTCCCTTTTCCCTCTCTTTTTCCCATTTTGAAATTCTTCCCCCAAACCCCCATTTTTCATACTTTCTATATTTTACATCAAATTCACCAAACAATGAATCAAAAGGTTTGGAACTTACCGCATCCCACTTGCCGCCATCATCCCTCTCCCTCCTCCTCTCTAGCTCCGCCATCCTCGAATGACCTCTCACTCTCCCAACCAATCACCTCACTCAATCCAATCTCGTGGTCCCACCTCTCACCCAATCAACCTCACCTATGTGGCTTACCAACCAAGCTCTCTGATGTTCTCTTTTGTCCTCTTCCTCTTTTCTCTCTTTTTGTCCTTTTCTACTTTTCACAATGCACAAATGAATTTTCAAAATGTGGGTTTTCCACTTTTTATACCCTACCCGACTCGACCGACATCGGTTTCCCCTTGACCGACATTAGTCGTATGCCCTCGTTCACCGATGTCAATTCCCATAGACTGTCATTGCTTGACCAGGACTTTCACTTCGGTTACCTTCCCGCATACTCATTTTCCTCACATTGACCTCCTTTTCCTTACCTCCTCTTTCTTTTACCTCCCCTACACCTACCTGGACCACTTTACCTTCACCTTTGGCCCTCCACCTTCTTTAACCTCACCTCGTCCACTATTGAAGCCTCATTATTTTACCCCTACCTCAGCCTTACCCATGTTTGTGACCTATCTACCTAGGACCCGAAAACTGTTTGTGACCTTTGAACCAATGTGCTCATTATACCTTACGACACTCATTACCCGTGTTGTTTGACCTAATGACCTTACCTAGCCTATTGTCATGACCATTTATCCTGACCCTACCTTTGGTGTACTAGAACATACCTACACGTTCCTGCACCTAACCTACGTTGTGTTTCCTGACCTTATCCTATACCTTGGATACCGGATTCACTTCAACCTTGTTTAGATAAACCTATCGACCTTAGACGATGTAGAGTTTGCTTACTCTTCAACCCGGTAGCGTGTTGTAGTTTATATGTGTGCATGCATTTGACTGTTACTACCTTTGACCCTGACCCATTACCTAGATCACCCGAGTAGACCTTTCACCCTTTTCCCCTATACCCACTTACCTTTTCCTCACATTTACCTTTTATCAAACCACTCACCGCTTCAGCCTGTTGCCTCGTCAGTTCCTGGTTTGAGGGGGATCACCTTCACCCTCACATGGGGCAACCACATCTTATTTTTGTTAGCATCACTTACCAATACAAGCTATGCAACAAAAAGGGGCAAAATGTAGACACTAAAATTAGGTCACACTCCCCCTTCGTCCCTCGACATATAAGCCCCCCTTTATTACATTTACCTAGCCATGACCCCCTTCACCCCACTAATATTAATTTAATTAAATTAATGCTTTATCGCTCCTTTGTATTTATTATTTAAATATCTTATTTAAATAATATTTATAGATACACTCACTTAGACACCTCACTAAGATAACTCAACCTAAGACCTATTCTTAGCAAGTTACCATAACTAACTAAGACTTACCCAAACCCTAAAAATCAATGCCTACATTCCCTCTAACCATATTCCCGCATGCTCACAAGAAGTTTTGAGTCTAATCCACGGGATAACGACACGAGATCCAAGAAAATCAGGAGGATCTCCCTAAGTTTAGTAAACCTAGGAAATCTCACCTTGACCAATGTCGGTTACCCCTAACCGTCGCCGATTAAGCCGGACCGCCATCGGTTACCCTTTTAACCCAAAACAACCTTATTCTCAAGGTTGGAACTTGGAACTTGGAAGTTGGAAGCAAGAAAGTTGACAAGCAAAGAACAAATCTCAGAGAGATAACACATCTTCAGAGAGCCAATTCCAGCAAGAACTCACATCCAAGGAAGGAGATTGAGCATCTTCTCCTTGCATAGCCATCCCAGCCACGTTCTGATCTATCTAAGCAAAGAGGAGTGTGCATGCAGCCCATGTAGAAGATTTTCTTTAGTTGGTGATCACTTGTAGCCTTCAAACCCATCATCAACACCTCCATCCTTCACACACAAACCACCAGGAATGAAATCCAAGTAAGTATAACGTCATACTTCGTTGGCTTATTTCATTTCATCATTATTTTATCATCCATTGTTTATCTTGCTCTCTAGTGACCTTCTCCAAATTTTTCACCTCCATAGACCCATCAAAACCCCGCAAAAGCCTATTCCAGTCACCCAATACCCCGTCTGACCAACCAAAATCCTTTGTGCAATCACAAAGGAGACCAAAACCCCATTCTATGACATTTCCAAATCTCACAATAACCGGTGCCGGTTATACCTAACCTATGGCTCTGGTCACCCCTGACCGATGCCGGTCTCTGTGTTTACCTATACAGCTTAAACGAAACTTGAAAGAGGGATTCGAGAGAACCGATGTTGAAAAGTGATGCACCACAATGAAGTTGCACTCCAATGGTAACGTCAAGCCAACGCAATATGCAAGATTTGAAACAATGGAAAGAAGATTGCAAGTAAGAAGAATGGGTCTGCTCATACTCATAGATCGAAAAATAGGAAGTACAAATAGGGGTGCTATGTAACCCCCATGCCTAAACATGGAAAGAACTCAATGACGCCACTGATGCATATGACATTGACTAACGCATATGATGCCACTAGAAGAGGAGTTACAATTCCAAATAAGGAATGTAACTCCTATGACGCATTGACGCAAATGAAAATGTCAGATTCTATGACAGAATCTGACACTTGTCATTTGACTTCCTAAGACCTATGACTCTCGCAAGGTGAGATGACTCACCTAGGTGATGTGGACGATGACTGGATAGTCACACACACCAAAAAAACATACCCACCTCATTTTACCTCACCCTCACTCACCCGTGACCTACCCGAAACCTTTATCGGACACTGCAAAGACCCAAAACCTATCCCTTGACCTCAGATTCTATTCTAGCTTAACATGTTAGATTAGATCTATTTCTTATTATGTTTTTAAGTGAGATACCTAAATCATTTCAAAATAACAATAGGATTTACTTTTTTTACAACATTAATTTGTTTAAAATGGATTGATGACCATCTAGGAAGTACCATGCTTCTCGGATCTAGCTCACGCTAAGCAGTTCACTGCCCATATTATTTAATTCTTTCTGGTGGTCTTTCTTTCATTACAGGTAGTTCCTCCTAGCCAAAAGGAAGCTCTCATGGTTAGCTGTGGATTCAGAAGTCATACGTGCGCAACAACCCATCAACCAACATTTGAACAGGTATTCCTCCTATGTCCGTTACCCTATCTATCTCGTCAACGATTCAAGGAAACAATCTAAGAAAAAGGTGAAACACTTAGGAAAAATACAAAGGAGACCATAGAGGCTGCCATGTGTCGATTTGACGTGATTTCAAGAGCATAAAGATGGGGTTGAATCTCCAAGAAGCACAAGGCCACCATGTGGACTGGTATGGACATAACTTTACCTCCTGTATGCCCAAATATTCAAATGAGCATATCTTTTGGCTCAGTTCTCAAAATCTGACAAATATGGCACCGTTGGAAAGATCTCAGCCTCATCTATGCCTTAGAGATCTGAAACTTTAATTTTGGAGAGGTTAGGTAGGGAGAAAATGGGAAAACATCTATCATGCCATTAATGTAGAATCGATTTCTTCAACCACCAGATCTCATACGATTCGATCCGCCGTTCCTCCTCCTTCGAGGCTCGAACAAATAATTGATGTATACACGATAAATTTGGGGCAAAATTGATGATGGTGGTTGAGATTTAAATTAATTTTCCCACTTCTCTCTCTCCTTCTTTCCTCTAGGATGAATCTATAAAGATAGGGTCGGGCTCATTGTAATGGTTAGACACTGGATCCTTATGCATGTTGCTAAGGACTCCATATTTTCTATATTTTGAGTTGCAGACCTCCATGTTTGGCTCTTGCATGTGGATATCAGCCTCCTTATCATTGTAATAGTTCTATGCATTCTTGGAAGTAATAGAAGCATTGTTTTGTGACTATTCTTTGTCCTAACGTGTTTGCATTCCTTCTTCTTTCCTCTTCTCTTGCATTGTGTATTGTTGTGCTACTTTAGGTCCCCTATAGTTCCATATTTGGTTGTGTTCCATGAGAACGATTTGGTGAATGCGTGTTTTTCGTGCTACTGTGCCTAGCCTCCTTTCACGCATCCCCTATCATTCTCACTCAGAACAGATAGTGTTCACCCCTCTTTTCTAGTGCTATCACCTTTTAGTGTAGTTTGCTTCATGTTATCCTTCTTTCCATGGTCCCTTGGCATTATTAGTTTAGTTTCCCCTTTCAAAGCACTAGGTGTAGCGAAATAGTAGAGAATAGATAGAGGAATCAACCTTCTCCAGAGATCCATCCCAAGCTTGCAAGGTCCCACAACTTAGGGACGGTTCCATTGTGGTCTCAAACACCTCAACGCTTTCAAGATCCGAGATGTGGGTGCATGTTTGAGCAACCAACAATTTCTGGCACACCCAATGGGACCAACATTGAAATCTCAAATTTCATATCTTTAAGTTTTGGTGTGTGAACTTAGTGTTTCAGCCTTTGGAGGCTCATTTCAAACACATCGATGACTCCTAATATTTTAAGATCTATGTTTTGGTAGTCTTGAGTGCCTTTTCATGAGAAGAGTTCACACAAGAAAAAGTGTAGTAATTGAACTCTGATTATGTTTGTGGAGCCTGTTTTCATGTTAGAGTGTGGTACACCTTCTATGTGTTACATTCGGGTATTTTTACGGTGGTCCCGATCGCGGTGAGTAGGTCGGGGGTTTGGGGGTGAAGCTCCCCCGATCGATGGGGGCTCAGGGGTGAAGCCCCCAAAGCAAATTTTCATTTGTGGTTTATTAACCCATGTGTAATGGGTAACCGTTATGGGCTATTTTTAGGCCCATGGTTTTTCGGTACCCATTGTTTTGATATCCACGGTTTTTTGCCCATGGTTTTGATACCTGATTTTGTATCAAACTCACTAAGCGATTATCTATTTATATGGTCTTATGCATATGATAGATAGAAAAACAAATGTATTGCAGATGTGCTTTGAATTCGGTGTGAATTCTGTAGAGTTTGTTGAGCATAGCTCCAAACGGATTTGGGTATTGTATTAAGAGAGTGGAGGCTTGTAATAAAATCTGAGCAAGTGATTCTTGGTGGACGTAGCCCAAATTGGGTGAACCATGTTAAATCTTGTCTCTCTATGTTGTGTTATTTATTATGCACTTTTATTTGAGATCTGTAATATTTTCTACATATTAGTTTCTACTGTTGTGATTCTGTAAGGGATTATTCCGCATATTTTATCTCTTATTTCCTAACAATTGGTATCAAAGCCTGGTTTGGTTTGCTGAAGTGTTGAATCGCAGGGAAATTTTTAGCTTGAGTGGGAGCTATGGTAGATGATGGAAGATCTAGGGTTGATAAATTCAATGGGAAAAATTTCAGTCTTTGGAAGATGCAGATGGAAGATTACCTTTATCAGAAGGATCTTTATACTCCACTGTCTGAGAAGGTGAACAAACCCTTGAGTATGATAGATGCGAATGGGATTTTTTTGATCGGAAGGCACTTGGAATGATCCACCGTGTCTTGCATCTTTAGTATTATTTAATGTTTCAAAGGAAAAGACTACAAAAGAACTGATGGATGCATTAGGGAAGTTGTATGAAAAACCCTTTGCCTCTAATAAGATATTTTTAATGAAAAATTTGTTTAATATGAAGATGTCTGAGAATGGTTCAGTAGCATATCATTTAAATGATTTCAATATGGTTGTGAATATGCTATCTTTAGTTACAATAGAATTTGATGACTACGTTAGGGATTTATTAATTCTGTGCTCTTTACCCGAAATTTGGAATAGCCTCAATGGTGGTAAGCAAGTTGGTTCTAGCTAACTCAAAGTTGAAGTTTGAGGATGTTATAGGGGTAATTCTAAGCGAGGAAATGTGAAGAAAAAGCTCTGGTGAATCTTCTACTTCAGGGAATGCTTTGACAGTGGAAACTAGAGGGAGACAGAAGAATAGAGGAAACCGTGGAAAATCAAAGGATCGGGCAAGGTCAAAATCCAAAAGCAAGATAGTATGCTGGCACTGTGGAAAGTCTGGGCATGTAAAGAAGGACTGTTGGGAGCTTTGGGATAAGAAGAAACAACAGGAAGAAAACAAGGAGGCAAATGTGGCATCGGGTAATGTATGCCAGGATGCTTTGATTCTTTCTTTGCATACAATTAATGAAACTTGGGTTTTAGATTTAGGGGCTTCTTTTCATGCTACTCCACATAGGCATTATTTTGTTGATTATGTTCAAGGGGATTTTGGGCATGTTTTTCTTGGTGATGATGAGCCTTGTAGTATAGTTGGAAAAGGTTCTATTTAGGTTAAGATGCAGAATGGGAATACATGGCTATTGAAGGATGTCAGACATGTGCCTACATTAAGGAGAAATTTGATATCGGTGGGGCAATTGGGAAGTGATGGTTGTACTGTGATATTTACAACTGACTCTTGGAAGGTCACCAAGGGTGCTCTTATGGTGGCAAGAGGTAAGAAGGTTAGAACCTTGTATTTAACCATTGATAGTACTAATGATTGTAATCTTGTGGCTTCAGATGTAGATACAACATTATGGCACTATAGGCTCGGTCATATGAGCCATAAGGGCATGGACATCATAAAGAAGAATTTTCCTGGATATACAGAAATAGGTTTAGATTTCTGTGAGAACTGCATATATGGGAAACATAAGCGAGTAAGGTTTCTCAAGGTTGGACCTATGAAGAAAGAGAGTAAGTTAGAGCTGGTACATTCTGATGTGTGGGGGCCGGCTCAGGTATCATCTCTTGGGGGTTCAAGTTATTATGTTACTTTTATTGATGATGCAACAAGGAAAGTTTGGGTTTATTGTATTAGAAACAAATATGATGTATTTGATACTTTTGTTAAATGGAAATCCTTGGTAGAGAATGAAATAGGCCTTAAGTTAAAATGTCTCAAGTCAGATAATGGAGGGGAGTATTGCAGCAATGAATTTGATGATTATTGTTCTAAGAATGGAATCCATAGGCAAAAGATGGTTCTAGGAACCCCGCAATAGAATGGGGTGTCAAAAAGGATGAACAAAACAATAATGGAATGTGCTAGGAGCATGAGGATACATGCAGGACTACCTCTTTATTTTTGGGTAGAAGCGGTGAGCACAACTGTGTACTTGATAAACAGAGGACCCTTAAGTGCCTTGGATGGAGGCATACCTGAGGAGGCTTGGTACGATAAGAAATTCAATTACTCATTTCTTAGATTCTTTGGATGTGAGGTGTTTATTCATATTGATAAGGATGATAGGACCAAGCTAGAGACTACATAAAAAAAATGCACTTTTATTGGTTATGGTGGTGATGACTTTGGATTTAAATGTTGGAGTATTAAAGACAAGAAAATCATTCGATCTAGGGATGTGGTCTTTAATGAGAAAGTCATGTATAAGCAACAAAATTGCAGAAAATAGGGAAGAATCCAAGAAAGAATATGCAGTGGTAGAGGATCTTCCTGGATGGGAAAGTGACCCATGAATCAGGTTCAGAACCTACTCAACAGAACCCCAAACTCCTACAAAGGTGAGGAGGTCTTCTAGGGTAAGAAAAGAACCGAACGTTTTTCTCCTTCTCTTTATTATTTATTACTCACTGATAGTGGAGAGCCGAGAGCTTTGATGAAGAAATGTAGGTAGATGCCAGTAAGAAGTGGGAGTAAGCCATGGATGAGGAGCATAAGTCTCTCATGGAGAACCAGACTTGGGATTTGGTGAAGCTACCTAAAGGCAAAATAGTATTGCGTAGAACAAGTGGGTCTACAAAGTTAAAAATGAAGAAGGAGCAAATAAAAGATATAAGGCCCGGTTGGTGGTCAAGGGGTTTGCACAGAAACAAGGTATAGATTTTGATGAGATTTTTTCTCTTGTAGTAAAAATGACTTCTATCAAAACTGTTCTTGGAATAGTGGCAGTAGAAGACTTGCACTTAGAATAGTTAGATGTAAAGACTGCATTTCTCCATGGTGATTTAGAGGAGGAGCTATATATGCAGCAACCAGAAGGATATGAAGTCAAAGGTAAAGAGGAGATGGTGTGCAAACTGAAGAAGAGCTTGTATGGCTCAAAAACAAGCTCCACATCAATGGTATAAGAATTTTGATAGCTTCATGATGGAGCAAGGTTATATTAGATGTCATTCTGACCATTGCATGTATACAAAGAAATTTGAGGATGGAAGTTATATTATCTTGTGTTTGTATGTTGATGATATGTTGGTTGCAGGTAAAAACATGCAGGAAATAAAAGTACTCAAGAAACAACTAAGTGAATCCTTTGATATGAAGGATTTGGGGGCAGCCAAACAAATCCTTGGTATGAGGATAACTCAAGATAGGAAGGAACGGAAGCTGACTTTATCTCAGGAAGAGTACATTAAGAAGGGATCATGCAGGATGCTAAACCGGTTGGGACTCCTTTGGCATGCCATTTTAAGTTATCAAAGGAGTAGTGTCCCAAGACAAAGCATGAAAGAAACCAAATGTCGAAGGTACCTTACTCATCAATAGTTGGCAATTTGATGTATGCTATGGTGTGCACTAGGCCTGATATTGCCCATGCAGTGGGAGCTGTGAGTAGATTTATGAGTGATCTAGGTAAAGAGCATTGACAAGCAATAAAGTGGATCCTTCGGTATTTGAGAAGGACTATGGGGACAATTTTGTGCTACAGTGGATCAGACACCACTTTATGTGGTTATGTAGATTCAGACATGGCTGGAGATGTAGACAACAGGAGGAGCACGACATGTTATATTTACATTGTAGGTGTGACAACAATGAGTTGGATCTCACGACTACAGAAGTTGGTGGCTTTGTCAACCACAGAGGTTGAGTATGTTGCTGCCACAGAGGCAAGCAAAGAGATGATTTGGTTACAAAAATTGCTTGAGGAGTTGGGGTATAAACATGAGGAATGTAAGCTGTATAGTGATAGTCAGAGTGCTATACACCTAGCTAAGAACTCTACTTTCCACTCTAGGATGAAGCATATACAGTTGAGATATCACTTCATCAAGACAACTTTGGAGGAAGATAAGTTGAAGTTGGAGAAGATTCATACCAGTAAGAATCCTGCAGACATAATGACCAAGGTGGTCACAAGGGATAAACTAAAGCTATGTTCAACTTTGGTTGGCCTTCCCAGATGATAGTGAAGGGTTGAGAAGCTTGCTCAGTGGAAATCAGTCTCCAAGTGGGAGATTGTTATGTTTGTGGAGCCTGTTTTCATGTTAGAGTGTGGTACACCTTCTATGTGTTACATTCGGGTATTTTTATGGCAGTCCCACTCATGGGTGAGCGGTCAGTGGGGGTGAAGCCCCAAGAAATTTTTCATGGGTGGTTTATTAACCCATGGGTAATGGGTAACCGTTATGGGCTATTTTTGGGCCCATGGTTTTTTGGTACCCATTGTTTTGATACCCACGGTTTTTTTCCCATGGTTTTGATACCCATGGTTTTGTATCAAATTGCTTAAGCAATTGTCTATTTATATGGTCTTATGCATATGATAGATAGAAAAGCAAATGTATTGAAAATGTGATTTGAATTCAGGTGTGAATTCTGTAGAGTTTGTTGAGCATAGCTCAAACGGATCTAGGTATTGTATTGAGAGAGTGGAGGCTTGTAATAAAATCTAAGCAAGTGATTCTTAGTGGACGTAGCTCAAATTGGGTGAACCACGTTAAATCTTGTCTCTCTGTGTTGTGTTATTTATTTTGCACTTTTATTTGAGATCTGTAATATTTTCTGCATATTAGTTTCTACTGTTGTGATTTTGTAAGGGATTATTCCACATATTTTATCTCTTATTTCCTAACAAAGTCTCTTTTGAATATCTCTAGCTATATCTAAGAAAATTTCATTCCAGAAAGCTCGTGCATGCATCTCTATCTCCAGCGTGTCACACCCACTCAACTCCTCCTGAAAATAGACAACTTGTGTGCCCTGTAATGGCACATCAACCACCTCCTCCATTAAGAATATTTGCAAACTTTGATGGAGGGAGTCCCTTACTCCTAGCCATGCAGCATGATATCCCAAATGGCACACTCAAGAGTATCCCTTACTTTACTAGTGAGAATCAAGTCACCCCTCAGGAGCATATCCAAGATGTGGCAAATGTGTGTTCACTCTATCTGATCACACATAATGATGTAGCAGTTAGGCTATTTGTAGCCTCTTTCAAAGGTAAAGCACTTCAATGGTACCAAGGCTTGAGACTTGGATCTATCACCACTTGGGATGAGCTGGGAATAACTCTATGCAGTTATTTTGAAGACAAATCAGATCACCTATCTTTGGTGGAGCAATTGACAACAACAAAGAGGGCACCTAATGAGCAGATGACTGATTTTGACATCAAATTTTAGAAGACTTGGGACATAATTCCTCTTGTGGTAAGACCTACAGTAACATGCTTTCCTTTATTATTTGAAGGCACTCAATAATGATATCTTAGTTATGATCCAATCTATGGGAGGTATGAATTTATCAGCTGCTTATAACATTGTAGTAAGGGTAGAAAATAGTCTCATTCAGGCGGGAAAGTTGGCTCCTAGACCGCCCAAGACCTTGTTCCCAGAGATGTCACAAGCACCCCAACATTCTCAGTGGCCCCTGTTCCTATTCCCGAGCGAGTGTGCAACTAGTTTCCTTAACATCCAATTCTCCATTACAACAAAAGGAGGGCGAAGAATTGAAGGCCTTGGTCGAAATTCATCAAACAAGGTAATATCATTAGAAAAACAACAAACACAAGTACATAGATGCATTTCCTATTAGGCACATGGCCAAGGTAGTTAGTCTTGGCGTAAATCAATATGGAAATCAAAGGTATGTGCCCAACTAGCAGAATGAAAGGTGACAACCTAATGCACATCTACCCTTGCAAGTTGTCCCTCCCATGCCTTCTCTCCCAAAGACCCAACATGAGCCGAGTGCTCGCCCAGACAAAACAACTTGGCACAAGAGTCAGAATGGTGCTTCCCTTGAAAAATGCCTCATAGTCAATACCATTGTGCTAATGTTGCATGTGCCTAAGCCTTCATGATCTAGAATGCTTCATCCTGTGAGCCCTCAACAAGCGCCCATGAAGTAGATAATTCGGATGGCCAAGTTCTCCCGAGTCCAATTTGATGTTCTTTTGCATAGAGGACTTCTCAAGCGCAATCAACAAACCTATAGAAGATACTAACAGATCGCGTGTCTAAGTTTCGAGACAACACAAGATATAAGAAAAGAATATTAGAGTCAAGCGCACAAGTTACAGTCCCAACAATACAAGCAGATATTCAGAAGAAAAAAGAATTACATAAGACCTCTTGCAACAAAATGGTTCAAATCCACATGTAGGAGGTCCCGCGTAAAGCTCCATCTGAAGAAGCACATGCTCATCCTTTGGTAGGCTAAGCCTCTACTCCAGCTAAAATTCAGCTTCTATGCCTGAACAATCAAAAAGGGATGTTGTTCCCCAAATGCACAAGGTAGGAGGGCTTCCATTCAACATTGTTGACTAGATGAAGAAAACAAACATAAACGTCATAATGTGGGATGCCTTGACCATTCCATCTCAGTGGATTTGTTGCATGAAGCCCGAAATAACTTTCACGTGCTAACCTTGGGTTATGTAGAAGCCACATGCTTCTTGTCAAAATATACCAAGAAGAGGAGAAACAAGTAAGTAAAATTTCTAAAACCCCACCCTTCTATATGTCCTTGATTATAGGAAAACACCTAGTGCATAACTGCTTAGTTGACTCAGGGCGCTAGTACTTCTGTTATGCCTAAGAAGATAGTTGATGTCTTAGGTCTGAAATATAGCCCTTTGTCTAAAGGAGTCCTACAACTTGATGGCTCAATTGTAACCACCTTAGGAGTCATCAAGGATCTTTAGTTAACCCTCCATACATGTCCAAGCCTGACAATTACTCAAGATGTGTCAATTATTGACCTACCTCCTTTTTTTCCCTATGTCTATCAAGAGAATTTACTGCTAAAGTGGGTGGTTACTTGTCTTCTGATTGGTCTCATATGTTACTCAAGACAAGGTATGGTACTTGATTTACCATACAAGATGAGTCTATATTTTCTTATCATGTAGAGCTATATGTCCCATCCCCTCTCCAAGCCAATTGTCTTATCTAAGAAGAACAAGTTTTAGTTCCTGAAGAGTAGTCTCTTCCACCCTCTGTTCTAGACTTAGTACTTAATGAATGGGAAGAGAGGCATCACAAATTTGATCCCTATGTTGAAGAAATGGAAGCCTATGAAACTAGGCTTGGTACTTATTGCATTCTAGAAGAAGACGCTACGCTTCGCGTGCGCTCATAGGAGACAAAGTTCAAACTGGTCTATGGAAGTTATACTTTGATGGATCCAAAAGCAAAAATGGTGTAGGAGCAGGAGTGGTTCTCATTTCCCCTAAGGATGATAAATTATTCTTCGCGCATAGGCTGTAATTTGCATGTTCTAACAATGTGGCAGAATATGAAGCACTGGTGCATGGGTTGCTTATCACTGAAAATAAGAAGATTAAAGCGCTACAAATCTTTAGGGATATATAATTGGTCATCCACCAGGTCACCAATAGATGCCAAAAAAGAATAAGCTTCTTAAAGATTATAAACATAGAGTTTGGGACCTACTTGAGAGCTTTGATGCCCTTAATCTACAGGTAGTCCCATGCAGAATGAACAAGACCAAATGGCCGTGTTCGGTTCACAATTTTCTCCTGCTGAGGACTTTGTCAAAGGAAACACTCAACACATTAAGATGGTAATTAGACCATCCATTCCAGATAATAAAACTAGCTAGCAAGTGTTTGATGATGACACGCATTATTCATTTTATCCAGAATGATTTTGAATTGTCATCAAGTATGCAAGCTAACTTGCATGACAACTATGGTGACCAAGTAATATAGCTAAAGAAAAATAAGTTGCCTAAAGGGTTGGTCACCTTAGAGCAAATTTTTAGCCTTGATGATGAGTTCAAGGGTGAGGAAAGATACATGCGAGTCGTGCAACAGATTGCTCTCCCATTACTATTGCACGCGAAAAGGAGCTACTGCTCAGCAGGACTTGTGTGCATGAGGAAAAACATGCCTTCATCTCTCTCTACCAAAAATACAGTGACATTTTATCATGGGAGTATGAAGACCTCAAAGGTTTTGATCCAAGTGTTGCTCAACACTCCATTGACCTTGATCCTGGCATAAAGCCCGTTAGACAAAAACAATGACCAATCAATCCAAAGATAGAGCCCTCATGAGAAAGGAACTATCAAAACTCATTAAGGAAAAAATTATCTTTCCTATCAAATACTCTACCTGGGTCGCAAATTTGGTTCCAGTACACAAGAAGAATGGTGAAATCAGACTTTATGTTGATTTTAGAGATTTGAATAAGGCATCTCTAAAGGATCACTATCCTTTACCTTCAATGGAGCAAGATGGGTATTTGGGTTTCAACCAAATCCTGGTCAAGGAAGAGGATCAATTCAAAACAACATTTACAACCAAGTGGGGAACATATGCATACCAGAAAATGCCCTTTGGTTTGTCAAATATGGGTGTAACATTTCAGCGCACCATGGATATTGCCTTCAAAGGTTACATCAATGAGTTCATCTTGGTTTACCTTGATGATATAACTATCTTCTCAAAGTAGAGCATGGATCACATGGCACACCTGGAAAAGGTATTTGAGAGATGCAAAGAATTTGGGGTATCTCTTAACCCCAAGAAGTGTAATTTTTGGTGGCTCAGGGCAGGCTCTTGGGCCATGTAGTTTCAAAGGATGGCATCACGATTGATCCTGAGTGCATTTTAGCCATCCTAGCCCTTTCCCTACTGGTGCACAAAAAGGCCTTACAGTCCTTCCTTGGCAAGATTAACTTTGTTAGGTGTTTTATCCCTAACTTTGTGGGACTGGTTTGGCCCATCACCCTTATGCTCAAGAAGGACATAGCCTTCAGATGGACAACAGAAGGAAGAGAAATCTTCAACAAGATCAAGAAAGAGATTTCTTGTGTGCCAACACTCCTCAATCTAGATTACTCAAAGGATTTCATCCTTTATGATTATGGTGCCGATGCAAGCATTACTGCTATCCTAACACAGAAAAATGAATAAGGGCTGGAATAGCTAGTGGCCTTCTTCAGCCAGATGCTGAAGGATTATGAATTGAAATACAATCACATGGAGAAGTAGGTCTTCACCATCATGCACGCTCAAGAAATTCAAGAGCATGCTCACCACAAATCATATCAAGGTGTTATTCTCCCACTCATCTATCAGATACTTCATCATGGGAGCAGAAATCAGTGAGAAGAGAGTGTGATGGGTGAAAAAAATCATGGAATATGATGTGACTATTAAGGCCACAAAGCTAGTAAGAGGCAGTGCACTCTACAAGCAGTTACGAGGATGCACAGAGTGAACTTGAGGCTTCATTATTTCTAGATGAAGACTTCCTATGTGTAGAACATGAACAAAATATAGACCCCGACACACGTGACTGGATGAAGGACATGATCACATTCCTTTCGAGGGCACATACCCTCCCGATTTGAACAAAGAAAAGAGAAGGCATCTGAGGTTGCAATCCATCCCTTATGTTTTGATTGATGGACTTCTCTTCAAAAGAAATCTAGATGGCATGTTGTTAAGATGTATCAACAGTCATGCAGACTGAACAAGTGTTAGTAGAATTTCATGATGGATGCTCTGTGGACACTTCTCTACCAAAACTATAGTAATGAAGATCATAATGGCAAGTATCTTTTGGCCTACCCTATTTGCAGATGCACATAGGTGGGTCACAAAATGCAAGGAGTGTGCTTTCTTTGTAGGAAAGAAAATATTGGCAGCACTTCCCCTTCGACCAATCCAAGTAGATCAACCTTTTTGCGTAATGGGGTCTCGAACTTCATAGGCATGATCAATCCACCTTCAAGCGCTGGACATAAGTGGGTGCTTGGCTACATATTACTTCACTAGATGGAAAGAAGCTATCGCACTCAAGGAATCAACTGAGGCAGTCATCCTTGACTTTCTCAAAGGTTTAGTCACAAGGTTTGGCATTCCTCAAACAATTATCTCTGATAATGCAAAGGCCTTCCTTAGTACTAAAATCATTGATTGGGCTCTAAGTCTGGGCATTTACCTGAAAACCTCTTCCAACTATTACCCTTAGGGAAACGGTCTAGCATAATCAACAAACAAGAACCTAATTAGAATCATGAAGTGCACAATGAACATCAGCTAAAGACAAGTGGCATACAAAGGTCTTGCATGCGCTCTGGGTAGATAAAATCACAAAAAAAGGTAATAGGAACTTTGCCTTACAAGCTTGTCTATGGCAAGGAGGCTACCCTTCCTTTGAAACTAGAACTAAATTCATTAGCGCTTGCCCAACAAATAGAATTTGAGGGTGCAGATTAGAGAGAAATCAAGATGACAGAGCTAGTTCATCTTAAAGAACTTAGAAACTCTACCATGATCAAGCTAGAACAACATCAACAAACAACAAAGAAATGGTTTGACAGAAAGGCTAGGCCTCAAGCTTTCAAAGTTGGGGACCTGGTTCTAAAATGGGATGTTGACAGAGCTAAACCAGGGCACCATTTAAAGTTTGATGCACTTTGGAGTGGCCCATACATCAAGTCATGTAAAGAAGCTAACTCTTTCAAGTTAACTCATCCGGATGGAAGCACACTGCAAATCCTAGTGAATAGGATTTATCTCAAACCCTTCCATTAGGTTTTTTGCTTCATGTTGTATATATTAGGTAGTTTCAATTCCTCCAAGTGTGCTCTATGTGCATTGTTTGTTTGTACATAGTTCTTTCCCCTCATATGCTTCCTACGTGTGCTCTTTTGTTACTTTCGAATGCAGAGCTTCTCTCAAGCCCGATTGAGAGATTCGAATAGAGGGCGAGACATGATTTTCAAGTGATTATAGGGGCATTTTTATGATTGAACAAGCAGACTCCATGCCCAATGGATGCTTTAGGCTACTGATCTCTTTCATCTAGCAGGTAGATGGCCCTAAAAGTCACCAAAACTATTATCCAAATATCTCTCCTAGTGATTTGGATAACTTGCATACACATTCCTCTTGCGTGCATTGCACATGCCCCTCTTTGCCTCTTTCTTCCATTTCTCCTTTGCGCCCACTCCATGCATTCACCTTCTTTCTAGTTAGCTTGGCGCATCTCCAAAAGTTAAATCCCAGGGGCAGCTCAAATGAGCGCCAAGCTTCCACATGTCCAGAGCCCCAAAAGTTTCATTGACCGTTGAAAAGTCTTCGACTCAGCGGAGGGTGCCAAGTGTCTTAACGGTGCACATTCAAAAGCGGGATCCAGTCAAAGACTCAAACTTGCGCCAGCCCTCCACATAGCAAATGGTCAATAGAGGTCAAAACCAAAAGCAAAAGTGGGCCTAAAAATGACTAAGTATAGAGAACCAGTGGAAGCCTCCACATGGATCAATGACGTAATATCAAAAGGAAAGTCTGGAGGTAGTCCCCAAAGAAGCGTGGGCCTTCCACGTGTCCCTAGTCCAAAAAAGGGATAGAGTCGGGGTTGAATAGTCAAATGAGAGGTAGGCCAGCAGAGAGTGCCAAGTGTCAGCATGATGTTATTTCAAAGATAAAATTTGGGGCAAGTTTCCAAACAAGCGCCAAGCCGCCATGTGTCCAGGGTCAGACTTTTGGCCCGCCAAGCAAAGAGACTTAGGAAAAATACAAAGGAGCCCAAGGAGCTCGCAGAGGCCACCATGTGTCGATCTCGGCATGATTTTAAGAGCATAAAGATGGGGCTGAATCTCCAAGAAGTGCAAGGTGACACATGGACCTGGTACGGACATAACTCTTCCTCCTATGCACCCAAATATTCAAATGAGCATATATTTTGGCTCAGTGCTTGAAATCTGACAAATCTAGCACCGTTGGAAAGATCTCGGCCTCATCTATGCCTTAGAGATCTAAAACTTTAATTTTGGAGAGGTTAGGTAGGGAGAAAATGGGAAAACATATATCGTGCCATATCTCAACCACTAGATCTCATACGATTTGATCTACCATTCCTCCTCCTTCAAGGTGTTGAACAAATAATTGATGTAGACACGACAAATTTGGGGCGGCATTGACGATGGTGGTTGAGCTTTGAATTAATTTTCCTGCTTCTCTCTCTCCTTCTTTCCTCTAGGATGAATCTATAAAGATAGGGTCAGGGCTCATTGTAATGGTTGGACACTCTGGATCCTTACACATGTTGCTAAGGACTCCATATTTTCTGTATTTTGAGTTGTAGACCTCCATGTTTAGCTCTTGCATGTGAATATTGGCCTCCTTATCATTGTAATAGTTTTGTGCATTCTTGGAAGTAATAAAAGCATCATTTTGTGACTATTATCTATCATAACGTGTTTACATTCCTTCTTCTCACCTCTTCTCTTACATTGTGTATTGTTGTGCGACTTTAGGTCCCCTACAGTTCCATATTTGGTTGTGTTCCATGAGAACGATTTGGTGAACATGTGTTTTGTTGTGCTACTTGTGCCTAGCCACCTTCATGCATCCCCTATCATTCTCGCTCATAATAGATAGTGTTTACCCCTCTTTTCTGGTGCTATCACCTTTTAGTGTAGTTTGCTTCATGTTATCCTTATTTCCGGCCCTTTGACATTATTAGTTTAGTTTCCCCTTTCAGCACTAGGTGTAGCAAGTAGTAGAAATAGATAGAGGAGCCGGCCTTCTCCAGAGATCTGTCCCAAGTTTGCAAGGTCCCATAACTTGGGGACGGTTCCATTGTGGTCTCATACACCTCATCCCTTTCGAGATCTGAGACGTGGGTGCACATTTGAGAAGCCAACATGAGCATTGACACAGATGCTAAACCTAAGGAGGCAATAATTGGGGATTATTGGATTGATTTTGAAGTGGTAAAGATAATTGAGTTACTACGATATTTTCGGACTTATTTCCTAGGGGCTATCATGAGTTAAAAGGAGTGCATGAGTCATTAGGAGATATTAAGATTAAGCTAAAGGAAGGTGCGTGCCCAGTCAGGAAGATACCTTACAAGATGAACCCTAACTCCGCACGTAAAATTTAAGGAAGAAATTGACAAAAATATTGAAATCGCATCATCAAGCCCCTAGAGAAATAAGAGTGGGTTAGCCCCGTGGTGATCGAGTTTAAATAAAGATGGCCGATTAGGATTTGTGTGGATTACAAGGAACTAAATGCTACATGTGTGATTGATCCTTTTCCTACACTTTCACGAGGAAATATTAGTGGGCATTGCGAAGTGCGAAGTTTATTCTTTTATAGATGGATTCTCTGGGTATCATCAGGTTAGAATTGCACATGAGGATCAAGAGAAAATGAATTTCACCACTGAATGGGGAATTTTTTCATATATTGTGATGCCCTTTGGTTTGAAAAATGCACCTACTGTATTTTTGTGCATAGTTGTTCAAGCATTCTAGGATTTTATTCACAACTTCCTGCATGTTTACTTGGATGATTAGACGGTGTATGGAATTGTTAAGGATCATTGTGACAATTTGTGCCTAATGTTTGAAATATGTAGATAGTTAAGAATCTCTTTAAACATCAAGAAGTGTGTGTTTGCTACACCTTTTGGAACTTTGTTAGGGCACATCATCTGTAAGGAAGGTTTGTTAGTGGATCCAGCTAAGGTTGTAGTTATTGTAGGCCTGGAAGAGCCTACCAGTTAGAGTGAGGTGCATGGATTCTTGGGTCACACAGGGTATTATAGAAAATTTATCAAAGGATATGCAAAGATTTCCACACCCTTAGAAGAGTTACTAAAAGGAAAAGGGACGTTCTATTGGGGAGAACCACAGTAGTGCACATTTGAGGCGTTGAAGGAGAGACTTACAACAACGCCTATTCTGTGTTTTCCTTCATGGAACCAACTGTTTCATGTACATGTGGATGCCTCTAGCACAACCATTATCGCAGTGTTAGCTCAACCTAGAGAGGGTATTATAGATCATCCTATATGTCTTGCTAGTAGAAAGTTGACTCTTACAAAGCGAGAATATACAACAACAAAGCATGAGGCCTTGTCGGTGATCTACGTGCTTTGCGCATAAATTTAGATAGTATGTTGGGCCCCAAAATATCAGCTAAGTACAAGAAGGCATGTGGGTGAGCGAGACCTGGTCAAAGAAGGGCACGTGGGTAAAAAGGTGTGCAAGGCAAGACGGGTTTTGTACTTAGCCATATTCAACATCCTAGGTAGCACATGAGAAAAGCATGACCCTTGTGGATAAGGTGCCAACTTGGTGACTGTGGATCAAAAAGGGAATATTCCAAGCATGCGATGGAAGTTTCCAGAAGACATCATTGTAAGGAATGGAGAGCTCGGATTTGGAAAGGCATGTTCCCATGGAGGATCACTTCGACACTTGGTAACCAATTTGAAGCTTTTGGAAGGCATGTCGGTGGGTGTTAAGGCTATATATACAAGCACTTGGTAGAAGAAAAATATATAATTGAAGAGAGGTGAATCCTATAGAAAATAGAATGGAGGGTGTTATGGCTAGGGATTAGGGAGCTCTGTGAGTGATAACATATAGAAGGGGATGGGTTCTCATTTTTCTTTGTAATATGATGAGCATGACATAGCTCTGATGCATGATTTGGCTCTACATAATATGAGGATCTGTTATGACCTCAAGGGATGTAATGTGGGTTATTAACTTTGATAGTATGAATACAATGCTTCATTATAAATCATCTGTGTTCAATACTCATGCTTTTCCTTTCTGTATAAATCATCTCCATGTGTTGCTTGCTATTTCTCTTACCTACATACAATGAGATGACAACTTTTCCTAAGTTCATAAAAATGTGGTTTAGTTCTTTTCTATCTTACATTTGACTACCTATTCTAAAATGATGCATTCTCACAAAAATCACGTAAAGGAGAGACTTGGCACCTGCGCGTGCCTCGAGTGAACGCCCATCACCGCTAGGTGATAGGTCGACGCGTATGGGATTTTCCTATTCTTTGAAGGGTATAAAATGACTACATCTTTGTTCCATTGCCAGGACCTATTTTTGAAGTTGTGAGAAATGACTTGCATCTTTTTCCCTGTGATGTGTGATGATAGAGTGCATGAACTTAAAAAGTGTTGAAACATGGTTCAAGAGCATGGAGGATGAGTTTTCTCAAAGATTCAGCACTGGACTTGAGTTTAATGTGTGTAGGTGGGTAGAAGGGAATCTATACCATGAGCTATATGAGACTTTCTTTTATTGCTTCCCAATAGAGCTATATGAATGCCTTTTAGCATACACATCTTAATCAAGTCGGTACTATAGATCACACGTGTGGACCCAAGATGACTATCAAAGGCTGTAAGATGCAGATCTGACTTGGACATGTGCTATTGACCACTGGTGGAAGAGGGTGCTGACCAACTATACTTTAGAATATGCCATTTCAACGTATTATTGACCAAATGTTGCTAAGTTTGAGTTTCTGAGGGAGCCTAGAGGGTCATTTTTGAGTGTTATTCCTCTAGCTATGAAGATATTGGTCATTACTTTGAGTTTAGAAGCATTTCCCAGGGCCAGATAAAGCTTCTCTGAGCACTTTGGGAGAGGAAGCTAGGGTGGAGGAAGATGACTCAAGTATAATAAAGCTCATAAAAGGGAGATGACTAGACAATGCAAGGTTGCAAGTGTGATGGATCTATGGAGATAGACATTGCAGGAAGGAGTTGAGGGTACGCAAAGGACATGGAGCTTGAGTAGTCTCGGCTACCCCATCTTGGCAAGTGCGAGAGAGAGGCCCTTCTTCTTTTGATGAGAGTTCATTGCATAGAGAAAGAAGAGCCATCGGCATGCATATATGAACCCACTTGACAACCAACCCCTGGTACTTGGTTTTCCAAATCAAGGGAGAAGTATTGTTAACCCAATTGGTATTAGTGGGAGTGACCGATCGATACCCAGGAGATATAATTTTTCATTTGGAACATCCATGGTTATGCAAGCCATTCCTGTATTTGGAGGAATCTTTAGACAAGGTGTAAGTACACAAGCTTTGGGTATCACATATGGGAGTGGTGCGGGACATACAACTGGTAGTGGGATAATATCACAAACCATTGGTGCACAATTTAGTGGGATGCTAGGAACACTAGGCACAAAAACTTCTGGTCCTTTGCCGACTACAAGAGGTGGATCTAGTGGGTCAGGAGGAACATGACCTGGTAGATCTAGTGGATCTAGTGGGTCAGGAGGCAACACCAGAGGGAACCAAGGTTTTGGATCGGGAGGTTAAGGATCCCAACCACCTCCCCAAGTGTTTTTTGAGATGTCTTTGCACTTACCAGACTATAGGGATATTGAAGATGTTACAAAGCATGTGCACAAGTGTGAGTTACTATGGCATGCGACAGGATCACTTCCTAGAGTGGAAGGCAAGTTAGTTTGTAATAATGTTACAAGGGTGTGTGTATAGTTGGTATAGGAAGTATAACCCCCATCAAATGGTGGTAGAATACACCATGTTGAATAAATCATTCTAAGCAGAGTTCCATATTCTAGAGTTTGAGCATAACATTAACACTCTAAAGAAGATCTAGCGAGGGAATGACAAAGAGTGTGCAGGAGTATGACACACATTTTAAGACTCTCTAGTCAAATATATCCTATGAAATTCACCCTTCTCAACATGCTTAATGGTTTTTCGAGGATTGATAACACCATTTAAAAGGGCTTTATCACACAAGACTTTTACTGAGACCCGCGAGGCATTGGAAGCTGCCATGTATACGTTGAAGTCAATTACAGTGTTGACATCGGTGTTAGCCTTTTTCTAGAGTCCCAAATTACTATAACGACCAAGTAGTTAGATAAGCTATCTGCGCAAACTCAATGCATGAGGTTTTTAGTGGGCTCTAGTATACAGACTGTGAAGTGGAGGGACATGTAAAGGATAGTTTCCCTCGAAGGTGGTGCATGCCATGGTGGTAAACCTGTGAGATCTGCCACTTGGGATTATGATGCAAGTAGATGCCCTCTACTCTAGCACACAATCTGTAAGAATGTTTCTTTCTACTACAAGATATGCACCTCTACAACCCATGATACTAAGGATTATAGACTGATTGATCAAATACATGATGTTATTGATCTGGGTGTGTGATAGAATAGCCTTGCAAGCAATTCTAAGGATGATGACTGTCATTATGAAGGGAAAACATATGGAGGAGTGCATGGAAGAGGCTTATGTGGGGGATTTCATGGTCATAGTAACTGTGGTGGAGGATAGAGTGAGTTCCCATGAGGAACATGTTATAATTGTGGATCTACAAAACATTATAAATGTGAGTGTCACGATCATTACAATGTTCATGGTGTAGAAAGAAGCATATTATGAAGAGTGTCTAGAACTTTATGAGCATATGAACCAAGAGCACCGAAATACAAGGGCACTGCTATTATAAGCATTAAGAAGGTTGATTCACAAAGGATGTCATGAGTGACGCGTGAATCGGGGCTAGAACCTATGTTGGTGACAACGTGGGCGGAGAGGTGCACGTACTAGGGAGATGCCAAGACCAAGGATACTTGTTTCAAGAGATGAAGTCATTTATGGAAAGCATTTGGACCTTGCTCATCCGAAAGAGGTGTACCAGAGACTATGGAAATCATTCAAAGTTTACAAGTGGAGATCTAGTGTCGAAAGGAGAATTCCAAGTAGCAGGAGCAAAGAAGGAATGCCGAGGCTTCACAGAGGGAAATGGATGAAGTCAAAGAAGTGAGAAACATGTTAAGACAAGAGAATATAATTCCCTTCCTAGGAGAATGGTTGAGAGAGAGAGAGGGTACCACATGCCGAGTAGAGCATGAAAGGCAGGTTTTACATGTAAACCTTCCCCCTCACAACCTTGAATATGAAAAGGAGATTACTTTGAATGTAATTGTTGATGGGTGGATTTTGAGTAATATTCTCATCAACACGGGAGTAAAGGTTATTACTCTTACCTTAGGTGTCCGACATTAGATGGGAAGGCCTACATTACAACCATCTTCAAATGTGTTGTATATGGCAAACAAGACTAAGGTAATGCCCATTAGAGTCTTGAAGGATGCAATTATCACTATTCAAGGGGCCAAGTTCACTGGAGACTTCGAAGTCTTGGCTCTTGCCGAGGCGATAACTTTCCAAAGATTTGCTTGGGTGCCCATGGTGTTATAAGAACAATATTGACCTATGGTTTAACAAAGGATATATCAGTTTTGAGAACAAGGAAGAAAGGGTGATCATCCCTTTGATGGATGGGAAGTCAACACCCTATACTGAGCCCTTAAGAGAATAAGTCCTTGATAGAATCTATGTGCACTCCATCAGAGATCCTGAGGTAATTCACCCCATGGAGGGAGTCATCCAATTTGAAGATGCTCAGTCCATGAGTGATACCACTAGTATGGCATGCAATAATTGGTGCATGGGACTTATGAGTTAATTGGGTGAAAGCTAAGAGGATCTGTAACAAGGGTGACAAAGGTGCACTCAGTCAAGTGCCTAGGAGGAAAGAAGTTGCCAAGTTACTCAGGAGGGGCATATCTAAAAATTTTCTTGTAGGATATGGAAGCTCAGTGGAAAAATGAGGATGAAAGAAGAGGGATACCTAGTTACAACCTACTCAGAACCGTAGCGTGTTAGTGGCATACTTATCGGGCGAACCTCTTAGAGTGGCACGAGGTAAGAATCACATTTTCTATAAGGTTTTCTAGGAGCAATGCGCCCATGGCTTTACAAGACTACCATGGTAAAGAGACCACTTCATTTTATATACAAGCGTGTGAGAAGGCTTGGATGGGAAACACATAAGCATTGCCACTTTTTTATGGGTGCATAAGTTGTATTCCACCTTACAAGGCTATGCATGTGCTTGGTATGTTCATTCGGAGATGCGTCATCATACGGGAAATTGGCAAGAGTTGGCATCGATCTCATTCAAGATTTTGAGTATAGGAGTACCAAACCATCAATGGATAAGGAATTGCAAGTGATCAAATGCCTTACGATGGGGGATAGTGCTATGGAAGAATATAGGCTACTAGAATTTCTAGGTGAGCCTTCTTTGGAGATGCACCTTAGTGAAGAAGAATCAGAAGAGGTACAACTTGAGCACACGTGCATGGAAAAAGAAAAAGAAAAATGGTCTATGTAATAGATGGAGAAGATATGGAGACTTTGGATGTTAACCATTCAGAGGGTACACACAAGGTCATATATAGAATTGATGAGCAAGTACGTGCCTACTAAGAGGCCTTAAAAACAAAGAAGGTTAACATTGGGGCAGAGGTAGAACCTAAGGAAGCTATCATCGGTGACTATTGGTTAGAAAAGGAGGTTTCAAAGATCATTGATTTATTGTGCAAGTTCCAAGATTTTTTCCCTCGTGGGTACCATGAACTCAAAGGCATCTAACATTCCTAGGGGAGATGAAGATCAAGTTAAAAGAAGGTGTGTACCTAATTCGAAAGAGGCCTTATCAGATGAATATGAATTTACACGTATGAGTTAAGGAAGAAATAGACAAAATGATAGCATCTCGGTATCATTGAGGTAGTAGAAGAATCAGAGTGGATAAGCCTAATGGTTATCAGTATTAAGAAGGATGGTAGGATAAGAATTTGTGTTGACTATAAGGATCTAAATGTAGTGTGTGTCATCGATCCCTTCCCAACCCCCTTTACTGAAGAAATTTTGGAGGGAGTAGTTGGGCGTGAAGTCTACTCTTTCACGGATGGGTTCTCAGGGTACCACCAAGTCAGGATTGCAAAGGAAGACCAGAGAAAGACAACTTTTGCCACTAAATGGGGAAGTTTTGCCTACACGGTTATGCCTTTTGGATTAAAGAATGTGCCTACTGTGTTCTCACGCATTGTGGTACAAGAATTTCAGGACTTCATCCATAAGTTTCTTCAAGTTTACCTGGATGACTGGACTGTGTATGGATTGGTGAAAGACCATTGTGACAACTTAAGGCTGATGTTTGAGAGATGTCGACAGTTGAGGATATCCCTCAACATTAAGAAATGTGTCTTTGCTACTCCATTTGGAACCCTGTTAGGACACATTATATGCAAAGAAGGCTTGTTAGTAGATCCCACTAAAGTTACAGTTATTGTAGGATTAGGGATCCTACTAGTCAAAGCGCAATGCACAGATTCCTTGGGCATATGGGGTATTACAGGAAGTTCATCAAAGGTTATACCAAGATTGCCACACCCCTAGAAGAGTTATTAAAACACAAGTGTGCCTTTCATTGGGGAGAGGCGTAATAGAATGCATTTGACACTTTGAAGGATATGCTTTTCACGACACTCATATTACATTTTCCTTCTTGGGATAAGCCTTTCCATGTGCTTGTTGATGCCTCAAGAATACCTATGGGAGTAGTAATCACACAACTTTGGTGAGGGAATTGTTGATCATCCCTTGTGCTTTGCAAGTAGGAAGTTGACACCAACAACACATAATTACACAACTACTGAGTGCAAAGCATTGTCAATGATCTACTCGTTGTATAAGTTTAGGCGATTTGCTCGCAACTCCTTCATATTCTATACGAGACCATGTGGCATTAAAATACTTAGTCAACAAACCCATTCTGTAAGGGCACATATGTCGTTAGGTCCTTCTATGTCAAGAGTTTGAATTCACAAAGTGGTAGTGAAACCGAGAAAAGAAATTCAAGACCCTGACCACTTATCAAGGATTAACTCGGGGAGAACGTGCAAAGCATTAAGGATACCATTCCACATGTGCAACTATTTAGGTTCTGATTCGAGCCCGAGACGTGGGAGATTATGGAAGAAGCACATGGTGGGATTACAGGAGGACATGATGCAGGAAATGCTACTTTGCTTGAAAGATTTTATTAACTGGGATTTGGTGGAAACCATCTACAAAGATTGTATTGAGTTTTGTAAGGCATGTCACCATTGTCGTTGCCTTGGGAAACCTAGAAAGAGAGATGAAACACCCTTGCAACTAATAATAGCCAAGATGCTAACCTTTGAGAAATGGGCAATCAAATTTGTAGGACCAATTACACAAGTCACGCGAAGGACCGGTTCGTGCTATATCATCACTTGCACTGATTACTTGACACAAGGTGGGTAGAGGAAAACCTACAAAGGATTGCACCACAACAATCGCTAGATTTTTATAGGAGATCATAATCAACATGTATGGTTGTCCTTTTAGTTTAACAAGTGATAGGGGTACACACTTTCTCAATGAAACAGATTAATTCGTTAGCAAAATTTATGGTGGCCCATCGTAAGACTACCCCATATCATCCTCAAGTAAATGGAGATGCTTTGAGGCATTTAATAAGATAGTAAGTCATACATTAACAAGATCTATGACGTTGGAAGACAGGATTGGGATGATAAGGCATCATCCATTCTATAGGCATACAAGACAACCTATAAAAGGTTGAACAAGGCCACACCGTTTCAATTGGTTTTTGGCACAGAGGATATTTTACCAGTGGAATTCATGTTACCGTCACTATGTATAGCATGCACATGAGGATTATCCAATGAGTAAGTGCTAGAAGAAAGAATTGATAATTTGATGTAGTTAGACGAAAGGTGATCACTTGCTAGATGGAGTCAGAAGACATAAAAAACAAGACAAAAAGCATGACATGATTGTCATATCAAGAACAAGAAGTTTGAGGTTGGGCATTTGGTATTATTGTATGATTCCAATTATCCATGCCATCCTAGAAATTTGAAAGTTCATTGATTAGGACCTTACATCATCTTGTACATTCTCTATTTAGGTGCTTGCTAATTACAAGCTACTGGATGGGACGAGGTTACTGTGTCACTTCAATGGGAGTAGGTGAAGCCATATTGCAAATAAGTCTTCTTGGTGTTTGTAAATAAGGTAGTGTTACCAATTAGCTTAGAATTTCCCTTTATGATTTTTCTTTTCTTGTGTTTCCCTTTCTCATTGCTTGTTCTTCCTTTTTGTTCATTTTACACCTTATGCGATGGTAACCACATTAATTCTATAGGTTATGTATGCATAGAGGACTGCACATCTGTTTAGTGTGGGGTGGAGTGATGTGAAGTATAGGCCTGTAATACAAGTTTGAGCTGGTAGTAGAAGTTGCGGTGAATGGCCCGGTTGAAGGATAAAAAGCATGTAAGGTCAAGAAGTGCATAGAAGAGAAGGTAGACAAGAATGGTTGGTGTCAAAAAGGCTTTGCGGAAACCACATATAGAAAGGATGAAGAGTGCAAAAACAACTTGAGGTAGGTGAGGGTAAAAATCGGATAAAGGATAGAAGAAGTGCCTTCGCACTATAGACGCATGCGCATGAGAGTCTTCATGGGTTGAATTTTTACACACCAGAATGTTGTAAAGGGGTTTTTTTATGTAGGATATGGCACGTGGGAAAAGGTGCTTAAAGACAGCTTTAGGAAAAAGCCACATTTAATGTTAAAGTACGATAATAGGTGGTATAGCATAAAATGCTAGAAAGAAGGAAGGAAAGCTATAAATATGAAGTCGACACTTCATTATTTTACCTTGCAATTATGAAGTGAGAAAGTTCTCACGAACTAGGGCATCCAAAAGTGATTTGTATGAAGAAGAACCAAAGAGATATAAGAGTGCGTGATTAGTATAAATCCACAAACTAGTGTGGAAGGAGTACATGGGCATGGGAAAGTTTGTTGAAGAAGCATAGTCTTGTGGAAGGATTTTTCCAGTTAGGGTTTGGCGGCTAGGGCACAAAGTTAGAAGGGTTTCTTTGCAAGATTGAGCTTTGGGATTGGACAGAGTGGTAGAGCAGAGCAAGGGGAAGAAGATTTAAGTGTTAGCACTAACCAGAAGAATGACACCAAGGAAACCAACCATTTCACCAAAGAAAATAAAGGGCAAGGGAAAGGAAAATAGATCGTTGCTTATCGCAAGCACCAATGAAGAATGGTACGCAAAAATGTAGTACCCAAATGGGGTATTGCTAGGAAAAGAATGGGAGTCACACTTACAAAAGATGGTCGTAAGTGATTATAATCATTGCATGAGAAAAATGGAGAAGGAAATGGCCTTGGAGTTGGTTCACCCAACCAATAATAGGATGCCAAATGGAATGCCCATTTACAATGATGAGGTGAAGGTCAAACTAGAAAAGGCTAGGTTGTTACAATTGTACGAGTTTCCCTACTTTGGAAAACCTGAGTGCCTTTACCAGTGGCTAATGTCACGCATGTATGAAGATCATTTTTATTTCGTAGGGTGCAAGATGCACATCACACCACAACTAATATCCAAGTTCACAGGCCTCAATTATGAAGGAGATAACATTGATGATGATATGAGCAACAAAGAGGCTATTAAGGAGACTGTAGCCATGTATGACTACAAAAAGGGTTCGAGATACTTTGACATCTCGAAATACCAGACCTAATGATGAGGATGGCTACACACTTAGTCACCAAACTCAATGACCAGGAATGGTGGACACAAGTAAATAAGGCATGGCTGAACGTATGCTGGAAGATATTAGAAGGGACCATCTACAACTTGTCCTGCTTTCATCACGGATGAAATTATAAGCAATGCGCAGGAGGGAGAGAAGATAATCTTCAGTAATTTCTCCTCACCATTGTGTTTTCAGAGATTGGAGTCCCGATGGGCCAGAAAAAATTATTTGGGAATATCTAGAAGAGGATCCCTCACCCACAAAAAGGTTTGCAAAATATACTTGTGAAACCATGACATCCGTTCACAAGGCGTGCCTGAGAAGTGGTATAAGCGAATGCGTGAAACATTTAGGGCTGAGTGGAGAATCTCAAAGGAGTTTCCTACACTCATGAATGGAGAAGCAAAATTCACAGTATACCAACACTTCTACATTGGCAGATTTAGGTTGACAGATGAGAACATGAGTCCGTGGTGAAAACTACGATTTTCTGTCACCACTTTATACTTCCAAGGTAGAGTTAATCGGTTCAAGGAGGCCAAGAGAGTAAGGTTGACCTTAGTGTGGTAAATGCAGACCACCATGAGCTGCCCTGGAAGCTAGTCTATCCTAAGAAGTGTGTGTACATGGAGAGATACATCTCCCACGAGATATAAATGATGAAGCTTGTAACACTACCAATTGTTGGAAGGGATGCAACAAGGATATACCTTCGCATAAGGCCAAAGTTTGAAAAAGGTGCTTACTTGGAGAATGATGTCTCCATCCCTGAAGATCCCATAAGAAGGAAGAAGGCCACATCTAGAAAGAGAGAAAGAGAAGAGGTATAGAAGGCACCAAGTATTCAAACTACACAAATGGTAAGTGCACTAGAGACAAGCGCTAAGCCTAGTACTTACGCGTAGAGGAAGAAGTCCCTAGTGAAAGCAAAGACTCCAAAAGAAGAAGCACCGGAGCACGAACAACCCCTCACTCAAGAGGAATCACCAAGAAAGACATCACCTATCAAGGAAAAAGAAAGATAAAAATTCCCTGTACTAGAATCCCCAAGTAAGAAAAAAAAATAAAAAGGTAATAGATGAGGTTGATTCGGAGGAAACATAAGACCTAGATGCCTACACCAAAGGTGAAAAGATGATGATGAAGATGAACCAGGAGGTGAAGACCATCCCATCTATGAAATACATGATTCCAAAGAAGAAAGAGATGAGGAATATAACGAAGAAGGTGAGGAGAAGGAGGATAAAGAAGAGGCCGAGACCCAAGGCAAGCAAGTAGGTAGGGAGGAAGTTACAAAAGAAAAAGGACCCTAAGCCTCACAAAGGAACAAGTAGATGACGCTATAGAAAAAGAAGTGGAAAAAATCATCAAGGACCTGGTGGACCAAGAAGTGGGACAAAGTGTGGATGTGGTGATGAAGGAAGCTGAGGAGGAGAGCGTAGAGAAAGAATATGGTAGTATGGGAGGAGATCCCAGTTTGGTTGTTAGCTTTCCAAAGGTTGCACACATGGGGAGGAAGAGCACAGAGGAATCACAAGTTCAGGGAATGGGCTACATTGATGATCCAAACAAAGTGTTGTGCACACACTTCCGAGAGCACGCTCCAATGGAACAACTTTTAGCTATGAATTCATTTGATGAGGAAGGTGCATACCCTTGGATAAAGAAAATGATGTCATGGGAATTTTAGTCCCACATTGATGAGCCATAATTTAAAGTAAGCCAAGGGGCATTGATACAAGTGCTAAAGAAAAAGGAAAAAACCCCTGGTGAAGGCTTAGAGGTTGTAAGATGAGTAGATCTATAATGCGCTTAAGAAAGTCTTTGTTGAGGTTGAAGCCATGATCTTTGGGAAAATGACAGGGTAAAATTCCTAGAGGTAGATCTGGAGAAAAAGGAAGAAGAGCTCTTTGAGAAAACTAAGGACTTAAAGCACGAAGAGATAATCAACACTCAGTTAAGGTGTGAATTGAAAGATGAAAAGGCAAGAGTGCACAAGGCATACAAGAAGATAGAGATGATCACAGATGCCATTGTCTTAAAACATCTAGACTTAACGTCACTTGCGCAAAAGTATGGGTCATCCTTGTAATGTCTAGAGGACTTGACCCGCATACTCACCATGGAGAGGTGACCACTCACCCTAGAATCGTGGAAGAGGTGTTGGCATGCCAGATAAATAAAATAAAATGAAGGTTGTGGAGATTGTTGCTTAGTACAAAAAGATCCTCACCGATGTGAAAACCGGCTCGCAGTAAACCGGCTTGAGGCCAGCTATGATAATTGTGTTGACAAAGATATAGTGACAAGTATCCTAGTTTCCACCCATGAAGTGGAACTCAAGGAGTTCTAGGAAAATAACAAGGGGAATAGGGCGAAGCGAGACAAGATCCTAGCCGAGGTAGAAAAGAAATCAGAGGCCATTGAGACCTTGCAGGGCTCAATCAAGAACCAATTAAGGAATTGTACCCTCAAATCACTCGAAGGATGGATGCACTCAAGGATTTGGGCAAATAACTAGAGGAGATTGTGGAGACAATGAGCGCTAAGGGAGAAGAGCTTAGTTTTGAAGAAGTGAGTGCCCTGGTGGGTAACCTCTGTCAGCAAGCGTAGAATGAGGTTGACACTTGGGGGAAATTAGAAGCTGATTTAAGGAAGGATTTCCCTCTCCTCCTCTAGAAGTAAATAAAGTTCCCCATTCTTCCATTATTTTCCCTATTTCTTCATTCCTTCATTCTTCCTTTCCAACCATTAGTAAGGGTCCACCATTCTTCAATTCTTTATTGAAGAGTGTTTCGAGGACAAAGAATAGGTGTAGTGTGAGGTGATGTTTGGCCCAAAAATATTAGCTAAGTACAAGAAGGCACGTGGGCACATGTGTTGAAGGCGTGTAAGGCAAGAGGGGTTTTGTACTTAGCCATATTTGGCAACCCAAGCAGCACACGAGAAAATCATGACCCTTGTGGATAAGGTGCAATCTTGACAACTGTGGATCAAAAAGGGAATATTCCCGGTGATGTGATGGAAGTTTCCAGAAGACATCATTACAAGGAAAGAAGAGCTCAAATTTGTAAAGGCATGCTCCCATGGATGACCAATTCGATACTTTGCGACCGATCCAAGCTTCCGGAGGGCATGGCGGTGGATGCTAAGGCTATATATACAAGCACCCGGAGAAGAAAAAGATATAGTTAAAGAGAGGCTAAGCCTCTGCAGAAAATAGAATAGAGGGTGTTATGGCTAGGGATTAGGGGAGATCTATGAGCGATAACATATATAAGGGGATGGGTTCTCATTTTTCTTTGTAATATGATGAGCATGACATAACTCGATGCATGATTTTGCTCTTGCATAATATGATGATCTCTATGGCCTTAAGGGATGTGATGGGGGTTATTAACTTTGATAGTATGAATATAATGCTTCATTATAAATCATCTATGTTTAATACTCATGCTTTTCCTTTCTGTATAAATCATCTCCATGTGTTGCTTGTTATTTCTCTTACCTGCATACAATGAGATGACAACTTTTCCTAAGTTCATAAGAATGTGGTTTAGTTCTTTTTTGTCTTGCATTTGATTGTTTGTTCTAAAATGATGCATTCTCACAAAACTCACATAAAGGAGAGACTCGGTGCCTGTGCATGCCTCGGGTGAGCACCCAATGCCCCTGGGTGATAGGTTGATGTGCATGGGATTTTCCTGTTCTGTGAAGGGTATAAAAATGACTACACAAGACTTGCTAGCAAAACCTTTTTAATTTTATACTGATCATATGAAATTAAAATACTTGGTAACTAATCCCATTTTATAGAGGTGTATATGTCGATGGGTGCTCTTATTCCATGAATTTGATTCCATAGTTATGGTAAAACCAAGTAAAAGCAATTCTGGCCCAAACCACTTACCAAGAATTCAGTCAGGGGAGGATGCGTAGACAATTGAAGATACAATGCCAGATGCATAGTTATATAGGTTACATCTCGTGCCTTCAGAATTGGAGGATATTGCTATCTTTTTATGCATGGGTATGGTGCTAGAAGGAATGAATGCATTGGAGAAGAAAAAACTTGCAATTCATGTGACACCCTTTATGTTGATCAGTGGATATTTATACAAACTAGGCCGAGATGAAGTATTATGCCGATGTGTATTGGAACATGAGCACACAAATATCATGGAAGAGGCTCATGGTGGTATTGTAGGTGGGCACTATATAGGTGACACCACCACGTGCAAGATTCTACTCATTGGATTATGGTGGGAGACCCTATATAAGGATTGTAAAGAGTATTATAAGGCATGTGATCACTTTCAATGCCTTGGAAACCCGGGAAAAGAGATGAAATGCCTTTGAGGCCTATTGCTAGTGCAGAGCCATTTGAGAAATGGGCTATAGAATTTGTAGGTCCTATTTCACTAGCCACGCGTAGAACTAGATCACACTATATCATCACTTGCACAGATTATCTTAAAAGGTGGGTAGAAGCAACACCTACAAAGGATTATACAACTACAATAGTCAGGTTATTATGGGAAAATGTTCTTACTAGGTACGGATGTTCACTGATCTTGACAAGTGATAGGGGCACACACTTTTTGAATGAGATAATCAAGATATTATTGGATGAATTTATGGTTTCACACCACAAGACTACACCCTATTATCCTCAGGAAAATGGTACTACTGAGGCCTTTAACAAGATATTGATCCAGACCTTAATTTTTTTTTGTGATGTTGGAAGGAAAGATTGGGATGATAAATTTTCTGTTGTGCTTTAGGCGTATAGAAAAACCTACAAGAGGTTGAATAAGGCCACACTCTTTCAGTTGGTGTTTGGCATAAAATCAGTTCTTCCTATGGAATTCATGTTACCTTCTTTACGTATTGCACGTCTCTGGAGGTCTAGTTGATGAGAAAGCATTAGAAGAAATAATTGACAAGTTATTATAGATGGATGAGAGGCGTGTCATAGCACGTTGGAGTCAGAAGTAAGAAAAGGCCAGAAAAATGCATGACATGACCGAAACATCAAGGACAAGAAGCTTGAGGTTGGACAGATGATACTACTTTGTGATTCTAAGTTTCGTGCAATCTAGGAAAGCTTCAGTGCATTAATCGGGACCGTATGTTATCACTCATATACTTGAATCATGCGCTTGCTGTTGGAGGTGCTTGATGGAATACAATTACCTAGTTACTTTAATGGGAGTAGATTGAATCCCTACTATAAATAAGTCTTCTTGGTGTTTGTAATAAAGCGGTGTTGCCATTTAGTATAGGTTTCCCTTTCTGTATTTCCTTTAATGTATTTCCTTCTTCTTTGCTATGCTTTATCAATTTAGTTTGTTATTTTATATAATAAGTGTGTTTGCGTGTTGGAAGCTAATTACAATCGAAGATTTTTTATGCGCGAGGACTCGCACATACCATTGGTGTGGGGTGGTTGTTATTTTTATTCACAAATGGGTACACATCGAACAAACAAGTTATATAAAGCTAGTTAAGTATGGAAAGGAGCTGTTAGAAAGGAGATTACTTCTAAAGAAGACCATAGATGGAAATGAATGAAGGGACAATATAACGTGAGGTAAGAAGTGACCATGGAAACTATTATGGGAGGGCACAATGGTGAGCTACTTTGGCGCATGGAAGTGTAGAGAAGAGAAGTCTGTAGCCAGAGGGTAGGAAGGCACACTAGAAAGTTATAGGCTGGGTGCAAAATTGTACCACATGGAAATTTTAAAAATTGTGAATTAATGAGAGGATTGTTGGTAGGTGAAGGAGTAATAAATACACTAAATTTTTAAAAATATATGTAAGGATGTGACGCAGGTTCATTTTTACCTTTGCAATCACAAGTATTCGAGTGATTTAAGAGCAACCAAGCCAAGTGAATCGTATTGAGGTGCGGAGAGTTGTGAAACTAGACATGGAGAGCATATTTGTGTGCGAAAAAGGATTGCGTCCCCATTAGTGAAGGGTTTGAGAAAATTATAAGTGTTGAGAAGGAGCTAGGGCACGCGATTTTGAGCTAGGGTTTGAAATTACTTGACACAAAAGACAAAAGTTAGGATTTTTATAATGGCACCAAAGAAAGCACCTACAGTAGGCAAAAAGGAAAGAAAAAGCTAGAAGTTGAGGTTGAAATTGCTCCTGAGAGAATTTTTTTAGAGATGTAGTATTTAGAAGGAGTAATAGTTAGACAAGATTGGGATTCCCACATCCGCAAATGCAAAGTAAGTGACTAAAACCACCGCACCATTGATAATAAGGGAGAGTTGGATGCTTTGTTGAATAAGAAGACCAACAAGTGCATGGTGAAATATGTGTCAGTGTATGATGACATTGGGGAAAAGTTTCTTAAGCAGGTAGGAGTTTTTCAACCGTATGAGCTCCCATATTTTTTAAAACATGAACCTTTAGGATCACAATGGCCCTAATTGCGACATTAACAGATTGAAGAGCACAAGGACAAACATTTTTGGTGATTTGATTGATAAAGCAACGGTTATAGCCACAAGGAAGGAGTTGGAGTATACCAAGGGTCCACACGAATGGACATCTACAAATTGAGGAAGTACCTTGTGGTGCAGGCATCCACACATCTGCTCACTAAGCTGAATGATCAAGAGAGATGGTCGCAGGTAAACACCATGTGGCTTCATATTGTAAAGAAAATGTCTCAGGGAGAAGTGTATAATTTAGTAGGCTATATTGTAAAAACCATTGTTAAGGAAGCTGCACAAGCAAAAAGATAAGTTTTGGCACCATCCTCTTATCTCTTGTTTTTGTAGAAATTGGAATGTTAGATGGGCCAAAGAATTTTTTTGGGAATACCCCACTTAGATGAATTCCCTCATGGAAAGGTTCGAGAAATATTTATGTGAAGGATCAATGAGTGGCATGTTCAAGCAAAGGGAAGAAATATGGTATGACCAACTTCACGTGGCATTTGAGGAGGAATGGCACATTCTAAAGGAACTACCTTTAGTAGTAATAAAGGTAGTACAATTTTCAATATATCAACATTTCTACATCGTGCGCTTTCCATGAAGGATGGGACACAAATTCCACAGTGAAAATTGCCCTATGCCTTCACAACGCACTAATGACAAGCCTAAGTTCACATATTTACCGATGTGCACCATCCGAACTTCAACACGACAAGGTAGATTGTGACTACCATACCCTCAGGAAAACATATGTATATCCATGCGCTACCTACATTGAGAGGCTTATTTTAGATGTCATAAATATGAAGCTAGTAAGTTTGGCTATTGGGGACAAGTGGAGCCACACTCATATATCTTTAGCTCAAGCCTAGGATGGAGAATAATAAGTATGTGGAGATCGAGTTCATGCTCCTGGGATGCCTAAGGGAAAACATACAATGGAGAATGTGCTAGCTCCAAAGCCTATTGCGACTATACAAATAGATGAGGAAGAAGAGGAAAACGAAGGTAGTGGAGGATTAGATCATAGGCGGAGGAAACTCACATAAAAAGTGGAGAGTGAGCACGTAGATACTCCACCACATGCACAAGAAGGAGAAGAGGACTTGGATGTGGATGCAATACTTGAAGAGTGCTGGTTTAAGAGGGTATTTAGAATAACCAAGACCCAAGGTGTGGGAACACCACAACTCAGTAAGAAGATCACCTAGACTCTCCCCTCAGAAAGAGGCACCTAAGAAGAAGAGAAGGAGAAAGCTAAAGCTGGATGAGGAGGTAGAAGATTCTGAAGAGAGTGCGCCTAGAACCCCAGTGTAACTAGAAGATATGGAGGAGCCCAGAGATGAAGAAATGAAAGATGAAGAGGAAGGGGTGAAGGGAGTAGAAGAGATGGTGTAAGAGTAACCCAACACACATGTTAGTACTCCAGATGAAGAAGGGACAACTACAAACCTTGGAACTCAGGTACCTAAGGGGCCAATAACAAAGAGAACAAGTGAAGAATATGTTGTGCCAAGTATGGGCTATGTTGAGGATACAAGAAAAATTATCTCGCGCTTGATTTGAGCACAAAGGCCTTAAGGAATTATATGGATGGGAAATGATGGATCAAGACATGGCCACCACATGCACAAGGAAACATTATCCCACCCATGCATACCCATATGGATGAGCCAGATTTTGATGTATGCGAGGAATCTTGTGTATCAAGGAGAGTGAAGAAGGCACCCCAAAGTAGACATATGACAGTAAAGCCTACTCTAATGTTTGATGAGCAGTGAGCAATGCCTTGGTTAAGGTATTTGTAGAGGTGGTATAGAGGAACATTGATAAGGCTACCACCATTAGAGTGCTACTTGAAGATAACAAGGCAAAAACTATAGAAATAACATGTTTAAAAGGAGAAAAGGACCTAGAACAAAAAAAGAATGAGGCCTTCATTAGCATGGCAGAAGAAATTGGAGATTATGTTCTAAAAGCAAGACCTCATCTTGAGTCTAAGGTACCTGAGAAGTTTCCTTCGGCTATGCATTATGTGCACACATTGGTTGATTTGGTGCTAGAAGATGGGCCAATTTGAATCCAAAGGATCCTAAACAAGAAGCAGAAAGAGCAAGGGCCTTCGTGGTTAGGAAAATTTCAAATTATGAGGTGTTGCTCCAAAATTTAAAGGATGAACTGAAGAAAGTCGACCAAGCTCTGAATATTTGTGTGACACCAGAAGTAGTGATAAGGATAAAAACTTTGGTTGAAGATAATGATGTTCTGAAGGCCATGAAAGATGAGACACTGGGACATGTAGAAATATTGGCACTAGTGAAACAAAAACGTGAAGCCCTTACAGCAGCCCAAGACCCACATAAGGAGAGAATAGATGAGATTGGGAAGCTCATAGCACGACAAGATGGATATGTTAGTGCAAAATCACAACACCCCCAAATGAGTTATGGATCTAATTTTCTAAGGAAAATTCATTTGGTGTGATTGCACAACATTGAGCTTTCCTAAAGTGTGGGACCTTTGCAAATGGGGAAAGCTCTCCAGAGAAGGTCTGGTTCCTTTTCCTAAACTACTGCGATAAGATATTCCAAAGTCAAGAAAGCTAATATAATCCTAATCTAACTTCCAAGGAGACAGGGAGAGAAAGAAAACAAAGAAAAATAGAGCCTACACTAAAACGGTGATACACCAGAGAAGGAAAATGTTGATCATCTATCAAAACTTCCATGGAACAAGAAGAGGTGAGAAATGGAAAGGATGGACAAGTGCATCACAGAACAAAGATTGATTTCACACAAAAAATGTTCCTAAACTTCATGAACACAATCTCTAAAACCTGCAATGAACATCCAAACATGCACAAATACCTGCAATGAAGAGAGGCAAGAAGAATATAACCAAAAAATGAGCAAGGATGGACAGATGCATTATAAAACACGTTTTTTATTATTCCAGAAGTTTGCACAAAACATCATTTCATGGGTAAGAGGAAAAAATTCCATTATAGAGTAGGGGAGGAGGTTTAAACTCCATTTTTGACCCTAGGGAAGAAAAGAAGGGAGAGGTAGAGAAGAATGATGAATAAATTTTTACAAATGAGCCAAAATTGGCCTTTTATGCTCGAACAGAATGAAGGAAATGAGAAAACGTGGGAAAATTGATTTTAAAACTTCAACCACTGATAAGATCCATTTAATTGGCCTACAAAATGATGGGTTTCCATGAAAAATCCCATACTTTGAAGTACATTGCTTCACAGAGCAAGAAAGAGGCCCATACTTCATTAATTTTGGTGGTTGGGGTCGTTTTCTACAATTTTTCCATGTCGAGACGTTTTCCCATTTTTCTCCCACAAAACTCCATAAAAATTTGAAATTGAAGGGTCCATCATGTGGAGAATTTCAACAGCTTTCCATTGATACCAAAATCATGAAAATCTGAGTTCAGTGCGAAAGATATGCCCCTTTAAAGATTTAGGGCAAAAATGGTGAAATTAGGGCAAAAATCAGGTTCGCGGGCTGAAATTTGAACTTTTTCCTCTTTTTTCAAATTGGGAAAATTTCCCAAAAATCTCCACACCCCGCTCCTCTAATGACACATGGCACCCTTTGGTTGATCTCGTGGCTTCAAACAACATTTTTCCCCTTTCGTGAAAATGGGAAATTTTCCCAAAATTCTCCACGGCCTGCGCTCCGCTACTGATGTGGACACATGGTGCCATCCTATTGGTCGATGGGACCGTGGGTTCATTCCATGCCTTTTCTCTATTCAAAACTTTGGCAATAATTCCAAAATCCTCCCAATGCCCCGACTCCCGCCGCTTGACCGGACACGTGGTATCATTTCTTTTCCTTTGTGGGCTCGTGGGAGCGCAAATGACTTTTGTGTTTTTAGCCCAAAAAGCGCTAAGTCCTCAATTTCTTCCTCTGCTCCACCGGCCCAAGCCTCGTTGGAAAATTTTCCTCCTCGCCCCCGCCAACTCGCCAATTTTCCTTGGTAAAATTTCTTCCTTACCTCGGGAAAATTTCCCTCCAAACTCCGTCGAGCCATAACTCAAAAAATACAAGGAGTTAGGAGGACTTCTTTACCTTTCTGGAAAGGGGAAGAAAAATCCTATCTGATGAAGTCATTTCCAAAACATTTTTAGTTCTTATAACGTGTGAAAATTGAAGTTGAAGAACAAGGAAGGAAAGAATGAAGGAAAGTTAGCCAAAATAAGCGGGGGCTCATTTTGGATAACGGGGATCTTCTGGAGGGAATGATGATTGCTATGGTCAATGTTGTCCAAGTCTTGTAGAATGAAAAGGAAAAGATTACTCATGATGGATTGGAAGACATTACCACAAACATTCCAGAAAAACAAGGACTTTTTTGGATGAATGCCGACATTGAGGCTGAGATTAAAACAGAATATCCATAATTGATCCTCTTGGTAGAAGAAGAGGGTGTTGCGAGTAAAGGTTTATTCTTTTGTACACTTTGAATATTTATATGATTTACATTCTTATTCTTTATTTTGGAACATAAAAATAATCCCCATTTCTAGGATGACAATGTACATTAGTGTGGGGTAATGTTGAGCGACATAATGTTGTGATAAGGAGAAAACACACAAGGAATGCACGTCTTTGGAAGAAGGCACACTTGAAGGCGTAGAAGGATAGGAAAGGAAACACATGCCAGATAAGCTGATTTGAGACTTATCCATTTTCATGGATGTGAACTATTTTTGGAAGATATTATACGAATCACATATTGGGATGGAGAATTACACGACACACAAATGCTATTTTGGGAACAAGCGTTTGAAAAGCGCCATGATTGAACTATGTAGTTTAGCAATAGTGAATTATTGTAGAGTTATGTTGTTGGATCTGATGTACGCATGACTTATGGTGATGCTTTGTAATGTAAGAAGATTCTATGTATTACAATGTTTAATATAATGGAGTATATTAGATGGATAATAGTTTTAAACATGACTGTAACTGGTTCTTGTATGGTTAATCTTATTATAGTTATTGTTAGATTCATGATTCTCTAAGCTCTAGATCCGTTAGGCAAGCGTCGAATGTTTATGGCTATTTATGGTTCTAAATATGTTATATCTTCATCACACTAACATCCTACACAAAAAAATCTAAAGAGGGGCCTAGTACCTTTGTGTGCTTTGGGTGAGCACTCAGCTCAGGATGGGTGATGTGCCGGTCGCCCGGTTTTATATAGTAGATTCTAGGCTGCATCAATTATGAACGTGCAACAAAAAAGTAATTGATCATCATGGAGGTGACAACTTACAAAGTGTAAGACCCCTAGAGGATAAATGTGGTGATGTTTAAGTATTGTTGAAGTATAAGACCTCTAGAAGGGTAGATGTAGCAGTACATGTTTTTGGGTGTTGTCGAAGTGTAAGACCCCTAGAGGACAGATGTGGCAATATCTACTTCCATGCAAACTATATGTTGTTGAAGTGTAAGACCCCCAAAGGGTAGATGTAGTAGTATATTCCTCTTGTGTTGCCAAAGAGTAAGACCTTAGCAGGTAAATGTGGCAGTACAAGCGTTAGGGATTGTCAAAGTGTAAGACCCCTAGAGGGCAGATGTGGAAATCAAGACAAAGGAAGAAACATGGTGGGACCATAACCCATAGAGCCAAGATCGGGACCAAGTTGTCAAAGTGAGAAGAATGCAAGATAATAGGACATAAAGTCCATTAAAGTAGTACTTCCGATGTCACAATAGAGTATTCTGATTCGGATAGGGTGACAAAATTTCCAGTAAGCTTTTGGTGGAACAAAATCCTTTCCCATTAGGGAGGTGTGATATGGAGGAAATTTTGGACCTTCATATCTTCAAATTTTTTTCAGAAATATAGTCGAGATGGAAGAGATTTCTGATAGCTTTCCAACACTTATTGGAATGCGTAAATCATACATCATATGCTCTCGATGTAGTTGGTCAAATTTTGGGTCAAAATGTGGTCAACATTGGTCAATAGTAAAATTGATGGTATTGAAATCATTTGGAGTTAACACCATTGTGGAGAGCTCATCAAGACCTTTCTGACACATTTTGAACAGACCAAATCTGAGTATGTATATGAAAGATATGTGCTATCAAAGTTCTGGTCAAACCCGACAAAAGAGATGATGTGGCAATAATGTATATACTCCCGTGAGTGACTCATGGCACCGTTGTTTATGGGCACATGGATATGTTGTTTTGGACACTTGGAAGATTTGATTATGGCATGGGTTTTCCTTAAAAAATCAAATATAAAAATCCACGTGGTTTTGGTTAAAGCCTTAAAAAGGCTAAAGAATATTTATCTCCCACCATATGGGGCAAAACCCATTTGAAAGGAGGTGGGTGTTTATCGGTCAAACAAGCCCACATGGTCTTAAATAAAGCAAGGTAATGTTTATCATGTGGCGGCCCATGAGAAAAGAAATGAGGGCGGTTCATGTGGATTAAAACCCACGTATATGTGGGATGGGATGTTATCCCAAAAGCTATGCATAACGTATTTAAAGGCTATGTAGCTACATTTTAATAGCTAGAGATGAACATTTCAAAAATATTGTGGGATAAGTATTATCCTAAAAACTAATGTAAGTTGATTATCCCTCATACGAGATGCATAAGGGTAAATAAGATATCCATAGGAATGGGGCTCACATGGCCTATATAAGGCCCCTGTTACACACCATTCTACACAACAATGAAAGAAAAGAGCTTCAAGCCAATTAGAGGGTATAAGGAGGATTTTCTAAAGCTTTTAAAGGAGAGTTGTGAGCATCGTAAGGGCCTTATATTAAGAAGGCAATTTTATGATAAATTCCTATTTAATTTTTAAAAGGAAAATTGTAATAAATTGGGAGTATTATAAACTACCCAATTGGCCAATTGAGCCACAATTCATATTGCGGAGTCTAGAGAATCGACGTGAGGTGCCATAGGACGTCGATATACCATAAGAATTTGTGCTTAGAGGTGAATATTGGATCAAATCTACTTATAATCTGGGATAGCTACTCGGTGTTTAGGTTCTCGTTCCATTTTGTATTCGTGGATTATCTTGCTTGGATTGTACTTTTGTTTTTCAAATTGCTAAAGTGGATAATATATCGGTTCAATTATGAACTCGAAGATGTAGGATATTGCTAAACTTCGTTATCAACCTTGTGTGCACTATGTTTGTCATTTTATTTTGCATCTACTTTTAGAGTTTACATATTTGAAAAAAAAGGTATTTTGTTAGCAAATATTGACAACCTATAGAGTCTCAAGTCAATTAAAAATTTGATCTCGAATTTTTGAATCATACAATGTCTTCTTACGTGATAGCTTACAGATTGTCCTCTTACTTGCTAGGTTAATGGTTTAAAAAATTAAGCACATATGTGAAACCATAAATAGGCTATTTTAGAGTCACAATGATAAATAAAGCAATAAAGTACATAAAGTGACACAAACAATAAGAAAAATGAATGAAATCCTAAGTGTAATAAATAGTTGGAATACTTAGCTAATTCCACAATTAATCTTAGGATCGTGCGAAGGTAGAGAATTGATAAAAATGGAACACATGAGATCATAACCAAACCTAAAAAATTTCGAAGTGCAAAGGAAGGCTAGACCAGGGCGCCGGGGAAGTATTGGGGTGCTTGGGCACTAGGATCCCCTGTCTAGGTGTCGAGTCCACGTAAATAATGAGAAAATGAATTCCATAGGCTTGTTAAGTTATCACAATCCTTCATTGTCTATCGTTAGATTTTCACACAATGATCATTGATGTCGCTGATAACTTGCAATAAAGATATGGCTTGCAAAACCCCAAAACGCATCAAATCCCAAAAAGGAAAAAAATTAAAATGGGGGTCGAGTGTCCTTGACTATTAATAAGGTGAACTTATGACCGAGTGTTGCACTACGTCTCATACCCAATTTAGTTTTATGTGTGTGTGTCGAAATTGTGCCCTCTGTGGCTCTTGTGCATGACGTACTTGATAGTGAGCAAGAAGCTAGATGTAGAAAATGTAAATAGATGTGTGCATGGAAAAATGAACTTCCCCTCCTATGCATGTATGTAGAATAACCAGTCCCTTATCCCTTGAGTGAAGCTAGATGGATGCTTTGATGCTCTTTAGATGCCTTTGGATGCAACCTTAGGTGGTGATAGTAGATGCTTAGAGCTTGGTCCTTTAATTTGATCCCATAACATTATATTTATATGATTCCCTTGCTTTAATTTCATAATTGATCACTAAAAGGATGACCCCTAAGAGATAAGGATGCCTAACAACTATAAAGGACCCAAAAGGAGTGAGTAAGATACAAAGAGGTCTAGGGCTCCCAGAGGGGATAGGGGTGGTTGGACGTTGGCATCTTGGCTGGGCACTAGTGTCCAAATCTAGAAAAGGTGAAGTGTCAAAGGTCAAACTAGGTAGTAGGGTGTGCAAAGTTAAGAAGGAGACCAAAAAGGAACCTAAAAGGCCAAAGGTAGTGATCAATTAGTACTTTTCTCCCTTAGGAATCATATGAATGTAATGCATGTGATTAGGACCTAGAAATGTACCCAAGTGCATGATTTAGTGTCTACATTTGCCCCCACTTTATGTTGTTGAGTGAAATCTTGATAACATAAAGTAGATAAGAGATGTGTACCTGATAACCATGTAGATCAATGATGAAAGTGTGTTGAGGAGACAAAAAAATGTGGAGTGATAAAAAATGAAGCGTGGAAGCTAAAGAAGAGGAAGTAAAAAGTGATGATGAGCCTAGGGGTGGAGAGTGTATGTGTAGATGTTGTGTTGTACCTGTTGTTGATGTCACTTGATGTGTGATTGATGTGACTATCGCTTCCCATAAGGATGAACCTATAAAAGAGAATAATGAACAAGTAGTCAAATATGTGTATATAGAAATTTTTTTATCCAAATGTATGAAATGCATGTAAAAAGTGTGTAAAAATGTTGAAAAGTAGAAAAAGAAACATGTGCACCTGATCCATGATGAGTAAAAGAGATATAAAGGATCCATAAAATGTGGTAGAAGAACAAGTTTTTCAGGTGATCTCACTTTAGTTATCTGAATGCGAGTTTTTTGGGCGATCTCACGCTAATTATGCCAAGTGTGGAATAAGTGTAGGGAGAAAGGTCTAGTGTCATTCTCCAACCTTTGACTACTTCCCGATGTATAAACACCACTTTATATGGTGTATCCAAGCCCAATCTGGTTCGATCGAATGTGAACATAGAAAAGAAGATGTAATGCATGCATGTTGAGTGCTAAACAACTGTACTCAACTACGCTCTGTGAACTACTGATAACCATTTTGGTAAGAGAAAAACTATGTATCTGCCCCTGGTCATAAGCACCTAGAAGGGATAGAAGTGCCTAGGCACCCAATTTTGTATTTGGGAACTAGTTTTTGTGCTAGAATAAGGACCCAAGTCTAATTCTAAGCCATGTCTGAGACTCAGTAGACTATGTTGAATTGAGAACTATGATAAAATTGTTGAATGGGGTGACTGATTCACCCAATAAATGCCCCCTCATTTGGGGTACATGTGATGTTCTTTGGAGGATGTGGCCTAAAAGAGGACACAACATTGAACTAATACCGATATGTAGGAGGGAATGTACTTGGTAGAAACCAAGGCACACACAAATAATGGATAGGATACAAGTGTTAGTGCAAATAAGAAAAACACGCATATAGAAAAAAATGTAAGCTAACAAGTAAGAAGACAATGTAAATCTGTGAAAAATGGGTTACAAACATAGGACATCACTCATAATGTTGCAAGATAATCAGGGCCGAAGCAGCCAACAAAATACATCTTGCAAACAAACAAGGCATAGGAAAAACCCACAAATAATGGCATACAAAGGAAAACAATGACAAACATAGACAAACAATCGATAATCATGGTGGAAAAGATTTCCTACAAGGAAAATACTACACATGAAGCACCCATTAGCATGTTAGAAAGATATAAATCATTTAAAAGCATGTATGATTTGATATAGTAGTGTGCTAGTAGAAATAAGAAGTAGTGTAAAATGAAAAAATAACACATGTGATGTGTATGAAATCGGATGCCCCTAGGAACTGTTATGGGACCGTAAAAGGTTTAATGCAAAACATCCATGTTGTGTGTAATTATCTATGTAAAGTCTATGATCACAACCAGAAGGAAAGTGAATGTAGATGTGTGTATAGAAAAAATAATGACATACAATGTATCTAGCTAACATAATATGCAAGATGTATCATACGAGTATAAGCAAGTAAGAATCATGTGCAACCAAGATATGAAGTATGCTTTGTGAATAAAATGGAATGGTATGTAGTGTGAGTATGATAGGAGCCATGTTCCCCCAAGTGTGTATGTATGCATGAGTGCAATGAGGTTTAATTCATAAATTACCTCTCAACAAATCAATAATTAACCATAAAGCAAGAGTGTGTCATCGGAAATGGTTTGAACGATGTGTATGCTAGAAATATTCGATCAATAGAGCACAAAGTGTAGATTATAGAATGGTGTAATGTGATGTGCAAGAAGAAGATATTAGAAATATTGAATGAGACGCTAGAAAATATTGATTGTGGAGTACGGAGCATAAGATGTATAAAGATGTGCATGAGACACTAGAAAAGATTGATCATGAAATGTAGAAAGATGCTAGAAATATTGAATAAGATGCTAGAGAGATTGATCGTGAAACATAGAGCATAACATGTAGAAAGATGTGAATGTGTAGAATGTAAAATGATGTAAGTGTGTGAGGTTCAATTCAGATTTAGACCCTCAACAGTTGAGTATGAACCATGAGACTAGAGTGCATCATCGGGTAATGATGTGTGCGCTAGAAAGATTTGATCATGAAGTGTATATTGTAGAATATAATAGTATGATTCACAAGAAGAAGGTTCTAGAAAAGTGTGCAATGTGTTGTTTGAGAATGCGATGCTAGTAGGATGTACTTTGAATGTGCCAATTGTAAGGATGTGTTGTGTATATAACAATAAATGAGAGAATAAAGTGCAAAATGTGTAGAATATGTAGTAGTAGATGTAAGAAAGAGTGCAAAGTGTGTATGAGTCATAATAGTAGATGTGAAAATAAGATGTCGTAAATGCGTGAAGTGTGAAATGTGTAGTGTGTGAGGTTCATGTATGTAGTATGCCCTCAACATTCAAGTGTGAACCTTAGCATAAGAGTGTGTCATAGGGTAATGACGATACAAGTAGTGTATCAAGTTGTGTAAGATGAATGTCTAGGAATGTGAAGTAGGAGGTATGGAATGTGATAATAGAAGTGGTAGATACTTAATGATATAATAAGGGTGGTGGGGTGAATATGATGCTCCCCAAAGTGTATGATGAAGAGTAAGATCATGTAACATCGTCTAGGAGATCATCGTTGTCATGGTCAAAGCCAAATGGAGAAGTGTCAAAGACTTGGTAAGCAATAATATTAGGCTGATCGAGTAAAGAGACATTGAGGCATAATTTGTACATGCCCATAGTATATTATTCATTAGTGAAAGGAGGCAGTGGACAACCATGTGCATACCATTGAGTAATATTTTGTGAATAGCCAAGAAATGAATCATTACAAATGAAAACATGACCAAAGGGCATAGGAAATGAAATATCTGTATGATCAGGGTCTAAAGTGCCCCCAATGTAGTCAAGCCAAGATTTCCCAAGTGTAAGTGGAGAAGTGCAAGGAGCTCGTGTAAGAAATATTGTGAGGTGAAAGACACGAAGACCATAAGAAACAATAATGTAGATAAAACCATGATAAATATGAGGATCATGAGGTGGAGGATGGAGGTCATCGAATGTGAATCCTAGCCGAGTCAAGCCATCATGTGTACATATAGTATTAGAGCAAGTAAGATCAAATGGAATATGTTCCCAATAAGAATCATTCATGAAAAGTGTACATGTAAAAGGGAATGTGCCAATGGTGGTTGCACATGAGAAAGTGAAGTAGGTGGAATGATGTTTGATGTTTAGACAAGCCCCTAATAAAGTACCATAGCATTTGTAGAAGTAGGAGGGGGCAATGATGCAGATGGGACAATGTCTAACATACAAATAACACCTTCAAGTGGTGGCAAGTGAGTGGAGAATCCATGGGTTATGGGTCATTAGTAGTAATAGATGTTGGAGTAGGGAGTGTAGTGGTTGAATCACGGTTGCAATATTTGAATGGTTCACAATCACCAATTCCTGTATATTCTACACTGGTGTAAGAATTTAACACAACGATGCACTGTAGATGGTACTGCTTGCATGGCATGAAGCTATGGCCTACCAAGTAAGAAATTGTATTGAACTAGGAATTCAATGACAAAGAAAACCGTAGGAAGGGTTTTTAGCCTGACAGTGATAGGTAAATTTATATGGTTGTGAACACCAAAATTGGGTCACACTCCCCTTGGTCCCCTTTTGAATAACCAACTTAAACACATTCACCTAACCATGACCCTTATACCTCACATTAATATTAATTTAATTATTTACAATTAAATTAATAATAATCCTCACTTCATTATTTAATTATCTCAATTAAAACTAATTTCCACCTCACCCCACCACCTCACCCAAACACCTCATTATAGACCTATTCATAACATGTTTCCATAACTAACTAAGACTTAGCCCTACTTACCTTAATGAACTAAGACTTAGTATAACCCTAAAAGCACATGCCTATTCTTCCTCTAACCACATTCCCACATATCTAAGTGCAACGTTCCATTTAGATCCAGACAAAAATAAGAAAAGGCTAGAAGAGGATAGCCATGATATGCTATTTTAGGTAACCTAGGATATCCCACCTTAACCGACGCCAGTCAACCTGAAACCGATGCCAAGAATCGTAGAAACCATTGTCGGTTACCATATAACCATTTTGGTAACCTTGTTTGAGAGGTTAGACACATTCTCGAGTTTTGGAGCAAAGGATATTTTCATGCACGAAAGAACCTGATGTCTTTTTCACATCCAGGCAACCATAACCAACACAACCATTGATCAAAAGGTTTTTGCATTCATAGGAGCACCGGGAAGCACTGCCATGAAACTGGTCGCCATTTCACTGATTAGCCATCACCACCACCTAGCCATTGAACTTGTACAATTGTAAGTGTGTCTTTAACACGTACCACTTCATTTCCATTCAATTTATAAAGTTTTTCATCTTTGTTTATCAATCATTAACTATATTTTCATCCTACCACTATTGCCTTCTTGTGAACTTGACCATTCCCATCACTCCTAACCATTTTAATCACCTCTGTTTACCCTTGAGCACCTCTGAATATTCCCAACATCCCCCAGACCTAAGCCAAATCCTCACCATCACTGATCCAGTCTCAGAAAAATTCCCAAAACCATGAACTATTGAGTTATTACTAGCCCGCAAAGAACCATCATCGGCTTCTTACTAAACCATCGTCATCATACTAGATCGACGTTGGTCTCTCAGTATTTGGAAGTCTTGTTAATACCAAATCCTCGATAACCCTTTTCAAGTGATTCAAGTGACCCAGAATCTAACCCTGACTTGTTCCAACACCTTAGTTATTTACCTTATTTCTAGATTTGATCATAGCCTATCCTGTTATGTTAGATTTGCTTATTGTATTTGGATGAGATACCTAAATCATATCAACTACAGTAGGATTCTATTTACTTACATTATTTCTTACATTAAATTGTATTAAACAATGGGTTGAATGCCACCGAGGAAGTATCACACTTCTTGGATCTAGCATACACTAGGTAGCCCACTGACATATATTATTTAATCCTCTTTTTGTGGTCTTGTTGTGTATTTCAGGTAGTTCCTCCTAGCCAAAAGGAAGCTCTCACAGTCAGCATTGGATCAAGAAGTCGAATGCGCATAACGACCTTCAAACTAACTATCACAACAGTATTCCTCCTTGGCCCACACCCTTATCTCTGCTTCGCCAAATCCTTAAAGAAATCAATGAAATAATGGCCTCTACATGGACGAATGGAACCATCATACATGTGAAGAGAAATGGATGAAGGACTAACATAAGCAGCAGAAAGGCTGATAGATTCAATGAATGATAAAGTACACATATTAAGCTCAGATCCATTATCAACTATAGTTCATTTGACACCCACATTATTGATGCAAATCATGATGTATAAAGGTGGATCATTTTCAAAAACAACAAGATCAACAGGAGGATTAGATGGAAAAGTGATGTCTTAGAAAATACATCTACAAATGTGTTATAGACTATATCTAGATGAATATCATAAGGAACATGAGTAGTAGCCAAGAGAGTAATGATTTTAGCTCTTAATTTAGGGTTGATGAGAAAGAAATCATGAATAAAAATATCCATGATGAGAGGACCTTAGAAAAATGTAAGAAATGATGAAATAAAGACCCCAAAGGTGTTCGAAGAGGACAGTTCACCAAATGATTTAACAAAATTAAGTAGATATGTTAAACCCTAGATAGGCTATTTCAGAGTCACATCGATAAATAAAGTAATAAAGTACATAAAGTGACACAAGCAATAAGAAAAATGAATGAAACCCTAAGTGCAATGAAGAGTTGGATATTTTAGTTGATTTCACAATTAATCTTGGACTATAAAAAGGTAGAGAACAAATAAAATTGGAACATAGGAGGTCATAACCGAAACCATAAAAATATAGAAGTGTAGAGGAAGGCTAGACTATGGTGCCTAGGGTAGTACTTGGGTGCCTGGGCACTAGGATCCTTGTCTAGGCTCCAGCGTCCTATCAGATGCTCGAAAAGAATTTCGTAGGGTCACTAATTTGTTGTAATCCTTCGATGTCTGTCTTTAGAGTTTCACATAGTGATTGTCGATATCATTGATAACCTATAATAAAGATGTGACCTGTAAACCCCAAAACACATCAAATCCCAAAAAGGAAATAATGCAAAATGGGGGTCAAACTATCCTTGGATGTTAACAAGGTGAACTTATGACCGAGCGTTGCACTACATCTCAAACCTAATGTAGTCCTATGTGTGTGTGTGTGTCAAAATCACACCCTAGGTGGCTTTTGTGTGTGTCGCACTTGATAGCGAGCAAGTAGTTAGATCTAGAAAATGTAAATAGATATGTGCATAGAAAAATGAACTTCCCCACCTATGTGTGTATGTAGAATAACATGTCCCTTATCCCTTGAGTGAAGCTAGATGGATGCTTTCATGCTCTTCATATTCTTTTGGATGCAACCTTAGATGGTGATATTAGATGTTTAGAGCTTGGTCGTTTAATTTGATCCCATAACATTGTATTTATATGATTACCTTGAATTTTGTAATTGATCACTAAAAGGCCAACCCCTAAGAGATAAGGATGCCCAACATCTAGAAAGGACCCAAAAGGAGTGAGTAAGATACAAAGAGGTCTAAGGCACCTAGAGGGGATGAGGACACCTGGAACCGACGTCCCCGGTTGGGTGCTGGTGTCCAGAGCCATAAAAGGTGAAGTGTCAAAGGTCAAACTAGGTAGTAAGGTGTGCAAGGCCAAGAAGGAGACTAGAAAGGAACCTAAAAGGCCAAAGGTAGTGATCAATTAGTACTTTTCTCCCTTAGGAATCATATGAATGCAATGCATGTGATTAGGACCTAGAAATGTACCCAAGTGTGTGATTTAGTGTCTACAATTACACTTGATCTTCTATATGTGTATTTTCGTGTTTGCACTAACACTTGTTTCCAACCACTTTATTTATGTGTGCCCTTGTTTATACCAAACACACTCCCTCCCCTTGCAATGCATCCATTTCTATTCCACATCCAGCTTCTCTTTTGGGACACATACTCTTTACGATGTCCCATGCACCCCAAATGAGGGGGTCATCATCGGGTGAATCAATCACCCCATTTAACAATTTATAGTCACAGCTTCAACACAAACTTCAAGATCGGTATAACATAGTCTTCGGTCCTCGCCTCGGGGCTCGAATCGACTTAGGTCATCACCACAACATAATCAGCAGTGCCCAGACAAAAATAGTAGTGCCTGGGCATCTTTGATCCTTCTTGGGCACTTGTGATCAAAGTGGCGCTTATACAACTTTTCTTAATTCATCACAGTTTACACGACTTTTATAGGACACATTCCTTTAGCACTCGACATGCATGCACTACACCTTATTTTCTACTTTTACGTTGGATTGGACTTGATTAAAATGAATCATATTTGTACACACCATATGTAGTGTTTTTTTCTCTGGGAAGTAGTCAAAGGTTGGAGAATAACACTAGACCTTTCTCCCTACACTTCTTATGTACTTGGCACAGTTAGTGTGAGATCGCCAAAAAAACTCACACTCGGTGAAACTGTTGTGAGATCACCCAAAAACTTGTTCTTCTACAACATATTCAGGATCCTTTCTATCTCTTTCACTCATCATGTATCATGTGCACATGTTCCTTTTCACATTTTTACTTACTTTCTTACATACTTCTTACGCGTTTTGATCAAATTTTTCATATACACGTATTTGACTACTTTTTCATTCTTATCTTTTACAGGTTCATCCTTATGGGAAGTGGTAGTCACATAAATCACACATCAAAATAGGTACAATATGACATCTACACATACGCTCTCACCCTAGGGTCATCATCATCATTTTCACTTCCTCTTCTCTAGCTTCCACACTTCATATTTTTATCACTCCACGCTTTTCCTTAACTCTCGAAATGATTCTTTCCATTGACCTACATGGTTATAAAGGTACACAACTCTTATCTACTTTATGTTATCAAGCATTCACTCAACAACATAAAGTGGGGAAAATTTAGACACTAAATCATGCACTTTGGGTATATTTCTAGTCTTGATCACATACCACTATTTATATGATTCCTAAGTAAGAAAAGTACTAATTGACCACTATCTTGGGCCTATTTGCTTTCTTTCCATTTGCCTTCTTAGTCTCGACACACTTCTTTTTCCAGCTTTTCTTTCATACTTGACATTTATAACTTTGGACACCAGCGCCCAACCAGGATGCCAACGCCTAAGTGCACTGTCCCCTTTGGGCACCCGACCTCTTTGTACTTTACTCACATATTTTGGGTCTCTTCTAGCCGTTTGGGCATCTTGTTTTTACTAGTCAGCCTTTTAGTGGTTAATTACGAAATTTGAGCAAGGGAATCATATAAATATAAAGCTATGTGGCAATAATAAAGGACCAAACACTAAACATTATTTATCACCACCTAAGGTTGCATCCAAAGGCATTTACAAGAGAATTCAAACATCCATCTAACATCTACAAAAGGTCAAGAGAATGCATTATTATGCATACAATTCATAAGAGGGGAATTTCATTTTCCAAGCAAACATCTATTTACATCTCTTACATCTAGCTAGTTTCTCACTATCAAGTTTTACTCACACAAGAGCCACCTAGGACACGATTCCTTCACACACACACAAAAAGAATTACATGGGGTCTGTAATGTAGTGCAACACTCAATGTAAGTTAACTTTGTTGACAATTGAGGACAATCTAACAAATCTGCCTTATCCCTCTCTCATGAGCTGGAGCCCAGGTCACACTTTTTCACTCCTTCTATCCCCATTGTCCCCGAAATTCAAATGGGACAAGGGGTATACAAAAGTGTGACCCCCTTCCTTCCATATAGCCCCTTGTCATGAGAAAACTCATTTCTATCTCCTAGTGACAAAAGTTTAGCCCCCCTGTGCTCATTCTCAGCCCCTGTATCTCACTCACAAGGAACCCAATGTTGTCACTTGTCACCATGTAGTGAAATTAACATTTTTGTGTCCATTGTGTCCCCTTTTCTAGTTTTCGAGGTGCAACTCTACTACAACCACATCCCAACTCCGGCTTAAGTCATTAGGTCAAAGGTGAGTTAAGATTTACAAAGGAAAAGTGAACACCTCCCCACCTCTCATACTTATTCATTTTCAATCATTCAAATTGATGTTTTTCGCTCCCAAACCTCTATTTGTGTCTAGGAATACTCAAACTCTCCTAGAACATCAAGCTCACAAAACTAAAAGTTGCTCATAACTCTCTAACCGTGCACTTGATTTCACCCAAATTTTGTCAATGCATTCCTTTAAAAAATTCCCTACATTTGATTATAAGAGAATTTTCATTGATTCTCTCTGTAATTTTTAGCAACCATTTGAAAATTTCAGCCCAAAAAAATTCCTTTTTAGATCTGCAGAGGTCTAGCGATTGAAAACCTCAAAAACTAGAGCATAAGGTCCTGAAGTAAAACTTGAACTTTTGAAACCAATTTTGTTGCAATCTAACATCCAAAAGACCTCCATCCAAAAATATTAAGTGTGCAAGGCTTCACATGTCCAAATATAGTAAGTTTTCTAAAATGGAAAATTATCAACACCCATGACACTCTAAACAAGTAAAAAACATCAGAAGGTAATTTTTTTGAAAAATTACTAAAAATATTTGTCCTACATAAGAGCTGCTAAAAATAGTAAGCCTTACAACTAATCTCAAGTTACTTCCATAAAGTCAAATTCTTCCTATCTAGCTACTTTTTGACATCATAAGGTGCATGTATTCATGTTTGGATCTAAATTCCACTTTGATCATTGAATACCCTAGTATGGGAGACAATGATGTCACCCACATGGACCTAAAAGACTTGAAAAATAGAATGTTTGGTAGACCTTATGAACTAGTGGATGAGAAAAGCTTCTTGAGTGGGATATTCAGGCATGAGGTGTTGGATGGACAAAAAGGGGCTAAGTTTTGGGCACGGGACAAACATGTGGCGCAACACTACAAAGAAGGGTTGATGTGCCTAGGTTCAGGACTTAGTCGTTTATGTTGTGAAGGCTATTTTTGGAGTTAGTGTGCTGGGAACACAAAGACAAGAAGAATTGTAGCGCACACAATGGTTTTTTGCGAGTAAGCATCAGTTTGAGCACCATGTATAGTTTAGGATAGTAATAGGATTTCTACTCTAACTATCTATAGGAAGTCTATTGTTAAGAGTACTTACATGTTTTACATCCTTTTGTAAAGGCACATGGATATTAATAGCATGTGACCTATTTTGGAATAGTGCATGGGTGGTGAAGGGAAAGTCCCCACCCCTATATATATGTATTGATTTACATGGTTAAGTATGTGTTAATTTGTAGAGTTGTCTTTGTTGGTTTTGTCGTGCACATGACTCATGGAGATATTTGTGTAATGTAAGAAGCTTTTGCGTTTTATAGTATTTTAATACAATGGTTCATATTGGCTAGATAATGGTGTTGAACATGACTGAATTTGGTTCTTACATGGTAAATCTTGTTATAGTCATTGTTTAGTTCATCTTCTATATATTCTAAGATCTAGATCTGGTTTATGCACTGTATGTTGTTTACTATCGGTTATGAATCTGAATACCTATATTCACCATCATGCTAACATTATGAATAAGTAACCATAAAGAGGGACCTAGTGCCTTTGCGCACTTTGGGTGAGGGCTTAGCTTTGGTTGAGTGATGTGTCAGTGCACCTAGGTTATTTACAGTGAATTCTAGGCTACATCATTGGTTCCGTTGTTGGGACCTCTTTTTTAGTTTCTTTTAGGATGTTGTGTGATTAAGACGTACCTATTGACCTTAGCAAGTGTTGAGGAGTGGATAGTAGATCTGGAAGAAGAATACACTTAGAGATTCAACACTAGATCTAATTTTGACACACACACGTGGGTTGAGCAGAATTTGTATGACTGCTTATATGAGAGCTTCTTTGCTATCTTTCCCATAGAACTATATGAGTGGCTAGTTTCTTATGTGTCTAAAAGGAATTGGAGGTTTCACACACTTGTCTAGACATAAGAATAATTTCAGGCTCTCTATGATGTTGATCTAATTTGGACACGCATTGTGGATACTTGGTTCAATGGTGTTCTATATAACTATATTTTGAGTACTCAATTTCCACTTACTCTTATTCGGAGGTAGATGAGTTTCAATTTTTACGTTATCCCAGGGACCATATCTACATGGGATTCCACTAGCAAGATCCCGATGGTAACCTTGAATTTGGAAAAGAATCTGATGGCTAGCTAAACCCCACCATGAGCAGGGGGCAAGAGTAGGTGTGGTGAAGGATGATAGACCTAGTGGCAGATAGGAAAAGAGAAGAAAGGTAGATAAATTTTAATGAGGTGCATGAGAGGGATTTAAAAAAGCAACACAAGGTTGTAGAACAAATGGAATTGTAGAGAGATATTTCTCGTGAAGGATTTGGAGCTCACATAGAGGACACGAAACCAGAGCATCTTGAATTCCCCTATTTGGGCAAGCATAACAGGGAACCCTCATTGGCCTCTTATGAGAGTGCACCAACAGAGACAACATGGGATGTGGGTGCACATTTGAATCTACTTGGTAACCTATCCCTTGTACTTAGTTTTCCAGTTTCTAGTACAACGAGTAGTAGTTAGCAAGCTAGTTTGGGAAGTAGAGTAGCAAGAGGTAAAGTTGACTTATTAGTAGGATCAAGAGTAAATCAAATAGTAAGTACATTTATGGTCAGGAAGATGTCTTCCTTATTATTTAGAGGTCCAGTTAGAGGTACCTTTTTAGGTGCGTCATCAGCACATAACATAGGCATGTAAAACTTTGGACTCACATCTGGGAGTAGTGCAACTTCACAGACTATAGGAGTTTAGTTTAGCACCACTATTGGGACACAAGGTAGTGCAAGGTAGTGCATCCTATAGTTCAATTCCCTTTATAGGGAGGATCTGTAGAAAAGGTGGCTTAGGATCTGGTAGATCAAGAGGTAGAGGTAACACATGAGGTTTTGGTTATGGTGGGCATGGTTCTCATCAGCTCCGAATATTTACATAATGATGTCACTTCATCTCCCATAGTATAGGGGAATAGAATATGCTACTGAACATGTTCATATGTGTGAGATATTGTGGCATGCGAAAGGAATTACAACTTCATAACATAAGGCCGTAGTAGTTTGTAACTATGTTGCAGGGACGCACGCACAATTAGTACATGAAGTTTGACCCTGATCAGACTTGTGTGGATTATATGACATTACGAGATGCTTTCATTAAATAATTTTATATCCTTGAGTTTGAGTAGAAAAGTATAAGTGCGCTCAAGGATATCAAGTAGGGCACTACTGAGAGTGTCCGAGAATATGATGCTCGTTTCAAAACACTCTTGTCTAAACTATCATATGATATCCATGCAAGTTACCATGCATAGTGATTCGTGAGATGCATGATCACACCTTTTAGGAGGGTGATCTCACATAAGACTTATATAGACTGCGTGAGGCACTTGAAGCAAATTTTCGTGCTAAGGTAGTCGAGAGCATAGAAACTAGAGTGAGCCCATTCTTAGAGGATCAAATCACGGAAATGGAAAAATAGTTAGAGAAAATATTAACTAATACATCAAATGAGACACGTAGTGGAATTTGGTGCACAAATTGTGAAGTAGAGGGGCATACTAAGGATAATTGTCTTCACAGATCGGTGTCTTTGCTTGTTACTAGAATGTGAGATATGTCATTTAGATCATGATGCGAGTTATTGTCCATTGTTACAACATGCGATAAGAAAGAACTTGTCCTTACTGTAATATTTTTTGGTCCACAACTCACAATACTAAAGATTGCAGGTTGATTGATCAGATCCATGATGCCATTGATATTGGTGTAAGACAGACTAGAGTTATGAATAGTTCTAAGGAAAAAAGTGAGCAACATGATCATGATCATACTAAAGGGTGCTATGATCATAATGAAGGGTGATTTGAGGGAGGCCGTGGTAGAGGTCAAAAATAGTGTGATGGATTCAGAGGCCAAGGTCAAGACAGTGGGGACGAGGTGAGTTCGCTCATGGAACATGTTATATGTGTGGATATCCCGACCATTACAAAGTAGTGTCCTCGAATGTTACTTGTTCTTTCTGCAGAAATAATCATAACTATGAATAGTGCTTGAAATCACATGAACATTTGAGTAAGAAGCATAAACAAGAGAATAAGGGTGCAAGGATGGTTACAATACAACACATCGTGGAAATCTAATGGATGCTAAAGTTAGCATTGGATCTTGAGGTAATACCCGTGAAGATTACTACATGTGCTAAAGATGTGCTCGTCAAAGAAATGTTGCAACAAAATCCTACCATTACTAAGGAGGAGGTTTTACATGCAAAATACCCAAAACCTACACATCAGAAGGAGGTTTATTAGGAAACCATGGAGGTACTCAGAAATCTGCAGGGTGAAATACAATGTTTAAAGGAATAGTCATAGAAGTTGGAACAAAAGAAGGTAGTTGAGACTTTCCAATGGGAATGTTGATGATCTGAAGGAAGTATGCAAGATGCTACATTAGGAGAACATTATTCCATTACTAGGGAGTTGGTTAAAAGGAAACACTCCATGCATTGGTATTGAGAAGAGACGACAAATTCTACATGTTAATCTCCTTCTTAGGGTTTGGATTATGAAAAGGAGATCACTCTAAATGTGTTGTGGATGGATGGATTTTGAGAAATATTTTGATTGAAATAGAGCGGAAGTGAATGTGCCAACCTTAGATGCATGGGTTCGATGGGCAAACCTCCATTGCAACCATCTTCCAATGTACTTTATATGGAAAATAAGACTAAGGCCACTCTAATTAGATTCTTGAAGGATGCATCCATTACTATATAGGGGGCCAAGTTCACTGGGAATTTGAGGTCTTAGCACTTACAGAAGTAGACAACTTCCCAACTCTACTTGGGCGCCCTTGTGTTATGCAAATAATGTTGATCTACGGTTCAATAAGGGATATATCAGTTTTGAGAACAAGGAAGAACGAGTTATTATCCCTTTGATAGATGGAAAGTCTGCACCATATGTTGAGCCTTTAAGTGAAGAAAACTTGAAAAGAATTTATGTGTGCACCATTTGAGATCCGTAAGTGCTTGAGCCATCTAAAGAAGGAATTCTCCAGTGGATGATGCACAATCCATCAGTGATACTATAAGTATTTCCTATGACAATTGGGTACATGGCACCTATGTAATGGTTAGGCTTGAGGTAAGAAGCACAACCGCATACGTAAGCATGCTATGCTTGTGTTAGGTGATTAGACAATAACACTATACCCCGTACATTGGTGAAGGAAATCCCGAGGTATTCTCATGAGCCATGAAAGTATAGTGTAAGGATCGTGTGGATAGAAGGAACATGCTAGTTTATACCCTATGTGGGATAAAAAATGCTGGTGGATGGTTCATAGAGCTAATCTTATAGAATGGAGAGCGGTGAGAATTGCCCTATCAAAGAAAGTTTCTCGAAGTAATGCACCTACTCAAATCTATGAATATCATGGTAATAATCCTTTTCACCACCACATTTAGTAGTGTGAGAGACTCTGGACATAGGGCCAAAGATTTATCACCTTTGTTGTGTGAACACAAACTTTATTTCACCTTGCGAGGCTAGGAATGCTTGGTATTTTTATGAAGAGTTACATAGAGAGATTGGGAATTAGAAAGACTTGACTGTAAGAATGATCCAGACTTTTGACTACTTCTCCACTAAACCTCTAGTGAAAGAGGCATTACAGGTTATGAAGTGCTTGACTATGGGAGATAGTGCAAATCTGAAGAACTCATTCAGGAGTTATTTGGTGAGTCAGATCTAGAAGCACGTTTTGATGAAGTAGATGAGATAAATGCAAAACTGCTTGAATGCACTTGCTTAGAGAAGGAGAAAGGAAATATGGTCTATATGGTAGATGATGAAGAAGTGGAAAATTTGGACATATATAATTCAAAGGGTACGCGTGAGGTCTTAGATAGTGTGGATGAGAAGGCACGTGCCTACCATGAACCTATGAAGATGAATAAATTGAACATTGACATGAATGTTGAACCTAAGGAGGCCATAATTGGATATTACCGGTCTCGATCAAGTGGCTAAGATAATTGAGTTACTATGCGATTTCCAAGACTTGTTTCCTAGGGGATACCATGAGTTGAAAGGAGTGCATGAATCTTTGGGCGAGATGAAAATTAAGTTAAAGGAAGGTGTGCACTTGATTAGGAAGAGACCTTACAGGATGAACCCTAACCTGTGTGTAAAAGTTAAAGAAGAAATTGACAAGATGTTAGAATCGGCATTATCTAGCCCACGAGGAATCATAGTGGGTTAGCCCTATGGTAATCAACATAAAAAAAGATGGAAGAATCAAGATTTGTGGACTACAGGGAGCTAAATGCTACATGTGTGATTGATCCTTTCCCTACACCATTCACTGAGGAAATATTGGAAGGTGTTACAGGGCATGAAATTTAATCTTTTATAGATGGATTCTCTGGGTATCATCAAGTAAGAATTGCTAAAGAAGATCAAGAGAAGACAAATTTCACCATTGAATGGGGAAGTTTTGCATACACGGTGATGCCCTTTGGATTGAAGAACGTGCCTGTAGTATTTTTCGCACATTGTTGTTCAAGCATTCCATGATTTTATTCACAAATTCTTACAGTTTACTTGGATGATTAGACCGTGTATGGGCTTATCAAGGATCATTGTGACAATTTGAGGTTAATGTTTGAGAGGTGCAGATAGTTAAACATCTCTTTAAATATCAAGAAGTGTGTATTTGCTACACCTTTTAGAACTCTGCTAGGGCATATCATCTGTAAGGAGGGTTTGTTAGTAGATCCAACTAAGGTTGTAGTCATCTTAGGCTTAGAGGAACCTACTAGTAAGAGTGAGGTGCATGGATTCTTGGGCCACATAAGGTATTATAGGAAGTTTATAAAAGGATATGCTAAGATTTATGTGCCCTTGGAGGAGTTATTAAAGGGTAAAGGAAAGTTCTATTGGGGAGAACCACAACAATGTGCATTCAAAGTGTTGAAGGAAAGGATTACTAAGATGTTTATTCTACATTTTCCTTCATGGAATATACCTTTTCACATACATGTGGATGCCTCTAGCATGGCCATTGGTGCAGTTCTAGCTCATCTTGGAGAAGGTATTGTAGATCATCCTATTTTCTTTCTTTGGTAAAAAGTTGACTCCTGCAGAACAAAATTATATAACTATGGAGCACAAGGCTTTTTCAATGATCTACACGCGATATAAGTTCCGATAGTACTTTCTAAAGCAACACCTCTTGTTTTCTATACGAGATCACATGACATTGAGATACTTGGTAAACAACCCCGTCTTACAGGGGCGCATATGCCGATGGGCTTTCTTCTTCCAGGACTTTGACTTTACAATGGTAGTAAAATAAGGTTAAATTTTTTTGGTCCAGATCATTTGTCAAGGATTCAATCAGGAGAGGATGCGCAAAGTATTGAAGATATAATACCAGATGCATAGTTACATAGGTTAAACCACACACCCTCAAAATTAGCAGATATTTTTTTCTTTTTACGAATAGGTATATTGCCCAAAGGAATGAAGGCCTTGGAAAAGAAACAACTTGCAATTTGCACGACACCTTTCATGTTGATCAGTGGTGACTTATACAAACTAGGCTGAGATGAAGTATTGTGCTGGTGTGTTTTAGAACATGAGTGAACGAAAATCATGGAGGAGGCTCATGACAGTATTATATGTGGACATTATGTAGGGGATGCCACCACACGCAAGATTCTACTAGGTGGGTTATGGTGGGAGACCTTGTACAAGGATTGCAAAGAGGATTGTAAGGTGTGTGACCACTATCAGTGCCTTGGGAAACCTAGACATCATGATGAAATGCCTTTAAGGTCTATTGCTAGTGCATAACCTTTTGAGAAATGGGCAATTGACTTTGTGGGTCCTATTTCCCCAACCACGCATAGAACTAGATCATGTTACATCATCACTTGTATAGATTATCTTACAAGGTGGGAGGAAGCGGAACCTACAAAGGATTGTATAGTGATAACAACAACAAGATTCTTGTGTGAAAATATTCTTATAAGGTATGGATGTCCTTTAAGTTTGATGAGTGATAGGGGCACTCATTTCCTTAATCATACTATAGGGATATTATTGGATGAATTTATGGTTGCACACCATAAGACAACACCTTATCACCCTTAAGAAAATGGGACTCATAAAGGATTTCAACAAGATATTGAGCTAAACGTTGACAAAAATTTGTGATGTTAGAACTAAAGACTAGGATGATAAAGTTTTTGATGTGCTATGGGCATATAGAACAACCTACAAATGATTGAATAAGGCAACACCCTTCCAGCTTGGTGTTTGGTGTAGAAGCAGCTTCTTCCCATGGATTTCATGTTACCTTCTTTGCATATTGTGCACGCTAGAGGTCCAGGCTGATGAGCAAGTGTTGGAAGAATGAATTGATAAGTTAATACAATTGGATGAGAGGCGCATAATAACACGATGGAGTCGAAGTAAGAAAAAACTAGTCAAAAGGTATGGCATGACATGCACATCATGGACAAGAAGCTTGAGGTTGGGTAGATGGTACTTCTTTATGATTCAAAGATTCTACATCACCCAACCAAGCTTAAGGTGCATTAGTTGGGACCATATGTTATCAATCATATACTTGACTCGAGTGCACTTGCCAACCAGAGGTGCTTGATGGAACGTGGTTTCCCAGTTACTTCAATGGGAGTAGGCTAAATCCCTACTAGAAACAAGTCTTCTTGGTGTTTGTAATAAGGCATTTTTTCCATTTAGATTAGATTTCCCTTATTGTATTTCCTTTAGATATGTTTCCTTCATCATGTCGTTATGCTTTTTCAATTTAGTTATGTGTTATGTGTAATAAGTGCACTTACGTGCCGTGGCTTGTTGCAATCTAAAGTGTTTTTATGTGCAGAGGACTACACATACCCTTAGTGTGGGGTGGATAAAGAAGGTTAGTCTGGTACAAAAAAGAAATAAAATCATGGGTGTCCATAAAGGGAATATGCTTTGAAAAGTGATGAAAAATTCAAGAGGATTGCTCAAAGTTAAAGACCACGCATAAGGTGGTGAGTACTCAATATAACTCAAGGAGGCTGTAACATTTGAGACTATGTATGTTTGGGTCACATTGGATAAATAATTTGGTATAAGGAGGCACGAGGAGAGGAGATCTGTGATGGAGAAGCAATTGATGTGCCATAAAGTTATGACCGATGCATACAAGTTTGAGGCATGGGACAAAGAGGTGCAAAACACACTCAAAGGGAATTAATGTCATGTACAGTGGTAGGTGGAGCAATTAAGGAAGGGATTTTTGAAACTTGTAATAAAACCAATGTTTGTAATGACATTTTTACCTTGTGAGTTCAAAGAAAATTATGAAGTGTGAAGAAGAGCTGAAGACGAGGAGCATTCTGTAGATTGATTGTACCTAACAAGATTCAAAGCACGTTGATTGAGCATCTAGGCACATAAGGACTCAAGTGGTGGTGTGGGTGCATGATGAAGGGGTTTAGGCACAATTTGGGTCTGCAGCAGCTAGGGTTTCACCACACTTATGGATTGAAGGAACAATGGCACCACAAAAGGCTCTAGTTATGGAGAAGGAAGTTGATGACCTAATAGAGGAATGACTGGTAGAAATTATTTACCTAGAAGAGGTGATTGAGGGGCTATGGGAGAAAAAAATAACACAGTGTAGGGTTTTGGAAATCAACCATTGAACTAAGAAGTGCCTAAAGGACATTGCAGTAGAAGTCTACAGGAAAACTAACTGGTGGTTGGTAGATGACACTAGAGTTTTAGACACCTCTCGTGAAAAGATTACTTGACAAAGTGTGGGGGTCATGCAAATTTTGGAGCTGCCCTATTTTGGGAAGCTCGAGAAATTATACCAATGGCTCATGTCACACGTGCATGAGGAATTTTTCTACTTCACGGGTAGGAGAATGAGGATCACCACCAAGCTAATTGGAAAGGTGACAGGGTTGCACGACTTAGGCTCAGAGATCACTGATGATTTATCTGACGATGAGGGTATTGATGTAACAACCTCCATACATCAATATAAGAAGGGGGTTGAGCCTTTAAAGTAACCAACATTGTAGACATGGCCACCAGGGTTGTAACACACTTGACAAGAAGCAAGTTGGGTGCCACTGAATGGTGGAATGAGGTGAATATGTGTTAACTACATATAATGCATAAGATGGTAAACAAGACATACTACAACATTGTGGGGTACATTACAAAAGCACCGGTGAATGAGGCACATGTCCAGGTAGATAAAGGTGAGAAAATAACTTGGGGTGCCATCTTGTTGTTGATTGTATTTAATGAAATTGGCGTACCCGATGGGATGAGGGAGAACATCTAGGAGTTTCCATTGGAGAATAAATCCCTAGTGAAGAAATTTTCCAAATACACTCTATGCGAAATGTTTTATATCGCGTATAAGGAGCACTTGGAGAAGTGGTTCAGGAAGCCGTGTAGGGTGTTTGAAGGAGAATGGTGTATTCCATGTGAGATTCCCAAAGTACTAAATGGAGAAGTTGAGTTTATAGTCTACCATCACTTCACTTGGGTGCTTCCATATGCAATCGGGCGGTAAGAGCCCATGGTGTAAGTTTCCCTTTGCTTTTACTGCTAGATATTTCAAGGAGTCAGTGAACAAGTTCCACGATGCATGTAAGCTCCAATTTGATGCGGAAAAGTAGACGTAGATATCCACATTCTGTGTAAGACTTATGTATGGCTAGGGAAAGAGGCCTATGTGGAAACCATGGAATCGACAATGTGGAAATCACGTCAAAGAATTTTGGCCGTAGGAAAAATTGAACCAACTTACGTGTACATTTATCTGAGGCCAAGGTTCAAGGATGAAAAGGTGGTAAAGGGCGTAGATATGACACTCCCAAGACCTCCAAAAAAGGGTAGACTATGGGAACATCAAAGCAAATTTCACAAAGGACCCTACTCAAGAAGATCCCAAGGCTACCGGGTTAGAGAACATCCTGGAGCAGGAGGAACCAGAAGATAACGTTAGACTGGTTCATACAAGGAGATTTCTATGGAAAAGGTGCACATCTAGAGACACCGATGCATGGAATTTGTAGCCGTAAGAAGATCACCATGTGTAACTCCTGTGAAGAATGAGGAAGAAGAAAGGAGAAAGCACAAAAATATGTTCCTATAAAGGATAGTGAGGAGGAAGAGTCCCCTTAGCAAAGTGCATAGGAGAAGGAGGACACCCCTAGCATTGAGATGTAGGAGGATGAAGATATTGGGGACCCAATCATATATGAAACTATTGATGATAATATGAGTACCCATGAGCAACACTCAAGTGAAGGGGAAAGTAGTGCTAGTGGGGATATAGAAGTCATAGAACACCCCACGTCCTGAAGGAGAAGAGAAAGAGGGAGAAGTAAGCCATAATGTAGGAGGAGAAAAATAGGATGTAGGAGATGAAGAACCACAAGGGGAAGGCACACATGTTCAAGAAGATGTGGGGGAATAGACAAGTCAATATGGAGGAAAAGAGGTAGTGGGAACTCAAAAGTTGGGCTACTTGGATGACCAAGCAAAAATCATTCACGCCCGCTTTCGAGCACCCTTCCCAATATATAATTGTATGGCTGGGATTGGATGGACCCAGAGATGGCCAATATGCACACTTGCAAGCAATTATCATGGAGCATGTAGAATCACATGGATGAGCCTGACTTTGATGTTTATGAGGAGGTGTGTAGCTCAAATAAGATGAGGAAGGTGCCACATACATGCCATATGACCATCAAACCCACACAATTTTCTAATGAACAAGTGAGTAACACATTGGTTAAAGTGTCCATTGAAGTAGCGCACTGCAAATTGATTGATAAGGAAACAACAATACAGGCACTCCTAGAAGATAAGAAAGATAAGGATAGAGAAATCAAATGAATCACCCATGAGCGAGATAATGCAGTGGCCGAGGCACAAAATGTCAAAAATATGGCTGAGTAGATTACCAATGAAATCTTACAAAAAGGCCCAATTTTCAAGAAGAAGGTGCTAGAGGAGTTCAAGTGAAAATTGCATTACCCCCATATAATAGTTCATTTGCTTTTAGAGGACAAACCAAAGAAGCCTCCCTAAACCAAAAGATGCTGCAAAAGAAGAGTCTAGGCTCAAGGCTTCAATTGCAAAGAAGATATCTAGCTATGAGGCTATTCTGCAAGCCTTAATAGATGAAATGAAGAAGGAAGACTTGGTGTTGGCCATGTGTGTAGCGCTTGATAACTTAGTTCAGAAAGAACGAAAGTAGAGGAAAATGAATTTCTACAGAAACAAAGGATGAAACACTCGGTTGCATAGAATGGGTTACCCTGGTAGAAACAAAGCACAATTTGCTGCATGCATGCGAGAAGGAAACAACACATGGACCAAATAAAGAGCATTGGGAAGCTCATTGATACAAAGATGGATGTCATGGAAGGAATAATCTCAGGTATGACTAACATCCTTAGAATTTTGAAGAGTGGGGGCGGAAACACGACTCTAGATGAGTTCAATGGCATTGTTTTGGAAATCCCTAATAAAAAAATGTAACTCTTACAAACTGGTATGAATTTGAGGGGGAAATTCAAAGTGAATATCCAAAGTTCATTCTACCAGAGGAGGAAAAGGATGCATAATAGATGACTTAGTGTATTCTTTATTCCTTATTCTTCATTCATTATTATTATATTCTTTGGAGAGACAATTTTACTACCCATTTCTAGGGAAGAAATCCATTTTAGTGTGGGGTAATATTGGATGGATAAAATGGGGCTAAGTGTTGGGCACGATATGAACACGCGACACAACGCTATATTAAGGTTAACGCACCCGTGTTCAAGACTTAGCTACTTTCATTGTGAAGGCTATTTTTGGAGTTAGCGTGCTGGGCACACAAAGACAGGAAGACTTACAACACACACAATGGTATTTTGGGAGCAAGCATCAGTTTGAGCACCATGCATAGTTTAGGCTAATAATAGGATTTCTACTCTGAGTTATCTATAGGAAGTCTATTGTTAAGAGCACTTGCATGTTTTTCATCCTTTTGTAAAGGCGCATGGTTATTAATAAAGCATGTGACCTATTTTGGGATAGTGCATAGGTGTCGAAGGAAAGTCCCCACCCTTAAATATATATATATATATATATATATATATATATATATATATGTATTTATTTGCACGTTTAAGTGTGCGTAAATTTGTAGAGTTGTGTTGCTTGGTTTTTTTGCACGCATGACTCATGGAGATATTTATGTAATGTAAGAAGATTATGCATTTTATGAAATTTTAATATAATGGTTCATATTTGCTAGATAATGGTGTTGAACATGACTGAATCTGGTTCTTGCATGGTAAATCTTGTTATAGTCATTGTTTAGTTCATCTTCCATATATTCTAATATCTAGATCTAGTTTATGCACCGTGTGTTGTTTACTATTGGTTACGAATCTGAATACCTATATTCAAAGATAATGCTAACATTCTAATGAGCAACCATGAAGAGGGACCCGGTGCCTTTACATGCTTCGTGAGCACTCACCAGCTAAGTGATATGCCAACACGCCCGGGTTATTTACAATAAATTCTAGGCTGCATCATGAGGTTATCCACAATATTTTCAGAGAACTAAATTAGTCTTGGCCTATGCATAAAACTAGGAAGCTAATTTTATAATAATTCAGCATGTGAGAATTCAATACTTGCATTCCTCACTCCAAAGGGCATTTCTTAGTGCCTACAAATTCCCATTAGGAATAACAAGGTCATCATATCTAAGGAATTTAATTTGTAAGAGTGGCTTAAGACTGATTTATATTTATAAGGCCTTGTGACTTGGTTAAGTCGCTCGAGATATGGAAGAAAGCCTTCTTGTATTCCCAAGAACCTATCAAGGAGTGAATTTCATGAGGTCTATTCTGATGCCATTATTCTACTAAGCAAGGTGATGGGGAAAGAAATGATGAAAAAAATTCAGGATTAGATGGCTCAGCTTAATCCTCATGGATACTAAAGGAAACCAAATGGTGGATTGGGGGTAGATCATTAATGATAATATCCATCAACAATTGATGTAGTTTCCTTCACTAAGAAGTTCACCATGAATTCTTACCTGGTGTATTCCCTTTCCTTCACAAGACCCTTTAGAAGATTGTCCATTGCTCCCCATGTGCCTCAAAAATCACCTGCATATGATAAGTATATGTAGATGACTCATAAGGAGAGAAATTCCCACTATACCATGGTAAATGATGCATTCACCATGCTCATCATCAAGCTCCTTAAATCTAATCTAGACTAAAGAATCTCTCCCTAAGAAGTTTCACTAATAAAAATTATGGGAGTCACTTCATCCAGTTCCCTACCTTTACCTACATCAGAGTTATAAGATATGATCTTTCTCCTCGTAGGCTACCTAGGTACTCGAGTGAAAAAATCATAATGTTTGAGTTGTGTAGACAACTGGCTCATGTTCATGCCAAGTGTAAGAATAAAAAATAAAGGTGTGTCATTTCCCATCTCCTTGGGAATATATTCATATAAGAATGTCACAGATGCAACAAACATCAAAACATCCTTTGCTAACATCAGTCTCTACTCCTACACATCTAGGTCTGACTTTGATATCAAGAGAAATCTAGAGACCTTCATCTTTCTAAGTTTTCACCATACACCCCAAATTGAAGACTACTGGGCCAATTAAATGGATAATTTTGAGGTGCGAGAAAAGGGCATTTATAGAAATGAAGTTAGACCAAATGAGATATTTAAAATTTGATTGATTCATTGAGGGAATAAAATATGATGGGTCAGACTTGTTTGACCCTGAGTACCAAGCAATGCAATCTTCACCCCTTCCTCCCACTCCATGGAATATCAGAGAATTAGGTGATATTAAGGAGAGGATTGCAGTAGTAATCCAAATATCAAGAGAATGGTTCAAAAGGAAGAGAGTTAATTTCATCGATTTTGGTGGTCTCCTGACTCTATCTAGATAGGTGTCTAACACTTCCTCTCTAAGGGTGTATGAAAAATCCATGAGGTCCAATCAATAAAAAATATTAAAATAGAAAGATGGTGGAATAAGGGCCAACATACGTTTTCCATCCTAGGAAGCTTCATAAGAAGAATAAGATCATTAAATATCCCATTGGGCCTCTTGAGATGAGTGAAATTGATCCTTCATAGTCTCATGCTCTTCACTAAGCACCCAAGTGTATCCTTCTTGGTGGTAGAATCATCCCATCGTGAGCAAGATGTGATCCCTTACCAAACACCTGAAAGTGATCCCATGCTTAATGTTGTGTCTACTCTAGAGGAAAATTTCCCATGGATTCAAGAGTTTCTTGGGAGTTATTAAAGGACAGTACAATAAGCCTCAACACCTAATTTTGAGGTTATCTCAAAAGTTGTGAAAACCAAACAAATTAAAAATAGAACTAACCTCCCATTTCTTCTCTGGAGCCTCTAGATCCTAGTGCTCGACCCAAAGTTGTAAAACTTGTGGAAGAAATGACTCAAGATGATTATTATTTGACCAGAATATCTTTAGGGAAAGAAACACATGAAGGAGATACACACCTATTCAAGAAGTCTGCAACCCTCTTGCTTTCTAGGAATGAAGAGTACAAGTAAACCATGGAGAAATTGGAGGAGCATGTGAGAACTCTCACTTCTTATGTGTAATCATTCCTAGAGCCTGATGACATACATCTTCCTCATATAGAAGTTATCCTTCCCATTAACATATTTGATCCTCGCTAATCAAAAGAGCCCAAGTTTATACCATGTAAGGGAAAGCCAATGGTAAGTGGGTTAAAAATACTCTCGAGAAAGGAAATGCATTAATACTAGAGGTTCTTTCCTTATTCAAGTATGTTCTTGCCATTGTTTCAAAAGTAAATAAAATAAGGGAAGAGATTAAAAAGAGAAGAATCACTATGATAGTGTGTTCCCACATGTGTCCAAATGAGTTGCCTCAATTTCCAAACTCTTATGAGTAGAAATTTATTCACATTTTTGTTGAGACCTCGTCCCGTGTGTGCACTCACACACTAGATGCCAAATATGACATGATAAATGATGTTATCTCCAAACTTGAATCTAGTGGGAAACATTCCTTCGAGATTTTAGATGATGTCAACAACTATGTTTAGAATCTTGGATCCCTTCCACTCATTGAGAATTCATCATCAGAAGGACTCATTATTTCTTTCCAAGAGTTGGTCAAGAAAGAGGCAGTGATCCTTTCTCCTTCAACGAGGATACTTTGGAGACCCTTTCCAACATTAGAGGCCCAATCTAACATTTTGGGAGATCATAAAGCGTGTTTTAATGAATGCAAGAAAATAAATGATGTTCTCAAGACATGGATCAAAGTGTTGAGATACGTTCGTATTCTAGAAGTAAAAAAGGTGGCACCTATGGTAGTAAGGAAAAAGGCCGAAATATCATTCGAGGATTTTTCCTCAAGGTTCACCAAGGGCTAGTTCTTCATCAAAGATAGGATTCATCATCATCCGATTGATTAAGCCTTCTCTCTCTCTCCTGTTTTCTTCTCTCTTCATATTTTAATTTTTCATTAAGAATGTACTTTTTCACTATTTTGTCTTATTCACTTAAGTGACCTTTAATTTGACATTGTAAGAGTTCCTTTTCATTAATAAGAAAAATGATCACTTTTATTCCCTAATAATATGAATGGTCACAATTTATGAGGAAAGGTGAAAAGTCATGCGGGGAGATGAAAAGACATATTTGTAATGCTATAAACTTGAATGGCTTATCCATTCCAAGGGGTTAACAATTGTTGATTGTTGTAAGTTGAAGGGGTTTGTATCACCACTAATGCAAGTAATAAAATCTACATTTCTTATATTTCCTTTTCTATGTTCTTCTACTCTCTTTCTACTCTCCAACTTTGTAAACATTGTGATCTTATATAGCTAATAAGGAACTTTGTGTCCTTGATTAATGGATCTATAGAACTTTGTGCCTTTGGTTTATTAGTCTTGTTGATTGCTTACATTTTCATGTTCTTATAATTAAATGAGGATGTAATTTGATTAATGTATGTGAATTTTATAAGTCTACTCACAACATTAACCCTCTCTCCCTATTTTTCCTACTCCTCTTTACCTTCCCTTCACAACAAATTCCCCATACCCAAGAAGGAGGGGTTTAGCACCATGCCTATTAGTGAAAATCAATAATTTGCGTTGTGACAAATTATTTCACCAACAAGAATAAAGAGAATTATACGAGGAGATTAATTTAGGTCTTATCATGAGACATGATTTTTTAGTACCTGGTATATTCTTATGGCAATACAAGGCACATATTTACTCTCTCATCTTCTAGATAGGTGTAAAGAAAGCATGTCCACATGTGTGGTAGACTTCATGGCATATGTTTTACTAAAATTTAATTTTAAATTCTTGTCATGTCAAAAGAGGCGGGACTTGATCATTGAAATCTACAAGAAAAAGGAGGTTATTTGACCTAACAATCTTCGGTGGTCATTAACAAGGGCCAAGGAAATATGATCAATTATGTAAGACATGGAGCAAGATTAGCTTGGCATGTGGTTTAGGCAACCAATCATATTGGAGCCAATTACTTAGTGGACTAATGATCAAGACTAGCCACCGAGAGTTATAGCAAGTGGACGAAGGCAATGATTGAGTTTAATGGATACCGATACCTAGAATTAATAACATGGGATACTTTTTCCAATGGATATAATTGTAGTAGGATTGTGGAATCCTTAAATAAAAATGGTTGAATCTATAGTAGGAGGACATGTTAATACATAAGTTTGGGGAATGATGAGCCTTTATAATTCCCATTCCAAGCCCCCATTTTTTCCACTATGCCCATCTTACCTTGTATTGAATTGATATTAGTTTTATTGTAAATAATAATTTTGTTGACTTAAAGAGAATTTTTGTGCATGAATCTTGGTTATATTTTATTTTTCATATGCTTTCTTGAATTGATTGATATAATTTGATTTTAGTGCTAACAAATGTGAATGGGAGAAATTTCATAGTCAAGAGCAAGATTCACACAAGCCTAATGTAGGATTCACACAACTAAGCACATGACTCACACAACGAAGCACATGACTCATCCAGTAAGTACAATATTTTTACAACCCATGGAACTACCTATTCAACATCAATTCCATCATGAAACTTGGTCTGCTTAGGTGACAAGTGCCTCTTTAGACATAAAGATCATTCATGTTGACATGGTTTAGTCTTTGCATTCAAATTCTAACTGATAGTAACTAGTATTTGTTCCATTAAATCCTCCACTTTGTGAGGAGTGTGATTACTTGAGTTCATTTAAACTCTAGAGATCTTTAGATTCAGTTGATTTTTTTACAAGAACTCCGGTTCCATTCAAAAGATGAGTTCGACCAACAATATACATGTATGACTACAAATTGACTTAATAACTACCAGTTATATTGTTGTTCTGACATAAATATGTTTAGTTAACTCTTGCATGTAATTCATAATAATAAGTCATTAAGGAAGAAGAGTTAGACTTCACCTAATATATAAGGCGTTAGCATTATAGAATAAGTATGGTATTTTCTTAGCAATAAAGGAAGTGCATTGTAAAATTAGTGATAAATAAAAGGCATGATTCTGGAATCAACTATGTTTTTCGTGAGTAAGATGTTGTAACTGGATCAAAGGGAAGGAACAAGGGCCACTCCTCCCCAATGTGAAGGGAAGTGTTGTTTATTTCTTGTTCATCTATTTCAATTTGTTTATTTTCAAGCATTTAATATGTAATATTACTTCTACATGTTTCAATTCCTTATAGAGTTAGAAGTATTTTTCCTTTTTTTTCTTTTATCAGTTTTAATAAGTTAGGATAGATTCTTAGTGATAGTAGTTGTTTATTTCTCAAATAAATAAGTTGCATGCTCAATACATTTCAAACCATTATTTGTTGTAAATAGCCTTAGACACCACCCTGGTATTGACATAATATTGAATGATTAAAGTGCGAGTATCAATGACACTCATCATCCAATAGAAAAATTACATTCGAGTATGCTTTGTGAAATTCACTCCGAGACCAAGTCTTAGGGATCTGAGAAGGCTTCCTTCGTGTTTGATCCATGACCCAACTGCCAAGCCTTGCAAGTATGAATATTTCCTTGCCCATTATTTTGGGGAAAAATCTTGAGTAATGATTATCATATTGTTATAAGCAGTAATTTACAGGAATTGAGAAATACCTTTTGGAGTGAGGAATGCAAAAATTGAATTGTCATCTGCTAGAATTGTTCTTGAATATGGGTCATATTAATGAGCATAATCCAAGAGTAGCACTGTGCTTTGAATGGAAAAAGGATGGCCACCTGATCTAAACATACCGCTCAAGAATACCTTTTCCTCCACAGTTCATGAGGTTCACTTAGCATCCTTGATTTCAGATCCTCCAAGTCTATGTGTGTTACATCACTGTCACCCACATTGGGATACTCAATGTTTAATATGCAAAATTACTCTAAACCATAATACTTGACCTTCATGGAGGCTAGATGTGGTGAAAAAATGGGGTATGAATGATTTAACCCCAATCCTTACACTTTCTATTTTTAGCAGGTCCGAACCCATATGTTTATTTTTAGCAAGTTTCTCAAATTGACACTTTTTTAGTGTTTTTGAATTGAAAGGGATGATGATGATACTAAAAGTTTTCTAGTTCTAAAACTTACCATTTTTATAATGAGGACCTAGTACAACTTACAATTTTTAGAATGAGGACCTCTAGATGTTGAAATGGATTGAAAATAGTCTCAAAATTTTAGGTTTTTTTGGGATGCTTTACTCCAATTTTAATAGGATTTTAATCGACATTGGATTTTTGAAAATATTAAAAGAATATTGAAAATGCTGAAAATGTCATATGGATGTAGAAAATTACTCATATCATCAATGGATGTGAGATTAGATTTGATGTAAAGGCATTTTCAAGAGGATATTGGTGAAGTTTCATGGAAAATGGATGCACGGTTTTGTAGTTATGAGTAAAAGTTTGTTTTCAGGTATGGGGGTTTCTAGAAAATTTCAATAGCATGTATATAAAAAAATGGATTTGGGGGAAGAACAAAGCATTCAAAAACATGAAAAATTACTAAGTATTGAGATTTAAAGCATTTTCACTCCATTTGCACATTTTAACTCACCTTTTAACCCAAGAGGCTAAACCTAGGTCACTCAAGGGTTAGAGGGGTGAGTTACACCCATTAAAATATAGGAAATAAGATGATAAGGGGAATGTGGGCCACCAAAGTGTGCCTTGCACCAAATCATGCCAAGTGTCACAATGTGAAAACATGAGAATGAAATGGACGAGATGAAAATGGGTCTTTGAGAGCCGAGAATGAGTCATGCATGTCACCAAGGGCTAGCAAAGAAGGCGAGGCATATTTTTATGTCCATGTTATCCCCTTATCTATTGGTATATTTGAAAAAGGGACAAAATGCATTGAAAAATGTGCCATTGGTCCATATTCACATGAGGAGGGGACATGGTGACTTAAAACAAGTTTATAACATGCCTAAGACACAACTTGCAAGGTATTAAGTGACAAAAACCAAACCATAGAAAGGGGGTGCACTTTTGTGTCCCTACTATCCCCTTACACCAAGGAATAAGGGAAAAGGGACATCTGGGGGTGAAAAGTGTGCCAAGGGTCCATGTGGTCATGTTTTACAAGTAAAAACAACCTAGGGAGAAAGTTGTGAAGTCTTAAGTGACACAACTTAACTTCTTGATAGGGGGCACAATTTTATGTCCCCACTATCCCATTACACCAAGGTATAAGAGATAAAGGAAAAATTAAGGTGAATTTTTTTCTCATAAACTTTATTAATGTCATACTACTAACATGAAATTAGAACATGGAGAATGCTTTTTTAGCCCCGAGAGCATATTTTAGAGTTTGGAGGAAAAACCTTATATGATTTTGACTCCAAAACACTTTCTTAGTTCATTACAATAATTTCCAAGAGCTAAATTTTCTTGCACTTTTATTTTCATGCCCAATCACTCTCTTAGCACAAAGGAGCAATGACAAGTGACCTAGAATATCATGGAGGATGTTGGGGCCAATGATAAAAATGATATATCCACCATATAGTGAACTCAAATATATGTACATTGATTATTTGTTTGACTTCCAACTCTTCTTGGAACTCTTAGAATCTCCAAAACAAGTTCACTTTCTCCGTTAAGGCTCATATTCCATGCATATACAATGACCCAATTTTGATTGAATAGCTCCTGAAACCACATGAATTCACAAAATTCTTTGAAAATTCCCGTATCTATTCAATACTCATCTACACAGCCTTTAGATGGGTTGAGCTCTTTCCATTATCCTCTGAAGGGTATTCCTTTGTTGTAAAATGGCTAAAAATAGCCCTTTCTATGCCTCCAGAACAACTATTCCACCTTAGAGATGAATGGATTCATGAATCCATTTAGATATACTTCCTTGCACATGAAAAACACTTAAAATCATTTTTATCATGTTCTTCTTAGCCAAAATGAGGATGAAACAATCGATAGGTTGGTTGGAAGAAGGGTTCAAAATGATCGGGAGAGGAGGTTTCAAGTGGGGGTTAGGTTGTCATGACCAAAATTTTAAATTTTACATGCCATAACTTTAACAGACAACACTCCTCTACCCCTAAAGAATCCAAAGTCATAGCCGAGACCATGAAATTTCTCAGTGTCCCTCCCACTACTAATAGTGGCAAATTCCTAGTTAGAGTAATGTAGTCTTGTTGGGACAATGTCAAGAATAACCACCTTCCCCTTAACATATAAATGTCCATCATATATCCATAAATCCTATATACTCTAGTGATGATGAGAGTGATTCTATATTGCATGAGGAAATATTCCTTTTATTCTTACATTGATTAATGGTGGGATTTATGTTTCTTATGGTGATATATCCTCCCTTCATAAAGTGAGTTCTCGAGTGATGACATCCATGATGATTATAGTTTCCTTGCATATAATATTAGTGAACATAATTGTGTCTCCTCCACTCCTCTTGAATGAAAAACTATTTACCTTGATCGCAAAACTTATATTTCACATATACATGATTCTACTTGTGTTCCTACTCTTCCCATTGAATGTGAAAGAAATGATATTTCTTGCACCATTAATGTTTCTACTAATACTCTTGAATGCAACAATGATACAAATGATTTTATTCCTATTACACATACTATGATTGATACAAATTTTGTTTCTACTTTCCTCTCAAAAGAAAATGAAGTGATTTTATTGTGAAAATACTTCTATTATGAAATGAAGTGATTTTATTACTTATCCTCCACTACTTGTATATGATAATGTGCATAATTATGACATTATTTATATCTATCTTAACAAAAATGTACATATTTATTCTCCTCTAGTTGCATGCAATACACATAGTCTAGTTTCCTCCGAAAGGAACGATAACCGGATAATACCAAGCCAAGAACATAGATGCTAATCAAACACCACGATCAACAAGATGAAATTAATTTTCCGTAATAGTTTTACATAAAACCTTTGCAAAAAAATGAGCAGCAATATCATATATTATTATGGAACTAAATGAAATACAATGAGAATGGACATTGCTTATATAGGCAAGGAATAACAATCTAAGAACCACCAAGGTCGAGATCAAGCCATAAATCATGGAAAGAACTAGTCATCAAAGAACTAGTCAAGTCCATAGATTTATGAGAGAACTAGACATCAAGGATCTAGTCAATACCATAGATCAAGGAAAGAACTATACCTAACAACTAGATAATATCTCCTAATATCTAAATAAATAAAAAGAAATATCCACACACATAAGTGGGTGAGGATAAATACAATAAAGGTAAATAATGTACCTAGGTGAACATGAGCTAAGGTAAATACCTACTCTAACACCCCCCTCAAGTGAAGCTAGGGGCCAAAATAGAAGTGGCATGTCTATAGTATGAGTCCCGAAATTAGGCCCGATGAGGTACTCATGTACAATTTCTAGGAAAAGAGACACCGCAAGGTACTAAAAACCAAGAATAACAAAGTAAAGAGAGTAAAGACCCGCTCCAAGGCATCCCAAGAATGTCATCTCAAAAAAATCATAAAATGTTGAAGAAGTTTGGTGTGCACTATGGTCCAATCCACTTCTCAATCACAAAACTCAAAAACAATCGACACTGGCTCCACCGTAATAACTCCATATAAGGAGACCACAATAGAGTGATGTCGAAAGTGCAAAAAAATACAAAACATAATTCGATCAAGTGCTGCGCAGATATGTGTGCCACGATCCAAGAATAATAACCAAAGCAACAAGACAAGGACTAAAAATCCAGAGTGTCACGATCTAAGAAAAGCTAAGGTAACAAGGCAAGGACACAAAACCCGAAGAAGCAAGATCAGCACCACACCCTCCCATATTGCTGAATGGGTGGAGTGGCACTACAAATCTGTATGAGTTTTCAAAACAACTACTCGAACACTAAAAACTAACACTGGGATCCACCAGAATAGCTCCCCCATAAGAGAGACTGTCAACATGCCAAAAGTGTCGAAAATACAGATAAAAAATATCTCAACAAACAAGAGAGATACACTACACCTGCTAAAGAAAAATGCTCAAAACAAGAAGCATCACAATACATAAGGTATAGAAAGTGGAGCAAGAGGCCGAATGGTGGAGGATCCATGCCTATAGAGTCCTCTCAACGAATGCCTATGTTGCCTCCGTAGTGATCAGATATCCACCCCAAATCAACATGGATGGATGAAGAAGATGCCTGCATATGACTTGGTGTAAAATGCACAATGGGTGCATGCAAAAGAACTTTAGAAGTGTGTCAGGTTGATCATGTCTAACAACTGAAATATCAGGTTTCTCAATCCTAAGTGAAGGTACAAAACTCATGTGTTGCTCATGATCCTTAGAAAGAGTCGAGTGAACAAAAAAGGAGCTTTGTCAATGTGTGATCCCAATGAAGTATCTACTTGAAAACCAATGTCATGACGAGAATTCCACTTAACATGTGGAATAGAGGAAACAATACCTTGTGAATATCTGCCAATGACTCATCAAGTGAGACCCATAGAATGAAGCATGTGAGAACCGAATGCAAGTGGTATGCTTTTAAAAATCCATATAGCCGAGTAAAAGTAGGATACACAACATGTGGTACTTGTAATAGGCACAGATGTAGAAGAGCATGCAATAACAAGCCTCACAAAGTTTAGAAGCATCAAAAGTAGGTTCAGCTCAAAGACTCGGTAGATCAATGTCATGGGTACAAGAGCAACAACTGCAAGTGGACTAGGATCATGGATATGGTTGTCCACAATATGATGGTGATGTCAGTAGGCTAGCAATTTTGTTCTCAGAAGTGTATTATCAGTATCCTTATCGTGAATGAGTGATTGTAGAAGATAATTTCACTTCTTAAGTGATCTATTTTCTTCCAAAATATTATAATATCCTCTTGAAGTCCACATACTTCAGAGAAAAACATATCATTCTCAAAATCCATGATAGGTACAAACTGTAACTCCCAAAAATTTAGGATGTCGGGCTCAACCGAAATTGCATCCACAATTGATTACAACACTCCTCCATATTTGACACTTTATAACTATAGTGCAAGTCTCAAAATAAATAGTTGTAATGGAAAGATCATGAAAAAAGTACTTTTGCAAAAACGACACTCAAAACAGAAAGTTACCGATCAAAAGTTACAAGCTTTTTAATATTTTGCTATGTTATTTATTTTAGGTACCACTAAAACAAAATAAAACTAAAGGGGGCTGAAGTTAAGCACTTATTAGTAGGAATCACAAGCTTTAAGCCCTCATATGACCATACCATATGACCAAGGGCTAAGGATTTTAATGGGCACAAATCCCAAGGTGAACCAGCTTTGCTTATCTCGTAACCACAAAAATGTCATCTCTACGTAAACAACCGAGTTTACAGCTTGATCTTAGGGTTTTCACACCTTTTGGATCCAATAGAAGCCTTTGTTTTCCATAAAAATGCATACAACAACAACATACGACCAAATCCCAAAATTTATTTGCAAAATAAAACTTATAGACGGATGTCAACAACAATCTCCTGCTCTGATACCATGAAAGGAACGATAACCAGATCGTACCAAGCCAAGAACACAAATGCTAATCAAACACCATGATCAATAAGATGAAAGCAATTCACCAAAATAGCTTTACATAAAACCTTTGCAAAAAAATGAGCAACAATATCATATATTATTATGGAACTCAATGAAATACAATGAGAATGGACTTTGCTTATATAGGTAAGGAATAACAATCAGGGAAAAATTTAGTGGCGAATATTAGTAATATGGCGAATATTCCATTTTTGAAAATTTTGAAAAGGAGAATTTTTCGGCACGGTCAAAGACTGCTCACCTAAAAATTACACTTTAATTTTTTTAGGGTCACTTCGCTACCCTTGAAAAATATCCCCTATATAAACCTAGATTATTCACCAGGTAGAACACTTCTACTTCACATTTTTCAACAATATGATATATCCCGTATTATAGACGTGCGACAAGGGGGTAAGTTATTGATGCATGACAAGGAGGGTTTGCAAACAAGGAGATACTACAGATATCGACGATAGTAGTAGACGCATTTATGTGAAAGAGTTTGTTGACGAGCAACATGGAGATTTTTTCGATGAGAAAGAAGAGGGCAGAGGTTGCAGATGAGAAAGAATAGGATATTTGCTATTGGCGCGTAAAAAATGCATTGACGCACGTTAATAGACCTCATTGACGTGCGTCAACAGACCTTATTGATGCGCGTCAACAGACCACATTGACGCGCGTCAACAACCTTGTTGATGTGCGCCAAAGAGTTCTCGCTGACGCCAAGCGCCAATGAGGGTTATTTGTTGACGTGCGACCTTGATGGATAGTTGACGCGTGACAAGGAGGTACAATAGATATTGACACATAGCAGATGCACGACAAAGAGTTTGTTGATGCGTGACATGGAGATTTTTTGATGAGAAAGCAGAGGTCGGAGGTCAGAGACGCAGTGACGGAGATTTTACGCGTCGCGCGTCAAAAATGCATTGACACGCGTCAGCACACTCGCTGAGGTGCGTCAATGCACCTTCGACGCGCATCAACAACCGTAATGACATGCGCCAATGTAACTCGATGATGCGTGTCATTACGATTGTTGACGCGCGCCACCGAGGTCCGCTGATGCACGCACGCATTTTTTTGACACGCGACAACAAAATCTCCCATCGCGCGCCTACATGCCTTCTCGTCGCAAAGATTTCTGACAATCAGGTGAAATTTTTTCTTACAACCCCCAAAAAATTCACCTTCCCACGAAACTGGTTCCGGGATATTCGCTGTATTCTTCACCTCTGATTTCCAAGAGTTCTCTTAAAATGAACCCCGATAACAATCTAAGAACTAATCAAAGTCATAGATCAAGCCATAAATCATGGAAAGAACTAGTCATCAAAGAACTAGTCAAGTCCATAGATTTACGAGAGAACTAGACATCAAGGATCTAGTCAATACCATAGATCTAGGAAAGAACTAGTCAATGCCATAGATAAAGGAAATAACTATACCTAATAACTAGATAATATCTCCTAATATCTAAATAAATAAAAGAAATATTCACACACATAAGTGGGTGAGGATAAATACAATAAAGGTAAATAATGTACCTAGTGAACATGAGCTAAGGTAAATACCTACTCTAACATCCTCTCTTAGTGTGAATGATTTGCTTATAGATAATAGTAATACTCCTTTAGAAACCCAATGTGTGACCAAGCCCATAGAACCAAAAATGCCACCTAATGACACATCACCCCATATTTCTTTTAAAATAAATAATGTTCCTATGGCCACTATTAATGGTAATATACAACCCTTAAATGAGCCTCTAGATGTCTATGTCATACCTCCTCAAGAGGCCTTCTCTTTTATGCATGCAATAGGATATTTTTAATGTAAATTACATACTTTTACCCTAGAGAGAAAATATTGTTATGATAACATTGATTCCAATACTATTTATGGAAATCTTATTCAACGTAAAATATTCCAATCACAGTTCCTTGGGAGTTTTTTCATGCCTTCATTCCAATTGTTTGATAGTACCTAGATCCTTATCTACATCTTAAACATTATAGAGAACTTATGGTTTCATATCACAATGATATGTTTCTTATCATAAATTTTCCTAAGAGTCTCATAAGAGAAGTTATATATTGGTTTAAACACTATACTAATGGATCTCTTAGTACCTTTTACAACATGGAGATGTTATTCTAGTGCGATATACCTATAATAAAGGCCTTAGGGCTATATATGAGCATTTTCCATCTTTGCATAAAGGTGATATTAAACTTGTATTTGACTATATGTTACATTTAAAAGCTAACATGCACTTACTATTATATCAACCCATTAACCTATAGATTAAATATATATTCTATCGATGTCTCATATGAGCTCTTAAGGAATAATTACTTTATGATACATGATTCATTTATGGAGATTCTTCTACGTGTTATTGATCTAAAGCAAGACCTTACACTCTTACACTAGCCTAAGCCTCCCGCCGAGAACATTTCACTTGCTTCTATTATGCATGACTATGATGCACCACCAAAATCACTTCCTAATTACTCTAGTTAAGGTTATGGAGCATGGTAACAAATTTTATAATCCTAATCCTAGACCAAGTGTTATCCCAAAGACTCCTACTAGGCCTAAATGTAAACCTCGTTTATTTTGACAAATCTATTAATATGCCACATGACATCTTACTCACACTCATAAATAAGGAGTCAATTTAGTTACCACCTAATGACCACCATCCCCTCACCAACTTGAACGAGCTAAGGGGTTTCTTTTTTACAATTTACATCACAGTAATGGACTATGGGATAATGATTGTTATACATTAGATTAAAAATTTAAGTTACTTGAGGACAAATGCATTATCACTTTTAAGATACACCATTCAGACAAATCTACTTCACCTCCTTCATGACATTGGCCTAAAGAAAGTGATACTCTCACTAAGAATTGTTCTTCTTATACATCAAGTGATGATTCTCGTGATGAATTTATTCCTCCATAACATCCACAACAACCCACATAAATATGATTAACCACAAAGAAGAAGTTTGTACCAAAAGTTACAAACTTGAATCATATAACATCTTCGGCACCATAGGTGACATGTTCGATTAATCTCAAGATTCACGTTTGATTTGCACCACATGCACCTTCGTATCTAGTGCGATTACTCACACCTAGTCCCACATAATTTCTCCACCACAATGTTTTAATTAGCCATGTATCTCACTCATTATCCAAATTTCTTCTAAACCACTACCCTTTCACTAAATACCTCATGACATATATGAGGATCACCCTTCCTTTAAAGAATATTTTTCCTCTCCCTATATTCTCATGAGATATTATGTAGAAGTTACACACATACCACCCATCACTCTTTATCATCACTACATGCACATCAATAAAAACACAACCATTTTCCCAATCATACAATATAGATTAATTCACACATATTCTAATCATGTCTACTCTAGATTTCTTACACATCACACATATTACTTACTAATATTAACAATATATGTACATCATCCAATGGGAACATCATAACATCAAATAATATACATACAAATCAAATACATCTAACAGTCATCACATACATCTATTCATCTCATCAACTATGCCACATAGTATATTACCAATATGACAAACACATTTTTTTCGTGAATCCAAAAATAATATATTTATATATTTACAACCAAAAATCCATACAATATGCCAATGGAATTACTCTTTATGCATTCACTCATCCTCATCTCGCTCTTGATAAGCATTAAATATTGATACCTCAAGGGCCCTTTGGTGTTACCGTGACCTCTTGATCACAACCTTTCTCGATAATGTGCTAATCACTCATGTAATGTGGAAATATCTACCAACACTTTTGCATACTCATTGTGGGAGTCTACCAATCATGCTATCAAATCTGGTACCAATTTATTCACATGATGGGCATATAAGTGTTGTTCTCACTCTCCTCAACTCTCATCCTATTCACTTTATAACACTATGCATGTGGCTACCACCAATACAAGTGGATCAAACAAGTATGCATGCTTTCCCACTATATCATCCACTCGTTAAAGCATACCTCGCATCACCACATTCCTAAGAATGTTTTTGGGTAATTTTTGCACATATATACATCAACAATGGTGGTCTACTAAGTATCACCTACAATAAACAATACCATTATATCAATATCTAATGATACAATAAAATCATAACTATCTATCAACTAATCAAATCTCAAACATCACATAATACTTACATTACAAAACTATTACTACTTTGACATCTCCACCAGGGGAATCTCTCCTCCATTATATTCTCCACATGTGGGTAGAGGCATCCCTACACTATCTAATCCTCCAGGTAAAACATCCCATCTTAGATCACTGACTACAATAGGAAACAATAGAACCCATATAGTCTCTACCCAATACTCTATGTATGTTGATGTATAACCTACATGATCCCAATCACTCAACCGAACTAGTTGGTCTACCTCATCTGATGGTGAGGGAAATAGCTCGATGGGTTAGACCTAGTCACAACCTATCTTTATAAGCTACATGCATAGAAATCCTCCTTATATATGGTGTCGATGTACCTCTTGTATGATCCTATTCTACTATATAACATGCTCATATTGAAATAATTCCCTTTGGTTAAGAAATCAATCCTCTAACCACATGGTATGTCATATCCACCACATCTCCATGGCATCCTCCATCCACGCTATGAAATCTCTGTATGGTTTCTAAATGATATCATGTGGTGTCAACCTATCCAACATGGATCATCATATCATATCCTTGCCACCATGACATCACCCACCTCATTATCACAATATCCGGATGGGCCCAATCTCGGCATGTCCCACTCATCATCTACATGAAAATAATATACTCATAGGACTATACATGTAACAAAATAATCACTACACCACCACCACCATGGTTATCCAATGTGAACCTATAGAGGTCTCTCGTATAACCGAGCTAACATATAATAACCCCACGTATATCGTGTGTCATACTGCTATATCTCCCGACAAGTCCGACACATCATTTATGATATCTATACCCCTTCACCAACTAGTAGTATGAATTATGTTAGTGTAGGATAATATTTATTATATTTATTAATTTATGTGGATTTTTCCTACACTCTAGGAGTAAGCTTGCTTATATGTATAAGTCATCGTAGTTACACTTGGAGTTAGTGACTAGTCATAGGAGTTATACTTAGCCATCATTGTTAGCTAAGTGAGAATTTACTCTCAGTTTGAATATGTCAAGTGTGGGAGTTACATTTCTATCTTGGGATATGATTCTACCAATAATGGAGGAGTTATGAAAGGAATGATAAGAAGATCATTCCAAGCCATGAAGATCTCAGATGATCATAACACACCACATTTGATAAGCTAAAAGAAATTCACCTAATAACTTTACAAAATAATTTGCAAACAAAGAATAATAATATCATATATTATTATGGAACTCTCATGTATGAGTACAATGAGAATGGGCCTTGCTTATATAGGAAAGGAAGATCAATCTAAGAACCACAAAGCCATAGATCAATCCATAAATCAAGGAAAGAACTAGTCAAGACCATAGATTTAGGAAAGAACTAGTCATCAAAGATCTAGTCAATACCATAGATCAAGGAAACAACTATACCTAACAACTAGATAATATCTTCCTAATATATAAATAATATAAAAGAAATATCCAGACACAAAATTGGGTGAGGATAAATATAATAAAGGTAAATAAAGTTCCTAAGTGAACATGAGCTAATGTAAATACCTATTCTAACAAGTTACGCATCCACTCTCCTATATGTACATCTAAATTTATGAGCAATTCCAAGTCATTTGTGTATTTGGATAAATCTTGTCTTTGAGTTATTTTTTGAATTTTCATGCTTTTATTAGTTATTTCATTTTCTATAACTACATGTGCACTTTTTTTTCTATCACTAATCCTTCAAATACTCGATAAATGAGGCTAATAAAACACAAATGAAATTTACACAATTTCGTAACACCAAATGTTACCATATCACTCAACCTAATCATGTGATCTCCAATACCTTTACTCCTTACCCAAAATATTTGTGCCTATCTCATATGGTATGTAATGTCTAGGGACAATACTTTCACCCTCTTCCTATACTCAATAACGAAAAAATATGATGCATATCCTCTAATGTCACCAATAACTTCTTTGTCAGAATCTAAAATGTTATAAGCACAATGAATGAGAGAGGGGGTGACTTAGTCATAAAAATTCTTTGTTTAATTTTCCATTACATACATTTATCATTCAAACCATTCATTCAACATCCATAACCAATTATGAACTTATTAGGTGTGCAACATCCATTCAAAAGAACATGAAACAAGAGAGAGTACACATGAACACTAGATATAAGGTAAGAAACCCTCAAGGGGAAGAAAACCCACTGAAACCTCTGCTAATATTACTCATAACAAAGGACTTGCATGAATATTACATATCACACAATATTTGTTTAGTGAAGCACTCACTTCACAAGGAGCACCCACCCCTATTTAGTATAGCACCCACTATAAAAGGAGGCTACTACCCCTAAGGTGATCAAACACCCACTAAACCACATGATAATTAAGATCACTTAGACATTATTTCTCCCACAACTGATTGTGATCAAATATTAAGCTCCTTTCACACCAAAACCTCCTCAAAACACACCTTCTCCCACTTCGCTAAAATCTGCCCACTCACATGTTGATTAGGTCAATTGAACTTGCATACCTACTCTTTTATGTTTATCATCCCTTCATACGTATTTTTGGATTCATCCTTATCCCATTTATCCTCCTCTTCCTCATTCTCTAGCTCATTCACATCCCTATCATCTCTACTAGCTCAAATGAGTAAATATAATGACCTTTATACATGACACTAGCTCATAATACCTCTAGGTCAGAAATGACCATATAGGTTAGTCATTCCAGCTCAAAAACATACCAAAAACATCATATAAACATCTCCAAGAGACCCAAGTAGGTCAGAAAGGGTCACACCATCAAGGACTAGCTCAAGACAACTCAAGTAGGCCTAAACCAAGCTCTCTAAGCTCCAACGAATGAATCATGATAATTAAGGGAACATAAAAGAAACACCACGAATCCAACATATGAACATATATCAGGGAAATCCTCTAAAAATCATAAAAAACACAAGAATATCTGCATCCGATATCTCCACCATGAAACACACCAAGAAGCAACCACCTCAAAAAGGTCTTACAAAGACACTAGAAATCAATCCACAAGAGTGAATAATGATGCATAGAAAAAAATATTTCAAGAATTCTTGTGAACATGAATGGATGCACCATGACTCCAAATCACTCTCTAGGTCCATGAGACACCATCAAACAGGGCACAACACTCCAAGAAATTCAACTCTCTTACCTCCCTTAAACATGTAGATCTTACCCGAAATAGGTCACTAATACTTGAGATGGTTCACATACCAAATCACCTCACCAAGGAAAAAATGACATAAGAAGTATATTAGCTGATGTAATTTACATCATCAACCAAATTAAGGCTTAAGGCATCCAAACAGACCCATCTCTAGTATTGTTCAAACTTGCTCCAAGGACTCAAGAACCAATCTTGAGGAATCAAGCTCTAAACACCTCAACCATCACTTTCAGGATCAACCAACACTTGGAAAACATCACCAAGTATATGAAAAACTCCTTCAAGCACTAATATGCATACATCACATGAAAGAATACACACTAGCACACCTGTTATAACAAGCCTTGTTAATAGGCCTAATAGGGATAATTAGGCCAATAGGCCTTCAACTAAAAACCTCCTCATCGTACCATTCCAAGATCTCAAACACAACATATCAGATGTCTACAAGCTATCCAAGAGTAAATCACCATGCTCCATCATGTAAATCAACTTGATTCAACTCAAACCTCCATGACTAGGTTTTATCCCTGAAGGCCAAAAGTGGTAGGGAACCTTTGGAGACTTGCATCTTCAAATTTCCTCACCACACCTATTTAAAACATTCCATAGAAACTTATAAAATCTCCCAAGGAATATGGAACAATTCACTTCTCATCATGAATCTTCCATCTCAACCCTAAAACTATAAATCTCCACAAAACTAGGGTTTTATCCCACTTCTTGAAATAGTTGGAACATGATACCACCACCAAAATGAGCCCTAGAGAATCCTCTTAAACTTTTATCCATCACATTTACTTTCCTAGACCATTTGGAGACCACACCATGCATTTCTTCCATATCTATCTAAAATGAGGGTTTAACTAGGGTTTAAGACCAACTTAACTTCTTAATAATTGTTCATAAATATTGGATGATCAAATAAACTCATTATTTTTGAAAAATGATCTTAGCTCAATAAAAAAACATCCCCCGAATACTCAAAGCTCCCATACGAAAACCCACACATTTGGGTGAGCGAAAGAAGATGACATATCAAGTCGGATTATGCTCTTTAAGAGCTCAGTTTTCCAAAAGCATCATGATGACCTCTTGACTTAAATTTTACCTAAAGCATATGATGACCTCCTCTATGTATGTCAACTCTCATCCATGCTCAAACACATCTGCAACTCTTCAGCCACTGAGACTTACCTGTGTCTACATGCCTTGTTCTCAAGAAACTTACTTTAATGGACCTTGAAACAACATCAAACCTATAAGTACTAACCTAAAATGCCTTACACACTTTATATGTAGTGTCACAACATGCCTACCTTTCTTAAATAAAAATTATCTTCTCCATACGTCATACCACCATGTAAAACCCCATACACTAGGCCTAGGAATATGCCTAAAATGACCTAACTCAATATATACTTCACATGAACTGACCATGATGACTTCTAACAGACTCATTAGCACCTCTTGCACATCACAAGGAAGATTTATGACCTCATTAAGACCTCATACCAACTTACAAAGGCACCTAACTTGCTTCAACATACACCAAGAAACCATGAAAAGACATTGAGATTGGACACTACCAATCAAACTTCATGTTTGACCTTGATTGGCATCTCATGGAGACAATTATGACATATAAATTCCCTTTTCCATTAATTACCATTGAAATCAATGACAATACCCTAGAAATAATGGTCAACAATCTCCCCTTTGTCATTGATGGAAACCACCTTCAAAAACATTGATGGCAACCACAAGACCAAACACCTACAAGAATCCCTTTTTCATGTTTTTGCCTACTCTCGCCTTTTAACATCTATGAAAAATGAACAATGATAAATAAATCATGAATGGACAATGAAAACACACAATTAAAACAATGTAAAACTGACTTACTTGTACACAAGCTCCCTCTTGGAATGTACTTTCTTTCTTTAACTTTAACAACTACTAATGAGATTCATGAACATGTTATTAACATGCACATAACTCCCCGTGAGAGTATATTCTCAAAAAAATTCTTCATACCTAATGTACACTATCTTCTTGGTCTATACCATGCTAAATCCACAAACTCTATCTCCAAACACTAGTATGACATAATTTAGGACCATGAGCCTTAAAACACTTCTTCAATTCAACTTTTCCAACTTTCTCAATGTAATAAAAAAAAGTACACCATATGAAACATCATCTAAGTACTCCCCTAGACACCATACCATCATTCTCTAACAATCAATGCAAACATAAGAGATCATATCTTGAACACATGTCATGAGAATGGGTCGAGTCAAATGCCACAATCCTAAAGTAGATTTTCAGCGATCTCTCGCCTCTGTTTCACTATACTTTCAATCAATTAGCAACTCTACCTACAACAATGTCCTTTGTAATCTTTTAGACATGGATCAACAAATACCTAAATCCACTTAAAATTTTATTGATCATATGGTTGACTCCCCCTGTGACTATACTTCATTTTCAATTTGAAACTCATTATGTTTGTTCTTCTTGCTCAAATTAGTTATTACTCACCCAACCATAATGGAGAATGACCTATACAGACCTAGATAAGGTCTTAGAACCACTTTTTTCATAATACACTTGACTCGGACCTCTAGGAACCCTCCATATACTTGATAAATGACACAACTGGTAAGACCCTACAACATACCTGATTTTATGTTCCTTAAAACTCGTTATAATATTGGGCACATACATCCTTGATTGGAAACACTCCTAGATTTACATCCCATTTCCATTCATATCCTGAGACACTGTTCATAGTCCTTGAATCTTCTTATATACCTTTGAAATAAAATTTCTCGATGACAACTTATAACCTTCCTAAGCATGAGTGTAACTTTAACAACTCACATAGACCACCTTAAGCAACAAAGCAACAACACAATTGATAACATACCTTGATCTATTTTGATGAATGATAACATAGTAAAAACAACACATACTTCCAAAATAATTGATAGGATATTTAAGAAACATACCTGTAATCTTGGATCATTTTCAATTTCCCCTACTTGATAATACAAACATGTTATCATGCAATGTGCAACAAGAAAATACCTGATTTTCAAGCATGATAGGTCATTCTGAGTCCTCCTTCATATCACCCTAATCCATGAGTCAGTAATATCCCATCCATTTGAGAGGTCAAATATATCATTTCAATGTTCCCTTAGGTGATTTAGGGGTATCCATTCATTTCAAGTGCTTTCATAGCAGGATCCATCAAGACATGCTTTTGGAAAGCCTTAGGAAAGGTTAATCCCTAGAACTCTTGAGGCTAGTGCACACCCCCTAGAGTGGAAATAAAGGACTAAACTTATCATGGATGTGTATCATAGGGTTGAAAACATTGTAAAATAATTTTTGGGAGGTTTTGGGAGGTTTCAGAATTTTTGGAGTAGTTTCAAAGAAAAGTGGGTCTTAAAGGCCTAAGCGATTGCTGCAAAAATAACCCTTGAGCTTCGTGAAGCAATTCCAGGAGATCCAAAAGGATTTAGGATTAAAAATAAATATAATTGGAAAATCATTATAGATACCTATGGGATGGAAATATCATATTCATCACTAAACCTAGGAGCATTATGTCCACAACTAGTTTTTTGCATGCATAACCTTGGAGCCTAAACACAAATCTTATTTTTTAGGGATAAAATGTCAAAATAAAGATCTGAGACCCCACCATTGGATTCATAAGGTTAGTTTTAGGCTTGATTATATAAAATTTCACTAAAAAATCCTCTGAAAGCTCAAGATATGGCCCTAGCAAATGGCTCCCCAAGGTTAAGCTCTAACAATTAGTCAACTTTCTGGGTTGGAAATCCAACCGATGGGAGAGTGGAAAACTTTTTTACACCAAGTGCACCAAATATTTAGTGCATATGGTACAATAAAATTTTCCCCATCCTATCAAGACACCATTTCATCATATGACCTCGCTAATCTCTTTCTCACAAGTTGAGCCCCACATGCTCCATTTCCCAGACCCCACTCCATCCAACCAAGCTCCGCCACATGGACTAATCAGGATAAGGAACACTTTTTTGCACTAAATGCACCAAGACCTTGGTGGAAAAATTAGGTGTCTTTACCAACATTCACAAGGCTACACCCCTCTGCATTGAATGGTGCATCTCCTATTATTGAAGGTAAACTAATCATAATCCTATCTAAATTTTGTGGGTGTCGAAATTGGTTGGGGATCATGCATGGACACTCCACTAAACCTATAGCAAAGTTCTTGTATAAGGTACAAGGGAGGAAAATAAAAAGATGAGGGGGAAGGAGAGAAATCAGAAAGGAAGATTATTGTCGTGAGTAGATTGCAGAGCTCACACCCAGTAACTAGAATAGTTTCACATTCAATATAGAAGAAATCAACAATGAAGCTAGCATGATCAATGAATTAAAACACAAAGTATTCATATTCACCTACCGAAGATACAAAGCTCTTGCATCACTATTCTTGCAAAGTGCATAAATGAAAGAAGTGGAAGAAACAAAATATGCTCATACCAACTATGCTTATTGTGTCAACGATGAGAGGAAACCATGCATACAAATCTGCACACATTCATACATCTTGGAAAGAAGAAACTTTATTCCTTGATTAAAATTCACACATAATGTATAAAGAAAGAGAAAAGAAGAAAACATGTAGCAAAAATGTAGCTTTATTTCATGTATATGGATGACACAAATTCAAAAAACATATTACAATCCACTATTGCTACAAAGTGATAGTTCTTCAAAAATATGGAATCCCTTAGAATAGAGTGGTCATCCCAATTTATAGGAATCTAAATTGTCCTTTCACCTCCCTCATATGACTCTTCTTTTTCATATTCGACTCGTGACCTTTTATTTTCCACGAATTAAGTATTTTTCTTATAATTTTAAGAAAATTCTTTTACAATTTTTAAAATAGGTCACTTAAGTGAATAGGATGAAATACAATGATTGCACACAATGAAGAATTAGAAAGAAAGGGGAAAGAGATGAAGAGAGGAGAGAATGAATGAGAAGAAGAAAGAATCCGATGAAGATGATGCACCGTTGCCTTCACCTCATTTCATAACTAATATGATGAAACATCTCAATGTGGAGAAATATTATTCTCTGAACCTTTTACACCATAAGAAACCTCCTTCAGATAATGCATGAACAACTCAAACTAAGTGTTTATAAATATTGTCAAACGATCTCCTTAGTGACCGCGGGTATTAATCACTGAGGTCCACTTCGAAGAAGCTTAAGGATTGCAATTGATCTTTAATGACTTCTGTTGCATAACCACACTTTTTTACTCATTAGGAAGCTTTGATGAAATGTATTTTGAACACTTTTTCCCACCAATGATGATCACAATTCCCCCTTGGTACATGAAGCGTAGACATGTTGGTCATAGAATGAGTGTTGAGAAACATTGTTTCATGACTTCCGAATGTGACCTTGGGAGGAACATAGCATTAATCATGATGATCATCTTTGATACTCAATTGATGAACTATAAATCATTTTGATTCACTCGGATCTGCGAGTGATGAAGATGGATCCACCTGATGCGTATTGTGTACTGCGATGCCCTGCCTTGTTGTAGGACACGATTGGACTCAAGATGACATTTTCAAGATCTTTATGGAGTTATTATTTCTCTTTTTTAACAATGAAACCATAATATAACCTCACAAAGAGATAAAAAAGAATCAAGATGAGTGAAAATGAATCCATCTGTAACTTTCTGCAACTGGAACTGAAAACTACTATTTTTAGAAACCAGGTTCCAGGAGTTGTTATCTTGGGCTGGTTGTTTTTTGGCTTGTTGTTTGCACTGAGGAGTTTATTTAATGTTCCAAGTTTTCCACAAGTTTTTTGGGTTCAATTCCAATCACTTTCCATTTTTGGAAATTTGTTTTTTTGCTTTTTCACTTTTTTGATTTTTTGACCCATGTGCCCAAGTTTTTTGCTTGCGTAGTTTTCATTGTTCTTTCTTTTGAGGAGTTTTCCATTTTTGGAAAATTACTAAAAATGGAAAGTGTGAAACAATGACACTTGATATTTTTAGAATATGAAAATCACCATGTCAGATCAATGAGAAAACTCTGGATTCTTTCTGGGTTTTTGATTTAGATGCTCTGTATAAATTTTCAAGTGAAACCGCTTCTTAGATTGATGACAAATGAAGAAAGAGCACTTTGTAGGGAAAAAAATTAAAATTTCTTCCATTAAAAATAAGGAATGTCTTTCGATGTTTGGTTTTTTTCAGCTTCAAGGCATTTGGATTAGGAATTTTTTCTCCAAGTTTCATTAAGATTCGATCACGATTCATTAGTTATGAGCAATTCTTTGTTTTTGTGCCCTAGGGTTTCTAACAACTCTTGATCATGGAAATTGTTTCAAAAAAACCTCTTTTTCTTCAATCTTTGTAACAATATTGAATGATTGAAAAATTATTTTGGAGGTGGTGGAAATGTTGTAGAAGTAACAATGGAGGAGAGGAAGAGATCTCAATAGTTGGAGAAAATTTGCTCGTGTGTGCAGGAAGAATGGAAGTAGCTAGTGACAACCCGACAATTAGTAATTTTGCAATATTTTGATGTATTGGGGACAACAAAAATTTTGTGAACCACTTGCACTAAATGTTTTGTGTGATTTTTGCAAAATAGTGCACCCTATCCTCATTGGTCCACTTGTCGTAGTGTGATTGGCGGTGGGTTTGAGTGGAGGGCTTAAATATAACACTTTTTGGTTTTTCGTGGTCACATGCTGAATTGGGGGCTTAAGAGGATGGGGGAACATTTTATTGCATCTCTTTCATGAAGTTTATGTGCACTTGGTGCAAAAAAGTGTGCCATATGCTGATTGGGCTACATGGCAAAGCTTGGTTGGTTGGAATGGGGGTTGGGAAACAAAGCCCAGGGGTTTATCTTGCAAGAAGGAGCTAAACTATGGTCATGTGGAGGGTCCAAGGGAAAAAAAATGGTAGGGGAGAATTTTATTACACCTTTTGCACCAAATATTCGGTGCACTAGGTGTAAAAACGTGCACCACTCTCCCATTGGTTGGATTTCCAACCCAAAAATGACTAACCGGTAAAGCTTATGCCTTGAAGATCGACTTGTCGGGATCATATTTGGAGTTCTTGAAGGATTTTTTTGATTAATTTTTGTATGATTCCACGTATAAATTACCTTATTAATCCAATAGTGGTGGCATAATCCTCCGATTCTTCCTAAAACCCCCTGAAAAATAGGTTTTTTTGTTCTAGATTGAAGGTAATGTTTGTTAAAAATGGATAGTACATAGTGCACCTAGGTGTTGTGAAGAATATGATTTCACCATCATCTAAGGCTTTGAAATAAATTTCTAATGATATTTTTTTACTCCTAAATCCTTTTAAAGCTTCAAATTGCTTCCGAAGCTCGTAGCTTTTGGGCACCATAAACTGCTTAGGCCTCTAAGACCCACTTTTGCTAAACTTGCTCCAAAACTTGTGAAACCTTCCAAAACCTTCCAAAACTATTTGAAAAAGTTCTTGGCTCTCTGGTATGCCTCCTTGATGAGTTTAGGCCTTTTGTTCCACTCTAGGGACGTGTACCAACTTCAAGAAGACTAGGGAATAACCTTTCCTAAAGCTTTCCAAAAGCATATCTTGATGAATCCTATTCTAAAAGAAATTTAAATGAATGGATACCCCTAAATCACCTATGGGCCCATTGAAATGACACCTTGAAATTCTCAAGAGGGGAAATAGGACTGACTCGTGGGACTAGGAGACTTGGTAAAGTGTTCGGAAAGGTCTACAACCAAAATTTTTGACGCTGGGGTCTTTTGTCATGCTTGAAATTTGGGGATTTTCTGGTTACACATCTACATGACAACAATACCATAGGGTGTTCATATGTGAAATGTTCTTAAACAATGCCAAAGAAAATCCTATCCTTGGGCCTTCCGATGAAGATAAAATTAACACTATAGAAGATGATGCAAGATCCACCGACGAAGACTTTTGTAATCTTACACAACTCACTACAAAATTAATAACATTGTCCTTGTTTGGATGTTCTCTAGATGAACTCCTTACATACGGTGATGAAGAAATGAACATTCTAAAAAGATAATATGTGGAAATTATTTAGAGCATAATAGAAGGAAATTCTGACCCTGAACTCTATCATGAAATTTGGAGGTATGCTCTAGCTCTACAAAGAAGGTATGAACATCTTGAAGCACTTCATCAAATGGAGGAAGAAGATGAGATGCACCCTATGGAGGAAGACCCTAATGGCTGCCCATACTATGAGGTGTTCATCCCTAGAATATTCTTGGATGCTCCTGAAGAATATCCTATCCTTAAACCTTCATGAGAACCAAAGAAACATCATGGAGGATGAGATAGAAGACATGAAAATGGGACCACCATTCATCAACTCATTTTGGCTCAAGGAAGTTCCCATTGGAGGAAAAATGGATCCAAAGGAAGAATATTATTGCATAATGTATGATTAAATGTTTTTGAAGACTTCACCAATGAAGAAGTACAAAATGACGAGTTTGAGGTAACCATGGATAATCTCCTTTCAGATTTTGATCTTTCGATTAGTGATGGAATGGAGGTATGCAAAGAAGTGTAAGAGAACCATCATGCATCCTAGAACCCAAATGATGAATTCAAAATGATCATGGACAATTTTCCTTCCTATTTCAATTCTTCAAGTGATGTAGAAATGTTGAATGAAGAAATGGAGATAGTTGAAGAATCAAACTTGCTTCCCGATTAAATCATGGATAAACATATGGAAGAGACCAATTTATTTCTTGAAGATGAGAAGAATGAACAACTTGAACACAAGCTCTTCCCACCCAAGGATCGAATGATCATCATGGTGAGTATGAATTATTTTATTATCCATATAAGTAAGAGGATTCAATGATGGATGATTAAGATATATCTGAAAATGATTATGATACTACCACCCAAACATGGTCCTCTCGCTTCCTACCAAGAGGTGGATGATATGGATTTTGAGCTCAAAGGAGTTCCCTTCCCATGAAGCATGGACCTCTTTTCCTTATCAAAATGTTTCATGAATTAAGTATGTCCATTCTTGCAAGAAAGTGAACCTTGGGCTATAGAGATCATATAATAAGTGAACATGGATGTTTTAAATGAATCATGGGTGTGTATGGATCAGATTTTCAACCATATCCCGAAGCACAATGCATATATTTTTCCAATGAGGTTGATGATGAGTCTATATAAAAATCATAAGAACCATCAATACAAGAAATCTTGAAGGTTGTAGAAGAAACTAAAGATCCCCGAATTAGTCTTGAACTCTTGACTCGGGCCATGGAGATGCAAGATAAGTACGAATTAATTTGTGCTCCTCTTTTTGATACACCAATGTTCGATCGAGACAAAGCCAATGATTGAACTTGATGTCTTCCTTGGTAAGAGTGAATATGAAAGCATGTATTTTTATTTCACACAATGGAAAGAGCTTTGTGAGTTTAAAAGAAGAAATGTTCTGGAATCCTCTTTGAATATTCTCAATATTAAAGACAAAATCCTTGCCATGGAGGAAGATAGTAAAGAAAATGCTGAACTAGTTTACATTGAAGAAAGTTGTTCGAACAAAGTGAAAAGTTATAAGATTCTTGGGAGTGTGTATAAAATCATCCGCTTTCAGCCACTTCGGTATGCTCCACTAGTGCAGAACAAGAGTTCATATGGAAAAGTTCATTTGAGGGTAAAGAATCCTTCTACAAATAAATTGAAGGTTACAATTTCAAGAATGATACCAAGATGGGATTTGAGCATACGGATATTAATGACAATTGCTCTGGAAAACAAAGTGAGAGTATACATGATTCTTGCAAAGTGATCCAAAATTAGATTGCACTCACTTCCGAAGCTCCCATGTGTTTTGAACATGTTTTCATGATGCATCAAGCTCTTGAGGATAATGAAGACATTCGGTCCAATGATGTGGCACACATTCTAGAAAACACTTGCTCAGAGAAACAAAATGGGATATTTAGAGAAGTTGTTGAATGGGAAGAAAATCCATTTTTTCTCACTCCTTTCGAGTACCTTGCTGATGTAGGAGATGATTTGAAGTTGAAATTAAAAGAGGATGAACATTTTCATGACAAGATCAATCTTCCCACTCTTGAAGACATGGAAGAACAATGTCTCATGATCGCAGGGTGTCAAGCGGAAGCATCAAGGTACAAGAGTTTTGAGAAAATGATGAAGAATTCATTTGATGCAAGAAAATTCTTTTATTAGTATGAGTATGAAGATGGAGTCCTAGTGTGTCTTCTTCTTCTCCTCAAGCCATGTAAATCCATCACAGGAGCATGGTATGATCAGACAATGAATTTTGTACTTCAAAAGTCAAACTTCAATCTGTTATTCCATGATGGCATGTAATTTTCTCAACCCATTGTTGGGTATGTGTATATTCTTTCCCCAAATTTGTAAAATATACCTCTCCTATACATAGTTTCCTTTTTTTGTCGTGTGTTGTTTCCATGTTTTGTGTGTTTGTGTGTGTTCAATAAAGAAAGTTGTGTAGTATATCTTTCTAGCGACTCTAAAGCCCAATGAATAAGGCACTAATATGTTAAATGAAATTGATATTTTGGACTCCTCATGTCATTTCCTCACCGTGATTGATCTAAAACATGTCCCCAAGCTAGAGCCAGTTGTTGTCATGCAAATTTGCAACAAGAAAATCCCCAATTTTCAAGCATGACAACCATACCCTTCCCAAAAAAATTCTCAAACATTATTCTAATTCCTACTTCATATCACCCTAATCCCTAAGTCATTCCTATCCCATCCATCTAAGAGTTACAATGTGTCATGTCGGTGTGACCATATGTTATTCATGGGTATCCATTCATTTCAAGTGCTTTCGAGCTAGATCCATCAAGACCGGCTTTTTGACAAGCCTTAGGAAAGGCTATTCCTAGTCTTCTTGAGGCTGGTGCACACCCCCTAGAGTGGAATGAAAGGCCTAAACTCATCATTGAGTTTTATAAGAGGGACGAGAATGTTTAAAATCATTTTCGAAAGGTTTTGGGAGGTTTCACAAGTTTTGGAGTAGTTTCAGCAAAAGTGGGTCTTGGAGGCCTAAGCAATGGACAATGCAAAAACAACCCCTGAGCTTCAAGAAGTGATTCCAAGGGCTCCGGAAGGATTTATTAGTCAAAAAAATATCAAAGGAAATGTATTTAAGATCCCTAGAGGATGTTATTCTCATATTCTTCACAAAACCTAGGCACATTATGTCCACAACCAGATTTTTGCATGCATAAGCTTGGAGCTTGAAAAAAACCCTCTTTTTAAGGGATAAATGGTAGAATAAAGAGCTTATACCCCCACCATTGGATTCAAAAGGTCATTTTCAGGTAGAATCATATAAAATTTCACCAAAAACTCCTCTGGAAGCTCATGATATGGCCCCGACAAGCGGCTCCCCAAGGTAATCTCGAAAATGAATACTTGTAAAGAATATTTGACACAAAACCTTTACACATAAAAATATGGTGCCGAGTGTATTTTATTAATATAAAAATCAAGAATTAAAATCAAAAGAGAGATTTGTAATATTTATAAATATTGGACAACTTCTATCTCTCCACAATATATGGAACAATATCAACTAAACTAAGCAAATATGCAAAAATAACTTATTGCCCCTAATTGCCCCTATTTCCCCTCATGGAAATCATCTGGGAAAAAAAATGCAAGATATAACATGATCCCACAATCCAAGGGATAAGACAACTAAAATACAACTGAGTAATAATTGACTTTATCTAAGCTAACTTAAGTAATTAAAAAATTACTTTATTACAATATCACTTTAACTCATATGATGAATTAAGTGTTAATTTATTTCCAACATTTCCCCCGTTAATTTATAATGATCTGAAGTGAAAAGGAGAGAAAACTCTGAATGCCTCAAATTTTGGATGTGTAAGAGACTTTGTGAAGATATCTGCACGCTAATGTTCTATCGAGGCAATGTTGGAGCTGGATGTTGTTATTCTAAACATGTTCATGAATGAAATGTACTTGCACCTCAAAGTGTTTGGTGCGTTCATGAAAAAATGGATTCTGAACAAGTTTTATTACTCCTTCATTGTCTACATGTAGGATTGTTGGATCTTTTTGTGGTATTCCCAATCCTTCAAGTATACATTAGAGCCATATCGCTTCATAGACAACTCCACCTACTACATGATATTTTGATTATGTGGAGGATCTTGAAACATAAGTATGATTCTTAATCCCCCATGATATTGGTCCAGATCCCAAAAAGAATATGAATCTTAAAGTGGATTTCCTGTCATCTATGTTTCCTGCATGATTTGAATATGAATATCCTATTAAGAAGAAGTTATTGTTCTTATTTTATTCTAGGCCATAGTCCATAGTTCCTCCGATGCACCTCAATATCCACTTTTCTCATTTCCAATGAAAAACCCTTGGTTCTTGCATGAATCGTGAAATATAGTTGACTGCATAGATGATATACGACCTAGTGTAAGTCAACTAGATGAGACTCCTGATCAACTATTGATAGAGTTATATTTACTTGTGGTGATGGATCTGTTCGAGATAGTTGAAGTCTTCATAGGTGTGAATATTGGTTTAGAATCCATAATATTGAACTTCTCGAGCATTGTCTTGACGTATATCAATTGTGACACAAAGATATGATTTTAGTTTTTCTAAACTTCAAGTCCAATACAACAATGCATAAGCATTAGATTGGTCATGTCGAATGATTGTGTTAGATCTTTCTTTGTTGACTCAAAATTCCTCACCGAGCCTCCGGTGATGACTAGATCATTGACATATACTACAATGATCACTATCTGCCCTCTCTTGCTTTTTGAGATAGATATTAGGATCGTATGGACTCTTGTTGAATCCATTTCGAATGAGATGCTCATCTATTTTAATATACCATGCCCTAGGAGACTGCTTTAAACCATATAGTGATTTTATGAGTTTACATACCTTTTCCTCTTTACTTGGTATGACAAAACCTTCTGGTTGAGTCATGTAAACTTCTTCCTATAAATCACCATTAAGAAAGGAAATTTGTACATCCATTTGGTGTATTTTCCAACCAAATTTTATAGCTAGGAAAAGATTAACTTGAGCGTTTTTATCTTAGCTGTGGGAGAAAAAGTCTCCTCATAATCAATGCCTTCTTTTTTAGCATATCTTTTAGTAAATAGTGTAGCCTTGTGTTTATAAATTTTTATGTCTGATTTGTACTTTGTTTTGAAGATCCATCTGCATCCAATCAATTTTTTCCCTAGTGGAAGATCTATAAGTTGCCATGTATTATTTTTCATAAGTGACTTATATTCTGTATCCATATCATCTTTTCAAGGTTTAGACTGTAGGGATTTTAAAACTATGGATGGATTAGTAGTTTTAACAACTTTACCCATTAAGGTCAAATTGACCTCATTTCAAGCCATACTATGAGTCCTCATTCCAGTGGTAGATGTGTCGGGGCACTATCCAATTTTTCATCTCTCATCATACTTGTATACCATTTAGGCATACTTTTAGTGGTTCCTGTGGGAGGTTGAATTTCACCATCTTCCCCATCATCATTGTCGTCATCAAAGTGATTACCATCCTCTGTTTTCACTATAGGGATGATTTTTTCATCATGTGAGTGTATAAAAGGAGCATTTGCTTCTTTCTTCTCAAAGAACTCAACATCATGACTAGTGTATACCCTCCATGTTCTTGGATCCATAAGTCTGTAGCCAAGTGCTTCATCATTGTATCCTAAGAAGATAAGTTTTTTTATTTCATATAAAGATTGGTTCTTTGTTTTTTTGGAATGTGCATACTCGCTTTACATCCTGTTGGCAAGAAAATTTGTTAGGGACAAATTGGTGGTTATCTTGCCAATGCTCTGGGAATCTAAGTCCCTCAACTTAACCGATGTAGCTAAAAAGGTGGATTTATGTGGTGGCCTTTTGACTGGGGATCCAACAAGGACACTCCACTAACCCTACGACAAAGCTTACAGATACCTACAAGAGAGAACTTTGTCTGAAGAGTGGGAAAGGGGAGTGAGAAATTAGATAGGAGAACTAATGTTGCAGGTAGAAAATCAGATTCTTACATACATCAATTAGAAGTTTTATCACATGCATTAAAATTAGGAGGAAACAACTCTATGCATAGCAACAAGACCAAATGGAATTTATGATCACAAAGTCTCAATAAACCCCTTAGTCAAAAAAGGCTTGAAACTCCTTCTTCTTGTATTGATTGCTTAAACCAAGTTGTACATAGTATGAGAATGGAGGAAAAATAGAGAGTGGGGAAAGGAAGAATTTGGCTATCTCCTTTGTTCTCTCAAGGTAGAATGCACTCTTGAGCTTACAAAATTAATGACCAACCCCTTGAGATGGGAATGGACCTACAAAATATTTAATTCCATTTTATAAAATCAAGGCAACTTAATTTACGTTATGTTTCTAAAGTCACTTTTAAGTGATGTAAAGGCATATAAAAAAGTGCAAACCACAACAAAGAATTAGAAAATTTGAAGGGAGAGAAAGTTGGGGGAGAGGGAAGAGAGAGAAGAGGAGAAGATGTTGCCTGATGAAGTCTATTGATCCTCGTTGATGGAAAACTCTGAATGTAGTGAAACTTGAATCTTTGAACTCCTTACACACTATAAAACACCTTCAAATTAGCTCACGAATGCTCACCAAGTTGAATGAACTAGGAGGGATCTCAAATTCCCTATGAAAAATGACTAGGATGATCCTAAAAAATGATGTCCCCCTGAATTATTATCCTTGTACGTCCCATTGTGCCAAAAATTCTCTTTCGGTGTGACTTTCTATTTTTAGTAATCTGTGAATTGTGAGCTGATATGACCTTTTTCATGAATTTTCCTACGATATTCCCTTTATGTTTACCAAATTCTTCATGTCCTCTTCAAATGGAATATTACCTAAAGTAACATACCCATACATAGGAAGGCATGTTATTTTTAGTAAGTGCATCATGGATGTCAGGATGCAAAGCGAGTCTTGAATGTTTTGGGTTTTATTATGGGGTTCCACACTTTACGTTTGAGTAACTCCTTCATTTGAACAAGTGGGAAAATGATATTTTCATGGCGTGGGAAGAATAATTAAAAAAACATAGCCCTCCATATCCCTAAAAAATATGGGCTTCATGGCACAAAAAAAAAAGTTCACGTGAAAGTAGATTTTTCATCGATTATCCCCTCCATTTTTGCGCAATTTCACCCATTGGAACCTTGAGAATTGAAGAGGTATCTTGCTGCCTTTTTCATAGATGTTATTCATGTGATAGGATAGAAATATGATGAAAAATAAGTCCTCCATATCCCAAAAAAATAGGGGCTTCATGTCGTGAAAACTAGTTCATGTGAAACTAGAATTTTCAACGATCATTTCCTCCAATTTTTGTGTGATTTCACCCTCTGGAACCCTTAGAAGTGGAGAGGTAGCTTGGTGATTTTTTCCACTACTGTGTCATGGCAGCCATTAATGGAGGTTGAAATTTTTAGGTCTGGTATTTTTCTCTGTTCGCGATGGAATCAACTCCATTGCGATAGGTTTTTGCTTTTGGTGCTTCACATGAAATTTTACTTCAATCCGACAACCGGTTTGATAGGAAATTGAACTTTGTTCTTCATGGAGCCGAAGTGAAATTTATTCACTATGAGAATTCCTTGCTACAAATTGGAGGTTTGAATATGATTTTTAATGGCCTTCAATAGATAAGAACTTAGTAATAGATGATTTTTCAATCTGTATGCGGTTTGCAAGATATCTTCAAATCTTCGTTTTATGGCCATGAGGATTTCCACTGTTCTTCTTCTCTGTTCTCCATTTATTTTTCTCATCTCAATAAATTATTATTCTGAGCCTTGTGTGCCATAATGGAGTGAAGGATAATTTACCATGATGGATTTTGTTCAAGCTTTGTGATGGTGGAGTGAGGTGTTCTCTCTGACTTTTCTTACGCGGTGAGAAACAACTAACAGTTAGAAAAATTTTCAAATTTTTGAGTTGGAGTTGGGAACAATTTTTTTCCCTTGATTTCCCTGACCTCATGGATGTGAGGGACATTAATTTCCATGATGAGAAAGATGACGACACGTGGCGGCGATCCAACGACAGGGAATGAGTGCTCCAAAATTAGCTTTAAAGCACCGAGGGGCTGGAAGTGGGTCACATGGGTGACCAAAAGTCTCCCCATAGGGGATGGGCACATTTTACATGTTTTATTTCTTTGATATCATGGAATTGAGGGACATAAAATTCCACGGTGGTCTTGGAGTTGACACATGGCAATTGATTCGACGATAGGGAATGGATGCTCCAAAAATGCACTTGGGGGTTTGAATCAGAAGTCTAGAGGTCACATGAGGGTCTAGAGGTCACATGGGGGCTGGGCACATTTTTACAAGGTTGGTTTACCTGACCTCAAGGACTTCAGGGACATGAAATCCTACCAGGCTCTTGGTGCTGACACATGTCCTCCCGAAAATTGACTAACTCATGAACTACCTTTGAGAGGGCAACTTGGAACGATGATAACTTGAGCTCCCGGTGGAATTTATTGGTAAAATTTTATATGATCCTAACTTGGAAATGGAATTTTTAATCCAATGGTGGGGGTATCATGTCTTTATTCATCCATTTGATCCCTAAAAATTGGAATTATGATTTGGTACTCTACATATACCCGAGAAACCTTGCTTGAAAACCATATGCGCCAAGGTGTTGTGAAAAATATGATTTCACCATCATGTAGGGATTGGAATAAATTTTCTATAGATGTTTTTTTACTCCTAAATCCATCCGGAGCTCCCAGAATCACCTTTCGAAGCTCAACGGTTGTTTTAGCCTGTGCACTAACTAGGCCTGTGAACCCTAATTCAGCGAAACTACCCCAACTACTCTGACACCTTCCAAAATATTCCTGAACCATCTCCATGATGTCCCAAGACCTTTGGATCATGTCCACATTCACTTATGCTCTTCTGATCTACTCCGTGAGGTTGCTCTAGCTCTAGGAAGTCCAATGATAGCCCTTCCCACAATTGCCTGTACCTTTACAAATGAACTACTAAAATCACCTAGGGGGAATGAATGGAATTTCCTAAATCACCTAGGGCGATGAGATAATATTAATTTGGAGGTCACTTGGACTGATTGGATAGACTTTGGGTTCCTGGGAATGATAGGACTACAAATATTTGGTACAAGGGTATCGTTGTTGTGCTTGGAAATTGTCAATTTCCCTATTGCACATTGCCAGCGACAATACATCCAAAAAATCTAAGGTGTGAAATAGATGGTTTATTCCCTAACCATGATTCTTGTGGTGTCACTCCATCAAGAGCTGCAGTAGGAACTTTGTTTAGTAAATAGATCGTTTTAGCTACTTTGGCCCAAAATATTTTTGATAAACCTACATCGTCAATCATACATCGCACCATATCCATGATAGTATGATTTATCCTTTAAACAACACCATTTTTTTGCGGTGTGTGAGGAGGATCCATTTGATGATGAATGCCATGTGTTTCCAAAAATCATTGAACTCATTGCTGGTGTATTCTCCCCCTTGATTTGAGTGGAGTGTTTTTATTTTCCTCCCAGACTCTATTTCAACAAGGGCTTTGAACTTCTTGAAAGTTTCAAAAGATTGGTATATTGTAGGAAGACAATATATCCACATTTTTCTTGAAAAATCATTAACAAAGGGCATGCAATATTGAAACCCGAGTGTGGCTCGGTCTCATTAGTCCATACATATCGGTATGCACCAAGTCAAGTTTTGCCTTAGCTCGAAATGTACTATGTTTGAATGGTGCTCTATATTGTTTTCCTGCCAAACAATGCTGACATTTATCTGTACCCTTTCTTATAAGTGGAAAACCCCTAACCATGTCATATTGACGAAGTGTGTCAAGATAGCCAAAACTCACATGTCCAAGTCTTTGATGTCATAGTTGAGCTAATGATGTATCCTTGGATACAAGTGCTTGATCATTTCTTTGAACAAAATCCAACTGAAAAATTCTTCCCACATTCAAAGATTTTGCAAAAAAATTATCTTCTTGACTTATCTCAAATTAAGCACATATTTTTACCGCCTTTACAATCAAAGTCAATTTTGAGATTGTGATGTAATAATTGACTCACGGATAATAGATTTTTGTTAAACCAGGGACATAAAGAACATATGTAATTTTACAATTATGTTTCCCAAGTGGTAGTGAAATGGAACCAATGCCTTTAACACTATAAGATGTATCATCACCCAAAGAGACATGATTTTTGGTGGGTGTTTTACTCATTGTGAAGAACTAATTTATCTTTCATGTCATGTGTCGAGTTGCACCTGAGTTAACATACCAAATTTGATTTGTAGAATTGGATACTTCATTTGACTATGTAAAATATAGGAAGTCATCATCATCAAATTAATCTTCTGTTTGGCTACGTTTTCTCATTGAGTTGGTTTCTTCTTCCACTTTTGATTATTTTGTCCCTGTTTACTCTGTTGTTGGCCAGATTTTGTTTGTTGGTAATCAATATTTTTACCACTTGATGATCCTTGTTGGAATGTGTTCTACCAACAATTTTTTAACTCGTGTCCTTTTTTACCACAAATAAGACATTTTTGTTGGTCCTTTTGGCCTTGTTGAGTATTACCTTGCTTTTGAGGTTGTTTACTAGACTTAGCCTATTTTTTTCCTTTTTGATTAGAAGCAAGTGCTTACTCTTCATTTTCAACAATTGAGTGAATAACTTCCTCTTGTTGTAACATATTCACTAACTCTTCAAAATTTGTTGTTTGACCAATTATGTTTAATGTGGTCACAAAAATCCTATAAGAAGGGGAAGATATCTCAATACTATAGGCACGAGTGATGTGTCAGTTACTTCTTCTTCCAAATCTTGAAGTGATGCACACAAAGTTTCTACTCTTCTAAAAAAAATTCAAATTTCTTAGTTGGTTGCATTTTCAAGTTCAATAGTTGACTCTGGAGATGAAGTATTGTGTTCTTATTTTTGGACTCATATACTATTTTCAACTTGTCCCAAGATTCTTTTGTTATTATGGCCTCACAAATATGAGGTTGTACCTCATCTAAAACACTAAAAAATATTATTAACTTTACTTTTTGATTTACACAATCAAATGTAGCTTGTTGTGTAACATCTGTTGTAGATCTTGTTAATGTACCAGAAACAACAGACCATAGATTTTCAAAATCAAGTTGTGCGTGAATTTTTGTTTTCCATTCTGGATAATTATTAGAACGTAAAATTTGAGAATCGGAAAAAGAATTTTGGCATCATAATTGCGGCCATTGTGAAGACCGATAAACAATAGAAGAAGAGAAATTCAACACTTTTCCCCCTTAAAACATGCACCCCCAAAAAAATGTTTAATTTAGTTCGAGCTTCTTTTCGACCATGTACAATGAATTTTTGGCACTATTGGATCTGTTACAAATTTGGCTTTATGGAAAATTTGCAAAAATAAAATTTTTGGACTCTTTGGCCTCTTTTAAAGTACAAAAAAACTCTAATTTTTGTAATTTTTACAAGAAAAATCTTATTAAAAGTTGGACCAATACGTAGAGCTCATAAAAAACCATACACTTTAAAAAAAACGACACCTCAATCTAAGTTACCAATTGAAAGTTATGAGTTGTTTAAATTTTGATTTCAATATCTTTCCTGGTCCCTTTCCAAAATGGAAAAAAATCTATCCATTTTTTTGCAAAATCTAAAAATGAATTTTTTAAAGCGGTTTTAAAAAAACATGGCCTAATTAGGGCTTACATGGCTCACATGTGCATTGGTTTCTCAATTGCCACCTCGCTTTTTCATCCTTTATAGCCACATGTAGAGGTGACACATGGCACAATCTAGTGCATTTTAGGGCAAGACTGGAGTCTATCTGTTTTCCTTAGTCTCTTTAATAATCCTTGGCCATAGTTTTTATTTATTTCTTGCTTTTGGAATTGAAAATCAACGCAATTATTTTGTTTCTTTGATCTATAGCTTTGGACAATAGTTTTCACGTTGAAAAACCTTAGCCACTTTGTATTTTTTTGCTTGAAATCTATTGTAGGTGACGTCCAATACTTTGTAGGTCGATGTTCCTCCTCAATTTCTCCAGATGGATAGCTTACTCACTGTGGCTGCCATATATTTTTTCCTCTTGCAGGTTGATTTGAAAAATCTCCTCTCTTTCTCCCTTCACTTGGATATACTAGCTCAACTCACCTTGGATTCCGATTATCTCGCCACATCCATCAAAAGACAGAGCACAAAGAAGGAGAAGTTATGTGGGGAGCTTGAAAAGCTCGGGTCCCCACAAATGTTTTTTTGTATATATTTTATTTAAAATCCTTCCAATTTTAAAAAAAAATTACAGGTCAAATAAAACAGTATTGATTTCTATATCTTCGGTAATATATATATATTTTAAATACAATACAAGAGAATGAAATGAAGTCACTTTTTACTCCTTGTCACTGCAAATTTTTAAATATGTAATTCTTTAAATCTCTAGGTGTTCTTCAACTACAAATCAACTTGATTCAGGGTGTGGAGCTGGGTAGGGGATGTGAAATGGCTGGGGGCATCTATGGCTCCTCCTAGCTTTGTAATTTCTCCAGATCTCCCTAAACTTCCTACACTTTTCCCTGGATTAGAATGTGCTCTAATACTAAATCTTGACAATGAATACTTGCAAAGAATATTTGACAAAAAGCTTTATACGAAACAAGATGGTGCTTGTGTATTTTATTAATATAAAAATCAAGCATCACAATCAAAAGAGAGGACTACAATACTTATAGATATTGGAAAACTTATATCTCTTCCACAATATATGGAACAATATCAACTAAACTAAGAAAATATGCAAGAATAGCTTATTGCCCCTAACTACGCCTATTTCCCCTCATGGAAATCATCCGGAACAAAATATGTAAAATAGAACATGATCCCACAAACCAAGGGATAAGACAACTAAAAGACAACTAACTAATAATTGACTTTATCTAAGCTAACTTAAGTAATTAAAAAATTACTTTATTATAATATCACTTTAACTCATATGATGAATTAAGTGTTAGTTTATTTGCAATAGGTAAAGCTCCAACAATTAGTCAATTTTCTGGGTTGGAAATCCAACCAATGGGAGAGTGGCACACTTTTTCACCAAGTGCACCAAAGCTTTGGTGTAGATAGTGTAAGAAAATACAACCCCCATCCTATTAAGCCCTCGGACCATCATCCGACCTCAATTAAGCTCTTTCTTGCAAGTTGAACCCCACATGCTCCATTTCCCAGCCCTCGTTCCGCCCAACCAAGCTCTGCCACATGGACCAATCAGGATAGGGTGCACTTTTTATCACCAAATGTACCAATCCTTGGGTGCAATTGGTGCACAAAAGTGTGACTCATTCCCAATCTTCAAATTATTCATTTTTTTGTGTTTTCATGCTGCCACCACTTTGTTTATCTCACATACGCACATGAAATATTCCATCACCAAAAATTCCTTCAATTCTCCATTTCTTCTACTGCCACACCTTCCACAATACCTCCATAATCCATTCATCATCCTTCATTATTGCTACCATGAGAAAAGAAAATATTTCCAAGTAAAAACCATGAATGCAAGTTGTCAAAAACCCTAGGCTCCAAAATGAAGAATTACTCATAACTAATGAACCGGTGATCTAATATATAGGAAATTTTGGGAAAAAATTATTCATCCAAATGCCTTGAAGCTACAAAAAACCAAATCTTGAAAAATGTCCCTAATTTATAATGGCATCCATTTTAATTTTTGTTCCCTAGGGTGTTATTCTTTCATTTGCCGTCGATTCGAGAAGTGGTTTAACTTGAAAATTTGTACAAAGCATCTAAATAAAAAACCCATAAATAATCCAGAGTTTTCTTGTCAATTTGACATGGTGATTTAAATATTTTAAAAATAGAAAGTGTTGGCTTCACACCTGCCATTTTTAGTAAATTTCCAAAAACGGCAAATTCCATCCGGAGAAGAAAGAACAATGAAAACCATGCAAACAGAAAACTAGGGCAAGTGGGTCAAAAAGTCAAAAAGCAAAAAAACTTTCCAAAAATAGAAAGTGATCCGAATCGACCCCAAGACATCTATGGAAAACACGGAAAGTGAGGGAAACACCTAGGTGTAAGAAACAAGGTGAAAAAGTGAAACTACTTGAAATAACAACTCCTAGATCCCAATGGCTAAAAATGAAAAGTCCTAGAGTGGAATACAAAAGGTTTTCATAGGCCCTGTTTTCAGATAATATCATTTTCTTTTGTCATCCTCCCAAGGTTTCAAGAAGGTTTCATAGCTTGAACAATCCTAGTAAGTTTGACAAGCTAGAAGAACTGGGTATGTCTTCTTAAGGTGATCAAGAGTCAACCCCACAAAAAGATTTTGTAAGCACTTCGGTGGTGACATCGTAGGAACTCCCGAGGAATTGTTCCTATGGATTCAAGAAGTACTTGAGAGTGGGACAAAAACAACACAACTTGCTACCATTCCTAGTCTCACAGAAATCTCCAAAATGTTGAAGCTCAAGTGAAGAAATAATGCCTAGATAGCTTCTCACTTCTTTAATGGCACCTCAGGTAACCAATATGTTGAATTTGTTATGCCTAAGACCGAAAATACCATGGAAGAAATTACTTTGTCTGATTATGAGTTGAATTGCATCTCATTGGGTCATGCTTCTCATGAAGGCAACATTCACTTGTTTGAAGATTCCTCTTCCTATCTTCGTGCTTAGACCGAAGAATACAAGTGAACCATTGTGCAATTGGAGGAGAATGTAAGAGATCTTAGTGCATAAATTTAGCCCTTTTATGAGCAAAATTAACACGTCCCCTCCAATTGAAGATATCCTCCCAATCGGTAATATTGACCCTAAGGTGATCGGAAAGCACATGAATACATGATGTGGGGAAAATCCTATGAAAAGTGGATTGAGGAAATCATCGAGCAAGGAAAGACATTGTGTCTGGAAATCATTTCTCTCATCTAGTATGCTCATGTAAAATTTTATGAAGTAAATAAGATAGAGGAGGAGTTTTATAAAGAGGTCAATCACTTGGAGGAGATACTCCCACTGGTATTTGAAATGATTTATTTTGACTCTCATGCCCTCATGAGAAAGGAATTGTTTTCATCAATTTTCGAAGACTTGTCCCAGATTTGGATCCACATCATGGATGCTCGGTATGTAATGCTAAAAAGGGATATATCTAAATTGGAATCCCATGGGTGCCAGGATTTTGGAATCCTAAAAAATTCTACCATTATGTTCAAAGGCTTGAGTTCCCCCTCTCACTGAAGACTCCTCATTTCATTTCAAGAGATGGTTAAGGAGGTAGGTGACTCTCTTTCCTTTAATAAATACAATTTAGAGTCCCTGGATGGTATCAGGAGTTGCATTTCCACAATTGCAATGGATCATGAAGAATGGATTCATCAATGTAAAAGGATCAGTGGTGTCCCTGAGACATGGACCAAGGTATTGGGATGCATTTGCATTCCAGGGAAGATAAGTTGACAACTATGATAGATCAATTTGTCAAGGACTTGAAGGAAAAGGAACCCCCCCCAGAGATTCACTGTCATGAGGCATGATTCAGTAAGGTTCATCTTAACAGGATATTTCTTCATAAGATGTGGCAGCTTCTACTTCCTTCTCTCTTTCTCCCTCATATTTCTCTCCCCTTTCTAATTCTTCATTGGGCATAATCATTATATTATGTATCATTCACTTAAGTAACTTTGTAAAAGGACCTTTAATTTATTAAAAAAGGGAAATTATTTCTCACTTCCTAGGAAGATGAAAAGTCACAAGTTGAATGATACAATGAAGAGTCATGTGGGGGTAGGAAAATATTTAATTCATATTGTTATAAATTCAGATGAATTCTCCATTCCAAAGGATCCCAGAAAGTCGATCCTAAAAATTGCATTATGAAAATTATGTACTTTGTAGCAATAGTGGATTGTAATATGTTGTTGGACTTTGTGTCATCCATATACATGAAATAAAGCTACATTTCTTCTACATGTTTTCTTCTTTTCCTTGCTTTGTACAACTTGTGTAAATGTCAATCAAGGAATAAATTTTCTACTTTCCAAGATGTATGAATGTGTGCAACTTTGTATGCATGGTTTCCTCTCATCATTGACAAAATAAACATAGTTGTTATAAGCATCTTGTGTTTCTTCCACTTCCCTCTTTCATGCACTTTACAAGTATAGTGATGCAAGATATTTGTATCTTTAATAGATGAATCTAAGAACTTGGTGTCTTGGGTTATCCATCTCACTAGATAGCTTCATTGTGCTTTCCTCTATATTGAATGTTGAACTACTCTGTTATTGGGTGTGAGCTCTGCAATCTACTCATGATAGTAATATTCCTTGCCTAATTTCCCTCCTTTCCCCTCATCACTATAATTTCCTCCCTTGTACCTGTATAAGCACTTTGCCACAGGTTTAGAGGAGTTTCCTTATGTGATCCTTGACCAATTTTTCCACCCACAACATTTAGATAGGATTAGGATTAGTTTACTTTCAATAATGGGAGTTGTACCATTCAATGTAGAGGGGCATAGCCCCATGAATGTTGGTGGAGACACCTAATTTGTCTACTGAAAATGTTTCTCACTAAAGAAACCCCGCTTAGAAGATTGCATGCCCTAAATTCATAGATTTATACATGTCATAGTATTGATTTAAACCTCCATGCTCCTAATGGGATGAAATCCTCCTCTATAATGTAATTCCTTCCAAGTTTTCATGATTAGGTACAATGTGCAACATAATATTAATTTTCTTGCACATGGCTTATTGAAACATTTTCAATCTTTCAATCTTGACTTTGACTTCATAACTAACTTTTGAATCAGTTCAAGGACTCTATATCTACATACCTTTAGTTAAGTAACATGTTCACCAACCTTGAAACTATGAATTTTTTGCAACACAATTTTCCCTACTTTAACACTTCTTACACATTAGCATACCACGCTTCAACCGTATACAAAGGACACGGAAAAAAACTATCTAGAATCACCTTTATCATGCTATACAAGACTATTATAGATCTTGATATGAAATTCATCTAGCTTTGATCATAATCACTAGCTTAGTAAGTCTTGAAACCGAATGACTCATCATACCTCATGGAACACTTTTAACTTTGAATAAACTCAAAGAAAAATCATACTAGGCACTATAGATAGACTTCCTTGAGATAATGCATCCTTAATCCTAGCACCAAAGAGCTTGAAGACTAATCACTACCTCATATATACTTAAGACCACTTTGCAAACCCATAAGACCCTGATTATGCTTCACTTTATCCTTCACAGAGTTGTTTCATTATTTTTAGCACCTTTTAGCAAGCACTAGACACATAGAATTTTAAAGACTCATACACATAGTTGCAGACCATATTTGTAAAACTTAGACTCCATTACACATGATAACAACCTTAGGAACATACAGATTTTACTAACACATGTGTCAACAATCATGACTTAACACACATACATAACTCGAGCACCACCCCGCATACAAATCCATATTTTTCAAGATAATCATAGATTCCATCATGAATGATTAACCATGATGACTTCACTTATTTTTCATACCTAATGGGAGACTCCACACATCTCAAGAAGATATTACATTCAATATTCAAATCAGAAACTTAATGATACAAGCTAGACATGCCCGACACAATCCATACCACAACTCCACTTTCAACTTGAAAGTATAAAATTACTTACCAATACTTGCAACACTAATGAACATACCCAAAAATTTTGTGCTTCTCATGATGATACCAAACACCAAATTACAAGACATTTGGTATCTTTGACTGATAGTAAGGACATATACCATACAAAGACAACATTCTTACTTGAACCCTTATGATTGACTTCTTCACATTTAGACTCTTTCATTTTCAAGGACACAACTTATGGCATACAAACTACTTAATGAATGGTATATGTTAGTGAAAGATACAACCATAATTTTTATGAATCAACAACAACATATGCACACCTTATTTAGCTTCAAACTGATTGATGAAAACATTTTGAATTTCTACACAACATGACAAACCACAAAATACAATTATTTGAATTTGATCGACAGCTATAGATGATGGTGTATCTTCAAAACACACCCATGCTTCCTTAAAATGATGAATGCCTTATCGAATCCTATAGAGGACACTTCATTGCTTCTTAGGGAACTATAAGAGTAAAATTATCCCAAGGACTCCACCTATTCCTTCATTCTTGACCTTTTGGATGGCTTTGTAGGAATGATAACATCCTCATTCACTTCTAGACCTGTCAAACACTCATAATACTCCTCATTAATTGATTTTTCCTCAACTAGAGATAATGATCCTCCTTTTCTTGGATCAGATTTAGGCTTAATAGCCTTGATTTCCTCTTTCTTAACCTTTTTAACTTTTGGTTTGTATTTTGTCTTAGAAAACAACCCTTTTGAGCTTGATGGCATAGATGAGCTAGATTTGATTACTTCTTGGTCCACTTTCACATATTATTCCTTTAGGATGATCTTGGATTTTTGGCTTCTTCTTTAGCTAAATTAGACATCCATAATTTCATATCCTCATGTTTAGGAATTGATCTTTTTGTTGAACACTTTTTGTCTTCCTTTTTAGGAGCTTGAAACCTACTATTTCACCTTTGAAATTCATTTTGATAATAAAATATAGCAATATGACCATGTTTATGAAAATTGTAGCAATCAACACCATTTCTATCTCTAAAATGATATGTATTTAGGTTCCAACAACAATCCACTACCTCATGACCATTTTCACAACATGAATAACATTCACCTTTGAAGAAGCTTTCACTATTTATAGGGGCCTTCTCTTGCAATATTTATCACTATGACCAAAATCATGACAAACATAACAATAAATATTGAAAGAACCATACCTTAATGCATTTGGTTGTCTTACAAGGTTATATTTCTTTGAATTAGTCTTCTTTGTCTTCTTTATGACTTTACTGGTGCTTGGACTAGCCTTTTCATCAACACAACTTTTCATGCGCTCTCCTTTAAAACCTAAACCTATCTTTTCACCAGTTATCCTTTGATGCTTCAACATATCTTTTAACTTCAGATATCTTCTCTAATATTTCATACATATTCAACTTTTTGGATGCCTCTTTTAACTCTACTTTTAAGGAACTTAACTCATTTACAAACTTGAGGCAAGCTTTTATTTGACCCTTAGGGATTTTGTCACATTCTAAACTTGGGACTATAACTCTTTGATTGCTTGACCATGTTCTACCTCCATATCACTGATTTGTTATTACAATCCAAAACCAAGGAATATGCAATTTCACACTTTCTTCTCAAGCGTCAGCTAATTTACCCATTATGCTTTAAGTATCTCCTCTAAGCTATTAAACTAACTTTACAAGGACCTTGCTATGATACCAATTATTAGAATCCTAATGACTGAGGGGGTGAATCATTCATACAATTTTTTTCATTTACCATTACATACATTTATCATTCAAACCATTCATTCAACATCCATGACTAATTATGAACTTATTAGGTGTGTAACATCCATTTAAAAGAACATGAAAAAAGAGAGAGTACAAATGAACACCAGATATAAGGTGGGAAACCCTTAAGGGGAAGAAAACCCAATGAATCCTCTTCTAATATTATTCATAAAAAGTACTTGCATGAATATTACACATCACACAAGATTTGTTTAGTGAAACACCCTCTTCACAAGGAGCACCTACCCCTATTTAGTATAACACTCACTATAAAAGAGGCTAATAACCCCTAAGGTGATCAGGCACAAACTCAACCACCTAATAATGAATATCACTTATATATTTTAGATCCCACAAGTGGTTGTGATCAAATATTCAACTTCGTGCACACTAAACCCTCTTCAAAACACATCTTCTCTTACTTCGCTCAAATTAGCCCACTCAAATATTGGTTAGGTCAATTGAATTTACATACCCGATCTTCTATATTTATCATCCATTCATGCATCTTATTGGATTTTTCCTTGACCCTCTATCCTATTCTTCTTCCTTCTCTATCTCGCTCACATCCCCATCATCTCTACCACTCAAATGAGCAAATACAATGACCATTTATACATGACACTAGCTCATAATACCTCTAGGTTGGCCATGGAAATATAGGCCGGTCATTAAAACTCAAAAACATACCAAAAAAATAATATAAACATATCTAAGAGACCCAATTATGTCGAAAAGGGTCACACCATCAAGGACTAGCCCAAGATAACTCAAGTAGGCCTAAAACAAGCTCTCCAAGCTCAAAAAAGTAATCATGGTCATAAAGGGCACATAGAAGCAACACCATGCAAGACTCCAAAAAAAATCCACATATGTTAGGTAAATCCTCTAAACATCATCAACAAGAACAAGAAGCTCTGCATAAGCTATTTCCACCATGAAACACACCAAGAAACAAACACCTCAAATAAGGTCTTCAAGCACCCATAAATCAATCCACAAGAGTGAACAAATTTGTATAGAAAAAACAACTTTCAAGACATCTTGGTGACATGAATAGATGAACCATGACTCCAAATCACTCTCCAATTCCATGAGACACCATAAAACTGGGCACAACACTATAATAAATCTGATTCTCCTACCTCTCTTAAGCATGTTGATCATGCCCAGAAATAGGTCACCAAGACTGAGATGGTTCTCATACAAAATAATCTCACCAAGGTAAAAATGACATATCAATAGAAATAACATGAAGTATACTAACTGATGAAACTTGTTTCATCAACCAAATCAAGGCTTAAGGCATCCAAATAGACCAATATCAAGTAATGCTCACATCCGCTCCATGGACTCAAGAATCATCCTTGAGGAATCAAGCTCCAAACACCTCAACCATAACTTATAGGCTCAAAAAAATTTATAACACGTCAAAATGGATTTGAAAAACTTCTTCAAGCACTAATAGTCATAGGTCATATGGAAGAATACACACTAGCACACCTGTTCCAAAAGCCTTCTTGATAGGCCTATTAGGGATAATTAGGCCAATAGGTCTTCAACTGAAAAACCTCCTCATAATACCATTACAAGAGATAAAACACTACATATCAGATTTCTACAATCTATCCAAGACCAAATAACCATGCTCCATCATGCAAATCAACTTGGCTCAACTCAAACCTCCATGACTAGGTTTTAGCCCTTAGGGCTAAAAGTGATAAGGCTCTTTTAGAGACCCACATCTTCAAATTTCATCATTTTACCTATCTAAAAACTTCCATTGCCACTTATATCATCTCCCAAGGAACATGTAATGATTAACTTCTCATCATGAAGCTTCCATCTCAACCCTAAAACTGTAAATCTCCACAAAATAGGGTTTTCTCCTACTTCCTGAAATAGCTGGAACATGAGACCACCAAAAAAATGCGCCATGGAGAACCCCATTCAACCATAATGCATAAAATTTACTTACCCAAACAATTTTAATACCACACCATGAATTTATTTCATATCACTCTAGAATGAGGGTTTAGCTAGAGTGTAAGACCAACTCTTCTTCTTAACAATTGTTCATACATATGAGTCAATCAAATCAACTCATTATTTTTTACAAAATGATATTATCTCAATGAATAAAAATACCCCAAATCCTTAGGATCCCATGGAGGATCCACCCATGTGGGTGATAAAAACAAGATGACATATCGAGTTGGATTTTTTCTCTAAAAGCTCGGTTTTGCCAAAAAAACAATTTTTTTCTCTTCCTTCAACATGTTGACCTAAAATTTGACCTAAATCATCATGATGACATTATCTATGCATGAAAATTATCATCCATACTCAAATGCATCTGAATACTCTCCACCCACTAGGACCTACCTATGCCTACATGCCTTGTTCTTAAGAAACTTGCTTCAAAGGACCTTGAAACAACATAAAATCTCTTAGTAATGACCTGAAATGCCTTCCAAAATTCATATGTAGTGTCAAAACATACTACCATGATTATATCATACTAATTTTCTCCATAATCCATGCCACCATGCCAAACCCCATACACTAGGTTTAGGAATAAGCCTAGAATGACCTGACTCAACACATAATTCACATGAACTAACCATGATGACCTCTTATAGACTCATTAACACCTCTTGCACATCATGTGGACCATGTATGACCTCATGAAGATTTCATACCAACATAGGAACTCACCTACAACACCTATCTTGCTCAACCATGTACCAATACACCATGACAGACACCAAGATTGGACATTACCAATCAACCTTCATGTTTGACCTTGATTGACACCTCATGGAGACATTTATGACACCTAAACTAACTTTTCCATAAATTATATTTGACATAAATTACATTTGACATAAATTACAACACCATAGACACAATGGCAAAAAAAAAAATTCATTCATCTGCATTCCATCACTCACAATGTTATGATCAAATACATATTACATGGAAATTCCCGATCTAGCCACATGTCATAACCCAACCCTATCCAAAATATCTCAGCTTGCATTGTATAGGCCCAATACAAATAATTTTTTTCATATGAGGTCTTTCATGGAACTATCATCCATGAGCATCTCTATGTAACCACAAATAAACCACACACTCTATTAGTCCATGTCAATAGGAAAAACATCATCATATATCAATTAAATAAAAACATATTTTCCAAACCACATCCATTTTAGCATATTCTAACACTTAACTTCTCATTCTACATATCAAGTTAGGATCAGTATGGTTCTTGGTCGGTATTGTATAGTGTACAATACCACCCTAAAGCCAAAACTAGACCATTCAGTCTAGTTTCACCACTTTATGCTAAATTGAACAAAATTACAAAATTGAACAAATTTGTAAAAAACCATACAATTTCACATAAATACGCCATCATTAATCACACTTACCAACTCATGGGTCATTTGAACCTAAATGGCATCTCCCACCCTCTTCAATCATGACCACATAGGTTCTCTTTCTTGTGGTATCTTTGTTGTCTTAGAGCTCCTATCACACTCAATAAAAATCAAATGATGAAATGTAACTTTTACTTTTCCAATTTATTATTTATAGTGGTAAATTACTTGGGCATTAAGTACCCAAACTTACTACCTACCCTAATAATCCATTTACATCCTCATAACTATTTGGTCCATATTTGAGCCCACTCATGAAATTTACAAGCCATTTACAACATCATAATCATGTTTCCAACATCCTCCATTTCCATACATCAATACATCATGTGACACACATTTTATGATGGTGACCATGTTTTCTCTACCAATTTTTCATCTACCTATCTTGCACACATATTCCTTCATTATTTTCTATTGATCACTCTATCTAGTACCTCTAATTTTACTACTTATATCTCTATCCTCTCCTTTACATTGTTTCTGACATAGTTTCATCTATTCACTTTTGCCTCAAGTAACATTGTTTCACAGTCTCCCTTTTTCTAAAAGGGGCAACTCTATAGGCCAACTATACATGGTCATATCATCTTCCTCTCCCAAATCAACAATCAAATTCTAAAGGATCATTCATACAAGGCCACCTTCCTTCACATACACTACACAAATCAAGCAAAGTTGGCTATTCAAGGCTGCATTTATCTCTTGTTGTCACACAAATCAATCCAATTTTATTTCCCAATAGTCACTTCTAAACATAAAAAGTGTACTACAAATTAAACACACATTATCATGAATACATAATGCTATTGTATTTGGTACAAATACATGGGCAAAATAAAGTATTCCAAACTCACCGAAGTAGACATATTACAATAGTACACATGTATAAACATAGTGGGGGAAATGAGATGTCATTTCCCTTTCATGTTATAGGTGTTTCCACATATATGAGACCTAGGTCCATCAATAGCAAGTGTGGTCCCACTATTAGGAAACATTATAATGGGTGACTAGAAAGCCTTGTGACACTCTTCCCTTGGTTCCCAAAACCCAATTCCCACATTATTACAAAATCAAGCACCTTGTTGGGGATTTAATCACCCCCACCTCTACAAATATGCCAAACACAATTCCCGTGTCACCAAAAATTTCTTCTTGCAATCATGAAATATCCTCTTTACACCTATGACACACTTCTCCATTGTCCTCATGTGCATTAATTTATAGCTCATGTTATTCACCATACACGATAATTTTCTCTCGGCATGCTTACAATTTTTCTTGCTCCAAAATTCTCTCGGGTATAAATTTTTTCTCCTTTACACTAGTAAATTTCATTCACTAATATAAAGGAGGGGAAATGTAGACACCAAAATTTACACAAAATCATTATTACATCATACTTTTATTACACTTGCATATGCATGAGTTATGAACCTTGAAGCTAGATCTTAGTGACATAACCCCTTTCTTCTTTTGTTCTTTATTGTTTGGTTTGATTAGTCTTGTGTCAATTTTCATTCTTCTATTATGATTTTTGTGAAGTTATATGGATCATTGGTCATGTCATTCTTCAAGTTTTTCCCATATTGTGCTAGTCCAAAACCATGAGTATGGGTTAGGATTGTACATACGGTCCTGAAACCCTTTATTTCCTCTCATTTTTATCTTCTCGATTTGGTCTATTACTATTTCATGATAACATGTTATGTTTTGGGTTGACCTTTCCCACCATTAAGGTTCAAAATTAAAGCAAATAACTCCTATATATACAAAGTATAATGCAAGCATTTATTATCTATCAAAAACCTAGCTATCTACCATCTAGTGATAAAATGAAGCAAGAGATATATCTACATACTATATACACAACATATGAGGGCATAAATATGATTTTTTCATATGAAAACTAGGTCAAGGGATAGTTGAATGCATATCAGCACAAAGCACTAGGATAACTACATCAAGTTTGAAATGTAGTATAATGCTTCGTGACTCACAAATGAGGTGACTTGAAGTTAGTCTAAATCAAGAATTTACATCTTTATTTTTAGAGATAATGATTTCTTGAGTGTGTTTCAGGATAGCTAGGGATTTTTTTGTAGGTTTATGTGTGACATCTAGGGTTTTGTGCAAATTTTAAGATACCAAAGAGAAACAAATAGTGACACAAAAACACACACTGCGATCATTATGAGTTGTAGATCCATGTTTTCTACATGTGCAAAACCCTATTGTTTGGTTTGTACCATACCATCCATTCCTTCTCTCTTCATACGGTCTTAAACAAAGAGTTTCAGATCCACCAAAGCTAATTTTAGTAGTTCCTATACTTTGTTTCTATCCGCATCACCTATCGACACACTCCAAAAACTTTATAAATATCTAAGTACATCTTTCCATTTTGTTTACATTTCAAATTACATTTATTGGTAATATATTGTGATTAATGTGTTACATACTTCTTCTATCTTATCTGTATAATAAATATGAAGTGTGTTTATAAACTTAATTAAAATATAATATCATTCATAAACCTAATTAAAATTAATTAGGGTGATACACCCCTAGATCTCATTGAATTTGATCCCAACACAAATGATCTTCTTGACAACCAATATGAATATTCATGGGGCTCTCATCAAGTAATTATGTTGGTACCCCCTTTTCATGTACATAACTATTTTCAAAATAGTGCAAAAACATTCATATACTCACATAATAAAAAAGAATTTAGACATGAGAAAAATCCAAAATTGAGACCTATTTCAGTTTGTTGAGATAACTTATTACTTTGTACATGTTATTTGTCACATTGATTTAATATATAACATATATATTCTTTAAACACATACATTCACGCAGATATCTTAAACTTAATGCATGACTTTCATAGATTTTTACATGTTTATATAATCAAGCTTGGTGATACACTACTATTTGGGGGGATCCTTCATGCTATATAAGTGTTTTTATGTCATTATATGTTACTTTACATATTATTCATCCCGATTGATTATATGCATAGTGTTTATTTCTACCTATCGAGATAACATGACTAACATATGTGTCTTTTGTAACTTGTCATTGTTATTGTGCTCTATATTAGTTTCATATGTTATTTTTAGTGTTTGTTTACATAGATTACTTCATTTATTTTTTCCATATGGTTTGAATTGATTGTCTTGTGTGACTATAATACAATTCATGTTTGATCAATCTGGTCTAAGTTCCTTACTCATCTTTTGACATGGTGAGTGTCCCATGTTTATGGCTTTATGCCTCTATTGCATGCATACACTTGATTTTCTTAATGTGACACATTATTCCTCCTATTGTGGTTGTCTTGTGACATTGTGGGTGTCCTATGTTTGTGAATATATGCCTACATATGTCTTGCTTCCATACTCTATGGATTACTTGAATTTACACAACCATTTCTATTATGGCTCGTGACATGTTGATCCATAAACTAACACCAACGCCTTGTATAAATAGTTTACCAAAATGGATACTTTAAATAATCATTTTCCTAATTTTAATGAATAGGAATTGATTAAAAATATGATCCAAACTATTTTAAATGTGTTTAAAAATTGAATCAAAAACTAATTAAAAAGTCATTTGTTTCAAAGCTTACACATTCAAACTAATCAAATATGATTTCCCATAAATGTTGTAAAAGTGTGATTATTGCATCAAAATCAGAAAAATATTGATGTAAAACTAAAACACATAACAATAATGTGATAATGGAGTTCATCACTTGGCAACGCTCTCGTGGATCACTAAAAACACAATCCAAAATATTAAAATATCAAATTTCAAGTACAAATACAACTCACAAAATGATTAATATACCATGTCGCCTACAAATAGAGCTAAAAACTAATGCGGTGACTTTGAATCATGTCAGAAATGTATTCAAATACATTTATGGCTCCGTAATGTTTTCTTTCTAAAAATGCATTGTGTTTCTCGAAAAAGAGTGTAAAAACTCCATGAAGTTCACTCCTTGTTACATAGTCATCCATGCATAAGAAAGGTAAAAACCCTAAAAAATCAAGTGATGATCTCCCTATGGCCATAAAATAGAGCTCTCTCTTCCACTCACTAACAAATTTAGTAACATCCACTCTTTAAATAGAAATGTTCCCTTAACATTACTTGTGAATAAAAATGAGTTAATTGGGTGGTTTATCCTTTTGCCACATGGTTTGGGGTTCAAATCCCCTCCAAGCCTTGCATTGCACTTATGGGATGGGGTATATCCCACATGTTATAAGAAGAGTTGTTAAAAAGGATTTAAATATCTTGTTGCGCATTGTTTATAACCATGGCTTTGGCCACATCCTCCATTGTTTTTCTTAGGCGGATATGTGTGGCCTAATCCTATATTAACTTAGGCTCATCATGTCCACTTTGTGGGGAGTTTGGAAATAGGCGAACCCGCCTTGGCTTAGCCCATGACTTGGTTGCATGGAAAGTTGGTATATATTTTTATGGCTCGGTCATAGTTTATGTAATCGAGTTAGTATGAAAAATGCATAAAAATCACCGAGTAGGTATGAATAGTTGGCCTGGAATGCTCAATGGGTAATGTGTCCTTTAGGTGGTGCTTAAAGAATGTGGAATGTGGCTTTATCCATAAAGTGTCACTTTTCCTCCTTTGATCCTTCCACATGTCAACTAGAAAATACAGCAAATAACATCGTTTAAATGGGATAGTGAACACCACCATGAATAATACGGTAATCGGGTCTCCTTCAAAAACAAGATTAGACCCCACTATTGAAACCCAAATTTTTACACATGCCTGTAGAAGACCAAAGTATAAAAAAATCAACATTATTTTTCCATGCTTTGCTTTCACATCACCACTTTTTGACTTCCAATAGGTCGATCAACTATTCATTGTGCTCATCGGGGTACCCGCACGTCATCAACCTATTAATCGTGCACAAGCTGTATTTTGCATTTATAGTATCCATTTACCTCATTCAAAATGTGACATAAAGATTACTCTAAGAACATCTATAAGGGATAGGTAATAGGAAATTTTAGGAACATTTGTTTTCCGAAATGATCTTCGGATAACATTTTAACTATTACTATAATGTTTTTATACTTGTTTCTCTATGTATTAGGACATGTTGATGTTACTATTTTCTTTACATATGTAATTTTTATTGTCACTTATTTCATGTTGGTTTTTCTCCATGTCATGGTTACCACCATGCATAAAAAAATTTGTAGGTATAAGTTATCAAAGTTGTCCACCATTCAAGTCTTCTACACAATTTTACACAAATTATCATATATATGCTACATAACTACACATATTTTCTTTTGATCTGCACAATCAAATGGTTTATCACACGCGAATCAAAAGAGGGGGAATTTATTATGCTATTTCCATAGTTATAAATAAGTTACAAAATATAGGGATAGATTTTTGTAGGGTTTGGATCCTAAGAAAATTTCACATATATTGAAATGTGGTAGAATTCAAATAGGTTTGAAATTGTACAATACAATTAGGATAATGGTCTTGACAATGAAATAAATATTGACAATGAATACTTGAAAATAATATTCGACATAGAAACAAGACGGTGCTTGTGTATTTTATTAATATTAAAATCAAGCATTACAAACAAATGAGACATTCTGATATGTATAGATATTAGACAACTTCTATCTCATCCACAATAGATAGAAATAAATCACCTAATCTGAGAAAATATGTAGGAATATCATATGGCCCCTCATGGAAATCATCGAGGAAAAAAGTATGCAAGATAGAACATGATCCAAAAATATAGGGATGAGAACACTATCACTTAGATAACTAACAACTAAGGATAACTAATACCTATTGACATAAGTTTAAAGTATTGAAATTAAATGCTTTAACTTATTATTTTTATTCAAATATCAACTAATTATGAATTAAGATAATTTTTATTCCTAACATTCCCCCCTTAATTCAACATGGTCTCAAGTGAACTTGAGAGAAATTCTCTAAAACCCTCAAATTTACCTTGAGCAAGTGACGTTGTGAAGACATTTGCATGCCGCATATCCATTAGGCAATATTGAGTTGGATGTTGTTGTTCGAACATGTTTGTGAATGAAATGTACTTGCACCTCAATGTGTTTGGTGCACTCATGAAAAATTAGATCCCGAGCAAGTTTTACTACTCCTTCATTATCAATATGTAGGATAGTTGGATCTTTTTTTGGTATTCCCAATCCTTCAAGTATATGTTAGAGCCATATCACTTCACAGACATCTCCATCTGCTGCACAATATTTTGATTATTTAGAGGATCTTGAAACACAAGTCTGCTTCTTACTCCCCCATGATATTAGTCTGGATACCAAAATAATATAAATCCTGAAGTGAATTTCCTATCATCTATGTTTCTGCATGATCTCGAATCAATATCATGTCAAGAAGAAGTTATTATTCTTCTTGTATTATAGGTCATAGTCCACAGTTCCTCTGATGTACCTCAATATCTATTTTGTTGCTTTCTAGTGAGAACCCCTTAGTTCTCGCATGAACCATGAAAGATAGTTGATTGCATAGCTAATATCCCGCCTAGTGTAAGTCAAGTAGATGAGACACCGATCAAATGCCTATAAAGAGTTACATTTACTTGTGGTGATGGATCTATTCGACATAGTTGAATTCTTGTCTCTATTTGTGTGGAAAATGGATTACAATCCATCATATTGAATTTCTCGAGCATTGTCTTGGCGTATTTCAATTATGACACAAAGATATGATTTTATCTTTACTAAAATTCAAGTCCAAGACAATAATGCAGAAGCACGAGATCGATCATGTCAAATGATCATATTAGATCTTTCTTTGTTGACTTAATCATCCTCAATGATCCTCCAGTGATGACTATATCATCGACATATACTACAACGATCACTATCTCCCCCTTTCTTTTTGAGATAGAGATTAGGATCATATGGACTCTGTTGAATCCATGTTGAATGAGATGCTCGTTAATTTTTATGTACCATGCCCAGGAGAATGCTTTAGACCATATATTTATTGTATGAGTTTACATACCTTTTCCTCTTTACCTGTATGAAAAACCTTCAAGGTTGAGTCATGTAAACTTCTTTATGTAAATCACCATTAAGAAAGGAAATTTTCACATCCATTTGGTGTATTTTCCAAAAAAATTGTGTAGCTAGAGAGGGAGCAAAAGTCTCCTCATAATAAATGCCTTCTTTTTAGCATATCCCTTAAAGCAACTAGTCTAGCCTTATGTTTATTAATTTTTTCATCTGATTTGTACTTCCTTTTGAAGATCCATCTGCATCCAATCGGATTTTTCCTTGTGGAAGATATGTAATTTTCCATGTATTATTTTTCATAAGTGACTTATATTCTACATCCATAGCATCTTTCCAAGGTTTAGATTGTAGGGCTTATGAAATTGTGGATGCCTCAAAGAGTATCAACAACTTTACCCATTAAGTCCAAATTGACCTCATTTTGAGCCATACTTTGCAGAGTCTTCATTCCATTGGTAGATGTGTTGGGGCCACTATCCAATTTTCCATCTCTCATCATACTTGTATACCATTTAGGCATACTTTTAGTGGTTACCATGGGAGGTTGAATTTCACTATCTTCCCCATTATCACTTGTCATTATTAAAGTGATTACCATCCTCTGCTTTTTGTAGGGATGTTTTTTTCATCATGTGAGTGTATGGAAGGATCATCTTCTTCTTTATTTTCAAAGAACTCAACATCCCGACTAGTGTATACCCTTCTTGTTCTTGGATCCATAAGTATGTAGCCAAGTGCTTCATCATTGTATCCCAAGAAGACAAGTTTTTCTAATTTCATATAAAGCTTAGTTCTTTGTTTCTTAGGAATGTGCATATTTAATTTACATCCAAAAAATCTAAGGTGTGAAATAGATGGATTATTCCTTGACCATGATTCTTGTGGTGTTACTCCATCAATAGCTACAGTGGGAACTTTGTTTAGTAAATAGACTATTGTTTTAGCTGCTTTGACCCAAAATGTTTTTGATAAACTTGTATCATCAATCATACATCACACCATATCCATGATAGTATGATTTCACCTTTCAACAACACCATTTCGTTGTGATGTGTTAGTAGGATCCATTTGACAAAGAATGTCATGTGTTTCCAAAAATTGTTGAACTCATTGTTGGTGTATTCTCCCCCTCGATCTGAGCGGAGTGTTTTTATTTTCCTACCAGACTTTGTTTCAACAAGGGATTTGAACTTCTTGAAAGTTTCAAAAGGTTGGTATTTTGTAGAAAGACAATATCCACATTTTTCTTGATAAATCATCAAAAAAGAGCATGAAATATTTAAAACCAGAGTGGATAGGTCTCATTGGTTTGCACAAATTGGTATGCACCAAGTCAAGTTTTTCCTTAGCTCCAAATGCACTATGTTTGAAGGGTGGTCTATGTTGTTTTCCTGCCTAATAATGTTGACATTTATCTATACCCTTTTTATAAGTGGAAAACCCCTAACCATATTGTATCGACAAAGTGTGTCAAGATAGCCAAAAATGACATGTCCAAGTCTTTGATGCCATAGTTGAGTTGATGATGTATCCTTGGCTACAAGTGCTTGATCATTTTGTTGAACAAAATCCAACTAAAACATTCTTCCCACATTTGAAGCTTTTGCAACAATTTTCAAGCTTCGTGACTTATCTTGAATTAGGCACATCTTTTTACCACCTTTACAATCAAATTCAATTTTGAGATTGTGATCTAATAATTGACTCATGGATAAATTTTTTTTTAAACCAGGGACATAAAGAACATCTGTAATTTTACAATTATGTTGCCCAAGTGGTAGTGAAATGGAACCAATGCCTTCAACACTGTAAGATGTATAATCACCCAAAGAGACATGATTTTTGGTGCATGTTTTACTCATTGTGAAGAAACAATCTTTATTTCATGTCATGTTTTGAGTTGAGTTGCACTCGAGTCGAAATACCAAATTTGATTTGTAGAATTGGATACTTCATTTGATCAGTACAAAATATAGGAATTCATCATTATCAAATTGATCTTCCTATTTGGCTATATTTCCTTGTTGAGTTGGTTTCTTTTTCCACTTTTGATTATTTTGTCCCTATTTATTCTATTGTTGGCCTGATTTTGTTTGTTGGTAATTAATATTTTTACCACTGATGATCCTTATTGGAATGTGTTGTACCAACAATTTTTTAACTCATGTCCTTTTCAACCACAAATAAGACATTTTTGTTGGTCCTTTTAGCCTTGTTGAGTATTAGCTTGCATCTAAGGCTATTTCCTAGATTTAGCCTATTTTTTTCCTTTTTGATTAGAAGTTCCTACTCTTCAGTTTCAATAGTTTAGTGAATAACTTCCTCTTATTATAGCATATTCACTAACTCTTCAAAAAAAATTGTTTGACCAATTATGTTTAACATGGTCACAAAAATACTATAAGAAGGAGGAAGAGCTCTCAATACTATAGGCATGAGTGATGTGCTAATTACTTCTTCTTCCATAGCTTGAAGTGAAGCACACAAAGTTGCTATTCTTCTTAAAAATATTTCAACTTTTTTGGTTGGTTACATTTTCAAGTTCAATAGTTGACTCGGAGATGAAGTATTGTGTTCTTATTTTTTGACTCATATAATGTTTTCAACTTGTCCCAAGATTCTTTTGTTGTTGTGGCCTCAAAAATATGAGGTTGTACCTCATCGAAACACTAAAGAATATTATTAATTTTGTACGATCAAATGTAGCTTGTTGTGTAACATTTGTTATAGATCTTGTTAAGTACCGTAAACAATGGATCATAGATTTTCAAAATCATGTTTTACGCAAAAAAAAAAAAATCCACATTGGGCTATTATCGAACGTAAAATTTGAGAATCTAGAAAAAATAATTTTGGTTCCATTATTGTGGCCATTGTGAATACCGATTAACGAGAAGAAAAAAAAATTGAACACTTTTCCCCCTTAAAGGATGCACACCCCCAAATATTATTTTATTTATTTTGGGCTCCTTTTCAGTAGTGTACAATAAATTTTTGGCCCTATTAAAAATTTGGCTCTGTGGTTGATTTGCAAAAATAAAATGGCTCTCTTGGCCGATTTGAAAAAAATTGGACTCTTTGGCCTCTTTTCAAATACAAAAAATCTAATTTTTAAAATTTTTACAAAACAAAACTTATTAAAAACTATACAAAAACATAGAGCTCGCAAAAACACACTTTAAAAAAATGGCACCTCAATCCGAAGTACCAATTGAAATTTATGACTTTTTTAAATTGTGATTTCAATATCTTTTTAGGCCGCCTTCAATATATCCATAGTATGCCTTTCTTTTATTGAATTCCCAAGATTTATTTCACGTTTTGGCCACTTTTTATTATGTGTGCAGATCAGCCTTTGATATGTTTGGAGGCTTCATTTCTCACCTTTGTATTTTTCAAGGTCTACTTGGAGTATGGGATTCCACTTCTTTTAGGAGAAGCTCTAACCAATCTACACACCTAGCTTGATTTAGAGGTTGGTTTACAAACAAGACCACTCGTTTTCTTCCTTCACTTGGATATAATAGCTCATCTCACCCTAGATTCTGATTATCTCACCACATCCATCAAAATACAACATGGAGAAGGAGAATTTATGTGGGCAGCTTCAAAATCTTGGGTCCCCACAATACAAAAAAGTTGTATATCATTTTATTTATATGCTTCCAATTTTAAAAAATTGCAGTGCACGGGTAATTTTTAAAAAATACCAGAGAATGAAACAATGTCACCTTTTGCAACAGAGTTGCATCCAGGTCTGCAAGGGCCTGTGATTGCACTCTAGGTGTTCTTCAACTGTAAATCAATCCGTGAACTGGGGTGTGGATTCGGTAGGGGCTGTGAAATGGCTAGGGGCATCTATGGCTCCTCCTAGCTCTGTAATTTCTCCAGATCTCCCTAAAAAATTCCTACACTTTTCCCTAGATCAGAATGTTGCTCTGATACCAAATCTTGATAATGAAATAAATCTTATAAAATAAATATTGATAATGAATACTTGAAAAGAATATTTGACATAGAAACAAGACAATGCTTGTGTATTTTATTAATATCAAAATCAAGCATTACAAACAAATGAGAGAGTTGCAATATTTATAGATATTGGACAACTTCTATCTCATCCACAATATATGGAAACAAATCAACTAATCTGAGAAAATATGCAGGAATAACATATTGCCCCTAACTGCCCCTATTGCCCCTCATGGAAATCATTTGGCAACAAAATATGCAAGATAGAACATGATCCCACAAACATAGGTATGAGAACATTATCACTTAGTTAACTAATAACTAAGGATAACTAATACCTATTGACATAAGTTTAAAGTATTTAAATTAAATACTTTAACTTATTATATTAATTCAAATATCAACTAATGGTGAATTAAGCTAAGTTTTATTCCTAACAAATGGTACAGTCTTAAATTTTTTTGCATTCTCAAACAAAGGGAAGATTCACTCAATGTTTTAATTTTTATAGATTCTATCATTTGTTTGTAGGATTTCTACATAGTTATATAAATAAATGACATAGTTTATAGAAAAAAAAATAGGGGAAGGAGTACTTCATTCCTTCACCATGACACTATTCATATTCAGTTGTAAAAATAGGTTTTAGGGGCATGGGCCTCTTTTTCCCCTTTGATTGTTTAGACTCTACATAATCAATCTTATTTGCAGTAATACCTTGGGGGGGTCATAGAAATGTCCATTCCTTCTAAGGTTTGATTATTTACAAACTATACAATTTTGTCCTAGATTCATTTGTAGTGGTATAGTTCATGGGTTTAGTGGAAAAACATCAAAGCAACTACAATATTCATAAATTGATCTTTCCACTTGTCTCACTAGATTCCCAAATGGCGAAGGTGTCAAAGAAGCTATAAAATTTATATAATAAATCCTTCCTCTCCAAAAAATTCAAAAAGGGAAAAACATGGATCTTCTCTTCACTCACTCTAGTATTGGGATGTGCCTAACACTCAAGAATCTCCTTTGGACCAATGTTGGGGAATGATAACCCCCAACCATTTTTAATTTCAATAACTCCAATTCTCCAAGGAATGACATAAAATGGGATCTCCTCCTCTACAAACTGAATAAGTGTATTCATTTCATATTTTACATGTCTTCACTTACTTTTGAGACAAATTTTGAAGTTACATGCATTATCTATATCCCGAGATAAAGTTCACTTTCGATGATAAATTTGATGACACTATGTGGTGTAGGTTTCATCATGGAGTATGCCAAAACAAACACATAAGAGAATCACTATCAAACAAATACAAAGTGTGTGTGCACACTCAAGTATGTTTTTTAAGCATCTGATTTCCATTTATACACTAAAAGGTGGGGTAAATGTAGACAATGAGTGTCATTGGTACTTGCACTTTAGTTATCTTATGATTTTTCAGTCAAGGGTGGTGTCCACGAATTTTTGTAATAAAGGAAACAATTGAAATCATGCTCAGTACTTATTTACTAATTAAATTATCCAAATACTATGTTAAACGCCATGAAGACATGAAATAGATTGATAAACAAAGGATTACTTGAACTCGAACTTAAAATAATGAAATTCAGTAAATCAAATAAATGTTAGATAACAGTATGAATGAACAAGATATGATCCCTTCACGTTGGGGAGGAGTGGCCCTTGATCCTTCCCACTAATACAGTTTAAATTTGTAAATCACACAAGTCAAATTTTCCCTTGAATCAACACTTTATTGAATAGAATAATTTCATCTTATTACTGATGCTCTTTTATATTAGAGCAATACTAGTCACTCTAAAAGAGGACTAGTTATTTGCATTTAATTATAACTACTTAACTAGAAGATATCTATAACAATAACTAACTATTTGAGGAGTTACAATTGTGGAAGGAGTAGTGCATGCCACATTTAGATCAAATTCATCTTGTTAACTATAGATGAGCTCTGTAATTGACTCTTAGTTGAGATAATCAATCAACGCACCAAAAGATATCAAAGATCCTACATTAGATCCCTATAATCATGATGATTATAAGTCTATGAGTTGTTTTATTTGTCTGCTCCACGTCTTCAATCAACTAGTGTTAAGTTGAGATTACATGGTCCTCATAATTTGCATGATGGTTGAGATGGTATTCCACGTTTCATGCTCCTTCCATCATGTCAACTAGTGTTCCAGCTACATCAACTCGTTGTTTTTCCATCCGAGTCAATTTACCTCTTTTACGCAAGTTTTTCATTCCAAGCGAGTCTACATTAGTGCTTCGGGAGAGTCCTACGCTAATGCATGGGTGATTCTTATGTTCTAAAGTGAGTCCTATGCTAATGCATAAGAGAGTTGTGTGTTTCTCTATAGTTGGATCATGTGATGGATTAAGATATTCTCTTCAAATTCATTGTTAATACACATAAAGATTCATTTAACCCATATTTGAAGAAGTAAACAAAATATGAAAATAACAAGGTTATGCACAATATTTCCTTTCAAAATATAGTAAAGTATTAATTACAAAATGACAATATCATACTTAGTGAAAAATGATGACATGACAAAACAGGGGTTTACATAGGATAAATGAGGGCTCATCACTCCCCCACACTTAATATTTAGTAGGTCCTCCTGCTACCTGTTCAAGTTCTCAACAATTCTTGAGCAATTATATTCATTGGAAAAAGTAAGCCATGTCTCATCTTGCTTTGTGTTACAAAACCAAAGAAATTTATCATTGCATCTCTCAAAAATTTATAACTAGCTTAAGGTTGATCCTGAGTTAAATTCCACTGTGGCATAGGGGATATCACCAATAGAGGTCTATACCTCATTCCAATCCATTTTTCTTGCATTTCCAAAATAATCTTGTAGAGGTCCTTGGCCCTCTTCAATGACCAACAAAGGTTAGTTGGGGAAACAACCTCCTTCTTTTTCCGTGCCTTTGGAAGAATTCCATATCTTAATGAACAAGCAAGAAAATTAACATTGAAGATTAGGAGTGCAAGCTCCTAAAATATGATATGCAAGTTGCTAGAATTGCCTTGTACTTTTCCACCAATTGCAAACAATAAACTTGAGACTGAAACCTTCTAAAAAATCTGATGGGGCAGGGATATCATGCCTCATTAAGAGGCATGTATTAACTTTTTCTCTTACGTATGACCTTCTTTAGTCCCTCCAAATATAATGGTGCTATAAGGTAGATATAAATGACCTCAATTGTACCTCTCCCACATATAGATTAATTGAAATTTTAATTTTCTCTGGGAGAAGAAATTTATGGACATAAAACTCACATAATAGATTTTTGACAACATGATCTGTAGTTTTATATACACCAACAAATTGTCTTTCATCATCAAATTATATAGATTCCATAGGAAAAAATCTATAAATTTTCCACTTAAATAATCAATCCTTTAAAAAAATACATAGAAATTAGAAGGAGCATTGTAAGAAAGGCCCTGATCATATAATCGAAAAATATGAAACACATTATCTTGAAGCATTTTATTTTCCTCCTTTAACACTTTATTTTCTTTAGCCACTCCCTTAATACTCGTAACATTCTTAGATTCATTAACCATCCCCCTCAAAAAAATTATCTAAGGAAATACAAAGTCTATTTGAGTTATCGATCTGTGGTAAGTACAGGATTTGTTTCCTTCCTATTCTCTTGCAAGAGTATAAGTGATGTGTTTAATTCCTTAGTTCTAGATTGAAGGAACTAAATCCTTTGTTCTTTTTCTTCTACATCATGTTGAAGTTGAAGGATTGTCTTTTCTTTTGTTCTATGGTTTGTTGGAGCTCTTGGATTTTCTGTTCTTTCTAAGACTCCAACTGAGAGAAAGTGGCCTCTTTTGTTTGTAAAAGGAGTTGTAAGTGGGAAATTCTATCTTGGGCTGTTGGACTTAGTACTGCACCTTAGAAAGAGACAATACTTGAGGAATGATTATGTCATAAATGGGAGAAGAACTAGGTTCTCCTTCAAACAAGGGTGTTTTTCCTTTGTCCTAACTAGGAGAGTCCTCAACAGTGATTGGGGTTTTATCAACTTCCATCTCAAAAACTGAACAGAGGGAGATACAAAATGAGGAGGAGATGCAGGAGGTGTTTGGAGTAATGTTTGCATGATGGTAGTTGCTTCTTGTTCCTCCTGAGAAGGAACAATTTCTACTTGGGGTTCATTAAGGGTTTGAGCAGGCCTTGATGTCCTAAGGCATTTTCTAGGTCGTCTGAAGTAGATGGCCCTCTTTCTATAACTAATGCAGGTTCCAGGGCATACTTCTTTTGAAATTTGATCCACTTCTTAGGGCCATGACATTTCTTGATAAAATGGTGTTTGCAAATTAAATGTATCAGGCCTTGGAATTTTAGATAAGAAGTACCCCAATGGAATTTTTCAATAGTAAAAAGATGTAATCAAATAATAATTGGGGAAAATTTACTTTGGTTATGGCTTTAGTTTGGCCATGGTTGAGGTGGATAATAATTCTTAACACAGGGCCTAGAATGACCTCATACTGACCCTCACATGTGAAATATTTAATCACCCACTTAGCTACCTCTGCCCATGGTTTAGGAAGAGTACCCCTTTTTATGCCCTTAGCCTTTCCTTTATTATCCATGACCAGTTCTAATTTTTCCTTCTTCCCAACAAAAAATCTCTTAATTATTTCAGAATAGGGGGTCTTGAAATTAACTAGTTTCCCCTCTCCCGGAATTCCTAAAATATGACTAATGATAGAAGGAATGAACAAAATTTTCTTACCTTTTACTATGGTATATCCCTCCTCAATGTTATTTGCAAAATCCTCTATCATTCTCAAATTGAATTCTTCGTATTTCAACATAAAGTCTAGCCACCTTGCTTTCTCAAAAATTGCTATTGATTTTGTATTAACAATCAATTCAGTTGAATGTGTAGGTTCATTTTGAAGTCTAATTTCCATGATCATTGCACAAAGTTGGAAGGGAGTAACACACATGAATAGAGATATAATGATGCATGAATAGAAAATTTTCTAGCGTAAGAATGAGACTAGTAATAATGCAAGAGTGAAATGGTAGAAGTGGAAAATTGGAAAAAGACAATGGGATAAAATGGTTTTATATGGAACAACTCAAATCAAGCGAAAGTTTTAACAGTCCTAGTGTAACAACAATAAAGTGGGGAGTAATTTGGTATGTGTGGGAAATTAATGTGGGAATGAGTGGAAAATTTATTGGGATATGTGGTACATGAGAAAATATTGGGAATGGGGGAGGTCATCAATTCACACAAGCACAATAATGATCATCTCATAAATTAAACTTTACAACATTTAAGAAAAGAATAATTGTGCATACCTGATCAATTTCACTTATCAAATCCACAACTATCATTGAAATTTTTCTTTGCTTCTCCCTCCACATGTTGTTCCTCATTTATTTTTTACATGATTTAGGGGTGATGACCGCCATTTCGGGTTTTAGCCAACTTCACTTTTTTCAACTTTTTTCTCTTTTTTTTTTTTTAGAAGTAATGACCACAATTTCTAGGTTTCAATCAATAATTAATAGGATTATGGATGTCATTTATGTTTTTTAGCCATCTCTTATTTATTCTTACTGAGAACTAATTTATATTTGAGTTGAATTATACAAAGATACTTTGTCCAAACAATTCAAAGTTGTATCTTCTTGTAGCATGTTCTGAATTCCTCTTTAGATGTTGGTTTGTGATATAGCCTCAATCTATGGCCATTAACCAACATTAATTTCCTTCACCATCAATTATATTCGGTGAAATTGTTCCATCGTTGAGGACCGGAGAGCTTGGACCTCGGCCCATTTGGTGCCACAATTTGTACAAACCAAAATTTACTCATTTACTTGAGAATTTGGGTTCATTGGTCCAATGAAATCCAATCCTCACTTCTCAAATGGTTCTAACACCACCTGAGATTGGAGTGGTATCTTAGATGTAAGTGTTGGATTTCCCATCCTTTGACACTGATCACACTACCATACATACTTTTTGACATCTCTCTATAAGGAAAGCCAATAATAACCATCTCCCAAAAAAATTTGGATGGTTCTTTTAACTGAATAATGTCCTCCTGATGGCTCATCATAACATGCCCTGAGTATTTCAAAGATATTATCTTCAGCTACACACCTACGTAAAACATAGTCAAGTCCACATTTAAAAAGTATTCCATTTAACCATGTATACATCACACTTTGTATAGTTAATTGATTATTTTCTTATGTGTGAAGAAGGTGTTGGAGCTAAAAATTGCACCCATCCAAAATCAGGATGATCTAGGGCTTTGAGGAAACATGGGACTATCTCCAAGTTGTGGGACTCGAATTGAGACAGACCTCCGAGAAGGTCAACTTCCTCTACCTACTCTTTATGCTAAAACTACTCCTAGAAAGGAAAATACAACTACCTAACACTAACCTATAATTCCAAGGGACCAGGGAGAGAGAAGATGCATAAAATTAAAATCCTAAACTAAGGGAGGTGATAACACCAAGAACAAGGGGTGGAGACATTCCAATGAGTGAAAATGAGAGGAAGAATGGAGAGGGGAGAGGTCAGACATGAGTGACATAGTCTTGAACTACATTTACCATGATCATTTACATGGAGCACAATAAATTTGAATCTTGTAAGAAGAATAAAGTATGCATAATACACCTACAATTGTAATGAAAGGAAAGAAATGTAATACAACATAAGCTATGGCAAAAAAAGCCACAAAATGAATTTTATTACTTAAAAAGATGCACAATTCATTACAATGAAGGAAATAAGGTAAGAATATCCTTACAAAACACCAAAATATGAGGCTTAAAACTAAACAAAAAGGTCCTGGGAAAATCTTGATAGAGTTATTTTATGTTTTAGAACATCCCCTTTCAAAATGAAATATTTTACAATATATAGATCAAGGAAGAAAGAGAAGAGGGAGAAAAAGAAGGGCACGGATTTTTCAACTTTCAACCACCAATAATCTGTATTGAATTCTCCTACAAAGCACATGGGCACCCTGCAAGGCCATTCCTATGTCCATTTTGTCTTGCAGAAGGAGATGGAAGCCATACTTCATCAATTTTGGTGGTTGAGAGTGAGATTTGATAGTTTACATTCTCATCATTGTCCTCTCTCCCTCTCAAGCTGTGTTTTCCATTTTGACCCACCAAACATCATCAATTTTTTACCTTCTTAGTGTCAACATGAAGAGAAGAATGAGATCTTTCCAACAAGACCAATTTAATTAAATTTGGATAAGGGAATTGAAAGATATGGCCATTTTAATTTTGCATGTCAGGAAGCATAGGAACATAACACGTGGCAAATTTTGATTGGCCTCAGAGATTACCTCTACCTATGTGTGCATTTATTTTCCTTTTCCCTGGGCTGGTCTCTAGTTGGTTGCGGGGTCAAGCTTGCCTCTTTATAAGGTATGTTCACTTTGTGAAGTGTGAGCTATTGAGAAAGCTCCATGAGCCTTCATAATGTTAGTCTCATTTATAAGAATCTTTTCAGAGTGTAAAGCACAAACCAATGAGAAAGCTCCATGATACTTCACAATACACTTTCCTCTATAAAAAACCTTTTCAAAGTGTGAAGTATAAACCAATGATAACATTCCACATACCTTCATAGTTTTAGACTGCTTGTTTATTTACTATACCGAACCCCATGAAGCATAAGCCAATAGGAAATCTCCACGCACCTTCCTTGTGTCATACTTTCAAAACCTGTTTGACAACCATAAAACATGAGCTGATGAGAAAGCCCCATGCTCCTCACAATGTCAATCTTTCTTATTTTCATGTTTTCCATTTATTGGTTGTGCCTTTGCATCCCAAATTCTATCTAGGTGGACTTAAAATTGTTGGCTCCATAGAAATGCAGCCACATACAATGCCTTGACTGCCCTTGACCACCCGCAATTGAAGCCTTATTGAAATTGGTTTATTCCATAGAATTGAGGTCCACAAAATGCATATGCATTGAAGAGTTTTGGAATGGTGACATGTTCCCACCATCGGTCGTTGATGTTGAGTCATTTTTCATTACCTTCACCTGCCACATGTCCTTTTACTTGCTTTGACCCAAGCTGGACCCTAAATTCTATCCAACACAGCTTAATTTCATAGAATTGAGGTACGTGAAATGCTTGACCATGAAAAGTGCCAAAGTCCTACCATGTGGCATACAAACTTGAGGCTTGGTGTTGAAATTGATGGCCAAATGAACGTCACACAACCTTTTTAATGTGAAGTGGTTATCCAAGGTTGAAAATGGCTAAGTCCAATTATAATTAAGTTATCCAAATTAATCGAGGGGTTTAATTTGGGATAACAAAAGGTTGAAAATTTCCTTGTAGCTAAGTAGTTACCCATATCTCGCAAACCAAGGAGAGACAATGAAAATTGCAACACATGTATTCATCTAGAAAATAATCATTGACATGCGCCTCTGTACTGAAATGGTTAGCCTTGAAAGAAAATCAGCCACCACATTTGATTTCCCTAGCTTGTCAATAATTTTAATATTAAACTCTTGCAATAACAACAACCATCTTACAATCCTACCATGCACTAAAGGTTTATTCATTAGATACTTAATAGTAAAGTGGTCAGTATGCACAATCACTTCATATCCTATTGTGATATAATGGTGAAACTTGTTAATTGCATAAAAATTGTAAGAAATTCCTTCTCTATGGTGGTGTAATTCCTTTTAGTAGGGGAGATTTTTTTACTAATATAGTAAATTGCATGCATTTTCTCTCTTTCCTCTTTTTCCAAGTACAACCCCTCTTTTGCTTCATTCAAAGCATCTTTTTTTATATAAAAGGGGAGCTTCCAATTTGGGCATATTAATACTAGGGTATTTGTCAAATTTTCCTTGATATTGTCAAAGGATTGTTGACATGCCTTTGTAAAGTCAAATTCGAGTCTTTAGTTAAGAGAGCAAACAATGGAGAATCTATCTTACTGAAATGTGAAATAAATATTCTATAATAACTAGCATTTCTAAGAAATCGTATTATCTCTATTTGATTTACGGAAATGGGAGTTTTACAATGATGTTAACCTTGTCGATCTACCTTGATTCCTTCAGCTGAAATGTGATGGCCTAAGACTATCCCTTGATTCATCATGAATAAATATTTTCACGGTTTAAGGATAAATGATGTTTTTCACACCTAGAGAGGACTTTTCTAGATTATTAATTTCCTCCTAGAATGTTGCCCCATAAACAATGAATTCATCCATGTAAATCTCAACACAATCATGAGTGAGATCAACAAATATTGCTAACATGACTCTTTGGAAAGTGGCAAGAGCATTACATAAGCCAAAAGGTAATACCTTGTAAGAAAATGTTCCCCATGTGTAGGTAAAATTGGTTTTATCTTGATCCTCTAGTGCTACTGCTATTTGATTGTACCCACTGAACCCATCAAGAAATGAGGAATACCTTTTTCAAGATAGATTGTCTAGGACTTGATCAATGAAAGGTAATGAAAAGTAATATTGATTAGTTTTCTTGTTTAACTCCCTATAATCTACACAGACCATCCATTTCCCATTATTTTTAGGAACTATCACTAATGGAGAAACCCATTGGCTATCTAAAATTGGATAAATGAAACCTAACCTAAGAATTTTTCAATTTCAGTTTTTACAATGTCTCTTAAGGAAGGGTTTATCCTTCTTTTTGGTTGTCTGGTTGGTCTAGAATTGGTTGTGTAAATGTGGTGTGTAAAAATGTTGGGATGAATACCCTTCTTATCACTCACTATATTCCCAAGCAAAGGCTTGAGGATGAGAGCATAAAAGTTCAAATAGGGTATTTTCTTCCTAACTAGTTAACCAACTATTGACTATCAATGTTTTTCTTAGGAAAATGGGTAATTTCTTGGTGTCTGGGTGGAGAGAATTTACAATGGGATACTCTCTCAATAATGCATTCAACATGCACTTATGGGGAAGTAATTTGTGAATGGTAGTTATGTTGTGAAAGATAGACTCAGTCAAATCTATGTTTCGTGAAAAAGGGTAGATGATAGGTTGATTTTTCTCATCCACCATGTCGAGATATCATTTCATCCGTCAGTTGTAGATCATGACTTATAATTATTCTAACACATGATTCGTGTTGAATCACATGACTTATTGTAGACACCAAAATTGGGTCACACTCCCTTTGGTCCCTCGATAAATAAATACCTTGAACACATCCACCTAGCCATGGCCCTCTTCACCCCACTATAATATTAATTAAATTAATTCATTATCATCACCATATTTATTATTTAAATATCCCAATTAGGATAATTCCCGCATATCCACCTCACCTAGATACCTCATCAAGCCACCTCACCCTAAGACCTATTCTTAGTAAGTTGCCATAACTAACTAAGACCTACCCAAACCCTAAAAATCAATGCCTACATTCCCTCTAACCACATTCTCACCCGTTAGAAGGAAGCTTCCATGCTAATCTATGGAGTAAAAGAAATGGGATCCTAAAAATAAAGGGGATCTGCACAGTTTAGTAAACCTAGGAAATCCCACCCTAACCAACATTGGTTACCCTTAACCGCCACCGGTTAAGCGGAACCACCATCGGTTACCATTTAACTCCCAAAACAACCTTATTTTGAGGTTGGCATTTTTGAGAGAGACAGACATCTTCTTCTCGAGAAAAAGTGGTGAAACCAAAGCTACATGCAAGCAGAACCAGCATCCGTACAAGCATAAGAACATCCATAGCCAATACCTACAAAGAATCACATTTGATCACCCACCATTACCAACTGTGCATCAACCTCATACACACAGTAAGTTTTGTTAACTTGCATTGGTTCCTTATCATTTTAGCAAATCCTTTCACTTCTGTTGTTAGTTTCTGTTCTCATTTCCATTCCCCACCATTTTATCTCCATGCAAACTTGACCATCTCTTTACCCACACCATTAAACTTCCCATATCCAGACTTTCATCATTCCTGTGCATATCCAAGATCCATATGGATCTTGCCATTGCCCTTCTATCTTCATCCAACCTCAGACCTATCACCCAACCAAGTTTTATTGAATTTCCTAAACCTCGACCATACCGACACCGGTCACCCACAACTATCGCCGGTTAGCCTAAACCTTTGTCGGTTAACCTAAACTAACGTCGATCTCTTTGTCTTTTACCAGAAACCTAGATCAAAGCCTAAAACCTCCACCAAATGCCTAAAACTACCTAGAACCTGACCTTGACCAGTACCATCACCTCGATAGTGACCTTGACCTTCAGATTCAATCATAGCCTAGCCTTGTTGTGAATGAATTTGCTTATTGTAGATGAATGAGATACCTAAATCATTTTTACTATAGTAGGATTTACTCTATTATCACCATTAAGTTGTTTTGAAATAGTGGATTGATAGCCATCTAGGAAGTATCACACTCCCGGATCTAGCACACGCTATGTCGTCCATTGCATATATTGTTTAGCTTTTATTTAGTGGTCTTGTATTCCATTTCAGGTAGTTCCTCCAAGCAAAAAGGAAGCTCTCATGATCAGCTGTGGATCCAGAAGTCATACGCACACAACAACCTACAACTAGCATTTCAACAAGTATTCATCCTACGTCCAATTACCCTATTTGTTTCATCAACATTCTTAGAAATGTTCCAGATTCAGTGAAACATTATGGCATGCCCTGGTGGGACCCATTCGGGGTTCCTTGCATTTTTCTTCATTTCTAGGTGAAAAATTGTATGTTTGTTTCCTTTCTGAAAGGTTCTCACATTAAAATTTCTCCCTTGGAATCTTCTCTTCTTTCTATTGTCTCAAAGCAATTGTGTTTTGGTGCTTAAAAATAACACTTCTTCCTTTCATTAGTATCACATTAGTGAAAGATCATACTCTCTCCTATTCCTCTTATTGTGTCATCAAATTCCATATTTCGATTTGGGCTTAAAATTAACTTCATTTCATTCTACTTTTTTGCATTAGCTCACATTAATTGAAGGCAACCTATACGCTGGAAGTCATGCCCAACTGATGGTTGAAAAACAAATCATAGAAAAGCACTTCTTTCTCTTTCTCTTTCTCTGAGTCTTATCCAAACATCACAAATTTAAAATAAGCACATTCTTAAACAACATCTTTCCTGGAAGAAGTTATAGGTGATCACATGATCACGGTACAATGGGCACCTGACTCCGCTTGCTCTATCAAGTCATACTTGAGCAAAGCTTGCCCCCACCATAACATACCTAAAACCTCTCCTTGTAGATCTCCTTCTTTGCAGGAAGCCATCCTCACCAAAAACTCTATTCTACAGTTCATGAGTCAGTCCTTAAAATAGCATAAGCTAAATAAACATAATAGAAAATGCACTCTTAGGATCGTATTTTTCTTAGTGTTTCTGCTTGGCTTGCATTTTGATGTGAGAGCTCATGCTCTTCATTTTTCCTATTTCTCCTTGCACGCTCCTCATCATAGTTGGTGTATTATAGCTTCATCTGAGTGTGCCTTGACCATATTCTTATCATTTCCATAATTCTGGGTTTGATTCCACATCAAATTTTAACTCACAACCACATTTTCTTCATCGTTGTCTCAATTTCACATAACTGGTGTCGGTCCAGCGAACCGTCATCGGTTACCCTTTGACCATCATCGGTTTTACCTAACCGGCATTAGTTACAGTTCTTTTGGTCAACCTACCCAAAAGGACACCTATTCACATTCTTTACTTTTCAAAGTCTCTATCACTATCATCCTATTCACTTTACTGGTAAATCCCATTAACATCTTGCATACTTGGCAAATTATTGGCCTTTTACCTTATTTTGACCAACTGTCCACTTTCCATAGTGACCGACCGCGGTTACCTGTGAGTGGCATTGTTTACCCTAATTGGGATCGGTTAGTCTATCATTTTCCAACTAACATTTGGTACCTAATCCACTTATTACCGCCTATCTCTCCTACTTCTACTATGTTTTAGTGTCATTTACAGGAAACAATCCAACTTGATCGACTACTATTCACATGGTATTGACCGGCCAAGTGAATGCCCTCATATTCCATGCCAGTTGTCAACCACTCCCACCTAGTCCTTCACCACCTTTTATTTTATCACCCATGGATCCTACCCAACCTATCACTATCGCTACTCGGAGATGAGGAGTTCACACAACTCCTTGACCAAAATCCTATCACCTTGCATTTTTACCTTTCCCACTCATCCACTTGAGATGTCTCGTGTCAGTTGATTAACGACATGCCCGTATCTATCCCTCGAATCTCATTCCCACTCCCACGTCAGCCCCATCCGGCTCGCACCGCCCGCATTCACCTTATCCCCAGGCCATTTCACAGCCTAGGACCTATACCCATTATGACCACTACCTCTGCCGATTCATTGCACCCACCATGTCCACTATACTTTCACCAACCACCCAAAACACAACCTCATCCACCCCTATTATCTCACATATACCTATAGCTACACAACCACCCCCGGTGTCGGTGACCCCTACCCCTTTTCAAAATGTCATCCTTTTTATTCCACAATCTTTAGCCCCCATTTCCACTAGGGTTACCACGGCCCTTCCACCTCCATATACGTACTTATCAAAAACTTATGTTTCATCTATTATTCACTCGGGTACATAGCCCTTATTTCACTACCTTCTTCTTAATCTACCTATACGACATCACCATATGCTGGAATGCCACCCCTATTATATGCCCAACACCAACCCTCTTACGCTACAGGAGGCACCATTCATCACAACCTACCAATGATCTAATCAAGTTAATGATGGACAAGATGCAGACATTGAAGGCATTAGTTTCTGGCTCCCATGCAACACTCTCACCTAAAACAAGATTTGTAACGAGCCTATCTACCCCTCCATTCCTATCTGTCCTTATCCCATGCATTGGGAAGTGCCTAAATTTAACCATTTCAATAGCAAAGAAGACCCATAACAACATTTTGTGGTCTTTCAAACACGGGTGCTACCTAATTGCCCACGATGATGCTTTGCTCCTAAGGACCTTTCCCATGTCTCGACTTGACCTTGACCCACATTAGATTGGTATAGTGGTTACCTAAACACTCTATATTTTCATTTAACCAGTAGCCTAAGCCTTCTTGGATCACTTCTCCATTAATATCATTAAGAAGGTTACCATGACCGACCTATACTCCACACGCGCAAGATGACGATAAATCTATCACATATTTTGTTAATTGTTGGCGTAGCCTAATCAATCAACTCACATTCCAACTACCACAAATTGAACTCATTGAACTCTTCACGGGCTTGTGCTAGACATATCTCACCGACCCTGTAGGTCCAAACTTTCCGAACCTTCGATGAAGCATTCACCATGGCACAAAAGATAGAGATTCGGGCCATTGAAGAGAAGAAAATTCAACTATGTAATAAGAACTCGGCATTCAAGTCAAATGATACCTCTTCTTCTTCAAAATCTAAGGGAATAACTAACACAAGGGACCGCGAGTACTTAAAGCTGGCCCGACTCATCCTTCAAATTAGGCTAGCCCCTCATCTAATCTCTCACCCGCTCGAATTTTCAATTCGACGGAAACAATAGAAATATACCCCAATTAGGAAACCTTATTCTTCTATCTTAGAGAAGCTCATCAAATTTGGGGCCATCACCCTTCCTCCTATGAAACCACACATTGGTTTTGACCCTGCTCACCCCACACCCACATGGTATAAAGAACATGACTTCTGTAACTATCATCGAGTAAAGGGTCACAGTGATGGCAATTGCATCACTTTCAAAAACATTGTCCAAGAAATGCTCGAGAAAGGTGAGTTAATTGTGGATAATCCTAACGTACGTACCAATAAAAACCTACACATATTCAAGAAACCCTTTCCTAATCATGCCCCTTCATCTGATCAAACCGGTGAGACCTCAACTCATGATAGCCATACCCGTGAGGTCCACACTATTTTCGATGAACGCACTCCGTGCTTCCCAATTACCACATATTTCTTCCATTGAGGAAATCCTAGCTCAAAGTCCTCCTTCTATATTGGAACCCACCTCACCTATTCCTCCACCCACAAAGGAACACCTTTCACTTCCTTCCTCACCCATGGAGGAACCTTCTGCTAATATCGAGGCTATTTCACCTTTGGCTTCTCCACCTAGGGAATCCTCACCACAAGACATCTTCACCATGGAGGATAATTGTTTATCTCCTCCACCCACAAAGGAGCACCCATCATCTCCTCCACCTATAGAGGAGCACCCATTTTCTCCTCCACCTATCAAAGATCCAATAGATATACCTTTGCCTCTAGGTGATCATTCTCCATCAGCTACCCAAGATCCTACAAACTTACTTTCGGCTCTCTTACCCATGGAAACCGAAGCTAGAAAATTCCCCATTTCTAAGGAAATTTTTATGGGAATTTACATTAGGTCTTCATCAACCTCACCATACACCGTGTCATTCTCATGCTTAGCCGATCACCTAGATTATGTTGATAGAGCCTTACTTTGGGGGCGCCTTTTACTTCCTATCTCAACACAAATGCAGATGCAACTTGCTGACACTTCCACTATCTACCCAAAGATATTTTGACCAATCAAACCGAGCACAACCACCTCTATCACAAATTCTTCCACGCCACCCATCATAGCTCAACACACACCCTTACCCATAACCCAACATACATCTAAATCCAAACCTACACCTACATCATCTTCCTCGACTAAACCTATTATTACCTTAGGGGTCACCCCAACAACCAGCCTTACTCATCCACCTATCAAAATAGATTTAGCTACATCCTCTAAAGTCAACACCAAACCTACTCTAGCACCTAAACAAAAAACCAAGCCCATAGAACTCACACCCCCACTGCTCCAATCATACCTTCATCACCTTCACCCCTTTTGTCTATCTTAGGAACTCAACCTCCTAAACGGTTAAGAAACCTCCACCCATCAATAAACCAAAAACACAACAGCCCATTCCTTCCTCACAAACCTCTAACATACCCAAGTGCCCAACACGAATTACACCAGAGCCTGTAACATCTTTACCATCCATACTTCCAATACCATCAATCACCCCTTCACTACCCATGACAATTCAGCCTCTTTCCTCACACCTCCGGCATGACCTACATCATCTACCTTCATAGCACCTCCATTATCCCCATGGGTAACATGCCCTCTTCCACCATCTGCCTTTCCCTCTAGATCTCGTGTGCTTGTATCACCTTTACCCAAGAAGGTGCAGCCCAAGGACAAAAATCTGCTACCCTCCAACAAGGTAGTCAAAACAACCACACACCCTCCTGCTAGTTCATCTACCATACCCCCACCCAAACACATACGACCAACACCCAAGACCACGCCAACACCCAAAACCATAGCTCAACCCACTCCCCCTCCTGTAAAGATTGTTCCTCAACAATCCACCACATCTATGCCCAAACCCACTTTCACTTCCCATTGCGACCCACTAGCGGTCCTATGCCAAAATTTTAAGCAACCTCCTTGAGACTTCTGTCATCACATTACCACCTCTCGGACCTTATCATGACACATGACCCCCTCAAACCCGAGCCAAAAGGGTTTAATGACACTAAAATTTGCACCTACCATCATGTGTTAGGGCACAATGTGGAGAACTACAAGGCTTTGAAAATTGTCCTTATCCAATTGTGTCCTCCTAAAGAAAACTTTGACGATGACGACCTTCTTGATGAGGACCTCATTTCACCTACACCCATTTCCATAGTCCTTCCCTCACTACCTACTCAACAACCATGACCTCCACCCCCTCAACTCTTAGAGCCACCCCCAAGATTTGAAATTAACATGGTTCACATCAGAGAACTTGCCACACCATCACCTAAATGTCATTGTGCCCAACTCACTTCACAAGGCTTTTCTCCCTCGGTAGGTTTTTTCCCATCATGTCATTATACCACTCATCCTACACCTTCTCCATTTACCAACTCCCCTCAGATCAACATGATCCACATTGCTACCCATGCTCAGAAGGACAAAGGCAAGGAAAAGGCAACTGACTCACCAACCAATCCTATACCCAACATACCATCTGCACCCACACCTAAAATCACTATCCACAGACCCCACATATCCTATTTCTAATGGGGTCACACATCGTGCCATGCTCAAATAACTACACCAATCCCCCTCAAAATGTCCCTATATGATCTCATCCAAACCTCGTAATCCCATCGTCTCTCATGGAGGTCCTGTAATCTATTGAGGTTTTACCTAATGACCCTACATCCATGACCTCCATTATCACACCACATCATGTAGCCTCTCTCACCAAATTTCCAAATTTATCCATACCTCAACCTACTCACCAAGTAGCCTCCCTTAGCTTCTCGGGGAAGAGATCACACTGCTACCAAATCGATGACCCAGCACTCCAACTCTCTTCATCTCTGTCCACATTGATGATATATGTGTATGTCATGTTATGATTGCAGGGGAGCCTAGCATTAATATCATTTCATCCCATGCATTCACTCAAATGTGCATACCTGACAATTGCATGCATAAACATCCTGTCATGTTGCATTCATTCAATGATGTTATCACCTCTACACTAGGCACCGTCATCCTCCATGTTCGTGTGGGCCCCCATACTGTTCCAGAGTTATTTTATGTCTTGGAGGGGGAATTTCAATATAACTTGTTGCTTGGTAGACCTTGGATTCATGTCATGGGTTGTGTCCCTTCCACTTTGCATCGTTGTGTGAAATTCAAGCATGAAGGACACACCTATACCATTCTAGCTGACCCATCACCTTTCAAAACTTGCAACATGCTTTACCGACCCAATGACATGCTCATACCCATCAAATCATCTACCTCCACAACCACTGCCATGTCACTTACACCTCCCTCACCAGTGCAGCTGCTACTTTAACCACACCTACATCCTCCATTCCTACCACTGCCACAACCTCCATAGCTGAACCATCAGCCTCCCAATTTGTTAGCTCCACCTCCGATCCAACCTCTGACACATTGTCTATTCCAGCTACCCACATACCAACCACTCGATCCCTTGGAGGGAATTTTTCAATGCCTCACTCTGGGGGAGTATCACCTATATAGTGTCAACACATTCCTTACTCCGCAAGAGTATGGAAGTCTTCACCAGCACCCTCGTTATGATCACTGTATAGGAGAGCACCTCCTTTATGGTTCTTCCCACCTTCGTACCAATCTCACCTATGGGGGACTTGATACTACAAATTACACACCTAAACCATTGTCACAAACCCACCCATTTTCCACCAACCTCCAGTCACTCACCAATCGTCATTTCACCCACACCTTCATGCACCGATGTGCATGGAAGGGTTTTGGTTTTGGCTTTTACGAGCAAGGTTGTCATACTATTATTCCATGTACTACCTACAAGCATAATGACCATAGTGGTATCGGCTTTACTAAACCACCTACCAAGAAGGCCCACATTGAACTCATTAAGGACATCAACCCTTCTCCACCTTCTTCACCACCATCACCACCTTCGCCGATGGAGTTGATGGATCCAAAATCCATCCCTCCTAACTTTTTTTTTTTCATAAACACCATCTCCTTAGGGCCTCTGACTTATCAACATGAGGGCAAGGCTCCCTCCTCTCTTCCCTTCCTATATCCTAAAATGATCGATGATAATACACCTTCGATTAATGTCATTCAATGTTAGGATGATGAATCTATACTCACGTACCTTGGTGCAGAAGACTCATATATTCATCGGTTGTTGCCTTCGAGATGAAAATCATGTTGAATGAATCGACTATAGAAATCAACATTCATACTCGGGATGACCCGCATATCTTGAAGATCACAATCTTTAGATGTTGCTAAACAAGAATCCATCACCTCTTTTCTCAAAAACCATAACCACGCTTTTGTTTGACCTTACATGACATGCCCAGTATTGACCCCACCATAGTGGTCCACAATATCGTAACCATTCTAGATGCCAAACTCCGCTAAATAAAAGCGAGGAAAATGCACCTCACATTGCCCTTCTCGTCAAAGAAGAACTACCGATCACTCATCCTCATTCCACCACCCGTGGTCATTCCACCTAAGGACGATCAACCCTTCTACCTATATATCTCAACTATCAATCACTCCTTAGGGGCCATGCTCGCTCATCGTGATGAAAAACATAGGGAGTAGGTGGTTTATTACATAAGTTGTACTCTTTTGGATTATGAAACTTGATACACCCATCCTAAAAAACTTTGCTTAGCCTTAGTTTTCATTGCCACAAAACTCTACCATTATCTACTCAACCACAAAACCTATGTTGTGACCAACACCTACCCCTTACACTTCATGTATGCCAAAACTTATCAAAATCAGCATGCTGCACACTGGCTTATGCTTTTAGCTAAACTTGACCTCAAATTCATTCATCAAAAGTCCACCAAGGGCTAAGCTATCGCCGAAAAATTGGCCGATGCACCTATTTCTGGGGATCAACCCTCTAATTTTGACTTTCCAGATGATTCAATTACTACCCTTTCCCTGGACGAACCTGCTTACCAAATGACACTCTTCTTTGATGGTTCCAAGTGTCAACGTGGGGGTAGGGCTGGTGTTATCCTCATTCTACTTGATGGTGAACCCATACCTTTGTCTTTCAAACTCAATTTTGATTATATAAACAATATTTCTGAATACGAAGAGCTTGTACTAGGTCTCTAAGCTGCCTATGCCCTAGATGTCAAATCAATCAACATCTTTGGTGATTCTCAATTGGTCATAAACCAGGTCAATGGTATATACCAATGTCGTAATGAGATACTTCAAAAGTACAAACATCATGTAGACATACTTTCAACCACCTTTAACCGTTATGCCCTTCAAACCGTTCCACGTTCAACCAAAAATTTACAGATATCATGGTCTGCTTGGCTTCTCAAATACCCGATTCACCTGCCAATTCTAAAATCTTTGTCACCATACAATGACTCCATTCACCCTCTTATTTACCTCGTGATGTTTACTCTATCGGAACCACTTCTCGATACCCAAGTGACCTTTGGTATAAACAATACTCTGACTATCTTTCTCTCTCCATCTTACCTCCTAATCTCACCCATAATGGACAATGCGCCTTCCTTAAAAAGGTCTCTCGTTACGTCATCATGGGTGGCCTCCTCTATAAGCACAGCTTTGATGGTATTCTCTTACGATGCCTCACGAGTTCTAAAATTCCTTATACCATTAAGGAAGTTCATGATGGCATATGTGGAGGTCACTTCAATGGCCTTGTTGTTGCTAAGTGTATTCTTTGCCTAGGCTATTATTGGCTGACCCTTAATCATGATTGTTGCGACTACGTCAAGCGTTGTGTAAAATTCCAACAACATGCCAACCTTCATCATACACCCATTCATTCCTTACAAGTCACCCGTGACCTTTGGCCCTTCTCTTAGTGGGGTTTGGATCTTGTCGGAGAGATCAATCCCCATTCTTCCCAATGACATCAATGGATCATCACCGCTACTGAATACTACACAAAATGGGTCAAAGCCATACCACTTATCTCCATGAAAGCCAAGAAAATATGTGAGTTCATCAATCATCACATCATTTGTCGCTTTGAAGTTCCTCGTCACCTCATCACTTGCAATGGAAAACAATTCAAAAACAAAACATTGCGAAAACTTTGTGACGCCTTCGGTATTCAGCTAAGTTTCTCATCACCTTATTACCCACAGACTAATGGCCAAGCCAAATCCAATAACAAAACCTTAAACAAAATTCTCATGAAAGTGGTTAACAATACTGGGAAGGATTGACATACGCACATTCCTTTTGCCCTGTGGGCATACCGCACTAGTATCTGTACTTCCATTGCTGCCACACCCTTTTCTTTGGTCTATGGTATAGAGGTTGTTCTACCTCTCGAAGTCTAGATTCCCTCACTCCATATTTCTCTCCATGACATTCTCAATGATGATGAATTTCATCAGGACCATTTAGCACAACTTGAGTTATTAGATGAATGTCATCTTAACGCTCTTAACCACCTTCAAGTTTACCAAAACATATCAAACGTGCCTATGATAAACGTGTCCATGAATGAACCTTTCACATTGGTGATCTTGTCCTGAAAGAAAATCAACATGTAACCAAAGTAGAAAAAAGTAAACAAGGAAAATTTTCTCCTAATTGGCTTGGACCATACATCATGACCCATACTTATGGATCAGGTGCTTATCATTTATCTTCACTCGATGGTAAACCCAACCTGAGCCCCTTAATGCCTTACATCTTCGACCATTCTACTATTGACTTTTAGTCCTACCTCACCTTTTTCCTCTTTCCATGCTCGTCCCTTGAGTGCTATCCACTTCTTACACCTCACCAATGATTAAACAAGAATCATTATGCATACCCGTCACTTGTTATCTTCTCTTGAATATGTGTACCACGGCATTGCACATAGCATGATTCTCATGGATACTTTTTGTCTACCTTTAGATGAGATCCCATGGTCATTTCACCCTAATTTCTGAATAAGAATCCTATTCTTCACCTTGGTCTTGTCCATGACTTCAAAGCCCTCACATGGGACCCAACTCCTTGATTCAAACTTCTAATAAAAAGATGACTCCCTCAAAAGGACATCTTCCTCTCTGCAATCGTTGTTATAAATAGATTGCTCCTTGAAGGATAGCTATGTAAAGCTCTTTCAAAAAAAAAGAGAGAATTTGAAGCTTCCCATATCAATCAACTTCATGAAGACCTCAAGGAGTTAATTTCTTCATCCCATATGGACTTCCCACATCGATCAGTCTATCTCAAATACAAGTCAACATAAAAGCTTTTAGTCATGGACTTTCCCGTTGTGACCTTGGATCTCTTGCCCAAAGAGCATGCTACCTCATACCATATAAAAATTAACCACCTTTCACCCCTCTCACCATTTTCACTCCCATTTCCTACCACCTCAAGGGACCTCTTAGAACCATGTGCCATTTGGTGATCATGTGACTACTTTTCACCCTTAGAACAATCAATCATGCAATGTCTTTAGGGTCTTACGTTATTCACCTCTTCTAAGGTATGACCTACTTGTCATGATCCTCTCTAATTAGGTGGCTTTCGTGCCCCCTCTTATCTTTTAACCTTCTTTATTACGTATTGATTACCTTATACAAGACTTAGTCCTCGACACTTACCTTTGGGGTAACCTTCTTCTTCTACCACCATCGAAATCACCTATACCAAGTTACCCACAACTCACCCACACCTAATAGACCTAAACCCAAATTATGCCTACGACCTACCATCTCATTCTCATACCGCCTCATATTCTTCCCTAGCTTATGGGAGAACTACATTGGCCTAAGGTCCCTTTTCGCCGGGACTATGTAGGCAGCACTCTGAGGGCATGGGCCCTTGAAGGTTAGCTCGGCCACTCTCTACCCTAACCAATTCATCTTTCATTTTCCTAAATCACATTCGACCCTACTTAGTTTCCTTTTTATATCCAAAATTGGAAATTAAACCAAACAAATAACAAGTTGCTTCACATTTTTATCATCATTACAACATACATTTATTTTGACTACCATTTCTTTACCATCATCATGCATATATTATAAAACATCTCACAAGTGACTATATCATCATTAACCACACACATTAATGAATTAAAAACTCACCCACTTTTAACTCAACCATGCCTATGACCTGACTCCACCATGCCTAAAACCTGACTCCATCATGCTTAAAACTAACATGACTCAACCATGCCTACAAACCTAACTCAATCATGCCTACAACCTGACTTAACTATGCCTCACCCAACGCTTACCCTCACCCAACACTTACCTTGACCATTCACCTCACCCTCTTGACCTCATCCTTTACTACCTAACCTCATCCTCATTTGGGGACTCATTATTTTACCCATACCTCGGCCCTACCCATGTTGTGACCTAGATTCTTGGACTGGAACATCGCTAGTGACCTTTGACCTCATGTGTTTACTATACCTTGTGGCACTGTTACCTATGTTGATTGACCTAATGACCTTACCTTGCCTCTTGCCATGACCATTTATCCTAACCCAACCCTCAGTGTACCAAAACATACCTAAACATTCTTGCACCTAACCTATGCCATGTTTCCTAACCATATCCTATACCTTGGATACCAAAATCATTGCAACCTTGTTTGGATAAACCTATCGACCTTAGACAATGTGGAGTTTACTTGCTTTTAGCCTGGTATTGTGTTGTAGTTTATACATGTGCGTGCATTTGACTATTACTACCTTTGACCCTGACCCATTACCTAGATTACCCGAGTGGACCTTTTTCCTTCTTCCCCATTACCCCACCTTCCTCTTCATCACATTCACCTTTTAATCAAACCACTCACCGATTCTTCCTTCTACCTCATCAGTTCCTGGTTTGAGGGGGATCACCTTTACCCATACATGGGGCAACCACATCTTATTTTTTTCAGCGTCGCTTACCAATACAAGCTACACAACAAAAGGGGCAAAATGTAGACACCAAAATTGGGTCACACTCCCTTTGGTCCCTCGATAAATAAATACCTTGAACACATCCACCTAGTCATGGCCCCCTTCACCCCACTATAATATTAATTTAATTATTTTAACTAAATTAATTCATTATACTCACCATATTTATTATTTAAATATCATAATTGGGATAATGTCCACATATCCACCTCACCTAGACACCTCATCAAGCCACCTCACCCTAAGACCTATTCTTAGTAAGTTTCCATAACTAACTAAGACCTACCCAAACCCTAAAAATCAATGCCTACATTCCCTCTAACCATATTCCCACCCATTAGAAGGAAGCTTCCATGCTAATCTATGGAGTAAACAAAGTGAGATCCCAGAAAATCAAGGGGCTCTACGTAGTTTAGTAAACCTAGAAAATCCCACCCTAACCGACGCCGGTTACCCTTAACCGCCACCGGTTAAGCCGGAACCACCGCGCTTATCATTTAACTCCCATAAAAACTTATTTCAAGGTTGGCATTTTTAGAGAGAGGAACATCTTCGAGAACAAATGACGAAACCAGAGCTGCATGGAATCGAACTAACATATATACAAGCATTAGAACATCCATAGCCAGTACCTACAGCAATCACATAGCCACCTACCTTCATGGGAGCATCCGAGGAAGCGCCAGCACTACACCAAGTTCATTTGATCACCCACCATTACCAACCAGGCATCAAGCTCATACAAACAATAAGTTTTGTTAACCTACATTGGTTCCTTATCGTTTTAGCAGATCCTTTCACTTCTATTGTTAGTTTCTATTCCCATTTCCATTCCCCACCATTTTATCTCCATGCAAACTTGACCATCTCTTTACCCACACCATTGAACTGCCCATATCCGGACTTTCATCATTCTTGTGCATATCCAGGATCCATATGGATCTTGCCATTGCCCTTCTATCTTCATCCAACCTCAAACCTATCACCTAGCCAAGTTTTATTGAATTTCTTGAACCCCAACCATACCGATGCCGGTCACCCACAAGTGTCACCGGTCAGCCTAAATCACATCATCGGTTAACCTAAACCAACGTCATTCTATGTGTCTTTTACGAAAACCCGGATCGAGCCAAAACCTCCACCAAATACCTAAAACCACCTTAACTTGACCTTGAGCTTTAGATTCAATCATAGCCTCACCTGTTGTGAACGAATTTGTTTATTGTAGATGAATGAGATACCTAAATCATTTTGACTACAGTAGGATTTACTTTATTATCAGCATTAAGTTGTTTTAAAACATTGGATTGACATCCGTCTAGGAAGTATCACACTTCCTAGATCTAGCACACACTAGGTAGTCCACTGCATATATTGTTTAACTTTTATTTGGTGGTCTTTTGTTCCATTTCAGGTAGTTCCTCTAAGCAAAAAAGGAAGCTCTCACGATCAGTTGTGGATCTAGAAGTCATACGCACGCAACAACCTACAACCAAAGATTTCAACGGTATTCCTCTTACGCCTGCATACCCTATTTGTTTCAAATCGACATTCTTAGAAACACTCTAGAATCAAGTGAAACACTTATACTCATTCTATCGCAAGACTCCCGATCACCATCTTGAATTTGTTCTCAATGTTCTTGAATTATGACCAGCCGAGATGAAACCATATCTTTTGATTTATTAGTATCATCCTTCTACCATTGTTTATCTTCTCGTAGAAAAAGGTTTTTCAACCGGATAGATGGATAAATTCTTTGAATTATGTCTGCTTTGTAATCACCATATTTCCTATTTTGTAATCAATAAGAGTGACAATAATGGCTAATCAAGGGTGTTCTAAGATCAAAGGATATCTAATTTTCCCTGTTCTTTTTTTAATGACCACAAATTCTACTAAATAATCCCATGATTGAATGGTGATGGTAACATATTCTATGATCCCATTTGACTTGGCTATAGACATGTTTTCCATTTGTAAAACTATGGAGGTCAATTCGGTTCGGGAGAGACAATGTGGACAAGGTGTAAGTGGTCATCACATTAATAACAACTCCTAAGTCAATTAGAACATTTAGAATCTACACATATCCTATGTGAACTGTAACAATAGGACTTCTAGGGTCTACATATTTTCGGGGATCATATTCCCTTCCAAAGATACTATCCAAATTTCCATCAACATGAATTATTTTGGGTTGATTCTTTCTTCTACCTAGAGTCTTAAAACAAATCTCTTTGATGGTTTTATTCAATTCTGGAATTTCTTTAAGAGCTTGTAACAAAGGGATTCCAATACTCAATTTTCTTAATCTTTGAATTGGCTCTCGACTCGGTTTTTCATGAGTTATAGTGTTATATTTTTCTAAAATTCTAGATGGAAAAGGAATGTCGTGGTTTGGTTCTGTGTTTCTTCACGGATTGGGCTACGTCTCTTCTAAATTTTCTTTATCTTCAAGGATTTCTTCTATAATAAAAGATAATGGTTTTGAGGTAACCTTCCCCAAATGCAACAAAATGTTTCTATAGTCCAAAAATTTTATCGTGGGATTTTTGTCGATAATACGGTATATGTTAAATTACTCGCTTCACATTTTTGGGTTCACCATAGTATGAGTTGTAATTTATGGTTGGGTAGGTTGTTTGGATGCGGCAAAGTAGTTGAGGGCATAGTGAAAAAGGTTGATTTCCTTGGGGTCTTCTCTGGTTATAATATTTTTTCCCTGATCCTTGAGGTATAATCCATTGTTGTTGGAAATGAGGATTAAATTGTTGGAACTATGGAATGTTTAAGTTTGGAGTCCAGGATTGCCGATAATAATTTGGCGGTGCATTTCACTGAAGACTCCATTCCTATGGGACTTGTTGAGCCCAAGGCTAGGGGTATGACCATGGTGCATTCAATTAGATTGGAGTACATTGTGTTTTTGTGTATATGAATGGTTCTCGATTTGATTAAAAATTCCTCCCTTACCTCTCGAGCCATACAATTTAACTCGCTTTTGTTTGTGTGTTCTGCTTTTAAATGGTTTTTAGTAAGGGCAGCAATTCACATTGGTCAGTGGCATGTTGTAGATCATATACAAGGTATATTTCTATTTTATCTAAGGGACAATCCTTAAGCCCATGTTTGTTCCTACATCTTGGACAATATATGAACAATGGATTTGTATTCATGGATTTCTCCCTATTCATAGTTGTGTTAAATTGGACTAAGAGATATGTTCTTAGTTTGGATATATCGCAATTGGCAATTTTTATTTTTTTCTTTGAAGGTTGGGGTGAGTTTGGGAGTATTTCCTATAGAGATCAATGATATCAGTAAATTATATTTTTTCATGTCTCCTTTTCCCATAAGATTGAAGGCTTCTTGTGTGTCTTCATCCAAATAATAGATTTGGTTCAAATTAAACAAATGCAATATAATAATAATCTAACTATAGTTTAATTCATCTAAGATAGAAAAATATAGCAATTTTCCTATAAAGTAGGAAACTACTCTTCTATTCCAAAGAATTGTTTCAACAAAAAAACAACTCCATTACAATTATATAATTATGGAGCACTAACAAACCTAAATTCCTATCATTCCCCTCCTAGTGTGAACATGGGTAAAAACCCATTTTCAACCATGCAACATGTTTCTCTATAGCTTGCACATGGTCTCAATCCTCAACAAAGGATGTGGGGAACTACATCATCCATGAATAGTGACCTATCAACCTATCTAGGTGAATACATGAATTAGGACCTATCAACCAATTCACATCAACCATCAAGTCAATATGATCAAGAACACTTCTTACTATAGTATTAATGGTACAAATCTCCACATCATCATCATAATAGGGAAAACACAAACACTATACTGTACACAAGAATAGGGATGTTCATCTGTTCTTATTCATCACACACAAAGTAAAATATGTCACTAAAGTAGTTTTTGGCCTCTGAGGTAGTGAAGAACTCGAGGGCATCGATCATCCTCCCGCCTATTACCTCCATCTTCCAATAGACATGCTACTAACTTAACGTAATGTAATCATGTTGGTCAAGATTCCAGATTTTCACATTATTTATTATTCCCTAGCATGTTGAAGAACAATCCATGGATGGATTTGACAACAAAGCATTCAACCAAGTCTTGTTTCCAAAAATGTAGAGATGTGACGTGTGGATATTTGATTCGGTGAAATGAAATGTCGGGCTTGGAAACTATTTCCCCAAGACACGTCGATCACAGCTATCATTGATTAATATCCTACAATGCACACTCCCAAACTAGAATCTACATGCATGTGAAGATTTCATGGTATATAGTGGAGCTATAGAAATATGCACAAATTAAAAAAATAACATTGTGGTTGGAGGAGCCATCAAATATGAGGGATTTAACAAAGAGTAATAGTGGCTTTGTAGAACCGGAATTGTGTCCTTCAATAGATCAAAAAACCTCGAGCAAATGTGGATGCAGATTTTGGAGCCACCAAGATTGATATCATCTTGCGAAAGGAAATAATGATCTAATGAAAATTTGAAATATGCTCTTTAGTATGAATTAATCTCAACACATAATGAGATGTCAACAGTAACTCTATGTGGCGGTTTTTATTGTCACAATGTTTTATGAAAGCCTCAAAACATAAAAATACTTGTTATATTGAACACAGATCTGAAAAAACTAATGGAGGAGAATCCAATGCCATGTGAAAAGTTTGATAATGATTTGATTTCAAAGGATATATGATGAAAATTCTTAGTCTTCCAAGGTTGGGAGATAAAAGGTGTTACCAACAAATCAAGGTGGATCAAAAATATTTGGTCTTGAGAGCTCGGTAGAGCGTATGGAATGAAACCCGATGCCAAGACTACCAACCAAACTTATATGGATTTTCTGTAGATGCAATATTGAAACCCTAAAAATAAAATTCCCATCAACAGGGGCACTACAAAATTAGATGGTTTCCCCTTACAAGTACACTAAACATCCATCACAGGCACAAAGATAATAGCACTCTAATACCAAATAATAGATTTGGTTCGATTAAAAATACAATATAATAATAATATTTCTATAGTTTAATTCATTTAATATATAAAAATATATAGGAAGAGAGTTTCCTATAAATTAGGAAACTACTCTTCTATTCCAACGAGTTGTTTCAACAACAAAACAACTCTCGTTACAATTATATAATTATGGAGCATTAACAAAGTTAAATTCCTAACACTAATCCCTTCAAAATTAAGGTTTTGAGTAGATTGATATCAATCCCAATGCCACACCTCCTATTAAGGAAAAGGAACTGATAAAGATAGTCCTCAACACTCTCATCCTCCTTTTGTTGAATTTTAAATAGTTATTCCTTCTTATCCCTCACCCTATAGTAATATTGGTATTTATAAAAAAACTAATTCCATCTCCTGCAAACTGTGGATGGAGTTGGGGTTTAAGCCCATGAACCATCTCATGGATGTTTCCTTTAGAGTTGAAGTAAATAAATTAAGTTTTTGGTTGTCTAAGGTATAATCATAGGTTTGGCATAGGACTTTGAACTTAAAAAGGAACTTATTGGGATCTCTTGAGCCTAGTCCCCTAAAGGTTGGTAGATTTAAAGGAGATACATTCTTCATGGGGGCTGATCATTAAGGTCCAGTTGTATGGGATAGGTGAACGTCCTTTCAAGTGGAGGGTTATCATTATCTGCACCATTGGGGTTTTCCACTCCATCGCCATCATTTCTTGTTGAACAAGTTGTTCCACATGTTGGTTTTAAGGGGTTTTGTAAATTAATTCTAATAAATCTACCTCTATGGTCTCTAGGTATAAACATAAAATCCTACCATACTGAGGAAAATTCCCTAACTACCAGTGCTTAACTGATTGCTTGTGTTCCACATACTCCAAAGAACAAAAAGAACCTTATTGTCACTACAAGATCTTCTACTTCAAAAGAAAGAGTTATGGAAATAAAATTTCTAAATGGAAACTTACCAAGAAATTAGGTAGCACTTCAAGTTAGTACCTTAATCTTTGCTAACACCTTGATAATTCCCTAGCAATGGTGCCAAAAAGTGACAAAATGACAAGTTGATGTAGCCAAAGACACTAGTTGACATGATGGGAGGAGCATGAGTCATCTACCTCTTTTGCGCGAGTTCTTAATTTCAAGTGAGTCTGAATTAGTGCTTCGGTAGTCTTGCGCTCCTAGCAAGTCATGTGTTAATGCATGGGTGAGTTATGCACTAATACATAAGTGAGTTCTCGCACTGGTCTATAGTAGGATCCTTTGATGGCTTAAGATATGCTCTTCAAATTCATTGTTAATACATATAAAGATTTATTTAACCCATATTTGAAGAAGTAAACACAAGATGAAAATAACAAGGTTATGCACAATATTCCCTTTCAAAATATAGTAAAGTATTAATTACAAAGTGACAATATCATACTTAGTGCAAAATGATTACATGACAAAATAAGGGTTTACATAGGATAAATGAGGGCTCATCAGTAGACACTAACATTTGGTAAATTTTCCTTGTGCAATACAAATTTTGACCATGTTCCATTTAAGAAAAATGTTAACATTTGAATTATAATTTCCTTATATATTTTATCTCTTCTATAACTTGCTTATCTTTACACTCTACTCTTTCACCAATTATGAGAATATTATTGATCAAATAAAAATTAAACTTATGATATTCATGGCATAACTTTTAGTTTTGAGTTTCATCTCTTTGGTTCGAAAAAATATGGAAGGGTCAATATGTGAGGTCCAATCTTGGATGACATGTATGGTCCCACCCCTTCACATTCACCAACTATTATTTAAATTTAAGTTTCTTCTTTGGTTTGTTTCATCTTCCTAGGGTCGACTTTATTAGAATATTTCACCTATAGAAGGTTATATAAGAAAGTCATTATCACTTTATAACTCACCTAACACTCTTACAAGATACTATTACAAATATATCTCTAAAAGGACTCAAAGGGATCCTAAATCTACTCAAATTAGATTCACATCATCTATAGAAATCCCTACAACAAGTTTTAATTACTCAACTAGTTCAAAAGAGTCCATCTTCCTCTATTTTGAAGCATGCAAAAGTCATAGAAACATGTTTTAGCAACAAAAAAAGTCACTCCAAGCATTCCAAAATGGTTTCAATCAACAAAAGGGTTAGGTCACATAGTTGAGGCATGCCATATATCACTACTACTATATTGGGTACATTATCTACTACAAACTTATCCTACTATCTTGGTGTTAAGAGACATGAGGGCATGCTTATGTGGCTAGTTAGTTATTCACACTTATAAAAGTGTCTAGGAGAACTAAATGAGGCTCGATCATGTAATGAGGGAATGTAGTGCAACACTTGGATTGGTTTAGCACTGGGAGTTTAACCACTAAGGGTATTCCATCCTCACCACACAAATGTTTTCTCATTTTGGTTTTATAATGCTCTAATGAAGGGTTTTATAGGTTGTTAGGGTTTTAACTTTGTTGCATGTGATTATACGTCATCCCAAAGGTATGTGAGTAAGAGAGACATACAAAGAAGACCATTGCTAGATAGTAGAAACACACAAAAAGTTACAGGTCTAAACTATCAAAGGAACCAAGACCATATATTTCTAGGTTATGGATGTACATATCATGTATAAACCATACATAATTTTTATGGCCCCCTTGTTTGGTTTTAGTTCCGAACTTCCATTACATAATATATTGTTCTAGATCAATATTTTTCACTACCATGCATATCTAGATCATCCCCGATTTACTTTATTAAATTAATTATATCTCTCCTCTCATTTATGTAAGAAATTTATTATCACTTTATCAGTTGTTACATGTATGAACATGTTATTCTAATTATGAAAGATTATTGTTGGAAGTTAATTAGATTAGATTAATCTACTTGATGTAAAATATTACACCTAACAATAAACTAAAACTTATAGATATTTAATTAGGGTGTGAAAATACATATTAAATATAGTAAAAAAACTAGAGGAGAGATCTACTTAGGGTTTATGATGTCTCACATATTTATCTTGATCTATAATAGGTGTAATAGGTTAGAGAAAGTAGGGAAATGATTCATCTCTAAAATGGATTGTCAAAACTTTTAGGGACATCATCGATAGGTTTCATACACTAGTGTATGACACATCTATCCAAATTGTATGGTTATGTCCTTTGATACTTTCTACAAAATTGACTATGGGATCCTATGTGAAAGATAGATAATGTATCACTTTATTGCATTGCAATCTTAGATGATGTACAAAATCCCCTAGAATTGGACTTCATTCCTCTAAATCTTGGATCTCTTTAAAGGACCTATTAAAAGGGTTCATTTATTTTGGTTATGGAACTTTGGTGCCACCCATATAATACTACTCTAAAGAGGCATTAAACACATGTAGTTATCCAAATATTAGAACTACAATTATGTTGATATAACTAGATGAATGCAACTAAAATGTTGGCTCTTTGAACTCTTGATATTGATAGCTTGACTTGGCTTGAGATGCTTTTGAATTAACTTGGAAGGATCTTACATGAACTTAGTGTGCTTAAAATTCATGTATGGCCTACTCATAATGCCTACTCTTGTAATAAGGAAGTTTAAGGAAACTTTGCTTAATGTTTGGAGATGAAGACTAAGTAGTGGTGGAGTTTACAAGTAATGACCAAGTAGTGATCGAGTTAGTAAATGAGTATATAAACTTGGTTTTATACCATTCCAAGGTATCACTAAGGCCGAAATAGGAAGTGGAATAAGAATAAACATACAGTCTATGTCAATTTGCACTCATAGGATAAAACCATAGGAAAATAGATAGAACCAGCTTTACATTTCAATCTCACATGTACAATATTATCTAAGAGGATATAATTTTGCAAGTGGATATATTGGAGATCATCATAGGAATTTTAAGATGTCTTTGAAAAATTATATGAGTCTTGTAGGCACTTGAGTAGTAGAATAGGAAAATATGATGTATTTACAAGCATTAGGAGAGAGTAGGATGAGATGTTTAAGTTTTTTTGGTGTATGCAAGTTAGACTAATTAATATAAGCCAAATTACTCGTTGGATATCACAAACACTAAGAGGGGGGTGAATCAGTGTTGATCATATTAGCAATTTCTAAAACTTCTTTAATAGAATTAGCAATCAAACCATGAACACAAATTAAGGTGCATGCAAGAAGATAAGTATACAGGACACCAAATTTATAGTGGGAAACCCTTAGAGGGAGAAAACCCACTTGAAATCAAGGCCTTTTATTAAGAACACCCATTCTTAACATACAATGATTTCTATTTTGGTTGAGCACTGACTTAACCTAAGAAGAACCTACTTCATAGTCCTTCTAGCACCCACTATAATGTTTCCAAACAACCACTAGGCTAGTTTAACAAGTTGCAACTTGCAAGGAGTATCTACTCCTATCACCCAAGAACCCACTTAGAAAAATACAATAATAATTTAACAGTTTGATTATATAGTTGTTGTTTTGTTAACAAATCATGACCACTTTTCTAGAACAATTCATTCATGTTTTTATGTTACACCTTATTCTTGATTTTGGTTTATATTTATCAGTCAATTGATCATTCAAATTCTCTTCTTGCTATCAAATTTCATGATTCTATTGGTGTCATTTTTTGTCTTCTATATCTCTGCATTTCTGATCACTTTCAATTTGGTAGACATGTGTTTATTTTTGCTAACTTACTGACTTGTTTTATATCTTCTTTATAGTCACCTATCTTTTCTTCATTGTCAATGATTTTTACTCGTGTCTTGAAGATAGTTTCATCTACTCACACCAATTCTCTGTTACATATTGAAATTTTTTTCATATCCACATATATTGCTTTCACTTCCACATGAAAATCTATATTCGGCTTATATGTTTAGATTCTTGATATTCTTGCATGCATCTCTAACATTCTATGTATCCAAATCCTATATCACAAAGCATACTATCTAGCTCTTAAATATTCTCTATATTATTCAAACATTGAGCATCAACAATCTTGTCTATTTCTGATTTCAAGTTATCAGCACCTATTAATTTCTCATATTAATTTCAAGACATCTTTAACTCACACCTATATAATTTGTGTAGCTTCACAAACTCTATTTTTACCAGCAAGTTTTATCTAATAAGAGCTTAGCTTCTCGGTTTCCTTAGAATTCTATTTCTTCTTTCTCAACTTCATGCCTTAGTATTTTCACCTTCTCTCTTTCATCTTCACATCTCACAATATCTTACTCAAACCCCAACCAAGCATTGATTCTTCATATTCTATGTTTTTTTCTTCCATGAATTTTAGCTCTTCACATTCTTGTATGAGCTAGAAAGGAAGAATGTATTTTTGTAACTACCAAAATTTGTAGTTTTGCATTATTGAATCGGTGTCATCATTCCACATCCCTTGATCTTTCTCATGAACTCCTTTACTTTGAGCTAGACACCACATCTTCCCATAAGTAATTGTAATTCAAACAATTGATATTTATATTCCAAAAAAGGTTTGTTAGTATTAGTATTTCTTTGTTTTAAACCAAGGCTATACTTCATTAAACAAGCAACATTATTGTGCACTTGAGCATTGAAAATTCTCCTTCAGGATCCATTTGATGGCATGAGGTGCATATATTTCCATTGTAATAATTACTTGAAGGAATTCATACTTATTCATTGTAGATGAGACAGAGAGAACTAACAACTTGGTCTTTCAACTCATCACTCTTACAGGCATTTAGACTTCTTGATGAATATTCAATATTGGAAAAGAATTGCTAGAGCCTCCTTTGAGTATATCAAGGCTTTGTTGTGGCTTTTGCATCTTCAATAATCGATACAATACCATTCAACCTTCTACAACCCGAGACAAACACTTGGAACCCCGTGATTATCTTATCATCAAGTAGATCTTGTAAAGGACTAGATGAAATGACTTGAAACAAAGAAAAATTTAATGATGACCACCTTATAAAGGTTTATTAAAAAAATCATAAATTTTGGCTAGACGAATTCTAAGATATGACCATTTTTATGTCCAAATGCTAGTGACAAGGTTTTTACCAACCGTGATAGCTCGAGGGGCTTTAAAAAATATTTTCTCGATCAATTCTCCATGAAATTCAAAATTTTCAACTTATGTACATTTTTGAAGGCAAGATTAATCCTCTACATGCATTCAATTTTCCTTAGACTCTTCAATATACTCCCAACATCCAAAAAGACGAGCATAATACCTCAAAAATTGACAGTGCATTATTGGATGAGCTCAAAAACAAGTTTTAGGTTTTAGACAAGCACTTGGATTGAAATGCAAGGTCATAGAAATATTCTAAACCTCTTTTAACTCCTCATTCCCATTGAAAACAAAAAAAGAATCACCTTTATTTGAGAGTTTCACTTGTACAAAGGAGCACGATCAAAAATATACTCAATAATGAGCTTCAACAACTTCAAATGTACCTTTGCTCTATTGAAAACTTCTAAGAATATATACAGGAGGTGAGTTCCCACTGAAAACTTCCAATAATTAGGAGACATGTGCTATAATAGGTGGGAATTATGCTCTACAAGTTATAAACTAGTAGTATAATTTGTCCTAAGAGATAATTTGAGAATAACAAGCTTCATGGCCCCTTTCTACTGAATTTTAAGAAAAATTGAGTTTGGAGTGTGCACTATGGTCATGGAGAGAGAAGATTGCACTTTTGTCATTAGCAACATGTTTCATGATTGTCATGTCTAACTTTATGTCTATGCCACTTGTATCTTATTAAGAGGAATTGAGAAGATTAAATATGTTTGAGAGGTAGTCATGATATTGTCTGACCTGAATTAACCCTTCTAGATAACCTTGAAATTCATGAAACCACATCACACAAGTGTTTTGCTAGAAAAAAACCCATCTTACTTCTACTTGCTTGAAACAAGCTCGAGAGAGAGAAACATGATTAGAAGAATGTTCATAACTTCTATAAAACTTATTTGTTTTGCCTCAAAAATTTTACAACATCTCAATCTTTGAGTCCTCTACAAAAATTAATTCTATGATTTATCTGAAGAAGGCTCTATAATTTTTCTTGAGTGCTAAGAATCCAGGGGACCTCAAAATGCATTTTTCAAGAAGGTAGTTTTAGAAAAACTTGAATAACTCAAAATCCCCATTTCAAAATTTGATGAAATTTGGCATGGAGCACTAAAAGATACACCTATACACATTAAAGGTGTTGGTTAGCCATATTTTTTCCTATGAATCTCTAACCAATCTCATTTTCCTTAGCAAACATTGTTAGTTCTCAAAGTCACTTTATGTGCATTCTTGAATTTTGACTTCAGGAGCTAAACTAGCCTTGTTTTTGCTCACACATGTTATAGGCACTATTTCTAGTTTGTTCCCATGTTCACATGACCTTACATTGACCTGTACCAACTTGAAACATCTCATCGGGAACCAAAAACATCTTCATAAGGCACTACCAATCAACCTTCATCTCTTTGTCTTCTTCACTTCACCAATCAACCCTTTTTTCCATCAATGCCACTTGACATCAATGAAAACACTATTGGAAATGACTGGGGTTTGTACCAATTTTGGGTGTCTATATTCCCCCATTTTAATATAATACATTAAATTTTCTATATTAAAGGAAATGCATACTAGAGTGTGTAAACATGCTTGATTTTTTTCTTGATTTCTTGATTTTTTTACTAATTGCAATATACCAATAAGAGTGAAACCTAGAGTAACCACATAAATTTAATGATTTATCATTTTGTAATGACAACTTTGGATTTGCACCTTAAGCTTGACTTGCATGACATTTCAAGCCAAGGTAAATTATCCCTATCTTAATTTCATGAATTGCTTATCTATTCACACTTCTCACACTCACATAACCAATAGCATCAATCAAAAATAGAATATTATCCCCAATAATCTCACCCATAATCTTGTATAGTCCATTTTATTACCTATCTAAGAGCATATGGGTGAGACCAAACCATACTATGGTTTGGTTACAAACAATAAAATCCTATCTTTGGCCACCTAACGATAAATTTTATAATTTTATATCTTTTCTTGGGTCGGTTCATATCTCATAGGTTAGATTTAATGTGATATGAAATCATATATAAGTGTTTACACCTTAATTAATTTCTATATGTTATGCATACACAATAATAAGAAATGTGTAAGGGTTTGCAATAGGTGGACTATTTTGATCTAATTAACTTCCAAAATTAATCATTCACAATTAGAATAATGCATTCATACATGTAACAACTGATAAATGATAGTTAATTTCTCAAAAACACAAGTGGATAAATAAACATAGGGAGGATACGAGTATGTAGGATGATGGAATAGGTAGATAATAATTTAGAAGTTCTTCAATGTAATTTATTGAATTGAAAACTAAACGGGGGTAGGACCCTACAAATATTGTATAGTTTAGATATAATTTGTATGGTCCTAACCTAAAACTATATTGTCTTGGACCCTTTTACAATATAGATCTAAAACTTCTTATGTGCGTCACTTGTCTAGAAATGGACTTTTTGTATATTGATCTTTCTCGCATAACTTTATGATGACTTGTAATCATTTCAAATAAAGTGAAAACCCTTGCAAGCTACAAAACCCTTCATCAAATCATTAGAAAACCAAAAGGAGAGAACATGTGGGTGTGGTTGAGGTTGGACTACCTTATCGCTTAAACTCCCAACTACTAAACCAATCCAATTGTTAGGCTACATGCCCTTGTTATAGAATCAAGCCTCGTGTAGTTATCCTAAGTCCTTGTGAAAGTGTGAAAAACTAAACAACCCTTAGGGGTGCCCTTGTGTCTCTTGACACCAAGATAGTGGGATAACTATATAGTGCAAAATGTACTCAATGTGGTAGTAAAGTGATGTGGTGTACCTCAACTACATGACCTAATCCTTTATTCCTTGAAACCCTAGAATAATTCTCGAGAATGAGCTTAATATTGTTAATACATAGCTCTATGATCTTTACATTCTTGAAAATAGAGGAAGCTAAAGACTTTTGAACTTGTTGAGTGATTCAAACATATAGTAGGGATTATTCTAATTGATGTGAAACTCATTTGTAAAATTCTAAGAACCCTTTGAGTGCTTTTGGAATGATGTTTTCAATAGAGATTGTAAGAGTGTCGAGTGGATTATAAAGTGACATTGACTTGATTATATAGCCTTCCATATGTGAACTTTAATAATAAGGAAAACCTTAGGAAGATGAAATGACCCAAAGAATATATTCAAATTGAAAACAAAGTTAGTGAACTTATGGAAAAATGACTATAAATTTCAAGCAAGATTGCACCCCACGTCTTGACCTAGTTGTATAATTTTGGACAAAAAAGGACAAAACTAAAATGGAAAGTTTGGAAATGAAGAATGTATCTTGTAAAATTGATGAAATAACAAATCATAATGATAAATAAGTCATGTGAGAGCTAGAGATATGAATTGATTAGATTATGAATGTGAGAATTTGTCTTAGCAAGGGAGCATGATCAAACTTGGCATTACACAAGGACAAGTTAAAAAAATTTAGTGCCTAGAATAAGTAAGTCTTATGAAATTACTAGCACACCATTCAATTTCAAGGTCACTTATTGCAAATTACATTCCTAAATCACTCTATGCTCTCCTAAATTCATAAAAACTAGATGAAAAACCTAGGATCATCCCATTCATAGGTTAACTACCTAAAATAGGTTCAAGAGTTTAAATTCTCCATCTATAAGCCCTAAAAGGGGTAAAATCCAATTCATATCAAGGTCAATAAAACACTAAGCATTACCAAATTTTATAAGGGTAGAAGGAATCAATCTAGAATTTACAAGCATTACACGTTATATCACAATCGGAAGGATACATTATACTATATCTATAGTTATAATTGATATATTTGTGTCAAGTTTCACAAGGGCATGATAGGAAATTTTCTTAGATTTTCATACATAATTGCACCTAAATTATGAGAAATACATGGAATGTGCTCCCACTTTCAAGGGGATGTAGTGAAGAGCATGGATCATATCAATAAGGATTGGCCACCATGATCGGTCCGTATACACCTCATTTTTTATGTTTTCTAATTATTTCTCTTGTGCATGGGTTTCTAATGTATATTCTTCCTAAGAAAGTGCCTCAAGGGTCCTACCGAGATTGGAGTGTGATCAAACATGGTCATAAGAGATATACCAAAATATTTGAGATATGTCACTATTATTCCTTAGCTCCCTTACCCTTACCTTGTTTCTTCCCTTTACTCACAAATTATACCCATCATATCTACCTATCTTGTTATGAATACTTGTTTATGATTATTGCATGCTATTATAATTTATTTTTCTCATCTCGTACATTCATAATTTTTTCCATTTATCTTTTGATTCCACCACATTTTTTTCAATATCCTTAAGATTCCCCCAAGGTCAATGTCATTCTTTCATGGGTGATGGTGTCAAATTGGGTTTCTCTATAGCCAACACCACCGTTCATGGGTGATGACACTAAGTATATAAACCCCACCACATTTTTTTCATTTTCATCAATTAATCGCTCATAAAATTACTTATATCTCACAAAATTTCACACTATTTTACAATTTTTGGACTTAAGGATTTGGAGGTTTCCTTTTGCATTTGGGTCATTATAGTGAATTAATATTGGAGGTATTCTTGTTGATATTTCCCTTCTCCACACATAGCAATTCACTCTTGGTGTTATTGTCTCTCGGGAGGAATATGGATCACTAGTCATATACATACTACACGATGTATTTTTAAATCTTCTTAGTCCTTTATATTTCACGTATAAGTTTTTGATTGATCATTAATCAATATATACTAGAGTATATGTATGTTTGATTTGATCTATTGAATTATATTTTTGTATTATTCCCCTTGGATTTATCCATCCATTGATTAATCTTATTCTAAATCCTAGTAGGATACCTATCTTAATTTTAGGTGTAGGCCTTGGAAACCTATAGCTATCCTAGTGTTAGGGTCACTATTCTTTAGAATTATTTCAATAGTGTTCTTTAAGCACCTTTATATAAATCATGTTTGTGGGATTAGATTATATCTATACATTTGATAACCCATGTAGGAACCTATCTTTGTTTATCAAACACTCGGTGAACTTGACATGAATCCTACTCACTATTTAGATTAATTATTATTAAAATTTAAATTTTATTTCATATTATATCTTCACATCAATTTCACTACACTCTAGTGAACCCAATGTGAATCATTCTCTACCCTAAATTAGGCCAGGCTCACTTAACTTTTAAAATTTTTCTTTCCTTTCATGTGTCATCATCCCCTATGCAAAACATTATTACATGAATGATATTATATGTTGTTGGAAGCACAATATAATAAGAGGGGGTGGATCATTCCTTAAAAAAATATCCAATTTCAGATTGCTTAGTTAGATCACAAACCACTTATCCAATTATTAATGTGTGCACAATATCAAATACCAAACATGAACAAGGAAATCAACACCATAACACAATATATAAGTGGAAAACCCTCATGGGGAATAAAACCCGTTGAGGTACCAACCCCATAAGGAGCACCAACCCCTAGTTTAGTAGAGCTACAACCCTAAAAGGAGCACCAACCCCTAGTTTTATGAAGCACCAACTCCACAAGGAGGCTACAACCCCCAAGATGATCAAGCACCCACTAAACCACATTATGAATAATATATATAATGTATGTTGCTTCCACAACTAATTTGAGATCACAAATTCAGCTCACACTCCTTCAAACCCTTGTTCAAACCCTAGGTCTTCAAACTTGCATACTTCTTCACTTTATTCACTCTTCAAAGCATAAAAACATTACAAAAATGATTGATGTAATTCCTTAACCTTTAAAACACTTTATAAGATCTCAAAACATGCTCACACACCTGTAAAATTCTCACACCTAGGCCACACTTTTTGAACAAACTCAACTAGTTAAAAAAACACCCAAAACCATGCTTTTTAAAGCTCTCCTTCATTAAAATTAAGAATATGTTTGTTTCCATCCTTTAGATAGACATAAATATCTTAAAATTATCCCATAAAATTTATCACAACAGTCAAAATTGACCCAAGTAGATCACCCTAGCCAAAACCACTTACCATACACCAAAAATCCTCAAAATCCCATCACTAAGATGAAAAAAATCTCCCCACACCATTTTTTTATTCAAGCTCTAAAAATCACCACACATTATTAATATTAAATTTAAACATCATCCATGGTCATAATTTACATTAACCAATCAAATTATTTCATTTAATGGGCCCACTGGCTCATTACCTTCACAAAATAGTTGTTTCCAACAACTTGAATCTGCCTTTGGGCCTCAAAACTAAATATGAACTTAATTATGTAATGCAACAACTCAATGGAAATCCAAAACCCTTTATAACACTTATAATTAATTTATATCTCATTAAATAATCGTATGTTCAAACCACATCAACTTTTGTCTTCACCAAATCAAGTTGCCCAAAAACAATTTTACAAATGCAACTGGTTTGCACCCTTTTTGACACTTTCAAGACCTAAATTAATTCAATGGATGAAAATTTCATCCATATTCATATTATATGAGATATTATGCATCACCCAATCCATTTCATGCTCTAACCAACTCAATCTTTCAACAAAATCAGTCATGTTGTAAAAAGCCAAAAACTTTCTTGTCTCAAAACTTGGCCTGAAACCACATTAAATCAACTCATCATGAGAAAAATATATACCATTGTAAATATATATGAATTATATTTCCATAACATATTTTAAATCCTTCTAAATCCAAGTGGAAGCCTTCAACCAAGTTGATCTCTGTAAATTATCTAAACTCGCCCCAAAACGCCCTTTTGACTACCAACATAAATGAAACATACTTGAAAATTTAATTACATCAGCATGACCTAAAACCATCATGATCATCAATAAAAACTCACATAAATCACATAATGGTTATTTAGTTTTCAACTCCTTTGGATAACCTTGTCCCAAACTGAACTTATTTAGAAACAAGCCTATTTGAGTGGGGTCCACTCATCACCATAATATCTACCATACATTTATGGAAACTTGGATGAGTACATTACATGATCCAATTATCATCCATGCAATAGAAATCATTTCTAGCCACTTAGGATCATTTTCTCTCCTACCACTTTTGAGCTAGGGTTTCAAACACAAATAGTTGTTTACCTTCTTAACATTCATTCATAAAACCTAATGATGAAATGGCTCACTATTTTTTAAACCTTCTAGACTCAATTTAGAAACATACCTGAAAGCCACAAGGTCCCATGCAAATCACACAATTTAGGGTGAGCATCAAAGATCCAATTCAAGCTGGAAATGACCTTGTTCTTGATCCTATTTCACCAAAATTGACATATCATGCAAAATAATCATCATGACAACTTGAAATTTTTCCCACATAACCATGGCACACCCTACATAAATCTCTAATCATCACCATATCACAAATATCTCTCCATCTCTCCAATATATATTATTTTCATAACTACCCTTAGGGTTTTGCACTATCTAAAGCTTAGGTCAACCGAAACAATGACATAACACATTATAAAACTCTCAAAATTCCCTAACATACTTGGTACATCATGAATCAACTACCTACATGAATGTATGATCTTATATAGCTCCACAACTCAATCTCATACCTCTTAAGCAGCCATACCTAGTCCAAATGAGCACCTAAAACTTGGTCTTCAACATGTTTTTGCACCATGTAACTCATGTGAGTGCCTAGACACTCCCCAAATATTCTCTCCATCATGTCAATATGATTCTCAAGCCACCAAGAATCTCGAACTCCCATGCATTATCCCCTAGGATAGACAGGTCACCAATTCTCACTGAAACATCTGATATCACCATGAACACCTTTGAATATGCATGTCATCATCATCCTTAGCATGACCTGACCCTTCTCCATCATTCACTTTGTCATTAATGATATTTTTAATTAATGACAACACCTAAATCACAACATGTTAACAATCTCCCCTTTGTCATTGATGGAAAACCACCTAAACTTCTCTCCCTTTTTAGATTAATGACAAAGGCATACATGACCCTACATGTTCTTCATCTTCCTTAGCTTCATATGATCAGCATTTGGTTGGAAACATCAACCAAAGGTCTCATTCTAGCTCACAAATTTGAAATTTCACTCAAAACCTAATTTTATCCATTTTCAAGCATATAAACACCATGCTCCCCTAGGAATAGCATTTACACCTCCTACTCATACCAAAACTCATGATGAAGAACAACAATTTACCTCTTATTTTTGATAAAATACCATCATCCACCTTCTAAGCTTGCAAAACTTTAAATTTCACCTCAAATTTTTTTTTTATCCTCTATGAGATCACTGTAACAGACATATACCTAGAGCATACTCTTCATGAACATTCCAAAATTATTGATAAGTACTAATACCACTTTACCTTCATTCATGGTCTATCTCAACTTGTGAAGGCACAAATTTGGCTCAAATTCTTTCATTTCTTAGCTTTGGTCAAACATTGGGATTGATTTCCCTAAACAAACACCTCAATGTGCATTATAGACCAACTTTGATGAGCTCAAGAACATCATACACATCATTACAATCCATTTCACAACTCCCCTAGACTTAAACCATTCATCTCTAGTAGAATAACACAAAATCAAGCTACTTACCTTGATGCATGACTTAGATGATAGGGAAACACTTAGACACATCCCTAAAGCATCTTCTCGGTGTTTAACAATCAAATTAGGAGGATACAATACATTCATGAAACATAACTCACTTGTCCTTGGAGAAGATACCTAAACCATACCTCATATGCCTATGAATCATCAATGCCACATATAAGAGGGACAAACTCATTCTCCACGTGACTAATTTGAATCATACACACCATCTTACACATGTAAAAGCACCTTTTCACACCATTTGTACAATGACTACCATCAAAGCATCAACCTTACCTCATATCTAGCTTCAAATTTTCCAAGAGTCGTATCTTTACTAGCACATGAACAACCTATTTGAATCTCATTACTATCTCCCCTTAGGGTGATTTGGACCATGCACACTATCCACACCCGTATTAGAAGCAACTTTATAGTATTGTAGCATCACATCAGACTGAATGAGGGCTATGAACCTTACCTTCAACCTTCTTAACCATTCATTTATCATGCACACACCTTGAACTCTTCTTATAATGTCTAACCAATTCAAGAGTGATCTTTTCAATCATTTTAAGCTAAGATAAGTTCATACTTTGCCTCTTATATACATGTAGCTCCATTTATACAACATTGTAGCACTTTTCCAAACAAAATGAGACATTGGATCCATATTTTTACCAGAACATAACTAATAAACTAGTTCAAGGACTTATCCACTATCAAAATGATTTATTCAAACTTGGAAAGTAATCAAGACACAAAGTAATCTTTAAGAGTGACTTCTTCCATGCTCAAACATCACCTACATGCCTGTAGCTCCTTATAAATTTTCTAATTCAACAAAGTAACATCAAAAGGGACTTTGAACTTGCCTTCACCCTTCTTGATCAATATACCTTGGACTCTTATGATAGTATCTAATTGTTTCATGAGTGCGCTTGATTGTCATTTTAAGCTTGTAGATGCTCAAACAAACCTCTAACCATATTGTGTACTTAATCTCACAACTTTGAGAAAAATTTACAAGTTTCAATCACTTTGACATACATGTAACATGCCTTATTAGAAAAAATCACACCTTCTAGAACAAATAGATGAATTTAAGAGCTTCTTAACACCTCATGCTAGTTAGGAGCTTCATCCCCTACCTCTTTCACATTTCTTGTACCTTTGAACCCACTGTACATTGATTTCTCATGATCTTTTTCAATGAATATGTACTATGATCTTAGAAATTTTAAGTAATGGATCACATAAATAACCTCTCTCTTGATCAAACCACCATCCTAGTCTTTGAAAAACCGTACACACTTTCAAGAGAGTCACATAAACCATCACTAGAGTAAAGAACCTTCTACATGTCTATATAGTGCCAATCAACTTCAAACACTTTACTTGATGTACTAAGAAGGAAAAACACCTCGTAGAATGACTTTGCACATTTTCAAGGATCCATACCAAGGTTTCATAGTCTTATTTATGCATTAAACAATTTTCCAAACCATCAAAATGACCAATATGCCATTTTTCATTTCTCCAAATTGAGTATAGATTACTAGCCCTTCAATGTGAAAGAAACATAATTATATTTTTATGCATACATATTCATAAGAAAAACACATGTAATTAAATTACCTTTTGGTCATATTACCACCTTCATGAACCTTGTAGCATACTATTGTAGGAAATTTTCCTAACTAGCAAAACACACTTAGTTAATTAGGTCTTCAAATGATTTCATAGTCAAGAGTGAACATTGTCATGGATTCCATCTTCTTGAGATATAATTAGAGCATAATTATTCATGAATCATGATGTAGGCATGGTCAAGATCTATTGTTCCAAATTTTTCCTCTATATTCCACCTTTTTCACCTTCAACAACAACTTTACTTACATATCGCTTTAAAAAAGACAATTAGGACCCAGCTTTGGTTAAATACCTCACTATACGTACAACCTCTTATATCAAGACTTCAATTTTTTCAATCACCCATGTAACCAACATCCTCCTAATGTTTTGAGACTCAATATTTGATGGAGAGCCATTGAATATCACTTACATTCTTAAGACCTCCTTGGTTTGCACTTAAACTCACTGTTTTGACCACTTCTCTTCCACATACCACTCTTGAAGTGATGGTCTGATCAATTCATCATTTTGATGACACATTTAATCTCCAAATATTCATCTCAAAACATTATAATACTTGTCATCATGATGAACACTCCATAATAACAAATAACCATGTACATTTTAACTTAACACATTAATGAACAACCAAGATACTTTGAGAGACTACTCACACAATGACTTGCCCATTGAGACCTCTCATGATTTCACACATATATTGATCTCTTGAACACATTTGACACATGCATTTATAGCTCATGAAAAATCATTTGACTCATAATTTACTCTTTGAGATATCACAAACCATAGACTCTAAAGAACTATACTAGCCACCAACTTAGACCAAGATAAGACCTTATGAATGATTGTCATGACACAATAAGAACTTTATAAGACATAGCAATGACTCTTACAACTACTAAGTAATTTCAATCATACAACTTCACCATGAAAATTCAAACTCAGACTTTGAGAGCACAGACATATACATCAAATGACCACAATACTGAGATCTTGACTTTCATAACATAATCAACCATATTGAACCATAAGAACATGTTTAATGAAACTAAAGGACATACCTTGACATCATGGAGGAGTCACACATAGACCAAGACAACTCCCCATCACTCAAATGCTTCATATGAACTAATATACCTCTAAGAAGCATAATAGAGGCATATGAATACCATGAAGACCTAAAATAAGGTCTTGAAGAGGTCCTAATCCCTCTTAGAAACCTAAAGAACTCCATCTTATTCTTGCTTCTATTATGAGCTATGAATTATGCCTTACCTTCCATCAACTCTAGCATTTGATGAGACTCCATGATCTCTCCTAGGCTCCCAATTCCTTCCTTGACTATTATTATGCATTCTTGACCTATGAAAGTTTCTCTCAAGCACTTTAGGACCTTGATCCTCGGATTTTGACTTAAGTAACTATAGGTACACTCTCTAGCCACATGACCAACCTCATTGCAGTTGTAACATATCACAAAACTCTTCCTTTGTAGCTCTCAACATGTCTAAGTGAATCATAAGCAAAACCTAACAACATACCCTTCCTAATTGCAATTATAACATACCACATTCTCAACATAATCAATAATATTGTCCCTCCATGGATAATCATCTCTAGAAGACTTTGTACACTCTTTTTGACTTATAAACAAAGACATTATAAGTAAAATAATACCAATTAAAATTTCTCTCACACCTTGAATCATTTGGTTGCCTTACCAATTTTGTCTTTTCATTTTCTTTGGTGGGGATCACCTTCTTTTCTTCTTTGGTGTTTGGTTCACCTACTTCCTTTCTTGGAACCATGTCCTCTTGCTTTACTTCTTTCCTTGACTTCAGATTTGAAACCTAGACAAATTCTATCACCTTTAACTTTCTGATTTCTTCAAATTTATGATATGAAATTACCTTACTAGCTACATCTGATAACTCCTTCTTGAGTAGAATGAATTCTTCATCCTTGGATTGCAGCTAAGAGTCATAGTGCTCATTTTCATCTCTATCCTTTTTATAATTTCATCAAGCTTCTCAGTAATAGCCCAATGCTTCCCTTCTAGCTCCTAAATTCTTGCTTCATATTCCTTGACCTATGATTTCAATTTCTCATTGTCTCTTTCAGCATGCTTCAATTTTGACTGAACAAAAACCAATTCAGTCATAATATCATCTTCTCCTTCAAAACCTTTGCAAGAATCTGACAAAAACTCACCCATCAATGAAGAATCACCACTAGTGGATCTCATAGCTTCTTTTTTTATCATGAAAATAACCTCATCACCTACATCTTTGTGATCAGATTCAAAATCAGAATCAGATCCATCATCTTCACTACTTACTTCAGAGGAAAAAGCCTCTTCCTTGGTGTACAAGCTCTTCTTACCCTTCTTCTTATAATAAAACTTCTTGAATCCTTTCTTCTCTTTACCATACTTTTGATTTTTCTTTTCATGATCATCATTCCCTTTCTTATCATGTCTATGAGGACACTTATCATAAAATGACCTACTTTACCACAAATAAAGCATTTGAAATGAATTTTACCCTTGTACTTACCAATTCCAATAGTCAGCCTTCTAACAACCATGGAAAATAGTTCTTCATCATCTAGCTCATGAGCATCATCATCAACTTTGACCTTCTTATCCTTTGTCTTATTTTCAACTTTGAAAGCTATTTCTTTCTTGGTTGGTTTGGAGTCCATCACCCTCATCTCATAAGTAGTCAAAGTACCATGTAATTCATCCATCTTCAAAGTATTCAAATCCTTTTCCTCTTCAATAGCATATACTTTAGAATCAAACCTAGGAGTTAGTGATCTCAAAACCTTTTGAAAAATTACTTCTTCCTTCACATATTCTCCTAACCCTTTCATGGAGTTGACAACCTTGTCAACCCTAAGTAAATATGCAGCAATAGACTCATTATCATTCATCTTGAGACACTTAAATTGTTTTCTATAATTTTGAATCTTAGTAACTCTTACCTTTGACACACCTCATAAAATACTTTTAGTTTTTCCCAAGTATATTTTGCTAACTTGCACTCTACTACCTTTCCCATATCAGATTCACCAAGTCCACATATGATGACACTAAAATCCTTTGAGTTATCACTACATGCCTTCTTTTTGCAGCAGTAGTTGGAGTAGTGGTAGGAGGAGTATATCCATTCTCCACAACTTACTAAACATAAAAACATAGAGATATAATATGAGTCTTCATCCTCAAGCTCCAAAATCATAATTCACACCATCAAACAAAGGTTCCTTGCTGGTTGAGAACCCACTCTGTTGGCTCACCATTTTTTTGCTTCAAAGGATCTCCTTTCAAGTGATCAAACTTCTTGAAAAGGGCCTTATCTAATTCCAATTCTTGGAAAAACAATGGCCTAAGGGGGTGAATCATTCCTTACAAAATTATTCAATTTCATACTTCTTACTTATATCACAAACCACTCATTCAACTATTAATGTGTACACAATATCAAATACCAAACATGCATTCAACCATGAATAAGGAAATCAACACCATAACATAATATATAAGTGGGAAACCCTCATGGGGAAGAAAACCCACCGAAACACAATATTTATATTGATATGTTTCAAATTTAGTGAGGCACAAACCCCACAAGGAGCACCAATCCCTAGTTTAGTAGAGCTACAACCCTACAAGGAGCATTAACCCTTAGTTTTGTGAAGCACCAACTCCAAAAGGAGGCTATAACCCCAAATATGATCAAGCACTCACTCAACTACCTTATGAAGAAGATATATGATGTATGTTTCTTATAACTCGATTTAAGATCACAAATTTAGCTCACACTCCTTCAAACCATAGGTCTTCAAACTTGCATACTTCTTCACTCTTCAAAGCATCAAAGCCTTGCACACATGTTTTTATCATTCCTAAAATTTTCACACACCTATAAAATTCTCACACCTAGCTCATACTTTTTGCACACACTCAACTAGTTCACAAAAACACCCAAACCCATGCTTTTATAAGCTCTCATTCATTCAAATTCAAAATAGGTCAATTTCCCTCCTTTCTCTTGACCTCATCATCTTAAAATATTCACATAAACTCTATCACAATATTCACAAGTGACCCGAGTAGGTTGGCCTAGCCAAAACCACTTACCATGCACCAAAATCCTCAAAATCTCATCACTAGGATGAGAAAAATCTCCCCATGCCAAAACTATTTTTATTCAAGATCTAAAAATATAAAAAAATGAGTAATATGAAATTTAAACATCATCCATTGTCACAATTTATATTAACCAATCAAATTATTTCATTTAATGGGCCCACTGGTTCATTACCTTCACAAAATAGTTGTTTCCAACAACCTGAATTTGCCTTTAGGCCTCAAGACCCATCAAGATGAACTTAACTATGTAATGTGAAAATTAAATGGAAACCTTAGAACCTTTTAAACACTTATAAGCAAGTTATATCTCATGAAACATCCATATGTTCAAACCACGTCTACTTTTTCCTTCACCAAATCAAGCTACCCAAAAGCAATTTTACAAATGTAAATGGTTTGCACCCTTTCTAACACTTTCAAGAACTAAAAATTGATTAAAATAGTGAAAACTTCATCCCTATTCACATTACAGGTGATATAAATCATCACACAATCCATTTCATGCACTAACCAACTCAATTTTTCAAAAAAAGCAGCACTCTATCCTCGAAAGGCCAAAAACGTTCTTGTCTAAAACTTAGTATGGAAACCACATTAAATAAACTCATAATTATAAAAACTTATACCAATGTAAATATCTCTGAATTACCTTTCCATAACATATTATAAATCCTTCCAACTCCAAGTGGAAGGCCTTCAACTAAGCTAATCTCTACAAACTACCTGAAACTGCCCCAAAACTACCCTTTGACCAATCAACATAAATGAAGCATACTTGAAAATTTAAATACATCACCATGACCAAAAACCATCATGAAAATCAAAAACAAATCACATAATGGTCATTTATTTTGCAAATCCTTTGGATAACCTTGTCCCAAACCAAACTTCATAAACAAGCCTATTTGAGTGGGGTCCACTCATCACCATAAACTACACCATACCTTTATGGAAACCTAGAGGAGTTATATAAATGATCTAATCATAATCCATGCACTATCACGAAATTATTTCCACTTAGGACAATTTTCTATCTTACCGATTTTGAGTTAGGGTTTCAAACACATAAAGAGTTATTTACCTTCTTAACATTCATTCATAAAAACATGAGGATGAAATTACCTCATTATTTTTGTGAAACATTCTATATTAAATTTAGAAACATACCTAAAATCCATAAGGTACCATGTAAAGAAAACAATTCAGGGTGAGCATCAAAAGATCCAATTCTAGTTGGAAATGCCTTTGTTCGGACCCTATTTCACCAAAACTGACATATCATGCAAAATATTCATCATGGAACTGAAATTTTTCCCACATCACCATGACACACCCTACATACATCTCCAATCATATCCATGTCACAAATAACTCTCCATATCTCCATCCTATCTCATTTGCATAGCTACCCCTTAGGATTTTAAATTTTCTAAGCTAGGTCCACTGAAAACAATTCATAAAACTCTCCAAAAGGACATAACATACCTGGTACATAATGAATAAACTTCCTACATGCATTCATGAGCTCATATAGCTCCAAAACTCAATCTCATACCTCCTAGTAGTCATACCTGGTCCAAATGAGCACCTGAAACTTGGTCTCCAACATGTATTTGCACCCTGCAACTCATGTGAGTGCTTCAGACAGCTCTCCAAACATGATCTCCATCATGTCAATATTCTTCTCAAGCCACCAATAATATCCAACCTCTATGCATTTTCCCCTAGGATAAATAGGTCACCAATTCTCACTTAAACATCTTATATCACCATGAACACCTCTAAATTTTAATGAATCATCATCCTCACCATGCTTTGACCATCATTCACTTTGTAATTAATGAGGTTTTGTATCAATGACAACACCTAAATAATATCATGCCAAAATTTGTTCCTTAATCATCTTATTTAAACACCATAGAACCCCAGTGTAAACTTCTTGTAAAGCCAATCTTATTATGATTTACTTTGATTTCACCTCTAGCCTCCTTGATGCCATTGACCCCTATGCAAAATTCATATACAACCAATCTGTTAAAAAAATAGTTCTATAAAATCTACCTCAAACATATTTTCTTCGTGATGGAATAATTACTTGGTTATTCTAATACATCCCTACAAAGACATCTCTCGAATGAAAAATAACAATGAGGTTGATTATTTTCCCAAGTTGGTTCCTCACTATGCTGATTGTTTGGCTATAGGAGGTGATAATGCTAAGAAATCAAAACCTCCACCCCATAATATATATACCAGATCCAACATTCAAAACCCTGTCTTTGAAATTAAAGAAGAAGGGGAACATGAAGATGTCCTGAATCTAATTGTACTCTGAAATGAAAAATTTCTACAACAATTACCTAAATATGTAGGATTGTAACCCAACATGTTAAAAACATCAAATACTATCTTTCTAGAAATTTAAAATCATATATCAATCATATTAATCCTCCTCCAAGTGGAGTGAATTTTGGTCCAACCAATAACGCCAATCTTTCTTGAAATCATGATCCTATTGAACTCATCATACTACTCATTGATCACATAAGTCAACAACAAGCTATAAATTTCAATCATTTCTTATAAATGAAAACCAATCTATCTTATCTTGTTATTCAACCTTAAATGATCTATTAGGGCATGATAAACCAATGTCGTCTCCCTCCTCTTCTCAAGTTAGAATTAATGGAGTAATCCTTGTCCAACCTTATATCTATAACAAATTCCTTCAAGACATTTGAAGAGAACATCTCACTCCTAACATTGCTTCAATGTGCATTGAAGGAATCACTCTTTCCATCACTAAAAAGGATTTATAGACCCTACCCTTTACACAAGACCTTTGGTAATCTATAAAAACATTGGGTCGAATCCAATTCTTAAGTTACTACTAAAAAAATTAAGACACTTATTGGAAATTATTTGAACCGGTACCAAAATATTCAAGGTAAATCTATTGTAAAACTTGAAATCTTGGTGACCACCTTATTCAATGAATTTCAATATCACGACCTTCCTGAAAACAATATCAACACTTTCATCAATTGCAAACAAGTGGACAACAAATATGCCCAATATTTTATCAAGCACTTTGGAAGACCTTATCCACTAAGGAAAAACACAACATTCCTAATGGGATTCTATTTTAGCTTCCTTAGGGCTATAAAACCTCACCTTCAATACAAGGTGAGATCCTTCTCTCCTACCTCTTTGGAAGAAGCATTCAAGAAAGCTAAATGCCAAGACTATCTCATGAAGGAAGTTGTAAATCCTTCTCTAAAGCAACAACCACCCAAGAACATTCAAGTCCTCATGTGTCCTAGAAACAATAATTCCACCGATGACTAAGTCACACACACTCTTCCTCAAGGGACTTCTTCTAGTAGGACTATACATAAAATTGAGCAATCTACCTCTAAATTGCAATAAACTTCTCTTTATCCCTCTCATGTTAATTTTCACTAACATATGTTTAAGGAAGAGTTGAGAGGATGCCTATCCCAACTATTCACTATGATTATAGACCCTTCTCAATGTCTTCCTAAATTTCATGATGAAAGTAACTTTTTTAGTGGCATTATAACTTGGGCCATTATTATGATAATTATTTCTCCTTACATATTTTTCCTATACCTTCCTCCTATGAAACAAATTTAATAATGAAGCCATCACTCAAGAAAGGATACACAATGCCATCAAGGCATATAACAAGGCTCAACAAAGATGATAAGTGTGAATTAGTTCCTAAAGTAAATGAATGTATTAAAATTATAATGATCAACTTATCAATCAATCTAAGTTCAAATAACCTAATCATGGTCACGTTCGAACAATAATTCAACTAATAAAATTATTGTCACATTGTATCCCTTTATTAGTGCATTTACAAGAACACAACTCATATGGATGGTACCAAATGTATCATCACATGTATTGAAACCTTATATCCTTCATCTATTTAGATTAAATCTTATAGATTCATTTAACAATGCTCTCAAACCTAAACATATCAAGATAAAATTTCCATTCCTAGTCCGACAATTTGGGTTAACACCATCAGCCCCTACGTAAGCATTCCTACACATTTAATGATATTTTTAGCATCATCACCTCTCCTTTATGCCATAGTACCTTTCATATTTCATGGATGATCCCATTTCTTTCCAATTTTTCCATCTCCTACGATATCAACTCCTATGAACATATACTACTACATATTTGTATCCACGAAAATTAGGACCCTCTTACGTAAATCTCTCACCTTTTAATTAAAATCCCATTTTTAGAGCTTATTTGTACTTCACCCAAACATTATGAACATCATATGTCAACACTTATTAATATGAACATCCATTTCTTACCCATGTTGGGGTAGGAACCTTCCCTACATGGTGTATATGAAAGCATCATGAATTAATGCAAAGAGTTATCTATTTCCACGATCATTCTAATCATCGTTCCTCATGCATTTGCTTTCCTCTTGATCATATGACTCCTAAAAATATTCTCTTTCATGTAGATGACCCTCCCCTTTTTATCTCAATCCATATTTGTTACACTACATATAAAATATCCCTTATAGATGAAGGTTATGGTACGTTCCTCACTTCCTGTTGGTGAAATAATTTGTCGCAAGGAAAAGTTAGTGGATTTTCACCAATGCTTCAGACTAAGTCCCTCCTCTTGATAATGGGGAGGGTCCCATTTATTGAATGCAGAAAATAAAATATCAAGTGGTTGTTAAGCCATGGATCACATAGGAATACTCTACTAGACTTCTGGCAAATTGCTTACAACTAGTGGAAGGGAGGAGTTTTATTAGAGAGATAAAAGGTGGAGGGGAGTAATAATGTGGGCAGGAGGGTAAAGTTAGTGGATAGGCACTTACATATTTCCACAACATTAACCAAGAATAGTTCTACACTCAATTAGAAGAATTCAACTTCAAGAACAAGACAAGACAAACAAATCATAAACAAATATTTCTATTGATTCATTGATCAAAGGCACTAACACCTTCCTTGGTTTTACAAGATTTTCATGTCTACAAATGTAAATAAATGTAGATTGTGGCACTATCCAAGGTCTTTTTGTAAGTCTCATTCAAGATCGAGAAATAATCAAAAATAAAATTGTTCTACAAACACTAATTGGTCGTGTGTTAGCAGACGATATATATATAAATGGGAGATGTATGATATCTCTTGCTTATATTATAGTAATGCAATAGTTATCTACTTAGAGACTCACAATTGACAACCCTTTGGAATGAGGGAGTCATCCAAATATATAGCTTTATAAAAAGAATCTTCATCTACCCCCACATGACTTTTCACTTACCCTTACAACTTGTGACCTTTCACATTCCTAGGAAATAAAAGTGAGTCCCTTTTTATTAATTAAAGAGAACTCATTACAATGTTTGACTAGGTCACATTTAAATGAATAAGACAAAAAGTGAAAAGTACCTTCCCAATGGAGAATTAGAACATGAGAGAGAAAGGAAGGAGGAGAGAAGAAAAGAAGGAGAAGATCATGTTGATGGAGAGGAAGCATCCTTCGATGAAAATTTTCCTGCTAATGAATTTTGTGGGAATGCAAGTGAAAAAATCTTCATCTTTGAACTCCTTGAATAAGTGTGTTGCTGCAAGTGCCATTTTCTCTATTTTAGGGATGTACACAAAGCTCGGGGCCATGATCCAAGTCTCAAAAGTAATGTTGATGTTTTGCATTTCTTGAACCAAGTTTGATGATCCTTAGTAGTATTAGAAATTGTACACCTGATTTCTGCAAGAGATTCCAAAGTGTCCTCGTTGAATGAGAAGGGATCTCTTGCTTCTTTCCTAACCAATTCTTCAAATGGCTTCAGAAGGTCTTCCATCAATGAATTCTCACATACTTAAGGTGTTTTAGGTTTCTACATGCAATTTCTTACATTTTCTTGAATTTGTGAAGTGAGCTCATCACAAGTATCAAGTTCCTCAAGAGCATTGTTCAACATTTCATATCGGGCAACTAATGTTCGAGAAAAAATTGGGAACATATTCTCAGCTACAGAATTGAACACATTTTTGCCTACCAACACAAAAGAATCAAGGTTTCCCATCTCTGTCACTAATGGAAGCACTTGGTCCCAATGAGCCTTTTCTTTCTCAATTTCATCTTTGGTCATCTTTACCTTCATAGCGGTGGCAAACATAATCAAACAAAAAGGATCTTAGGTAATAGAATTTACCTTTCTCGAGGATCTTGTCAACCCACCTATCATTGGACCTTCCATGTATCGTATGACCTTGATTTTTTTTTATGGGATTAAATCTATTGATTAAGGTATCATATTCGGAAAGGAGATATGGGACAACACTAGGAACAATGAATGACTGAACCTAGGAAGTGAGGGTTTTCACATGTTCTTCCAACTGTTTAATCTTCTCTCTACTCTCCATTCCTTTCTAGAAGACGAGCGGTATACTCTTTAAACAAATGTACATACCCTTCATGTGTTTTTGGCCCCAAGGGATTTTTTCATCTCATAATACTCTCGATTCATCTCCTCAACAAGGCTTTACCAATTTTTTTCGAGAAACTTCTACATATTGGTTACCAAAGCATTCTTTGAAAAACTCAAGAAGTCACTTCACTTTCTTACCTCGTTTTACTTTCATGATAGTTGAAATGGCTTTAAACTATAGTACTACTACTTATTACACTGTTTGAGGCTCACTTTTGATCAACTTTTGGATCCTGGAAAGATCTATGTTGTTGCAGTTCAACTTTAGGCATGAATATAGGCTCGAGTTTAGGGCAAGGGGTTACCTCCTACATTTGGTGAATTGACTCAAACACAGAGGATGAGATACTTAGAGATTGATGTGGAACTAGGGGATGCAAAGGATCAATTTCCCATTTCTCAATATCCTTGATGAGATCCTTGGTGGCTTTAACCTTCTTTTGAAGTCTCATGTAGTGAGATCTTTTTGTGTCCATTGTTTTCTTCTTCGGGGATCCCTTGAGTGAGCGGAGCTTGTTAGGAAATATATTTGTTAGTGCATACATATGGGTTGTTAGTGTGGTTAGTAGTTACGAGTTGTTTGAAAAACTCATACTAATCTAGTAGGTTGTTGTTACGGGAGAAATTATAGCTCTCCTATTTATTAGGAGAGAACTCATGTATATATGGATGATTGTTTATTGAATGAGAACTACGGAAGATTAATTTGTGAATCTAAGGCTCTGCCAAGATTTGGTATCAGAGCATGTTTGAATCCTATGTCTATCATAAAGTTTCTATGAATATATTTGTGAAGGGGAATATCTCTGATCTATTTCCCTGAATAATGGAAATGCGTGTTTGAAAAATTAGCTTTTTAAACTCCATTTTGTAGGGTATAAGTTTGTCGTTTCTGTGTGGTTTCTCTATCATCCCATAATTTTGTTGTGTGTTTATGTATCCAGTGATATGATTTGAAAGCTACGTTGGCAGTATTTCGAGAGAAATAGAAACGGTGGTGTTTGTGAATCAGGTTGAAGGGAAAGAGTTTATTTCTAGTTTATTTGACTCTTCCACTTGCCCATGCATGCAAATTTACTACCATATGCTACGCACATATTCATTCTACCTATACACGGTTCTTCCAATATCTGAGTTCCTCATCTTTGTCAGCAATATACATTCCCATACGCATTGATTTTGATCTTTTCCTAGTTCCTACGCCTCTAATCTGCTTATCAGTCCTCTGTAGCGTGACATTTTCCTCTGACAGTATTCACATCAATGTACTAATTATCTTTGCTTCATCGAATCATCACCGAGAGTGTGGTATTCACATCCGTGCATATAGCTGAGGAGATCTATGTAAAAATAGATAAATTCAATTGTGGGTATTGTGGTTTTGCATACAGTTTGACTTCACCAAAATGGATCAAGACATACTAATACAATGCTCAATCTAGATTGACATTGATTACACACTACAGTTCGGCCTATTTACTCTTATTTGTATCAATATTTACAACGTGGCAGAAATACAGGCATTTTTCATCTGAATCAGCCAGCGTCGGAAGAGTTCAACACAAAAGATTTCTATTTTGAAGGAGGTGAACGAGTGTTGGTTGTAGAATATATGCTAAATAATACATTATCTAAGCATCTCTTTCACTTAGAGAGGCAATCAATGCCTCAGGTGATGTGAATAAAGGGTGCACAACCACTAGACCCTGCATTGAGAAATATCAACACTTGTATTGAGGTATATAACAAAGAATTGTTGTTTAGGTTTAGATTTTATGTCTTAAAATATAGATGTGTCATTTTAATTTTGTATTGAGTCATGTATTTAGTTTAAATGTGTCAATAGATTTTGATAGAAAATCAATTCACATTATGTCCATTTTCATTATATATATCATCGTAATATTGTTATGAAGTGTTGTTAAAAACAGAGGTTGTGTAAAAGAGTCAAAACATTTTTTTAATGGTATTGTCATAATCAAAGTCTTTATTATTTAAAAAGTAATATGATTTTATTACTTTTTAAATTTTTAGTTGAGTCTTCTTATCGAGCCAAAAGTATCATTGTCAAATTTGAGAGTTTTTGTCAAAATTCGTGTCATTGTAAAAAGTCTGTAAAATAAAAAAATAAAAAATTGTCTTACGGACGCATTTTTGTGTTACCCGTATTCGAAAAATAAACTATTTCACATTACGGGGGAAGTTATACAAATACACCCAATGTGGAAAATTTTGAGCTTCATATCCAAATCAAACTGAGCTAGCAGTATGAGAGTGGAGGATGGAGGCACAGGAGGTTGGAGGTCGATTAGTGACCTCTCGTCGACTACCAATGATAGGGCCACATGAAGTTGTTGTGGAATTTTGTGGTGTGTGTTAGTTTTTAATTGTGTGCTTCGGTTTCATAGTGCTTATTCTATAGTGTGTTCTAGTTTCCAGTTTCTAGTTGATTTTTGTGATATGTTTGAAGAATATTCCTATTCAGATTTGTATTTAGTGAGTAGTGTTTCCTACATAATTCCCTAAAGGAAAAACATAGTGGATAGATAAAAGCACAAGAAAAAAGTAGCATCATGATATTTGGGTTGTTGGTTGTCCTGTAAAACCATCTATATGTTTGGGTCACTGGTTTTCTGTAAAACCATTTGTATGTTTGGGTTGTTGGTTTTCTTATAAAACCATCTGTATGTTTTGGGTTATTGGTTGTCATATAAAACCATCCTTGCAGTTATTGGTTATCCTTGAAAACCATCCTTGTTAAGGTTGTTGTCTCATCTCGAAAAACCATCCTTGTTGGTTAGTGGTTGTCGAAGAAACCATCCTTAAAGGTTGTTGGCTCCCTACAAAACCATCCGATCATGAGCAAGCATGGGCGGTGGAGCTGAAAAGAAGTGTGATTGTTTTGTTCCCATGTTCACACTAAGGGTGGTGTAGTCTATATTTCTTGATCAAACCCTATACATGTTGACATGTCACTCAAACAGATCTAAGTGCTCACCCGAGACATGCAAAGGGGCCAGTCCCTCTTTTATGTCATCTTTGTCAAGGAGTTAGCATGCATAAACATACATTCCATAACTATAACCACTAGATCCATAATCTCAATTTGGAAACACATAAACAATTAACCATATAGTTCACATAACCACTAAGATCAAATTTTCCATATAGTTACCAATAACATAGACATCGACAATCAATATCCAACTATAATGATCCATTATGGTTGTCCACAATAGCTGAATACATACATATGACTGTCATAATTCAAATGTGTTCATGAACCAACAAAGCATAACCTTATAAATCATTCACTGTCTAAATCGTGCAAATCAATACATATATAGGGGTGGGGAACTTGCCCTTCACCACCCATGCATTCTCAAAATAGGTTACATGCTAAGAATAGCCATGCACCACTACAAGATATCTATAGAAGCATGTAAGTTTCGCCTATTAATAGATCATCTATAGTTAACTTCTAGTTCTGATCCTATTATTAGCTCCATGCGCCTGTTTGAACTGTAAGTTCTTTCCTCAAAAATAGACTCTTCCTGACTACCCAAACCTCCTTGCGTGTCACGTACTCCAAGTCTATATTTAGCTCCACATACCAAAAATTCACTAAGTATGTTGCCTTTTTGACAAAGTTCTCATGTGCATCTCCTTCCATGTACTCGCGCATAAAAACCCTATCCTTCTAGCGCGCTCACCAAGTATATCCTTCCACACATTTCTTTTGTGTGCCGTACACACACGCACAAACCTCTGCATACTTCAAATACTTAGCCATTTTCTTGTGCCCAACATTACCCCACACTAGGTATGTTGTCCATCCTCGAAACACTCTGTTTGATCACTCAAATAATGATAAATAATTCTTCAAGAATCAAAGAATGAAAGAATATCTTTCTAGATTGCGCTAAATAATGAAAGAATCCAAGTGCTATTGTGTAAAAAGGAGGGGGAATTACTTATTCACTAATGCTTCCAATGTTTTTCATCCCTCTAATTCACTTCTTGTTTGAGTAAAGGCATCCCCTATAATGGCAATAACCTCTTCAAAAGTCGATCCTCGCCCTTAGCTTTAGTGTGTCAACCAGAGTCTCCAATTGTTTTCCTAAATTAGTTAACGCGTCCATCCTATGCATAACTTGTGAATATAGTTTTTCATATTATTTTTATCGAGGCCCTCAACAAATCAATTGCCTCCCACTTTTGCTAAACCTCCACCAAGATTCTTTCTCATTCCACCCTATTTCCTTTGTTCTTGGCCTAGAACTCTTTTAGATCTGCCTCATATTTTGTAACAAGTAGTCCCACTACATGATCTCTATCATCACAATTGTCATAGACAACTTCTACCATGTGAGCTACTACTTTCACTTGATTCAATTAACTCAGTGTATTGTGTTATGGTGGCTTCAATTTGTTCTCTTTCTTGTTGCTTCTACCACGCCATAACTTCTTCTACAGATTCTAATGCAAGGGGTGGCTATTGAGTTGTGATTATGCGTGTTAAATCTTCCAAAATTGGAATGCGCTTTCATACTTGGTTGCATCGAGAGTGGCCATATCTAGGTGCACTAGTAAGATCACATTAACTATGTATTTGGCCTTTTTGTAAGCCACACACATCCACCCTTTCTCATCCCTTAACTCATGTTTCAATTGTGCAATAATCTTTTCCTTCTCCTTTATCTCTTTATCCCTTTCTCTTATCTCTTTATTTTTCTCCTCCAACTCCCTCTACATAAACCGTATATTGTTGTTCTTGTCAAAAATCCTAGAACCCACCTCCACCGATAGCTTATTAAGCATGTTGCATGATTGTTCATCTCACAATTGTTGGGATTCAAATGTCGGATACCTTTCTCTTGAGATTGTTGACTCACGAGTATCCAGAAATGAATGGGTACTCACTTCAAATTTTGGCTCCTTGATATGTGACTCAAGCGCCCAAGATAACATCTTCCTTGTGCGCGGTAGTGCATCCTCCTTATTAAATGATGACCAAAAAAATAATTTATCCAAAGGTATCATGCTCTGATACCTCATGCACAGAACCTTGTTGGGATATTCAACATACTGCATTATATGTCCTTGGGGTGTGTGTTCATCTCCTACTCTTTCCATGAACACCCTTAGGGAAACCTACAACAAGGTTTGATTCTCCACCCATGATCCCTTCCTGTTCTTCACTCTTTCCTTCCTCTACACTGCGTGCCACCTCATGCTCCACTAGGTGTTCTATAATCTCTGTGACCTTTTTCTACTCTGCTCTCTAGCTTAGGTTTGGGAGTACACCTAGTCTCCTGCGTTGTTTTTAGCTCCATTTTTTCACCTAAGCTTTGAGTATCACATGTTCTAATTTATTCTTCTCTACCTATCTCCATAACATGTGTGTCCTCAAAATGCACGTTCTGGTCCTCATCTGACTCACCCACCATATAAACATGTGGACTCACCTTTGGCTCCAAATCTTCCTCACTCTCAGCCTCTTTGTCCTTCAAGATCTCCATCTCCTCAAAGTCTGAGCTAGGGACTATTTTCTATTTCTTCTACATTGGATACCTTCCTCTTGAAAGTTGCCTTCTTACATACGGGATTCTACCTACCTCATTTCACTTTGATGTCTACCCTATGGGTGTGCTTGGAACAAGAGTTCTATCCTTACCTGCCCCTTTGCTCCTATCGATGTAAGGATTCTCTCTCGCATCCGTGTTTCTTTGGTTTGACCTTATTCCATGAGGAGGGATCCTCAAGAATACTTACATCATCCTCCATGAATGTTCCATCAACAAACTGATGCCTTAGATAAATATATATTCTTACTACATCCACTGAAGCTATTGGTAATGTAACTGGTTTCAACAAATGTATGATTTCTGATACATACTTCTCTTCATAAGCGTGCTTCTTGGGGTAGACAAGTGTTCAAAGCATCTCATGGTTCTCCTTATCCACTTTGCTTAGATCAAATCTCAATTTCTGTGCCTCCTTAAACCTATTCACAATACTCTGAAAGTACTACACTATAAAAGCAAATAGGATTTTGCACCATGGGCTTTTAGTACCATCAATTAACGTAAACCTCCCAATAAAAAACTATTGATAGATGGTAAAATTGGAAAATCCCTCTACAAGAGTGGGAAACTCAATTGGAATTATCCACTTTGCATTGAATGCATCACACATCCATTTATACCATTTTTCCACACGTGCCTTGTATATGTTTGGTGTCATTGTATCACAAGTATACTTAGAAAACCATTTTGCAGGGGAGGGATCCTCTGCAGGTACTCCCATATCTTTTCTTTCATCCCATCGGGCACCCCAATATCAGAGAACACTATCACCAGTAAGATGTTTCCAAACATAATCTTATCACCATCACGTGCAACATCAATAATATCCTCTACTATAAAGGAAGCAATATTATATATGGTTCCTTCTGATATTTTCTTGCATATATACAACCATCTTTTATTCACTTGTGTCCATATTTATTGTCCTTTAGCTTGGTGAGGAAGTGCGCGACCATCCTCATGACAAGATCATTAATCTTAACAATATCAAATTCATGCCCTCCTTTCTTGTACTCAAACTCCACTGCAGCTTTCTTTACCTCGACATCATTAGCTAAGTCATCATCAAAAGAAAACCCATAATTAATCAGGCCAGTATACTTTTCAATTAACTATGTGGTAATGTGCATCCTTCTACCTGCAAAATAGAAATAGTCCTCATGTACATGTGACATCAACCATTGATATAATCTCTCAGGCTTCCCAAATAATGGAAGCTCATATAGCTGCAATAGTCCAGCCTTCTTCAACAACCTCTTCACCTTGTCATCATATATTGGCTTATCATCCAGGGTTCTTTCCTTTGTCAACCGAACAAGTTCTATCGCCACGTCACGCACTGTAAAATTTGTTCGATGGTTATAATCACTTATGGCCATGCTCCTAACATGAGATACCCACTCTTTTCCCATCAATACTCCATCTGGGTACTGCATCTCTGAGTACCATTCCTCTTGAATGTCCAATGTAGGGGTTAGATTTTCTTTTCCTTTACCCTCTTCTTCAATGACGTGTCATTTGCTTTTCTTGGTGCCATTTTGGTCATGAAAACTCAAAATTTCACCTTGTGCCTTGCTCTTCCTTAGTATTCTAAGTATTTATCCACTCACCCTTGGCGCAATACTACAATACTTCATCATTCAAATCTTGTATGTTGCGTCCTAATTTTTGAAACCCTAACCAGAGAAGTCTTGTTTCCTTAAAAATCCACTTCACTCCGTCTCAAACTATGGGGTTCCCTCCACTGGAACTCTCTCCTCACACGGTCATGTCCTCCTTCACACTTTGGTTCAATATTCTTCAACGCAAAGACATGATTTTTCACCAAATTTCTCAATTTTTCCCTAGGTCACACACAAGCACTCACAAATTTGACGCAAGGTAAGGTGAAAATGAGATTACCTCGACACATTATTTATAGGTTTTCAAATTTTACCCACATTCATTGCTTTCCAACCACCACCATACGACTACATTTAATCGGCTTTTCTACTTTTCCCACATTTTCCATAGTTCCCATCACGTTTAACTTGCATGTTCATCATGCACTTTAGCTGCAACCTTCTGGCACGTAAACTACTCTGACTACGGACCTCCTTTCGCACACTCCATGTGTTGAAATACATCATCCTCTATGCCTTATACCATGTATCTATCCATGCTACTACCTACCTCGCATTACATTATGTGCTTACCATACATGGAGTTTCCTTTGGCCTTGTCCTCATTATCACCATTTTTCTTATGACACCTTACCACCATTCTTCAACAACCAACATCACCAATGACACGTGCGGTCATTTAGTACTTAGGCATTTGTGAATCTCAACTCTCTTTTGCATGCTCTTGATTTCCTCCTATCTCACACTAATGGTATGTGAGGTCCTCTACGCATGAACTCACATAGATAGTAATCAGCTATAGGCGTGCAAGCATGCTTAACAAGCTATCGGTAGAGGTGGGTTCTAGGATTTTTGACAAGAACAACAATATATGGTTTATGCAAAGGGATCTGGAGGAGAAAAATAAAGAGAGAAAAGAAAGGGACATAGAGATAAAGGAAAAGGAAAAGATTATTACGCAATTGAAATAGGAGTTAAGGGATGAGAAAGGTTGGATGCTCATGACTTACAAAAAGGCCAAATATATAGCTGATGTGATCTTACTAGCATGCCCAGATATGGCCCCTCCTGATGTAACCAAGTATGAAATTTCCTTCCATTGTCTGGATTATTTAACACACATAATCACAACTCAATAGCCACTCTTTACATTAGAATCTCGCATAAGAAGTTATGACACAAAAAAACAACAGGAAAGAGAATAAATTAAAACCACCATAACACAATACACTGAATTAATTTAATCGGTGAAATTAGCATCTCACATGGAAAAAAATTTCCATGACAATTGTGATGATAGAGATCATGTAGTGGGACTACTTGTTGCAAAAGATGAGGCAAATATGAAAGATTTCCAGGCCAAGAATAGAGGAAATAGGGTAGAACAAGAAATAATCTTGGTAGAGGTTGAGAAGAAGCGGGAGGCAATTGATTTCTTGAAGGCCTTGATTAAAAATAAGTTGAAGTAATTTTACCCATAAGCTATGCACTAACTGATGTAGGAAAACAATTGGAGACTCTGGTTGGCACATTGAAAGCTAAGGGTGAGTATTTAACTTTTGAAGAGGTTACCGCCATTATAGGGGATTCCTTTACTCAAGCAAGCAATGAATTAGAGGGGTGGAAAACATTGGAAGCATTAGTGAATAAGGAATTCCCCCTCCTTTTTGCACAATAGCACTTGACTTTCATTAATTGGCACGAATCGGACATATATTCTTTCATTCTTTGATTCTGAGAGGATTTTGTATCATTATTTGAGTGATCAAATAGAGTGTTACTGAGTATGGAAAACATACCTAGTATGGGGTAATGTTGGGCATAGGAATATGGCTAAGTATTTGAAGTATGTAGAGGTTAGCGTGCTCAGAAGGGCCATAGAATAAATGTGTGGAAGGATATACCTGGTGAGCATGTTGGAAGGATAAGGTTTTACTCACGGAACATGGAAGGAGATGCACATGAGAACTTTTTCAAAAAGGTAAAAGACTTAGTGAATTTTTGGCATGTGGATCTAAATATAGACTTGGAGTACGCGACATGTAAGGAGGTTTGGGAAGTAAAGAACAAACAAATTTTTGAGGAAAGAACTTGCATTTCAAATAGGTGCATGAGGCTAATAATAGGATCAGAACTAGAATTTAACTATAGATGATCTATTAATATGCAGAGCTTGCATGCTTCTATAGATCTCTTGTAGTGGTGCATGGCTATTCTTAGCATGTAGCCTATTTTAAGAATGCATGGGTGGTGAAGGAAAGTTCCCCACCCCTATATATGTATTGATTTGCACGGTTTAGACAGGTGAATGATTTGTAAGGTTATGATGCTTGTTTATGAGCACCCCGACTTATGACAGCTTATATGTATGTATTCAGCTTTTGTGGATTAATATAATGGATCATTATGGTTGGATTTTGATTGTTGATGTTTTTATTCGAGTAGCTATATGGTGAATATGATCTTAGTGGTTATGTGAATTGTATGGTTATTTATTTAGTTTGTATTTCTTGATCAAACCCTATACATGATGACACATCACTCGAGAAGATCTCGCACTCACACAAAGTGCGCGAAGGTTCCAGGGCCCTCTTTTATGTCAAATTTTTCAAGGATTTAGCATGCATAAACATACATTCCATAACTATAACCATGTTATCCCCATTTTGAGTTCACAACGAAACGATCGGATAACCGCTACAAAATTTTTGAAGTGATTTTGCATTATGACCTCTTTTAGAGAAAAATCGGGTTTTCGGGTGTTACTAACAGCTTGACATAAGTTTTAACATGCTTTATGTCTTATGACCTCCGAAACCCAAAACCCGCCTTGCAATGAGAAAATCCTTTGTAATCGGGTTTTCGGAAATTCAACTCATCGGAACATACTTGAGTTAAAACATGCTTTGTGTCGCGTGACTTCAAACCCGAGACCCACCTTGTGTTAAGAAAATCCTTTGTAATTGGGTTTTCGGAAATTCAACGCATCGGAACATTCATGATTCAAAACATGTTTTATGCGCCATGTTCTCCGATTCCCGAAGTCCGCTCAATCCTTTGTAATCGGGTTTTCGGAAGTTCAATGCATCGGAACATTCATGATTCAAAACATGTTTTGTGCTCCATGTTTTCCGGCCCAAACCCGAAATGCACTAAATCTCCTCGCGTCGGGTTTTCGACTCCTCCAACATGCCGACATGGCATTCATGCCGAGTGGTCGGTGAGTTGGCACGCGTGAGTCAAGTGTATTTATTACTGATTTTCTTATAAATACGTGGATTTCCACGCTCATTCTTACCGCTCATATTTTTAATTCATGGATTTTTGCATGCTCTTCCGCTCCCAAAACCCGCAAACTCGCGTTACTGATCGGATCGCTTGTTTTCGATTTTACCTGCCTCAATTGAAGGTATTTTTCGCTCCTTCTTTATTCTTGATTTTTCTGGATCGATCAAGCGTGTATTTTCTTTCCAATTTCTTGCCAATTGTTGAGGGTTTTTCTTCCTTCTTCTTTCGTGTTGTTTTGGAAAGGGTTTTGGGTTTTTAGGGTTTATTTTCTTTTGAGACTATCAATTGGTCTGTTCCTTCCAAATTCCAATTACTTGCATGATGTATGGAATATGAATAACAAAAAAGAAAGGAAGTTGTGTATGTAGAAATTCAAAGGAAAGACTCTGTTTTTGTTTCCCGGATTTTGAAGGTTGTGTTGCAGATTCAAAAGTCCGAAGAACATTGGAAGCTCGAAGTGACGGGGTTTCTCAACATTCCGACCTCAACACTAAGTGCCGGGCATCTCCTAAGTTCCGTCATCGAAAGTGGGTGCCGGGTTTTCTCCTGTTTCCGCCATTGAAAGCAAGTGTCGGGTTTCGCCAAGATTCCGACATATCAGACCTGTCGGGTTCTCAAAGTTTTCCGATATCTTCTTCTGCGTGTCGGGTTCTTCTCTTCTTCCGACGCATTCAGTCAATCAGGTTTTTCAGTGTGCACAGCATCTCCGGAGTTCCGAGCCTTTCTCCTTCCAATATTCTTCATGTCGGATCCTGGTTCATCACAGGAGAAGGCCGAAAAATCTAGCAGGATGAAATACAAATTTAAGAAACCAGAATCCCCGTCATATATCGACTGTAATTATGATATCAGGGATACTGAAATGGGCAACATAGATATGGACGACTTTTGGAATAGGGTGAAGAGTTCTTCTCAAACCCCATGGATGGTGGCTTTAGCTAACAGTGGCTTGCCCCTTGCAGCAGGCTTCCCCATGTCTGCCCAATGTCCAGAGTTTGTTTTGGCGTGTGCATCCAGCTACGACTCAGCTTCTCGTTCCGTAAGGAATCAGGCTGGTGAAGTAGTTATCAAACTAGATGGAGCTTATTTTGATGATCTCCTGAAACTACCAAATTTTGAAGAGTATGGGGCCCTAGACATCAAGTCGGCTCAGAAGGCCTGGGACAGTAACCAGGAAAATTGCATTAGGGATGTCAATAAGAAGTTCTTGGTCAAGGAAAAACCAGTAATATCTAGATTTCCAAGAACTATCCCTAGATCGGATTTCATACAAGAAATCAACGATATTATCACCCTACTGAGCCGGGTTTTTGGCTTGCCGGAATCAAATTTATTTCATGGATGGATGTACCAATTTATGGTCACCATCAAGAAGAACAAGCAAGGGATTGACTGGGGGACCCTTATCAGTGATGAAATTGATTCCCAGATGACGACGGTCCTGTCGACCGGAAAGTTTTATATGTTCTCATATGTGGCCTATGCAGCAGCTGGAATGAGGAGCTATCCTGGACTGGATACTAAAGGAAGCAGAACGACAAACCCAGTCTATAAGTATTATCCTCAAATAACAAAGAAGGGGTCCAAGGATCATTTTAGGAGGGTAAATGACACCTTTTTCTACGAGAACATCTGCCAGCTGAACCCAGGGCTAAGAAAGACAAGGGTATCAGACGAAGCTTGGACTGAGGTATCTAAATGGGGATGTATCTTCTTACAGTTCAAGAAATTTACCTACCTTCGAACGGTCATGTACTCAGGAGAGCCTTTCCGTCTGCCTCGCTATCCAGGGGATAGATTGATATTGCTAGAATTGGTCAGACAGCTATTGGATTTTCACAAATTCCAACAGAGCAAGCATAAGGCAGCAGTATCCTTCCCAATTTCTATTGGGAGATATACTTGCTCAACAGTGGCAAAGGCCAAAAATGTTGAATGTGAACTCCAGGAGAAATTAAAGAAGCATATGAAGTCTCGGGATGGTTTTGACATCCGAGGAGTACTTAGAACCTATGGAGCCCTACATCTGCACAGGCCCGACATTGAGGATATCTGGGTGGATCTGCGTAACGAAGTTGCAGTTCGCAGAAAAGATAATAGTAGGTTAACTATTAATGAGATTCAGACGCTAGAGCTTTCTGATTTGCCAGATGGCACAACTGACAATGAAAGTGTGTTGGATATGTCCTATGATGGGCTTAATGAAGATCGATACGTTTTCCCGCCTATTGATTGGTCGGCCAGCGAAAAAGCCTCTATCACAGATAGGTCGGCTCTCATTCTTGCTCGCACCAAAAAATGGCTCTCTTCTTGGGGCATGAATTTTAAAGATGACAAGTTTCCAAAGTTGGCTGAAACGGAGGTGGGGCCCTCCCAAAAGAAAAAGGACAAAGAATCTTCTGGGGGCCTATAAAAATCAGGATTCCCAAGAAGAGGAAAGAAAGACAAATCTCTTCAATTGTTTCTCCAGCTCAAACGGTGGTTGTGCCAGAATCACCAACACCACCAGAAATAGGAGAAATTAATTTGGAAGAAGGAGGAAGCCAGCTCTTGACTTCATCATTTGTTGATTATCAAATTGAAGAAACTTTGTCTCTTGCATCTCAGGCTTTGGAAACTGAATCTGTGCCTCCCCCTCAACAACCACTCCAGCCTCCTCATTCCCCATCCACTTCTTCAAGTATGGCCAATATTTTCTCCGGGCTCTCACCCCTCTCTGCTGGAACCCAAGTGATCACCAACACTCCCCCACAACCTGTGCCTCTATTCATTGCACCTACTACCACGTTGACTACTGTTCCCCCTCCAATAGTAGAATCTGCTCCCCTTGAGAGTAGAATACCAGTTACTACAACATTGGCAATTTCCTCTGATACTCCACAATGGCTACTTGAGCAAACTCCGAAGAAGAGGAAAGTGATTGTACCCCTACCAGCTTTTGATTTCAGCTCACTCAAGGCTTCTACTGCGAGATCAGCCAAGAAACCCAAAACAGTTTCAAGGGTTTTGGTAGATGCTTCAGGAGATAAGTTCGCAGAGATTGCCACTCCCTCAGCTGACAAAACTAGAGATGATGTAACAAAACTGATTACTGTGTAACCAAGGTGTCCTAGGGAAAGTAATGTGCAAAAGGAGCGCAACAAGATGCACGGGCTTCCATAGACGTCTTTGTGCCAAAAAAGTTGAAAGAAACAAAGGTCAACAGAGATGAGCTTAAGGAAAAGTGGAGCGCTGACAGAGGTTTTGATCAAACTCTCAAAACCCTTGAATCCATACCACCTTCTTCTCGCTCGCTTCTACTGGATTTGATTTCTCATCGTGCCTACGATTGAGAAGATTGCCAAAAAAGGAAGATTGGTTGATGAATGGATCCAAAAGTTGCTCCAACAAGGGAAGGAAGTAATTCAAGACGTGGTGAAAGTTCATCAGTCCTTGGCAGAGATTCAGAAGGAAGGAGAGAAGATGGATGAGGAATTCACTGAAGAACTTGGACAGCTTGATTTGACTTGTGAAGCTCTCCAAGTGCTAAAGCAAATACCAAAGACATCTCTTGGCGAGAAGAAGGCGTTCTTCCACATACGATAAACACTTTCAAATGATCAAGGCCATCAAGTTCAGAGTAAAGATTCTCAACGAAGCCTGCAGCAAGTTGAGAGAATCAAGAGATAAATTGATCGATGGGAAAAGTGATCTGGAAGAAGAATTGCTTAAGATTTGTCCAAAGGTGTCAGTTGGGAACTCAAGTGCCCTATCAGCAGATGATCTCTTCAAACAAGTTCAAGAGACTGCTCAAAGATGAACTCAGATGGATTCGACCTTGAAGTCATTGGTCAGTTTGTGAGGATTGAACATACGTTGGAGGCCTTAAGAAAGCTCAGCAAAAGGTTGAAAAAGCTTCCCGGCAGTGCCAGTGATATCCATGAGACCTGCGAAATGTGGAATGATCATTCCACTGCACCTGAGGAAAATGAAATGCAAGGCATTATTCGGAAGTTCCAGGAGTTCCGGAACAAACAGTCTCAGCTGGAGGAAGAGAAAGAAGAAGAATCAAAAGATGATGACTCGGATTAAGTTCCAACGTCCCATGACATTTCTATTTTTAGAATGACATATCTTTTATTTCCGTTTTGTCATTATTTTTAATTCATACTTTGACTTGATCTCCTGCGTGAGAATCATGCAAAGCTGAACTCTAGTTAGCATGCTACTTTTCAGGATCTGTCCTGTTTTATCTCTAGCTTCTTTTGTTATAAATAAGGGATGCTTGTGCATTCTAAAGGGTCGAGAATTTTTGAAGCATTAAGAGGCTATTGAAAGGAGAAAACTTTGTGTTTTCTTTCAATCATTTTGAAGAATAGAAATTGATATTGTTTTGCGAGACTTTGTGTTGTGAAATATATCTTATTTAAGACAATTGTTCTTATGTTCATGATCTTAAAGCTATTCTTTGCATAGAATCTCAGTGTTTCTAATTATCTCGGACACTATATCTGTGATCTAAAACTCGTATGATTATTTCATGCTCTGTGTTTACTCGAAAGAAAATACGTTTCTCCCATTTCTTTTCTACCGTGCTTCTTTCATCATGTGCTTTCTAACCTATTTCACTTACGAAAGCAATATCCTTGAATCGTGTGAATGTGGATTTCGGGATTTCATCCCAACCCCCAAAGGTTAGATTAGTGTGAATATTGTATATATTATTTACTGTGTTTTAGATTAGCAATAAACAGGCAGCCTCACCTGTCTTTGAGGAGGGATTTAATCCCATGTACTGTGGTTGAACCTCATATTTTGGTTTGACAAAATATCCAACCAACAAACCACTAGAATTTACATTCATAAGCTCAATTTGGAAACACACATAAATAATTAAACATACAAGAGTTCACATAACCACTAAGATCGATTCGCCATATAGTTCCTAGTAACGATGAGAGACATCAACAATCAATATCCAACCACAATGATCCATTATATTAATCCACAATAGTTGAATACATACATATGATGTCATAAGTCGTGCATGCTCATGAACTAGTAGTATAATTTTACAAATCATTCACCGTATAAATCATGCAAATCAATACTTATATGGGGGTGGGGAACTTTCCCTTCACTGCCCATACATTCTCAAAATAGGTTGCATGTTAAAAATAGCCATGCACCGCTATAAGATATATATAGAAGCATGCAAGCTCCACCTATTAATAGATCATTTATAGTTAACTTTGAGTTCGATCCTATTATTAGCCCCATGCACTGTTTGAAATGCAAGTTCTTTCTGCAAAATAAACTCTTCCCGATCGCCCAAACCTCCTTGTGTGTCACATACTCCAAGTCTATATTTATCTCCACATACCAAAAACTCACTAATTCTTCTCGCTTTCTCGATGAAGTTCTCACGCGGATCTCCTTCCATGTTCCATGGACAAAACCTTGTCTTTCCATCATGTTCACCGGGTATATCCTTCCGCGTGTTTCTTCTCGCTGGCCCTTCCACACACACATGAACCTCTCGCATACTTCAAATACTCAACCATTTTGTGAACATCTATACATTTTGGGTTGTTGGTTGTCTGCAAAACCATCCTTGCAGTTGTTGGTTGTATTGATTTTGATACTATTGATCATATTATGGACACTAATATTTTTGTTTTAGTATGATGGTTAGATGTTAGATCATGGACTAGTATTGATCTGGATTCGATTATTATGATTGATGATCACTAGAGACATTTCTATATGTGGTTGATGATATCTTGTTATGACATGGACATATTATAGATGTTGATTTGGACTTATGATATTGGATATTTGAGTAGATCGACATGGTGGAATTTTGATGATGATATAGTTGATTTATTTTATTAAAAATGATAATGTTAAATTAATGATGTTGTTGTGATTTGTGTGTTTAGATGATTTTGAAATATTGTTTATGTCATTTTGGATGTCTGATGCGGCCACAAGGCCGAAGGAGGTATTTGCATTTTACAGGTTAAAAATCACAACAATGTTGGGGGACTAGAGACTAACCATATTGAAATTCTGGGTGAAATCAACAAGGTCACCATGGCAACTGTATTGTTTGTGTGTGTTGTGTTTTGCTAGGAATTCCCATGGGGGGATTTCCATTATATGTGACCATGGGATATGTGTTTTATTTATGTGTTCCTTTTTATTATTGTTGTATGTATTTTATTTAGTAAAGTGTTCCTTCTTGTAATTTAATTTAAATGTGATAGTTTTAATGTGAGAGTCACATAGTTAAACTTTATTTAAATTTAATTGGGACATGGAATGTAATTAATAAAGTTGTTGAGTTTAAATAATAATGTTGGAAGAGTGTGTAAGTTAATTTGTAAGGATGTGTAAGAAATATGTAAGAGTATGTAAGGCTGATTTTGGAAGGTCAAACACTCCATCTTTTATGAAATTCGAATTTGACCTTGGAGGCCAAATTTGGAGGCTTGTGGGACAAGTTAAACTTGTCCCACACCTCTTAAAATGATCCACCAACCATGCCTATGGTTTGGAGGTTAAATATAGGCATTTATAATGCATTTTGAAATAACATTTGTAAGTTTTAATTGCACTTCCCTTACATATTTTTAATGCAGTCCCTTTTGGAGTGTGGGTTGTTTTGAAGTGTGGAAGTCATTTTGTCATTCTTATTTATTGTGATTTGTTGGTTGATGTTGATTTCCTCTTGGGGATGAGGAAAAATGATGTGGCATCCCACTTGGATCCACATCATCCTCTCTCCTTCCCTTCCTATAAAAGTGAAGCTTCTTGCTCATTTGGAGGTTGTTGAAACTTTGCTCTTTGCCCTTGGGGTCAAATTTTTATTGTTGTTGGAGTCTTGCTTGTGGAGAGAGTTTGGAAATTGAATTGCATGCTTGGTGTTGTTGTTTTGGACTACATATTTGAGCATTGAAGGAACTGTTGTTTTGGAAACAATCTCCACTATGGAGAGGTAGGATCTTGTCCTTTTTATATGTTGTTTTTCCCTTTTCTTGCATGAATGAAATGGTGAATGTGTTGTGTATTCATGGTTGGTTGGGTAGAATGTTTAGGGTAAGGTGTAGGATAAGACTATGGGGACTTCATATGAGGGGGCATAAGGGATTATCAATGGCACTTGATCTACTTTGGAGGGAGTTTTGGATTGGGATCCACCTAGGAAAAGAAACTGCTTGCATTTCTTACTCTTGGGGAGGCATAAGGGAGAAACTTTGGGGGGGGCGTAAGGAGGGGTTGGGAGATATAAGGTTTATGGGTTTGATGTGTTTATTGGTTGTATGCATTTTGTTTGATGCCCAATTCCAAATTGGGAGGCATAAGGAGATTCCCCATAGTTCTTGCTCTTGATGGCTTGCTTGATCAAGCCCATGTGTTGTGTGTATGATTCTTATTGCAGTTGTGAATTGTTGTCTTTGTTTAGACTATGCATTTTGTTGTTCTATGCATGAGAAAAGAATGTTGTTTGTTGTGAAAGAAGCCTTGTTGCCATGTGTTGATGTTCATTCTCCATTCCAATATGGTTGGGGCTCGGGGCCAATGGGGAAGGATGGCTTCTCCTTTCCCATTGGATGTCTTGGTTGGGTGGAGAGCGTTGCCTTTCCCCCTTCCTTGTTGTGATCAAGTTGCAAAGAAGAAGAAATCAGCATGTTGTTGTTTTGGAGCTTGGAGAAAACATAGTTTGACAGTCCCATCCTTTGAGAAATTTCATTGTTATTTTCCCACTTGAAGTGGATGAATTGTATCATTATTTGTAATAAGAAGGCACCTTGTATTGTAAAGGAAAGATTGAGATTCATTAGAAAATGTAAAGAGTTATTATTCCATTCTCTGTTTTGGAAAAGAATGTCATACAGTTTGTAAATTGCACTTTGAAATTTGAAGAAAGAAATAAGTTGTTAAGTTATTGCTAGAAATCAATAATGAAAGTACCTCTCTTCCTCAACTTGCATTGTTGTATTGCATTTTAATTGTTGTTATATTTGTAATTTCTGTTTTGAAAAGAAAGAATGTGTGGAAATGATGGATAGTGTTGTATTCCTTGCAAGATGTATAATTGAAATTGAAATCTGAATTGTAATCTAACTCAAAATTGCATAGAAGACTTAATAAGCAATTATATGACACCAATTAGACAACTATACACACTTTTAAAAGATAAATTGGTATGCAGACTTAAAGAAAACAGTTCACCAAATTAAAACTTCATCCTGGCAATTCATGTTTTATTAAAAATGAGCAGTTCAGACTTATACTCAACAATAAGTTATAAAACTTTGAGATTCACATTAGGAATACCTAAGGAACTCTAATTCACTAAAACAGTCAAGAATGAATCCCTAAAACTTAATGAATTTCAAACGGGAACTTGCACAGTCGTTTTTCCATCTATTGCTGGAAAAATGCAACCTCAAACCAAATGGAAAATTTGACTTCACTAAAATACTTTAAACCCTCCCTATACTAATCCTCCATGTTTGTTTGACATGTTGAGTGAAGGAGGAGTTCAAATTTAATCAAATTGACAAGTTGGAAAAATTGCTAGTTTCGAATTTAAACCCTGTAGATTGATTTCTTAAAATTGACCTTTGAAACTTTATCAAAATTTAAAATTGATGATTTCTATGCAAAGAGGACTCTGAGAGATTTCTGGAAAGTCCTTATTTTCCCAAAACTGACTTTTCTATCAAAAGTTATGGCCATCCAAGTTTCTTTCAAAATGACCATCCAAACATTAATCTAACTATACAAAAATCAAATTTTAACTTTTGGAAAAATTTCTCCAAAAAATTCACGACCCCGCAACACTCTCAGCAAATCATGTATCACCACGTGGCACTTTGGAGGGGCGAATCTTTTGAAACTTAACATTTTGAAAATTTGACCTTGGGAAAATTTTCCCATTTTGCCCTGCGTCCCCGCAACCAATCACATGCTGACACGTGGCATGGATGGCACGCATTGAATTTAAAAATTTAACCCTTTGTCTCTTTTGGAAAAATTTCACTTTTTCCTCCATGGCCCCACCCCTACAGCCAATCAGGTGATGACACGTGTCCCAATGGACACACAGATTTGTGTAAGTCTTTTTGACCTTTAAAATGCCTTTGGCATAAAATTTTAAATCACTCCGCCGCTCCGTAGGCCCACGTCCAATCAGAAGATGCCACGTGGCCTTTTGCGCAAAGTCGAGAGGAAAATTTTCCTTTAGAAAATTTGGTTTGTTTTGGACCTTGGGAAAAATTCCCAATTTTTCCCCGTGACCTCACCGGCCTCATCCAATCACGTGTTGACACGTGGCAAATTGGACATCGGCGGGAGTGCGGAGATTTTCTCTCCTTTGAGATTTTAACTCATAAAATCTCAATTTTCCCTTTTGTTCCACCGGTCCACTTCTCCCCACACCAATCGGGAAGCGACACGTGTCCTTCCTCCCAAACCCACTCAAGGGAAAAAAATTCTCCCTAAGCCCGTGGACTCCCCAAAGGAAAATTTCTCCCCAAAACTCTGTCGGGCCATAACTTGAGATTTATAAGGAGTTAGGAGGACTTATTTATATGGTTGGAAAGGTGAGAGAATTTCCTATCTAATGGGTATGATTTAGGAAAGTTTTGATGACTCTAAATGTGTGAAAAATCAAGTTGAACCCTGTAAGCTTGTTTGGGCAGAGATGAGAGGGATTTCACTCTCCTAACCCAAGTGATGAATTTAATTTCTTGTTTTTCCCTTGTGCCTTGTTGTTATTAGTTTCTTGGATTACTTGTTGTAAGTGAGTATTGCTTGTTAATCCTTATCTGGTTTGTGCTAACTGTGATCTTGTAACCCTCTTTGCAAACACTCTAAATCAAAAAAATTATTCCATAATTTTCCTAGCTAATCCTAGTTTGTTTCTTGGTCTCAAGTGGTAGTTTTAAGTGGGCATTACATCTAGGTATATTGCAAGGAGTGACGTCAAATCCTGAAACCCTGATATAGAAAAAGGTGGATATGAGTGAAGTAACATCCATATCTCTCGATCAATATTGTGGCTTGAAAATATAGCCTTAGTTCGGGTTTCCTTCTTGTAATTAGATGACGAACATGGTGAATGGATCATTCACTATAGAAAAATGGTGATTACTTTCCTTGAGAGTGAGTTGAGGATACCTTTCGAAGGTCAATGTTTTTTAGAAAATTTTGGAGTGATAGTTAGGCCTTTAAATTTCCTTGTGCTTACAAGATCATACACCAAATACAAGGTCATTGTCAACTTTCTTGTAGTAGAAACTGGAGAAACTATCCATGAATTTTATTACTTATGATTTGTCCCCAATCTACCACTTGATTTCCCTTAGTGGCAACAAGGATGAATTGGGTCATCCAGTCTTGAAAATACTTCATTGTCTCCTTGTCCATTACCTTGCTTAACAAGATGATTACATCCGAGTAACCCTCATGAAACTCACTTCTTGATAGACTCTTTGGCACATGAGAGGGTTTCCTACCTTGTTTCAACCATGATCCTAGTGTGAGACCCTAGAGGTATGATTTAGTCTTCTACCATTCGTGAGATGCAAACTCTTTAGAGATTATGACCATATTGCTACTAGTTGGAATCTACATACATTATGAAATGCATTTTAGGGTAAGTACTACAAGGATGGAGTTGTCATATGCCCTTACTATTATGGAATCTGGTTCAAAGTGCTTTGAAAATACTAGCACCAATTCTATATTTTGTACTAATAAAGGATGGCCTTCTTTTGCAAACAATCCACTTGTGAAGATATTTTCCTCAATATGATCTCTTGGTCCTCTGAGCATCCTATTTTTTAGGTCCTCTAGGTCCATGTGAGTGACATCACTATCACCCACACCTAGATACTTAGTGACCAGTGTTGAAATGGGTTCTATACATAATAATTTTAACTTAATGTTTCCAAAATCAACAAGATGAATGAAAACGGAGCCGACAACAACTTTCTGCACTAGAATATGAAACTTTCTATTTTTAGCAGGTGGGGTCAAGAGCTGTTATTTTTAGAATTTTTGATGATTTTGCACAATCCTTGTTCCCTAGAGATCCTAATCCACTTAGGTTACTCTCACTGATGATGATTTTATATTTTTAAAATTTTATATTTTGGAACATCTTTTTTCCAAATTGTTATTTTTAGAAAGTTGTCGATTAACCATGTTTGGTGTTTCTCACTTTTCTGGATGTTTTTAATGGTGAGGGTTTGCAATTTTGGTAAAATATATATTATTATAATCAAACTATTCATATTATGTGCTATTTTTATAAATTTTATATCTTGGTGTCGGATTGATTGTGACGAAAAAACCGTTACTTATGTTCGGCTTCACATCAGGATCTTGTGCTCCAATTTTCACTATTTTTCGTCCACTAGAACTCTTAGAAATCAAAAAGTAGATTTTAGGATTAGGTTTTTCAAATTTCTATATCAAAAATCTAGGGCATCATAGGGTATGTAACTACAATCTTCCCAAAGGCATTTTGGAGAAGAGAAATTTGATAATTTTTTAGTGCAATTGTATTTTTGGATAATGAGATAAGAGAAAAACTCATTTTTGGAGGCTATGGATGTTCTAGATAAAATTTTCCAGAATCTATGGTAAAAATTAATAGTTTTCAATTTTTTAAAGCACCAAAATGGTGGATGGTCAACCTGTGTGGAGAAAATGGTTCAAACACAAGTTATATTTCACTTTTATGTTTACATATTAACCATAGATCAAACATGGGTTAAATTTTAGTTTAAACCAGGTTTAAATTTGGTTTCCAAGGTACATTAGGGACACAAGGGTTAATAGGGGTTCCCAAGTGTGCCTTGGATAAATATGAAGGTAAGTGGCAGCACGGGAGTGAGGGTGAGTGAGATGTAAGAGCCAAGAAAACACCCTGCGAAGCTAAGAGAGGTCACATGAGTGATCAGGATTTGGGGCTTGGTAATAGGTGAAATTTATTGTCCCTTATGTCCCTCTAGATAGTGGGGATAATGAGTAAAAAAAAATCACCTGTGGAGAAGAATGAGTGCAAGTGGAAGCAAGGGGGGCTAAGCAGTTGAGCATGGGAACAGAAAAACAAGCTTATGGATCCTAGTGGAGGTTTTGTGAGTGTCCAGGGGATAAGAATGGGAATGAGGTTTAATTTATCATCTCCTATGTCCCCTTGGGGAAATTTGGGGCATAATGGACACAAAATGTTTCCCATGGTGAGGGAGTGAGGGTGCACTTTTGTGTCCCTCATGTCCCCTTTGTCTCAAGGGACAAATGGGACACCTAGAACACCAAGTGCTCCAAAGTGCACGTATGGGAGGATTATGAGGGATAAATTTTGTGTCTCTTATGTACCCTAGGGTAAAATGGGGATAAAAGGAGGCCAAAATTGCATCTTACCATTTTTGGAAAGCCAGGTTTTGTACTAGCTTTCTGAAATAGCCTTAAAACATAATTTTTCACCTTAGAGGCTCGAGATGATCTTTTGGGGTCAAATTTTATATGAATTTGAATCTAAATACCATTATAATAGTAATTGATAAGTTTTAATAGCTTTAATATTCATAAAACTCCAAAAAAAAATCCCCTTTTGTTCGGAATCTGTGAGGGGCCTCTCGTAATGTTTGAACTATATCAAGACATCATCAAACCATACATCAAATCTTATGTTACCACCATGAAGATAATTTTTCAATATTTCTAGTGCCTATTTTATTGACTTATAAATCCTTATGGATCTCCTGAAATCGAGTTGGATAAGTCCAGTTCACAATTTGATTGTTCATTCCTTGCACCAAAACCTGTTATTGAAGAAACTATCGCTAAATCATAAAATATTTCATGAATATTCCTAAACTATTTCCAACACCTTTAAGTATCTCTTATACCACCTCCAAATTCTTAATACCTTTTCAAATCTCTTCTAGGGATTGTATACATGCCCAAAAATGGCCAAAATTAGCCTTTCTAAACCTTTTAAAGAGCTAGTCTTACGGTGCACTTTAGTGAATGGAAGAATTGACCTCATAACAAAATTTTGAAAAAAATTACATTTTCATCCAAGGAATTAATATTACTTTAAAGGAAAAGGTAACCATGACACAAGAGGAAAGTTGGTACTGGAGAGGGATTTAGGAGGATTTTGAAGTATGTTTTCATCTTATTGCTTAGTTGTCATGATGTAATTTTTACATTTTTGGGTTAGTCAATTCACATGACAAAACTTCCCTATAATTTATTAAGACACTTGGATACTTTATTGACAACCTAAAATTCACTATAACGTGTGTCGAAATGTTATGATTGCAAAGGATGCCTCTTATGGGTTTCATTTGGCTCTTTATCATTATGCCTAATCACATCATGTCGAGGATAATTCATGATCTTTAATTTTCCCTTGTCTTATAATATCCTCTTAGGTTAATCATGTACCTATCACATGCACACAATCGCATCATTTGGATGCTAATGTGTTGATTCTACACATCTAGGAGCTATATATAAGGTACGAGGAAACACTAGTCCTCAAAAATTTGACCTCTTCTAACAACATTGGACATTCTGAATTCCAACCCTCAAAGAACTCCCTACCATACCATTTTAATAATACTAACACTTCAAATATCTTATAGATTCCTTCGTGGCTATAATGGTAATCTATAGGTCATGGGTCATACTCCTCCCAACCTTCTCACTCATATGATGATGAATCTAATGAAATCAACCTTAGGATCAACACTTGTGATCTCCATGATGTTGTTATATAAAAAGTACCTCCTACTCTATGAACTTAATCGTGTAAAAGGATGATGACTGTGCCCCTATCACCATTACTCGCACAAAGCATCCCCTTCTAGAGCATCTCATTCAAACTTGGACTATTATGGATTCAAGTTCTATTAATTTCACTACACCTGATTATGTTGATGGTTATTCTCTAGATGATCCCTTCTTAGTAGGCTATGTCCAAGTTAAGAATGCAAAAATTATTCATTATCAATAATCATTACGCTCTATCTTTACTAATAACATTAAAACCATCATTATATCCTTATGAGACACTCATACTAACTTTGATTCATAGTTTAATGATGATGTCTACTCTAATTTCAAATCCAGGATGATCTCATGAACTGCACTCCTCTAATTTATGATTTGATTTAGGACCATAGTTTTATCCCTCGGATGGCCCCTCTACAACACCTATTGTGAAATCACACTTTTCTTCTCCTTCTACATCTCCACATGGTGTATCCGAACTATATCGTATATGGCTAGAGTATCTTGGGCATGATTTTTTAATTTTAGAGCCTATCAATGACATATGAAGAAAATCAATGTAGAAACTTGATGATACCAACAAAAGAAAAACCATGTAACCCTCCTTGACCACATCACTCTTATGTTATCATCATGATTTTTCTCACATACATATGGTACTTTTTGGGTTATCTCTTTCAACCTCTAAGTTTGAGAACCTTCTCCTTATGCACCTAAGTATTGAGCTGATATCCTCCATCACATCCTTTCATGACATCATCTAGTTCTCTCCATACTCATTACTCCCATAGTCCCTCCCTTGATTATATCCATCATGATGTTCTTACATAAATGTATTATCATATTGAAAAATATCTCTTTTACACACAATCATAAGTCCTTCGTGGTATCAACATCATTTAAGACGAATTTGAGGACATCATGATTCATATTTAGTATAAAATCCTACATGATGTAATAAAAATAATCCATGACACATGTAAATCTCTTACACATCATCATTGATTCATTTTATTCTCCTTAGAACATTGTTTTTTATATTTTCCCACTTGGGTTCATCTCCCCCCTTGAGTTCCTATGACCATTGCTTCCTATCTTGGATACTTTTGTAATTATTTATACCATCTTTTGTTTTGTTCTATCTCTTTATTCGGGTTCTTTCAACCATTAATTCCTTCCTTGGATAATTTGGTTATAACATTCCTATCTTCTCCTACTTGAGTTTACCTCTTATCACTTGGGATGTTCATGTAATTAGATCCCATCCCATTCCATTTTACATGCTTTACCTACTCCCTCATTTTTTAAATTTTTATCATTTCACTTGTCTTAGTCATAAATGTTCCTACATTTGTGTATCAATTAAGAGAATGGAATCATAAAAGTAAACATATATAAAACATAATAAAAATTACATGATATTACCACAAAAATGTTATCTTTTGTGTGTGTGCACTCGCATGTATGTGTGTGTGTGCGTGTGTGTGTGTCGAATGAATAATTAGTTTGACATCAAATATAATATATCCCTCAAAACACAATACCCATCCCTCAAATACCCCTCCCTCATATGGAGGTCATCTAATACTTTGAGCTGATGGTTATTGAATTTGGAACACAAGGATTATTATAGTGATGTGGCTCTAGATTGAGCCCCTCCAACCCCTCTCTATATTATTTCTATAAAAATATACAGTTGTATAATGTAGGTTACATCATTCACATTACATGCAACCATCACCTATGCATCTAATAATCTAGTTTTCTACTCTCGTGTTAATGTCATATGTGCCTAGATAAGACCTTGTACTAAGGATGTCATATCTCCTACACTCATTGCTTATTGAGCATCTCTATGACTATGAATCTCACAAGCTACCTCTCCCACAATACTAAATACACCCACATATACTTTGAATGTCACTAATACTATATCTACCATCACAAATGTATCCATCATGTTTATGATAACAACAAAGATTTTGTGATGTGCACCCTCAATCAATGGGTTCCACCCAATTGTAGTCCACACTGTAAAACATAAAAACCACATACCTCATTAGAATAGATTCAACATTTATTCAACATCGTCATTTATCCTATCATAACAATTAATTTTGTGGCTCATTTCATTCACTGAGTTTCTCCACTATGATGGATCCATCTTTTTGGACTCCTAAAACTATCCCTCGTCATCATATCTTGATTGGTGAACTCCTTAAAACCATTCCACCTATCTTAGGGAATGAGATCATAGGTGGTCTCCACTCTCTACCATAATTTCCACATCATATACACTTCTATCTAGGCACACATATCTAACAAATAACCTCTTACAGATTATGTAAATACCACTTGTGATGCCATCCTCTGGTATTTCTACTCTCTCCTCATCATCAACATTCTATCTCTACTGGATATCCCCCACTTCTATCACCCGAGGCCCCTCTACACCTATTACTCCCTATACCACTATCACTTGACACCTAGTTGTGGGGTAAGCCTAACTCAACATGGTCATAATGGAAAAAATGATACAAGTGGGCCCACTTTCCTCCTCTCTCTCTAGCATGTCATGGTCGATACTCTGAAGAGGTAGGACTATCACATGGGCTGGGTGCAAAACGTAAATGAACTTCATCAAATGGGTGTGTTTCCACCTACCAAATTTAATTCCTTTTCATTGTTAATACCCCCTTCACAACCACTATAGTAAACAAACTAGGCCAATGATCCATTTTCCATCTATAGGGATCCCATACTACCAAATCTTGTATAATATGTATCACACACATATATCCAATAACTACCCTGATTTATAGGCCTCTCTATCATTTTAGAATTTTTCAAGTGTCCCCGAATATCTTTAACAGTTTATCTTTCAGCCTATACATCAGAAACCAATCATAAATATAGGCTACTAGAATTATGATTGACCCCACCGTTGTTTGTTTCCTCACATGAATCCTTTACAAATTGTGCACCAACTACACCCATGTGACCCTCCCACATCTAAAATGTATGATGACATATAATACACACATAAATACCAATAATACAAATAATGGTATGACTCAATATTCCTTATGGAAAAATATCCATACCACAACCATACCAATAATTACCTTCCTAATATTTAAAATCTATGTAGCAAACATGACACTCAAATGGAACATTAGTGAGCTCAGATGATACTCCTCACTTCCTATCACCCGGTGCACCAAAATATCCTCTCTATGATGCTTGATGGAACATCACAAAACATATGCACACCCTAAATGGGTAGCCCTAGAATCATGTGTACATCCTATAATGTTAATTTAGCCTCTATCATATGTCCACCAACCCTCAACCTAAAATCTTTGGACATAAATTTCTAGTGGCCCGAAAACATCTATATTAAATCTAGATCCAATATGATCCACACCATTTACATAATGCCTCCAAAATTAAGGCCTTGTACCAATGTAATATCAAGTGCAGATAACCTACACAATAAATTTGGTAATAAGGCCACATCCATAATATCCATAATCGTATCCTCCGTGGCATGTGAAAAATATCAACCAACAAGTACACATCATATTTGAACCAAACTAATTAAAAATATATATAAGTCAAATTACAAAGAATTCAAACACATAAACTACTTCTAAACTACATCATCCATCCTATCTTAACACCATCCTTCATTGAATAAAAATCATCCCTCCCCTACTACATCACCCACACTAGAAAAATGCCATCGACCATCATAAAAATCTACCCTACATCCAACAACATTGGCTACTCAAGTGCAAAAACCATAAACCATGATGAATAGCCTCAATGTAATTAGTCATGATGTAATTAGTCATTTTAGCATGGTCAATCCCATCTATCTCGGGGTCTGCAGGACCTTTTCTAGTAAAGAATTAAAAAAACTTTCCTAAGAACTCTAAATTTCAAAATTCTTCCAAACCCACTTGATATCAACCCGGTTTGCATTTTGACTATCTTTGGGGTAAATATTGCAAGCTAAATTTACCTCATAATAAATTTTCCATCTTTCTCCTATCTACCCTTTCCTAATTTAAAAATAAAACCTCATATGAGATTCACATTCTGCATGACCCATCTCTACCACCTCATTTGACGTATCATATTCTCATCATTGTCACTAAAATAAATTAATTTAGGCAACCTCGGACCTGATTTTCTCTCAATCTCAATTAGAAAAGGGATAAATGAATTTCTCTATTTAATATTTATAGTAATTTTTATAAATGGTTTCGATGTGATTCTTGTCAATCTTCAAACCTTCATATCTTTCAAATGAAATACCCTAAAAACATTCCATAAATTATGGTTCAAGCGAGATGCTCATTTTGGCATATTGAATGTTCCTCTACCAAATTCCAAAAAAAATCCCCATTTTCATCACTTCAATTCTCATATACATATCATCTCATGGCCTCTTAGCTAGATGATTTATGTATTATTTTGATAATTATGTAATAGTGTTACTTTTCAATCTTGCTTCTTCGAGGTTTTAAGAAGATATTGTGTCTACCACAAGAAAGCCAAGTGATATCGGTAGGTAAGTATGAGGTAGGTATATTTCATTTGATGGAGTTCATTTTTTCCTTACAACTTATTCATTATTACTTTACTTTCAACATTTACTATCAATTTTACATGTTGCATAGATATTTTTCTCAAGTCCAAAACGTGTTTTAATATTGTGACACATGTTGATCTTCGATTAAGGTATATGGATATACCTCATTTTTTATTATTTCTAACCATTTCTCTTGTATAGGGGATGTGATTGCATTTTCCTCCTAAGAAGGCACTTCAATGGCCTTTCCAAGATTTGGTGTGATAATACTTCATCACATGGGCTAGAACACAACATTTAAGAGATGTTCCTTATGCCTTAGTTCCCTTGCCCTTACCTCATTTCTTCCATTTTTTCACACATTACACCCATCATATCTACTTGTCTCATTATGAATAATCATTTATGCTTATTATACACTATTATACCTACTTTTGATCATCCAAAATCTTTTTCATTTCCTTCATTTATCATCTAGATTCAACCTCTTTTGTTTTCACCCTTTTAACTTAGGTTTTCTCCTAAGGTTGACACCATTCCCATTAGCGATGGTGTTAGGTTTGAATTTTCCGTAGTTGACACCATCTTCTGCAGTGATGGCATTAGGTATATATACCCCACCACTTTTTTCATTTTCACCAATTCATCATCAATTGATCATACATAAAGGAACTTGTAGCTCCTATTATTTCACACTTACTTATTAGACTTAAGGATTTGGAGCTTACTCTTTTACATTTGGGTCACCATAGTGAGTTAAGATTAGAGGTATTCTTATTGACATTTCCCTTCTAAACCCGTAGTTATTATCTCTCATGACTTTCTTTCTTTGTGGAATATTATGTATCAATGGTCACACACATGTTACAAGTAAGTATTTCTAACTTTTCTTAGTCGTTAATCTTTCATTTATATGTTGTTGATTTGTTATTCATTTTTATAGACTAGAGTGGATGTATGTTTCCTTGGATATATTAAATTATATTTCTTATATTACACACCTCAACCGTATCCATCCCTTGATTAATCTTATTTTGAATCATATTGTCATAATAAATGTCCAGATGCAAAATTGAAAATTTTGGCCATGACAACTAATCCCACACTTGAAAATTTCCTCTCCCAGTCACTGTGAACCCTTCCTTTAAAAAGGTATCTTCGGTTTCACCCTCATTCTAGGTCATAATAGCATGCTAACAATATTTGAAAGTGTGTTTAATGTGTAAAGATATATTCCCAAGATGATTGATGAATTCAATGAGATTCAAGGAAGAACAACTGCTCCCGAAGTCCTAGAAAAGGCCATTTTTGGCCATTTTGCAATTGCTAAACACCTTCAAAGCTTACAAGGAATATTAGAATCATCCATGATTTGTATAGGTGAAAACTTAAGTCATCCAAGGTAGTTTAGGGAAAATTGGTGGAATAAATTTAAGTCAGAACAACTTGAGCAAGATTAGGTAATTTTGGGCATAGGGAATGAAGGATCCAACGGTGAAAGATAACTTGTCCTGGATGATTTTGGGAGCTCCAGAAGGATTTGGAAGAAAAAAATTAGTCATTGGAAATTTATTTGAATCCTCTACATTATAGAAATATAATTTTTTCCTAAGTCTTCAAGATATTTAGTGATAGCTCAAGTCATTGTTACTACTCCTTCATGCTAAAAGGGTGAATGGTGACAAAATTAAAATTACAAGTAGAATTGGATCCTCATAATGGATGGGATGATATCCATAGGTTATTTGGATTCTGACAATAATATAATTTTTGACCCTAAAACACTCTTCCATACTCCAGGGGAAAAAACACTCCCGATGTCCAAATTTACACTCAAGTGAAGTGACTTGAACATGCTAAAACTCCCTTGTCGCACTTTTTCACCCTTGGATTTTCCTTGATGTGAAAATGGGACAAGGTGTACATAAAAGTGTAACCCACATCATAGAAAACCTCTCGCAACTCACCCCTCACCACTTTTTCACCTAGGTTGTAGAAACTAGCATTTTTCCTTGTCCCCCTTTCATGTGCTTGAACCCATGTCACACTTTTTCAATAATGATGTCCCCATTGTCCCTAAGGTGAAAAAGTGACAATGGATACACAAAATTTTGACCCCATACCTTCCATGTAGCCCCTCGTCATCTGAAAACTCAATTCTTTGCTCCCAATGCTCATTCCCTGCCCCTTACATCTCACCCACAAGGAACCAGAAACTACCACTTGTCACCATTTTATGAAAGTCACAATTTCATTTCCCTTATGTACCATTTTCCCATTTTTAATAGGTGTAACTACACTTCAACCATATCCAAACCCTAGTTAAGTTGTTGAGTCAAATGGGTGAGTTAAAACTTGTAATGGAAAATGACTAACTCCTCCTCTCAATACTTAGTCATTTTTCAAACTTTCAAAATGTTGTGTTCTTCCCTCTAAAACCTCCATTTTTATACAAGTATGCTGCTATTTTTTCCAGACATCCATGCCCCAAAACCGAAGAATGCTCATATCTCCAAAACGGTGCACCCGATTTCCATCAAACTTTACCAGTGCACTCCTTCCAAAAACACCTTCACTTAGATGGTTAGAATACCAACATTGAAGATTTGTATAATTTATAGCATAAATAAGAAATTTTTATCCTAGGAAGTTTCCTTTTCAGTTCTACGAGTTTTAGCAAATTAAAAACCTCAAAATTTGGAGCAGGAGGTGTTGAAGTAAAACCTAAACTTTTGAGACTAATTTCGTTACAATAGGATACCTAGAAGACCTCCATCTAAAAATAGTGAGTTTAAAAGGATTAATATGTATGAATATAACAATTTTTAAAAATGGTGAATTCTCAAAGACCTATGCACTCCAAACAAGTAAAAACCATCAAAAATTGAAAATTGGGAAAGCTTACTAAAAGTAGTTATCCCAATCATGACTTGCTAAAAATAAAAAGTATTGTTATTAGGCTTGGGTCACTTTTATCAACTCATATTGTATGTATCTCATTGCTTTTTTCCAAAATTACAAGGCTAGGAATTTTTCTCATGGTTCAAATAGAAATAAATCCCTCGCAAGCTCCCAAAACATCAGTCTCAAGGTTAATTTTGTATGACACACTTGGATGCAAGTAATGGATGATTTAATTCATCTTAGTAATCAATGAAAAATGGAATTAATAGTTGAATCACTCGGATAGTTGTCACGGAGGTAAAATATAAAGATCTAGGAAGTCATGAGGAGGAAGGTTGTGATCTTCACATTTCAACTCTGACCTTGTGTCAAATCTATTTTCAAGAGGAGAGACATCATGTGAATAACACCATGGCAAGGAACATGTCAGAATTAACTAATATGTGACTATCACTTGAACTACGGGATATTGAATTAGCCAAGACCATCATGTTTACAATATCAAGAAGTCATCATAGGTCCACACAATGTAATGTCTCACAACAAGAGTTTTTTGAAAACGCATCCAATGCCCCTGGAGTGGGTCTCGCATCTCACAAAAGAAAGAGATTGTAACCACAATTTTTATTCCAACAAGAGGTCATAAATAGATAATTTCATTTAGTGATAAATCCTTCTATATGGAGGAAATACCTATTTCAATGAGGAATAGATGAGCAAGAAGGTGTCTAGGTATCCTAAGTATGATTCCATTCGAAAAGAGACATCTTTACCATGGAGATGAATTTCAAACCAAGAGGAGTAAGGTAGTGATCTCCATGTCCTAACTCCTACCTTGTGATCAAATAAGATCATCATGTTCCCATCTCAATGCAGATCTCATAACAATGTTTTTGAACACTTATTCAATACCCTGGAAGGTGTCTATGTCTCACAAAGGAAGCAGTTGCAATCTTAGTATTCCAATTCAAAAAGTGATCGAGTGCAAGGAAATCCATCCATGATCCATTAGAAGTAGGCTCTTCATTCATTGCATGGATGAACTCTTCTAATTGAATGTGGACCTACTCTAGATAATGTATGTAAAATTTGTAAGTATACTCACAATATTAACCCTTTCCCCCTATTTCTCCTACTCCTCTTTTCCTCTCTTCAAATCAGATTCCTCCCTTGTACATTGTATAATAACTTTGCCATAGGTTTAGTGGAGTATTCATGTGTGATCCCTAGCCTAATGGACACCCCACATCCTTAGTTTACATTCAATAATGGGAGCCTCCCATACCAAATAAGGAGGGGCTTAGCCCTGTAACCATTGGGGAAAACCAATAATCTGTGTTGTGACAAATTATTTCACCAATAATTTTTGGTGAATCCATTGGGGAAGACCTACCCTTGTTCACCCTATAAAGATCTATGAAAATACGAAAAATAGATATTTGAAAATCACAAAAAAATCATAAAATATAAATTCAGAAATCTAGAAACTCATTACTAAAAATTCACTATTGATTTTTGCTATAAACATGTCATTTCCAAGATATAAATTTCCATTTACATGTTAGAAAATATTTCACAAAATGGCATTAAAATGATATAGTTAAGTTGATGAAGCAAACAACATTTTGATCCCGCATTTGAAGAAATACAACAAGTTGATTTTAGACTTCATATTATCTAGGTAAACAAGACAAGTTAGGTGAGAATTTTTCCTAAATTTGATCCTAATTTTCCTCTTGAAGATCCAATTGAAGAAGTAGTTGCAAAACCACTTGATCTAATTCCTCCGTAAGAATAAGAAGAAGAAAAATTAGAGGAAAGAGAAGAAATAATGGTTGCACTTTGTCATGTCATGGGGACAAAACTTTGGTGTGCTAACGTTAACTCCTCCACTTCATGAATTACTAAAATTATCAATAAAGAGCTTTCCCAAAGTCTATATAGATGGAAACCAATACCTAGATGTTCACATTATAACTTTCATCACAACTTGTGTCATTCTTTTAGTGGGAAATGAAGATGTTGTCGTTTAACTATTCATGAAGTCATTGCAAGATGCCACTGTGGAATGGTTTTACTACTTGTTAGCATGTTTAATTATTTATTGGATGTCACCAAGTTTGAAGCAATATTCAAGAATATAGAATATTTTCATGCTCTCCTTTCTCATTTATCTCAAATGAATAAATAACTACAAGATATCCCGAGATAATTTGTAGCAAAATTCAATAAGTTGATCAACAAGATTCCTACTAGTGCTCGTCCTACTGCGGATAATCAAAATAGGTTCTTTATGAATGCTTAGTTTCCTAAAGTTGGTTTCATACTATGGATATCTCAACCAAATACTCTAGAAAATTCTTAATAACTTTCCATTGAAGTAGAAGATGACCTTATCATGTTAGGAAAGATCAAAAATATTCAAAGAAAGGATAAGGTCTAGAGTTTTAAATATGAAAGAGTTGATCCATTGCTGAAAAAATTGATCAATGATTTGACTACATTGAAGAAAGAAATTTCCCAACATGCCTCATACCAAAATATGAATAGGAATATAATTATTGGATCTCCCCGAAGGCTTGCCTTTGAAGCTCCACCGGTTAATGCAATATGTGAAGATGAAGAGAAGAAATTACTAAGTCAAAAGTTAAATAATAATAAGAATATGAATATGCCAAGATTGGGTATTTTGAATACTCACCAAATGAAGATTCCAAAGAATACATGGCTTATATGAATATTTACTCTTGTGCGGTGTTCTTCCGCTCACAAACAAGGAAATAAGAATCTTCTTCTATTTCTCAAACAAAGCATTTGAATCCTCAAATGGTGACTCTAAAAAAATAAAAATGAGGATTTTCATTTTCCACTTCCACAAGTTCAACCAAGAAGAAGCTCAAGACTACCTTAGTCAATAATTTGTCTACCTCTTTGAATAAGTCTCTTTAATCTCCTCTTGAAAAATGAGTTTCCACTTCTATTGACCCTCAGAATGTAAATCCTACTCTTGTCAAGGTTTCCATAGTTCTTGATGTGCCTATCAATTCTCCACCCTTTGACATCATTTACCATGTTAAGAAATCCAAAGTTCATATTTTTGAGTCTGAGTACTTAAAAACCCATCCCGATAAATTTGATAAACTTGTCTAGTTTATCAAAGGAAATAGTTTAAATTCATGTTCCAAAAATTCCAATACCAAATAACTACCTCTCGCTCCTCATACCACTCCTTTTTAGAACCTTCTTGCTTCAACATCCTCCTCTTCTGGGAAAGTAGAACCTTTTTATCTAGCCTTACTAGTCAAAGGATATGAATTGAGTAATGCATTATCGAATTGGGTGCCTCTAACAATGTCATGCCCAAAAAAATTCTAAAGCTCTTGTTCTCTCACACACCCCCGCTATTGGCTAAAATTACTCCATGGAAACCAAAAAAGTACCTATTGTTGGCCAGGTCAAGGATGCTCAAGTATCATTTGCAAATTTTCCTAACAAGAAGATCATGATGAAAATACTTGTAGTAGACATGTCACCTCGTATGGTATGTTATTGAACCAAATATTCTGTAGGGGTGTTGGTGGAGATATATAGATGGATTGGTCACATGCCACCATTCCATTCAATTATAAGATGAAGAATCTCATTCCCATTAAAAAAATTAAACACACAGTTCAAAAACCAAATGACCCAAGGGTGGACATACTATTTCAAGATTCAAGGTATGGAAACTTCTTCATAACCTCAGTATGATGAGCTTCCCATATTGATGGAGTACCCGGTTGTAGTGGAGCCAACTGAGAAACACCAAGGATGACCTAATGGAGCCGAAATTAGAGCATTTATTTCCCATTAGATATGGATGCAAATTATATTTTTGATAGTGATGAAATTCATGGAAACCTTAACTTACAACAAAGTTATCCCGAGGTGATGAGTAATGTGGATCATCAAGAAGGAGTGATATCAAACAACTTCTTGGTAGGTGAGTCCCATGTTTCTAATCATGTTCTCAAGGTTTAGCATGAAGACCCATTTAATGAGTATGATTGTGAATATGAAGCTTTCTCTTTCCCATTGGGAGAGGATGACTCTTTCAATAAGGAATGCATAAATGACAAGATGTTTGGGCCTCTTGAAGTTGACTCTACTAAAAAGATGATGACTTCATTATGGAGATGAATTTCCAAGCTCATGATGGTCAATATTGGGAAAATGATGATCTTGATATTTCAGCCCCAACCTTGTGCTCGTTCTCCTTTCAAGAATATGAATACCTTCTTAATGAGGAATGTATGAATAAGAATATGCTTGAATCTTTCAAGGTTGAATCCACTTAAGGAAAGGATTCTTTCATCATGAAGATGGATTTTGAGGCTCAAAATGGCCAAGATGGAGAAGATGATGGTTTTCATTTTTCATATACAAACTTGTGCTCATTTTCTTTCTAGGAGGATGAAACATTGTGCACATCACATCATAGTAAGAAGCAAGTCGAGGGTGAGCAAATTTTTATGAAGGATAGTTGTTTGGAGCAACTGGTAAACATAGAACACCAAAAGGCTTGTGATAGTGTTGAAACTCTTAAAATCTATCGAGAACTAGCTCATAGATATCATGGTCATGAAGTAGATAAAAATAAAATTCAAATTCCTATCAAATATCATAAGCCTTGGTATGAAAATAACAAGCCTAGTGTGATCAAGACTCATTCTCAGTAGCAGTAATGGAAAATCAACAATTGGAATGAATTTGGAAATAAATGAGCATATGGAAACAAGATGTCAAAGCAACGAAGGAAATGAGATGTCTAAATGGACCCTCACTTACAAGAAAAATCATGCAAACTTTCTCAAGAAATTGAGAAAGGGGTCATATTTCATTGTTCCCATCAATAGGTTTATAGAACAAAGGCATTTGGTGATACTCGTAAATGCATGCGTAAATTTTTAGTAAATAATTAGTGCTACAATAAAAGTGGGTTCTCCCCACATGTACCATAGGTGATTTAGGTGATTTAGGATTTTGTATCATGGTTTCCCTTTTGTTGTGTATTTCCCTTCCGATGTGTGTTTCCTTTCCATGTCGTGTGTTTGCTTTTCTAGTTTTTCAATGGTGACTCTATGGCCCAATGGATAAGGCATTGGTCTACTACCCTTGATATACTTAAGATTATTCATTACCCATTATTTTCTAATGTCCCCAGTGCTAGAGTTAGTTGTTTTTATGTTAAATTTCTAGCATGCAAAATTGAAAATTTTGGCCATGACAACTAAGCCCACACTTGACAATTTCCTCTCTCGGTCCACTATGAACTCTTCCTCGGACAACATGTCCTCGGTTTCACCCTCATCCTATATCAAAGGAATTTGTTAGCAATATTTTCAAGTGCTTTTAATGTTCAAGGATATATTCCCAAAATGATAAATGAATTCATTGAGATTTAAGGAAGAACAACTACTCTTGGAGGCCTAGTCATTTTGCAACTAGTAAAAACCTTCCGTGCTTATAGGAAGATTTAAATCATCAGAGAGTTGTATAGGAGAAATATTAATTCATCCATTGTTTTTAGGGGAAATTGGTGGAATAAATTGAATTCATGAACAACTTGAGCAAGATTGGGTAATTTTGGGCACAGGGAATGAAGACTCTAATGGGGAAAGCTAACTTGTCGAATGATTCTAGGATCTCCAGGAAGGATTTGGAAAGTAAACAAATTTTCATTAGAAAGGTATTATAATTATATACATGATGGAAATATAAAAAAATTCCTATCCTTTGGGATGATTACCATGTCACTCCAGTGGGGATCTACATATATTTTGATATTCCTGAACGCTCAAGTCAATTTTTTACTCCGTGTAAAAGAGTGAATGGTGCTAAAATTAAAATTTTAGGTAGATGTTAGTAAGAAATCATAGCACCCCCAAATGAGTTCTAAAAATCTGATTTTCTAAGGTAAAATCATATGGTGTGATTGCAAACATTGAAATTTCCCCAGGTGTGGGACCTTACAAAAGCGGCAAAGCTCTCCGATTAAAGGTTGGTTCCTATTCCTAAACTACCTGCCATGAGCTACTCCAATGCAAGAAAATAAATATAACCTAATCTAACCATTCCAAGGAACCAAGGAGAGAGAAAGAGGGAAAAATAGAGCCTATACTAAAGCAAAGTGATACACCAAAGAAAGGAAGCAAAATAGTTTGTTGAGGGAGAAAGAAGCGAGAAAAAATGAAGATGAGGGAGGTCGGACAAGTAACATGGCCCGGATATTAAAATTCACCATTAAACTCCATTAAACACAACATCCTACACCTGTAAATGTGAAATACATGCAAAAAAACAAATCACTGGAAGGGAGAGGCATAGAGAAACAACAAAACAATGCAAAGGGTTGAAGAACACCACAAAAACACATTTTTATTGCTCCGAGAAGGTGTACACCATTACATTTCTAGAATAGAGGAGCAAATACATTCACCAAGCATGGGAGAAGGTTCACTACTCAAAAATGGCATTGAGAAAAAAATTTAACAGAGTTTCTCTATGCCCAAAATGTCTCTCCTCTCAAACGAGAATCACATACGGTATATATAGAAAGAAAAGAGAGAAGAGGGAAAAGTTGAATCTGCTCTAACCACCATGAGATACGCATCAAATCCCACTTTGAAATTTCAACCACTGAATATCAATGCCTTCTACAAATCCACCCACAATATGTTGCTTCTGGTTCCCCAGCGAATCGAATCGAATCGAATCTGGTAGTTGAAGAGCAAGAAGATCCTGCATTAAAGGCCCGAAAACATTTTCTCCATTTTTCACCTACCATGGCCTGAAAAATGATTTTTTATCTTTCCATAGTGTAGAGGACATCGAGACACTTCCAACGATATAATATTTGCAATATTTTGAGCTCTGATTTGAAAGATATGCCCCTTCAAAGTTTGTATCGAGTCCGTACAAATGGGTGGGAAAAACAGTTTGAAAAATGGGTCCCCCTTTACATATGGGACATGCGGCAGCTAGATTAGGGAAAAAATTAGGTTCGTGGGTCCGTAATTTATCCTTTTCCCTTTTCCACAAAAATGCAAAACTCAAAAAACCCCCTGCGGCCCCACTTTGCTCCGCTTGGACACGTGGCACTCTTTGGTTGGCTAGGGAGATGTGCTTCCATCTTTTCCTTTGTGCCCTTTTTGACAAAAGGAAAATTTTCACCTTTCCTTTGACGCCTCACTTTGGCCTTGACTCGGGCCCAAACGCTGAATTTTTCTTTTGGGCGAGTTGCGGCCCCATTTTGTAACCTTTTAGCTAAATATTTTGCTTGGCGGGGCATATCTCTTGACCTAGGACATGCGGTAACACAGTGCTTGTTCGAGCCTCTCTTTTTTATTTTAGAGCCTTCCCGAGTCACAAATATATTTAAGACACATGATTCATGCAACAAATTTGTTTCTTCTCTTTCTTCTCGCAAAGGTCATTTAAACTTTCACAGGGACCCGTCATTCCATTGTAGTGTCCCTCTCAGTAACTTGTTTACAAGATTTAAATGTGTTTTCTCTTATTCTTTCCGCTGGGGTCATGGTTGATCCAATATTTTTCCGGTGGGTGAAATATGGACAACAAAGAGAATTGGATACATATAATGGCTTTGATGATCTTAAAAGGTTATTTGGAGTCAAAATCATATAATTTTTTACCCCAAAACACTCTTACATGCTCCCGTGATGAGAAAATCCCTCTAAGTGTCCAGATTTACACTTGATTGGTGACATCGAAGCATGTTATAACTCATTTTTCATGCTTTTTTAACCCTTGGTGACCCTTTTATTGTCCTTGATTTGTAAATGGGACAAGGGGGACACAAAAGTGTAACCCCCCATCATGTCAAATCTCTCTCAACTCACCCTCACCACTTTTGCACATAGGTTGTACAAACTAGCATTATCCCTTGCCCCCTTTCGTGTGCTTGAACACAGTCAAAAAAATTCACTCATGCTATCCTCATTTCCCTTAAGGTGCAAAGGGGATAAGGTGAACACAAAATTTTGACCCCTTCCTTCCATGTAGCACTTGGCCACCAAAACTCATTTTTCCCTCGTTGCTCATTCCCACCCCTTACATCTCACCAACAAGGAAACAAAAGCTTCCAAAAGTCACCATCTAGTGCAATTCACACTTTTGTGTCCTCAGTGTCCCCTTTTTCCATCTTGTAGAGGTGTAACTCCACTTCAACCATATTTCAACCTTGGTTAAGTTGTCGGGTAAAATAGTGAGTTAAAACTTATAATGGAAAATGACTAACTCCTCCTTTCAACATTTTGTCATTTTAAAATTTTCAAATGATTTTTTATTCCCTCCAAAACCTCCATTATTATACAGGTATGTTGCTAGTTTTTTCCAAACATACATGCCCCAAAACTCAAGAATGTTTGTATCTCCAAAACTATGGACCTAATTTCCATCAAACTTAACGAGTGAACTCCTTCCAAAAATGCCTTCACTTGGATGGTCAAAACATTTCCATTAATGCTCTATATAATTTACATCATCAAGAAGAAATTTTCAGCCCTGGGAAGTTTCCTTTTCATATCTACAAAATTCCAAAAATGAAAAACCTCAAAACTAAACCAGAAGATCCTGAAGTAAAACTTGAACTATCGTGACCAATTTCATTGTAATCTAACACCTAAAAGACCTCCATATAAAAATAGTAAGCATGCAAGGCTTCACATGTCTAAATATATTAAGTTTCCAAAATGGTGAATTCTCACCCCATGCACTCTAAACAAGCAAAACCATCAAAAAGCGAAAATTGGGAAAACTTACTTCAAATACATATCCTAGTCAAGACCTACTAAAAATAGAAGTATTGCAATCGGGCTTGAAATATGTAAACCAGATTAAATTGCAAAAACAAGGCGGAGCTTGCTGTGATTTTATTAATATAAAATGAAGCATTACAACCAAAAGAGAGAGCTGCAATATTTATAGATATTGGACAGCTTCTATCTCTTCCACAATATATGGAACAAATCTCCTAAACAAAGAAAATATGCAGAAATAGCATATTTCCCCTAAAAAGCTTCTACAGGAAATCATTCGAGAACAATATTCTAACTAAAGAACATCCTCCACAATCTAAGGGATGATAACAACACACTAACAACTAAGCTAACTAAAGTAATTAAATAATTACTTTATTATAATTACACATTAATCCACATATGGTGAATTAAGTGTTAGATTATTTCTAACATTCCCCCCCTTAATTCATCATATTCTGAAGTGAACAGGAGAGAAATACTCTGAATGCCTCAAATTTAGGATGTGCAAGAGATTTTGTGAAGATATCTGCACGTTGATGTTCTATCGGGCAATGTTGAAGTTGAATGTTGTTGTTCTGAACTTGTTCGCGAATGAAATGTACCGCACCTCAATGTGTTTGGTGCGTTCATGAAAAACTGGATTGCGAACAAGTTTTATTACTCCTTCATTGTCTACATGTAGGATTTTTGGATGATCTTCTTGAATTCCTAATCCTTCAAGTATCCTTCTGAGCCAAATCACTTCACAGACAGCTCCTCCGCCGCACGATATTCTCGCTTACATGGAAGACCTCAAAACATAATTTTGTTTGTTTCTCCCCATGAAATAGGTCCAGATCCCAAAAAGAACACAAATCCTGAAGTGGACTTCCTATCATCAACGTTCCCTGCATGATCTGAATTTGTATATCCTGTCAAGAAGAAGTTATCATTCTTCTTGTATTCTAGGCCAAAGTCCATGGTTCCTTTGATGTATCTCAGTACCCTCTTTATTGCTTTCCAGTGAAAAACCCTTGGTTCTTGCATAAATCGAGAAAGATAACTGACTGCATAGCTGATATCTGGCCTAGAATAAGTTAAGTAAATGAGACTCCCAATCAACTGTCGATAAAGAGTAACATTTACTTGTTCTGATGGATCTGTGCGAGACAATTGAAGCCTTGTCTCCATAGGTGTAGCCATTGGTATACTATCCATCATTCTGAATTTCTCGAGCATTGTCTTGGCATATTTTAGTTGAGTAACAAAGATGTGATTTTCCTTTTTCCATACTTCAAGTCCAAGACAATAATGAAGAAGCCCGAGATCTGTCATGTCGAATGATCGATTTAGATCTTCCTTAGTTGTTTTAATCATCTTCACCAAACTTCCAGTGATGACTAGATCATCGACATATACTACTATGATCACTATCTCCCCCCCTTGCTTTTTGAGATAGAGATTAGGATCATATGGACTTCTTTTGAATCCATGTTTGATGAGATGCTCATCAATCTTTATGTACCATGCCCTGGGAGCCTGTTTGAGACCGTACAGTGACTTTATGAGTCTACATACCTTTCCTTCTTTACCTGGTATGACAAAACCTTCTGGTTGAGTCATGTAGACTTCTTCCTGTAAATCCCCATTGAGAAATGCACTTTTTACATCCATTTGATGAACTTTCCAACCAAATTGTGTAGCTAGAGCAAATATCATCCTAATTGTTTTGATCTTAGTTGTTGGTGTGAATGTTTCTTCATAATCAATGCCTTCTTTTTGTGCATAACCCTTAGCTACCAATCTTGCCTTGTATTTATCAATGCTTCCATTTGATTTTTACTTTGTTTTAAATATCCATTTGCAACCTATTGCCTTCTTCCCTGGTGGAAGATCTGTAAGTTGCCATGTATTATTCTTAATCAAAGAGTTGAATTCTGAATTCATAGCATCTGACCAAGGTTTTGACTACTGGGCATCTTGAACTGTAGTGGGCTCACTTGATTCAATTACTATACTCATTAAGGCTAAGTTTACCTCATTTTGAGTCATACTACGAGTTCTAGGTCCTGAAGTGGATGTGTTAGGATCACTATCCAACTTAGCATCTTGAATTAGATTAGTATACCACTTAGGCATACGTTTAGTTGTTCCTATAGATGGAGGAGTTGAATTATCCTCATCATCATTATCTTCATCAAGAACATCTTCTATTTTCTTAGTAGGATTGTTTTGTGAGTTTATGGAAGGAGCATCTACTTCTTTATTTTCAAAAAACTCAACATCTCTACTTGTGAAAAATTTTCTTGTTTTTGGATCCATTAACCTGTATCCCAAGGCTTCATCACTGTATCCCAAGAATATAAGTTGTTCTGATTTCATATCAAGTTTAGTTCTCTTTTTCTTAGGAATGTGCATACTTGCCTTGCATCCAAAAACTCTAAGGTGTTTTATAGATGGTTTGTTCCCTGACCAAGCTTCCTGTGGTGTTATTCCATCAAGTGCGGAAGTGGGAACTCTATTCAGCAGATAAACTATTGTTTTTACTGCTTCTGCCCAATATGTTTTACTCAAGCCTGAGTCATCAATCATACACCTTACCATTTCCATTATAGTTCTATTCCTTCTTTCAACAACACCATTTTGTTGTGGTGTATATGGAGGTGCCATTTTCTGACGAATTCCATGTGTTTCCAAAAAAGCTTTGAACTCATTACTGGTGTATTCACCCCCTCGATCTGAGCGGAGTGTTTTTATTTTCTTACCAGTTGCATTTTCACAAGCTACTTTGAATTTCTTGAAAGTTTCAAAGGCTTGGTCTTTGGTGTGAATGCAGTATACCCACATTTTTGTGAGTAATCATCAACAAAGAGCATAAAATATTGAAACCCTGAATAACTAGGTCTCATATGTCCACACAGATCGGTATGCACAGGATCAAGTTTACCATGGGCCCTGAATGTACTGCTTTTCTAAAAATAAGCTCTATGTTGTTTTCCTACCAAACAATTTGTACACTTGTCTGTATTCTTCTTGAAATTTGGCAGTCCTCTTACCATGTTATTTTTTTGAAGTGTTTCAAGATAGCCAAAACTTACATGGCCAAATCTTCGATGCCACAATTGTGTCGATGATGTATCCTTAGCTACAAGGGCCTGATTTTTGGTTTGAACAAAATCCAATTGAAACATACGACCTACACCAGAAGCTCATGCAACAATGTTGGAGTTTTTAGACTTATCTTTGATTAAACACATCTTCTTTCCATCTGTACAATCAAAATCCACTTTTAAGTTGTGCTCCAAAAGCCGACTTATCAAAGTAGATTTTTGTCAATCCAGAACATATAGAACATATCTTATTGTGCACTTTCTTGATCCAAGAGGTAAGGAGATGTTTCCAATTCCTTGTACTTTGTACGATGAATCATCACCCAACGAAACAGAGTCTTTGTTAGGTGTATTCTTTAACTCTAAGAACCAATCATTTCTCCCGGTCATATGTCTTGTTGCTCCTGAGTCAACATACCGAATTGCCTATGGTGAATTGATTTCTTGAGTTGATTGTATAGCAAGAATAGGAAGTCCTCATCTAGTGAGTTATCTTCTTCTTCAGCAATGTTGTCGTGTTGTGGTGTTTTCTTTTTCCAGTTACTTTTCCTTTGTCCTTGTTGTTTGTTTTTATAACCCTGACTAGATTGTTGAAAATTTGGCTTCTTGCCACTAGATGAACCCTTCTGAAATGTGTTATACCAACAATCTTTTAATTCATGTCATTTTCTGCCACAAATCTGACATTTCTTTTGTTGAGTATTCCCTTGAGTATTCTGTTGAGAATGTTGCTTGTGTTGCTTACAAGTTGTATGAATCTATTTCTTTCCCTTATGGAATGAAGAGAGGGCTTGTTCTTCATCTTCTACAGGTTTTTTCATGGACTCTTCCTTTTGTAACATGTTCACTAACTCTTCAAAACTTGTAGAATTTGGACCCATAATGTTGAGAGTTGTGACAAATATTTTGTATGAGGTTGGAAAAGCTCTCAATACAATAGGGACAAAGAGATTCATTAGTGACCTCTACTTCCAAAGCTTGGAGATATGATCTCAATATAGCAACACACTTTAGAAAACCTTCAATAGACTCATTAGAATTCATTTTGAGACAATGGAGTTCTGTTTGTAATTGCAAAATAGCATTTTTGTTCTTAGCTTCATATACATTGCTAGTTTATCCCATGCTTCTTTTATAGTTGTCGCTGCGAATATGAGGTTATACATCATCGCTATTACACCAAATGCAATTATAAGTTTTGCCTTTTGATTAAGACGATCAAACACACGTTGTTGAGCAATATCATTTTCTAGTCTCATTATCGAGTCATCAACTACACCAATTATGTCCTCAAATTCAAGTTGAGTTTTAATTTTCATTTTCCATGCGAAATAATTATCTCCTCGTAGGAGTTGTGAATCGGAAAAAGAATTTGGGTGAATTTTTAGCCATTTGTGCATGAAAGAAAAGAGAGATAGAGAATCAAACACGAAACAAATCCCCCTCAAATCGTGTACACCCCCCAAAATTGATTTTTATTGAGTGTGGGCGCCTTTTTGGCCTTTTACAATGATTTTTCAAAGACTATCGGTTGTTTTTACAAACATCTTGTAAATAGAAAAAGAAAATTGCACCCCCCTTCTTGTTTACGAAAAATTAATATTTTTGCAATTTTTTAAATTTTTGGGCACTTTGGCCTCTTTTCCCTTACAAATTTAGTTTTGGGCTCTTTGGCCTCTTTGACTAGACCAAAGTGTAGAGCTCAAAAAAACACACACTTTCAAAAAAATGGCACCTCAATCTGAGGTACCAGTTGAAAGTTATGACCGTTTTAAAATTATTTTTCGGGCCCCTTTCCAAAAATGGAATTTTTTTTTGTGCTTCTGATTTTTTCGCATCGTCCAAAAAAGGAAATTTTTTTAAATGATTTTTAACACAGAAAATGTGGGTCTGACTTATGCATGCGTGCAGCTTTGTTTCCTCCATCGTCAGCCTTGTTTCCTTCGCCGCCCTTTCGCCTTAAAGGCTCTCTTACGCTCTGTTCTACAAGGTCGCACAGGAATTGCTTGCAGATTGAAGACACACAACCAAATCAGTATCCAGCTCATTTTTTTTTCTTTTGCAGGTGTGAAGTCATCAGGTAAATCCACAGGTCTACAAGGTGAATTCACAGATATATGCAAATACCGCAATTGCATACAGGTTGCAAATCGGTGGTGGATGTTTCTTTTTTTATTAAAAATGAAACCTACACACCAAACCCGAATGGTGGTGCCTCCAAAATTGGGGGTCCACTAAATTAAATCACACTAAACGGGATCTCTAAATTAGAGAGAAAGAAAAAAAAAAATTGTATATAGTTCATATGCAATGAACAAATAGTAAAAAAATTGATACAATCACTTTGTTACCAATCTTGGAGGTGTTTCTTTACTGTTGTTTTTGTTACTTCTGGCGTGTGGAGTAGGGCAGGGGCTTTGAAGAGGCTGGGGGCATCTATGGCTCCTCCTGGCTCAAGCTTCTAGTCCTCCTTCCTCAAAACTTCTAACACTTCCTCAAAGAATTATCTACACCTTAACTCCTGCTCTAAGATTACCCAAATGAAATCAGTAAACCGATTAAATTGCAAAACAAGGCAAAGCTTGCTGTAATTTTATTAATATAAAATGAAGCATTACAACCAAAGAGAGAGCTGCAATATTTATAGATATTGGACAGCTTCTATCTCTTCCACAATATATGGAACAAATCTCCTAAACAAAGCAAATATGCAGAAATAGCATATTGCCCCTAAAAAGCTTCTACAGGAAATCATTTGAGAACAATATTCTAACTAAAGAACATCCTCCACAATCTAAGGGATGATAACAACACACTAAAAACTAAGCTAACTAAAGTAATTAAATAATTACTTTATTATAATTACATATTAATCCACATATGGTGAATTAAGTGTTAGATTATTTCTAACAGGGCTTGGATCACTTGTATCAACTCACATTCCACATATATCAAACATGAGATAAATCCCTCACACACTCCCAAACATCAGTCTCAAGGTTAATTTTGCATGGCACACTTGGATGCGAGAAACTAGATGATTCAATTCATCCTAACACCAATGAAATATGGTCTTCATAGTTAAATCACTTTGACACTTGTCACAGAGAGGTAAATTGTAATGCTCCAGGAAGTCATGAGGAGGAAGGTGGTGATCTTCACATTTCAACTCCAATCTTGTGCTCAAATCTATTTTTGATATGAGAGACATCATGTGAATCACACCATAGCAAGGAATGGGTCGAATGAACCAATATGTGACTATCACTTGAACCATAGGCTACCAAGGTACCCAAGACCATCATGTTTGTAGGATCAAGAAGTCATCACAGTCCACACGGTGTAATGTCTTATAACAAAGTGTTTTTGAAAAATCATCTAATGCTCGGATTATGCCCACATTATTGGGCAATAGAAATGGCTAAGTACTAACCATGTAATCGAAGATGAAGACTACACGCAGAAGGGTGTGCGTAGTAGGCAACAAAGAAGTATGAAGGAACACACATGAGTACACGTGAAAGTAGAAAGTAAAGATAGGACAATGTGTAAAGGTGCGTGTAACACAAAGAAAAAGGATTCGCGCACAAAGGTTCACGCATGGATATGGGTTTCAGGACTCAAGCAATTTCCAAGTAAAGGATAAAAATACGAAAAAGAAGACATGGCATAACAAGCAAGAAAAGGTACAAAAATAGGTAAAGAAAATATAAAGCACATGCAAGATACATGAAGACCATGCATGAACATAGATAAATATAGGATGCGAGATAAGATAAGGCCGAACTATTTATAACACAAGTTGGAGATAAAAGCGAGCATGTAACCTATATTTAGGATGACTATTCTTAAGATTAAAGCATGTAAGTGGTGAAGGAAAGTCCCCTCTATATATAAATAAGTATCACACTCCATGTAGTAGAGGTGTGTGTGTGTGTGTGTGTGACTAGCGCTAAGTGATGCACATATGGATGTAATCATCTTATGGATGTAATCGATGAGTATAGGTAATAGAATGGATAATGATTTTGATGGATAAGTGTGTATGAATTGTTTTGGTTAGTTATGTTGGAAGTGATCTAATTGAAATCAAAATATTATTGTTGATTGATTATGATGATTAGTTTCCTTATTATATGTGTTGTCTTTGTTATATTGTGATCTTATCTTCATTCATGTTATAATGGTTAAGTATACAAAACATTTTGACAAGTGAACAAAGCAGAAACTCAAGATAGGTTGTGCATGCTTTCGGATGAGCATCTAGACATTTGTCTAGATGAAGTGTCATCACATCTGACTTTGTGAAGTGTTGGAAACTAAACTCCAACATTTTGGTTATGTTACTGGGACCTCTTATCATTCTTCTCATCAGGATGTGGCATGCACATGGTATTTCAACTATCACTAGAGAATATTGAGTATTGGGTGGACGATGACCAGGATGAATTTACTCGAGAGATACAACACTGGATGATATTTTAATATGTGGAAATAAGTGGAAGAAAATATATATGATTCTTCGTATGATACATTATTCATTTTCTTCCCAGTAGATTTGTACAAGTGGTTATTAGCTTACGTGCGAGAATAGGGATGTCTGAATTGGGAAAGAAGCAAGTGGGTCCAAGATAAGTACCAAACACTATCTGATTTAGATGAACCATGGACACATGTTGTAGATCACTTGGTGGGAAAGTGGGCTATGTAATTATACCTTGAGTACGTGACCTTTAACATACTCGTGCCCAAAAGAAGCATAGTTTTGGTTTTGAGTGAACTTAGAGGATCTTATTTATGTGTGTTACCGTTAGCTATAAAGATCTTGATGATTGAGTTGGGGATGGAGAACTTACCTATGGAAGGCTAAAACTCCACCACACATAGGGGGAAAGAAATAGGTTTGGGAAGGATGGCATTGGTCTAAGCAAAAGAAAGATAGAGAAGAAAGACTCGAGCGTGTATAATGATGCACAAGAGGGGGCAATTTAAGAGGTGCTAAGAATGAGAGGAATGATGTTGGGTGGAAGTGATGAGAACCATGTAGAAGGTGAGGGACCATAGGATTGTGTCCTTCTAGTATTAGGGAAGCATAGTAGAAGGACCCTTTGACATCTGATGAGAGTGAGTCTGAGGAAAGAATGAGAACCGTTGGCGTGCATATGACCCATCCTGGACACCTAGCCCTTGCACATGGTGCATGGAATCCATAATTTGTTGTGGAGGATAATCATGGTGACAGTGAGCATGAAGGTAATCAAGGATCACCATGTTGGGTTGGAGACACAGGTAGACACGTTTTAGTATATTCACAAGAGGTGCAACAAATAAAGGCATATGGAAACACAATAGACTCTCGTGTTTAGGTAGAATTTGTTTGTATGTAATCCGATAGACACGACTTAAAGATAGAGAAGTGGCATGCTACCCATTAGAGGTAATCATATAGGAGGAGTAGTGGGAAAAATTATTGGTTTGAATTTCAACATGACTACAAGGATGTAAGGTAGTACTTATAGAGGCCCCTTGGTCGTGACAATAGGCTTAAAAGGCTAAGGTCCTCCACCATGTGGAGGAAATCTGAGTGGAGGCACGGGTTTAGCATATGGACCCACTCTAGGAAAAGGACCACAATAACTAGCACAATAACCTCAACAACCACAATAAGAACCCCCTCTCATATATTTTTCGAGATATCCCTTCATTTTCCATGATATAGAGAGGTGTGGAAGATGTAGTCGAGCATGTACACAATTGTGAACTTTTATGAAGGGCCAAAGGAATAACGACTCCATGTATGAAGGCTAGTCAGTTTGTAAAAAACACTTTAGGGCCACACACATAATTTGTATAGAAATTATAATCCACACTAGATAGCAGTGGACTATGATGACTTGTGTGCTACCTTCTTGGTTGAATTCCATATACCTGATTTTGAGCAGCAAAACATTAACGTGGTGAAAGATATTAAACATGGATTATCCGAGAGTGTTAGAGAGTATGATGCATGTTTTAAGACCTTATTGTCTAAAATTTCTTATGACATTCATCCAAGCCAACATGCGTAATGGTTTTGGGAGGATTGTTGACACCTTTCTAAAGGGCATTATCACATATGATGTTCACCGAGCCATGCGAGGCTTTGGAAGTTTCACCGCATGAAGAAGCGGTTGGGAGCATAGATACTGGGTGAGTCCATTTCTTGAAGCCCAGATTGTAGCAATGACCACTCAGTTGGAAAAATTATCTACCAATTCATCTCATGAGACATGTAGTGGAATCTAGTACACCGATTGTGAAGTAGAAGGGAATTCAAAGGATAATTATCCACACAGAGTGTGTGCGCATTGTTAACAACTTGCAAGATTTGTAACAAGAACCATGATTTCGTAATTGTCCACTTTTGTAATGAGCCACACGAGAATAATGTTTCCTTGTATTGCAAAATTTATGATGTGCATACTCATGACATGGCCAATTATCATCTAATTGATCAGATTCATGAGGCTTGTGAAATAGGGTTACATCCCGCCAAAGTAGATAGTAGCTTGCAGTGTAAGAGAGATAAAATAATGAAGGAAGCAATAATAATAATGGAGGATTTAGAGATGGATACCAAGGTATAGGTCATGGTGGATGAGGGAGGTTTACATGAGGAAATCATTACACTTATGGGTCACCTGATCACTATCGCAAGCGAGTGCCCAAAGAATCGTGCATGCACATATTGTGGCAAGGCATATAAGGTTGAGGATTGCATGGATTTGTATGCCCACATGTGTAAAAATAACAAAAGGATAAGGGGCAGCAATGATTAAGGTTGAATGTGCCAAGTAAGATCAATGGATTCCTAATAATTTAGCTATTGTAGAACCTTAACCATTATTGGTTACTAAGTGTGCCGAAATAACATGCACACTCGAGTAAGGAAAAGAAATACTGCTCATTAGAAGAGAGGAGGTTATGCATACAAAGTATCCAAATGCGGGCCAACAGAAGGAGTATATCAAGAGACTATGAGCATCCTTTGGGAACTCCAAGGAGAAATACGGTGTTTGAAAGAGAAAGCACATGAGAGGGAACACACGAGGAATATTGAATTACCTCAGAAGGATGTGGATGACCTCATAGAGGTATGTAAGATGCTTAGGTAGGATAATATCATACCTCTATGTTGGGAGAGTGGCTACGGGACAAGATACCATGCATAGGTGTAGAAAGGGAGTGTCATATTCTCTATGCTAACTTACCACCTCAAGATCATGAATATGACAAATAAATCATGTTAGATGCAGTGATTAATGGATGACTAGGTAAGTAATATCCTCATTGATATAGGCACGGAAGTAAATGTTCTCACACTTGATGCTTAGAACTAGATGGGAAGGTCATCATTGCAGCCATCCTCGAATGTGTTGTACATGGCTAACAAGACAAGGGCTATGCCCATTAGGGTTTTGAAGGATACTTCTATCACCATTTAGGGAGCTAACTTCAAGGGTGACTTTGAATTCTTGGAGCTAGCAGAAGAAGACAATTTCCCTACATTACTAGGTCATCCTTAGTGTTATGCCAATAAAGCAGACTTGCACTTTAACAAGCGTTATGTGAGTTTTAAGAAAAATATGAGTGCGTTGTGATACCAATGGATGACACAAAAATTTCCTTACATAGAGCCCATCAATGAAGAAGATCTCAATAGAATCTACGTGCATACGATGCACTACCCAGAGAATGGAGCCATCAAAGGAGGGCGTTCTTCAGTGGGAAGACATGCAATCCATAAGTGACACTACCAGTGTGGCTTGTGATAATTGGGATCATGGTACTTATGAGATGATTGACCTTGAAGTTTGAGGAAGAGTGAAAGGGTGATTAGACCACGACCGATTAGGTGGTTGGGTAAGGTTAGTTTGCCAAAGTATACTAGAGAATAAAATCTCGAACATTCTTGTGCGTGATGGAAGAACAATGGCGTAATGAGGGGGATAGAGTAAATATGATGGCATACACATTAAGAGGTACAATAATGTGTTGGTGGGCTACACATAGTACAACTTGTTTTGTTGGCACAAGATAAGAGTGGTATTCTTGACAAGGTTTTTCCCCGAACAATCTCCCTTCATTTGTATAGTAATATGGTGGGAAGACTTCTCCCCTAGTACATGTTAACAATTACGAGAGGAATTAGATGACAAGTCAAGACACTCTACCACCATCCCTATGGGTACATAAGTTCTATTCTACTTTGTGTAATTGCACACATTCCTAGTATGCACATGATGAGCTAAAGCATGAGACATCGAATCGGCGTGAGCTTACTCTAGCTATTGTCCATAATTTTGATTACTTTTCTTCTAAACCACCATTTTATGAAAATTTGTAGATTATGAATAACATTACCTTAGGGATAGTGCAAAGGTTGAATAACTTATGATTCAACTATTTGGTACGGCTAATATTGAAGTGCACGACGACATGGTGGAATCGAAGAGACCTAGTTGGGATGTGCATGAAAGGAAAAGGAGAACAAAAAAGCTTGTCTATTTGATAAATGATGAAGAAGTTGAGGATCTAGATACTAATCACACGAAAGGTGCACGGAGGTATTGGACTCAAAGCAGATGAGCAAACACGAGCCTACCATGTACCCTAAATACTAAGAAAGTAAACATTGGAACTGAAGACGCACCAAAAGAGGTAATAATTGGTGATTATTAGTTTGAACCTAAGGTTGTAAAAATCATTTAGCTATGACATGAATTTAAGGATTTTTTCCATAGGATACCATAAATTAAAGGGGGTGCATCCATGGTTAAGAGAAATGAAGAGCAAGCTCAAAGATGTTGTGTGACTAGTTCGGAAGAGGCCTTACCGGATGAATCATAATCATGCGTCAAGGTGAAAGGTGAAATTGATAAAATGCTAAATCCATGCATTATCAAGCCCATTAAAGAGTCAAAATGGATCATCGCAATGGTTATCAAAGATTAAAAAGGATGACATGATAAGGATTTGTGTTGATTATAGAGTTTTGAATGCTTCATGTGTCATTGATCCTTTTCCCACACCATTCACGAGAGGATGTTATAGAAGGTGTTATAGGGTATGAGATCTATTCATTTATAGATGGATTTTCAAGTTATCATCAAGTAAGGATCACACTCGAAGACCAAGAAAAGACAATTTTTTCAATTAAATGGGGATATTTTGTTTACATGGTTATGCCCTTTGGCCTAAATAATGTGCTAACGGTGTTCTTGAGCATTGTTTTCCAATAATTTCAAGACTTCATTCACAAGTTTCTTCAGGTATATTTGGATGATTGGACTATTTATGGATTACTTAAGGACCATCGTGACTACTTGAGGTTAATGTTTGAAAGATGTAGGTAGCTTAACATCTCCTTGAATATTAAGAGGTATATCTTCACGACACCTTTTTGTACCTTACTTGGACACATTATATGTAACAAAGGATTGTTGGTAGACCCAACCAAGATTGTAGTCATCTTGATTGGAGGAACCAACTAATCATAATGAAGTGTGCAAATTCCTTGGACATACTGGTTATTACCACAAATTTATTGAGGGGTATGTAAAGATTTTCACACCACTTGAATATATTTTAAAAGCAAAGGGAAAATTCTATTGGGGTGACGTGAAATAACTAGCGTTTGAGAATTTGAAGGAGAAGTTAACCAATGTACCTATTCTACGTTTCCCATCTTAGAATAAATTGTTCAATGTTCATGTGGATGCCTATGGTACAACTATTGGTATAGTGTTGGCCTAGGTAGGGAATGTAATATAGACCATCCTATTTTTTTCAAGTAGAAGCTAATGCTAGCCAAACAAAATTATAACACTACAGATCGCAAAGCATTGTCAATGGTGTACACGCTTCATAATTTTAGACAATATATTTTAGGAACATCATTTATCTTCCACATTGATCACATAACATTAAAGTAATTGGTTAACAAGCCAATTTTGCAAGGGCACATTTTTCATTGGATCCTTTTGTTCCAAGAGTTTGACTTTTCAATCATAGTGAAGCCCGACAAGATAAATTTGAGACTAGATCATTTGTCAAGAAGTAACTTTAGTGAGGATGAACAAAGCATAGAGGGCACTATAATGGATGCTCAGTTGTTCAAACTACACCACGCACCACCGACTTAGAATATATTACAGTATTCTTACATATAGGGGTTGTGCCCAAAGGTATGAAGACCCTAAAGAACAAGCAATTCATGATTCACACGATGCCCCACTAGCTAATTGGAGACGACTTATATAATATGGGTAGAGATGAAGTCTTGTGTAGATATGTGTTGTAGCATCAACGAGAAGCCATAATGAAAGAATTGCATGGAGGAATAACTAAAGGTTATTATGCAGGATAAGAAATAATGCGCAAGATATTACTTGATGGATTATGGTGAGAGACACTCTATAAGGAAACCAAGGAATTCGTTAAGGCTTGTGATCACTTTGTTAAAGGATAGGTAAACCAATAAACCGAGATGAAATGGCATTGCAACCTATAAATAAGCGAGTGCGAAACCGTTTGAGAATTGGTAAAATGATTTTGTTGGCCCCATTTCACCAAATACGTAGAGAATAAGTGTGTGTTACATCATCACATGTACATATTACTTGACATGGTGGGGAGAGGTTGTGCCTACAAAATATTGCACATATAGCTACAAAGAGCAATATTTTTATGGGAGAATATCATTAATAGGTATGGTTTTCCATTGAGCCTTATTAGTGTTAAGGGAACTCACTTTCTCAATGATACAATAAGAATATTCTTGGTAGAGTTCATGGTAGCTCATCAGAAGGCTACCCCCTATCACCCACAAGCCAATGGTATTATAGAAGCTTTCAATAATATTCTCGATAAAAATTGACAAAGATTTGTGATGTATCCGGAAAGATTGGGATGACAAAGTTTTAGTTGTGTTATGGGCATATAGAACTACATATAAGAAGTTGAAAAGTGTCACACCTTTTCAACTAGTGTTTGCATAGAGGCAATTTTTCCCATGGAATTCATGTTACCATCCCTATGTATTGCACCCACAGGAGGACATGATGATGAGAAAGCAAGAGAGGAGTGCACTGATAAACTAATGTAATTAGATGAGTGGCACACTATTGTGCAATGAAGTCATAAGATAGGTAAATCTAGAAAAAAGGCTTGACGTGATAGACATATTAAGAATAAGTCCTTTACAGTAGGGAATATGGTACTTTTGTATGACTCCAAGTTTGTGTTCCATCTTGGGAAGCTCAAAGTGCATTGGTTGGGACCATTTCTAGTAACCAAGATATTAGAATCAAGTACTCTTCAATTATAAGCATTGGATGGAAATATGTTAATTGGTTACTTTAATGGGAGTAGGTTTAAACTATATTATAAATAAGCTCCTTTTATGTTTATCATAAGGCAATATTGTCACTTAGATTATATTTTCCCTTTTGGTTTGTTTTTTTTTTGTAATAAACATGTTCACATGTAAGAGTTTATTGCATTATTTTAGACGATGCACGGAGGACCTCACATGCTTTTAGTGTGGGGTGAATCGATGTAGGTGCACGACACATAATTAGTAGGAGGCTAATGAATGAGAGCACGAGATAAATGAGCTAATGGTGCATGATGGAAATTAATGTATTGGTACCCAAAAGAAGGTGTTATGAATAGCTAGATACATTGTAAAGGTGTTATAGACACCACGTTTTCACCCCTAGGTGACACGACATACATTAATCATATTATCACTATTATCATTATTATCCTTTTCCTAAGTACATTATAAACTATTGTTGTTAAACCTAATCTATCATTGTAAAACCTAATCTAATGTTGTAAAATGTGATTAACCATCATGAAATCTCATTTACACTCCCCTAACCACTTAAAACCAACCTAGCCTAATTTATCTTACCCATCCTAACCCCCTAACCTCTTCCTACCCAAATCCCTAACCTCCCATTATTTATCAAACAACCTAAAACCTCGGATGGCAAGTGGTTTTAACCATTTTTCATCTTTCCTTTTGTTGTTTTGTAACCTCTCTGATAAATCGATGGTGATCCATGATCATGGGTGATCATTACGTACACCATCAATTCTACTTAAATCACCCTCTTGCCCATTTTCTCGCCATTACACAGAAAGTTAGTGTGAAAGTGGATTGGAGAATATACTATTGCATCTTTTAGAATGTCATTACCCTTGAGATCATCAACATACTGCTACTAAAATCTTGAAGGAACCTCATTAAGTCACTAGCCAACTCTTTTTGGAGCTTTATCACCTCGCATATAGTCAACAAGGTTAATATAGTGCTCTTCACCTTTATCAGCTTTATCCTCGCATTGGTTTTAGTCTATTATCAGTCATAAACACCTTCCCCTTTACCTTTTTCACACCCAGCTCCCATTTAGTCATTTAACCAACCTTTAGAAAATTTACTTTTGAACGGTGATCATCGTCGATCGCATCCATAGCCTCTCTTTCCTTTGTTTAGCCTCCCAAACACATCTAAATTTCTGTTTTCTAAATCTTACATGTATCTAGACTCCTTCTAGTTTACCTTAGCATCATTAATATTCCTCTAGCATTTATTATTGTTTGTTTTATCACTTTTTATCAAAATAAGCATTTTTCCCCCAATCGTCATCAATCCCTCGTCTTTTTTAGTCATTTTTAGCATATACCATATTCTCAACAATTTTTTTATCTAATCAATTATTTATAAGATGTATGTTCTGTAGATGACTGTTTCAGGTCCTTCACACCCCATCACCAACATATACCATCTCTCGGTCATCCAACAACCTTTTGTGTGGGAACAATTTGACATCTCACACGAACTAAGCTTGTGTGTTATCACACTCGCACCATAAATAGAAGACATCGAAGATCAACTTGAAATCATATGAGAGATGCAGGACGTAGCTAAACAATCTTGTTTCAACTATTTTCTAGATTTTGAGCTTACTACTGCCCTATCCTGGGCCACTTATAACACCGAACAAGATCTTTCCATCCCTCTTGAGTTCTAAATTATTTTCATTTATCTTATCATTATCAAATCACTTAATTGTATCAAATGAGTTGACACCCTTCAAGGAAGTCCTTTGATTCCTAGGATTGACATTTGTTGAGCAACTCATTATCATCCTTATCTAATACCTCTTTGTTTAGTTTTCTTTATACGTAGGTCTTCTCACTTGGTGAAAGAAGGAGCTTTTAACATTGTCTGTGTTCAATCATCTTGACATTGCGATTGTCGGCGTAGGTATCAGTAAACCCTGTCTTATTCAATTTTTGGTATTTTAACATTTATAACACCTAACCAAAAACACCATAAACATCCTAAAGCACACCCGGTGGGACTTTCTTAGTCCCTTTTTAATTAGATTTCATATATTTTGTTTCTTTTCTTATCATATTGCCTAACTTTTCAACTTGGAGCACCTTGTTGTTGCTATTTCAAAAACATGCTTAAACATTAAAAGGGAAATAAATTACATATACGCTCTTTTTTGCTTTCATCATTGCATTTTTGTGCCTTGTTTTCATTGAATGAAATATTTCCTTTGGATCATAAAACAAACTTTTATATATGTATGCTCACATGGTTTTAATTAGGATTTTAAAGAATTACACTCACAAAACCCCATTTCACACACATCCAAACCACATCAAACTTAATTTGCATTTAAACAACTCATTCCTAGGTGGACCTACTTGGATTCCATCACCAAGAGGATAAGTCGACTTGGTGTTTTGGCTAAGTATGAAAAATCTGGTGGGCAGTATATCAACTAAGCACCTAAAACTCTTATCGTTGTGGGACCATGAAGTGAGGGGTAGGCCCTAATATCATGCCTCGTACCAACACCAACACATATTTGGGCCTCATGTACCTTTGGGTATATTGAGGACTTCATCCTTAATCTTACCTGAAACTAGCCTTAGATAACCTTTTTAGTACCTTTTAGCCATTTTTCACATTTCACACCTTTCTTAAATTAATCAAAATAATAAAAATTCTTGTGTGACTTGTCTCATTGTCATTTAAAATAACCATTTTTCTTTTTCTTCATTAACTGTTTGTTTAGTTCATGGTTTTAACCTGACAACAACCTCATCTACAAAACATCAACAATATGATGATCACCTCTAACAATCCCCTGGATGATATTCATTCTCACCTTCAATAGATCTCGTGCATAATCAACCAATTCCGATCACCTTCAACAACCAATCAAGAAAGCCTACATTCTTGTAGCAACAAATCATCCACATCAGAAATCTTAGATCCATCTAGCCCCGCTTCTTTAATAGTGGTGATCTAGTTTTCAAAGAAATTTTAGATTCTAACCCAGTGGCCCTTAATGCCTACCTTACTTCCCAAGGTTTTTTCCTCCAAAAACGAACACTCGAACATTAACCTCTCATCAGTATTGTCACCTTGACACTTCTAATCTCATCAACCTAATCACGAGTTATTCATCCAATGATTCATTCCTACTCCATTGATGGTGGATCAGGAGCATCAGTCCCCACTTTTTTAGTCCATGTCATTAGTTTTGACCTTAATATTGTATCATCATAAGACACACCCAACCAACAACCATCCTTGTCATCGATCCTTTGTCAAAATTTTCATCTACAAAAAAAAAAACCCTAACACATATCCTTCCCCATCTAGTCTTGCAACCTCCAATGCCTCTCTTATACCTCTTGTGACCTTGGTATCCATTCCCCTTATTATATCTCAACCCATTCTTCACAATAACCCACATCATATATCCAAAATCTAGTCATGTCTATCCCCGCATCGATATCCCTATCAATACAAGTTCTATTTATAGTACTCACCCTCTTCACAACAGCATCGACTACCCCCGTCTCATAAATCCATTCTCACTACATACCGCAAGCATCCCAACCACTTCTAAACACATCTATTCCTTCTCGCATATACCATAAACTTCTCAACCCATTACCAATAGTTTTATTCTTATCCCCTATCAAGATATCCAACCATCTCAAACTTTAGTCTCTCAACATCCCTACAACATTCCCACAAGCACTCCTCTTCAACACAATGTCTCCTTACCCTATCATCTATAACAAAACCATATCCACATGTCCATAATCAACCAAGCTCATCATCATTTAACCCCAATGACCATCACAAAATGATCTTTTACAAGCATTAATGAATAGGATTTCAAGTCTTGAAGCCACCACCATGGGTCCTAAAAGTACTCTTTCCTATGAAAAATATGTAATGGACATATTCATCCATTAGTACCTTTCAAAGCCTATCCCCCACATTGGGAACTCCTAAATTTTATTAAATTCTACAGTAAAGAGGACCCTCGACAACACATCTGAGATTTTCATTGTGCATGTTATCTCATCACATATGATAAAAACCTTATATTGAGGACGTTAACCATGTCCTTAAGCAAGGACCGAACTTAGCTATTATAACGATCCCACAATATTCCCTCTTTTCCTTCACACATCTCACACAATTGTTCTTATAACATTTCTCCATCAACATCACCTCGTAAGATTTCTATTATAAATAGCTACATTATCAAATAGTTCAAGATGAATCTATTCTAGATTTTATCACCCACCGGGCAGGTATCATTAATAAAGTATTCTTCTCTCTCCCACAAATTGAGCTAATTGAGTTATTTGTTTGATCTTGCGCTAAACACATATCATTAACACTTCGATTCAGCTTTTCCAAACATTTGTCGAAGCCTTTACCATGTCTTACAAACTAGAATTGTGTGTTCTTGAGGATGGTAAGGTTAAACTTAGATCAAAGAAACCTAAACCTAATTCCCTATTGAATCCTTCTTCCAGTAAAGATAAGTCTAAAGGTTTAGCAAACACGGTCATCATAAAAGTCATGTCCAAAGGCCCTTCGGCTCCAAACACACTCGATCCCAACGTAAGTATACACCCATCATAGAATCCTATAGCATGTTATTTGACAAACTTCTAGTTGCATGTGTATGATCAAGCTTCCTCCTATCTACCCTATCGACACATCCATTTCAAAACCCTCATGGTATCAAGAAAATGACTATTGTAAATACCATCAAGTCTGGGGCCACAACATTGAAAAGTGTCATTTGTTTATAAACATCCTCCAGATCTTATTGACTCGAGGTGACCTACAACTTGAAAATCTGAATGCACCTCTAAATCAGAACTTGGATGTCTTTAAACAACCCTTTCCTAATCATGCCCCATCCACTAGTCAACCCCAATCCAATGTTATCAACTCTCATCACACCATCAACATTATTAAAGACCTCTCACCTACGTCTCAAAACCTAGTGTTTTTACTATGAAAGCACCAACCGAATCACCTAACTCCTCTAGTCCTACCACCGACAAGACCACAAACCCTTCTACATCTACCACATCTACTTCAAACCCACATGTTATCTCTTCAAAAGTCTCAGAAAAGAAACCCATCGTGGAAATCACAAAAATCTCTTTCAATGATCATGTCACTCAAAATCACATGCAAAATATCAATAAATTTACTATACAACCCACAAACCACTTATCCAAAAAAACAAAAACTATATCACAAATTTGTCAAACAACCTCATCACAAAATACAAAGCCCTTGCCTTCCATCTTAGGGTCTCATCCTTCATCTAAATTCACAATCATTATTACAAAATCCAAGGTCATTCCTCAACTATAGCCTACATGTGTCATACAAAAATGACTCCATCGATTCTGACCTCCAAATCATCCAATGCCATACAAGTCCCTTCATCCTCATCTCGATAAATTTGATAGGGTATTATACTAGTGCCCTCAAAAAGATCACCCAACTATCCATCATAACATTACTCCTCTCAAGCTATCTGGCTCTTGAGGGTGGAAACCCTCTTGGTATAACTTTGAAGCATTTTGTGCCTATCATCACACTTTAGGACACTCTACTGAGGACTATAAAGCCCTTTGCACTACTATTCAAAGCCTTGCTAACAAAGGGCTTCTCCCCATAGATCTAGAACATCTCGAATCAAATCAAAGCTACCTGCACAAAACCTTTAAAATCACACTTTTTAAACCACCATCCAATACCACGTCCACATCCAATAAGAGTAAGGATTCTTCCAATAAGACCCCACTCCATCAAATCGGCATTGTTCATATAACTACTAGAGCACACACATAAAATCCCAAAGCCTCATATCAAAAAAGACCCAAGGTATTTGTTTCTCTTTCTCTTGAATCATCTAATCCATCAACCTCTAAGGCTAATGTGTCCATCCTTTCCACTCCACACACCCAATCCACCACCTTTGTACAAAATACCATCATTAAACAACTTCATCAAGCTATTGTAAATATGTTCCTTTATGAGTTTTTTCATACTTCTCCACAACATTGACAGAAATGATTGAGGACCTTCCATCTATCTCAAGTATCATCAAATTATCCTCAACCATTTAAAAATCTGGTCGGCACCTTTAAAATGTTTGTTGTTGTTGCTTTTGACGATTTTCAAATCCCATTCTTACAACCAGAAGATCATGATCTCTCACTCTTTGTCACCTTCGAAATCGATGATACTCTCGTCAAGAGATTCATGATCGAAAATGGTGCTAGAATTAATATCATATTATCTCACACCTTTAACTAGCTCTAGCTACCTAACATAATCATCTCTCGGTCACTCGTAGTCTTACCTACCTTTAACGACATAGTTTCCCTCACATTAGGCACAATTATCTTACCTATCAAATTTGGTGTTAAAAGTCTCAACAAACTCTTATATCTTATAGAAGGAGAGTTTTAGTATAATATGTTGTTAGGTCATACTTGGATACACGTTATGCACTGTATCCCATCCACCTTACATCATTGTATAAAATATGAACATGAAGGTAAAACATTTACTATTCCAACTTACCTCAATCCTTTCAAAGCATGTCACATAACATATCGACTTAATGACATGCTCAATCCTAAGACAAGCTCAGACCCTCTCGATGAATCTTTTACAAGTTATTCCATCACCACATCAAAATTACTAGATGAAAACTCCTTCTAAGATGTTATGCAACATCTTTTGTTGGGGAGTATCACCTTCTAGCCGTTAACTCGCTCCCTATACCAAAAACATATGAGATACCTAATAAGCAACCCATGTACGAACCCAACATTGGAGATATCATCTCCTTCAACCCTCCCCACCTTAAAACTAACCACATCATGATAATCAACACCATGCTAAATTGTTTATATCTGATTTCTCATTCTTATACAACCAATCCTTTGCACAAATGTATCTTCATCATTGTGCCTAGAAAGGTTTTAGTTTAGGACATTACGAACAAGGTATACATGACTTGGTATTTGACCAATCTCGTAAACCTCATGAGAAATATGGATTAGGTTTTGAAAAACCTTCCTCAAATACCTTTGTGATCACTGCATCATGACCCATAATAGAACCAGAGTCATCCTTGTTATCTTCACCCGACCTTTCTGTCGACACAAATGACACCATTTCCATCCCCCCCTTTTTTTAATCAATACGATCACCTTAGGACCACTCACTTATCATACTAATGATGACACTAAGATCCTTCCACTTGTATTATGTGAAATGATAAAGTAATACCCCTTACCATCGACACTATTCAATGTCGCAACAATTAATTCATTCTATCCTATACGGGGCAGAGGACCACTACCTTCAAAATACTCTTCCATGTGACATATTAACACTCCTTAATGAATATATTATTGATGTCAACATAGGGACTTTACAAGACCCTCACATAGTTAAGGTTGGTTAATCTCTAGATTCAAAAGAATTAAAATACTTCGCTACCTTCTTTTCAAACACAAATCAAACCTTCACATTGTCATATAATGACATGTTGGGTATTGACCTTAACATCATCATCCAAAACATTTTCACTATCCCCAATGCTAATCCCATCAAACAAAAACTATATAATATGCACCTCATGTAGTCCTCTTCATCAAAGAAGAGTTACAACGTCTTCTCCATGTTAACTTCATCTTACCTATTGACTAAATTCATTGGTAAACTTATTAAAGGGAACTACTGCACGAGATGGTGGGAAACACATAAATGACATTAACAAAGTGGACCAAAGTATTAGAGGCCATGTGATCTAAAGTTGAGCACAACAATAGGGACTGACGATATTCAAGTTACAATAGGATTACTAAGCCAAAAGAACATTTGCAGTGTGTGGAACTTTGGAGAACTAAAAAAATTAAACCAAAACTATGAAATCATACATTTTAACATGCACTCCACGTATGGGCACGCAAGTGGTATATAGTGTCCGAATTGCGAAGAGAATTAGGTTCTTGGATATCACTTAACCGGAAGGTTTTTATATACTTTTTCTTTTACTTTATCAATTTCTCACCTAAATTATCCTCTTCAATATATAAAAAAATAGTTTTAGGCAATGACACCATAATGGAAGACAATATTCTGAAGTTACGTGACAATGAAGGGATAAATTTAAAATAAACCATCACAAAGGAGGTTGGGAATAGTTTTGATGAAGACAATGATGGATTGTGGAGGAATAATTAGGTAAGAAAAGGGGAAAAAATTGAGTGCCTAATATAGGATGAAAGGGATAATTATCACCTGAATATGGACATTTCATGTGTGTTTCAATAGGTATTAGACAAAAAGGAACAATGGGACTGACTTCTAGATAAACCTTTCAAATCATTGCAGGTTAACATAAGTGGTGACGGAGAACCAAAAATGGAAACAATTGGTAATTATTGGAGTGAAGCAGTAAAACACAAAGATTATATAGCTACTACGTGAACACAAGGATATATTCCTAGAGATTACATAGAGATGAAGGGTCTCAGTATCCATCCTTAGAAACGATGAAAATAAAGTTTCTCAAGGAGCCAAACTAGTTCGCAAAAGGCCATACTTGAATGAATCCAAACTCGTGTGCCAAATTTAAATAATAAATTGATAACATGTTAGATGTAAGAGTTATAATTCCCATAAAGAATCTGAATGGGTGATTCTAATAGTAGTCAACATAAAAAAGACAAGCACATTGTTTCACCTCAAAGTATGTGATAAAACAGATAAAGGTAATGGGCGTAGGAGGAATACCCGTGAGTGGGAGGGAGAAGGTTGTGCATGTTGTTGAATTCGATCGACAAAATATGAGAGCTTCCTTTTGGCTAGGATGATCTACCTATAAAAGCACAACAAGACCACAATAAAGATTCAAACAATATATGGTAGTGGATTTCCTAGCGATTGCTAGTTCCAGGAAGTGTGACACTTCCTAGATGGCTGTCAATCCACTGATTTTATCAAATTAATGAAAATAAATGCAAGAAATAGAGGTCATATTGCTAACACTTTGATTTAGGTGTCTCAAAATGTTATCAACACACTAGATTAAGAAAAGTATTGAAGTAAAAACTAATCTAGCATTAGCAAAGGTGTGGTTCTAGTTGGGAAAGGTCACTGAGGTGTTAGGAAAGGTCTGGGTGAAGTTTGGTTATATTATGGGTTGTTTGGTGAAAGTTATAAGCTCGTTGTTCTAGGAAAAATTACCAATCATGAAGATCGGTATCGATTAGGCGACTAATGTTGATACTAGAAAATGACCGACACCATTGGGTGACTAATGTTAGTAGGGGAAATATGGTTAGAATATTAAAAATAGGTGTTTTGGATCTCTTTGTAGCTACACATAGAGTTGAGGGAGTTTGGGAAGGACGATATGATTTATACAAAGACTCAGTAAGGGTGATAGAGGTGCTAGGATGGGAAAAATGGTTTAGGTTGGTAGAATAGATGGTAGATAGGTGAAGGGTGATATTCGGGATAGAGGAGAGTTAGATAATAGAAATGAATAAAGGACTTAAGATCAAAACCATAACTAACAAATAAGAGTGAGTTACTTATCTTAAAACCTATAGATTCAGAGGTGGTGGTGGTTGATGAGAGTTCAGAGATGAAACAGATTTGTGTCCAATACCACCCCAATGGAGCTTATGTGCCATATCAGTAGGTGATCCAAGGTTATGGAGGAAGAGATTGGTTGTTGGTGAAGACTGATGTGCTTTGGTTCGTCGTCTAATAGCTTGAATGCTCGAGAGTTAGAATGCCAAATCTTGAATGAATGAATGAATTGAAGAACCCGTGCAAAGAGTTAGAAACTCTTATTTAAGGTAACCGATGGTGGTTAGGGAACTGATGCTGACCAAGGGATAACTAGCGTTGGTTAGGGAGAAATGGTCAATTTTGCTAAAATTAGCTTGATTGCTCCCAGATTTGGCGTGATTGAAGTTTTAGGTCTAGGTCAGAAGTGGGAGATAACGCTAAATGTAGCGGGAGAGTGGTTAGAGAGATAAAAGGTCATAATGATTAGGGTTAGAACAAGTCCTAGTTAGTTAGGGAGTGTGGGGACTTGGTCCTGGTCATTTAATGAAGTTGGAATAGGTCTAGGGTGAGGTGGCTTAGTGAGATGTATATTAGTTTAATTAAGGTAATTAAAATGATAATGGTGTGAGGATGAAGATTAATTTAATTATGGGTAATTAAATTAATACTAATGTGTAGAAGGGTTCATGGCTAGGTGTATGTGTCGGATTATTCAATTGAAGGAGGCAAGAAGGATTGTAACCCAAATTTGGTTTCTACACACATATGAATTTGTGTAGATTATTGCACCCTAAATTTGGTATGCATAATTAAACCCTTCCATACCCCTTTACTAAAGATATTCTCGAAGGCATAGTAGGTAGAGAAATATACACATTCACAGATGGATTCTAAAGGTATCATCAGGTGAAATTTGCAAAATAACATAGAGAAAAGACAACTTTCGTGATTGAATGGGGTTGTTTGCTTATACAGTCATTCCATTTGGACTTAAGAACATGTCAATTGTTTTCTCACACATAGTTGTAACAAATTTTGAGTATTTCATATTAAATATTTTATAAGTATACTTAGATGACTAAATAGTTTAGGGATTAATATGTAATCATCATGATAATTTACGACTAATGTTTGAGTGATGTAGGAAATTACAGATTTCACTCAACATCAAGAAGTGCATGTTCACAACACCATTTGGCACCTTGTTAGGACATGTCATATGTAAGGATGGATTGTTGGTAGATCCCGCCAAGATTGTTGTGATAATTCATCTAGAGAAAAAAATGCAAAAAGAAGTCCAATCCTTTCTAGGTCATTGTAGATATTACCAAAAGTTCATCAAAGATTATGTTAAAATCACTGCACCCTTGGAAAAGTTACTAAGAAAAAGCGATGACTATGAGTGGGAAGTGGAACAATAAAAAATTGTTTAAGTAGTTAAAGGAGAAGTTAACACAAGCACCTATTTTACAATTCCCTTATTGGAATACACCATTCCATGTGCATGTGGATGCATCATGAACAAATTTTGGCACAATTTTAGCACAAACAGGAAATGAATGATTAATCATCCTATCTAATATCAAGTTAAAAATTGACACATGTCAAAATTAATTATACAAGAAAAGGGTAAGGACTATGAATGGTCTACGTACTTTAGATATTTCAGCACTATCTTCTCAAAACACCATTTGTATTCTATACTGACCATATGACACTAAAACACCTGGTTAATAAAGCAATGTTGTATGGGTGAATATGTAGATGGATCATCTTGTTGAACTGATTTTCTCATACATGTTTCAAATTAGTGAAATCATAACAAAGAAAATGAGTAACACCAAGTATGAGAGGGTTTAAGGTACCTCTAAATGGGATGATGATGGATATGGGCGCAAAATAAGAATCCTCCTCAGTAGTGAGCTAGATGACTTGCACAACAAAGAGAACTCAACAAAAATGGTTTAGTAGATAAATGGATTGGTTTCTTGACAATGTCGGTCCCGAAAAGTGAAAACTTCCTAGGATGGATTCCACCCACATTTTGATTAAGATAAATAAAGTAATGATTTATAAATTAGATGTAAAGCAGATAACTAAACTAAAACAAAAATATGAAATGTGTTACATCAAGTAAAGATGTAGATATTATCTAAATAGATGTAAACTAAATCAAACTGGATGGGTCGATGACGACCCAAGACTACAGAGTACATTCGACAATGATCGAGATAAGATGAGAAGAAAATGTAAAAACACACCGCAGGCTTCCCTCGAAGTTGATCTAAACTAGAATGATGTAGGGATCAAAATAGAAAACTGAAAGAGACTTGGGTCTAGATCTGATAGAAAGGATGTAATCAAATTATGAGGAGATGAGAACCACTCGACAGGGTCGATGATGACTGGGATAAAGTGGCAAAGAACCGAATCTGATGAGGTATGGAATCGAAGCTTCAAGTGTGCTTGAATGGTAAGATTTGGGGATCGGAAGGGCTACAAACTCAAAAAAATAGAGATGGGATAGAGTGGATGACAGATAGCTAAGTAAATACATGTTTGGTCAATGGTGACCTGGATCTCGATCTAGGGTTGGATGGGAAGTATGAATGGAAATGATGATGTACAGATGACGATGAAACTAGGAAAATGTAGAGGCAAAAATCCTAAGTGATTGATGAACTTGAAAAAATCTAATGAGGACAAAGTGATGAAATGAAAATGGTGGATCCAAACATGCAAGAGAGGTATAAGACTCCAAATATCCAAAGAGTGAAGCAAGATCCCTAAAAATAACTCCAAGATAATGATAACAGTTGTAAAGACAAGTAATAAATGAAGGAAAAGGCACAAGAAAGCTTAAAATATCTAAAGTTACATCCTGAGAAAAGGAGGGGTATGGTCACATTTTTTGATGAAATTCCTTGTCGTTTTTGTCTGCAAAGTGCCATTAAATGGATTCAGAACTTAATTTTTGATTCCAAGGATTGTTAAGGTCAATATTTTGAAGTTGGAATTTCTCGAGCACTTGCAAAAACATGAATTACTAGAGAAGATGGATGTGGGGCAGAGTTGTAGAGGAAAGAGAGGGAAAAGGATGAAATGATGAAGGTTGTAGGTGTAAAAGATGAAAAAGGTGTTGCCTTGAGAGTGAAAAGGATTACTGTTAGATCCAGCTTATACAGAGCCTCTAGAAAATGATTAAAATGGGGATTTCTCGCATGATAGAATCAGAATGATTAGAAGGACTACCAAAAAGTTGTGGCATGGCATCCTAGTCATTAGTCGAGGGTTTGAGAAACGTGATCAGTTCATAATTGGTCCACCTAGCAGCTTTCGGATGTGAATTTGTTAAACATCACTTTCTGAGGAAAATTGGTAATAAGAAAAGGTCCCTCGAATATTCTTCTTTTTGGGGGAAAATTTTGGATGAGTGAGCGAGTGAAATGTATAAATGCAATGAGAATACTCTTGCAAATGGTCGGGGTTGAATTCTTAAGAGAAAATTTGAGAGAGCTCGTCTTCCTGAGAGACCAATCCAAGATACCTAGTTAATTTCTTCTGTGTTATATTTTCTATCATGTCAAGTTGGTTACAGATGTATAGCCATTGACAAGCTCTAAGATTTCTCTAGAAGCTTTCCCTTGCTGATGAATCTAATCAATTTTGAGTTAATTTGTGTCAATCTTGGAGCAATTTGTGTCTGCTTTGTTTCAGAATGTCTGCAAGTAGTTTTTCTTATTCCTATTGCAATCTTGTGTTAAATTCCTCTGAATCACACAAGATCTCATCCCTATGACACACGAGCCTTTAGAGGGTTGTTAAAGTATTTAGATGCATTTGAGAAGAAATTTGTTTACTATTTGAGGGATAAGAACCCTATAACTTTGAGGAAGGCCTTTACCATGGCTCTGCAAATTGAGAACAACATTAAAACAGTTGGAAAACCTCCTACGAGGGAGGTTGTTAAATTGATCAACCCAAAGAAGCCTCAATCAAGTAAGGTTATGGATCTTGAGGAAGTTGTAAAGACTTTGGCGGAGCTATCAAAGAAATCTCTTACAAGCTAGCCAGGGTAGAGAAAGGAATTAGACAAGGTTCTCAAGGTCAGCATAGGAAAAAGGATAAGATATATTTGTAAATCATCTTAGAAATGATCAGAGGTCTAATGACAGAGGTAAAGGACCCATGGGAGCTAGAAACCCCAAGCTAGGGAAAATAGAGTAGTGCTTGATCCTCTAAATGCCATAGTTGTTGTTGTTGAAGAGACAAATGAAATTGATTGGTGTGACAAATGTTTCTTACCCCACCCGCCATGTGAAGTAGATCAACAAGTTGAAGAAGTGATGATGATGATAACATTGATGATGATGCATGCATGGTGGATTGCTCTACAAGCTCATAGCAAGGAGCAACTTCAACTGAAGTAATAAGTGCAAGAACTGCTGCAAGTTTTTGGGATTGCATTCACCGAGGTACCTCTTCTTCCTCCCTCTCATACTTTAGAAATAGATATGGTACAAGCTTTTGAACTTCCTAATAATGATTTTGAGTACCTAAGAGCTCTAATGATTAAGAAGTATGATGGAGGAATCCCATCAGAAGAGGATAGACAACTGTTAATGAATGTTGTTGTTGCCCAAGAAAAAGAGTATAACACAAGAAGTAAAGTTGTCAAAGGGGAAGGGCCTCAAGCCAAACCAAAACCCCAATTCTCACCAATATCCCAAAAGAAGCTCCAAAGAAAGATGCATCTAGAAAAGGCCTTGTTGTCTCAAGTAGAACTGGTGTTCCCACCCATGCCCAAAATGTGAAAAATCTTGTGCCATCCGATGAGTTTGTCAATCTTTCTCCAAATGCTGCTTTGCCCAAATACATTCCTTATGACATTGCCCAAGTCTTGAGTCAGATCAATATTTTTGTCCCAATTGTTGAACTGCTTAGGATTCCTGAGCACAAGAAGAGGGCCTTTGAGTATTTGGGATTGAAGAAGATAGGAGTACCCAAGGAAAAAATATAAATAATGTAAACACTCCTCCTCCAACTATTATAGATCTAGAAAAACCACCAGCATTGGAGGAGATAGGTGAACCACCTAAAGTTTACTTAGGAACATCTTTGGTTGAGTCTCAATTAAATGTTGATCCATTTTTTACAATGCTTGATTATTAAGAAAAACTGCTGCACAATTGTATGTTTGATTCCAGAGCATCATGCAATGTTATGCCTCTAGAGGTCATGAATGAATTGAACATTAAAGTGACAACATCTTATGGCAAGTGTACTACAATGGATTCTAGAGAGGTGTCAATTGTAGGATGTGTAAAGGTTTGGTGGTACAACTTGCAGCTTATCCAAGTAAGAACTTGAAAACTTGATGTTGTTATTGTTGATTTCCCTACCAAATGGGGCATGTTATTATCAAGAAAGTGGGCTGCAAGTGTTGGTGGAAGTGTTCAGATGGATATGTCTTTTTCCACCATTCCAATTAAAGGAAGCCTTGTAAATCTATATGGAGAGAAGAAGATGTTGCACCTCATTGAAGATCCCAATAATGCTTCTTATGAAGTGTTGTATGTTGATGTAGATGCTTGATAACTTTGTTGGATTTGCTGATGGAAAAGAGCACAAGATTGATCAATGTAAATGTCTTGAACAAGTAGGTTTTCCTTGGACCTTGTTATTCGATGGAGCTTGTTCCAAGTTTGGAAATGGTGCTGGTATTGTTCTATTTCTCCAGCCAGAAGAGTTTGTTTTTCTTTCAAACTCAACTTTGAATGCACTAACAACATTGTTGAATATGAAGCATTGTTATTGGGTTTGAGAATTGCATGGAAATATGGTGTAAAGGATATCATTGTCAAAGGAGATTCAGAACTGATTGTCAAATAATTAGAAAATTGTATGCTACTAAAAATTAGAGAATGAAACAATACAAACATGCAGTCTAGGATTTGATTGAAATGTTTGACTCATTTAATATTGTGCACCATGATAGAAAGTTTAATGTTGTTGCAGACAAGTTAGCAGTGCTAGGATCCAGATTTGGAAATTGTATAATATCTCCATTTTGTGAGTATGATGTTGAAATACTAACAAGGCCATCTGTCCTTGACAACATTAAAAATTGGCAAGTGTTTGATGATGATGCCCAGTGAAATGGTTTCTGCAGAACCAAGGTGAGTTTTTGACCAAAATATAGATTGGGAACCAATGGTGTGTGTTGTTGAAGGAAAGGAAACTTTATTTGGCAAAGACATCATCCAACTGAAGACAAACACAATTCCCAGAGGTTTGGTGGCACTTGAATCAAACTTTGATAATGTTGATTGCATTATTAACAAAAGTATGTTGGTTTCAAGAGATGTGGAAGAGCACGACACTGGAAAAAGGAAAAACCACGTAAAATATGGTTAGGAAGCAATCTGAGCAAGGAAGAGAAGCAGTCCTATGTTTAATTGTTGAAGAAATATCAAGACTACCTAGCTTGGTCTTACTCTGAGTTGAAGGCATACAGGGAATATTTGTTCCAACATGAAATTCCTCTTGAATCTAATGCCAAGCCTTTCAAGAAAAAAATAGAGGTCGATCAATCCGCTCCTTTCTTTGAAGATGCAAGAAGAATTGAAGAAGTTGAGGGATGGAGGGATCATTCAACCCACAAGGTACTCATCTTGGGTTGTAAATTTAGTACCTGTCAGAAAAAATAATGGTGATATAAGGTTGTGCGTAGACTTTAGGAACTTGAATAAAGCATCATTGAAAGATAATTACCCTCTTCCAAACATGGAGAATATGCTACAATTGGTAACTAGTTCTGAATTGTTATCCACTTTGGATGGTTTCTCTAGCTATAATCAAGTTGTTGTGAAGGAGTTAGAAAGAATAAAGACTACCTTTACCACTCCTTGGGGAACTTATGTCTATGTCAGGATGCCTTTTGGCTTAATGAATGTTGGAGAAACTTTCCAAAGAGCAATGGATGTAGCATTTGTTGGTTATATTAATGATTTCATTGTTGTTTATCAAGATGATGTAACTATGTTTTCTAGAAAAAAATGATCACTTGCAACACTTGGAGAGAATGTTGTTAAGGTGTAGAGAGTATGGCATATCATTGAATCCCAAGAAGTGCCATTTTGGAGTGCAAAAGGAAAAGTTCTTGGTCACATTGTATCAAAGGAAGGGGTCATGATTGATCCCGAGAGAGTGGAAGCCATCAACAAGGTTCCAATTCCAGAACTAAGAAGGGAGTTCAATCCTTCTTTGGACAAATAAACTTTATCAGAAGATTTGTGTCTAACTTTGCTAAGTTAACCATCCCCATTACTAGCATGCTTTGAAGAAGGACCAAGTTATCAAATGGGAAGAAGCTTCCATTCAAGATTTCAATGGGATCAAAGAAGCATTAAAGCATGCCCTATTTTGGCAGCTCCAAATTACAAGAAGCCTTTTCAAATGTTTTCTTTTGCTTCAGAAAACACCATTGCATCTGTCTTGTTGTAGAAGGATGATGAAGGGGCTGAGAGACCAATTTCCTTTTTCAGTAAGGCATTGTAAGGAGATGAGTTGAAGTACACCATCATGGAGAAGCAAAATTTTCCTTGGTGAAAGAAACAAAGGTTTTCAGACCTTACATCTTGAGCTCTAAAGTTGTTGCTTATGTTCCCCACACCATGGTGAAAGATATCTTATCAGAGATGGAGGTCTCAAGAAAAAGATGCAGATGGGTAAACAAGTTGTAGGAATATGACATGGATATCCAAACCAATGAAATTGATAAGAGGTTTGGGCCTAGCTAAGCTTATGGCTGAGAGAACTTGCAAACTATTGAGGTGAATGAAGTAGAAGGAGAAAGGGTGGATGTCCTTGAAAATTGGTAAGCTCTAAATGGTACAAAGATATAATATTTTATCTCAGACATCTATGCTGCCTTGAACATTTGAGTAAAAATCAGAAAATAGCTCTTAAGTTAGCCTCTCAAAATATGTCATTACTGATTTTGGGTTAGCTTGGAAGAACCCAGAGGGAGTGCTCTTAAGATGCATTGTTGAGGATGAAGCCCCAAAGGTAATTATTGATCTCCATGGAGGAGTTTGTGGGGACATTTTGCTTGGAAGAGTTACAACACATAAAATCTTGAGGGCTGGTTATTGGTGGCCAACTCTTTTCAAGGATACAACTCTATTGGTTAGGAAATGTGAAAGTTGTCAAGCATTTTTCTAGAAGAATGAAAGCTTCAGGCTCCCTTCCTTTGCATCCTATGTCAATTGAAGCCCCATTTAGAAAATGGGGAATGGATTTCATTGGGAAATTTCTAGATCCTTCCAGTGTTGGTCATAAATGGATTCTTGTAGCCACTAATTATTTCACTAAGTGGGTGGAAGCAATCCCCACCAAGAAAGCAACACACCAAGTTATCATGGACTTCATGTTGAATCAAATCATATGTAGATTTGGAGTGCCAACTAAGATTGTTGCTTGATAATGCCATGAGTTTCAGAGCCAAACCTTTGGTGGCAATGTGCAAAGGTATGGAATCAATTTGACATATGCTTCTAACTACAATCCCCAAGGAAATGGACAAGTTGAGTCCAACAATAAAAACTTGTTGAAGATCATTAGAAGAACCTTGGAGCTGAACAAAAGAAGTGGGGTGAGCAATGAAGTTTGTTGTTTGGGCTGATAGAATCACTATCAAAAGAGCTACTAGTAAAAGCCCATTTGAGTTGGTATATGGAACTCAAGCTTTTTGCCCCTTCATTTGCAATTGTCTTCATTTCAGTTTGTTCAACAAATTGAAGATCAAGAAGTTAGTCCATATGATGCTCGAATCAATCAGATTATTGAGTTAGATGAAGAAAGAAGGGCATCCCATCAGCGGCATGTGAAGTTCAAAGAAAAGTTGAAGAAGTTATTTGATAAAAAGTGACTCCAAGAGCTTTCAGTGTGGGAGATCTTGTGTTATTATGGGATATCAGGTGCAAGGATAAGGGAAAACATGGTAAATTTGATGCATTGTGGATGGGCCCTTATTCAATTGACATTTGAATTGGTGAAAATACCTTCTTCCTAAAAGACTTAGATGGGGAATTTCTTGAATTTCCTGTTAATGGAAGGCATTTGAAACATTTCCTTGATTGATTTCTCAGAATCAAGGTATACTCCATTATACAGTGTATAGTCTTTTGGTTTCTTTCTACTTTCATGTTTTTCTATTTTTGTTTGTCCTAGTCCTTGGCGGCCATTTTTTTGGTTTCTCGGTTCGTCCTTGGGGGAGTTGGTTATTATTATTCTACTCTGTAAGCTTATTCTTTGACTCCATTGCCCAATGGTTTATTTTTTGGCACTTGTTCTGCTATTTGTTCTTGTGGCACTCACAGGGAGTGCCCATCCTCGAGTCGAGCCAATGTTGGTGCTCAATTTGATCTCGCCCGTTTGTCCTTGAAATTCTTCAATTTGCGGGCTCTGTCATCTTTTCTATCTCCTGTATTGATGCATGAAAACTTTGTCCTCCATTTGGTTGCCATGATCAGTCCCTTCCTTTGGTCGAGGATCACTTTAAATCCATAGAATTTGTTTTTTTCATGTCTATCCATGTGAAATAATTTGTAACTTGGGTGTAAAATCAGGTTTTTTTCCCTTCCTTCCATTGTTCTTCCACAGTCACGTTTTGTTTTCCCTGTCAATTTTTGTCCCAATATCTGTATGAAATGTGATTGGATGTGGCTCGAAGGATCATATTTGGGCCTTATATCATTTCCAAATTCTTGTCTTGAAAGAAAGATTCATTTCCGTGCAAAATGTTGATTTCCTTGCATTTTATGGTTTGATAGGTGTGTTTTCCCCATCAAATTTATATCTCAACATCTATGGAAATGTGGTCCTTTTGTTTGGATGTGGCTCAATGGGGCACTTTGAAAACTCTAAGGCCCACTTCAACTCAAAACTTGTCCACATGGAGGGCCAACGATCATCTAAAAAGTTACCTTTTGGTTTGACCTTGGAGTTGCATCGGGGAGACACGTGGAGGTTTCCTCTACCTTTCCTAGACTTAGACATTATTTTCATGCGGTGGTATAGATTTGGTAGACCATGGACACTTGGAGGTTCATTTGAGATCCATGGGTCCCACCTTAACATGTGCTGAGGAGACACGTGGAGGCTTCCACCTCTCCGCTCTATATTAAACTTTTCAAAGCAATTTTCTAAGGCCTCATGGGACATGTGGATGGACCACACATGTTTTGGGGAATGACCCCTAAATTTTATTTTGAAGAAGCACCAAGGGGACACTTGGAGGTTTCCCTCATCTTGGACCCTTTGCTTGGACTTTTGAATGGCCAAGGAAAATGTTAGGAATAATATTAGATATTGTGAACATTATTATGATCCTGAAATTTTAATAACTGTAATGTTGTAATTAGATAAGGTGATCCCACGCTTGTTTGGGGAATAATCCAGATTTTGAGTGAGATATCAAAATGGGGATTAGGAGAGATATGTGGGATGAGTGGCTCCTTTTTCTTCGAGACTTTTCAAAGGCCAAAGGCATTTTTGCTTGTCCAAGCTTCCTCTATGTTGTTTGAAATCCCGAATGATTTCAATATTATATTCTCCTTTTTTTGTCTTTTCAATGTAATGGATGGCTTCAAATTTAAATAAGGGTATCAGAAATCAACTTTATTGAGAATTTTGTGTGGGGAGATTTTTTCTTTGATACTTTTGCATTTTAAGACTAGTTGGAGATGTGAATCAAGGTATTTTTCATCATTTTTTCAACATGAAATTTTGTCTGAACTTTTTTCTAAAGAATAGCCATCAATGGATTCGACAAAGCTTACCCAAGAGTCCAAGCATTGAAATCACCCAATATTTTGAAGTACCTAAATTTTTCTCGGGCACTTGCAAAAATGTGAATTACCAATGGATCCATGTTTTTATAAATATTCACCCAAAGAGAGGGAAAAGGATGAAATGATAGGGTCTACAGGAGTTAAAAGTATGAAAAAGGTGTTGCTATTTCGAGAGTGAAAAGGATTACCTAGAATTTGATCCATGATCCACGTTGAAAGAGCCTCCGTCAAAATGAAAAAACGGGATTTCTCGCATGACAAAATCAAGAGAAGAGAGAAGGAACCCAAAAAAAGGAGCATGGCAACATCATCCTGGTCATCTACTTGTGAGTTAGAAACGTGATGTGTTTCATCCATGTGATCTTCTCTGAAAGAGTTAGAACCATTATTTTGTTTTTTTCACTTTCTTTTGAACAAATTGGTAAAAGCAAAGGTAGAAAAAAAAATTCATTTTTAGGGGAAAATTTGGGATGAGTGGTCCAAAACATTTTGCTTTTTTAACTTGTAAGTTTTGTAATTTTTGGTAACTCGGATTGAGGTATTTTTTTTTTTTGTGTGTATTTTTGGCAAAATGTTAATTTAACTTTGCTTTTGCTCATTTTAAGGACCAAGCATTTTTTATTTCTTCCTTTTACATAAAAATATCCTAATTAATAATAATCCATTTTTTTAAAAAATCAAAATTGTCTCATTTATTCTATGAAACAGGTCACCAAATCATTGTTTTGCCTCCATACCTCTAGCTTTGTGATGGAAATTCGTCCAATTGGACTCAAAACATTATGAAGTTTTCTTCTTCTCATGACACCAAAGAAAATTGTAAATGAGCTTTAAAGATAAATTTTAAGTAGCAATGGATGGAGGCCGTGGTCAATCCTATTGGAAGGAGGTTGATCATGACTTTGGCCAACTTAATGAGGCTTTTGGTATCATTTTTCATGGCAAAATTTTAAATTGTGTTTCCCCACGATTCCATTATCGTGTGTTTTATAAGGAAAAATTCAAAGTTTAAGCAAATTCTTGTTGAAAAGTAAAGCCTTTATAGACCTCCTCCTTGATGTAATGTTGGAAATTTATCCAAATTCCTTGCTCTATAAGTAAAATTCAAAATGCTCATGATCCTTGAAGGTCTCTAATGAAGAGGTTCATGAAAGGGGTTCCAACCTTGAGCGAGGTCCATATGTGGCCAAGATCATGGCAAATTGTAAAAAACCCAAAAAGTGAAGTAAATTTCTTCTCTTTTCTCCACATTGTTCACATTAGGTTCAAGTGTATGTTAAAAAGTCAAATAATAATGTTAACAATAGGGGAGTGAATTTATGAATAATATTAGATATTTTTAAAAGGTGGAAAGGTTAAATAATACACTAGTTTTGTCGATGTTGTAATTAGATAAGGTTTGTTGAAAAAGAATAATGGGATTGAGAGTTTGAGTGAGAATCAAAGGGAGAGAGGATGTGGGATGAGTGTTGAGGTCTCCTAGAATTTTTCCAAAAAGGAGATCAAACTCTATTAGTAATATTCCTCTATGACATTTGATATGCCACGATGATTTCAATATTATGGACATTTGGAGGCCATTCAATGTAATTGTTTTTGATTTAATATGAAAAACTATCTCAAAAAGGGACATGGCGATTTCGATGATCCTTCAAATTTTTAACAACTCTAAGTTGAACTTAGACATGTGGTGAGCCCAGCTTGCACTTGTTCCAAATTGTCAAATTTCTAAAAGATACAAAACCAAAGGTGGCTTCCCCTTGAACACGTGGAGGATTCCACTGGCTCCTTTTTTTAATGAGACTTTTTGGAGCAAAGGCCAAAAGGCATTTTTCCACGAATGTAGGACCATCACATGGAAGGCCGACATGGAGGCTTCTTGTTTGGAAACATGCCACTTCACATACCTCACCTTTGTAGGCGTTGAGGAAAACATGTGGTATGGCTCTAATCTAGAGTTAAAGAATGAAGTATAATGGCTTCTTGACATCATTCAGAGGGGATTTTTTTTCCACCATTTGCTCCAAGACTCTTGGAGATGAAAACACACTATTTTTCATCACTTTTGATGAAATTCTTCCATTTTTTTCTATGTACAAAGTGCCATTGAAAGATTTATAACTTAATTTGTGAGTCCAAGGATTATGGTTGATATTTTTGATGAATTAATTGGTAATTTCTTGTGCACTTTTCAAAAAAACATGAATTACTAGAGAAGATGGATGTTTTGGACAAAGTTAAATGAGGAAAGAGAGGGAAAAAGGATGAAATGATGAGGTTGTGGGCATCAAAGATGAAAAAGGTGTTACCTGAGAGTGAAAAGGATTACCTTCTCATCTAGCTATCCCTACGGAGAATGATTAAAATGGGGATTTCTTGCATGATAGAATCATAATGATTATAAGGACTTATCTTTGCCATGGCATGGCATCCTAGTCATTAGTTGAGGGTCCGAGAAATGTGATCTCTGGTTCATTATTGGTCCACCATTGAAATCCATTTTGGATGTGAATTTGTTAAACGTCATTTTGAGGCAAATTGGTAACAAGTAAAGGTCCTTGAAACCCACTTATTTTTGGGGGGAAAATTTGGGATTAGTGAGCAAGTGAAATGTATAAATGCAATGAGAATACTCTTGAAAAATGGTCAAGGGTTGAATTCTTAAGAGAAAATTTGAGAGAGCCCATCTTCCTGAGAGACCAATCCGAGATAACCTGTTAATTTCTTCTGTGTTAGATTTTCTATCATGTCAAGTTGGTTGTGAGTGTATAGCCATTGAAAAGCTCTAAGACTGTTTGAAGGAACTTTCACTTGCTAATGAATCTAATCAATTTTGAGTTAATTTGTGTCAATCTTTTAGTAATTTTGTCTCTTTGTTTCAAGATGTCTGTAAGTAGTTTTTCTTATTCCTATTACAATCTTGTGTTAAAGTCCCTCCAAATCACATAGGATCTCATCCCTATGATAGTTTAGTGGCATTTGCAATTTCATTTCAAGAAGAGCTTTCATCCTGTGATGAGATAAACAAATTTAAAATCACTTCACTATCATTTGTTGATAAAGATTGTTTATAAGCCTTCGAGTGTATCTTAGTGAGGAACTAGGGGTCTTTGATGTTTTATTGAGTCTTTAGCTCGATATTTCATGTTAAATTCTTGGAGATTGTGTGAAACCATGCTAATCTGGGCTCCATTGAAGCACACCTTCTGGTTGAAGGAATATCTTAGCTATTTTAAGCTTTTTTATCATTTAGCTTTCTAATTTTTGTGAAGTCTCTCAAAGATCTAGTATAATCAATTTTATCTTGCTTAATCTCCCACCAAAATCATTCAAAAACCATGAATCCATCCTGAACTACCCCTGTTTGCCCCATGTGTCCACAAAGGAACAAAATCTATTTACTAAAATATGCAGAACAATCAGGATTTCATAATGTCTTCAATAACCTTAGCCTTGTTTTGAAAGTATCTCCATCTTTTAGAAGTGACAACTCTAGAGAGTTAAATTATGGAGTATTGATCATATTTTCCCAAGGTTTTCTTCATAAAATTTGTGCAAAAGAAGGATATCTCCATCTCCTTCATCAAACAGAAGGTTACACTAAGGGTCCTCTCACCCTGGTCGAAACACACGACCTAAAGTAGTGAGGATAGGTCAAATCCTCTCAAGGTGTTATCCATCTCTCCACAAATCTAATGACAAAGGTCAATTAGATCTCATCCCAAGCTACCAAAATGACATACATTAAAAGGAGAACAAATTTGGATACCAACACGACCATGCCAAAGAGTTGGTAGACTCGTGATAATATGCCTTTAATTCCAATAACGCATAAGAACTATGGGACAAAATCAGTACTACCAATCAAATTTTAGAACCATCATTGAGAATTACGTGCATTGTAAACCTCGAAGATGATGATTCAATACAGAAAGGTTAACGAGGTTATCATAGTTAGTATGAGACAAGATTACAAGCAAGGTGGTCACAGAATCTTTTGAAAAGCATGGTAGAAGGCATGGTATGATCGGAACCTCAAAAGCAAAACTCTTAAGGCACCAAGGTTTTACTGTATGACTCCAAATTTGTGTGACATCCAGGAAAGCTAAAGACTCGTTGGCTAGGGTTGTATGAGATAGTAGATATATTGCCAATCGGGGCATGTAAACTAATGGACCTTAGCGGAAAATTACTTCCAAGTTACTTCAATGGAAGTAGGTTGAAACCATATTTCTAGTAACATTGGAATGTAATGAATAAGTCATATGCCATTAGATTAAATATTATTTCATTTTATAGATTAGATTTCTTTATTTGTATTGTAATGAGAATAACTAGTACAAGGACATAAATACCACTACAAAAACATTTCGGAAAAGGAGAAACATAAAAATTCGTAAAAAAGGATTGCCAAAAATGGTTGCATTCACACAAAGACATCATTGAAAAAAATTCCCAAGATAAGAAAAGGTGGATTGAATGGAATAAGGGAATATTCCTTAAAGGGCGAGCTTTAAAAGGCATACGAGGCAAGAAGCACACAAAAGAGAGAGAGTGTATAAGGGAAAGAGATGTGCCCGATAAAAGTAAGCTACCAAAGGCAATGAAAGCACGAAAGAAAAAGTAGTAACAAGGAAACCAATAAACACACTTAAATGGGATTTTATGGCCAAGAAAGTAAAGGAAGGCTAGTGGACAACTGTCATTCATTGGGCATTAATGGTAGTTATGGGAAACTAAAGGTTTGCATACCGTGAGGAGTAAATGGAAGGAGCATTTATTACCAAAGGAGGAGGGTATAAAAAGAGGCTAGGTAATTCATTTTTACCATACAGTGAGAACATGAGCTCCAATGATGAACAATGATCCAAGGCCCAAAATTTATGTAAATAACAACCGATATTGATGACTATTCAATATCTTAGGAAGGAAGCAAATCTGTTGAGAGTCGCACTCACGCAGGAAAACTACAATTTCAGCTTCCATTAACATGGAGGTTAAGAATTAGGCAAAGAAGACGATGAATTTTGGGGTAATTACCTCACCATAGGGTAAAACCGAGTGGCTTTAAGACCAGAAGAAAACCCATAACCAACTAATCCAAGAGAAGGAGTCCACACAAAAAGAAGTGTCAAAAGACACAAACATGTCTATCTCCTTATCAACATCCAAATCTAAAGGTACCCTCTGTGGACACTAAAATTAGGTCACACTCCCGTTAGTCCCTCACAAATAAATACCTTGAACACATCCACCTAGCCATGGCCCCTTCACCCTACTATAATATTAATTTAATTAATTAAATTAAATTAATTCATTATCCTCATAATATTTATTATTTAAATATTCTAATCAGGATAATGCCCACATATCCACCTCACACCCTAGACACCTCATCAAGCCACCTCACCCTAAAACCTATTCTTAGTAAGTTGCCATAACTAACAAAATCCTACCCAAACCCTAAAAATCAAGGGTGCCTACATTCCCTCTAACCACATTCCCACATGTGAGAAGGAAGCTTCCAGTCTGATCCATGGAGTAAATGAAATGAGATCCTAAAGATCAAGGGGATCTGCGCCTTTAGTTTAGTAAACCTAGGAAATCCCACCCTAACCAACGCTACTACCCTAACCGCCGCCGGTTACCCTTAACCGCCGCCGGTTAAGCTAGAACCGCCACCAGCTACCTTTTAACTCCCAAAACAACCTTATTTCAAGGTTGGCACATTGTTTTAAAGGTGGTCACATTTCTAAGAGAAAGAGACATCTTCCAGAACAAGTACGAAACTAGATATGCATGCAAGCGTAACCGCTTCGTACTAAAGATCGTAACACCCATAGCCAATACCAAGCAATCACACAGCCCACCTACCTTCACAGAGCATCCAGAGAAGCGCCAACACTACACCAAGTGCATTTGATCACCCACCATTACCAACCTCGTGTCAAGCTCGTCACAAATAGTAATTTTGTTAACCTACATTTGGTTCCTGTCATTATATCCTTTTACATTTTTTATTAGTTTCCCTTTCATTTCCATTCCCCACCATTTTACCTCCATGCAAACTTGACCATCCTTTTACCCATAGCATTTAACCGGTCCCATATCCAAATTTTGTGATTCCTGTGTGCATATCTAAGATCCATACGAATCTTGCCACCGCCCATCCACCTTCATCTAATCTCGGATCTATCACCCAGCCAAGTTTATTGAGTTTCCTGTGACTCCCACCATACCGACGTTGGTCACACCTAATCTGTCCGGTTAACCTAAACCGATGTCGATCTCTCGTGAATTTTATCAAAAACCCAAATCGAGCTTAAAACCACCACCAAATACCCTAAACCGACCTAAATCGACCCGATCAATAACAATATCCCGACAAAGGACCTTGACCTTCAGATTCAATCATAGTTTAGCCTGTTGTGAACGAATTTGCTTATTAAAGGTGAATGAGATACCTAAATCATTTTACTACGGTAGGGATTTACTTTATTACCAACATTAAGTTTTTTTAAACAAAGGATCGACAAATATCTAAGTATCACACTTACCGGATCTAACACATGCTAGCCCATCGCATATATTGTTTAACTTCTATTCGGTGGTCTTGTGTTCCATTTTAGGTAGTTCCTCTAAGCAAAAGGAAATTCTCATGATCATCTGTGGATTCCAAAGTCATACGCACGCAACAAATCCTACCAACTAGCATCTCAACAAGTATTCCTCCTCTGCCCGCTACCCTATCTCTGCTTGGCCATTTTCTAAACGCTCCGTAATCAGTGTGAAACATTTTGGCAAACCCGGTGGGACCCATTTGGAGTTTCTTACATTCATTCATTTCTAGGTGAAAATTTTTATTTTTTTTTTCCTTTCCAAAAGGTTCTTACATTTGAATTTCTCCTGGAATCATCTCTTTCTTTCTATTGTCTCAAAGCACTCGTGTTTTGGTGCTTAAAAAGAACACTTCTTCCTTTCATTAATATTGCATTAGTGAAAGATCATACTCTCTCTATTCCTCTTATCAGGTCATCAAATTCCATATTTCAATTTGGGTTTAAAATTAACTTCATTTCATCCTCGCTTTTCTACATTAGCTCACATTAAATGAGGGCAACCTATACACTAGAAGTCATGACCAACTGATGGTCATGACAAAACGAATCGTAGAAAAGCACTTCTTTCTCTTTCTCTTTCTCGAGTCCTACCAAACCTCACAAAAATTGAAAATATACACATTTTTAAATAACATCTTTCCCGAAGAAGCTATAGGTGATAAACGATCACGGATAAGGCACACACCGTCTGCTCTATCGAGTCATACTTCGAGCAAGGCCCGCCCCACCATAACATACCCGAACCTCTCTTTGTATATTTTCTTCTTCATAGAAGCCATCCTCACCAAAAACTCTATTCTACAGTTCATGAGTCATTCCTTAAATAGCATAAGCTAAACAAACATAATAGAAAAGCACTCTTAGGATAATGTTTTTTTTCTCGTTGGGCTTTCGCTTTTGAGGTGAGAGGTCACATTCTTCATTTTTCTTATTTCCCCTTACATAATCCTCATCACATTCAAGTGTATTCCAAATCATCTAAGTGTGCCTGACCATATTCTCATCATTCCTGCACTCGGGTTCGATTCCACATCAAATTTTAATTCACAACCACATTTTCTTCATCATCGTTTCAATTTCACAAAGGACCGGTGTCACCCAATGACCATCGCTTGCTACTCCTCTCGATCAAGCACTAGCTATACCCAATCAACTGCTCACTATTCTTGTTTTTACGCAGACTCACAAGACTCCCCTTTGGATGCAAATCAGCTTAGGTTGATCACTCTAGCATCCAAAGGATTGATCCGCACAACATGGAAACCTCTCTCCAAGTGTGGGGACTTGTGAAACTAAGAGAGGAATCTCTAGATTAGAGGTTGGTTCCTCAAACTCCTCTCGATTCTGATCTATATTTTTCAAAACTACGTGAGGTTCATATCCTAATCCTACTCTAAACCTAAGGAGACAAGGATAGAAATGCAAAAAATATGAAACTAACTAAAGGTGGTGATGCACCAAAAGGAGTGGTGAAACATTTCTGTAGGGCAAATAGACACAGACCAAAGTTTACAACATAAAACATACACAGACTGATAAGATATAATTTAGGATTTGAAATGAAGCAAATAATACAAACAAGGGACTAGAAACCATTCACAAAGCTTGCATTATCATTTCTAGTGTCAAAATCATTGCATTACAACCTCGTAGAGGTAAAATCTGCTATAATCCTTTGAGAGGTCTGATTCTTGTATCAATCACTTGCTGGAGGTGAAAAGAAGAACTCTGTTATGCCCAAAAAATGTTCCCCCCCTTAGAAATGAGCCAAAAACTGGCTTTTACATGCACGGTCGAGCCCAGAGATGTAAACATACAAAACATGAGAGCCCATCCTCCTCGACACAGATGCATTAAAATGGTATGGGGACCTTACAAACCCATACTCTATCATTTTGACCGGATTACAGGAGAATGCGACCCATTCTCGCATTAAATTTGGTCAGCCGGAATGTCACTTCGGCCAGCGAACACACGCCAGAGCCGCTTTCTCAATTTTCTCTCTCTGGACTACACCAAAACTCAAGATTAACCCCAAAATCATGTAGAGAATTTCACAAGCTTTCCGCTGATATAAAGAACATGCAACTGAGCTCGGATCGAAAGATATGCCGATCTCAAGATTTAGGCACAAAACAGTGAAACTACGTTTTGAAATTTTCCCGCGCCTCCTCGCCACTCCTGATTTACACGTGTCAAGCAAGTACTCGATTAGATGCGTAATTCTCTCTCCTTCCCCGTCCCGTGGGTTTTCCTACTTCATTAGACATGTGTCCTCTTTATTGGCTCAGCTGCTTGAAACCCTCGCCTTTGACTTTTGACCTTTTTCCCCTATGACACGTGTCGTGATTTGATTGGGTCCACTGGTCCACGCTTTTCGCGCCTCTTCACGTCTTTTTGTCCTGATGTCCCTGGGTGTTGTTTGGGACAAAACTCCGATCCACCCGAAATGGGCTTCCTTTCCTCATTCGGCCGAGGTGACACGTGGTATCGCTTGATCGCTTTCGCTTTCTTCTTGCTATCCAATGCACGTAAGTTCTCTATTTCTACCGAACTTGGCCAATACATGTCCTTCATGTACATTTGTTCCAATCGGTCCCCGTGATCAGTCGGGACAAATTCTTCTAATTCGCCTGATTCTTGGCCGTGTTCGCTGCCTCTTGTCCCACATGTCCCAAAGCAGTTAGTCGATTTTGCTTCCTCCTTCGGCCGGATCGGCTTCGTGCTCGCAAGTCCTTTTGTCCTGATTTCCCTTTACTGTGAGGCCACCTGGAGGCTTTTCGGCCGATCCATGTCTCGATGTCCCTCACGTCCCTACTATTGCGAGGACTAGGACTTAGCCAATTTTCACGATTTTTCCTGTCCCAAGCTTGTTTTTGCCACTTTTTTCACCTTTCCTCAGAACTTACTCTTTCCTCCCTGGGACAGAGAGTTAGAAAATCTGAGGGGACCCTGGAAACATGATTTTTTTGCCCTAGATCAATCAATTTGCCTGGGACTTGAGAATTCTGATGTATGTTATCGAATTAACCCTGGGGGGTGAATTTGGATAATAGTTCTTTGGTTGACCTACCCAAAAGGACACATATTCACCTTCTTCGACTATTTAGAGTCCCTGTAACTCTCATCATATTCACTTTACAGGTAAATCTCATCAAAAAATTCCTACCTAGTAATTTTGGCCTTATACCTTATTTTTGACCAACTGTCCACTTTCCATAAAGTGACTTCAAAGAATGGTTACTCGTGGACTGCGGCTGGTTTACCCTAACCGGCACGGTTAGCCTTTGTCATTTTCTAGTTGACATTTTTGCCCCAATTCACCCACCACCGCCTATTTATCCTGCATGTATTGTGTTTCTGTGTCACTTACGAAAGAAGTCTTACCACGTTAGTACTGCTCACATGGTAATCGATGCATCAACAAGCAAGTGCCCTCGTATTCCATGCCAATTGTCAACCACTCCCACCTAGCCCTTCACCACCTTCCATTTTATCACCCGCCATGGAATCTATCCAACCTATCTCTATCGCTACCTGGAGATGAGGAGTTCACACGACTCTTTGACTCAAAATCTTTTCACTTTATAGTTTTACCTTTCCACTGGCCCACTCGAGATGCCTCGGGTCAATTGATATATGACATGCCCATATCTATCCACCCTCGACACTCGCTCCTACTCTTACGTCAACCCCCTCTAGCTCCGTGCTACCCACATGTACCTTACCCCAATCGCTTCACAACCAGGCCCTATACCCGCGATGATCGCCACATTTACTACATCTCATGTACCCACCACACCAACTATACCCTCGCCAACCATTCGAACACCACCTCATCCGCACCTATTTGTCTCTCATATACCTATAGCTACACTACCACCCCCAAGCCATCAGGTGACCCCCTACCCCTTTCAAAATGACATCCTTTCTATTCCATAATCGTTAGCCCCTCACACGCATACAGTTAGGTCACCATGACCCTTCCACCTCCATATATGTACTATCGCAGCCTCCTGTTTCATTTGTTATTCACTCTAGTGTACGTACTCTATTTCACTACCTTCTTCTCAATCCACCTATACGGTTTGCACCATATACCGGAATGTCACCCCTGTCATATGCTCAACACCAACCTCTTAAGCTACAGAGGCACCTGTGCATCGCCACCTACCAATGACCTAATAAAATTAATGATGGACAAGATGTAGACATTGAGGCACTGGCTTCGACTCCCAAACACTCTCACCTACAACGAGATTTGTAATAAGCCTATACACCCATCCATTCCTATTCGTTCATACCCCATACATTGGGAAATGCCTAAATTCAACCTGTTTTAATAAGTAAGGAAGACCGAAACAACATTTGCGGTCTTTCAAACACGGGAGTGTTATCTAATCACCCACGATGATGCTTTACTTCGAGGACCTTTCCCATGTCTCTCCTGACTAGACCTCGCATTAGATCGGTATAGTGGGTTACCAAGACACTCTATATTTTCATTTAATCAAGTGCCCAAGCCTTCGATCACTTCTCCATCAATATCATTAATAAGGTTACCACGATCGACCTATACTCCATGCAAGAATATGATGATGAATCTATCGCAAATTTCGCTGCTCGCCAGCATAGCCTCGATTAATCAACTCACATTCCAACTACCGCAACCGAACTCATCGAGCTCTTCACGCGGCCATGCTTAGACATATCTCGTGGACCCTATAGGTCTAAACTTTCTCAACCTTCACAAAGCATTCACTATGGCACAAAAGCCGGAGATTCCCGCCATCGAAGAGAAGAAAATCCAACTACGTAATAAGAATTTGGCATTTAATTCGAATGATACCTCTTCTTCTTCCAAACCACAAAATAATTATTCAAAGGCCAAGGGGACCGCTAACGTGGTGGTACTCAAAGTTGGGCCCACTTTATCTGTCAATTAGGCTAGCCTCTCATCTAATCTCTCACCCGGTCCCGGACTTTTCAATTCGGGGATGAGAACAACGAAATACACCCCACCTGGGGAGCCTTATTCTTATGTCTTAAAAAGCTCATTAAATTCCGGGGCCATCACCCTTCCACCTATAAAACCACACTAGTTTTAACCTTCTCGCCCCACACCCGCATTGATATAAAGAACACAACTTTGTAACTACTCATCGAGTAAAGGGTCACGTTGATGGCAATCGTATCACTTTCAAAAAATTGTCCAAGAAATACTTGAGAAAGGTGAGTTAACTATGGATAATTCTAACACGCATACTAATCAAAACCTACACGCCTTTAAGAAACCTTTCCTAATCATGCCCTCGCACTTTCTCCTCCGACGTGTCCCAAGCTCCTACGAGTCATGACAAAGCAAATGATTCGCTATTCATGTCTCGCTTTACCACTTCATCATAATCATCTCCATCATCAATACCCTCTATGGTAAAGAAATTAACTCGAGATCCCTCTGTTCTTCCTCGCCTCATCATCAAATTCCTCCACAAACTCCTCGCAAGCTTCATTATCCTCATCATCATCCGGCTCTTCAACTTCACAGTTCCATTCACGTGAACCTTAACAGAGGTCCTTCAAGTGCTAGTCTTGTTTGAGAAGCAAGTGCAACGATTCTCGGCTGGAAATTTCTTCTCGAACATCTGCATAAGGGGCATGTTTGAGCTAATTGTTTCTTTATAGCAATAAGATCATTCGCAAGTTTCGAACTAATGGATCGAGTGTTAGGTCCAGGGGTGGAAGAGGAAGAAGCAAGCAGACTTAGATTCGGGAGGATCTCTTCTCAACTTCCCCGACATGATCAAGTCATCTTCGACACTAACAAATGGGCTTCTCGATCTAGAGCTAACGCTGCGAGATTAGCCCTTCTTAGTGCATAACTAACTTTAGGTGATCGGGCATTTAGAAAGAAACATTTTTGAATCCGATCAACAAGTGTCGAGTGTTTGTTGGAATTTTATTTATCAACCAATTAATCGGCTACAAATTCTCTCATGGGCTCTTGTGAATCTTTCTTTATCTAAGAGATTTGGGCTGCAAGCAAGGCATGTACATCTTCCTCGCTATATTGAACGATTCTCGAACCGGGTTCTCATTATGTCCTGGACTGTTACATGAAGACTAAATGGAAGGTGAAAGAACCAATCACAAAGATTATCTTGTAAAGTCTCCACGAACAGCCTTATGGAGACGCTTTCATGTTCAACTCCCAAAACTCCACATACTGCAACTATGAAGGGCCGCAATATGTTCATCAGATGTACTTCGCCATCACCTTTCAATTTTGGGAAGTTCTTCCTGCTACTCCGTAACTCTCGTGGTAGGCCGAGTAAGGGCCAGGGGCCCGACACGTTGACCCCATGGCAATGGTGCCGCCATTCTGGAAATATGGCTTCGAGAGGAATCAGTAACACCGAGGATCAAAGTCGTAGATCGGGACTAGTGGCTCAAGGAATACTCACCCAGGGGACTTCTATCTTGAACAAGTGGAGTGTCATGTAACGAGTCCTTCTATTTCTTGTTGAAGTTGAAAGGAAAGGAAAACCTTGTTGCTTTCTAAAAGCTGAAAATGAGAATCTTCAATACCAAGGGCCCTTTCTCCTCGAGTGAAACGCTGAGTCGCCATGATCAAAGGATGATCGAAAAATTGCAGAACTGGAATGCGATTTTCTCAAATGGAGTCGCCAAAAGCTCATTGGTCGCCAAATAGGACTTTTAAGAAGAGCAATGTGGACAAGAAGTCCCTCCTCTTTAATGGGAGAGGTTCCCTTATTCGAAATGAACTTATTTACAAATATACAAAACATGATTTTATGGTTGAACTTGGATATTACGAAAGTGTTTTCCACAAGGATCATCGCTTGCACAAAAAGGACCGAGGAAAGGGAATACGAGGATGAGCGTAAGAGCAACATGTAGAATTATAGATAGCAGAATAATCCTTTATGTATGCAAAGTCACAGTTGAATTTAAAACAAGATCGCTTGCATTGATGAACAAGATGAGATTACTGCACACAAAGTTCAGAAATAACCTTATTCAAATTCATTAATCAAGGACACAAAGTTCCTTCGTCAGTACAAGATCACTATACTCGCAATATTTGAAAATATGCAATTAGTGAGACTAACGAACTAGAAACAAATGATCTTCTTACGAAATTAAACGAAAAACACAGAGAGATAATGAGAGATTGTTAGATAGACAATGAATGGAAAGCCCTTTTGTATTGATTTCTTTATGATCTATTTACACTTTCAGTAAAATATGCCAAGTTCTTCCTCCTAAGAATGGCGAAAGAAGGCCATTATATAGCTTACAAATCGGCATTACTTTTCAGAATCATGCTTTTTTAACTAAAGAATAGTTAAGGACTCGCCAAATCACAAGTACCTCAACCTATTACAAAGAAAACGGAAAAGAAAGGGAAGAAGAGAAAAGAATGGGAAGAAGACAAAAAATGGCCGATCACCGAGAGGGACCCACTGACTTCGTAATCCACCCTCGAATCTCTTCAACGCCTCTACCTATGTCTCTCGCCACGAGGAATCGACGTGTTGGCCGCAGACCGAGTCCAAAATCCTGACACTTCTCCATATCTTTATCAAACTCGACATGAGTATGATAATCTTTATTTCGCTTTTCAATGGCGATCAAGAGAACAGATCTCCTTCATTTTTCTTCGAGATGGAGCTTTCCTGAATAAATTGTCTTTACAAAAGCTCAATCGAGCTTTGATCTCTTTGTAAGGAAAGGGGCGCACTCGTAAGTTTCATCTTGAAGATGACAGTGTATATTTCAAAGCCGAGACAACCAATGTCTCAAGGCTTCATCTTCCGCCACGCTTGTTCTTCATTTCTCGCCAAAGCCTCCTCCAAGACTCGATCTTCCACTCCACGCCTGTAGACCCATGATTTTGATAAATTGTCCTCGCATCATCAAAAACTTTATTCGCCAAAGAAATGTTCTCGCCTCTGTCTGTCCCATAAGGCGAAGGTCTACTATGCAATCTGCCTCCAGATTTTGAGCTCTTTATCCATGGTATTGAGAGTGGAGGAGAGCTTTCAACAGCACATTGCTCACATTTTCATGGAGTTTGAAAGCTTCGCCGATGAAGTTTAACCCAACAACAAGCATGTCATCCACCATGGCTTGATAATAGCTCTCGCGATGTATGAATACTTCAGTGCATATCTTTATACTCCGCACTTCATCTTGGCTTAGAATTACAGGTGGAGGCGGGAGAGTAAAAATGCAAGGGGGTAGTAGGTCCAAAACTTTGTCCTTAGACAAAAGAGACTTGATGAAACCTCGTGAGAACTCCGGGCCTGCTCTTCCAACTGTTCAATAGTTTGCGGCCTCTTTCTACCCTCCCAATGACTCTCGTGACCCCAGCTTCTCGAGGTTGTGAATTTCACCTTCTGGTGGCAGATTCTCCCATCGGGATTCTCGAGAGCTCCAAGTCGATGCCTGCAAGTCCCGCTCTAATTTATCCGTTTAGGCTTGCAACTCTGTGAATTGCCGACTTTGAGCATCGTACACTATTCTCGAGGTGACTTTGGCTTTCTTGCACGAGAAGGAGTGGTGCCCAACAAGGCCGCGACAAAGCATCAAAATTTGATCCCGAGCTTCGAGAGGAGAATTTTCTTCCTTTGCCGACCAAAGGTTGCGCACCCACGCGAAAGAGGAAGAGGAATCAGCAGAGGGGCAAGGGGACCAAGAGACAGTGGAGCTCATGACACCAAGGTCTCAAGTAATGCTGACACGAGCCGAGATGTGAGCGGGCACTTTGAGGCAATCATGTAAGGCTGATCTACAACACTGAAGCTCAGGCAGTGGCTCTCTGGACTTCTTTATCTTTATCACCGGGTCTTCAGGGAGCATTTCATAGGGTTGCATTTCGCTTTCTTCACTTTCACTAAGAACAATGATGTTCTTCTGGCCCTATAGGTAAATTTGCCTATTTTTTCCTGGAGATCTTCTTCCACAGTTCTTTCTTTTACTTCTTTGAGTTTCTTCTTATATACCCGGGTGGATGAGGAAGGAGTAGATTCTGCAGTCCCCAGCTGATGAGGCAGAGGGGTCTTCACCGGTGTCTCGGACTTGGAATAGATGCTTCTCTTCTTGGTGTCAAGCGTCTTAAGAGGATTCTCCGAATGCCTCCCGAACTCCCTCGAACTCTCCCGTCAAACCAGCACTAGTCCTCGACTAAAATCGAGCAAGGATCTCACCAGGTCGCCCCTCTCTTTCTTGCTCCAATCCACGTCCCTCTAAAGGAGTGTGCTTAACTCATATTTTCATACTCATGACGAGTATAGATCGCTTCATCCTTTAGCCCTTCAGAACTTGATATAGGCCGAGTTCTTCAATTAATCGCAAGGAGAATCTGCCGCAAGTGCACTCCTTCTTCCAGCTTTCAAAATCATCGCCAAAGACAACTCACCGATGCCAATAGTCTTCTCAGATCGCCTTCGACTCTGTGATAATAGACTATTTCGGATGTTCTACTGCTTCTGAATGAACCTCTTCAAGTCGAAGCAAGTCCTCGCTCAAGAAGTGAACCATGATGGAACCAGTAAGCTTTTCTACATTCTATGCATCTAGGGCTATTTTGCATACGGTATAATTTCCCAAAGAGATGGGGAAAGTGTAAACCAGGTGATCTTCTTATCCCCTATGCAGGTTCGCAATTGTCCACCGCTCGCATATTTCTAATCAAGGCCATCCTATCATTACTTAACATGAGGCGCCTTAGAGGGGTGCCCTGCACCGCAAGCCCGGGATATAAGAGAATTTCCCGAACTCTGATGAAGTAAGCGCCAGTGAGTGCGATATCGTAGTCATAGCTTCATCGAGAGAATCTCCTTGGCAGATGTCGCCTTCAGGCAACCTCTAACCACGTACATGGTGAAAGCGTCGCCAACCTTCCCCGGGTTACGATCACTGGTCTCCGGGTGGTGAATCAAAGGCGATGCATATATTGGATCATCTTTGTGTTCATCTATGTAAGAGAAACCAAACCACCGCCTTGATGTCTGCGAGTGTACATCGTGTATGAAGTCATATAGAATTCCTTTGCTTGCCGTGACGCTGGATAAATGCTCACGCCAAATTCATGCTAATGATCTCCACCAGCTTGATATTTTGTGTTCCCTCGCATACCATGTCAGATGAGCGGCACATCCGTAAATGGAACTCATCAAAGTGGAGGCAAGCCCATAACCCGAGCCAATAGAGTTATGAAATCGGATAACTCTTCATTTAAAATCTACCCGCAAGAGGGTTTTGGTCGACGAGAAGCTCCTTTCTTAGGGTTCTTCACCGGACGAGACTTAGCAACCCGTGCTTGTATTTGTCAGGTGTCTTGATTGAACAGGGCACGTGCTTGATCCGGGAAACTTGACTTTATGGCATTATCCATCTCTGGATCCTCAGAGCAGTTGCTAATGGCGGCAAGATCTAGTTTCGCAATGAGTTCCCGTGTATATTGGTCAATTCGCTTCGAGGCGGGTCGAAGTGAGCTCCGCATGAAAGCACGGATGTCGGACAAGACACTGCACTCGAGATCGAAACCGCCAAAGAAGGCCAAACCACCAAGCCGTGAATCATTGCACGCCATTGAGTAGGGTTTGTGATTCAAGCCACCTCGCCCAAAATCACCAAGTTTCCAGATGTCGGAGCCACTATCTCTAATGTTGAGAACGGCAGACTTCCAGTGGCAGAAACTTGCTCCCCTGTCCCTCGGAATTTGATCTTCATACTAATAAGAGCTTGAGAGAGAATTGCAATCTAGACTTGGGAAGGAATTGTTGCAGTAGGGGAACGGGTAATGCGCAGTAAGAAGATTAGGTTTAGGGGTTCGAGCAAGGAAAGCAGGTGAAAATGAAAAAGGGGGTTTGCCATTATATAGCCGTTTGGAGAGAGAAAGGAAATCAATGCGCATTAAATTCATATCTACCAATTTGAAAAGCAACATATTCGGTAGAGCGGGAAAATCTAAATTATGAATGGTATTTGGTTCAGCTCAGGACATGTGAGACGCTTAGTCTTTGTGCGGCTAAACACGCTGCTCAAATTATTCTAAGCGAAGGTGAGAATACGCACAAATGCGTTTTGGGGCATTTGGGACGAAACGCTGGCATACGCGGTTCGAGCATTTCGTACTAAAATGGAAGACAAGAGCGTATTTTGAAATTGGGATATTTGGGACAAGAACACGTGGAAGTCGTGGTTCGGAGTGTTTTCAGAATTTGGAACGACTTGCACTTTTTGACTTGGGACATTTGGGTCAAAAAGTTCCGGCACGCGACTTGGTCAATTCGGGCAAAACGCGATGTAAGGTCCGGAAGAGCTTGGGACATTTGGAATGGTAAATGCGTGAGTACGCGGCTCAGCGCGTTTAGGCGAAAAATGCAAACAAAGGGCCCATTTGAAACTCGGGACATGCGGGACAAAATACGCCGAAGTACGCGGAGAAACACAAAAATGACCCAGAATGCAGATCTATTACAATTTCTCTGACTTTTAACATTTTCAAAGACGATAGAAGAAGACATTAAAACTCAAATTTTCGAAAATTTACTTTAAGTGCGGGAAATTTTGAGTGACAACAAATTGGGCCCTTCAGGGATGACTTGGCATAAATTCGGAGTGAATGAGGCAAGGCAAGAACTTAGACAAATTCGAAGGGAAGGTACAAGCACTCGCTCATTGGGCAAACGGAGTCAAAAAGGAACACCAATACAGAGGGCAACACACCAAAACAACAAAGGAAAACACACCAAAAGCGAGAGAAGCAAAAACACCGTGATGCATTATACACAGGCCTCCTACCACTCAGACTTGAACAACTTGAGATACGCCCACTATAAGGAAGTGGGAGGGGAGAACCATCCATGTAATCAAGATAGAAAGAATTCTTACCAGCAAAGTGTCTGATCTTGAAAGGTCTGAGCCAAAGGGAATCAAACTTTCCATGGCTGCCACGAGGTTCATGTCTTTTATCCCATAGCAACACAGTGTCTCCAACTTGGAAATCTTCGAACTAGCTTTCTTGTACAAACAGACCTTTTCCTTCTGCAGGTGAACAGATATCCTATCACTTGAATCATCAATCTGTCCTCATTCATTTTTATTGCATGTACATAATTCTCTTATCCGAGCATCATCATGAAACTAGATCCTCAATGGCCTTCTCATTAGCGTGCAAGGTTGAGCGCTTCCATGCACACTTTGGCACCGAGCTTCACTCCATTACACCACTTGAAAAGGAGACATTCCAAGTAGCTCTCTTTGGTGTAATCATTCATGTCTCGCTCAAAGAGCATCATAGAGCTTCTTTGTGGGCCACGAGACTCATCGACCCAACTTCCTTATGATAGTCACCGAGATTTTGTTAGTGGATTCTCTGCCGCTACTACCACTGAGGTGCAAGTAATCAAGAGTGAGCCAAAGAAATACCATACCACATAGCAGAAATCCATTATCTCACCTAAAGAGAAATTGAAGCATTATCTCAAGTTACAATCTTTTAGGTACACCATACCTTACCAAGATGTTCTTTCATTGATGAAGCCGCATACCACTTCTATAGTGCTCTTGGGATCGAATAGCTTCCACCCATTTGGTGAAGTAGTCGATGGCAAGATTAGCACATGAGTGTGACCATGCCCACTAAGTAGGATTAAGTGTACCAAATGAAGTCCAAACCCCATTTGTTGAAATGGTTCCTCAATCACGACTCGGCTTGAGAGGCAAAGAGGCGGGCTTGGGTCTTCCCACAAAAGTCCTGACAAGCCTCACATTTGTCAACCCACTTCGGATGCATCTCTCGAATAAGGAAGACGAGAGATCCTCCACGAGGTTTTATGAGTCAGTTGCATGACTTGATGAAAAGTGCCCTCCACATGCATGATCATGAAAAGGTGAGAGCAACTTTCCTCACTGCTCTCGTCCACACACTTCAAAAATCTCCCATCTATTCCTCGCCAACAGGCGTTTTCCCCATAACACATATTGTGCTGACCTCGATTTAATGATGGCCTCTTTTCTTTGGCGGTTAAATGAGAGGGGCATTCCATAGGGTGAGAAAATGGGCAATGTCGGCTGATACCATTCATCGGCAGCCGAGAGCAGAGAAATTGCAGTAGGAAGGTCAAACTTTCTCCTCCAAAAGAACTCATGTTGGCTCCTTCAAAGAATGAGCTCACAAAGGCCTTTTCCGCTAACGAGCTTGGTTCGGTTTGATGTCAATGTCATACTCTTGGACCTTAGCAACCCAGCTTCCCTCTCTTGGATCCAAATTCTTGTTGTGTGAGATCGACTTCAACAATTATATACGGAACCAAAGCACTAGCATGGAGTGAGAGTTGAGGATATAAAAAGCGCTCGTCACAAGACTTTGACCACGCTGCAAAAAGCATGCTTCTCCATCATGGTGTATTTGAACTCATGATCTTCGTAGTGGGATATAGCTCATGTAACGCATTGGGAGTTCATGCTCATTAGAGAGTCTTCTTGAGTTAAGGCAAGAATGGCCAGGGGTATTATACATGTACAGCAATGATAGATGATGAAATCTTTTCGTTGAAATCGGGGCCATGTGCCAAAAGCGGAGTTTTAGCGATAGCTCTCTTGATACCTTGAGGATTCCTTTCCTCCGAGAAGACCCAGTAAATGTTTGCTTCCCTTTCATCATTTGAGAAATATTAAAATTTAACTCTGCAAAATCGGGATGAACCTTCTTAAAAATTGATCTTCTAGAAGAAGGAGTGCACACCCTTTTTACTGGTTGGAGAGGAATTTACTTTGGATAGCTTGTACTCGTTCGGAGTCAATCTTAATACCATCACTTGAAACCCGATGTTCCCTAATAGTTTTCCCCTACGTTTGACATAGAAAACAGATTTTTAGGATTCAAAGAAATTCCATG